>CM046861.1:42340337-43727837 GCA_025617745.1 Heliocidaris erythrogramma
GGCACATGCACTTACTGGCAACATAGGCAGAGCACCCGAATAGTGCCATGAACAGGAAGAGGAATGCAATGTCCGTTGCTAGGATACCTGTAAACAAATGAAATAACATGCAATTTAAAGGTTAGATTATTAAAAACCAAAGGAACCTACCACAAAGGGTACAAGTGTCCAATCATATGTACTATTCATCATTTTAAATAGTCATGCAAGTGCTTTACTTGTTTAACTGGGTTTTTTTCTCTCACAATGAAAGTACGGAAGTTTTTAAAAAAGGCAATGTTTAGGAGTTTAATTTGTACTACAGTAAGATTATAACTTTCACACATTTCCATACCCGAGTTCTTGTAATGACAGAAAAAATAATTCTTACAGAATCTAATCTTAACTTCCATTTGACCTTGATGACAACAATACAAAGTGTACGTCTGGATGTCTAGATCATTTCCTTGCAATATTTTCTTTTCTTTCTCATTATTCAGCTTTTGGAAATTTTCTAACAATTTGTTTTTGCAAATGCAATTTTATTGGTAAAGCCAATGCCAATGTAAAGCCAATGTAAAGCTAAAGCCAGGGTAATAATATCCATAGCGCCTTTGATTAGGCAACTAGATATTGGCGCTATATAAATAAGGATTATTATTATTATTATTATTATTATTATCTTGGACACTCTGTAAATGAAATGTATTCATTCATAGATATCTTAATAAAATAGCTTTATATATAAATTGAAAACCTTTCTATGCCTGGCTATTTATTTATCCTTCTGAACATCATTATACAAGACAGATATCAAAATTCAACAATTTATTAAATAAAGCCTCCACAAAGTTACCGAATCCCTTTAAGCCTTGGCGGAATGAGAGAATTCAGTATTTGAGGGTTGAAAGTAATTAGTCCATGTGACCCTTACCAAATTGATCAGCAGAGAAGTGCTTGTACCACCAATCCTCTCCATTAGTCATAGTCAGCTTGTAGTCCATCAGCAACCCCTAAGGTACAGATATTAAGATCCAATAAGGGACTGTCCAAAGTAATTGTTATTTCCAAACAGCCATGTGAATCCTAATCAAAGGATTGAGTCACAACCAGCTGCATGTTTCATAAAGCCCGAAGTTTTTCTACCAAGTTTAAAGCAGATCCTTAAAAGTCATACTAACAAGAATACATTAACAAAGCAAAATGAGTGCTTTAATACATTTATGTGATTGCTAACTTGACGAACTTGAGCAATGTGTAGCAAATGAGAAAAGGCATACTATTTAATTCAATTTTAATGTTCATGTTTAAAGTTCATACCTCAAATGGTTCTTGAGTTATCGAGAGAAAAATACGAACACCTGAAATTGGCCTCTGTGACCTTTGACCTTAGTTCCAAGTATCCCAAAATCTTATCAGATCATCTTCCTATAGTGATACATACTACCACCAAGTTTGAAGTTCATAACTCAAATGAATCTCGAGTTATCTCTAGAACGAGGCTAACACCTGCAATTTCAGAAATTGACCTCTGTGACCTTTGACCTACATACCCCAAAATCTAATCAGATCATCTTCCTATGGTGATACATACTACCCCCAAGTTTGAAGTTCATAACTCATGTGGTTCTTGAGTCATCGCGATAATGAGAAAGCGGGACGGATGGACAGACGGACAACCCGAAAACGTAATGCCTCCGACACCACTTTCGGTGGACCGAGGCATAATAAGTAATGTGCTTGAAAAGCTGTAGTAAAACTGCACTCTTTTCAGTCAAGAATAAAGGTTTTGGGCATGGGTCAAAATTGGAATTACAGAGTCTAGGATTGATGTGAACTTGATAAGTGTTAGAGATAGACTGTAGAGTAATTATTGTTGAAGCATATGACATATAATAAGGATCAAAGCAAAGATTCGCTTGAGGTTTCACTCAGGCAGTCCATGTAAGATACATTTTCTTATATATTCTAACCCGATTTGATCCAAACGGTGTTCAGTGCCTTTTCCTTGCATCTACAAAGTGCACACTTTGTTCCACATGTTTGGGCCACTTTAGCAATCATATCACTTCAAACATACCAGTTGAGCCAATACAATCCAAGCTCTCCAGTAAAATAAATGGCACTTGAGCAAATTCCTTTAACTGGTACACAGATGTAGTACAGTACAATAATTTCATTTCTACTGCAATCGAACTGTTGTTTCACAGTGCTTTACATTGATAAAAATTGTCAAAGAATGAATCGAAAAGAAGAATTTTGAAAAATTTATTGAAGACATCCAAAGAAGGAGATCTAGACGAATGCATCTTTGAAGCTCATTCCAGAGTCGAGAAGCACATTCCTGGAAAGCATTGTCACCAACTGTGATGTATGTCTGAGGAACAGGAAGACGGAACTTACCTGGTTTGCGTTGCAGTTTGAGAGGACGATGTACCACCACCTGTCCCTGACGGAGCGGAAGCTACGACCACCCTTACAGTCAAAGTAATGATCATCGCCAAAGAGGCGTCGCCAGTCATTGTCGAACTCTGTGTCCAGGAGAACACATCCTGACCATACATAGCTGGTCGTCAGGTTCACAACCTGGTGGTTCTCAGGTTTCAGGACCGATTCTTTCTCTAGGCATGTCTGAGGATGATCATAATAATAATGATAACAATGAAAATATCAGTCCTACTGGTGATAAAACCAGGGAATATCTTTCCTTGATAAAAATAATGACAAGTACAGGCTCTGAACACATCTAGCTGGCAGTTTAATAGACTAACTTGGTGGTTCTGTTATTTCAAGATACCAAGTTTGGAAGTTCATACCTCAAATGGTTCTTGATCGTCTTCCTATCGTGATCGTCTTCCTATCGTCTTCCTATCGTGATATATACTAGCACCATGTTTGAAGTTCATACCTCATGTGGTTCTTGAGTTATCGCTATAACAAGAAAGCAGGACGGACGGACGGACGGACAACCCGAAAACTTAATGCCTCCGGCACCACCTTCGGTGGGACGGAGGCATAAAAATAGTACTTAGTAAAAACAATAATTAGAATTGTTATCCAGATCAGACATCTGAGCTATACAAAATTGTATTCCTCTCCTCTTTGGTGCAAACCGGGCAAAGAGGGTTAATAGTTCTTATATCACCCTCTTTCGCAACAACCTTTTTTATAAAACCGGGCAATATAGCCTTTTTGGTAGACCAATGGAACAAACGCGACTGCCACAGTTGACTTTTGGCACATGTACAGTGTACATGTGTAATATACTGCAAACAATGTGGCAGTCAAGGGTTTCGATCCATGGCAAATAAAGAGTCAAGCAATATATCCCAGGGGAGTGTTTCACAAAGAGTTAAGTTGGACTTAGAGTCATGCGTAAGCGCCAATGCGCATCCTGTAGTTAACAGGTAATCTCATTGATAGACTTGTCAATAGCGCGCGTCCCCTGAGCATGATCTGACCAATGCGGTGATGCGTAATATACAGCACGCAACTAGTAATTTAAGTGCGACTTTAATAAATAAAGTCAAACTTAACTCTTTGTGAAACACCCCACAGGTCTCGTGATATTCTGTTACAATTTTTTGTATTGTGATTATGCCATGCCACAATACAGTTATTATCTTGAAGAAAAAGAATAAGAAAATTAATTCAGAAGGCAATGGAACCAACCTGTAGTGGTGCTGTATCCAACGGGTAGACAGCCGGCCATTGATCTGCCTCATCATAATATAATATGAGGTTCTGGGTTGCAAACGACTGGATGGGAGAAAAACACAATATGTCAGACCAAAATGAGACGTACATGTACATGTACAGTACTACATGCATGTATTGTACCTACAATCAAAGACTTAGATATTTTCGAAAATAGCATAGCATTTTGTTCATAAAGCAAAGTACATAACTGCACTGTTACAAATATACACTACAAACATAGGCCCGAATTAAAAAAAGAGGTTTATCTCACGCATGGTATAAACCATGGTTTAAACCTCCACCATGGACTAATTTAAGCATAAATAAGAGTATGGGCATTACTCTCCGCCCATCGGACAAGAGGACATGCGCGTAGTACACTTATGGACGTTTAAACCATGGTTTAAAATTTAACCCTTTCAAGACAATGGACCACATTTTGTGGTTTGGCTCGTTAACTTTTGAAACTTCTGAAAAATATACCAGATGCATTAGTAGAAAGAGAAAAAATATTCTGCACACACTATGTCCATTTTTGTTGCATGGCCATATTGCATTTGACGCCAGGAATTTTAAAAACAATAAGTTTTAAAATCCTTAAACTGGCAACTCATTGAGATGTTCAAAATCATTGTTTTTTAACAAAAATGGCAATTTTTAAAAAAATTTCGACAAAATTCCTAACAATGTACATGTATAATGTTTTCAAAGATATTACACCTTACATGTACATGTATTAGAACCACAGCAAGCGCTAAAAGAAAAATATTATTGTTGCCAATTTGAAGAAGAAAATGTGATCAATTTAGCCCTGAAATAATTCCTGTCCTGAAAGGGTTAAAGTAAACCTCTTTTGTGAGTTCACGCCATACTGTACAAATCATATATCACTCAAATTGTTATTTTCCAAAGCTGATAAAAAAAAAAAAATTCCATAGATGTACTACATGTATACACAATAACATGTGGCTTCAGGTAAATACATGTACTTATTTGCAACTAAATGTAGATCCTCTATTAAAATGGGTTATAAATGTACCTCAATGTAGACATCATAGGAAATATATTTTGTTTCAGCTCTATGAAATGATACATATATTTTTTTTTTCAAAAACGCGAGTCCAGCAAAATGCACTTTAATCTGAATTGCTGCCATTCTGACATACATATTATTGCACATTAATATTCAACAATAAACTTAAGCTATAAACTTGTGTTTTGATTACATTATAATGGCAAAAAGAAATTCAAACTCCAAATAAACTGCTTACCTGAGGATATTTAACTTCAAATCGTAATCGTCCAATGTCTGATAGGAAACAAAATCTTGCTAAGAATATCCAGTTCTATAGGGATGAGAAAAGGGAGAGGATGAGATTTTATGCATGACTTAACAAGGTGAAACTGAAAATATGAAATAAAACCCCACAACAAAGGCACAGACAGTAGATCTATTGTAAAAGTGGAAATTTTTAGTGCTCGACCAAGTATTAAAAAGGTGAATTTCACCTGTTTTTAATTTCGCCAACGCGCTTGGCTCATACATGTAGGCCAAAGAAATGAAAGAATACACAGACAAAAATATTTGCGTGTTTTTATTTTCGCGCAAATTGCATGCAGTGCGAAATGCGCAAAAATTTCCACACCGCGAAATATTCCACGTTTACATTAGTCAGTAGTAATATGATATTGTCGTCATGCCTGATATTATGTGAGGGTATGATTTGACGACATTCTGTGCCAACACCATTATTAGGTGATCTGTCGGTATCGACAGAACACCTATTAATTTTGTCAGAATTTTCTTCTTTATTTTTATTATTATTTCTTTTTATTACACATTCTTGTTCCCAATAAATCTCAAAATCGGCCAGGTCAATATCATCGAGTTTCATGTCATGTATGAGGTCAATCATGGACATGGTCCATTAAGCTTTTGGAGGTCATCAGGTCATCGTGACGTCATCAAGACGCCATTTTGTAAATTTACAAGATTGATTATATCTTCATAATCGATAATCAAATATCAACTATATTCACATCACATAAACTTCACATGACGGGTCATCAAGTCATGTCCTCACAGGTCATCTAGAGGTCAGGACGTGCGCGTACGCGCGCGTCAAAATTTAAAAATGCTCAAAATCACGTAGGATCAAGTCTGCACACGTTTCAGGTCATTTTGAGCATTTCAAAAAATGTCCGTGCGTAAGCGTGCGCAAGTCGTAAATAACGTTAAAACGCTGTTTTTTCGATTGATTTCCAATCCTGACACTTTTCTTCATCATTTCCATCAACTTGGAATCAATTTTGATCAATAATAAGGTCGTACGGGCGCGTCAAAGTTCAAAATCCGTGCGCGCATCTATGGCGAAAATAACGTAAAAACGTGCAAAAACATGCCTCTACAAAATTAACTCTAGCTCTTTAAATAGTTCACAAACCCCCCAATTTTTTGTCATCATCAGGTAGGGTATGAATCACAAATTTCATTTCATGTATCATTTGACCCTTATAAACATTATGATGTCATCAAAATGGCGCCAGAAATCAAAATTTCCATTTTTCATGTTTTGACGTCATCACATTTATGCAAATTTGGCTCTAGATTCGTAATTATTGGTCGTTTTTCGCCCAGATTTTGATATGTTATAGCTGAGACAATTCTCTACAAGATCAGTTACCACCGTTTTCCATTTTGATGACGTAATCATATTGAAATTTTCAATTAAAAACGACATGTCAGAATTTCCCCTTTTTTGCGTGTTATGTCTATGGAAGATGATTTTTTTTCGAATCATGAATCTACATGACATCGTTCTCTGAGCAGTATCTCAGTTATTTTTGGTCTATTTCCTTCCAGATTTTAATATGTTGTAGCTGAGACTATAAGCTTTTATTAGTAAGCCCTCCAATTTTTGATCAGATGTCGGGATCATGCCCAATTTTGAACTACCAAATGGGATTTGAGAATCCCGTTTTTCGTTTACGTGTTATCTCTATGGGAAATATTTTGGTCTATTGGTCAAAGCACTTGCCTCCCATGCAGGTGACCCAGGTTCGATCCCCGGTGGGTCCATAACAATTTTTTTTTTTGCTTTTTTTTGCCTGTCATTTTACCATCCTCTTCGACTATTGTAACATAAAAAATCACAAATCATGTAATAAACTGCCATATTTTCTGTATTATGTCTATTAGAAAGTAGTGTACAGTAGTTTGTGTACAACCCTACGGAAATTGTGATTTCCTGTCCTGTATTAGAGCTATATGGTTAATCTCCCAAGTATCCTGTATCATCATTATTATCATCACCATCATGATCATCATCGCTATTATTATATCATCATCATCATCATTCTATCATTATAATCATCATACTCACCATTATCATCATCACCATAAACATTTTACAATGACCGTTACACATTTTGCTACATTCCTGTCCTCACGAAACATCTCCATTCATGGTATTCTTGACATCCTATCTTCAGTTTACCATTTCCCTATTATTATGATCATCCTGATTACAATCATGATCGTACAAATTGAAAGACAGATCACCTAATTCGTCCTCAACTATTAATCTAGAGTCTGTATTGTCTCTGGCTCTGGCTTCTGCCATCGATGTACACACATAGGTGTGTGCCTGTGAAACTGTATGTACACCAATGATTGGTGGGTGGCTCCTCCCCCCCCCCCCCCCATAAAAAAAGTGTTTACAGTATTAACTGAAATCTCCTTTCATTTGTTGTTTAAAGGGCAATCCAACCTTTGTATCATGGGAAGTGGTCCTTAAGCTACGCACCACGCAAATTACGCTCAATGCGACGCGTTCAATGCGCCAAATTTCTGCGGTGACTGAGCAACAAGAATATATGTTTACGGTACAAAAAATAATTAGTACCTGTATGTAAGTGATATTATCATTATTTGGAAATCAGGGTGAAATTCACATCAGCTAGCTTTAAAATCAAGATTTGTATTAATTTATTGTGTGTGCGTACAGATGTAATGTAGCTTTAGGACCCTTTAATTTCATTTAAAAAAATTTTGACACAGCCATCGATGATGACTTGAAAATGTTAGTTCTTGACCGTTCAATCGTTTAATCGCTCCCAATTTTCGCAACGATTCAACTTTAGAATGTAGAACCAACTGAAGGTAGATGAAAGAAATTCGCATACCCCTCATCATAATTTGATCTGTCTGAAAGCAGAAAAATCAGGGAAGCAGATTGGTGAAAGTTTGAACTAAATCGGACAAGCAATAAGACAGAACATTATGAATTTTCAAAAATTGTAATCGCTTATGGGAATTTCAAATTGACCGTATTGGTACATTCACGGTGATGTAGCGGCGGTCAAATTGCCTATTCGCTCTAACACAAAAATGACTAGATCTAAAAAAATATCAATTTTTCAAAATGTATATCTAGATCTACATGTAACTCAGTAGGATCAGTTGGATACCGTGTTTCTTTGTGGACAAAAATTTTATTGGCCGAGTTTCGTCTAGTCATCGGCGGAATAAAAACAACATGCCATGGCATCAAAAATTAGGGGGGGGGGAGGATTTCTTTGGTTTTGGACATGATTCCGACTTTTGATTTTGCTGGAAATATCAGCTGAAGTTCTTCCTAAAGGCCATTCAAGGTAAGAGTGAGAATTTCAAGAGCTGAATTTGAAAGGAAGTATTTAAAATATTATCTTATTTTTCCCCCACACAATTAGTACCGTAGACCTACATGTACATGTATGTACGCGATAGAAAATATGTAATATTATTGGCACTGATCATCCTTTGTGGTTAGAGTTAATAGAAGTTAGAGTCTAACTGTACGCTAAATCTCCATTACTATATATGTAAGTAGTTGAGGCACACGGCCAATATTGGAGACTGTTACCTATTTGGGACAGTTTATTTTCAGTGACTTTTGTCAACATTTTTGGTAGCCTCTTTGGGAGACAGCCTCCCATTTAGGAGACCTGGGCCGCCTTGCATAAAAAGTTATGATTAAACGCAACTCGAAAAATTCAACGCAAGTCCAAAATACGCGATCCTGATGGGTGAAAATCAAGTTGCGTATAATTTTTTGAGTTGAGTTTAATCGCAACTTTTTATGCAAGAGGTCCCAATTCTTTTTGTTTACATTTTACTGCAAAAGGATTATCTCAGCTAAAAATGAAAACGTGATAAAGTACCCCTTTTGACGGCTTGTACTGAAGGGGGGTGGGTAGCATTGTATCGCATTGACTGGAATGCCACCATTCATCCAAAACCCCCCCCCCCCCCCCCCCAGTTTTGCCAAAAGGGTGCACTGGCTTTTTCTATAAAATATATTGTTATTATTATATTATCATTATTATATTCACTAGCGCAGCCAATACCCTGAGAACTTTTGACCCCCCCCAAAAAAAAGGTTATCGGGCAGTGGCGGATTTAGGGGGGGGGCAATCCCGGCCTGTGCCGCCCCCCCCCCCCCCCCCTTGAAAGAAAAGTATACATTGTGCCCCCCCCCCCCCACTTTTTAGAACTGATACCCTTGATTTTTGTTTTTGTTTTTGCTTGTCAGAGAATTATGGGGGATAACAGGACCCCATAAAATCGGATCCCCCCACTGAGCGACTTTTGGAGGGCTGGGGGAAAAAAAAAATCTTTCCCCTTTTGACCATCTACTTTAAAGTAGCTATTACTTGACAAATCACAACCATTTTTCAAAACCCCTTTGAGAGTTCCAAAACCCCGGCTGAAAGCAAGTACAAAAGTGAGATCAGGTCTTAAAAGATGGCGTCAATCTAGGGACGGATCCAGCTCAGCTGATCAACACCGCAGCTACATGTAGCTAGCTAGCTGCGCCAAGCATGTACATAATGCATCTTAGACTCTGCTCACTCGATTTTGGGCTTGGGTAGCTTCTACATTAGGATTTTTTTTCTTTTTTTTTATGTGCGTACTGAGCCCCTTTTTGGCCAGCTAACCCGTACCTGTTTACCGGAGTGTTGATATCGTGGCGAATATATTGAGACTCTCTGTGGACTGTATGGTCAGTGGTCCTAAAAGCTACGCAGATCCTAAAACTACAAGATTATCATTTACTTTTGGCAAAAAGAACCATTTGGAAATTGGGGTAAAATTACATCAGTCAGCATCAAAATCAAGATTTGCATTCATTTATTACATATTAAAGCGTAGCTTTAGTACCCTTGGCTTTCATTCAAGAACAAAATTCGACAAGGGCATTAAGATCGACTTAAAAATGCATGATATTGACCATCATTTGTCCATCGCAATGTCCTCAGGGATTTTTCACTACTGTATTCAAATCGGATAACTGATACGTGTCGAATCAGTCCTCAGTAAGAGGCTTCCCGGAATTTTCACTTTGGTAATTTGGTTATTACTTTATTTATCTCATCATCAGCAAAGGAAGACAGTAAAATACAAATGTAACTCAAAAAATAAATAAATAAATATTTAAAAAAATAATAATTAAGTCTTAAAAAATTATAGAAGAATGTGAATTGGCATAACAGAAGTGCTGATAGCAATGAAATGGATAATGATGAAAATGCTTATTATTCGCCAGATATTGCAGCGGGGCCGATCCCAATCATGTTGTACACACACAAAAAAAAAATTTGGAATGTTCAAAAGTAGCATTTAGAGGGTGATTTCTCAGAAATAGTCTTGAATTCAACAACCAGATTTAAGCCTAGGCCAGATCTAAAATTCATTATCAATATTTTTTCAATAATGGCTGCTGTCAAGTTTGAAACATATTCCAAATACAGTTGTAACTGAAGACGTGGTTTAGAATTGTGTTTTGTTAGGGGGAGCGATCAAACATACCAAAATTACATTGTTTAAGCTATAGCACATCAGCAAGCAATGGTCATATTGACCATTAGGATCATATACATGTGTGTATACTGGGTATTGGGGATACAGATGTAATTTTGTTGGAAATGGAGGTTTTTGTGGGCAAACTGATACTTAAGTATCATTCTTTAGATTTTAAGTTATCAGTTCGTTAAGATACAAAATGTAGAAAGTTATAAAAACTTACATTTACAGCCCTCTTTTTGGTACTTGTTACCCACACCTCCATACGGATGACGACTGCTCTCAATATGTTGCGCACTAGTGAGGCCGCTCTACATGGTTACGCACCGTAGATACGTACGCAGAATGTTACGCACACAAGCTATTCTACGAAGACCTGGAAGGGCCAAACTGACGACGTAAAAAAATTACAAATATTACGTACGTACGTAATATTTTTTATTTTTTTACGTCGTCAGTTTGGCCCTTCCAGGTCTTCGTAGGAGATCGACGAACCGATCGCGCCGGTACTACTACGAGCGCTGAGGGCTCCCTTCATCATAATCGTGAAAAATACAAACTGGATGCTGACGGGACAGTCTCGATAGCAGTTATCAACAAAAAGGACCCAAAATTTCAGGAAACCCTCTTCAAAGGTCACAAAACAACCTGGTAAGTTTTAATCATCTATTATTCAACATAAGTATTTGGATTTAAGTAAACTGCAATATATGAGTTTCAATTAAATATAGCCAAAAATGCACAGTGATGCAGTTTAGGTATGGGATGTGTGTTGGCTGCGTTACTACACAGTCGGCAATGGCGTGTATCTATGAGTGAGCTATAGGCCTATATACATGCACATGGACAAGAGTTGAACCTTGACTGTCCAGTACAAATCGGCACACAGTGAAAGGATGGTTGTTCAAACTTAATCCAAAGGACGGGATAGGGGAAGAAATTTCATGACTTTTGATTGAAAATTCTTCCATTCTGTGAATATTTCTGAATCACAGTTAGATATTTGGGTTCAGTCATGTCAGTACAGTCTCCCCTTTGCTTTGGTTTTGAAATGTTATCAAATTCATTGAATTTAATTTCAGTTCTTTTATTTGTAATGCCTACTCTAAAAATTCCGTCTATTTTTATTTTCAGACAGTCAGAACAGAGTTTTGTTAATATATGATCCACCATCACTGACCATGTCCATGTCCACACAAATTACAAAACGCACTGGATTAGGCCTAACTGGTATTCAGTTCAGGCTGATCTGGGCTGACAGACAGTGACAGGTTTCACACTTTCATTTTCAAATCATTCTCTCATTAGACATGACCATATTATTGTCTTAATCTTATCAAGTAGTTATCGCAGACTGTCAGAACTCCTTGATCTTGTTGTTAGATTGTCATTGAATTTGAAATGAACACTGTCTAAATGTGACTGTCACTGTGCATGTCATTCATTCATAAAAACATCATCAAAAAGAGGCAATCCTAGGTTTTAGCGGTCTAAATTATTTTAGGTTGCTAACTAGGGTTAGGGTTAGGGTTAGGGTTAGGGCATAGACGAGCTGAAGTTAGCAACCTGAAATAAGTTTAGACCGCTAAAACCCAGGATCGCCCAAAAAGACATCAGATCATCTCATTCTCAGTTATTTTGACTCACATTACACGAAGACACGCACACACAAAAGTGCAAAATTTCGTATAATGCTTACATCACTGGTCGCAATTTGTCCTTCTTGATATAGGCATAATGTACTCTGCAAAAATGTACTAAATACGGCAAAAATTAGTGAAATATGTTTTACTGCGAAGCTCCAATTTATTACTCTGTCCTGCGCCATTTTGCTTCACTCTTCTTGAATATTTAGTGGCTCTGATCTGATCTCTGCGCAGAGTTCGTGCGCAATACAAAATCTATATTTTCACCGTATGTACATGTACGGCGCGGCTCGCCGGTGTACGATTCGGAGCGATGAGGTAATTGCTCCGGATCGCTGAACGCGTTCGATCGCTTAGCAACACACTTGTTCAATTGGTATGTGCCATGCGTGCTCTATCTCTGGCTGTTACGGAAGGCCTATCCATCATTATCATGTATATTGTTCGCTCTCCAAATCCAATCCAATTTAATCAAGAGGGGTCTGTCCTTTTTCCGCACAAGGGGTCCTATTGACTATTGTACCATGCAGTCGTCATTATCACTCTGTGAGTTCATTACATTTGTTTAGGCCCATGATGGATGAGAAATTGCTTATAATGATTTTCTTTAATAACTATGGCTATGATAGTCCGATTAGTCGACCAGCCAAACATCAAAAAAGGCTCTATAGAAAAAAAAGGCATTTGGGGGTAATGCTCGGCATCCATGCTAAAACTCTTGCAAAAAAAAGAGGAACAAAGTACGGGCGGATGCCATGCGCATTTTTGGCTATAAATGCTATTTTTTGCTCAAAATTTGAAAGAATGTAAAAAATCACGATCTTTATTTTTTTTTACCTATACACTGCAAAAACTGGGGTGTTAAAACTGACACCAGTTGGTGTTAATAGAGGACCACACCCTAGGGTGTTAAACTTATACAACATAACACCAAAGAGTGTTAAATAACAACCAAAGGTGTTGTAATAACAACCAAAGGTGTTGTAACACCACTGGGTGTTGATTCAACACCACAGATTTAACACCGGTGTAAAATGACCGGTGTGGTCCTCTATGTACACCAGTTAACACCATGCACAGTTTTTGCTGTGTAGTGTAATATGTAATACCTGATTAAGACTTTTAAAGTGATGTCATATTTATTTTGAGTTTGAAGTTATAAACCTGATTAATATACAATTGAAAATTGGATATTACACACACATGTAATGAAACATGAAACTGTGATTTTCTCAAAATAATAGGTTGAAAAAACTACCAATCCGGGCCCATACCAGGGACTTTTTCAAAATATGTCCATAAAACTTGCATTTTAGAGCATCCCCAAATAGTTTCTATGTGATCTTATTTTGTCCAAAAATATTTGGGCAATCCCCCATGCACGCATGCACCTCAAATTTGGGGGGGGGGATATTTAATCCCCATCCATACTGTATCATTTACAATTAAATAATTTTTTTTTTACAGTTATATGCTGCTTTTTACAGTTTAACTGTAGAATAAACAGTACAATACCATGAAAAATACAGTACTGTGCAGCGGGTTGCCAGTAATTTACTGTAAATTCATACAACAAATTTTTACAGCTCATGTTTGGGAATGTCGATATAACTTAGCTATCTCTTCCCTCAGTCGTATGAAAAATCTCTGCTAACTGTTCCATGTTATAACCAATGTGGAATATCCGACAGTAGGAGACATGCAAAAGAGGTACATCCGGGGGTGAACAGTTAAAAAAATATCCCCAAAGTACCCACTTTAACCCTTACAGAAAAGTACCATGGTAATACCATCGTCACTATATACCGCGGTAAATTGGGACGGTATTATACTGTGAAAGTACCATGAATTTACCGCGTTACCCATTGTCAAGATGAAAATACTATGAATGTACCATGCTTTTCATGGTACACGATGCAAATACTATGAATATATATTTTTCGTAGTAATACTGTGGCAATACGATGTGTACCACGGATTTACCATGTTTTCGTGGTATTATGGCGGTAATACCATGAAATACGTAGTATTACCATGGTATTTTTTATAAGGGAAATAGGAAAAGTGTCTCCTTTTCTTTCTAACTTGTGCCAGTTCCATATTCTTAATAAAATCTCCCTTACCACCTATGATAAAAGTCAGCTTAACTGGGATTACTTTCCCTATTCAAATCAAACAGGTGCTAGGGGGCCGAAGTCCTAGATGTCTATCAGAGATAATTAAAAAAGCTCTGCCAAAAGCCCCCCCCCCTCCCCCCGACCCCCCACTGGATGTCACAGCCCGCTATATTATGCTCTGATTTAAATGAATTAAATGAATATATATACAGACCATCACAGACCCTTACACTGTGATGTAAAGAAAGAAACAAATAGGATTATTTGAATCTTTCCTGCGATGGCTTCAAAATATATGATAATTATTGTGTTAAACTTATGTATTCACTTTAACGTTTCCATTTATGCATTTCCCTTTTCCCAAAAAAGTGCATTTTCATGCCCCCTTGGGCATGCCCCTTTTCAACAGAAGTTCTTTTTCTGCTGGTGTCTACCCCCCCCCCCCCCCCCCCCCCAATCAAGAGACGCTTTGCTGCCTTGGTCTGTGACCAATATTGATTAGCTGCCAACTCGTAATTTTAAGTCGCTACACTATTATACACCAACAAAAGTTTTCTGAAAATCGGAGGGGGCGGGGGGGTCCCTCGTACATTTGCCTCTCATGCAGTGTATGTAGGTTTAACTCGGATTCTACATTCAGTGTGTTTTTGTATCAGTCTTTGCTTACTCTTGTAGGATATAAATCAAATATATCATACACATTTTTTGAGGCACTAGTCTTTTGCATGTGACTGGCATAGTTACTATTTTCTTCGCGGAGCTTCTCAGTGCAAGGTATATAAATGTTTGAATAGTAGTAATATAAATATTAGCAGTTCCGACTATATTAGCAGTTAAGTTGAATTGTTTAATAGGGAAGAATCGGAGCAGTTTGCAGTTGATGATAATGGCTGAAATGTAAGAGCCTATGGTAGCTGATATGTTGGTTTGGTGTAAAAATGCCAGAGGTAAAAATGCCAGTGGTAAAAATTCCAGAGATAAAAATGCCAGTGGTAAAAATGCCAGAGGTTAAAATGCCAGAGGTAAAAATGCCAGGGGAAAAAATGCCAGAGATAAAAATGCCAGAGATAAAAATGCCAGAGGAAAAATGCGAGAGGTAAAAATGCCAGAGGTAAGAAATGCTATATAGTAGTAAATGTAAAAGGAAAAAGTTGTCAGAAAAGAAAATCTGAGATGAAATTTGAGCTAAGATTGAGTAAATTGTGTGATTTTTTTATTTTTGTACATAGGCTACATGGGTGGAAATCCTGAGGGCGAGGGCGTGTCCTTTCTAAGCTTTGGGAAGCAAAATCTTAAATATGTTTGCCCCTCCTCGAAACTATTAATTGTGGCTGACGGGAGGCATAACTTAGAAAATGTGATTTTTTTTTTCTATTGACAGACCCGAAGCGTCTCCAAATTTGTTGACATTGTACCTTCCCCAGCATTTTCAAATGGAGTTCCGTCCATGTCTATATGATTGTAAAGTGCAAAATAAATGAACATTCCCTTTCACTTTATTTTCATCATGTGAAGATAACAAAGGGGTTCACATCTGAAAAGAAATAGTTCAATTTCTAAATTAATGTGAATACGAAAGTGCATTAAATTAAGGTATAGTGTAGTTTTTCTTATTGATAGGGCCTACTCTTTAATTTAGTATTATTTCATAATGAATTCTTAGATTACGTCTCGTTATAATTGCCAGGCCTGTAGCCAGAGGGGTCGGAGGGGTAGGACGACCCCCCCCCCCCCCACCCCCCTTCTTGGGCTGAGGTCCGCTTTTTCATGAAATAAAAACACACAGTGACACACACCTTTAATCTTTGTTACCAGATTGACACTCATAAATATTTTGTTTCTGCGACTTCAAAAATGTGTGTTCAAAAGCATCATTCACGACCCCTAAGTTTCCCCTCGGGAGTCCTTAAATTGCAGCAGAAAGCATCTAGATTTAAAATTTTTCGGGGGGAGAATGCCCCCGGCCCCCCGCACCCACTCAGTATTATTTAGGGTACGCGTATGCTTGTTCCCTCCCTGTGAAAGCACCCCCCCCCCCCCCCCCCCCCATCTCAGGGCTGCCAAAATGTCTGAACCCCCGTATCGCGGGCTTTGCGCGGGCTTTTCCTGCCTTGGAGACCCCCTAAATTCAAATCACTGCTCAATGTACTCCCCCCCCCCCCCCCCCATCTCAGGTGAGCTCTCATTCCAACCCCATATCTCATGGGGCAGCACCAACCCCCTCCCAAGTAAGCTGTCATTACAATGTTTTTTTCAAAATGAAATAATCCTGGCTGAATGAGCTATCAAACTAGCAGGGATTTCAGGAATATGATCCTGGGATTTGATTAATTTTTCAAGATATTTCATAACCCCCCTTTTTTAATTTCTCAGGTGTCGAAGAGAGAGAGAGAGAGAGAGAGAGAAAGAAAGAAAGAAACAAAAACACCCCCTTTTTTTACAATTGACGGGTCGGATTGTGTCGCCCCAAAAATACCCCTTTACCGGAGATTTTGGGAACACGCATGCGGTCCCTTCGACCACCGAGTGGGGGCCGGGGCATGCGCCCCCGGACCCCTAGCAATGATTATGACAAAAAGGTCCACTTTTGCCAAAAAAGACCCACCCCTTTAGAAACCCTGGCTACGGGCCTGATTGCAATCTGAATGATTATCATAAACTGGATGCTTAACCTACGCAACTTCAATTCTTTCTTAGCTCCAGATGGAACTCAAAGATCATGCAGTTTCAATAGATTCCCCCGATTACATTCTCCTTGATGTGTCCCCAAATAATAACGATAGCGAGAAAACATTGAAAAAAGAACTGGACACATCGTCTATTCATATTTACGCAAGTTGGCCTCAAATGCAGTTATAGGTCGGTCTATTTAGTTTCCTACTTTTTCATTTGAATATGGGCCTCTATCTACGGTATATGATGTGGACAAAGGATACTTTTTTTTTTTTAAATTTCAATGAGTTTTCTGTCGTATCATGAGTACACTTAATGTCAAATCCCCGAATTTGTTATGAGAACCACTTTTGTTATGTTTGCCATTCGCTTTCAGTTGACGACCCTTTTTTGTTAAACACTTCAATATTTTTTCCCTTTTTCACTTTTAATTCAGTTTGAATATATCTGCATCTTGTTTATAACTTAACATGCATGATGACCCCACACCTCCCCCCCCCCCCCCCCGTATATTAATGTCGACGAGGCTGTAATGCTCGATGTTTGTGTGATGAAGAAGGGAGAAAAAAAGTGCAGGTACAAGTACGAAAAGCAAACTAGTCAAGATCATTTGGTACAAGTTATTTTACTATACGGGTATTGTGTCCTTAAGTTAAACAGTTAGTATCATGATGCGGGGGCATCTCGTTTTTCCGAAGTTTCGTATTTCCGAACACTAATTTCCCATGCCTGGGGGTTCAAAATTCCGAACATTTGTTGCATTTCAATGGTATAGAATTAATCCGTTGGGTAACATGAAATAATGAAATTAATTATTCAATTGTCTCCAACGGCCACCAGAAGGTGGCAACACACGCAACTGCTGTGAAAAAAAATCACAGGCAGACCGAGCGGGATTCGAACCCGCGATCTCTGGATTACTAGACCAGCGTCATAACCACTAGACCACCGGAGTGCCCGTAGTGGTATAGGTTCGAACTATCCCATAAATATGATGTCAAATCAATGGTATAGAATTAATCCGCTGGGTAACATGAAATAATGAAATTAATTATTCAATTGTCTCCAACGGCCACCAGAAGGTGGTAACACACGCAACTGCTGTGTGATAGGTTGCTCGACTGCTGTGAAAAAAAAATCACAGGCAGGCCAAGCGGGATTCGAACCCGCGACCTCTGGATTACTAGACCAGCGTCATAACCACTAGACCACCGGAGTGCCCTTAGTGGTAAACCCATCCCTTCCCACCCCCACGCAAGAAGTCAACTTCTGTGCGGGCTTTGATATAAAATCGTGTTTATTCTTCCTCTCCTCTTATTCTTTTGCTGCTTTTTCTCCTTCCTCTCTATCTTTCTCAATCAATCTTTCTCCTTAGTCACATTTTTCTCAGTCTCTCTCTCTCTCTCTCTCTCTCTCTCTCCCTCTTTGTCTATTTATGTCTCCCTGTACTATTACTATACATGTATTTCATTCTTACTATTTTTCGTTTCTCTATACTATCATTGGAGTATTTTTGAATGCATGTTGTTTTTCTTTCATGAAATATAATGTTTACTTCATTTTATCTAATGAGTATCAGTTCATTTCAACAATCTTGTGCCCATTTTCTTATAAAATCATATACATTTTCAATTATTCTTGTTATATATTGATATCTAAAAAAAATATATTGTCTGTTATAAAAAGTGCCATCATTTCTAAGCGAAGGATATATTTCTGACTCTAGGCTAAGTCAGTTTCAAATAATACTAATGTAAGATGCACACAAATACAAGTGCGAGGAATTTTAGTGACTTAAAAAGTAATTTTTATTTACAGAATTTATACCCAATAACATACAATGATAGAAAACAATAAATACACAAGGGAATTATATGTTCGCTTTTGATGCAGATACCTGTAAACATAGTACAGGCTGGCAGTAATTTGTGTTTCTATTAGGGTAACAAGTGCTACAGTTCTAGCAGTAGGCAGATGCTCTCGTAAAACCGTGTCATAAATATTTCAATCCACCTCAGAAACTTTGAATTATAAGTTGTAAACATCATTGTTTTGGTTTTTTTTAATGTGTAACGATACCAACAATATTCCAGTTCTAACACATTTTGAAGGGTTTGAAATTCATATCTCAAATACCTAAACGACGAAGTTTGGATAAAATAATATCCATCATGAAACATGCAGTTAAATCACACTCAACATAGGGGTAATGTGATTTCCATACTATCTCTAAAATATAGAGGCAGCTTTTTTAATTACAAAACGCAATTTGGAATGATTATACTCTTATTCTATAATGGTTTACATAAATAAACAGCAGTGGGGAAAAACTAACTGCCAGTGCTTTATTTGAAAGCTTCTAACAAGCGTCGCTTTCAGCAAGCAAATCACAGTATGACATTTCGGAGAGCAGAAAAATATCTGGAAGTTAGAGTTATTTTCTTGCTTTTTTTATCAAAATGTTTTTAATGATAATCCTTAAAATCATGACAACAAATTACATCATCTTGCTTTCATTTGTCTTGGGGTATCAGTTCCAAGTTAAATGTTACGGAGTTGAAAACTTTAACTATCATTAACAAAGTAACATCATCAGAAAAACATGCTCAAAGAATAGGGCACTGGCTATTCACAAGTTTAAATCAGGTGTGAGGGGTGATGGTGCAATCAGCATGAAGGATAACTGGAACCATGACGAACATCATTGTTGCAACAAGGGAGTAACTCCATTACTCCGCAGAAATGTTTCCACTTTTCAAAGAAAAACAATGTTTATGTGTCCCTTTTCGTTTCATTGGCAGTTTCTATTCAGCATCTTCCGTTTCCTCGGCAACGGGTGATACAGTCGCTTGCTCCTCCGCTCCTTCTGCTGGCTCCTCCTGCTGCTCCTGCGCCTCCCCGTCTCCCTCAGCAGCGGGAGCAGGTTCTCCTTCTCCCTCAGCTGCCGGCGCAGCTCCTTCTCCCTCAGCTGCCGGCGCAGCTCCTTCACCTTCTGCTGCTTGCTCTGTGGTAAAGGAACACATAGAAATCAATTTTGAAATATGGTCATTAACCTGTTAACTACTGAATTCTTTAACTCTCATAGGCTTAATACAGGAGTCACCCGGTTCCCGTAGTCTATGGGTTAAGAGGTGTTAGAAATAAGGAAGCATTTTATTAACTGAATTCACTGCAGTAGTTACCTAAAAATTATGTTCTGTACTGACGTATGAATACATTTTATACACTGTACTTAGACAGGAGAATGTTAAATGTTATCATTAGTTATACAAAATGAAGAAATTATCATAAATCAGCCCCTAATAATGATTCTGATTTTCAATATTCAGGTTAGTAAACAAAGAAGCTTGATGGAAGGAATTTTAATTTGTAAACAATTTTTTTTGTTTAGAAATTAATGAGTCAGAAAGAAGAGGATCTTGGGTATTTGATTCTAGTTCATCGTGACTTGGCCGTGAACCAGAATAGCCTGGTGGTTAAGTCATTGCCCGGCAAGCAGTATATGACAGGTTCGAATCCCGCTGGTTCCAATTTTTTCAGACTTGTGTTTTTCATTACAGATCGAGCATATGATCTTTAACGCTGGGAGTAAAATGCCTAAAAATTTGTTTACAAATATTCAGGTTGTAATTATTTTCAGCTCTAAGGGCAAAAATGTATGTAAACAACATCACTTGTCATCTAAGTTCAACATATCACATTTACCTCATATCATTTGAACTTGCACACAAATATGCTAAGTCAAGCTATTGTCTTTGAGGCATGATTTTGTAAAAAAAAGAGTTAAATTGAGATGGAGAATTGAAAAGAGAATGAACCAAAACCGGGAAACATATTTTCCCGAGGACTTATCAATAACCTACCTCCTTCTCCACCTTCGGTTGCCTGCTCTCCACCTTCCCCTGCTCCTTCTCCTTCTCCTCCTCCTCCTTCTCCTCCTTCTCCTCCCTCGTCCCCTTCTCCTTCCTCCCCCTCAGCCTGCTCCCCTTCCTCGGCCTGCTGAGCAGCTATGGCTTCCTCGGCGGGATTGTACTGGCTGACGGCCTGGATGTCGCCCGCCCTCCACTTCGGTACCATGACAGTCTGTGCCTCCTCCTCTTCTTGGTCCCCGCCCAGAGGTTGCTCAACAGGAACATACTGGCCGTGCTGCTCGCAGCCAATGTCAAAGACGTACTTGCCCTTGCCTTGTGGCTATTGGGGAAAAAAGAACACTTTAACACTACAATTCCCCTAATATTTACATGTATATCATTCTAGATTTTCCATCAGAGCCCTGTTTCATGAGACTTGTTATCAATAACAACTGCCAAAGTTCAGATGCAAGGGTTTCAGTAGCTTATATCAGTTATTGCAACTTGTTATTGATAAGTTTTATGAAACAGGGCCCAGCTTAACTTGTCAGTGAAAAATTAAGGAGTAGTTGGCAAACTAATATGTAAAAAAAATAATCCTTGTTTCATAAATGTTAAACTCATGGTAAATGTTTAATGGACATATCGATTTAGATTCCCCCCCCCCCCCCTCCACTAAAAAAAGCGGGGGAATGGATTTTAGTTTTATGAATCTTATTGATTTAAAAATGAAAGCAACCAATGTAATTTCATGAATTTGGATTACTTCCAAGAAAATGGGAAATGTTTATCACTTTGATGCAGATGTATTCCAAAAATCTCTCTTCTCGATATCTGCAGCACAAAAATTTGACAGTGAATTCAACAACGAATGTAAACTCCTTAATCCAGATCATGATCATAGCTAAGGTACTTTTCAACTCCCATTTGGCCATTACTCAAAATTAGGATTCATCAAAAAAATTAAAAGAAATAAAAAAAAAAACTTCAGGGGCCGTATTCTGAAAGCTATGTTAACTTTTATGTTTAATAGTAAAACGATGTTAATTGTCATAACAAATCATAATCAGGACAAGTCATTGGTTAATGATTGCGCAAAGATGGCTGTGCCCGCGTAAAAAGTTAACACTTAACAGAGTCTCAGAGACATAGATCTGCGCAAGAACCAATGATTAGTGTTTATTGCGCACAATTTCAATTTGTTATGACAATTAACATAGTTTTCCTTAACATAAAAGATAACATAGTTTTCAGAATACCGCCCCAGGTTGCCAGCTTACAAAAACTGTGCGGACTTCAACCATATTTTCACGAAGTGAGAACTAGGTTTCTTTTATGATAGGAGCATGCAGAGTTGATCATGCTATGTAACTGCTGTTTGACCTACCTGATCGGCGACCCACATTCCCTGGTATCTGTGGTTGGCGTGGATGAGTTCACCAGCCCCTTCCCTCTTGCCGCTGACCCACGACCCCACGTATTTGGAGCCTGTGTCCTTGTAAGTATAGACTCCCTGTCCATGCCTCAGGTGGCTCTGCCATTCACCCTCGTACATGTCACCGTTAGGGTACGTGTAGACACCGTAGCCATGTCTTTGGTCATCAACCCAGCTCCCTGTAAAATGATGATGGAGATTGTGCACATTTACACGTTTATAATATCGTTAACATTCAAACCTGCTTTAGCGACCAACTGCATAGAAAGACCAACTATCTATAAAAACCCAAATTTTTGTTTCCCTTGAAACTGTTTCTCATTGATCATTGAAAAAACCTGTACATAAAGGCTACTTGCTCATAAAGGTTGCTTTTCATGTCTCCTTTGAACGCTGGATCTTTATAGAAGGTTTGACTTGTAATAGTAACTCATCTTGTCACTGTTGGGATAGATAGCCATAAAGCAAGTAAACAACATAAATTATGACAGATTTCCGTAATATTTTAGCTAATGAATAATTTGTAGATATGATGAAAAATAATTGATGCAAACATCATATTTTTTCATCTTCAATTAAACTAAGGAAAATTTACAGTAGCATGATGTAGATTTAATATAAAATATGATGACATGTGTGTTAATTACCAAATTACCCCAGAACAGTACTTTTTGAAAATTCTTCCATTTTTTTCTTCTGAATTCATTGTTCAAGCATTCAAGCATATATTTTTTTATTCCCACCAACTACACATATTCTAAAGAGGCACTTATATATACAATTATATGTGTACAGCTCACATTTAATTTTTTTTTTTTTTTTTTTTTTTTTTTTTTTTTTTTGGGGGGGGGGGGGGGATACACTATGAACATGATGACAAAGAAGCGGACAAAATATACAGCTCCTCATTGTACCTTCCACACTTGCTCTGGTAGACAATAGAACATCCCTCCATTGCTATTATGTAAAAATATGTAGAACAGGTGTCACATGCATATTCACCTGTTCTACTTATTTTACATAATAGTAATGAAGGGATGTTCTTTTGTCTACCAGAACAATTGTGGAGGGTGGTACAATGAGGAACTGCATATTTTGTCTGCTTTCTTTGTCATCGTGTTCATAGTGATACGTACCTTCGTATATTGAGCCATCTGGATAGATGAATTTTCCTGACCCATGCTTCTTGTTCTGTTTGTAGTCACCAATATATCTTGCTCCATTCTTGAATTTGTACACACCCTATACAAAGACAACCACACACACAAAAAGGAGGGGGAAAAAGAGGAAAGAAAAAAAAGGTAATTAATGGGACAACCTGTCGGAGCCATGCAAACTCAAGCAAAAGCCGAGCACCACAATATCACTAATGCACAAATTACAATGTAATTATATACTTTTGTAATAAAACTGTGAATCTAAAACTGCACAAAGAATGATTCTATAAAACTTTGTAGAGACAAAATACTAGTACACATGGGACAGTATTCTGAAAACTGTTATCTTTTGTGTTAAGGAAAACTGTTAATTGTCATAACAAATTGAAATTGCGCGCAATAAACAATAATCATTGGTGCTTGCGCAGATGTCTCTGTTAACTTTACGCGGTACAGCCATCTTTGCGCAATCATTAACCAATGACTTGTCCTGATTTTGATTTGTTATGACAATTAACATCGTTTTACTAACACTAAAGATAACACAGTAGTTTATACACCAATTCAAAGTGAAAGAATTCTTCTAGATTAATGATTAATATTTTTTTTAATTGAATAGTGAATTATTATCATTATTATAGATAATATTATTCATTTTTTTAATTGATAAAATCCCAAGTATAAAATTTGGTAGGAAGCATCCTACGTTGAAGCTGATCAAAAATGTTTTTCACTTGTAAGACAATATGAACCTGAATAAAACCTAGGTATAGAATCATAGAATTTGCTCTGCCTCTTATATCCAATGAAACTTACCGCTCCATGACGTTTTCCATGTTCATACAAGCCTTCATACATATCCCCATTGGGAAGTGTTGCTTTTCCTTTGCCGTGACGCTCTTCCTTGGCATTCCTCTCTCCTTCATATTCCTAAAAATTAAAAAAAAATATAAATACATGAGTAAGAAATATCATAATTACATGTAACCCATTAGGTTGCTTTATAGGGAAAACGCAATGGTACATAAAGACGCAGAAAAGACGCAAAGCCAAAGAGCAAACTTGCTAGTGTTGTTTGTGCATCTAAAATTACAATAAGACTTATCTCCTACATGTATGTTGATGATGTTGATGACGATTAGGATGATGGTGATGATGAAGTTGATGATGTTGATGATGTTGATTATGACAATGAAGTTGATGTTGATGATGATGCTGATGTTGATGATGGTGTTGATGATGGTGATGATGATGATAGTAATGGTGTTGATGATGATGATGATGATGGTGTTGATGATGATGATGATGATGATGTTGATGATGGTGAAGATGATGATGGTCAGTGATTCAGTCCCCTGTGGTTTTTGTTGCTGCTGAGTTACATGTATGTTCCTGTTATCTTGCTTAAAATTTTTAATAGAGTTAAATACTTATTCTGCATCCCAATATTTTGGTTCTGCCTCTGTATCATAAAATTATAATTTTGAATAAGTTACAGTACGTGCCATCAGTATGATGGGGAGCCCTATGTCTGCGCACCTAAGGTTTTGACATGTTTGACCTGAAAATGAACAAGAATTTCTTTAATATTCCTCTGAAGCTTTATTTTATTTTATTCCTGATATTCTAAAGATCTCATCAAAATTAGAGCAAGAACAATGCCATTTTCACAAGAAACGGTGGCCGTGTCATTTCAACATTGAAAAAACAATGGTGCCCATATCTGCGCACTCATTCATTTTACACGCAGTTCAGGAGTTTTAACGTGAAAGACAACATTATGAAGCATACGAGCCTGGATTTAAGAGGCACCCAACCTTTCATTTCAAAGGACTGCTGATCGCAGCCCGATCGCTACACGTTCGGGCTGCCGCAGTAAGGTCCTAGCCCAGAGTTATATTGTGCTTAGACAGTATTTAACTAGTAACAGGTTAATGTTTTATTTAGATGTTGATTTGTATGATGGGGAGCCCTATGTCTGCGCACCTAAGGCTAAAGGTTTTGACGGGAAAATGAACAAGAATTTCTTTAATATTCCTCGAAAGCTTTATTTTATTTTATTTCCTGATATTCTAAAGAGTAAGTTCCGTCCTTTCTGTGCAATCGGTCATCTCACATCACACACTCGCACAGACTTATCGACAATAACCTCGCGTGCCATAACTTCATAAGGCATAAGTGTGAGTGCATAAAATCAAACGATCCGACAACAAAAATGATTTTAGAAAACATTAAACTGAATGTATGGGACCGAAAGATCGAGGTAAATGAACAAGATTGCAATAAAATAACACACAAACAGCTAAAACAAATTAATACTATGAAAAATAACTTACTCCCAAATATGGGCCATGCTCCTCTTCATCGTAATCTGAGCCTAGATCAGACATTTTGTGGGTTTATAAAGATAACAAGACAGAAATTAAGACGAATTTAAGTCGCACTACTTTGAGATGTTCGCGTTGCGTTGCTATGCAAAGATAAGCTAAGCGATATGACGTCGACGGTCGTGAAGGGACTGTCTTATTGTAAAATAGGAAAGGTTACTTTAATTTTATTTTAAGTTATTCGTATTTTGTCAATATCTTTTTCATAAATTAGTAAAATATAATCTTACTTTAGAAATATCACAATGATCAAATTATCACAGAATTATTTCAAAGCCCATCTATATTTTGATAATGCACACCTACTTTTGTTTTGGAACAATCTCATCCAAAACAAGTGCACACTGGTCCGGCGAAGATGGCGCTATTTCATTTGTTCAGATTTGTTCCAGACACACTATGAACACGAGCAAGATTTGCCCTTGTTTATAAATGTCTCACTAAAGATGCCTTGAAAGGCTTGAATACATCTGATGAATGACTCATTTCATTCTATTAGTTAACCTTTCCTGTGCTTGAAATTTTCAAGATCAAAGTAAGTTCAGAATTGTTCCAGACTTCCAGAGCTATATACATACACACTATATGAACACGAGCAAGATTTGCCCTTGTTTATGTCTCACTAAAGCCACTAAAGATGCTTTGAAAGGCTTGAATACATCTGATCAGTGGCGGATCCGGGGGGGGGGGGGGGGCACAGCCGGCCCGTGCCGCCCCCCCCCTTTGGAAGAGAAGTATGAATTTTTACCATAGACGATTGTGCCCCGCCCCCCTTTTAGAGTGAAGACCTTTTTTTTTTTTTTTTTTTTTTTTTTGCCTGTCAGAGAATTATGGAGTGAAACTGGACCCCATAACCCCTTACTGAGCGATTTTTGAAGGTTTGTCAAATTTTTTTTTGGTCGTCCCAACCCCCCCCCCCCCCCGTTTTCATGAATATTCATAATAGGTGAAAAGAGGGTCCCTATTAATAATTAAAGAAGAGGGTCGCTATTTAAATCAAATAAGAAAGTAAAATGGACGAAGGACAACTCCACGGTAGTGTAGGTCTATTTACCAAAGCCTTGAAATGCATTTCCGTCTTTTGTCAAAAAAGTTCTCCACACTTTGCAAGGCGTTTTACCAATGCCTTCGTAATTAAAAACGATGTCTAATTCATACATCTACCATGTGCTTAACCATGATTTATGTTCATTAACTAAAAAAGCCTCTTCCGAGGGAGGAGAGAACCCCCCCCCCCCCCACCACAAACACACCTTCACACACACCTTCACACACTCACCCTTTTCTCTCCCTCTCTCTCTCTCTCACCCTCCCTTTATCACTCTCTATGTCTCTCCCTTTTTACATAGGAACATTTTTCATTGCGTATTTTTGTATGCTATATAGGGGGTTACTTATTGAATGAATTTATAATTACTTTTATTTAATATGCCTGTGCAAATATTTAAAAATAGTAATATAAATAATAACGATCAAATCAGTAAGGTTGATGTATGTTAGTCAAATACTGTATGACCTTATTCACGGACCCAATACACATCTCTCTCTCTCTCTCTTTACGCCTCTCCCTCTAGTTGATATAAAGATATTTTAAAAACTTGTTTGCTATACCGTAAAGGCTTGCATTTTTACTTCAAGTTTAAGTAGATTTAGCGTAAATTGCTCGCGCAAATATTTTTAGAAATGGTAGCGATCAAATCGAAACAACTTTCAAAACAGATTACTGTTGTAATTGCAACTTTTTAAATTACATAACCACAACATCAGGTAAATATGAACTAAAATCCGTATGTATACAGCATTTCCACGGTATTTTGCCAGCTGTATGCAGATGCTACTATAATATGCTTCTTCGCCTTTTCATGTCAATGTGATTTATCAATGTATTCCATTTATACCTCATACAATTATTAAGACTGTATATAATGTCATGGCTGTAAATGATATACGCAATCATATGTATTTTGATTGATTTGATCCACAAAAGCATTAACATCACTGAGATACAAGATAAGCTGAGTGAGCCTACTTCCTGCTGACTGACATTACACGTTATTTGATAATAATAATAATAGTAATAATAATAATAATAAATAATTTATAGAGCGCAGAAACTATATTTATATATTCTACTGCGCTGCAAGAGCTCCTATGCTATTTCTAATGACAGTGGTATATATTATTTAATGCATTACCATAAATGATATTAAGTCAATGTTTAAACAAATAGGTTTTCACTTTTGTTTTAAAGCTTTGTAATGTTTGAGATGTCTTTATATTTATGGGTAATTTATTCCATAGTCTAGGAGCTGCACACTTGAAATGATCGGTCACCAAGTGTTACTTTTGTTCTAATTTGGGGGATCAATGTCAGCGTGTCTCGTGTACTACGACGATTATGGGTTTGAGATTTTAGATTCAATAATTCAGTAATGTAGCTATAGGGCCTGACCATTTAGTGCTTTATAAACTAGTACCATTAACATCTTAAATTCAATTCTTTTGCGTATGGGCAGCCAATGTAATTCTCTTAACAATAATGTAACATGGGAAAATTTAGGGAGATTACAAATCAATCTTGCACATCAGTGGCGGATACAGGGGGTACGTGCCCCCCCCCCCCCCGCCCCCCCAAAAAAAGCCTTTTTTTTTTGCTTGTCCGGAGAGACACAAAAATATACTGAGGACGATTCCCCTTAATCCGCAGATACTGTTATTATTATTATTATTATTATTATTACTATTATAATTATTATTATTATTATGTAGGCCGGGGCCTATTTCTTGACTGCACTGTTGTCATGGCAGTTTGTAAATGTTACTAAAAATATAGAAACGCTAGTGGCATATGTCGCCATTTACAAAGTGTGCAATCTACTGCAAAAATGATTATTTTGTAGCTCAAAAGAAGCAGTTTCACGACCAAGCGGAGTTTCGCCATAGAGTTTAGCACAGTATTCACCCCATGCGTTTCGTTCTGCCTGCTGTAGGACGGTGATTAGCAACATACCATAACCTATGATCTCTTTTTTTTTTTTTGTGTATTTATTGAGAGTTCACAAACATAAAAAAAAAACTTTCAAGCAGGTACAAACGTTGTTATATATAAAAATTAATGACAAATCAAGATATTTACAAATAATTAAGATGATAAAAAAAACCCAGAAAAAATAAAATATGATAAAAATAAAAATAGCAGAGTACATGTATAGTTATAAGACTTTCATATATGTGTGACATTGGGTTTTGAACAATTTTGAAAAATATATCCAAATTTGTAATACACCTTTAAAATGCATTCCACATTGATGCATGTGGCTTTTAAGGGTTACTGGGGCCAAGCTAATCCCAGTTTGCACTTGGCTTTGTAACAGCCGTTTGTTTTGGTAATGAATAGGGGTAACTAAGGACACACTGCCCATGACTCATTCATGTCCAATAGGGGTGAGTGGGACAAAGAATATCCTTCTCCTCTGCTTCATTATATCAGCATCTCTCAAGAAAGCAACACATATATTTCAGGAAGCAGAGTTCTCTACTCTCCAGGCTCCAGCCAGGGGTTTAGTTTGGATTTGAATCAACCTCTGCAATAAAAGAATTGGAAACACAACTTTTCAGTTTACTTCTTTTGTTAGTGTTACAAAAGTGGCGTAGTCGGCAGGATTGCAGATTAATTTGATCATCCTCTACCCCTCGCTGGAGAATAACATTAGCATCATGTCGCAAAGTGACCTAGAACAACTCCGAGCAAAAATAGAGCAGCTTGAAGCCCAACTTCAAGCCGAGGCTGAGAGCGAGGAGAGACCTGCTTCACCCGATGTACAGATGGTCTACATGTCCCAGGGTCGGCGGCTGGATATCTTTACAGACAGGCCAACCAAGGCCGATGATCCTACGATCCAAGACTGGATAGTGGACATGAGAAGTCAACCTGCCCTTCGAAACGTTCCAGCATCGCGGCAGGCAGCCTTCATTAAAGACCATCTTGGGGGATGTGCTCGTCGAGAGATTCTAGGAAGGGGAGACCTGATTGGTAATAACGCTGAAGAGATTTTGAAGGTGTTGGAGAAGGTCTTTGGAGATGGGGATTCCCTAACAGTTCTCCTACAAAAATTCTTCAGTTATAAACAGTCTCCATCAGAGAGCATCCTCGAGTGCTCGTTACATTTGATAACTCTCTTCAACAGAATATGTGAAACAGACAGTACCTACACAAAGTGTCGAGGAGCAACCCTGAAGGGTAGGTTAGCGGAGGTAGTCCAAGATGAGGGATTGAGGAGAGAACTTCGACGATTAAACTTGGAAGCTCCTCACTTGGATTTCTTTGAGCTTCGGGATCGGGCCATCAAGTGGTTTGGCCATCCAAAGAGACATGCAACGATGCAGGCTATCTCCACAAACGATGACAAAATTGCTAATCTATTGCAACAACAGATGGAAATGCTGACAAACCAACAACAACAACTAGAGAAGCAACAAAAGCAAATTGACTCTTTATTGCAAAGTGACAGGCGGCAGACAAGTAAAAACAAGGAGACCAGAACTTGTTACAATTGTAACAAGGTCGGACACATCCAACGCTTTTGCAATGAAAGAAAATTTAAACCGACAAGCTCACCCGCTCAAGGCCCTGTAAACCAGATCGGTCCTTTAAACATCTAAGACCCGCCGTTGAGAGCCAAACGGTGGGTAGGAACTCTACCGGTTCGACAGTGTATGAAAATGCTGTGGGAAAGTGTCCAGATATTTCCATGGTGCTTGGAGGGGTGAGAGGTGTTCAATGTTTGTTAGACACTGGGGCAACAAGTGTCTCAAGTGTCAACAATTACGGAGTCTTTCTTCAAGGAGCACCTTGCTCACCATGAGATTATTGATGTCTCTGAATTCATAAGCATATCTGGGGCACAAGGATTGGCAGATCCCTACAGTGGCTACGTTGAGTTGACAATTGAAGTCAAAAAGATAGAGGAGTTGATGGCCAGGATGGACATAGATGAAGATATCAAGGACTGTCCAGAGAAATTTCAACAGCTCATGACCCTCATTCGCAAGTACTATGAAGGTTTCAGCAAAGATGACATGGACATTGGATACTGCGATAAGGTAGAACATAAAATCATCCTAGACGACCAGCACCCAGTACGTCTCCCCCATAGGAGGATACCACCCCATCAATGGAATGAAGTGCGGGAGTATTTAGAGAAGTCACTGCAACAAGGCATCATCCAGCGATCTTCAAGCCCTTATGCATCTGCCGTAGTACTGGTAAGAAAGAAAGATGGGAAGTTACGCCTATGTGTCGACTACAGGGCACTGAACTCGAAGACCCATCGTGATGCATATCCACTCCCACGCATCGAGGAAGCGCTGGATGCTCTGAAGGAAGCCAAATATTTCTGTAGTCTCGATCTGGCTCATGGCTTTCACCAAGTCCCAGTTGCTGCGGAGGACAGGGAGAAGACAGCCTTCAGAGTAGGAACTGGGGGACTTTACGAGTTCTTACGCATGCCGTTTGGACTCTGCAACGCGCCAGCAACTTTCATGCGTCTTATGGATCTTGTCTTTGGTGACCAGAACTTCAGGTCGGTCCTCATCTACATGGATGACATCCTTGTCTTTGGCTCTACCTATGAAGAAACTCTGCAACGTCTGGAGATGGTCATGGCTAGACTTTCTAACTTCAACCTGAAAGTCAAGCCTGAAAAGTGCAATCTCTTCCGGAAGAAGCTCCGATACTTAGGTCATCTAGTAGCGGAAGGAGGCATCTCACCAGATCCAGAAAAGATAGCAACTGTCAAAGAATGGGTGGCTCCAAAGACAGAGACTGAACTGCGAGGATTCTTGGGACTATGCAGCTACTATCGACGCTTTGTTCCTGGGTACTCCAAAATAGCTGCACCACTCCATGCACTCTTAGGGGGACCCTCTAAGAAAAAGAACAAGAACAAGAACTCGATGAGGCCTGAACCGTCACCCAAACTTCCTTTATCAGAAGTTTGGAGTGATGGCTGTCAAAAGTCCATGGATGAGCTGAAAGACCGACCTTTCATCCTCGAGATTGATGCCAGCCATCTAGGTCTTGGCGCCGTGTTGTCACAAAAGAAGAATGGTAAAGTCACAGTGATCGCCTATGCCAGCCGAGGACTGCGGCCAAGTGAGCGGAACATGCAGAATTATAGCTCAATGAAACTGGAACTTCTGGCACTAAAATGGGCTGTCACTGAAAAGTTCCGGGACTATCTTGTGGGAGCCAGCTTCACGGTATACACGGACAACAATCCACTAAGCTACATCAATTCTTCTGCAAAGCTGGGAGCAATAGAGATGAGATGGCAAGCAGAACTAGCCCAGTTTCAGTTTGAAATCAAGTACAAGCCAGGACGGGTCAACCTCAATGCAGATGCCCTCAGCAGGAAGGCAGAGCACCATCTTCAGCATGGTAGGCTAGAGGAGATAGGTGGGGAACATCCTCCAGATATCTGCCAGCAAACCAGCAGTAACTTACCTGGTCATCTACGAATGCTTATAGAAGAAGTTGCTGAAGTGCAACGCAGCGATGGCGGGAAGATAGCCGAGGCGATGTCGACTCTACCTACAATAACTATCCAGACCCTATTGAAGATGCAAAAAGATGACCCACTTCTGTCAAAGGTAATAGCCTATAAGTCACAGAGACAAGCACCAACGGCTCGACAAATTGGGAAGGAGGACAAAAATACAAGGAGGATACTGAGGGACTGGGATCGTCTGATCTGGAAGGATGGAGTGCTCTACCGCACAGCTGAAGATGATGGCACCAAAATACATCAACTATTAGTGCCAGACTCCCTAAAGAGCAAAGTGCTAGAGGCGGTCCATGACCAGATGGGACACCAAGCATGGGAGAAAACATCTCTAGCTCGTCAACGATGTTATTGGCCATTCATGGCAGAAGCCATCAAAGCCTACTGCGATCAATGCCAGAGGTGTATGCTCTCCAAGGCTGGTCCACGTTTGAGAACTACCATGGGAGCCCTGATTGCAAGGAAACCAATGGAGGTCCTCGCTATTGACTTCACTGTGTTGGAACCAAGTGGCCGTGTTGAAAACGTGCTGGTAATGACAGACGTCTTCACCAAATTCACACAGGCGATACCAACTCGTGACCAGAAAGCTGCCACTGTGGCTAGACTCCTTGTAAACAACTGGTTTGTGCGGTTTGGAGTGCCGAAGAGGATTCACAGCGACCAGGGGAGGAACTTCGAAAGTAGCCTCATCAAGGAGCTATGTTTTCTGTATGGAATCCAGAAATCTCGAACGACTCCATACCATCCAGAGGGAAATGGTCAGTGTGAGAGGTTTAACCGCACTCTACATGACCGTCTCCGTACCCTACATCCCAACCAGAAGAAGAGATGGGCTACTTTCCTACCAGAGATCGTATATGCCTACAATTGCACACCCCATTCCAGTACAGGGTACTCACCCTATTACTTATTCTATGGGAGAGAACCAACATTGCCCATCGACCATGTCCTTGGTTTCAGCGGTGTGGGAGATGATGGAGAGAACGCCACCACCAACGTCTACAAAACGCTTTTGACTCTGCAGCCAAAATGACGGAACGTCAAGCACTGAGGCGCCAAGCACGTGCTAACATTAGGGTCAATGACTTGGGTCTGCAGGTTGGAGCAAGAGTTTTCTTGCGGAACAGGGTACTGGGACGAAATAAGATCCAAGATGTCTGGAGCAGCGTTCCATACAAGGTAGTCGGAAGGCCAAACCCAGAGGGCAATGTCTATATTGTGCAACCCATCGAGGATACAGGTGGTTCGAAGAAAGTTCTTCACAGACGAGATCTTCTAGACAGTAAAGACCTTGTAGCCGACATTGTTCCAGACAGTCCTCCCGAGAATGAGACCGGACTGCCTTCAACCAACAACTTCAAACTCCCTGAAGAAGATGACAGTGCTCTAGAAGTAGGAGTCCAGATCGCTCCCAGAACACTGACACAGACCCGTGAAAGGTCCAATGATGTTCCTAATATTGTGACAAATCCTTCCACCTAGAATGCTGCACAACCAAATGTCTGAGATAATGAACCCCCTCTGCAAAGTGGCTCAGATTCAGTAGAGGTCGATGAAGGTACCCCCCCCCCCCCCCCCTGCTTTCGAAAAAGCAGGGGAGCATCAAGATGTAGACCCTGAAGAAGTACCAATACTCAGACGCTCTGCAAGGCTCCAGGGAAAACCCCCACCAACCGTCATCGAAGAGATTCTAGAAAATTTGAGTAGATTTCGTTCACTCATTTTAACGAAGCTTTCAAATATAAAGTAATGGTATATTTGGTTTTGGTTTGATTTATTTAGATTTCTATTTGAAATTTTGTAAGGATATATATGTTGTCGGGGATGCCAACATGGAGCAGGGGATAATGTGACATTGGGTTTTGAACATAAATAAGAAATGACAGAAAAATATATCCAAATTTGTAATACACCTTTAAAATGCATTCCACATTGATGCATGTGGCTTTTAAGGGTTACTGGGGCCAAGCTAATCCCAGTTTGCACTTGGCTTTGTAACAGCCGTTTGTTTTGGTAATGAATAGGGGTAACTAAGGACACACTGCCCATGACTCGTTCATGTCCAGTAGGGGTGAGTGGGACAAAGAATACCCTTCTCCTCTGCTTCATTATATCAGCATCTCTCAAGAAAGCAACACATATATTTCAGGAAGCAGAGTTCTCTACTCTCCAGGCTCCAGCCAGGGGTTTAGTTTGGATTTGAATCAACCTCTGCAATAAAAGAATTGGAAACACAACTTTTGAGTTTACTTCATTTGTTAGTGTTACATATGTACATGAGCCAGAACCCCAAGAACGGATTGCATCAAAATCTGACAATTACGTTGGACCCAACGTAAAACCAAATACATGTATTGCCGTCCACAATACAAATGGAAGCTCACGCCACCAAAAAGTCTGGAAGGAGCAGAAACGAGAAATGAGACGATCTGCCATACCCCCCCCCCCCCCCTCCCCAACACAAACACACACACACACACACACCACATACACACCCCCTACCCACAATTCCATACCCTCACCCTAACACTCAATCACACAACCGCCCCTCCCCACCTCCCTTTGCGAACTACACAATCGATCTCCACAACACATGACAGACAGATCGCCCCACAACACCCCTACCCCGCCCAATCCAGCCATCAGGCAGTCAAACAAAAACTGAGCGTGAGAAAATCAAATGGACAACACAATTCCCGAAATTAACGTAGGAAAACATGCATAAACCAATGACCCAATTCCAGTTCGAGGTTATCGCTCATGTTGTACAGTGGCAGTGTGACTTATAAACAAAGGTTACACATGCAGACATGTAATACAAAAAAATTCACTATAGAATTCCAAGCACTATGTAATGGGAAAATTATCTCTGTATAGAGGGACAGGAATATTAGTAGAGAAGTTGACAAGACAGTACATACTACATCTAATACCTGTTATTACATATCAGATCATAATAAAATGAGGAAAGGAAGGAGTTATAAGTAGACATAGAATGGCAAAACTAGATTTCAAAACGCCATTTTTTAAAGTGTATAGATAGTTTGTTTCTCTTTTTGGCTATCAAATACTCTAAATCTTTTTGTTTCTTAACAAAAGATTTAAATATGACAAAATTGGGAAGCATATTTTTAAACTTGCATGCAGTAATAAATATGATATTTCAACAGCAAAAAACAAATATGAAACAAATTTATCACTGCATAAACCAAAAAGCTTTTCAAAATTAGTTACAGTAATGTGTGAGTTCATTTTCTGTGAGATTACAATAAAAAAATTCATGCCAAACTGGTGTAACTTTTTCACACTCACAGAATAAATGAATTAGGGTTTCCTCTTTCTTTCCACATAAAGAGCAATTAGGCGAATCTTTCCTTTTGATCTTAAAAAGGAAATCATTCAATGCAATAGCTTTGTGAAACAATTTAAAATAAAATGATCTTAGTTTAGTATCATGAGTGCAAAAGAAATTAGTCAAATTAACCTTTTCCCAGCTAATATTAGCAGGTAGCAATAAAATGTCGTTCCAAAAGGTGTATCTTTTGGTTGGGGTATAAGCGCCAAGTAGTACATTGTATACATTCTTGGGAATTTTCTTATAATTTAATAGATTAAAAACTATGGTGTCATGAACACCATCAATATCAACATCAAAATTCACCATCCACTCTTCTGGGATATTTTTCAATAAAAAATTAAATTTTCTTCTATCCGAGGAGGGAATGCCAATATCTAGTATCAGTTCTTCGAAAAGCTTATGGCCCGGGAGGGGTGGATTAAACAAATCGTAGATGGTAAAAATATTCTTTTCAAACCATGAGTCGTAATAGAAAAAAGGTTTGGATTTAGAACGAATTAACTTATTACCCCCAATGATTGACATGCACTTAATTCTGAGAATTTGAAGCCATAAATTTCCTTAGTGGCTTCTTCCCTGTATAAATCCAATGAACGCAAAGAATCGGCTAACTGCGTATTATACCCAAGGCGTTCAAGACACATTCCGGGGCATTAGACTTCCATAAAAGGGAAACATCACGATTAAATTCTTCCAAAAAAAAATAGTTCAACACATTTCCAAGAAGCATCAAAATTATCGTCAAGAAGATATCTAACCCATGTCATCTTCTGGGCAGTGGCAAATTTTAAGGGGTCAATCATTTTAAGACCAGCATTTTTATATTCATTACACATAGCTATTCTTTGGACGGTTACATGTCGTTTTTCTGAAGGTTCGTATTTCCGAAGGTTCGTTTTTCCGAAGGATCATAATTCCGAAGGTTCGTTATTCCGAAGGTTCGTTACTCCGAAGGTTCGTTTTTCCGAAGGTTCGTTTTTCCGAAAATGAAATAGGGTTCATAATTCCGAAGGTTCGTATTTCCGAAACTGAAATAGGGTTCGTATTTCCGAAAATGAAAAAGGGTTCGTATTTCCGAAAATGAAAAAGGGTTCGTATTTCCGAAAATGAAAAAGGGTTCGTATTTCCGAAAATGAAATAGGGTTCGTATTTCCGAAAATGAAAAAGGGTTCGTATTTCCGAAAATGAAAAAGGGTTGTAAATTCAGAGAATACGGCGTCAATCCGTATTTCGGATAGGGAGGAGGGGAAAGACGGCCAAGTGTAAAGATATTAATTTCGTACTCAATAATCATAACAATGATGATAACAATTATAATAAAATCCAGAGAAATAGCCATTATTATCGTAATTCCTATCAATATTATCATTATTAATATTATGATTATTGTTATTATTATTATTATTATTATTATCATCATTATTATTATTGTTTTTATTATAATAACCAATATTTGTGAGCGAGCGTAGAGAGCGAGCTCCTCAGGAATACATGTTTCATTTCTCATAAAATGATATTGCTTCGGTGATTACAAATACATACTGATGTATTGAAGAAAGTGAATGATCGGATTCCGGATTAAATTTGCTACAACGAAATTGGCTTGAAGTTATTTATATAATGTATATACCGCTTTGGAAAATGAGACACACCAAAGTTCCAAGTAGATCTTTACAAGCAGAACATGGCCACGTAATGTTTTTGAAAGGGGGAGCTGATGCCTCTTGGCAGAATATCATACTCCCCGTTTCTACAATTTGCAAGCGAGCGAAGCGAGTTAGAAAAAAATAAAACCCTTTTTTTAAAAATTGTAATGGAAATGCAATTTCGCCATCAAAAGACAAATATAAAACATGCAATAATGAGCCATGAATAATACTACTTAACCCTACTGCCGAATATGGAATATTTGGGCACTTCACTCGCCCTAATGAAGGGCGTTCCCTGTCCCAAACTATTCCGTTTCTAAATCTTACGCGCTAGTGAGCAAGTAAAAAAAAAGGAGATATTGTCTATAGAATAATGAATAATAATTTTGTTACCAGATAATCCAGTACCTTCCCGCCCACAGATAAGGATAGCCGACCATCTCGCTTCCCAAAATAAAAGGATGTTCGGGCACCACGCTGCTGGATTCCAGCGAGCCAAACATTGACACTTTATTATCTTTAAGATGTAATTACTTCGTCAACATTCAACATAAATTGTGATTAAAAAAGTATACTATGAAAAGTGTATACTAAAAATAAGGTGGGGGCGTCCTGCATCCCTAGCCCTCAGAGCCATCTATTACAGAGTTTGGCCAACTCGGCTCCATGTAGGTAGCAATATGGCGCTTGTTGCTTTGTTAGGCAAGCACTAAACAAAGGAATATACGCCATGTTGTGCCCAAATAAACCGAGTTGGCCGAAGTCTGTAATATGGCTCTGTAGATGGCTCTACAAGCCCTCCCCTCCGGTCCCCAAAACAACAACAGCAATAAAAACAACAACATAATATTACAGAGAGTTCATAAAGGAGTCACTGCTATGTTTAATAAATAGCCTGGCAAGTAGCACAACATATTATAACAAGCATATTATTGATAAGTATAGGCTATAGGCCAATTATACGATCATGACAAGGGAAATAAAAGAAGCAATAGTAGAGTAACCGGTGCAATATCTAAGTCTGGTCGCATAACTCCATCCAAAACGACATCGTCATCGTAATTCTGGGTAGTCCACTTCATAATAACAATTGTAATAATAATAATAGCAATAATAACAACAACAACAATAATATTATCAATAATAAAAATTATAATACTGATAATATTAGTAATAATAATAATAAAAATGATAATACAGATATCACTACTACTAATAATAATGATAATAATGATAATTATAATAATAACAATAATAATAATACAAATAATACTAGTAATAATAATAAATAAATGAATAGATACCATAAACAACCAAAGCCGAAGAAAGATGGATCGTAACAAGTTAAGGAAGGAGTATTATTATCATGCTGATATAATTATCATAAAATGAAACCAAAGTATAATCATTATGTAGTAAGGAAATTCTAACAATTTATGCAGCATGACAAGATTGAAATCATTGAACGTGTTTATTAACTTTGCATAATATAATAACATTTCTGAAAACAGATGAAAATCTTCAATTTTAGAGGTATTATGTTCTTATTGATAGCGTTTTTAACAGTTACAACCGCTGACCTGAAGTTTGAAATAACTTTTACAAGCATAACGAATTACAAAACACTAAAAGACATTGAGAGTAAAACAATCCTCATCGTAAAAAATAGAGGAATTACACATGTAGAAGAAAACATTCTGACCTAAATTAATGGCTTTTATCAACCAGTGCCCCGCCTTATAAGGAGTTGAAGCGATTTATTTGAAACAATCGCAAGTTAAAATCAATCGCAACTGTGTAGTTAACATAGGCATAGGCATAGGCGTACGAGGGGGGGGGGGGGGGGGGGGGGGGGTGGGCTGCAGCCAACCCCAACCCCCGGATTTTGAAAGTGCCGATATTCCGGCAACTCACACCTCATATTCAGGGAGTGAGGTGCCCGAATATCCTCATATTTCAGTCATTATATGCCGAAATATGTTATTGTTATGATTTTTCACAACGGAAAGGCACAATTATTTTTGGTCGCTAGCTTCGCGCGCTCGTAAATTAAAAAAAAAAGGAAAGTTGCTTTCATTTTTTTTACAACAAAAAGGCCATAGGTGCCGTACCAGGGATCAAACCCCCAACCTTCGCGTTTCCAGTCAAGCGCTGTAAACCGTTCGACTACGACACCTCCACACACGCACACACACACAGTCTTGTATTGCTTTATTTCCGAGGACAAGTATTGTTCCTCTATTGTTCCTCCGTCCTCGGACAGTCGACGGAATAAGGCACAAATTCATTGTTCGACGTTCGAGGACTATTGTCCGGCTTCCGAGGACCATTGTTCTAATGATTTTTTTTTTTTGTTCTCTGTCCGAAAATGTTCTCGGACATACGGCTTAACACGCCCACACACACACACGCACACACACACACACATAAACACTCATCTCGCCCTCTTATTTTCGTCTCTTTTCTCTTTTCCTCTCCTCTTTTATAAACCTTCCCAGTTTTGTGTCTCCATTTCATTTTTTTTATTCATTGCGGGGGTGGGGGAGGTGCTTTTCGTCGAAAAGAGATCCGCTTTTTGAAGATGGCAATTAAAACCATAATATCCTATCGTGACCCTAAATTTTCCCTTTAACAGTGGCGTAGCTAGAGTCTAGCCATTGTGGGAGCACTGGCACCATTGGAGGCACAAGTCTTTGGGAATAATCTTAAAGCTAATCTAAGACGCCGCTGGTGGAGGAGGGTGGGGGGGGGGGGGGGGGGGGGGTTGCCGGAAGGGGTCCAACCGTCTTCTTTCCTATTCCATTTTCTTTCTTTTTTTCTTATTTTTTCGCCATCCGATGAGGGAGGGGTGGGGGCGTGCCCTCCCCCCCCCCCCCCGTTGCTACACCTCTGCTCCTGATGAAATCGCCTTTTTTTACCAGGAATTATGAACCCTATTTCATTTTTCGGAAATACGAACCCTATTTCATTTTCGGAAATACGAACCCTTTGGACTCTATCTCTGCCCCCATTCCAAATAAACTTGTAAAAGATACTATTCAACTCAGTGAAAAAGGAGCGAGGTATTTTAATACAGAGGACTGAGAATAGGTAAATCAGCTGTGTGGCAGAACAAGTGCTTTTAGGGTGTTCAGACGCTAAAAATCTATACCAAAACGGTATAGCTATACTAGAACGGTATAGCTATACGATGAAATTTTGCGTCTGAACGCTGACTAACGAAACGACGTATAGCGACACGACGTATAGCGAAACGAGGGTCAGAGCATCGTTTCGAACTAGAACTCGATAAAGAATCACTGTTCCGTGTCCGTCTGAACGTATGGCGACCATAGAACGGTATAACTGGGCGGGGCTTAACGGGAGCGCGCGTGAAAGGTGACCTTTTACCTCTCTTCCGCGGATACCTCGTGATCATAACAACACGCGCAGTGGGAAACTGCGCATCTATACCACCTTTTTCACGACTGTCGCAATATGCGTCTGAACGACCCGTTAGCTATACGATGATTCTTTATACGTCGTTTCTTTATCGAGTTTCGGTATAAACTGAATAGCGTCTGAACAGGGGGAAAGAATCACTGTTCCGTGTCCGTCTGAACGTGTGGCGACCATAGAACGGTATAACTGGGCGGGGCTTAACGGGAGCGCGCGTGAAAGGTGGAAGAGGAAATCCAGGCAGGGGGGCTAGCGGATACCTCGTGATCATAACAACACGCGCAGTGGGAAACTGCGCATCTATACCACCTTTTTCACGACGGTCGCAATATGCGTCTTTATACGTCATTTCTTTATCGAGTTTCGGTATAAACTGAATAGCGTCTGAACAGGGGGATAATTACACAAATCCTTCCTATTAGAGAAAGATTTCTCATTCGCCAGCAATTTATTGTAAGTTCCATTTTTTCAATCTCTCCTTATAGTTTGAGCAATAAAGTAGGCTTAAATTCAAAGAAAAATTTACTCCAAGACTTTTAAATTGAGATGATTTCCATGTTACTCCCTGGTTGATATAAGGAAAGTCTTGGCTTCCTTTTTGTGAACCAATCCAGATTGCTTCAGTTTTATTAACATTGATTTTACAACCAGAGTATTTCCCAAAAGTAGCTAAGGTAGAAAAAGTTGAGAAAATTAATTATTGGACCCATCTAAAAAACACACCGAATCATCTGCAAATAAAGAAATCTTAGCTTCAGTATTATTTTGTAATGGAATACCTTTGATTTGATCATTTTGACGTATGGAAAGAGCCATTATTTCAATAACAAATAAGAATAAGTATGGAGAAATAGGACAACCTTGAAAAATACCTCTCTTCATTGAAATACATTCTGTTAAAAATCCATTATTCAACACATAACTTACACGAGAAGAATACAAGGTCTTCACAGTATTGATAAAATTTTGACCAAAATTGAACTTCTTCAAAGTTTGAAATAAAAAAATGTGAGAAACACTATCAAATGCCTTCTCAATATCAAAATTGCACCTGGAATGTTTTTAAAATCACTATATTCAATGATATCCAAAATAAAAAGAATATTGTGACCAATTTCTACCTTTCATGAAACCAGATTGGTCAGGATGAATAAGGGCGTGCAAACATCGTTTCAATCGGTTAGCTAGACATTTTGCTAAAATTTTGTAGTCTGTGGTCAAAAGAGTTATAGGCCGATAATTTTTAATTAACTCTCTGTCTTTCTTAGAAGGAGAGTGATAATACCATTTCTTTGTGATGAAGACATTGGAGCTATTCTGCAAGGAAAACCTATGATTTCTTAATAATGGGCTGTACTGTAAACAGAAGGAAATCCCCCGGGGGGTTATGTCTCATTGAGGCCTGTACGGCATCCGCGTCCATGACTTTCTGAAAAGCACCCTAAACGAGGATTTCGGTCGAGAGGTTTCTGATACCCTCCCTAGCTATTCAGGGAAACCTGCCAAAAATCAGTGGCTGAATTTCATATTATCCTTAACAGGGATTTTTAAAAGATTTTGCATAGTATTGTACACCCTATTCGAGGATTAATTGGTTCTTCTTGGCCCTTTTTGGCCGAAAAGGAAGAGTTAAAGACAAGTATTTACTTTGGAACACAAGTCATTACAGAATTACGTTTTCATTGAGTGAATCCAAAGAGGAAAGAACCTCTTTGGATTCATGAAAAAAAACCAAAGGAAGATTTTCAGATGAGCTGCTCCTGACCGGCTCCTGTCTGTTACTGTCAACTTTTCCACCCTTTTCGAGGATCTTTTATCACCACTTCTAGTGAATTTGATACCCTTTTTTGAGAATTTTCCTATTTTTGATACCCTAAACGAGATCCCCGGGTTACCCGTCTGGGGGTGAAAAAACAACCCTTTTTACTCGTTTTCATGGACGCGGATGCCGTACAGGCCTCAATGAGACATACCCCCCCCCCCCCCCCCCGGGGAAATGTCAAATTCTTGAAAGGCGAGTGCTGATGTGTAATCTCAAATGAATGTAATGTTTGCACACGATACAGTCTCTGAATGCACGTCCCTTTTTAAACCACGCCCACTGTCTACTGAGCATTGCATCAGCCAAATTACTAGGTATTCCGCGCGCTGAGCTGAAGACAGCCAGGGGTATAAAAAGCGACGTTCAATGTTGTAATTGGATTCACGTCCAAGAAATTGCGTTGGTGGTTGTTGCTTTGTATTGGCTGTTGTGCTGAGTTATACCTTGTGGTATATATAGTCGAAGTCAGAATGGAGTTTGAAGAAGCGATGGAAACTGATCTTTCGCCCACGACGCCTGAACGAATGGAAACTGAGCTGCTCATGGATGGTGAAGAAGACATGGAGATAGACGAAGAAAAACTTGAAATAACAACACATTGTTTCCAGACTGAGGTGGAACTTGCCTGTACGACTCTACAATGTGCCCTCATCAGACTAGCTAGAAAGGTACTAGCGACGCACGACGAGCCAGTACAAGCAATGCCACCTGCGTCACCCCAACCACCATCAGTTTCTGGATGTTAAAACCTTTTTGACATTCGGGGTAAATGTCACTAAGGGGACAATTTTGATGTATATGGAGGCTCATGATCTTGACTCAAACACACACACACACACACACACAGCTTTACATGGCTTTACTTCCGAGGACAAGTATTGTTCCTCTATTGTTCCTCCGTCCTCGGACAGTCGACGGAATAAGGCACAAATTCATTGTTCGTTTTTTTTTTGTTCTCTGTCCGAAAATGTCCTTGGACATACGGCTAAACGCGCCCACACCCTCACCCTCACACACACACACACTCTCTCTCTCTCTTTCTCTTTCTTTCCTCCCATCTCTCCCCCTTCTCTCTCTCTCTCTCTCTCTCTCTCTCTCGCCCTCCCTTTATCACTCTATGTCTCTCCCTTTTTACATAGGAAGATTTTTCATTGCGTATTTTTGTATGCTATAGGGGCTTACTTATTGAATGAATTTATAATTACTTTTATTTAATATGCCCGTGCAAATATTTAATAATAGTAATATAAATAATAACGATCAAATCAGTAAGGTTGATGTATGTTAGTCAAATACTGTATGACCTTATTCACGGACCCAAAAAACATCTCTCTATCTCTCTCTTTACCCCTCTCCGTCTAGTTGATATAAATATATTTTAAACATTTCTTTGCTATACCGTAAAGTCTTGCATTTTTACTTCAATTTTAAGTAGATTTAGCGTAAAATGCTCGCGGAAATATGCCTTTTCATGTCAATGTGATTTATCAATGTATTCCATTTATACCTCATACAATTATTAAGACTGTATAAAATGTCATGGCTGTAAGAGCCTACTTCCAGTTGACTGACATTACACGTTATTTGATAATAATAATAGTAATAATAATAATATTAATAATAATAAATAATTTATAGAGATAGGTTTTCACTTTTGTTTTAAAACTTTGTAATGTTTGAGATGTCCTAATATCTATGGGTAATTTATTCCATAGTCTAGGAGGTGCACAGAAAAATGATCGGTCACCAAGTGTTACTTTTGTTCTAATTTGGGGGATCTGCAATGTCAGCGTGTCTTGTGTAGGCCTACTACGAAGATTATGACCATGGGTTTTAGATTCAATAATTCAGTAATGTAACTATAGGGCCTGACCATTTAGTGCTTTATAAACTAGTACCATTAACATCTTAAATTCAATTCTTTTGCGTATGGGCAGCCAATGTATTCTCTTAACAATAATGCAACATTGGAAAATTTAGGGAGATTACAAATCAATCTTGCACATGCATTTTGAATCCGCTGCAACTTGACTATATCTGCGAATCTGGTAATCCATACAATAAACTATTGCAATAATCTAATTTGATTGAGAGCATTCATAGACATAGTCATAGTCTACCTACTTCCTTTTAATATTTTGCTTGCGCCTACTCGTTTATGCAGGAATCGAAACTGCGTAGGAAAACTAATAATTTTGAGTAATGTAAAAAGTAGGGTATTTTATCAGCCTTACTCTATGCAGATGTTATTCATACGTGTGTAAGCATTCCCACTATAGTGATTCATTAAGGCCCGGTCACACCGCCAGAACTTTGCTGGAGCGTTCCTGGAGCGGTGAAAAAAATTCATCACCGCTCGTAACCGTTCACCACCGTTTAACAAAAGTTGGCCCCCGTTAAGGCAAAGCCTATACGCTCGGCCACCGCTGATGGTCCCTCCTACCGCTCCGAGAGTTTTAAGCTGCACAAAGTATTGCGAGCGGTGAGGAGCGGGCAATTTTCCGCTCCGGCAAAGTTCACCACCGCTCCAACAACGCCCAGTCAAAGTTTGGCACCGCTAGACGCAAGTTCGTGGACGCTTGAGTCCGCTAGGCCAACGCAGCGCAACGAATCTTGAACGCTGGACCACCGCTGCTTCGCCAGCTTTGCCCGGGCGGTGATTAAACGTTGCACAAACTTTGGTGGAGGGGTTGTAAGCGTTTTACGAGCGGACACGGGATTGCTGGAACGGTGTCGGGCGTTGAAGCAGCGATCCATTGCGGTGATGAACTTTGGTTTGGCGTTGGTATGGAGGTGTCGGAGCGGGACCAACGCTCGCTACCGCTCGCTACCGTTAAACCAACGCTAAAGCAACGCCGGCTTCAGCGGTGCACCGCTAAGGCAACGCCCGTGTTTTCGATTTTTTCCCCATTTTGTGCGCGGTGACGAGCGTTGTCGAAATTCGGCCCCTCTCCCTACCGTTCAAGGAACGCTCCAACAAAGTTCTGGCGGTGTGACCGGGCCTTTACTAGAATTCACCGTCCTTGGACGGTGTGTGCGCGCTCCAGTTTTCACCATTATTATTATTATTATTATTATTATTATTATTATTATTATTATTAGGTAGGGGCCTATTTCTTGACTGCACTGTTGTCATGGCAGTTTGTAAATGTTACTAAAAATATAGAAACACTAGTGGCATATGTTGCCATTTACAAAGTGTGCAATCTACTGCAAAAATGATTATTTTGTAGCTCAAAAGAAGCACCAAAGTTTCACGACCACATGGAGTTTCGCCATAGAGTTTAGCACAGTATTCACCCCATGCGTTTAATTACCGCCGCGCGAAGCAAGGGCGGTACTAATTTCAGTCGATTCTGTCCCGATATTTGCTTGTTTGCTTGTTTGCTTGTTTGTTTGTTTGTTTGTTAGCGCTCTAACGTTTGAATGGTTCCATTTCAGTTCACCAAACTTTCAGCGAATCTTCATCTAAGTAATATGCGGTTTCCTATTGAATTCCACTGTCACAGGTGCATCTGATTTTTTTTAAAGTTAATTTTTAAATTAATTTTTTGGATTTTATATCGCCGACCGAAGGTACAGCCCTTTATATACACGTACCGTCATTGGCCTGTGCATTGCAGTGTACGAAAAAGCACCGCAACATAGTATCTATTGAGTTATCGTATCCGCGCGCGCGCAACGGTGTAGCCTTTTGACAAGGCCTCGTGACTTGGCTATTTTCCTCGTCATGCTGTGCCTGAGATGAGACTAGCCGGCGACGAAAAGAATCAACACGGCCCTGGTGAACGCGCGATCGAGCGACTTTAGTCGCGAGGCCTTTTGGAACCTGCGTTTCCATCGTCCGATATGAATTATTCACGAGTTGACATTCATCAGAAGAATACAAACATAATATCTTGTCAACATTTTGAATAATCATTTGAAAGTAAATGACACCGGTTAGAATGTCATAACTTCATTATATTCTGTGATAAACAGCAATTATTAAGATGTACACCAGTCAGGTGCATGTTGTACATTAGTCCAGTACATAGCCCGGTATAACAGATACCAGCTCCAATATATCCCCATTTGGGTATTCTAATCAGTAGAATACCAACATAATATCTTGTCAACATTTTGAATAATCATTTGAAAGTAAATGACACGGGTTAGAATGTCAGAACTTAATTATATTCTATGATAAACAGAAATTATTAAGATGTACACCAGTCAGGTGCCTGTTGTACATTAGTCCAGTACATAGCACGGTATAACACATACCAGCTCAAATAATATCCCGATATGGGTATTCAGTAGAATACCAACAGAATATCTTTTCAACGTTTCAATAATCATTTGAAAGTAAATGACACAGGTTAGAATGTCATATCTTCATTATATTTTATGATAAACAGAAATTATTAAAATGTACATCAGTCAGGTGCATGCTGTACATCAGTCCAGTACATAGCACGGTATAACACATACCAGCTCCAATATATCCCCATTTGGGTATTCTATTCAGTAGAATACCAACAGAATATCTTGGCAACATTTTGGAATAATCATTTGATAGTAATTGATAATAATAATAATAATAAATTGTTTCTTATATAGCGCAATATCCATTTTTTTCTTCATAAATGATCAAAATAAATTAATCAACGAATTAAAAGTTAACAAAGAAATATGACGAGGTCATACGTTAAAGTTTACCTGCAAGACTCTCTTTTGACAAATAAATTCACATCAGTTGCTTGGATTACAACCTAACTTGGGTCATATTTGCACTGAGGGTACCTTCACGTTATGTTGCCTTTGGATGTCACATGATATGGTCAAAGGTCATTTGAGGCTAAACGTTAAAGTTTACCTGCAAGACTCTCTTGTGACAAATAGTATTTTGTGAATAGTCCTTCTCATTAATGGGATATTACATTCTGTGGCAGATACCCAGAGATACAATTCTTCTGCGTGGCAACGGAGATCAAGATATTTCCAGTTTTCGCAAGTGGGCGAGACACAATCTTGCTAATGCCGTGTTTCTTTTTTCCTCCAATCAGGCCCAGTGGTCTAGGAATGTTAACCTTTTTCTTTTTTTTGTAGGTAGTTATTTTCTTTTTATATATTTATTATGTAATATTATGTATTGTGTTACTAAGGCACCCTTTCCTCAAGCTTTTGCTTTTAGAGGTGTGTCCTCCAACTTATGTATGTACCATATGAATGTGTATTTTGTCTTATTTTTTGTTAAAAATAAATTTACATCATTTTGCTCATTTATTAAAAATGTATTGAAATTGAATTTAATTTAATTTAACACGATAAGAACTACTTTCGAAAAAAAAACTCAAGGGCAATTTCAAAGGCCTATTGTACTGCCAATAGAAATCAGGTTCGGATTATGTAATACACCATTGTAATGTTCGCACATTTCTAAAGGTGATAGACAGGGGGCTATTGAAATTGTCTTGAGTTTATTTTTCGAAAGTAGTTTTTATCCTGTTATTTTTTGTTTTTAATTTTTCATTGAAAGTCATATTCTTTGCATTTGTGTATACCCTTAAAAGAGAAAGTTATAACTAAATGAATGGTATACGATGTACATTTATTTATTTTTCAGTTTTATTTTATCATGTTTCTGGCCATAAAGACTTGTCATCTAAGAACACGCCCTTGGCAGCGATCACAACACTGCACATCCTGGGCATCCGGCTGGTCAAGTTGTGGAGGTAATTGTGGAGATAGTCACTGGAAATGACTTTCTATGCCTTCTGGAGATGAAAAAGTATTGTCTTTCATCAGGACAATGACCCCATTTACTGAAAACTACCTGGAGAAAAAAAAGAAGAAAAAGGGTCCTGAAAATCATGGATTGTCACCCCGATAAAGCTGTTGTGGGAAGAGTTGGACAGGAAGGTCTGATAAAAATTCCCAACACGTGAGCTTCATCTTCATCACTGGAAATACATTTCCAGTGACTACCTCCACAAGTTTGTCTTCCTGCAGAAAAATTACCCCAAACATTCCTCAAGGCAATGAAAAACTACCTTTAAAAACAGAATAGAAAGGGGTCCTGAAAATCATGCTATATGGGAAGAGTTCTACAGGAAGGTCCGAGAAATAGGCCCAACAAGTGAGCCTCATCTGTTGGAAATCCTTCAGAAGGCACGAAGAGACATCTCCAGTGACTTGCTCCACAACTATACTTCCACAATTTGACCAGCTGGATGCCGGGATGTGCCATGATGTTCTCGCTACGAGGGGCGGGTTCTCTGATATAAGAAGTCTTTATTATTCGAAATAAGATCGAATAAACCTTTGAAAAATTATTACATATGCATCTCATGCAATATATTATTAATTTAGGCGTTATTCTCCTCGAAGAAGTAAAACAAACGCAAAGAACAAACAATAAAATATGATATATCACTAAGGTATGTTGTACATGTATACCGTGCGATGTACCTGACTGATGTACAACATACCTTAGTGATGTACATCTTAATAATTTCTTCTTCTAATCAAGTCATGACATTTCAAACTGCTTGATTTACTTTCAGATAATAACTTTCAAATAATGACGCTATGACATGTTAAAATCACTTACTTCCATATGAGGATTCAAAATAATGACGTGTCTTTCTATTTGCATTTCGTCTGTTTAGAAAAGCCTAATCGGGATATATCGGAGCTGTTATGTGTTATCTGTTATTCTAACCTGTGTCATTTACTTTCAAATGATTATTCAAAATGTTGACAAGATATTCTGTTGGTATTATACTGATTAGAATACCCAAATGGGGATATATTGGAGCTGGTATGTGTTATACCGTGCTATGTACTGGACTGATGTACAACATGCACCTGACTGGTGTACATCTTAATAATTGCTGTTTATCACAGAATATAATGAAGTTATGACATTCTAACCTTTGTCATTTAGTTTCAAATGATTATTCAAAATGTTGACAAGATATTCTGTTGGTATTCTACTGATTGGGATACCCAAATCGGGATATATTGGAGCTGGTATGTGTTATACCGTGCTAGGTACTGGACTGATGCACAACATGGCTGACTGACGTACATTTTAATCATTTCTGTTTTCCATAAAAAATAATGAAGTTATGACATTCTAACCTGTGTAATTTGCTTTCAAATTATTATTCAAAATGTTGACAAAATATTATGTTCTTATTCTTCTGATTAGAATACCCAAAATGGGGATATATCGGAGCTGGTATGTGTTATACCGTGCCATGAGCTTGACTGATGTACAATATGTACCTGACTGGTGTACATCTACTGATTAGAATACCCAAATGGGGATATATTGCAGCTGGTATGTGTTATACCGCACCCTTTGAAATAAAGGTACAATTTTGCACCCTTCAAATGCAACACTGACAGCACCTTTTTGGGTGCAACTTTGTGCCCTAAGAAGCTTTTTGCACTTTTAAGGGTGCAGTTAGCAACAATTTGCACCCTTAAAGGGTGCAGCGTTGTACCCTTTAGAAAAGGTACCAATTTGCACCCTTTTGGATGCACACGTTTCTGCACCCTTAAAGGTGCAAAATTCCATCTTTTAGTTTGCAAACGGGCATTAAAGGGTGCAAACAAGAACAAAAAGGTGCATTTTTGCTGCCAGTGTTGCATTTAGGGTGCAAACCTGAACCCGTTTTTCTAAGTGTGCGTGCTATGTACAGGACTGATGTACAGCATGTACCTGACTGGTGTACATTTTAATCATTTCTGTTTTTCATGAAAAATAATGAAGTTATGACATTCTAACCTGTGTCATTTACTTTGAAATGATTATTCAAAATGTTGACAAGATATTCTGTTAGTATTCTGCTGATTAGAATACCCAAATGGGGATATATTGGAGCTGGTATGTGTTATACCGTGCTATGTACTGGACTGATGTACAACATGTACCTGACTGGTGTACATCTTAATAATTTCTTAATATCATAGACTATAATGGAGTTATGACTTTCTATATCCTGTGTCAATTACTTTCAAATGATTATCCAAAACGTTGAAAATAAATTATATTGGTATTTTACTGATTAGAATACCCAAATCGGGATACATTTAAGCTGGTATCGGTTATACCGTGCTATGTACTGGACTGATGTACAACATGTACCTTACTGATATACATTTTAATCATTTCTGTTTTTCATGAAAAATAATGAAGTTATGACATTCTAACCTGTGTCATTTACTTTCAAATGATTATTAAAAAGGTTGGTAAGATATTCTGTTGGTGTTCTACTGATTAGAATACCCACATGGGGATATATTGGAGCTGGTATGTGTTATACCATGCTATGTACTGGACTGATGTTCAACATGTACCTAACTGGTGTACATCTACTAATTAGAATACGCAAATGGGGATATATTGGAGCTGGTATGTGTTATACCGTGCTATGTACTGGACTGATGTACAACATGCACTTGACTGGTGTACATCTTAATAATTGCTGTTTATCACAGAATATAATGAAGTTATGGCATTCTCACCTGTGTCATTTACTTTTAAATGATTATCCAAAACGTTGAAAATATATTATATTGGTATTGTACTGATTAGAATTCCAAAATCGGGATATATTTGAGCTGGTATCTGTTATACCGTGCAATGTACTGGACTGAAGTACAACATGTACCTAACTGATGTACACATTAATCATTTCTGTTTTTCGTGAAAAAAAATGAAGTTATGACATTCGAACCTGTGTCATTTACTTTTAAATGATTATTCAAAATGTTGACAAGATATTCTGTTGGTTTTCTACTGATTAGAATGCCCAAATGGGGATATATCGGAGCTGGTATGCTTTATACCATGCTATATACTGGACTGATGTACAACATGTACACACTAAGAAATTAGGGTGCAATTTTGCACTCGTAGGGGTGCAGACCGCTGGTACAATAGCAGCACCCTTAATAGGGTGCAGATGACAATCGATCACCATTCTCGCCTCTTCACAGCTTGGCGGCAGACCATTTAAAGTTGCCGTTATTTCATATTTCACGCACATAGAACACAGACAGTACAATACACGCCATGAGGGGACCTCGGTGAAATCCATCAGCCCACGCCCGGGGGCTATACAGTCTCACATTTAGGATTACTTATTCAACTTTTAAGTTGCAGTGTATAGTCTACTATCTATTCTTACAACAAATCAGTATAGTAACTGTTAGTAAAACTAGCACTTTCCCTTAAAATGATATAATCCCGGCTGAAATATCAAATGTAAACACGTATTCCTATTTCAATAGCTTTTTTTTTACAAAGAAACTATCGAAATGAGCCGTGATAAAATCCCCATGTAATTTAAAAATGCGAATTATGCAAATTTTCCTGCCTTAATCCCTACAAGGAGCGATACGTTGGTTGCTGTCAACTTGCAAGCCGGTTACTGTTAGTCTTTGCGCGATTACTCTTTTGAGACGCGTCACTACGGAGATGTTCAATTTAAGCAAATTTACGACACAAGCTGATCGAAATGGATTTATTATTTCTTTTTCTAATTAATTTCATTTCTATGCTTTTGAATAATAAGTCTTATATATATTGATATATTGTGACATCAAAGTGTCAACAATGCTAGTGTGGGTATTCATGTAAGACTAATACTTCTGCTCGAAGGGTGCAGAATTCAACCTTACACAATTTTGAAACCCGGTTTATGCAAAGCGTGCCAGTAGGGGAGCAAAATTCCACCCGAGTAGATATACGGGTGCTCCGCCAAAATTTGCACCCTATAGTGAACCCTAATCTCTTAGTGTGTACCTGACTGGTGTACATCTACTGATTAGAATAGCCAAATCGGGATATATTGGAGCTGGTATGTGTTATACCGTGCTATGTACTGGACTGATGTACAACATGTACCTGACTGGTGTACATCTTAATAAGTTCTGTTTATCATAGAATATAATGAAGTTATGACATTCTAACCTGAGTCATTTACTTTCAAATGATTATTCATAATGTTGACAAGATATTCTGTTGGTATTCTACCGATTAGAATACCCAAATGGGGATATATTGCTGCTGGTATGTGTTATACCGCACACTTAGAAATAAAGGTACAATTTTGCACCCTTCAAATGCAACACTGGCAGCACCTTTTTGGGTGCAACTTTGCGCCCTAAGAAGCTTTTTGCACTTTTAAGGGTGCAGTTAGCAACAATTTGCACCCTTAAAGGGCGCAGCGTTGTACCCTTTAGAAAAGGTACCAATTTGCACCCTTTTGGATGCACACGTTTCTGCACCCTTAAAGGTGCAAAATTTCATCTTTTAGGTTGCAAACGGGCATTAAAGGGTGCAAACAAGAACAAAAAAGTGCATTTTTGCTGCCAGTGTTGCATTTAGGGTGCAAACCTGAACCCGTTTTTCTAAGTGTGCGTGCTATGTACAGGACTGATGTACAGCATGTACCTGACTGGTGTACATTTTAATCATTTCTGGTTTTCATGAAAAGTAATGAAGTTATGACATTCTAGCCTGTGTCATTTACTTTGAAATGATTATTCAAAATGTTGACAAGATATTCTGTTAGTATTCTGCTGATTAGAATACCCAAATGGGGATATATTGGAGCTGGTATGTGTTATTCCGTGCTAAGTACTGGACTGATGTACAACATGTACCTGACTGGTGTACATTTTAATAATTGCTGTTTATCATAGAATATAATGAGGTTATGACATTCTAACCTGTGTCATTTAATTTCAAATGATTATCCAAAACGTTGAAAATGTATTATATTGGTATTTTACTGATTAGAATACCCAAATGGGGATATATTGCAGATGGTATGTGTTATACCGTGCTATGTACTGGACTGATGTACATCATGTACCTGACTGGTGTACACCTTAATAATTGCTGTTTATCATAGAATGTAATGAAGTTATGACATTCTAACCTCTGTCATTTACTTTCAAATGACCATCCAAAATGTTTGCAAGATATTCTGTCGGTATTCTACCGATTAGAATAGCCAAATCGGGATATATTGGAGCTGGTATGTGTTATACCATGCTGTGTACTGGACTGATGTACAACATGTACCTGACTGGTGTACATCTTAATAATTGCTGTTTATCATAGAATATAATGAAGTTATGACATTCTAACCTGTGTCATTTAGTTTCAAATGATTATTCAAAATGTTGACAAGATATTCTGTTGGTATTCTACTGATTAGAATACCCAAATGGGGATATATTGGAGCTGGTATGTGTTATACCGTGCTAGGTACTGGACTGATGCACAACATGGGTGACTGACGTATATTTTAATCACTTCTGTTTTCCATAAAAAAATAATGAAGTTATGACATTCTGACCTGTGTAATTTGCTTTCAAATTATTATTCAAAATGTTGACAAAATATTATGTTCTTATTCTTCTGATTAGAATACCCAAAATGGGGATATATCGGAGCTGGTATGTGTTATACCGTGCCATGAGCTTGACTGATGTACAATATGTACCTGACTGGTGTACATCTACTGATTAGAATACCCAAATGGGGATATATTGCAGCTGGTATGTGTTATACCGCACCCTTTGAAATAAAGGTACAATTTTGCACCCTTCAAATGCAACACTGACAGCACCTTTTTGGGTGCAACTTTGTGCCCTAAGAAGCTTTTTGCACTTTTAAGGGTGCAGTTAGCAACAATTTGCACCCTTAAAGGGTGCAGCGTTGTACCCTTTAGAAAAGGTACCAATTTGCACCCTTTTGGATGCACACGTTTCTGCACCCTTAAAGGTGCAAAATTCCATCTTTTAGTTTGCAAACGGGCATTAAAGGGTGCAAACAAGAACAAAAAGGTGCATTTTTGCTGCCAGTGTTGCATTTAGGGTGCAAACCTGAACCCGTTTTTCTAAGTGTGCGTGCTATGTACAGGACTGATGTACAACATGTACCTGACTGGTGTACATTTTAATCATTTCTGTTTTTCATGAAAAATAATGAAGTTATGACATTCTAACCTGTGTCATTTACTTTGAAATGATTATTCAAAATGTTGACAAGATATTCTGTTAGTATTCTGCTGATTAGAATACCCAAATGGGGATATATTGGAGCTGGTATGTGTTATACCGTGCTATGTACTGGACTGATGTACAATATGTACCTGACTGGTGTACATCTACTGATTAGAATACCCAAATGGGGATATATTGCAGCTGGTATGTGTTATACCGCACACTTAGAAATAAAGGTACAATTTTGCACCCTTCAAATGCAACACTGGCAGCACCTTTTTGGGTGCAACTTTGCACCCTAAGAAGCTTTCTGCACCTTTAAGGGTGCAGTTAGCTGGATATTGGTATTTTACTGATTAGAATACCCAAATCGGGATACATTTGAGCTGGTATCTGTTATACATGCCATGTACTGGACTGATGTACAACATATACCTAACTGATATATATTTTAATCATTGTTCTTTTTCATGAAAAATAATGAAGTTTTGACATTCTAACCTGTGTCATTTACTTTCAAATGATTATTCAAAATGTTGACAAGATATTCTGTTAGTATTCTACTGATTAGAATACCCAAATGGGGATATATTGGAGCTGGTATCTGTTATACCGTGCTATGTACTGGACTGATGTACAACATGTACCTGACTGGTGTACATCTTAATAATTGCTGTTTATCATAGAATATAATGAAGTTATGACATTCTAACCTGTGTCATTTACTTCAAATAATTATTCAAAATGTTTGCAAGATATTCTGTTGGTATTCTACTGATTAGAATAGCCAAATCGGGATATATTTTAGCTGGTATGTGTTATACCGTGCTATGTACAGGACTGATGCACAACATGGCTGACTGATGTACATTTTAATCACTTCTGTTTTCCATAAAAAATAATGAAGTTATGACATTCTAAACTGCGTCATTTGCTTTCAAATTATTATTCAAAATGTTGACAAGATATTATGTTTCTATTCTTCTGATTAGAATACCCAAATGGGGATATATTGGAGCTGGTATGTGTTATACCGTGCTATGTACTGGACTGATGTACAATATGTACCTGACTGGTGTACATCTACTGATTAAAATACCCAAATGGGGATATATTGCAGCTGGTATGTGTTATACCGCACACTTAGAAATAAAGGTACAATTTTGCACCCTTCAAATGCAACACTGGCAGCACCTTTTGGGGTGCAACTTTGCACCCTAAGAAGCTTTTTGCACCTTTAACGGTGCAGTTAGCTGGATATTGGTATTTTACTGATTAGAATACCCAAATCGGGATACATTTGAGCTGGTATCTGTTATACATGCCATGTACTGGACTGATGTACAACATATACCTAACTGATATATATTTTAATCATTGTTCTTTTTCATGAAAAATAATGAAGTTATGACATTCTAACCTGTGTCATTTAGGCTACTTTCAAATGATTATTCAAAATGTTGACAAGATATTCTGTTAGTATTCTACTGATTAGAATACCCAAATGGGGATATATTGGAGCTGTTATGTGTTATACCGTGCTATGTACTGGACTGATGTACAACATGTACCTGACTGGTGTACATCTTAATAATTGCTTTTTATCATAGAATATAATGAAGTTATGACATTCTAACCTCTGTCATTTACTTTCAAATGATTATTCAAAATGTTGACAAGATATTCTGTTGGTATTGTACTGATTAGAATATATTATGACATTCTAATCTGTGTCATTTACTTTCAAATGATTATTCAAAATGTTGACAAGATATTCTGTTGGTATTCTACTGATTAGAATGCCCAAATGGGGACATATTTGAGCTGGTATCTGTTATACCGTGCTGTATACTGTACTGATGAACAACATGTACTTGAATGGTGTACATCTTAATAATTGCTGTTTATCATAGAATGCAATGAAGTTATGACATTCTAACCTGTGTCATTTACTTTCAAATGATTATTCAAAATGTTGACAAGATATTCTGTTGGTATTTTACTGATTAGAATACCCAAATGGGGATATATTGCAGATGGTATGTGTTATACCGTGCTATGTACTGGACTGATGTACATCATGTACCTGACTGGTGTACACCTTAATAATTGCTGTTTATCATAGAATATAATGAAGTTATGACATTCTAACCTCTGTCATTTACTTTCAAATGACCATCCAAAATGTTTGCAAGATATTCTGTCGGTATTCTACCGATTAGAATAGCCAAATCGGGATATATTGGAGCTGGTATGTGTTATACCATGCTATGTACTGGACTGATGTACAACATGTACCTGACTGGTGTACATCTTAATAATTGCTGTTTATCATAGAATGCAATGAAGTTATGACATTCTAACCTGTGTCATTTACTTTCAAATGATTATTCAAAATGTTGACAAGATATTCTGTTGGTATTTTACTGATTAGAATACCCAAATGGGGATATATTGCAGATGGTATGTGTTATACCGTGCTATGTACTGGACTGATGTACATCATGTACCTGACTGGTGTACACCTTAATAATTGCTGTTTATCATAGAATATAATGAAGTTATGACATTCTAACCTCTGTCATTTACCTTCAAATGACCATCCAAAATGTTTGCAAGATATTCTGTCGGTATTCTACCGATTAGAATAGCCAAATCGGGATATATTGGAGCTGGTATGTGTTATACCGTGCTATGTACAGGACTGATGCACAACATGGCTGACTGATGTACATTTTAATCACTTCTGTTTTCCATAAAAAATAATGAAGTTATGACATTCTAAACTGCGTCATTTGCTTTCAAATTATTATTCAAAATGTTGACAAGATATTATGTTTCTATTCTTCTGATTAGAATACCCAAATGGGGATATATTGGAGCTGGTATGTGTTATACCGTGCTATGTACTGGACTGATGTACAATATGTACCTGACTGGTGTACATCTACTGATTAGAATACCCAAATGGGGATATATTGCAGCTGGTATGTGTTATACCGCACACTTAGAAATAAAGGTACAATTTTGCACCCTTCAAATGCAACACTGGCAGCACCTTTTTGGGTGCAACTTTGCACCCTAAGAAGCTTTTTGCACCTTTAAGGGTGCAGTTAGCTGGATATTGGTATTTTACTGATTAGAATACCCAAATCGGGATACATTTGAGCTGGTATCTGTTATACATGCCATGTACTGGACTGATGTACAACATATACCTAACTGATATATATTTTAATCATTGTTCTTTTTCATGAAAAATAATGAAGTTATGACATTCTAACCTGTGTCATTTAGGCTACTTTCAAATGATTATTCAAAATGTTGACAAGATATTCTGTTAGTATTCTACTGATTAGAATACCCAAATGCGGATATATTGGAGCTGTTATGTGTTATACCGTGCTATGTACTGGACTGATGTACAACATGTACCTGACTGGTGTACATCTTAATAATTGCTTTTTATCATAGAATATAATGAAGTTATGACATTCTAACCTCTGTCATTTACTTTCAAATGATTATTCAAAATGTTGACAAGATATTCTGTTGGTATTGTACTGATTAGAATATATTATGACATTCTAATCTGTGTCATTTACTTTCAAATGATTATTCAAAATGTTGACAAGATATTCTGTTGGTATTCTACTGATTAGAATGCCCAAATGGGGACATATTTGAGCTGGTATCTGTTATACCGTGCTGTATACTGTACTGATGTACAACATGTACTTGAATGGTGTACACCTTAATAATTGCTGTTTATCATAGAATATAATGAAGTTATGACATTCTAACCTCTGTCATTTACCTTCAAATGACCATCCAAAATGTTTGCAAGATATTCTGTCGGTATTCTACCGATTAGAATAGCCAAATCGGGATATATTGGAGCTGGTATGTGTTATACCATGCTATGTACTGGACTGATGTACAACATGTACCTGACTGGTGTACATCTTAATAATTGCTGTTTATCATAGAATATAATGAAGTTATGACATTCTAACCTGTGTCATTTACTTTGAAATGATTATTCAAAATGTTGACAAGATATTCTGTTGGTATTTTACTGATTAGAATACCCAAATGGGGATATATTGCAGATGGTATGTGTTATACCGTGCTATGTACTGGACTGATGTACATCATGTACCTGACTGGTGTACACCTTAATAATTGCTGTTTATCATAGAATATAATGAAGTTATGACATTCTAACCTCTGTCATTTACTTTCAAATGACCATCCAAAATGTTTGCAAGATATTCTGTCGGTATTCTACCGATTAGAATAGCCAAATCGGGATATATTTTACATTTAAGCTGGTATCGGTTATACCGTGCTATGTACTGGACTGATGTACAACATGTACCTTACTGATATACATTTTAATCATTTCTGTTTTTCATGAAAAATAATGAAGTTATGACATTCTAACCTGTGTCATTTACTTTCAAATGATTATTAAAAAGGTTGGTAAGATATTCTGTTGGTGTTCTACTGATTAGAATACCCACATGGGGATATATTGGAGCTGGTATGTGTTATACCATGCTATGTACTGGACTGATGTACAACATGTACCTGACTGGTGTACATCTACTAATTAGAATACGCAAATCGGGATATATTGGAGCTGGTATGTGTTATACCATGCTATGTACTGGACTGATGTACAACATGTACCTGACTGGTGTACATCTTAATAATTGCTGTTTATCATAGAATATAATGAAGTTATGACATTCTAACCTCTGTCATTTACTTTCAAATGACCATCCAAAATGTTTGCAAGATATTCTGTCGGTATTCTACCGATTAGAATAGCCAAATCGGGATATATTGGAGCTGGTATGTGTTATACCATGCTATGTACTGGACTGATGTACAACATGTACCTGACTGGTGTACACCTTAATAATTGCTGTTTATCATAGAATATAATGAAGTTATGACATTCTAACCTGTGTCATTTACTTTCAAATGATTATTCAAAATGTTGACAAGATATTCTGTTGGTATTGTACTGATTAGAATATATTATGACATTCTAATCTGTGTCATTTACTTTCAAATGATTATTCAAAATGTTGACAAGATATTCTGTTGGTATTCTACTGATTAGAATGCCCAAATGGGGATATATTGGAGCTGGTATGTGTAATTCCGTGCTAAGTACTGGACTGATGTACAACATGTACCTGACTGATGTACATTTTAATAATTGCTGTTTATCATAGAATATAATGAAGTTATGACATTCTAACCTGTGTCAATTACTTTCAGATGATTATCCAAAACGTTGAAAATATATTATATTGGTATTTTACTGATTAGAATACCCAAATCGGGATACATTTGAGCTGGTATCTGTTATACCGTGCTATGTACTGGACTGATGTACAACATGTACCTGATTGGTGTACATCTTAATAATTGCTGTTTATCATAGAATATAATGAAGTTATGACATTCTAACCTGTGTCATTTACTTCAAATGATTATTCAAAATGTTTGCAAGATATTCTGTTGGTATTCTACTGATTAGAATAGCCAAATCGGGATATATTTTAGCTGGTATGTGTTATACCGTGCTATGTACTGGACTGATGTACAACATGTACCTGACTGGTGTACATCTTAATAATTGCTGTTTATCATAGAATATAATGAAGTTATGACATTCTAACCTGTGTCATTTACTTTCAAATGATTATTCAAAATGTTGACAAGATATTCTGTTGGTATTGTACTGATTATAATATATTATGACATTCTAATCTGTGTCATTTACTTTCAAATGATTATTCAAAATGTTGACAAGATATTCTGTTGGTATTCTACTGATTAGAATGCCCAAATGGGGATATATTGGAGCTGGTATGTGTAATTCCGTGCTAAGTACTGGACTGATGTACAACATGTACCTGACTGATATATATTTTAATCATTGCTCTTTTACATGAAAAATAATGAAGTTATGACATTCTAACCTGTGTCATTTACTTCAAATGATTATTCAAAATGTTTGCAAGATATTCTGTTGGTATTATACTGATTAGAATAGCCAAATCGGGATATATTTTAGCTGGTATCTGTTATACCGTGCTATGTACTGGACTGATGTACAACATGTACCCGACTGGTGCACATCTCAATCATTTCTGTTTCTCATAGAATGTAATGAAGTTATGACATTCTAACCTGTGTCAATTACTTTCAAATGATTATTCAAAATGTTGACAAGATATTCTGTTGGTATTCTACTGATTAGAATACCCAAATGGGGATATATTGGAGCTGGCATGTGTTATACCGTGCTATGTACTGGACTGATGTACAACATGTTCCTGACTGGTGTACATCTTATATTGCTGTTTATCATACAATATAATGAAGTTATGACATTCTAACCTGTTTAATTTACTTTCAAATGATTATTCCAAATGTTGATAAGATATTATGTTTGTATTCTACTGATTAGAATACCCAAATTGGGACATATTGGAGCTTGTATGTCTTATACCGTGCTATGTAATGGACTGATGATGTCAACATGTACCTGACTGATGTACATTTTAATCATTTCTGTTTTAGATGAAAAATAATGAAGTTATGACATTCTAGGGATGTGAGACGTTCCACACAACTACCAAACTTCTCTACTCTAATTTAATTTAATATCCAGACAAAACATAAAAGTATATAATATCCAGTGAAGCTTATGTTCAATTCTACCTATCACAGAATCCACATATTTCTCAATACTGATGTCAACAATTGTGCATGCTTTGTACATTTACTACATGAATATGTAAATATGCAACTATCCATTTGTATTTTATACACATTCTGTTAATCTTCTCTCTCTCTCTCTCTCTCTCTCTCTCTCTCCCTCTTTCTCTTTCCCTCTCCCTCCCTGCCTAGCTACCATTTTGTTACTACCGTTCCTACTATTACTGTATTAACTGTTTTAGATTTGTATTTATACATGTACTCCTGCGATTGTAACAGAACATGCAATTCAGCCACCAGGCTGCAAAATGTATCTGCTATTGTGTTCATAATAAACCATTGAATTCTAACGTGTGTCATTTACTTTGAAATGATTATTCAAAATGGTGACAAGATATTATGTTTGTATTCTTCTGATAAGAATACCCAAATGGGGATATATTGGAGCTGGTATGTGTTATACCGTGCTATGTACTGGACTGATGTACAACATGTACCTGACTGATGTACATTTTAATCATTTCTGTTTTAGATGAAAAATAATGAAGTAATGACATTCTAACCTGTGTCATTTACTTTCAAATGATTATTCAAAATGTTGCCAAGATATTCTGTCGGTATTCTACTGATTAGAATCCCAAGCCAGGATATATTGGAGCTGGTATCTGTTATACCGAGCTATGTACTGGACTGAAGTAACACATGTACCTGACTGATGTACACTTTAATCATTTCTGTTTTCACGAAAAATAATTTATTATTATTATTATCATTTACTTTGAAATGATTATTCAAAATGTTGACAAGATATTGTTATGTTAGTATTTTACTGATAAGAATACCAAAATCGGGATATATTTGTGCTGGTATCTGTTATACCGTGCTATATGTACAGGATTGATGCACAGCATGTACCTGACTGATGTACATTTTAATCATTTCTGTTTTAGATGAAAAATAATGAAGTTATGACATTCTAACCAGTGTCATTTACTTTCAAATGATTATTCAAAATGTTGAAAAGATATTCTGTCGGTATTCTACTGATTAGAATACCAAAATCAGGATATATTTGAGCTGGTATCTGCTATACCGTGCAATGTACTGGACTGAAGTACAACATGTACCTGACTGATGTACACTTTAATCATTTCTGTTTTCTCGAAAAATAATTTATTATTATTATTATCATTTACTTTCAAATGATTATTCAAAATGTTGACAAGATATTGTTATGTTGGTATTTTATGATAAGAATACCAAAATCGGGATATATTTGTGCTGGTATCTGTTATACCGTGCATATGTACAGGACTGATGCACAGCATGTACCTGACTGATATACATTTTAATCATTTCTGTTTTTCATGAAAAATAATGAAGTTCTGACATTCTAACCTGTGTCATTTGCTTTCAAATGATTATTCAAAATGTTGACAAGATATTTCTGGTGGTATTCTACTGATTAGAATACCCAAATGGGGATATATTGGAGCTGGTATGTGTTATACCGTGCTATGTACGGGACTGATGTACAACATGTACCTGGCAGGTGTACATCTTATATTGCTGTTTATCATACAATATAATGAAGTTATGACATTCTAACCTGTTTCATTTATTTTCAAATGATTATTCAAAATGTTGACAAGATATTATGTTTGTATTCTTCTGATTAGAATACCCAAATGGGGACATATTGGAGCTGGTATGTGTTATACCGTGCTATGTACTGGACTGATGTACAACATGTACCTGACTGATGTACATTTTAATCATTTCTGTTTTAGATCAAATATAATTTATTATTATTATTATCGTTTACTTTCATATGATTATTCAAAATGTTGACAAGATATTATGTTTGTATTCTTCTGATTAGAATACCCAAATGGGGACATATTGGAGCTGGTATGTTTTATACCGTGCTATGTACTGGACTGATGTACAACATGTACCTGACTGATGTACATTTTAATCATTTCTGTTTTGGATGAAAAATAATGAAGTTATGACATTCTAGGTATGTGAGACGTTCCACACAACTACCAAACATCTCTACTCTAATTTAATTTAATATCCAGACAAAACATAAAAGTATATAATATGCAGTGAAGCTTATGTTCAATTCTACCTATCACAGAATCCACATATTTCTCCATACTGATGTCAACAATTGTGCATGCTTTGTACATTTACTACATGAATATGTAAATATGCAACTATGCATTTTATACACATTCTGTTAATCTTCTTTCTCTCTCTCTCTCTCTCTCTCTTTCTCTTTCCCTCTCCCTCCCTGCCTAGCTATCATTTTGTTACTACCGTTCCTACTATTACTGTATTAACTGTTTTAGATTTGTATTTATACATGCACTCCTGCGATTGTAACAGAACATGCAATTCAGCCACCAGGCTGCAAAATGTATCTGCTATTGTGTACATAATAAACCATTGAATTCTAACGTGTGTTATTTACTTTGAAATGATTATTCACAATGGTGCCAAGATATTCTGTTGGTATTATACTGATTAGAATCCCAAGCGGGGATATATTGGAGCTGGTATCTGTTATACCGTGCTATGTACTGGACTGATGTACAACATGTACCTGACTGGTGTACATCTTAATAATTTATGTTTATCATAGAATATAATGAGGTTATGACATTCTAACCTGTGTCATTTACTTTCAAATGATTATCCAAAACGTTGAAAATATATTATATTGGCATTTTAATGACAAAAATACCAAAATCGGGATATATTTGTGCTGGTATCTGATATACCATGTTATATGTACAGGACTGATGTACATTTTAATCATTTCTGTTTTTCATGAAAAATAATGAAGTTCTGACATTCTCACCTGTTTCATTTGCTTTCAAATGATTATTCACGTTGACAAGATATTCTGTCGGTATTCTACTGATTAGAATACCCAAATCGTGATATACTTGAGCTGGTATCTGTTATACCGTGCAATGTACTGGACTGAAGTACAACATGTACCTGACTGATGTACACTTTAATCATTTCTGTTTTCACGAAAAATAATTTATTATTATTATTATCATTTACTTTGAAATGATTATTCAAAATGTTGACAAGATATTGTTATGTTAGTATTTTACTGATAAGAATACCAAAATCGGGATATATTTGTGCTGGTATCTGTTATACCGTGCTATATGTACAGGACTGATGTACATTTGAATCATTTCTGTTTTTCATGAAAAATAATGAAGTTCTGACATTCTAACCTGTGTCATTTGCTTTCAAATGATTATTCAAAATGTTGACAAGATATTCTGTTGGTATTCTACTGATTAGAATACCCAAATTGGGATATATTGCAGCTGGTATGTGTTATACCGTGCTATGTACTGGACTGATGTACAACATGTACCTGACTGGTGTACATCATATATTGCTGTTTATCATAGAATATAATGAAGTTATGACAATCTAACCTGTTTCATTTACTTTCAAATGATTATTCAAAATGTTGACAAGATATTATGTTTGTATTCTACTGATTAGAATACCCAAATGGGGACATATTGGAGCTGGTATGTTTTATACCGTGCTATGTACTGGACTGATGTACAACATGTTCCTGACTGATGTACATTTTAATCATTTCTGTTTTAGATGAAAAATAATGAAGTTATGACATTCTAGGGATGTGAGACGTTCCACACAACTACCAAACATCTCTACTCTAATTTAATTTAATATCCAGACAAAACATAAAAGTATATAATATGCAGTGAAGCTTATGTTCAATTCTACCTATCACAGAATCCACATATTTCTCCATACTGATGTCAACAATTGTGCATGCTTTGTACATTTACTACATGAATATGTAAATATGCAACTATGCATTTGTATTTTATACACATTCTTTTAATCTTCTCTGTCTCTCTCTCTCTCTCTTTCTCTTTCCCTCTCCCTCCCTGCCTAGCTATCATTTTGTTACTACCGTTCCTACTATTACTGTATTAACTATTTTTAGATTTGTATTTATACATGCACTCCTGCGATTGTAACAGAACATGCAATTCAGCCACCAGGCTGCAAAATGTATCTGCTATTGTGTACATAATAAACCATTGAATTCTAACGTGTGTTATTTACTTTGAAATGATTATTCACAATGGTGCCAAGATATTCTGTTGGTATTATACTGATTAGAATCCCAAGCGGGGATATATTGGAGCTGGTATCTGTTATACCGTGCTATGTACTGGACTGATGTACAACATGTACCTGACTGGTGTACATCTTAATAATTTATGTTTATCATAGAATATAATGAGGTTATGACATTCTAACCTGTGTCATTTACTTTCAAATGAATATCCAAAACGCTGAAAATATATTATATTGGCATTTTACTGATAAAAATACCAAAATCGGGATATATTTGTGCTGGTATCTGTTATACCATGCTATATGTACAGGACTGATGCACAGCATGTACCTGACTGATGTACATTTTAATCATTTCTGTTTTTCATGAAAAATAATGAAGTTCTGACATTTTCACCTGTTTCATTTGCTTTCAAATGATTATTCACGTTGACAAGATATTCTGTCGGTATTCTACTGATTAGAATACCCAAATCGTGATATACTTGAGCTGGTATCTATTATACCGTGCAATGTACTGGACTGAAGTACAACATGTACCTGACTGATGTACACTTTAATCATTTCTGTTTTCACGAAAAATAATTTATTATTATTATTATCATTTACTTTGAAATGATTATTCAAAATGTTGACAAGATATTGTTATGTTAGTATTTTACTGATAAGAATACCAAAATCGGGATATATTTGTGCTGGTATCTGTTATACCATGCTATATGTACAGGACTGATGCACAGCATGTACCTGACTGATGTACATTTGAATCATTTCTGTTTTTCATGAAAAATAATGAAGTTCTGACATTCTAACCTGTGTCATTTGCTTTCAAATGATTATTCAAAATGTTGACAAGATATTCTGTTGGTATTCTACTGATTAGAATACCCAAATTGGGATATATTGCAGCTGGTATGTGTTATACCGCGCTATGTACTGGACTGATGTACAACATGTACCTGACTGGTGTACATCATATATTGCTGTTTATCATAGAATATAATGAAGTTATGACAATCTAACCTGTTTCATTTACTTTCAAATGATTATTCAAAATGTTGACAAGATATTATGTTTGTATTCTTCTGATTAGAATACCCAAATGGGGACATATTGGAGCTGGTATGTTTTATACCGTGCTATGTACTGAACTGATGTACAACATGTTCCTGACTGATGTACACTTTAATCATTTCTGTTTTCACGAAAAATAATTTATTATTATTACTATCATTTACTTTGAAATGATTATTCAAAATGTTGACAAGATATTGTTATGTTAGTATTTTACTGATAAGAATACCAAAATCGGGATATATTTGTGCTGGTATCTGTTATACCATGCTATATGTACAGGACTGATGCACAGCATGTACCTGACTGATGTACATTTGAATCATTTCTGTTTTTCATGAAAAATAATGAAGTTCTGACATTCTAACCTGTGTCATTTGCTTTCAAATGATTATTCAAAATGTTGACAAGATATTCTGTTGGTATTCTACTGATTAAAATACCCAAATTGGGATATATTGCAGCTGGTATGTGTTATACCGCGCTATGTACTGGACTGATGTACAACATGTACCTGACTGGTGTACATCATATATTGCTGTTTATCATAGAATATAATGAAGTTATGACAATCTAACCTGTTTCATTTACTTTCAAATGATTATTCAAAATGTTGACAAGATATTATGTTTGTATTCTTCTGATTAGAATACCCAAATGGGGACATATTGGAGCTGGTATGTTTTATACCGTGCTATGTACTGGACTGATGTACAACATGTTCCTGACTGATGTACACTTTAATCATTTCTGTTTTCACGAAAAATAATTTATTATTATTACTATCATTTACTTTGAAATGATTATTCAAAATGTTGACAAGATATTGTTATGTTAGTATTTTACTGATAAGAATACCAAAATCGGGATATATTTGTGCTGGTATCTGTTATACCATGCTATATGTACAGGACTGATGCACAGCATGTACCTGACTGATGTACATTTGAATCATTTCTGTTTTTCATGAAAAATAATGAAGTTCTGACATTCTAACCTGTGTCATTTGCTTTCAAATGATTATTCAAAATGTTGACAAGATATTCTGTTGGTATTCTACTGATTAGAATACCCAAATTGGGATATATTGCAGCTGGTATGTGTTATACCGTGCTATGTACTGGACTGATGTACAACATGTACCTGACTGTTGTACATCATATATTGCTGTTTATCATAGAATATAATGAAGTTATGACAATCTAACCTGTTTCATTTACTTTCAAATGATTATTCACGTTGACAAGATATTCTGTCGGTATTCTACTGATTAGAATACCAAAATCGTGATATACTTGAGCTGGTATCTGTTATACCGTGCAATGTACTGGACTGAAGTACAACATGTACCTGACTGATGTACATTTTAATCATTTCTGTTTTAGATGAAAAATAATGAAGTTATGACATTCTAGGGATGTGAGACGTTCCACACAACTACCAAACTTCTCTACTCTAATTTAATTTAATATCCAGACAAAACATAAAAGTATATAATATGCAGTGAAGCTTATGTTCAATTCTAAATCACAGAATCCACATATTTCTCAATACTGATGTCAACAATTGTGCATGCTTTGTACATTTACTACATGAATATGTAAATATGCAACTATGCATTTGTATTTTATAAACATTCTGTTAATCTTCTTTGTCTCTCTCTCTCTCTCTTTCTCTTTCCTTCTCCCTCCCTGCCTAGCTATCATTTTGTTACTACCGTTCCTACTATTACTGTATTAACTATTTTTAGATTTGTATTTATACATGCACTCCTGCGATTGTAACAGAACATGCAATTCAGCCACCAGGCTACAAAATGTATCTGCTATTGTGTACATAATAAACCATTGAATTCTAACGTGTGTTATTTACTTTGAAATGATTATTCACAATGGTGCCAAGATATTCTGTTGGTATTATACTGATTAGAATCCCAAGCGGGGATATATTGGAGCTGGTATCTGTTATACCGTGCTATGTACTGGACTGATGTACAACATGTACCTGACTGGTGTACATCTTAATAATTTATGTTTATCATAGAATATAATGAAGTTATGACATTCTAACCTGTGTCATTTACTTTCAAATGATTATTCAAAATGTTGATAAGATATTCTGTTGGTATTCTACTGATTAGAATACCCAAATGGGGATATATTGGAGCTGGTATGTGTTATACCGTGCTATGTACTGGACTGATGTACAACATGTTCCTGACTGATGTACATTTTAATAATTTCTGTTTTTCATGAAAAATAATGAAGTTATGACATTCTAACCTGTGTCATTTACTTTCAAATGATTATTCAAAATGTTGCCAAGATATTCTGTTGGTATTCTTCTGATTAGAATACCCAAATGGGGATATATTGGAGCTGGTATCTGTTATACCGTGCTATGTACTGGACTGATGTTCAACATGTACCTGACTGGTGTACATCTTAATAGTTTATGTTTATCATAGTATATAATGAGGTTATGACATTTTAACCAGTGTCACTTACTTTCAAATGATTATCCAAAACGTTGAAAATATATTATATTGGCATTTTACTGATAAGAATACCAAAATCGGGATATATTTGTGCTGGTATCTGTTATACCGTGCTATATGTACAGGACTGATGCACAGCATGTACCTGACTGATGTACATTTGAATCATTTCTGTTTTTCATGAAAAATAATGAAGTTCTGACATTCTCGCCTGTGTCATTTACTTTCAAATGATTATTCAAAATGTTGACAAGATATTATGTTTGTATTCTTCTGATTAGAATACCCAAATCGGGATGTATTGGAGCCGGTATGTGTTATACCGTGCTATGTACTGGACCGATGTACATCATGTTCCTGACTGATGTACATTTTAATCATTCCTGTTTTTCATGAAAAATAATGAAGTTATGACATTCTAACCTGTGTCAGTTTCAGTTTCAGTTTTTATTTTTTTTTCATTTCCAACAATTGATAGTGACCAACAGAGAAAAAAATAGGGGTAAATCATGAACAAAAATAGCATTCACAATGACAATGTGCCTAAAATAATGAAGAAAATTTTAAAAAGGGAGGAAAAAAGAGAGAAAAATAATATGCACGTGGATTGAAGAAGGAAATCAGAGGTAATATGAGTGAACATAATCATGATAAAGGTAGAGCGCAACGTCATTTTAAATCGAAAGATAAGGAAATCGATTGGCTAGCACATCGTGACGATTACTTGGGGAAAATAACTGCAGCAAGAGGTAGTCAAAAGCTGTACGGAAGTAATAGGGAAATTTTTAGTTTTCTTTTAAAGGTTTGAAGTGAAGGAGAAGTTTTCATATCATCATGTAAAGTATTCCAAAATTTCGGGCCTTCAAAATAAAGGTTTTATGCGCGGAAAGTGTTCTCAAAAGTGGCAAATGAAATTTTTTTTTTTTTTAAACATGTCATTGAATACACAAGGTAGAATACCGCAATTGTATTTAAACATAAATTCACCAAGATGAAACAGGTAAAGATCTTCAATTTTTAGGATGCTATTTTCAAAGAAAAGAGAATTAGTATGTGTGTGTATAGGGACATTGCAGATAATACGAATTGCCCTTTTTTGTAATAATAAAACTCTTTCCAACAGTGTGTGATATGTGCTGCCCCAAACTAAAAGACCGTAATTCAAATATGGTAAAATAAGAGATGAGTAAAGCGTAAGCAAAGCTGATTGTGGCAGGTGTGATTTAAGTCTGTTGATAATACCAATATTGCGAGAGATAATTTTACAAATGTTATCGATGTGTAATTTCCAGGAAAGTTTACAGTCTACTGTAACACCAAGAAATTTGGTGTGAGTGACTTGTTTTAAAGGGGTATTATCGAAAATAATATCAGTGGGTAATGAGACTAAAGAGTTACTGAACAATACGTAATTAGTTTTCAGAAGATTCAAAGATAATTTGTTAGCTCTTATCCACTGTAAAATATTCTGCAAATCTGAATTAATTACATCTACAAGAGTATTAGGGTCACTGTGTGAATAAAATAAGTTTGTATCATCAGCAAATATAATAAATGACAGGGAGTTTGCAGATTTATGAAAATCATTAATATAAAGAATAAACAATAATGGGCCTAACAGGCTCCCTTGAGGAACACCACATGTGATTTCTTTAAAGCCGGATGACTGTTCATTTAAAAATACATATTGTTTTCTGTTCGAGAGGTAACTCCTGAACCACTCCAAGGCCTTTCCACGGACACCAATATGAGATAGCTTATAAAGTAAAATTTCATGGTTAATCGTGTCAAAAGCCTTGGAGAAGTCCAGGAATAAACCTACTGTGTGAGAAGACGAGTCAATAGAATGGGCAACTTTCTCAACAAAAGACATTAGAGCATGAACAGTACTATGTTTCTCTCTAAAACCAAACTGGAAGTTAGAAAGGATATTATATTTCTTTAGAAAAGCCATCATTCGAGTAAAAATAATTTTTTCCAATATTTTGGAAAAAGAAGATAATGAAATCGGACGATAGTTACCTATTTCAAGTTTGTCACCTTTTTTAAATAAGGGAATAATTTTAGCCAGTTTCATAGGATCAGGGAATTTACCATGTAACAAAGACAAGTTAAAGATGTGGACCAATGGATCTACAATATAGGGAATAATAGATTTCATTATAACATTATTGATTCCGTCATAACCAGAACTTTTCTTATTTTGTAAATTGGAGACAATTTTAACGACTTCCAGCCTGTTCGTAGGAAGAAAAAAAACTGGAATTTGCACTAGGAAGCCCTAAAAAATCAATGTAATTTTTGTTAGATGGAGGGATATTTTTAGAGAGATTGTTGCCAATTGAGGAAAAGTACGTATTAAAAATGTTCGCTATATCTCTAGAGTCATGAACAATTTCATCATTATGCTTGAGTTTAGTTACTTCAGATCTATTATTACTCAAGTTCATAGCTTGTTTGATGACTTTCCAGGTATTTTGCATATTGTGTTTTAAAAATTCCAAACGACTTACAAAATACTTTCTCTTTTCTAGGCGAATAATACGAGTCAGTGTGTTTTTGTATGATGTATACTTAATTTTGGATTTTTCAGTGCCTTTTATTTTGTATTTATAAAAGAGATTATTCTTCCGATTAAAGGAGCGACGTAGGATGGACTAAGAGATCCATGGAAGCTTTTCTTATGATTATTTTTCATCTTTTGTTTCGGTATGTTAATATCCAATTGATTGTTCAATATGTTAGAAAATGTGTTATAAGAACTATTAACGTCTTCATTATTGAATACACATGACCAATCGATATTTTCAAGATTAATTCCAAGGCGTGCCAAACTCTCAGCGTTGACTTTACGTTTATGAATTGAAGGATTGTTGATGTTAATAGACTGACCCAGCGGATAAAGCGTTGCAGTAGGATAATGATCGGTAATATCCGATAAGATTATGAAAGAATCAGGATGGGGGATAACATTGGAAAAAATATTGTCAATTAAAGTAGCAGATGCATTGGCAGCACGCGTTTGCTTGGAAATGAGTGGCAAGCAAGAGGCAGACAAAGTTGATTCCAGGAATTCTTGAGAAACATTGTTATGTACATGGTTCAATAAGTCTATATTAAAATCTCCCATTAGGAAAAAGTCTTTATTGTCAAAATTGATGTCCCGTAATAAATCTGACAAAAATTGTAAGAATTCATGTGTATCAGAGCTGGGGGGTCTATAAATAACACCGGCAATAACATTCTTATTACCCGGAGTCGTAATTTCAATAAAAAGCGATTCAACTATAGTGTTGCAAACCGAAAATTCATCCAAAATAGTGTAGTTAAGTGATTTAAATATATAGAAAGCAACTCCACCACCAACTTTATCTTGTCTATTCCTGTTGATAAACTCATAATCATTGATATGATATGGAAGGTTTGAATCGTTATTTAACCAACTTTCAGTAAGGCCAATCAGAGAAAATTTATTAATCAAAGATCTATCTACGAGTGAAAGAAGATCATCGAAATGCCGATTCAAACTTCTGATATTTAAATGAAGCAACGAAAGTGTATCATTACGAAAGCTGTCTTTCGAAATATTAGAAAGTTGATTTATGGTTATGTAATTAGTAATTCTTCGTTGGACAGGATCATCAAAGTCAAAATTAAATTCTAAATTTGCAGATGAAAAATTAATGCTATCATTTGCTTTCAAATGATTATTCAAAATGTTGACAAGATATTATGTTTGTATTCTTTTGATTAGGGGCGGATCCAGGATTGAGTAAAAGAGGGGGCACAAAAATGAAAGTTTGTCAAAAGGTAGACCCGTATTTTTTGGTCTCGCCAAACCTTCAAAATTACCTCAGTAGGGGGTTATGTGGGTCCAGATCCCCTCCATAATTCCCTGACAATCAAAAAAAAAAAAAAAGAAGGTCTTCATTCTAAAAAAAAGGGGGGGTGCACAATTGACAAAATGGCGGATCGTCTATGGTCAAAATGCATACTGCTCTTCCAAAAGTAAAAGGAGTTATGACATTCTAACATGTGTGATTTGCTTTCAAATGATTATTCAAAATATTGACAAGATATTCTGTTGGTATTCTTCTGATTAGAATACCCACATGGGGATATATTGGAGCTGGTGTCTGTTATACCGTGCTATGTACTGGACTGATGTACAACATGTACCTGACTGGTGTACATCAGTCGTAAAACAAACCACATTTCTGTACGTCTATATTTTTGAACATTTCTCTTATAAACAATTAAAAATATATCTTTTTGACAACAGAAAGGGGGAAAAGTTGCTTCAAAATGTACTTCCCTGATAGCAGAAAGTGTTAAAAAATGACGTGATATTTACGTCGTGGTTTTCGTCTTTTTTACGTCTTGTAATTACGTCAATAAGACGACAACTTGCACCAACGCAAGACGTCAAGAGAACGTCTTATTTTGACGTCATCTCTACGTCTTCATTCCTCTTCCCTGATAGCAGAAAGTGTTAAAAATGACGTGATATTTACGTCGCGGTTTCCGTCTTTTTTACGTCCTGTAATTACGTCAATAAGACGACAACTTACACCAACGCAAGACGTCAAGAGGACGTCTTATTTTGACGTCATCTTTACGTCTTGTACACCGTAAAAACTATAGTGACTGCACCTGAAATCCTGTTTTTAGTTTTGGTTTCTTGTAGTGTGCTAATTTACCAGCAAAAAAAAATGTGACCGTGGCGAGCCTCGAACCAGGTTCCGCTGATTGAGAGGCGCTGACGTTACCGATGGACTAACAAATGCTTCTTGCAATTCAGTTTAGTCATGGGAGTCAAGTAGATAACATGAACTACGTGGTGTCGTAAATTCACTATGTAACAATATGATCTGCTCTAAATCGTACAATGTGAGTTAGTCTAGCGGTAATGCCAGCAATTCTCGATCAGCGGACCCTGGTTCGAAGCTCGCCCAAATCATTTTTTTTTATGAATGTTTAGCAGTTTAAGGAGCCGGTCCAGCTCCCGTGAAAGTGCTGAAATAGCACGCTGTGTGCATTCAATAGCAATCTGAGTGCAATCCCTATGCATGCCCTCAAAAAGTGCTCAGCACTTCAGTTTTTGCAGTGTACAGATGACGTCAAAATAAGACGTCCTCTTGACGTCTTGCGTTGGTGCAAGTTGTCGTCTTATTGACGTAATTACAGGACGTAAAAAAGACGAAAACCACGATGTAAATATCACGTAATTTTTACCACTTTCTGCTATCAGGGTTCCGACCAGGTTCAAGTACATTATTTGGGGTTATACCGTATTTTCATATCAAATTGCCCTTTTCCACTTACGAAGCTGCATTTTCACGTCTTATTCAGACCATACGTCTTAGAATAATTTGTTTTGGAACTTTGTCAAGTGGCGTAGCTACAAGGTGCCCCTCTCTAGTGAGAAAAGTACGTGGCATGTTAGGACCCCACACCCTCCCCCTAATTGATGACATTGTTCATTTATCCACCAATTCGGACGTTTGCCTCAACCCCAGAACCCCCCCCCCCCCCCCCCCCCCATAATGCCATTGCACTCTCCATGCCTGGACCCATTATAAATTATGCCCCTTTTGATCATTAACTTTAAAACCAACTCCTAGTTTCGATTAATTAAATGTTATTCATTCCCGATCCACACGGGACGCTTATTTCATCCCCACCCCTCCCCACATAAGAAGCATACCTATGCCCTTCTTAGTGCTAGTTATGTAATTCAGTGGCGTAATGAGCCAAAACAATTGAGGAGGCTGAGCAGAGGCATACAGGGTCCAATTAATGAATGCTTACGATCGAGCCAAAAAATCGACCTTAAGATTTGATGCCTTCTTTTCTTTTTTTCTGGCGTGGAACTTTTTTTTTGGGGGGGGGGGGGGGGGGCTGCAGCAAGCCCCCCCCCCCCCCCCCCCCCCCCCCGTACGCCAGTGATGTAATTCATGTTACAGTCACTCTTAAATGAATTAAAGGTATCGCAGTCAGTCATAGTGACGTACGTGTACGACTGGCACAACCGCACTCTTATTAGTTATAGGCTCCTTCAAATTGGCAACGTTTCTAGATTGGCTCGAGGACCGCTTGGGCTAACTTCAGGTTCCGGACTGATGTAGAATTAGCCACGACCAAAAAATTACACAGGTAAAACCTGAAAAACTGCGCGCATTTGTGCCCCCAGCACTGATTTAAGGGAGTCGCCGTAGACTCTTGTTAGTGTGTAGTCCCACACATGTGGTCGTGAAACTTTGGTGCTTCTTTTGAGCTACAAAATAATCATTTTTGCAGTAGATTGCACACTTTGTAAATGGCAACATATGCCACTAGTGTTTCTATATTTTAAGTAACATTTACAAACTGCCATGACAACAGTGCAGTCAAGAAATAGGCCCCTACATAATAATAATAATAATAATAATAATAATAATAATAATAGTAATAATAATAATAATAATAGTAATAATAATAATAATAATAATAATAATAATAATAATAATAATAATAATAATAATAATAATAATAATAATAATAATAATAATAATAATAATAATAATAATAATAATAATAATAATGGTGAAAACTAGAGCGCGCACACACCGTCCAAGGACAGTGAATACTAGTAATGAACCACTATAGTGGGAATGCTTATACACGTATGAATAATATCTGCATAGAGTATGGCTGATAAAATACCCTACTTTTTACATTAATCAAAATACTCATCACATTACTGTGGAAATGCTGTGAGCGTGAAGATGTCAGCTCAGTGTTGAATCACACATTTTATTAGTTTTCCTACGCAGTTTCGATTCCTGCATATAATCGAGTAGGCGCAAGCAAAATATTAAAAGGAAGTATATTGGTAGCCTATGACTATGTCTATGAATGCTCTCAATCAAATTAGATTATTGCAGTAGTTTATCATGTTTATTGTATGGATTACCAGATTCGCAGAAGTTGCAGCGGATTCAAAATGCATGTGCAAGATTGATTTGTAATCTCCCTAAATTTTCCCATGTTGCATTATTGTTAAGAGAATACGTTGGCTGCCCATACGCAAAAGAATTGAATTTAAGATGTTAATGGTACTAGTTTATAAAGCACTAAATGGTCAGGCCCTATAGTTACATTACTGAATTATTGAATCTAAAATCTCAAACCCATGGTCATAATCTTCGTCGTAGGCCTAAACAAGACACGCTGACATTGCAGATCCCCAAAATTAGAACAAAAGTAACACTTGGTGACCGATCATTTTTCTGTGCACCTCCTAGACTATGGAATAAATTACCCATAGATATTAGGACATCTCAAACAATACAAAGCTTTAAAACAAAAGTGAAAACCTATCTCTATAAATTATTTATTATTATTATTATTATTACTATTATTATTATTATTATCAAATAACGTGTAATGTCAGTCAACTGGAAGTAGGCTCTTACAGCCATGACATTTTATACAGTCTTAATAATTGTATGAGGTATAAATGGAATACATTGATAAATCACATTGACATGAAAAGGCGAAGGAGCATGTTATAGTAGCATCTGCATAGAGCTGGCAAAATACCTTATCATTTCAATACCGTGGAAATGCTGTATACATACGGATTTTAGTTCATATTTACCTGATGTTGTGGTAATGTAATTTATAAAGTTGCAATTACAACAGTAATCTGTTTTGAAAGTTGTTTCGATTTGATCGCTACCATTTCTAAAAATATTTGCACGAGCATTTTACGCTAAATCAACTTAAATTGAAGTAAAAATGCAAGCCTTTACGGTATATAGCAAACAAATTTTAAAAATATCTTTATATCAACTAGAGGGAGAGGCGTAAAGAGAGAGAGATGTGTATTGGGTCCGTGAATAAGGTCATACAGTATTTGACTAACATACATCAACCTCACTGATTTGATCGTTATTATTTATATTACTATTATTAAATATTAGCACGGGCATATTAAATAAAAGTAATTATAAATTCATTCAATAAGTAAGCCCCTATAGCATACAAAAATACACAATGAAAAATGTTCCTATGTAAAAAGGGAGAGACATAGAGAGAGTGATAAAGGGAGGGTGAGAGAGAGAGAGAGAGAGAGAAGGGGGAGAGATGGGAGGAGGAAAGAAAGAGAAAGAGAGAGAGAGTGTGTGTGTCCTCGTGCTGATCTTTTGGCTTATTTTAGGAAGATTCCCATACAGCTCTGCATTGGTCAAGTGTGGCCTCAACTGACATTTTCCACGACTCTCAGCATGCGAGTGTAGCAACCATCAAGTCGAAAGCAGCTAGAGTTTTAAATTTTCCGGGAGGAGCATGCCCCCGGACCCCCCCTAGCAAGGACCTGCCTTCGGCAGGTCCGTATTGATTATGACAAAAAGGTCCACTTTTGCCAAAACCGACCCACCCCGACCCCATTAGAAACCCTGGCTACGATCCTGCACAATACACAACGTAGATCTCATAGAGACACACAACATGTAAAACGCATGGGGTGAATACTGTGCTAAACTCTATGGCGAAACTCCATGTGGTGCTTCTTTTGAGCTACAAAATAATAATTTTTGCAGTAGATTGCACACTTTGTAAATGGCAACATATGCAACTAGTGTTTCTATATTTTTAGTAACATTTACAAACTGCCATGACAACAGCGCAGTCAAGAAATAGGCCCCTACATAATAATAATAATAATAATAATAATAATAATGGTGAAAACTTATAGAGCGCACACACCGTCCAGGGAAGGTGAATACTAGTAATGAATCACTATAGTGGGAATGCTTACACGTATGAATAATATCTGCATAGATTAGGTCTGATAAAATACTTTTTACATTACTCAAAACACTCATTACATTACTGTGGAAATGCTGTGAGCGTGACGATGTCAGTTCACTGTTGAATCACACGTTTTATCAGTTTTCTATACGCAGTTTCGATTCCTACATAAACGAGTAGGCGCAACCAAAATATTAAAAGGAAGTAGGTATGTCTATGCCATAGAGATACATAATATAGTATGTATCTCTATGGTCTATGCACTATGAACATGGCGAACAAAGAAGGGGACAAAATATACAGCTCCACATTGCACCTTCCACAATAGACCCGTTTACTAATGTATTAAATTTATGCATGTTTCTCTCCAGAATCCTTAGTTACCAACTATTTAGTGCACCTATTATGCATAACGGTATCTCTATGGATGGAATCCATTTTGCAACATTAGTTGTTGCTATGTCGGGCAAGCCTCTGGCAAGCTTTTGAGTCGTCAGGAGAAACCTTTGTTCACAAAGTATGCATAAAATTAGTGAACAGGTCTATTGCTCTGGTAGAAAAAAAGAACATCCCTTGATTGCTATTATGTAAAAGTATGTAGAACAGGTGTCACATGCATATTCACCTGTTCTACTTATTTTACATAATAGCAATGAAGGGATGTTCTTTTGTCTACCAGAGCTGTGGAGGGTACAATGAGGAGCTGTATATTTTGTCCGCTCCCTTATCGTGTATGTCATCGTGTTAATGCTTTTGTGGAATCAGTCAAAATACAGATGATTGCGTATCATTTACAGCCATGACATTATATAGTTTTAATAATTGTATGAGGTATAAATGGAATACATTGATAACTCACAACTCATAGTTAAATAACAATTTTATGCTTAAAAGTGTGGCGATGCTTCAAGCCTTCGGGCTTATTTCGTCATACCTCTGTATGTTATTATACGTTCTATTACTGTATACAATTTATTATTCATGTCTATATATTGTGATCATATTTACTTTAAAATGTTAGTCTTGATTTCATTTCCATGTGAAGTTCACACTATATCAGCTGTTGTACCATACAGGAAAATAAATAAATAAATAAATAAATCACATTGACATGAAAAGGCGAAGGAGCATATTATAGTAGCATCTGCATAGAGCTGGCAAAATACCTTATCATTTCAATACCGTGGAAATGTTGTATACATACAGATTTTAGTTCATATTTACCCGATGTGGTTATGTAATTTAAAAAGCTGCAATCTGTAATCTGTTTTGAAAGTTGTTTCGATTTGATCGCTATACCATTTCTAAAAATATTTGCGCGAGCATTTTACGCTAAATCTACTTAAAACTGAAGTAAAAATGCAAGCCTTTACGGTATCAAACAAATTTTAAAAATATCTTTATATCAACTAGAGGGAGAGGCGTAAAGAGAGAGAGAGATGTGTTTTGGGTCCGTGAATAAGGTCATACAGTATTTGACTAACATACATCAGCCTCACTGATTTGATCGTTATTATTTATATTACTATTATTAAATATTTGCACGGGCATATTAAATAAAAGTAATTATAAATTCATTCAATAAGTAAGCCCCTATAGCATACAAAAATACACAATGAAAAATGTTCCTATGTAAAAAGGGAGAGACATAGAGAGAGTGATAAAGGGAGGGTGAGAGAGAGAGAGAGAGAAGGGGGAGAGATGGGCGGAGGAAAGAAAGAGAAAGAGAGAGAGAGAGTGTGTGTTGGTGAGGGTGTGTGTGTGTGTGTGTTTGAGTCAAGATCATGAGCCTCCATATACATCAAAAATTGTAACCTTTAGTGACATTTACCCCGAATGTCAAGAAGGTTTTAACATCCGGGTCACGCAGGTGACAACGCTTGCACTGGCTCGTCGTACGTCGCTACCTTTTTAGCTACTCTGATGAGGGCACATTGAAGAGTCCTACAGTCAAGTTCCACCTCAGTCTGCAAACAATGTGTTGCTATTTCAAGTTTTTCTTCGTCTATCTCCATGTCTTCTTCACCATCCATGAGCAGCTCAGTTTTCATTCGTTCAGGGATTTAGGGTGCCTTTCAGAAAGTCATGGACGCGGATGCCGTACAGGCCTCAATGAGACATAACCCCCCCCCCCCCCCCCGGGAGAATTTCCTTCTTTTTACAGTACAACCCATTATTAAGAAATCATAGGTTATGGTAGGTTGCTTATGTAATGTATTGTATCCTGATGATTTCCGAGAGCAAGAAACAAACACGAGAGGACACAAAGATGGCTGATTTCACTCTGTTATAATATCGCAAATCATCTGGATAGAATACATTACAGCTTAATGCAGAGGCAGAGCACATGTTAGTGAGCAATGCTGGCACTTCCCCATACACCATGCACATAGCACACACAACGTAGCCAGAGGGGGGTCGGAGGGGTCGGACGACCCCCCCCCCCCCCCCCCCCTTCTTGGGCTGAGGTCCGCTTTTTCATGAAAAAAACACACACACACTATTATCCTCTATAGAAATTCGTTGGCATGGATTTGCCCGACTTTAGAGGGAAGACCTGTCTCATTGGTAGGCCATTATATAGCGTACGCATGGAATTGGTATAAATGTACCCCCTACGCTCGATGGAAAGAGAGGGGCTATATGTGAGATTGTTACTTTGCTTCAACGGGAGCCCGGGTAGCTCAGTTGTTAGAGCACTGGTCATGTAATCCAGTGTCCCGGGTTCGAATCCCGGTCGGGGCATTGTAATTTTCTTACATTTCTTTATGATATTTTCAATTTACTTCAATCCTATAAATTATGATATAATAAGTAGATATTAAAAAAGAGGTCGCCATAGCTCCGGAGCGGCGGAGCGGCAGCGCGGGGAGAGCACGAGAGGGGGTGATCCCTGTCGTCATGCACGGGGTTCTGGGGGTCCTCTCCCAGGAAAATTTTGAAATTTTGATGCTATTTGGTGCGTTTTAATCAGGCAATTTTTGAAGAAAAAATTGTCAACATAATAACACCTCTTGGAAATACGTAGAAGTAACCCATTATTGATTAATGAGTACGTAGAACGTAATTGACCCTCAAAATACGTATTCTACGTATAAATACGTAGAGTTGGCAACACTGGAGTTGTATCTAATCCGTCCAAAAATCCAGGCTTCCTGACACCGTTAACTTGTTGGTCTAACGGTGACGGATTGACTACATAGACTACTATACCGTACTGCTGAAACAGAACGCAGTTGAGCATCACACCAAGTTGAATGCACCCACCGCTATCATATAGTCGCTACATAACAATACATGGCTCTAATAAATATTTTGTTTCTGCGACTTCAAAAATGTGTGTTCAAAATCATCATTCACAACCCCTAAATTTCCCCTCGGGAGTCCTTAAATTGCAGCAGAAAGCATCTAGATTTTAAAATTTTCCGGGGGGAGCATGCCCCCGGACCCCCCTAGCAAGGACCTGCCTTCGGCAGGTCCGTATTGATTATGACAAAAAGGTCCACTTTTGCCAAAACCGACCCACCCCATTAGAAACCCTGGCTACGGTCCTGCACAATACACAACATAGATCTCATACACAGCATGTAAAACGCATGGGGTGAATACTGTGCTAAACTCTATGGCGAAACTCCATGTGGTCCTTCTTTTGAGCTACAAAATAATAATTTTTGCAGTAGATTGCACACTTTGTAAATGGCAACATATGCAACTAGTGTTTCCATATTTTTAGTAACATTTACAAACTGCCATGACAACAGTGCAGTCAAGAAATAGGCCCCTACATAATAATAATAATAATAATAATAATAATAATAGTAATAATAATAATAATAATAGTAACTAGAACTGCAATCGTATCAGAACGATGTGCATGCATTGACGTCTGTATTTTGCATGTCCTTGAACGGTAACATAAAAAGCATCTCTTAAACTATCTATAGCAATTAGTTTGAAGTCTGTAGCATCTAGAATAGTGGAGATAGGCAAAATCGAACAAAAGGTACGAAACACGGACAAAATGGCGCCTGGACGGTCATGCATGAGTGATTTCGGAAAATGAAGAGTTCAGCGCATTACATGGCATGCCAAGGAACATGCATACGAAATTTGAATCGAAATGGACAAGGGGAAAGGACCTAGACAGTGATCACAAGCACTGCATGCAAAACAAATTGGCCACAATGGAAATCTGGCTCCTACAGCCCGCCATAGTTCCATCCATAGTGGCATCTATGCAGGATATAAAATTGCGATTAAAACGAAGCGCTTGATAGATTTTGAAAATCCGGCTTCGAGAGTCTCTTCATTTTGCCTCGAAGCATGTACCTGCCAAATTTCAAGAAAAATAAAGATCGTTCAGGGGGTCAGAGTTGGGAAACCGATTTTCCCCATAGACAATACTGTGCAGGGTATAGAATAGCGTTTAAAACGAAGCGCTTGATAGATTTTGAAAATCCGGCTTCGAGAGTCTCTTCATTTTGCCTCGGAGCACGTACCTGCCAAATTTCAAGAAAAATAAAAATCGTTCAGGGGGCCAAATGCAGTGATGAGGTATATATTTTTTTATTTGGCTGAAAAGGGTATAATCTTGAAGTATCTGTATCCAAAAAAGGGTACGGGTTTCCACGCATGACGGAGATACGGCCACACGAAGAGAGCCGTTTTGATAACTTTAGAGGGCGCTGTTTATATAATGCCTATTTAGAAATGCATGCAATTCGGCTGAAATGTATGCAACGACAAGACCAAGACATGGTAAAAGTTTGAGACAAAAATCAATTGATATGACAAAGTTATAGGAATTTTTAATATTCGGGAGTGAAAATTTCAAGAAATTTAGCGTTTTTCAATATGGCCAATTGCGGACTTAAATTTACAGTGTGAAGATGGCATTTTTCGTATTAATGTTTTTATTAGAATGTAAAGAGCAAATCTTGGACTATCTACAGGAATTTGTTAGAAGTCTGTAGGATCTAGGATAGCTGAGATAGGCAAGGAGAACAAAAGGCCTGAAAATAACCCCAAAACAGACAAAATGGCGCCTGGACGGTCATGCATGAGTGAGTTCGGAAAACGAAAACGTAAATGCACAACTAGACATGCCAAGGAACATGCATACGAAATTTGAAATAAAATGGACAAGGGGAAAGGACCTAGACAGAGCTCACAAACACCCTGTGCAAAACAAATAAGGTCTGAGGTCTAAGAAGAAAAAGAAGAATAAGAATGCAGAACATGAACGATAACAGAACATTGACGTCATGACGTCAATGCAATAATAATAATGGTGAAAACTTATAGAGCGCACACACCGTCCAAGGACGGTGAATACTAGTAATGAATCACTATAGCGGGAATGCTTACAGGTATATAATATCTGCATAGAGTATGGCTGATAAAATACTTTTTACATTACTCAAAATATTCATTACATTACTGTGGAAATGCTGTGAGCGTGACGATGTCAGCTCACTGTTGAAGCACACATTTTATCAGTTTTCCTACGCAGTTTCGATTCCTGCATAAACGAGTAGGCGCAACCAAAATATTAAAAGGAAGTAGGTATGTCTATGCCATAGAGATACATAATATAGTATGTATCTCTATAATGGTCTAATGCTCTCAATCAACCAGGAAGTATATATCAAATAACGTGTAATGTCAGTCAGCAGGAAGTAGGCTTACTCAGCTTATCTTGTACGTCAGTGCTGTTAATGCTTTTGTGGAATCAATCAAAATACAGATGATTGCGTATCATTTACAGCCATGACATTATATACAGTCTTAATAATTGTATGAGGTATAAATGGAATACATTGATAAATCACATTGACATGAAAAGGGGAAGAAGCATATTATAGTAGCATCTGCATAGAGCTGGCAAAATACTTTATCATTTCAATACCGTCGAAATGCTGTATACATACGGATTTTAATTCATATTTACCTGATGTTGTAGTTATGTAATTTAAAAAGTTGCAATTACAACAGTAATCTGTTTTGAAAGTTGTTTCGATTTGATCGCTACCATTCCTAAAAATATTTGCACGAGCATTTTACGCTAAATCTACTTAAAATTGAAGTAAAAATGCAAGACTTTACGGTATAGCAAAGAAATGTTTAAAATATCTTTATATCAACTAGAGGGAGAGGGGTAAAGAGAGAGATAGAGAGATGTTTTTTGGGTCCGTGAATAAGGTCATATAGTATTTGACTAACATACATCAACCTTACTAATTTGATCGTTATTATTTATATTACTAGTACTATTATTAAATATTTGCACGGGCATATTAATAAAAGTAATTATAAATTCATTCAATAAGTAAGCCCCTATAGCATACAAAAATACGCAATGAAAGGGAGAGAGAGAGAAGGGGAGATGGGAGGAAAGAGAAAGAGAGAGAGAGTGTGTGTGTGGGTGTGTGTGTGTGTGTTTGAGTCAAGATCATGAGCCTCCATCTAGATCAAAATTGTCCCCTTAGTGACATTTACCCCGAATGTCAAAAAGGTTTTAACATCCAGAAACTGATGGTGGTTGGGGTGACGCAGGTGGCGTTGCTTGTATTGGCTTGTCGTGCGTCGCTACCTTTTTAGCTAGTCTGATGAGGGCACATTGTAGAGTCCTACAGGCAAGTTCCACATCAGTCTGCAAACAATGTGTTTTAGTTATTTCAAGTTTTTCTTCGTCTATCTCCATGTCTTCTTCCCCATCCATGAGCAGCTCCGTTTCCATTCGTTCAGGCGTCGTGGGCGAAAGATCAATTTCCATCGCTTCTTGAAACTCCATTCTGACTTCGACTATAGTCTGTGATAACTCCTTGGTGTAACTCAGCACAACAGCCAATACAAAGCAACAACCATCAACGCAATTTCTTGGACGTGAATCAATTACAACAACATTGAACATCGCTTTTTATACCCCTAGCTAGCCTGCATGGCTGTCCTCAGCTCAGCGCGCGGAGTACTTAGTAATTTGGCTGATGCAATGCTCAGTAGACAGTGGGCGTGGTTTAAAAGGGGACGTGCATTCAGAGACTGTATCGTGTGCAAACATTACATTCATTTAAGATTACACATCAGCACTCGCCTTTCAAGAATTTGACATTTCCCCGGGGGGGGGGGGGGGGGGGATGTCTCATTGAGGCCTGTACGGCATCCGCGTCCATGAAAAGGAGTAAAAAGGGTTGTTTTTTCACCCCCAGATGGGTAACCCGGGGATCTCGTTTAGGGTATCAAAAACAGGAAAATTCTCAAAAAGAGTGTCAAATTCACTAGAAGTGGTGATAAAATATCCTCGAAAAGGGTAGAAAAGTTGACAGTAGCAGTAAGGAGCCGGTCAGGAGCAGCTCATCTGAAAATCTTCCTTTGGTTTTTTTTTTCATGAATCCAAAGAGGTTCTTTCCTATTCATTCAATGAAAACGTAATTCTGTAATGTGTTCCAAAGTAAATACTGGTCTTTAACTCTTCCTTTTTGGCCAAAAAGGGCCAAGAAGAACCAGTCCTCGAATAGGGTGTACAATACTTTGCAAAATCTAAACAAATCCCTGTTAAGGATATAAAATTCAGCCATTTTTGACAGGTTTCCCTAAATAGCTAGGGAGGGTATCAGAAACCTCTCGACCGAAATCCTCGTTTAGGGTGCTTTTCAGAAAGTCATGGACGCGGATGCCGTACAGGCCTCAATGAGACATAACCCCCCGGGGAATCTCCTTCTTTTTACAGTACAACCCATTATTAAGAAATCATAGGTTATGTTGATTAATGCACCGTCCTACAACAGGCAGAGCACATGTTAGTGAGCGATGCTGGCACTTCCCCATACACCATGTACATAGCACACACAACAGGCCCGTAGCCAGAGCTGAGGTCCGCTTTTTCATGAAAAACACACACACACACACACACCTTTAATCTTTGTTACCCACACGCTGTCAGTTGTACAGCATCAAAGCTGGTGTATAGTGAGTTGCAGTGTTGCCAACATTTTGGAAAAAGTAATGAGTAGATTTTCAAAAAGAGGTGGCCATAGCTCCGGAGCGGCGGAGCGGCGGGGCGGCAGCGCGGGGAGAGCACGAGAGGGGGTGATCCCTGTCGTCATGCACGGGGTTCTGGGGGTCCTCTCCCAGGAAAATTTTGAAATTTTGATGCTATTTGGTGCGTTTTAATCAGGCAATTTTTGAAGAAAAAATTGTCAACACAATAACACCTCTTGGAAATACGTAGAAGTAACCCATTATTGATTAATGAGTACGTAGAACGTAATTGACCCTCAAAATACGTACTCTACGTATAAATACGTAGAGTTGGTAACACTGGAGTTGTATCTAATCCGTCCAAAATTCCAGTCTTCCTGACACCGTTAAATTGTTGGTCTAACGGTGACGGCTCGATGCACTATAGACTATACCATACTGCTGAAACACCAAGTTGAGCGCACCCACCGCTATCATATAGTCGCTACATAACAATGCATGCCTCTAATAAATATTTTGTTTCTGCGACTTCAAAAATTTGTGTTCAAAATCATCATTCACAACCCCTAAATTTCCCCTCGGGAGTCCTTAAATTACAGCCGAAAGCATCTAGAGTTTTAAATTTTCCGGGGGGAGCATGCCCCCGGACCCCCCCCCCCCCCCCCCCCCCCTAGCAATTTGATTATGACAAAAAGGTCCACTTTTGCCAAAACCGACCCACCCCATTCATGCCATTAGAAACCCTGGCTACGGTCCTGCACAATACACAACATAGATCTCATAGAGACACACAGCATGTAAAAACGCATGGGGTGAATACTGTGCTAAACTCTATGGCGAAACTGAATGTGGTGCTTCTATTGAGCTACAAAATAATAATTTTTGCAGTAGATAGCACACTTTGTAAATGGCAACATATGCAACTAGTGTTTCTATATTTTTAGTAACATATACAAACTGCCATGACAACGGTGCAGTCAAGAAATAGGCCCCTACATAATAATAATAATAATAATAACTAGAATTTAATTCGTCATGACGACGAATTAGGTGGTCTGTCTTTCAATTTGTATGATCATGATCGTAATCAGGATGATCATAATAATGAGGAAATACTAAACTGAAGATAGGAAGTCAAGAATGCCATGAATGGAGATGCTTCTTGAGGACATGAATGTAGCAAAATGTGTGAAACGGTCATTGTAAAATGATTATGTGATGATGATAATGGTGAAGATGATGAAGATGATATAATGACGATGGTTATAATGAGTATGATGATATAATGATGATGGTGATGATATAATAATAGCGATGATGATCATGACAGTGATGATAATGATGATGATGATGATGTAATGATGATTATGATGGTGTCAGTGATGATAATCATAATGGTCATTTTTGGGGTGAAACGATCATTTGCCTTCTCTGTGTGTATAGCGAAACGCATGAGCGAACATCACGTGGCTTGTGTGAGAGATCGGTGCGGGCTAAAACATTTTCAAGTGAGCGGGGGAAAATCATGCACAGAGGGATCAGGGCTAGTGTTATTTCACGTATTTCTCTCCTCTGACATCGTACGCTCACATTTTCGCACAACACTCCTTATTCTTTTGTGTGCACAAAGATTATGTTTGTTGTGTTGTCGGTACTTTCTACATTCCGCAATAATTGACCCTTTGTGTAAACATTCACTCATCTCGCATTCTCTCTCTCTCTCTCTCTCTCTATCACACATACATTGTCATTGTTAGTTGCTTATTCACATTATGTACGCACCTATAATGATAGTGGTAGGTCCCAAACGGATGATTCGAATGATATCATATACGCCAGCAGAATGCACTCCTTCAAAAAGACATCTACAATTACCTAAATCAGATATTTTATTTATTATGATCCTTAACAGTGGTACGAATAATTATCAAGAAGTACTGTCGTCACATTCAAAAGATTTCAGGCGATACAACGCACTTCAAAATTTGTTTTAATCTCACCATCTCCCGCAAGAAAAGCTCGTTTTGTAGTTGGGCGCGGAAGGCGAACGCTGGTCACGTGACTCTTGACTAGAAATATTTGCAACATTCTGCTTGATTGATCTAAAACTTTGACCAAAAAATGATCACTGGATTTTGGACCAATCACATCATGTCTTATATCAGGATCTAGGTAATTTATCCAAGCTTCTGAAACCAATCACCCTTGACATCGTTGACCCTTGGAATTTTTTCAGTCGAAGAATAATGGTAGCAGTGTCTATAATTTATGTGGGTTTTTGATGGATTGCCATAGACAAAATATTGAACATTACTAACTTCCAAGAAAAAATGATCACTGGATACTGAAGCAAAGTTGACAATATATACATCAAATGAAAGCTATTGAAATGAATTTTCATAAACCGATCACCCCAGAGTGATTCATTCACTAGTTATGAATATACGTCCAATTCTTTGCAAACTTAGGTACAGTTTGTGGTGCTATTCGTGTGTTGAAGCGTGTGTGTCAACTTTCGGACACCCAAATGCGCGCTACTAACCATTATGATAATAATGAAGGGGATAATGATGAAGATTGATGATGTGATAATGGTGATGATTATAGTGATGGTGATTATGAAGATGATTGATGATATAATGATGATGATGGTAATAATGATGATAATGATGGGGATAATGGTGATGATCATGACTGCAATGACAGTGACCTTAACCATGGCAAATATGAAAGAGAAATCACATTTCGTTATGAAGATACGACCATAAGTTGATTTGTACAAAATGGCGCCTAGATGACGTCACAATAACCTGTTGACCTTGAAAAAGATGTGGGAACTTGACTTTATTAGGACCGATGACGAAAATTTGAAGATAATTGAGTAAGCCAATTTTGAGAAATTGTGATATCAAATAGGACTAATGATATTACAGGATAGCTTTAATACACTTCCGGGAATCAGATTTTCCATAGGGTTATACATAAACTACTGCACACTACTTTCCAATAGACATAACACGCAAAATAAGGCAGTATATTACTTGGTTTGTGATTGCTTATGTTATAATAGTCGAACAAGATGGGAAAATGAAAGGCAAGAAGAAGCAAAAAAAAAAAAAATTTAATGGCCCCACCGGAATGAGAGGCAAGTGCTTTGACCAATATACCAAAATATTTTCTATAGAGATAACACGTAAACGAAAAACGGGATTCTCAAATCCCATTTTGTAGTGAAAAATTGGGCATGAGCCCGACATCTGTATCAGCTATAACATACTAAAATCTGGAAGAAAATAGACCAAAAGCAACTGAGATACAGCTCAGAGAACAATGCCATGTAGATTCATGATTCGGAAAAAAATCATCTTCCATAGACATAACACGCAAATAGGGAAAATTCTGACATGGCATCTTTAATTGAAAATTTCACTGTGATGAGGTCATCAAAATGAAAAATGGTTGAAATTAATTTTGTAGGAAATTGCCTCAGCTACAACATATTAAAATCTGGGCGAAAAACGACAAATAATTACGAATCTAGAGCCAAATTTGCATAAATGTGATGACGTCAAAACATGAAAAATGGAAATTTTGAATTCTGGCGCCATTTTCATGACGTCATAACGTTTATAAGGGTCAAATGATACATGAAATGACATCTATGATTCATACCCTACCTGATGATGACAAAAGATTTGGGGGTCAACAGACTATCTAACGAGCTACAGTGAATTTTGTATAGGCATGTTTTTGCCCATATATGGCCTATAGTGAGGGATCGCGCACGCGCGTGCTGCAAACTTTGATGGACGATAATTTCCTTATTAATTGTCGTAGAAAGATAGAAAAGGTATCAAATTGCTCAGAATTTTGTGTTCTATGAGATTACACAAGAAAAAACGGCGATTTTAGGCTCCGTCATGGTGGAATACGGGAAAACGCGCACGCACCCGTGTACGCTCGCACATTTTTGAAATGCTCAAAATGACCTGACTGAACGTGTGCAAACTTGATCCTACGTGATTTTGAGCATTTTTAAATTTTAACGCGCGCGTACGCGCACGTCCTGACCTGTAGATGACCTCGCTTTTTATACCCCTAGCTAGCCTGCATGGCTGTCCTCAGCTCAGCGCGCGGAGTACTTAGTAATTTGGCTGATGCAATGCTCAGTAGACAGTGGGCGTGGTTTAAAAAGGGACGTGCATTCAGAGACTATATCGTGTGCAAACATTAAATTCATTTAAGATTACACATCAGCACTCGCCTTTCAAGAATTTGACATTTCCCCGGGGGGGGGGGGGGGGGATTTCTCATTGAGGCCTGTACGGCATCCGCGTCCATGAAAAGGAGTAAAAAGGGTTGTTTTTTCACCCCCAGATGGGTAACCCGGGGATCTCGTTTAGGGTATCAAAAACAGGAAAATTCTCAAAAAGAGTGTCAAATTCACTAGAAGTGGTGATAAAATATCCTCGAAAAGGGTAGAAAAGTTGACAGTAGCAGTAAGGAGCCGGTCAGGAGCAGCTCATCTGAAAATCTTCCTTTGGTTTTTTTTTTCATGAATCCAAAGAGGTTCTTTCCTATTCATTCAATGAAAACGTAATTCTGTAATGTGTTCCAAAGTAATACTGTCTGGTCTTTAACTCTTCCTTTTTGGCCAAAAAGGGCCAAGAAGAACCAGTCCTCGAATAGGGTGTACAATACTTTGCAAAATCTAAACAAATCCCTGTTAAGGATATAAAATTCAGCCATTTTTGACAGGTTTCCCTAAATAGCTAGGGAGGGTATCAGAAACCTCTCGACCGAAATCCTCGTTTAGGGTGCTTTTCAGAAAGTCATGGACGCGGATGCCGTACAGGCCTCAATGAGACATAACCCCCCGGGGAATCTCCTTCTTTTTACAGTACAACCCATTATTAAGAAATCATAGGTTATGTTGATTAATGCACCGTCCTACAACAGGCAGAGCACATGTTAGTGAGCGATGCTGGCACTTCCCCATACACCATGTACATAGCACACACAACAGGCCCGTAGCCAGAGCTGAGGTCCGCTTTTTCATGAAAAACACACACACACACACACACCTTTAATCTTTGTTACCCACACGCTGTCAGTTGTACAGCATCAAAGCTGGTGTATAGTGAGTTGCAGTGTTGCCAACATTTTGGAAAAAGTAATGAGTAGATTTTCAAAAAGAGGTGGCCATAGCTCCGGAGCGGCGGAGCGGCGGGGCGGCAGGCGCGGGGAGAGCACGAGAGGGGGTGATCCCTGTCGTCATGCACGGGGTTCTGGGGGTCCTCTCCCAGGAAAATTTTGAAATTTTGATGCTATTTGGTGCGTTTTAATCAGGCAATTTTTGAAGAAAAAATTGTCAACACAATAACACCTCTTGGAAATACGTAGAAGTAACCCATTATTGATTAATGAGTACGTAGAACGTAATTGACCCTCAAAATACGTACTCTACGTATAAATACGTAGAGTTGGTAACACTGGAGTTGTATCTAATCCGTCCAAAATTCCAGTCTTCCTGACACCGTTAAATTGTTGGTCTAACGGTGACGGCTCGATGCACTATAGACTATACCAGTGCTGAAACACCAAGTTGAGCGCACCCACCGCTATCATATAGTCGCTACATAACAATGCATGGCTCTAATAAATATTTTGTTTCTGCGACTTCAAAAATGTGTGTTCAAAATCATCATTCACAACCCCTAAATTTCCCCTCGGGAGTCCTTAAATTACAGCCGAAAGCATCTAGAGTTTTAAATTTTCCGGGGGGAGCATGCCCCCGGACCCCCCCCCCCCCCTAGCAATTTGATTATGACAAAAAGGTCCACTTTTGCCAAAACCGACCCACCCCATTCATGCCATTAGAAACCCTGGCTACGGTCCTGCACAATACACAACATAGATCTCATAGAGACACACAGCATGTAAAAACGCATGGGGTGAATACTGTGCTAAACTCTATGGCGAAACTGAATGTGGTGCTTCTATTGAGCTACAAAATAATAATTTTTGCAGTAGATAGCACACTTTGTAAATGGCAACATATGCAACTAGTGTTTCTCTATTTTTAGTAACTTTTACAAACTGCCATGACAACGGTGCAGTCAAGAAATAGGCCCCTAAATAATAATAATAATAATAATAACTAGAATTTAATTCGTCATGACGACGAATTAGGTGGTCTGTCTTTCAATTTGTATGATAATGATCGTAATCAGGATGATCATAATAATGAGGAAATACTAAACTGAAGATAGGAAGTCAAGAATGCCATGAATAGAGATGCTTCTTGAGGACATGAATGTAGCAAAATGTGTGAAACGGTCATTGTAAAATGATTATGGTGATGATGATGAAGATGATATAATGACGATGGTTATAATGAGTATGATGATATAATAATGATGGTGATGATATAATAATAGCGATGATGATCATGACAGTGATGATAATAATGATGATGATGATGTAATGATGATTATGATGGTGTCAGTGATGATAATCATGATAGTGAAGGGGATAATGATGAAGGTGATTTTGAGCATTTTTAAATTTTAACGCGCGCGTACGCGCACGTCCTGACCTGTAGATGACCTGTGAGGACAGTACTTGATGACCCGTCATGTGAAGTTTATGTGATGTGAATATAGTTGATTTTGGATGATCGATTATGAATATATAATCGATCTTGTAAATTTACAAAATGGCGTCTTGATGACGTCACGATGACCTGATGACCTCCAAAAGCTTAATGGACCATGTCCATCATTGACCTCATACATGACATGAAACTCGATGATATTGACTTGGCCAATTTTGAGATTTGGTGGTCACAAGAATTTGCCTTAAAAAGAAATAAAGAAAATTTTGACAAAATTAAAGGTCTGTCATAAATGACAGACATAAATGACAGACCACCTAATAATAATGGTGAAAACTTATAGAGCGCACACACCGTCCAAGGACAGTGAATACTAGTAATGATTCACTATAGTGGGAATGCTTACAGGTATATAATATCTGCATAGAGTATGGGTGATAAAATACTTTTTACATTACTCAAAATACTCATTACATTACTGTGGAAATGCTGTGAGCGTGACGATGTCAGCTCACTGTTGAAGCACACATTTTATCAGTTTTCCTACGCAGTTTCGATTCCTGCATAAACGAGTAGGCGCAACCAAAATATTACTTGTAAAAGGAAGTAGGTATGTCTATGCCATAGAGATACATAATATAGTATGTATCTCTATATGGTCTAATGCTCTCAATCAACCAGGAAGTATATATCAAAGAACGTGTAATGTCAGTCAACTGGAAGTAGGCTCACTCAGCTTATCTTGTATGTCAGTGATGTTAATGCTTTTGTGGAATCAATCAAAATACAAATGAGCTTCCTCAATTATACCATTTAGCTCCTTAACCCCTGTTTTTGAGATTGGCAGAGGCACACCGTACCCACATTCTAACAAAGGTTGAGTCCCCCCCCCCCCCAAGGACGGTGAATACTAGTAATGAATCACTATAGTGGCAATGCTTACACGTATGAATAATATCTGCACAGAGTAGAGCTGATAAAATAGCGTGACGATGTCAGTTCACTGTTGAAGCACACATTTTATCAGTTTTCCTACGCAGTTTCGATTCCTGTATAAACGAGTAGGCTCAACCAAAATATTAAAAGGAATTAGGTATGTCTATGCCATAGAGATACATAATATAGTATGTATCTCTATGGTCTATGCACAATGAACATGTCGAACAAAGAAGCGGACAAAATATACAGCTCCTCATTGCACCTTCCACAATAGACCCGTTTACTAATGCTTTAAATTTATGCATGTTTTTCTCCAGAATCCTTAGTTACCAACTATTTAGTGCACCTATTATGCATAATGGAATGGTATCTCTATGGATGGATCCATTTTGCATACATTAGTTGTTGCTATGTCGGCAAGCCTCTGGCAAGCTTTTGAGTCGTCAGGAGAAACCTTTGTTCACAAAGTATGCATAAAGTTAGTAAACAGGTCTATTGCTCTGGTAGAAAAAAAGAACATCCCTTGATTGCTATTATGTAAAAGTATGTAGAACAGGTGTCAGATGCATATTCACCTTTTCTACTTATTTTACATAATAGCAATGAAGGGATGTTCTTTTGTCTACCAGAGCAATTGTGGAGGGTTCAATGAGGAGCTGTATATTTTGTCCGCTCCCTTTGTCATCGTGTTCATAGTGACGAATGCTCTCAATCAACCAGGAAGTATATATCAAATAACGTGTAATATCAGTCAACTGGAAGTAGGCTCACTCAGCTTATCTTGTATGTCAGTGCTGTTAATGCTTTTGTGGAATCAATCAAAATACAGATGATTGCGTATCATTTACAGCCATGACAGTCATTATATAGTTAAATAACAATTTTATGCTTAAAGGTGTGGCGATGCTTCAAGCCTTCGGGCTTATTTCGTCATACCTCTGTATGTTATTATACGTTCTATTACTGTATACGATTTATTATTCATGTCTATATATTGTGATCATATTTACTTTAAAATGTTAGTCTTGATTTCATTTCCATGTGAAGTTCACACTATATCAGTGATGTTAATGCTTCTGTGGAATCAATCAAAATACAGATGATTGCGTATCATTTACAGCCATGACATTATATACAGTCTTAATAATTGTATGAGGTATAAATGGAATACATTGATAAATCACATTGACATGAAAAGGCGAAGGAGCATATTATAGTAGCATCTGCATAGAGCTGGCAAAATACCTTATCATTTCAATACCGTGGAAATGCTGTAATACGGAATTTAGTTCATATTTACCCGATGTGGTTATGTAATTTAAAAAGTTGCAATCTGTAATCTGTTTTGAAAGTTGTTTCGATTTGATCGCTATACCTTTTTTAAAAATATTTGCGCGAGCATTTTACGCTAAATCTCCTTAAAATTGAAGTAAAAATGCAAGCCTTTACGGTATCAAACAAATTTTAAAAATATCTTTATATCAACTAGAGGGAGAGGCGTAAAGAGAGAGATGTTTTGGGGGTCCGTGAATAAGGTCATGCAGTATTTGACTAACCTTACTGATTTGATGTTATTATTTATATTACTATTATTAAATATTTGCACGGCATATTAAATAAAAGTAATTATAAATATTCATTCAATAAGTAAGCCCCTATAGCATACAAAAATACGCAATGAAAAATGTTCCTATGTAAAAAGGGAGAGACATAGAGGGTGATAAAGGGAGGGTGAGAGAGAGAGAGGGGGGAGAGAGAAGGGGGAGAGATGGGAGGAGGAAAGAAAGAGAAAGAGATAGAGAGAGTGTGTGTGTGGGTGTGTGTGTGAGCCTCCATATACATCAAAATTGTAACTCTAAGTGACATTTACCCCGTCAAAGAGTTTTAACATCCAGAAACTGATGGTGGTTGGAGTGAGGCGGGTGGCATTGCTTGTACTGGCTCGTCGTGCGTCGCTACTACCTTTCTAGCTAGTCTGACGAGGGCACATTGTGGAGTCCTACACGCAAGTTCCACCTCAGTCTCCAAACAATGTGTTGTTATTTCAGGTTTTTCTTCGTCTATCTCCATGTCTTCTTCACCATCCATGAGCAACTCAGTTTCCATTCGTTCAGGCGTCGTGGGCGAAAGATCAATTTCCATCGCTTCTTCAAACTCCATTCTGACTTCGACTATAGTCTGTGATAACTCCTTGGTATAACCAAAGACTTTAAATAGTATCAAGACAGATTACTCTGACCTACTTCCGTAGTACATTTTGGAGGCATACTTTGCTGTGTTAAAAACAGACTCGGAAAAATACGTTCTCCATAGGTATAACACGTGAAAAGATGTCTCACTTTTTCTTGATATTTCATATCTTACTCTATCTTTTTAAAGTCTGATTTTTGCACGAGAAAAAGGATGGATAGTTAAAAAAACATTTCTTGAACCTTTTTTGTCAATAAATGCCGATATGAATCCCTTGGATAATGCCTGCTTTTCGACAGAGTCATCTGCCATAGGGTTAACACGTGAAAACATGGATTTTAAAAATGATTATAGTTCCTCTAGTATTACCTTGAATTTAGTGCAAATGTGGCTTACAAGTAATTTGAGACTCTGAAAAGGCTTAATGAAGGCTCAAAAGGTGCAAGGGACCCCGCATAAATCCCCGGGAATATGCATGCTTTTGGCCTTCCATCTCCCATAGGTTAACACGCAAAAACGGGAATTTTTGAATGATTATAATTCCCGCAGAATTAAATCAAAATTTTGAAAAATGTGCCTTGAATAAAATTTAAAGCTCTGAAAATGTATAATTAAGACTCAACTAGTTGAATAGACCCCGTATAAATCCCCGGGAATATGCATGCTTTTTACCCCAAAAAAGTCTCTCCTGCCATAGGTTTACACGCGAAAACAAGGAATTTTAGGATGATTATAATTCCCATATTTTTTATTTGAAAATATAAAAAAACGTGATTTAAATAAAATTTAAAGCTCTGAAAAGGTATAATTAAGGCTTGATGAGTCCAGTTAACCTCCCATAAATCCCGGGAATATGCATGCTTTTGACCAAAAACGTCTCGCCTGCCATAGGTTAACACGCAAAAACAAGGAATTTTAGGGTGATTATAATTCCCATAATTTTTCTTTGAAAATGTAAAAAATGTGATTTACATGAAATTTAAAACTCTGATAAGGTATAATGAAGGCTTGGTGAGTCCAGTAAACCCCCCATAAATCCCCGGGAATATGCATGCTTTTGGCCTTCCAGCTCCCATAGGTTAACACATGAAAACAGGAGTTTTGAAATGATTTTAATTCCCCTAGTATTTATTTGAAATTATGAAAAATGTGATTTACATGAAATTTAAAGCTCTGAAAGGGTATAATTGAGGATCGATGAGTCCAATAAACCCCCCATAAATCCCCGGGAATATGCATGCTTTTGGCCTTCCAGCTCCCATTGGTTAACACATGAAAACAGGGGTTTTGAAATGATTTTAATTCCCCTAGTATTTATTTGAAATTTGGAAAAATGTGATTTACATGGAATTTAAAGCTATGGAAGGGTATAATTGAGGCTCGGTGAGTCCAATAAACCCCGCACAAATCCCCGGGAATATGCATGCTTTCGACCAAAAAAAATAATTTGCCATACTACACGTGCATTCCAATTTGTTATTGATGACCTAATGTAAATGGGCGTGTACCGATCACGTGAGTAACGACATCCAATGAGATCGTGCACTAGCAGACGACCATGTAGCAGACGTACGTCCGCTGGAAAGCAAACCCAGCCTAGCCGGTTAGAAGAAAATCTAACTAAATTCCAGTTCACTACTATATTTCTAATGTACCAGAGGCAAAATTCAATGTGTTAAATCCATAAATTCGTATCATCAATGTTCTATCACCGCATTACGCCTAGCCTAATGGCTGATGTTCATGCAAGCAGCATGGAATAGCTGAGCGGAATAGGTGCATGGACATGATAGGTGTCTAGCACTATCTAGGCTTGGTCTACCCCTCTGCGATCCCGATCGAGGTGGTGGCGTTGCCGGTGGCGTTGCCGATGATAATTATGTCAGTTTGCCAAAACTTGGCTCATCAAGGGTTTTTTTTCTTGCTGTTCGTTGTTTGCTTGTCTTTGGTACCGAGAGACCGACAATGTAGTGTGTGTGTGTGTGTGGGTGGGGGGGGGGGGGGGGGGGGTTGTGGCAATTTTTTTTCTTCTCGTCAGTGGAGGGGTGTAGGTATCAGATATTATCAGTCCAGTTTTCCTCCATAATTCTCTGACAAGCAAAAAAAGTTATCAGTTCTATAAGGGGGATACAATTTTATTTAAAAGCCTCCTAAATCCGCCACTGATCCATGCCCGGACTGTCAGGTCAGTCTTGCAGGGTGGGCCTTTTTACAACTTTTTCTCGGAGGGACGACATTGTTAGGCTCTTGGGCTTCCAACTAAATTTGGTGCTCGATCCGGGTTTTTTCACAATTTAGGCAAGATCCCGTATATGCCAACTTGGGATTCAAGAAGGCGGCCGCGGCCGATTCGCCCCCTCTTGATCCGCCCCTGCTATTCTGTCATGGATGTGAAGAATATAATTGCATAGTGTTGGTGGTCGATCTCATTAAATTTAAAGATTAGGGGGGGGGGAAGCAATAAGATGATCATTTTTATAATTTTTTTAAAAAATTTTGTTCCAATTGCTTTATTTTTACTGTTTGTTTTTGTTGGGGTTTTTGTTGTTGTTTTTTTTTTGCTCACTGATTTTGTTTTTAATCATGTAAATCACTTGTAATTGTTGTGATTTCTGTTGATTTCCTAATAAAAACACAAATTAAAAAAATAAGAGATCATTATTTTTTCCTCAATTCTACTGGAGTCATTTTTACAGATCTGTTGTAAGAGAGAAAAGAGAGTATGAGAAAAATGGGGGGGGGGGGGAGACAAAGAGAGATGGGGGCAAATGTAATGGGATATTCCTACAAAGACAGAATAGGATTGGTAATAATTAAATTATATCACCAGCTGCTATATTGTTGGTTACTAGTTAATTCAATTCAAAACACGGAGGCCATATCCCCTTTTCGTACAATCGGTAAAGGCCCTATTGCGTTGGTGATGGCTTCGGAGCAAGCCCCTATACTGTTTTCTTCGCCTGTCGTCTCACATTTCTACAGTAGAATATTACAAATAACTTACCGTAAGTTGGTTATATTGGTGGCGTATCCAGGAATGCAGGGAGAGGGGGAGGCTCACGCCTGACGAACAAAAAAATTATCAGATGCATTCTATTTTGAATTTTTAGGACAAGCAAGGAAAAAAATTATCACAGTTTTCAGATTCTTTCTGTGCGGGGGGGGGGGGGGGGGGGTACACATTTCCTTTCATATTATGTCAGATTTTGTTTTGGCTGGCACATAGGGGCATGTACATTTCTGGATAATCTTCTTAATGTAATCTTTATATTTATATAAGGAATTGCTCGCACGCAATCTCATTTTATTAAAGCCTTTTCTGTCTTGAATTTAAGAAGAATAAGGCTAATAAAATTACATTGCAGGTCTATAATCCCTATAACTTACATAAATCATATCAAATGAAATATTCTGATTTAATAGAAAAATAAAGATAGCACATTATTATTTTTAAATAACTTTTCTCGACATTCCCGTCAGATATCGCAGTGTTTGCTCATATAGAACTTAATATCAGGGAACATGTTTGGAACCACCCCCCCCCCCCCCCCCCCCACATCATCACATAAATATTAATAGAAATTTCATAGCAAATAACTTTAACAAAATTACAAACATCTAGTCCGTCGAGGCCCCGCTCCCAACTCCCTCCCTCCTCTCTCCCTCTCCTCCCTGGTGCAGTTAGAGTTGATTCCTATCTGTTTTGGGACATAAGTTTGTATTTGAAAGGACAATATCAAGATTATGCCCTTTAGTTACGGCTTTACCAAAAGCGCTGTCCAGAAAAAGAAGAAAAAATAAAGAAAGTAAATAAATACAAACACCTTGATTAAGACTATAACCTTTCCCTCTGGGCGCGGGCCGATCGACATGTACCACAATATATACACGTGCTTTATTTCGGCACTGAGCCAAAGAGTTTAAATACGAAGAGTGCTCAGTGCCGAAATAAAGCACGCGTATATAATTGTGGTACATGTCGATCGGCCCAGAGGGAAAGGTTATAGTCTTAATCAAGATGTTTGTATTTTTGTATTTTCTTTATTTTTTTTTTCTTTTTCTGGACAGCGCTTTTGCCTTTTGGTAAAGCCGTAACTAAACGGCATTGATATTGTCCCTTCAAATACAAACTTGTGTCCCAAAACAGATAGGAATCAACTCTAACACTGCACCAGGGAGGAGAGGGAGAGAGTTGGGAGGGGGGCCTCGGACTATACTATGTTTGTATTTTTGTTAAAGTTATTTGCTATGAAATTTCTATTAATATTTATGTGATGATGGGGGGGGGGGGGTCCAAACATGTTCCCTGATATTAAGCTCTATATGAGCAAACACTGCGATATCTGACAGGAATGTCGAGAAAAGTTATTTTAAAATAATGATGTACTATCTTTATTTTTCTATTAAATTAGAATCATTATACCTTATCAGAGCTTTAAATTTCATGTAAATCACATTTTTTACATTTTCAAAGAAAAACAAAGGGAATTATAATCACCCTAAAATTCCTTGTTTTTGCGTGTTAACCTACATGGCAGGCGAGACGTTTTTGGTCAACAGCATGCATATTCCCGGGGATTTATGGGGGGTTTACTGGACTCATCAAGCCTTAATTATACCTTTTCAGAGCTTTAAATTTTATGTAAATCACGTTTTTTATATTTTAAAATAAAAATTATGGGAATTATAATCATCCTAAAATTCCTTGTTTTCGCGTGTAAACCTATATGCAGGAGAGACTTTTTGGGGTAAAAAGCATGCATATTCCCGGGGATTTATGCTATTCAACTAGTTGAGTCTTAAAGGGATACGCAACCGGGCGGCCGTGGGGAAAGTCAGGATTGCGTAAGCCTCATTCACTCGTACACAAAGTTTGTGCGTCGAAGTGGGATTACATTTCGACTGCACGAAGCCGACCGAATCTCGCACGAGAGCTCGAACTCAGGCGGAGCGTGCATGTTTGTGCGGCGACCAGTCTATCCGAGGTTTGTGCCCCGCGGGGCAACGGCATGATCAGGTAACGATCACAGTGCCCTCTCGCGGCATTAAAACGTCCACAATCTGCGGTTGAGTATCCCTTTAATTATACATTTTCAGAGCTTTAAATTTTATTTAAGGCACATTTTTCAAAATTTTGATTTAATTCTGCGGGAATTATAATCATTCAAAAATTCCCGTTTTTGCGTGTTAACCTATGGGAGATGGAAGGCCAAAAGCATGCATATTCCCGGGGATTTATGCGGGGTCCCTTGCACCTTTTGAGCCTTCATTAAAGGGAAGGTAAACCCTGGACTTTTGGCCTACTGAGAGTGTTAAGAGCACAATTCTTGACATTACTGTGAAAATTTACCTCTTATGAACGCTTGACGGTGGAGTAATTCACCCTTTTGTGAGCAATGATCGTCTGCTACAGTCTGCTATCGGGGTTGGCCATATTTTTGATTCACCCGCGCTATGATGACGTTTTGTCGGACATGCTAAGGGGGAACTGTGATTGGCTGAAATTCGGAACGTCTTGTTCATTTTTATTATATTGGAGCATCCGAACGCCTGGCAGTACACCATTTTGAAACGCGTAATAATGGCGGCATCCGGGTACTTCTGGTCCGAGAGGTCCGACAAAACGTCACAATTCGGGGCTTATCTGTTCAAAATGGCGACGCACACGATCGATATAGGACCTTCTAGCAGACGACAAAATGATATTTCTAACTACTTGTTGACGGCGTTAGGGGGGCCCAAATGTGTTGAAATTCGACATATATAATCAACAATGTGCCCTTCAACTAAACAGCTAACTAAATCGCCAGGATTTACTTTCCCTTTAAGCCTTTTCAGAGTCTCAAATTACATGTAAGCTACATTTGCACTAAATTCAAGGTAATACTAGAGGAACTATAATCATTTTTAAAATCCATGTTTTCACGTGTATGGCAGATGACTTTGTCAAAAAGCAGGCATGAACCAAGGGATTAGTATCAGCATTTATTGACAAAAAAAGGTTGAAGAAATGTTTTTTTAACTATCCATCCTTCTTAGATAGAGTAAGATATGAAATATCAAGAAAAAGTGAGACATATTTTCACGTGTTATACCTATGGAGAACGTATTTTTCCGAGTCTGTTTTTAACAGCAAATTATGCCTCCAAAATGTACTACGGAAGTAGGTCGGAGTAATCTGTCTTGATACTATTTAAAGTCTTTGCCTGGATTCATTGATCTGCCGCGCCCCTGCGCTGCGTGCACGTGCCGACAAAAAAGCAGGGTCAACAGGGTCAATGCACTTTCCGTGTTTACACCACAGGGGAGCGTTTCATCAAGCATTTTGTCAGTGATTTTTACCGACAACTGTTATAAGCTACTGAAATCCTTGCATCTGATTGGCTGAGAGCAAATTTGTCGGTAAAAATCACCGACAAAACGCTTGATGAAACGCTCCCCAGGTCTGTGGTTTACACTTTGCTGCCTCGGAAGTTTTCACAATTAACGTAGCGGTCGGTACGGTACGGTACAGTATTCCGTAAAAATGCGGGCGGATAATGTATATAATCATGCATGAAATCCTCGAACTATTCAGTGGCGGATCCAGGGGGGGGGGGGGGGCACAGGGGGCATGTGCCCCGGCTGCTTTTTTTTTTTTTTTTTGCTTGTCAGGGAATTATGGAGGGAATTATGGAGCGCCCCCCCCCCCCCCCAACCACTCGATATCGAAGCCGAAATAGAGCCGTTCCCGATGTCCGATGTGACTGAAATTCAGGTGCTATAGTTGTACTTTAGTTCTAAATTCAGGCTGGATGTTCATTAGAACCGGCAATTTCTGAATGTTGAACAATTTTCAGATTAGATCCATAGTGCCATAATTTTGACCCTTTTTTTTTTTACACAATATGGCATAATCTTAGCATAATTAAAAGAAAGACAAAAAATCATGACCGTTTTACAGAGAATTAATTTTGGAGTAACACCCAAAACTTCTTCCATGGCAATGCAGTTCGAATCTTGTTGTCCTAATTTATAGACATAATAGAAAATTCTGCCGACTGCGCCATGTTGATGAAAGTATTTAAATGTCCACTAATCGCGAAAAATACTTCACACATTGATGTCAACCACTCTGGAATCGAGGTTTCTAGGTCCCTTGGTGGTAGTACTAGCGGCTGATCACATCAGACCTGCGCAGTCAGGGTTCTTGCGTGACGACGTTCCATCATCTGGAGGAATCCTGTCCGTGACGCCAAGATGTAACACAGGAAAATAAACACACTGAAGAAGATGGTAACTGAGGGCTTTCCACTTTTATTCCTCCCGTCGTACGGAGTGTGACAATAAAGAACAACAAGTAGAAGAAGAACAACAAGGAGAAGAAGAACAAGAAGAAGATTTTTGTGATATTGAAATTAATGAAGACAAAGTCCTGTCTCTGCTTTCCAAACTTGACATTTCGAAGTCCCCGGGACCAGATGAGTTTCACCCTCGGGTGCTGCGTGAGATCGCTCCAGTCATAGCTGGTCCTTTGAGTGTCATTTTTCAAACTTCTTTGCGGAGAGGTGTAGTTCCATCAGACTGGAAATCAGCGAATGTTAGTGCTGTTTTCAAGAAAGGTGATAGATCGCTGCCATCGAACTATAGACCTATTAGTCTTACATGTATAGTGTGTAAGCTTTTGGAATCAATAATTCGTGATGATGAGATTCTGGATCATTATGACTATAAACAAATTGTTTAGTGTCAAGCAGTATGGTTTCTTGCCTGGTCGTTCTAATGCTCCAGCTGATAAACGTATTGATGAATGGTCTAGCACTCTGGAGGAAAATGGTTCAATCGATTTCATGAAGGCCTTCGATAAGGTGCCCCACCGTCGGCTGCTTGCCAATTAGATATGGCTGCTTAAGCCTATATGGCATAAGTGAGTTGGTGGTTAATTGGATTGAAGCATTTCTAGTTGGAGACAACGTGTATGTGTGAACGGAGAACATTCCAGTTGGGGTCTTGTTGCAAGTGGAATTCCACATGGTAGTGTTCTTGGGCCCGTGTTGTTTGTGTTGTATATAAATGATCTACCTGACACGATTTCTGAGAGAAGTGTATATCTATTTGCTGATGACACAAAGATTTTCAAGTCCATAACTAGCCTCTTGTCGAGGCCCTGGCGCTGTTGAAATCCTTGGCGGCAAACCGAGGCGCTTGCGCCGAGGGCCTCTTGACACCCGACCTGAATTATATATTCATGAGGCACGATTTCCTACTGAATTATGCATGAAACGTGAATAGTTAGATAACCGCGGCGATCGCCCAGCAAATTGGCCAATGAAATCTCAAGGATTTCTTACTTCAGTTCTGGACTAGTCTATTATTTTTTGGGGGGGGATTACGTAAATCTATTGCTCAAAATACATTCACAGACAAGCACATTATGAAGAATTCGATCTCTAGCTTACAAACCATGGTAATTTGAAATAAGACAAATGTACATATTTCTCAAGAGATCATCATATATTTACAAATAATTAAGAATGGGCAATAAAAGTCACCTTTCAACAATAGATGCATCTCCATCAATTCTGGTGTAACCAAGGAGTTACCAGCAACTTAACTTCACTGCCCGGGCAAGGCCCCGGGCGGGGATCCGCCTGGCCTAGGCCCTAGCATAGCTCGCGAATTCAAAGCAGCTAGCAGTCTCCCTGGCCCACGGAGGTAATCAGCACAGAGCGGTAGCGCGTGAAAAATAACACTTTTTCCATAGCCAGTAGGCAGATTCACAAAAAACATCTTGTCCTTTAAGTGCAGATTTGATTGCATCAACTTGCAAATCTTTGAATCTGTCAATCTTCAACATTCTAGCGGCATTCTAAGCTCTTACAAATATCGTCATCACTCGTCGTGGAAGAAACGTTGAACGCCATTATGGGGCTAGCGTGCAGTCGAGTCATGAATATTTAATATTACGTCATGGTAGCTCGCGCTTATTGGATGATTTTCACCGACCAAAATTTGGTCGGAATATTCGTCAAAACAATGAAATACAAAAGAAATTCAGATCAGGTGTCAAGAGGCCCTCGGCGCAAGCGCCTCGGTTTTGCTGGCTCGCTTCGCTCGCCAGAAATTTTGCCTCCATATCGCCAAGGATTTCAACAGCGCCAGGGCCTCGACAAGAGGCTAGTCCGTAACAGATGAGAATGATTGTATTGCCCTTCAGGGGGATCTTGATAGGCTCAAATGCTGGTCTGACAAATGGCTGCTTAGATTCAACCCTAAGAAGTGTTCTCACCTTTGGTACCCCCAAGTCTGCACTGGGAAGTACATATCCTTACTATAATTTGGCTAATGTGTGTCAGTCTGTCCGTCCGTTTGTCTGAAAGCGCTTTTCTCCGTGATTTTCCACCGTAATCGAGCTGGGCTTTTTTTTAAACGTAGTTGTTCCCAGATTGCCATTCATGAGGGGGCCGGTTGTTTGTGGTATTTTGGTCGTATTATTTAAAGGTTTTTTTTTTACAATTCGTAACTTTCTTTGGGAGGCCCCGAGTAAAGCTTCGAATTTCCCAGTCCTTTCGCCCTTTTTCGGGTCAGCGAAATTACATAGGCATAGATAGCTCCACGTTACGCTGCGCTTGCACCGGGCACCGTCTATAATACACGTACTCTCTAAAAAAAAAAGAGTGAATTTTCACTCTATTTTCACTCCCCAGGGAGTCACGTCAGTGATCACTTGTTTAGGAGTGAATATTGAGTGAATATCGAGTGTTCTCTAAAAAGAAAAGAGTGCTTTTCACTCTATTTTCAGTCCATTTTCACTCGCCCGGGGAGTCACGTCAGTGATCACTCGATTTTTTTTTAGAGAGTAAGGCTATATATATGCTGAGGAATGAACCGTCGCATTGCGTGTATATACAGCGCTTGCACCGGGCACCGTCTATAATACACGTAAGGCTATAATGCTGAGGAATGAACCGTCGCACTGCGTGTTATACAGTAGATCTATATACACACTATGCCTTTGAACAGTCAGTGTGTTTCCCATCCACGTCCAGTGAATACATCTACATGGCATGGTTGTACATGTAACGTTAGATCTAATCTGAAAATTGTTCAACATTCAGAAATTGCCGGTTCTAATGAACATCCCGCCTGAATCTATAACTAAAGTACAATTACTAGCACCTGAATTTCAGTCACATCGGACATCGGGAACGGCTCTATTTCGGCTTCGATATCGAGTGGGTAAGGGGGGGGGGCGGTATGGGGGTTCAATTTTCCGCACTGTGTGTACAGTAGATCTGCACACTGGGCCTTCAGTCAGTGTGTTTCCCATCCACGTCCAGTGAATACATCTACATGGCATGGTTGTACATGTATAACGTTGGATCTAATCTGAAAATTGTTCAACATTCAGAAATTGCCGGTTCTAATGAACATCCCGCCTGAATTTAGAACTAAAGTACAACTAGCACCTGAATTTCAGTCACATCGGACATCGGGAACGGCTCTATTTCGGCTTCGTATCGAGTGGGTGGGGGGGGGGGGGGAGCTGGGGTCCAGTTTTCCTCCATGAATTCTCTGACAAGCAAAAAAAAAGAAAAAAGTTTTCGTTCTAAAAGGGGAGGGGGGGGGGGCACAATGCATACTTTTCTTCCAAAGTGGGGGGGGGGGGGAGCGCGCACGGGCCGGATGTGCCCCCGAAATCCGCCTCTGATCTAACATCTGTCAATATTGTTATTTATTTGAATGGAAACTGAATATTGTATTCTAATAAGTGAAGATGCCATAGTTCCATAGAGTTCCATAAGTTATACATTTTTCAGTGTATGTTCTAAGATTTTTATCAATTAGTTCAATGCATAACTACTTAACCTACCAGGGGTAAAAATATCAGAAACCTATAAACATGGAAATGGAAGCCCTCCAAATCTTATCACTTTTCATCACAGCTGCTAACCCCCCCCCCCCCCCCCCCTCTCTCTCTTCTGTATTCTTTATAATTTCTACTCCCCTGCATGTCTTTTTTTTTTCTCTCTCTCTCACTCATTTTCCCCACCACTGTTTCCCACTGTATCTCTCTCCCTCTCTCTCTCTCTCTCTCTCTCTCTCTCGCTTATTTCAACATTCTCCTAAATGATTGAGTAACCTTAATTTAATTGGAAAACTATAAACAAATGCAATCTGCTGTACATTGTAGGGTACATATAGCCTACTTACACATTTATTTTCGACTTAATACATGTAATGATAACATTTTTATATTACAATAATTGCCTCTTGACTGCTTACTATAAATACACTGTGTTACAATACATTTTTTCCATTCTATAGTTAGATTTTGATTTCACTCCGCAATGATATAAGTTCTTTCCCCAGTTTAACCCCTAATGCTAATTAAATTAAACCTATCTATATTTAAAGAGAAGTCTGCTATGAATCAATTATTCATATATGTTTCATCAACAAACTAATTGCCTTTCAGCGTGAATGGAACTTGGGCTGTACATAGGAGAAGACCCCACCCCCAATGGTGTCACGGGTAATTTCTGCTAGTATGTATAATATGACCAGTGATAATTCGCAACGTGCCCTCAAGCAAGTGTCATCTGAGAGAGATTTGGGAGTGGTGATTGATGATAAGCTAAATTTTGAAGAACATTTACATACAAAGATCAATAAGGCAAACAGACTAATGAATTTAAGTAGACGAACCTTTGTTTATTTAGATAAGGATAATTTTTCACTCTTGTACAAATCGCTTGTTCGCCCCAAAATAGAGTACGCTCATGCTGTGTGGACAGCCGCGTACACTCTTAAAAATGCGGGGTCGCATATTGCGTGGTCAGGATGTCATTTTAGGGGGTGCGGTTGAGCACGAAGCGTGCTCCCCAGGGGGGTGGGTGCAGGGAGGGGGGAGTTTCCCCCTTCCCGCGCGAAAGCTTTGACATTTGAGCAAATTCGAAAGATAACGGCTCGTAGTACCTTTTTTTAGGCGGAAAGTTAGTTCGACGCTCTGACTGCTTTTCAATTATTTGGTTGAAATACTGCACTATATTTAACAACGGGGTGCAGGGAGGAGGGAGTTTCCCCCTTCCCACGCGAAGCGCGAAAGCTTTGACATTTGAGCAAATTCGAGAGAAAGATAACGGCTCGTAGCATTTTTTTTTTTTAGGCGGAAAGTTAGTTCGACGCTCTGACTGCTTTTCAATTATTTGGGTGCAATACTGCACTATAATAACAACGGGGGGGGGGGGGGGGGCAGAGGGATCGAGGGGGAGTTTCTTCCTTCCAGCGCGATCATGCAGCGCGAAAGCTTTGACGCTCTGACAAATATGAAAGAAAGATGACGGCTCGTGTTGCACCTTTTTCAGGCGAAAAGTTAGTTCGATGCTCTGACTGCTTTTCAAGTATTTGGACGCAATACAGCACTGTATTAAACAGCGCGCAGGGAGGGGGGGTCCCCTTTCCGCGCCAAGCGCGAAAACTTTGCAGTTTTAGCAAATTTGGATAGAAAGATAACGGCTCGTAGCAACTTTTTAGGCTTTTTTTCTCTCACTTCCCCCCGCTTTTTCGCTCTCGCTTTTTTTTTTGGGGGGGGGGGTTTTTTTTTTGGTTTTTTTTTTTTTTGGGGGGGGGGCTACCGCCCCCATCGCCCCCCTGGCGAAGAACCCCGACTACTTCATGCCCATAAAAAAGCAAGTGCAGGTAACAAAATCAGCCTTCATGACTCTGACACTCGTAATATCTATGACTCTTTGTACTGTGACACTACATATTAATGGTGTAAAATGAAATTAGAATAAAGGCATAATTTGCGAATCTATCCCCCCCCCCAAAAAAAAATGCATGTTGCCCCCCCCCCCCCCCGAAGCCAAGGACTAGATACTCCACTGTTATTAGGGTTAGAAAAGACTATTACCAAAACTCCTTGTACCTTATAGATATAGTAGACTTAGACATAATAGTAGAGTGGAAATTACTTCCCTCAGCTGCAAAGAACGCCCCTGATGTGGCTACATTTAAGCTATAACAATTAGAAAGACAAGATCACGCAAAAAGAAATTTTTGAGGCGATGTCCATTACCCACATACCGCGCCGGCCCTTCTTTCCAACATAATTATGTAGGCCTTCATCAGGGGCACCAAAGTAGTAGGCTCTATTTTCCGAGGGAAATACCCCTCCCCCCCCCCCAAAAAAAAAAAACAACAACAACAACAAACAACAAAACAAAACCAAAAAACCCCACCAGCCCCCCCCCCAAAAAAAAAATAAATAATAATAATACATAAATAAATTTAAAAAAATAATAATAATAAATTTATTAATTATCAAAAACTAATAAAAAAAATTAAAAATAAATAAATAAATAAAAAATAAATAAATAAAAAGTAGTAGATAAATATATAAATAAAATAAATTAAATAGATAAAAAAATAAAATAAAAAGATAATAAAATATAAAAAATAAAAAATCACAGGCTAGTATTTAGTTCTACTTTTACAAAAGGATAGACTAAAAGTATATAAAATAAAATTTGTTTTCGTTCACCATAAATATATACGGTATAGGCCTATATATTTTGGGGTATTGTATTGAATATTACATACACTACAGTAATTGATTGTTAATATTTTTATACTTGTTATGATGTTAAGTCGAGTTGAGTTGAAATAAATAAAAATAAACTTGAAAAAAAAAAATAAACTTGAGGTTAAACTCTGGATAAATGTACGAGATTATGTAATTACCAGTAGGCCTATATAAAAATATAAACAATACTATGTACCGTACATATCGATGACATTGATGACAACTTCTTCTTCTTCTTCTTTCGTTGTATGGTATCGGCAATCAGTCAAATTTGACTATTGTTGCCAATGACGTTATACATGTAATTCAAATTCAGTATTTCTGACTCCTTCTCTCTTTTAATTTACATTTAGAATCAAGTAAACATTTAATACTGTATTTAATCTGTATTTAAAGCTTAATAAGAAAATTTTAAAAAAAACACCACATGCTTCAGCTCAGTTCCAACGAGCGCTTGCCTAACGTTAGCCCTTTCATAGATGCAACGAAGCCGAAGGAACGGAACTTAACTTAAGTTAAGTCAAAAATTAAGAATCGCTGCGTGTAAGTCTCCTTTTTCATTAATTCTGATATTTGGATTCAACATGTAATGAATTAAGAATTCTGAACTTAACCACATGAATTTATGAACTCGTAAATTAAGTTTAGGACGTTGCGAATTTTAAAAGCCGGCACCTCGTACTCGTACTAGTCCTAGTCCCATTCATTAAACTTTGTGTGTGTAATATGATGAATGTCAGTGGCGAGCGTTGTTGTTGTTGATTAGTGACCATGTTATTTTAATTAGATCATAATGGGCCGCGGTGGACCGAAAATTCTGTCTCTCGTTCATTAGCCTCTTATAAAGTTATATATTATTTTGACAGGGTCTGCTATCTAAGTGGATAGCCGACCCTGTCAAAATAATATTAAAATTATATAAAAAATTAATATAAGACTTAAGTTAAGAGGCTAATGACTTGTCTTACTGTTATTAGTGAATAGTGTTAATGAACAAGAGACAGAATTTTCGGTCTCGGGCCGCGGAACCGAGGGGGGGGGGGGGGGGGGCTGTAGCCCCTCCCCCTACACACACACTATTTAGACTTAGAGTAGATACATTTATAAAATTTTGGGAAAAAGGTTTGAAAATTGTCATTAATAATGACTTTCAAAAACACTCCGCGGCCCTGCTGTATGATACTGGTACGTGGTACATGTAGATCTATGGTAACCTCGTATGTTATAAATGGTAATCTTCTCTGAGATCGATCGCAATCAGTCAATTTTGACCATTATCACCAATTTTTTTGTTGTTTTTTTTAAACAGACTTTAATCATAATTGAGTTTTCTATTTTTTTTTTTTTTGGGGGGGGGGGGGTGGGGGGTAGATCTAGATCGTAGTTATTATTTTTTTTTATGCCACGGCGAGTGATAGGAGTCAATGGAAAATGCATTTTATACCAAAAGCTGAGTGATTGGTTGAAAGTAAATTGTCATAGAAATGAGGCAGTTGTTATTGATAACAAGTTTTATGAAACAGGGCCCCAAGACTATCTTAGCTCATTTACATCTTTCCATTTTAAAAGAAAAGAAAATTTGAGCTTTGAAAGCATAACTTAAGTCAAATATTAATATGTTTTCATCAAATTGTCACTCAGTGTTCACAAAAAATTCAAACAGATCAAGTGTAAATAATAGTGAAAGCATTATAAAGAGCATCTCCAATAGCTTTTACCACTTTTAAAAGATATGTTGAGATATAGTGAATGAATGAGTTTATTATTACCAAATCACAATGATACATACATACATCTTGCCATTCTTGGTAAAAATCACAATAACGTCTTGGTAAAGGGAGCTAACAAATAGCATGTCTGCTAATCGAGGTTAGCCCCGTAAAAAATTGATTACATAAATCAGTTTAGCAAATAAATTGAAAAGTACATCTCATATATCTTCTTTTTTTTTTAATAACACATACTGTATACATTATTTACAATCAATAAAAGTAATAAAAGTACAACAACAACAATAATAACAACAATAATAATGAATATCAAGTGAGCTTAAAATAAATAAAATGAATGAACATTGTAAAATTGATTTTCAAGTTGGTATTCTCCAATTAAGTATTCTTGTAATGCCCGTCCAAAACTTCTGCGACCGATTATATTCCTTAATTCTTTTGGCAAATTATTCCATATAACAGGTCCTGAATATGAAATCGATTGTTTACCCATATTCATATTACTGATTGAAAAATTCAAATTAGATTTCTCTATGTTTCTTGTATGATAAGGGTGATCGAGTACTGAAAAATAATCAGATAAAGTATGAGGCAGACGGTAATACATTATATCATGCATAAAAATATCAATAACAGCGATATTCTTTGAAAATATCTAGCACTTTAAGATCATAAAATAAAGGAGCAGAGTGATCTCAAACCTTTGAAAGCAATTACTCTGGCCATTCGTTTCTGAAGCATTAGGACAGGATTCAGAGTGGTCTTACATGTACATGTAGCACCCCAAACTTCTAATCCATACGTTATATGGGGTAAAATAAAGAATTATAACATTCATGAGTATTATTTTTCTTGACACGAAGTGTCTTAATCTATACAATATTCCAATCTTTATACTTAGTACATTGCATACATTATCAATGTGTTTCTTCCAGGTCAAATTTTTGTCTATATGAATTCCAAGGAATGATGTTGACTCAACTGACTCTAAAATGGTTTCATTAATGAGCAATTGGCCTGAAATTGAGAAATGTCTTCGTCGATTTTTAAATAACATGTAATTAGTTTTTTTCATATTTATTGTAAGTTTAGTAAATGAAGAAGCTTGATGGGAGGAATTTTAATTTGTAAACACTGGGAGTAAAATGCCTAAAAATTTGTTTACAAATTATTGTAAGTTTGTTTGAGTTGCATCAATCTGTAACAGCTTCCAGGTTACGGTTAACTTCTGATAAATCAATATTACGTTCACCATGCTTAAATGTATGAAATAGATAGTAATAATAATAAATAGATTAGAATCATCGGCAAATAATCAAAAATTGAAATAATTTGATGAATTTGGTAGGTCATTAATGTAGACAAGAAATAATGTCGGGCCTAACACCGAGCCCTGGGGGACGCCGCATGAAATAGATTTATAATCAGATTTCACACAGTCGTAAGTTTTCAAATTGTTGTCTGTTTGTTAAGTAATTCTTAAACCACTCTAACACTATTCCCCGAATTCCGTAATACTCCAGTTTTTTTAAAAGAATAGAGTGATTAATTATATCGAAGGCCTTAGCAAAATCGATAAATACTCCTACTGTCAAGCTCCCTTCATCAGTAGATTCAGTAATTTGATTGATCAAGTTTATAAGTGACAGTTTTGTACTATATCCATGTCTAAATCCATACTGATGATTATATATTTCTTTTTTTCTCTAAGAATTTTACCACTCAAATATTTACAAGTTTTTCAAACAACTTATCCACAAACTGTTAAAATTGATATGGGCGGCAAACTTTTGTCTCCTTTTTTAAAATACAGGCACAACTCTCGCTACTTTTAATTTATCCGGGAAGATGCCCGTTGTGAATGATAGGTTTAATATATGCGCGAGTGTTTGGCAAACATAGTTCTGTGCATATACTAATAGCCGAACTGATAAATCATCATATCCACTGGCCTTAGACTGATCAAGGTTACTTATCACTTCTTTTACTTCATAACTTGTTACCGGAAGAAAAAAGAATGATTCATTCTGGTAGGAACCTAAATACCTATTATAATCAACGTCTGTATATTCTATTTTACTTGCCAGATTTTTCCAAATATTTGCGAAAAAATCGTTGAAAACATTTGCAATATCTTCTGATGAAGAAACCTCAACAGTTGATCCATCAGATTTCTCTTTATGTCGTTCAAATTGTTGATTATAATATGTTTGCTTTGCCATTCTGAGAACTGTGGTTATGACGTTTCTATATCTACATGTATACTTTCCAAGAACCTCGTCATTATATTTAAACTTGATTACTTGAGAAAAAAGTTTGTGCTTTCTTAATATTGAACGCTTAATAGTACATGTAATTCAAGGTTTATCTCTTTTCTTTAATTTAATATTTTTGGTTTCGATAGGTGCATGTTTGTCACGTACATATGAAAACTGCCGAAGAAATATATTGTACGCTTCATTTGGGGCAGAGTATCTGAGCACATCCAGCCATTCTTTATTAATTAAATCATTACAATAAGAATCCAATGGGTAGTCCCTACCCATTTCCCCTGACAGTGAAACCTATGCCATCCAAGACCTGCTAGATAAAAGAACACAATTATTTCTGTATGTTTTAGTAATTTGAAAATTTAAGAATAAAAAAAAAGCAAGAAATTCTTTTTCCCCCCTTCTCAATCAACAAAGAGTGGAAAATTCTGGCGGTCTGACTGTGTTTCAAGATGGAAAAAATAATGGAAGTTCAACATGTCTTACAGCAGGAGGAGTGGGACTGTGGCTTAGCCTGTGCCAAGATGATTTTCAGGTTTGTAATTTTTTATAAGCCTTCCAGTTGTGAAGGGGAACTGTAAATCAACCTAGTGGGTAATATCCAGGATTGTGATTGATGTCCAGCAACCTTTTTTTTTTTTAGACCATAAATGTGTGAAGGTAATAATATTATCCAAATATCCCCATCAACACTAATTTATCTATCATTTAACTTTATAGGTGGCCCATGAATATCACATTATTCATTAAATTTTTCTTTCAATTCATCCCCATTCAGTGTACCCTTATCACATTCTCACAGTTGATCAAGTGAATAATCAACCTTATTCACATTAAAAATTAAAGATTCTTATATTCCTGAGATAATTTCATTGACAGATAAGGACAGATATGTCTTCATTATGCCAGGACTTTATAGGAAAACCTGAATTCATGTTGATTACTCTGTTGAATGATTTGCTACTATTTTGTTCATTGTTTCAGAGAAGTATACGCCTGAAGTATGCAAGAACTTCATAAAGAAGACATCACAATTTAAATTCAAATGAAGTAGTTCTTAATCTCTTGTGTTGTATAGATTTCCTGTAATGAATTTGCATTTTCTCCAATAGGTACTACAATGTAGCCCTAGGAGATACAGAACTGACAAGAGCCTGCCAAGAACTGGGAATAAAGAAAGCGTGAGTCACATTCTTTCCTGTTAATAGGATTAAAAAAGAAATTGTACTACTTTTCATATGGTTCTTCCTCAATTCTTGAACAAGTTGTGTACACCCTTATCTTTAGGTTCAGTTACGATCCTGTGATTGAAGTTGCATGTCATCTTCATGTAGACCATTCCTGCCAGTCACCATTTTACAGGAATGCTCTCGTAATTCAAAGTACCACCAAGATGTTCACTTCCTTCTCAATTGTCATAACGATACAATGAATATGATGTAGTTGTGAAAAGTGGTATGCTGTAAGACAGACAAGGAATAGGTGGTATTTAATAACCTTCAACAAGTATTATAAGAATAACAGCACGCCCTCCCCACCCCCTCCCTAAAGAAAAAGTCCTCTGTATGCATTTCCATGTAATAAATAAATTAAGGAATACATTCAAAACATGAACAGCAATAATATCTCTCCCTTTGTCTTGATAATGCAGTGTTTGGACCTTAGATCTGGCTCATCTTATGTCAAAGTTTAACATCAAGCATGACTTCCACACTATCACATTTGGCGTGGATCCCAAATATAGCACAGTGGTGAGTAAACTTCATTTTGAATCCATTCATGATTTTCCCCGTCATTTAGTTAACCCCTTCGGTGTCTTACGTGGCGAATCCTGCCCAAGAATATCACTTTGTGAGTAAAATTGTTTTTTTTTGTGTGTGTTTTTAGTCATAAAACTTGACTGTAACCTTTATCCTAACCGTAACACTATACCTAACCCTAACTCCAGAAAATGCTAATGGGATGTAAGTCCTACAACACATGTTCCAGCGAGGATTGCTCGACAGTCAATCTCCAACATGAACTGAATTCTTAACTTCAGGCCTTGACCAAATACTATAAATTAGCCCCACCCCTATTCCTAGAACCATTTTCAAATGTAATTGCAGCCCTTACCCTAACCCTACATCTTTGATGATATAAAGCCTCCAGCAAATGTCACCGGAGCAAGGGTCTGGTTACCAGGATATAGAGCCAGTGGGACTATAGTATAGTCATAGAAAATCCCATTGTTATGATGAAATAACGTTGAGGATGTAGGACTGTGTATAGATTCCTCCAAACAAAGAAGGATACATACAAGTATCATGTTTGCCAAGTGAAATCAGAGAATCTTAAGAAACTAAGCTTCTCAGCTGTATGGAATACTGTGCTTGGCTGGGAAAGTTATACCTTCTCTTTAATCAATTTGCAGGAATTTTACAACAGTAATACATTTGAATTTTCTGAAGAAGAGGCCAGGATCAATCAACTGTTTCGAGAAGCGAAGGACAAGGGCATCACTGCATCTAAGAAGTGAGTTTCAAAACCTGTCCTGTAGATGGTGATGTAACAATTATTTCATGCTCAAACTATTCTCCATTTGCTTTATAACCTAAATTACCCAACATATTTCTTCTGTTGCTTATGCTCTTTTTGAAAATACAATCTTATTTGATATAGGAAGGCATGATAGAACTTCTCATATCTTTAGAGAAAATGAACAATTTTTATCCAAACTATATTGATTTGTATTATATCTACAAATTCTTCATTATACTTCTGACAAATCATTATGTGCCTAACATGTTTCCATTTAAGGTTTGATTTACCAAAAATTCTTTTGATTTGCAATAATGAAACAAATATCTTTTGGATATTGAACTAAAAGTTGATCTGGTCTTTTGTTCTTGTTTTTCTAATATGTGTTTACACAGTGCTGTCATGGACAAGCCATTTGTCGTCAATCTTGTTTGACAAAATGCCATGTTAGCGGGAAGGCTATTTTTAATTGGTCAGAGTTTTCATCATTTTGGCTTGTCTTCATCCTTATAAAAAAAATGGACAACTCTCCATATGTCTTGAGCAAAAGTAGTGACCTTATAGTGCATGCTAGTCTACAGATTGCTAGAGAATGAATACCATTTTGTCATGAGCTCACACTTGTGTGCTTTGAACTCATTTTTCTCAAGTCGGTTCTGTTTCTCACTCAATTTCTTCTGGTTGTTAGATCACTTGACCGTGATGAAATCATTAGACGACTTAGAGAGGGCCGTCCAGCTATAGTACTCATTGATGCCATTATTCTTCACTGTCAGATGTGTGAAAGTTACAAGGTAATACACTACACAGAGGAATGTACCATGGGTTGGTTGGTTGTTGTGGGATTGTGTGAAAAACAACACTGATCTCTACCAAGCCAATTTAAAACAGGGGTGTCCAATATTTCAGTGGTCTCGAGACTGTAAGGTATTCTTAGGGTTGCACATAGAGTCATTTTGTATTATGTAGTATGAAAGCATAACTTAGCGTTATTAGTGGGGTTATTTAGGTTTTTATGCCTCCGCCCACCGAAGGTGGGTGCCGGAGGCATTATGTTTTCGGGTTGTCCGTGCGTGCGTGCGTCCGTGCGTCCGTCTGTCCGTCCCACTTCTCGTTACCGCGATATCTGAAGAATCATTTGAGGTAGGAACCTCAAACGTGGTACTAGTATGTATCCCCATACGAAGATGAACTGATTAGATTTTGGGGTAAGTAGGTCAAAGGTCAGAGGTCACAGAGGTCAATTTACATGAAATTACATGAAATTCTTGGTTTTTAGCACCGTTACCGCGATATCTCAAGAACAGTTTGAGGTAAGAACTTCAAACTTGGTACCAGTATGTATCCCCATAGAAAGAGGAACTGATTAGATTTTGGGGTAAGTAGGTCAAAGGTCAGAGGTCACAGAGGTCAATTTACATGAAATTACATGAAATTCTTGGTTTTTAGCACCATTACCGCGATTTCTGAAGAACTATTTGAGGTAAGAACTTCAAACTTGGTACCAGTATGTATCCCCATAGAAAGAGGAACTGATTAGATTTTGGGGTAGGTAGGTCAAAGTTCAGATGTCACAGAGGTCAATTTACATGAAATTACATGGAATTACTGGTTTTTAGCACCGTTACCGCGATATCTCAAGAACTATCTGAGGTGAGAACTTCAAACTTGGTACCAGTATGTATCCCCATAGAAAGAGGAACTGATTAGATTTTGGGGTAGGTAGGTCAAAGTTCAGAGGTCACAGAGGTCAATTTACATGAAATTACATGGAATTACTGGTTTTTAGCACCGTTACCGCGATATCTCAAGAACTATCTGAGGTAAGAACTTCAAACTTGGTACCAGTATGTATCCCCATAGAAAGAGGAACTGATTAGATTTTGGGGTAGGTAGGTCAAAGTTCAGAGGTCACAGAGGTCAATTTACATGAAATTACATGGAATTACTGGTTTTTAGCACTGTTACCGCGATATCTCAAGAACTATCTGAGGTGAGAAATTCAAACTTGGTACCAGTATGCATCCCCATAGAAAGATGAACTGATTAGACTTTGGGGTAAGTAGGTCAAAGGTCAGAGGTCACAGAGGTCAATTTACATGAAATTACATGAAATTACTGGTTTTTAGCCTCGTTATCAAATATTTCTAGAACAGTTTGAGCCATCAACTGAATTTAGGCGGAGACATATATTAGACGCAGTCGCATTCATCTTGTTATAGACATGTATCAATCAGATTATATCTGCATGGGGTTGATGGAGCTTTAACATTACCATCTAAAAGATGCGATCTCAGTTTCAAAACGGGTGCATCAGAGGTTGTTTACAAGCAAATTTGAAGAGCCTATAAGTGTATCTAGACCCACTCACATTGCCCTATTACAATTGAGATAGTTATCTCGCCAATGGGATGTTTATTATTTATTTATTTTATTCCTTAGCTCACTTCTGTGTATTAGGGTTAGGGTTGATCTTTTAACTCTGTCAGTTATGAAGCTATAAAGACACATTTCATTTGTGTAACAAAACACACATAAAATTTTGTCTTGTAGCTAAAGAAATGTGCACCGAATTGGTGTGCTATGAAATTCTTTTACATTTTTCATGGCAGGAATGAACATGCATTTTTAATGTCACAATATGTATCATTTCTGATATCGATGAGACTGTTTTCTTTGTTACTATAGCAACAAGAATGTCTTCACTTGGGATGCTGCCACAGAGACAGCGAGAAGGAAAGAGGATACATAGGTAAGTTTTGTAAAATGAGGCTCATAGACAATATACATGTACTACTAGCCTGTATTCATATTTCGAGTGATGTACAACACCCTCAAAATATTCTGCAATTTGCCATTCAAAAGTTCTGGACAATGTAGAGTTCTACTACATATTCTGATATTGGAAAATCTGATCAGTAGACTTATATTTCTGTCTGAACGAGTACTTTTAAATGAGTTTGAAGACACTTCATGAATTACTTCAGTGGTGTGCAACAATAGGCAAGTAAAGAACAGGAAACATCACTGAAGACATCTAAATTTCATATATTGATTTTCATGTTATCCCAGATTTGTCCATATAGTTAAAATTAAAGCTTGTACTTTAGTCAATACCTAGAAAACATATCATAAATTACTTCAGACACATATTATGTATTCAGTATTCCGAGTTGTTATGTACCAAAGCAAAGATGTCAAAAATTGATATAATCATCTCCTTGTTAGTCAAGATTTCTAGTCTTTATTGTTTTGCTTTTGATAAAAATGATGATATCCTTCTTTTCTGCTTTTACCTGCAGGTCATTTTATAGTTGCTTGTGGCTACAATCTGGAGAAGGAGCAAATTTTCTACAAAAATCCTGGAAGGCCTGTTGGTGAGTATGATAAAACAAACCTGTCTCATTGACCTCCCATTGAGAGAAAGGCCATTAAGGCCAAAGATGTAGTAGTATGTAAGACTTTTTAACCCACTGGCTACTGTAACCGGGCGGTCCCTGTATTAAGTCTATGAGAATGAGGGAATTCAGTAGTCAACAGGTTAACAGAGATGCATCAGGCCAATCAAAATTTGTCTTTCTCCTATCAAGGACATTCTAACTAGGACAGGCATGCCCCAGAGTCCAAATTACAATATCCGGTACATACCTGCACCAAATAGAGGTGTTGTGGTCTAGTGGATAAGTCACCAGACTGCAGATCACAGGGTTCGATGCCCTGTCACAGCACTAACATCCTTTGATAAGACATTAATCTACATTTGTTGCACTCAAGCCAAGTGTAGTAAGTGGGTACCTGGTAGGATTTATACCTTGAATGCACCGAACGCTACAGTTGATGTGCTGGAAGCCAGGGTAATAATATGATTGCAGGGCCCTTTGGGGGGGGGGCAGTATTTTGTACTGATGAGGCTACCCTTGTAAACAAGACATATATGAATTATAATTATTATTAATTATTATGAAAGGGTAATCCAACCTTTGTAATAATTTGATTTGTGTGAAAGCAGAAAAATCAGAAAAGCAGATCGGTGAAAGTTTGAATGAAATTGGAAAAGCAATAAGAAAGTTATTTTTTAAAAGTCGTAATCTTTATACATATGGGAATTTCGAATTGGCCATATCGATACTGTCACTGTGATGTAGCGGCAGTCAACTTTCCCATTTGCTCCAACACTCAAAATGACTAAACTGTCAATTTTTCAATTTTTCAAAATGTATACCTCAGTAGGATCATTTTTTTGGAGGACCTATAACAATATGCTATCTACAATATATTTTGAGTACTGCCCCGAGGTAAATTGCGCTCATGAGAAATTTTGGTGTACAGCAAATGGGAGAGTTGACCTTGATTACATCACAATCGATTCACCACATTGCCAATCTGAGATTCACATACTTAGATAAAGTGGTCTCATTTTTCAAACATTTATAACCCTCTTATGCTTGATAAATTTCTTTCAAACTTTCAAATTCTGTTTCTGTTCTTTTTCTCCTTTCACGCAAATGAGCTTTTTACAAAGGTTGGATTGCCCTTTAAATAGCTTGATTCCATATAGATGAAGTGAGTTTTTTATTTTTTTGTATGGCAGCCTATAACAGTGTACATGTTTGTTACAATTATCTCATGTACTTGTTTTGTATTTACTTTGTGTGATATGCAACATATATTTTTTTTTTAAACTTATCTTGCCATTTGGTAGATATATGCTGCTGCTCCTTTGAGAACTTTGATGCAGCAAGGAAGTCACATGGTACAGATGAGGATATCCTTTTCATCCAAAGATGACGACCTGGTGTCATGACCTAACACAAACTCACTGAATTTGAACTTTGACATTCTTGGGGAAGTTTACCACCATCAGCCCTGAAGGTAAACCGCAATTTTGGCCAAGGTCGTGGATTTGCCAACAATATTTACATCGGTGCAATTCTAGGGAAATATTTTTATGATTTTTTTTCATAAAAGAGACTGCTTCAGATGTAGTCTCTTATAGTGAAATATCACTGCTTGTAATGATAATGAAATAGAGAGTTTAAAAAGCCATACTAGGTATCATCAACAGCACCATGTCTCTGAAAATGCTATTGTGCTTCAGAAGAGAAAACTTGTTAATGGCCATATTTCACCACAAACTTACTTTCTTCTCTCATGGGATTGATCATGACTGGTACCTAAAGCTCTTTGTGGTCACATAAAAAGCACTGCTATTTAAAGTATGTATTCCTATAATTGCTGTTTTCTTAATCTGATGAACATTTAATTTGGACAAGGGTATATCTATATGGATTATACTTGCTACAACAGAATCAAATTATATCCAACAGGTTGATAATGACATCTTCACGTTTGGTACCACAATGGATTCCCTGATGCCGCTTCCTGGATGAAATCAATATACATCACTGCCCACGCACTACTGGTTGAAAATTGAAATAACATGCACTGAATGTTAAATGCAAAATGCTGAATTCTTGAAGATTGATTTTTTGACATTTTATTGAGTTTTCATAATTTCTTAACCAAATGCTTATTTTCAGTCAGTATAGTGGAAACTCCCTTAACAAAACAAGGACCATTGGACAATGAAATTACTTTGTTATGTGAGGAATATCCTGATATCGGGGTAAAATAACAAAAGAATATGAAGACCTGGGGCCAGCAAAATTACCTCGTTATATCAGAGCTCTTTATAATGAGTTTCCACTGGTAAAAAGTTTGTAACTAGATATAATACAGATACTTTAGGACATGGATATGTATGACATGCTTATGGTTGATGGTGTCAGACTCTAGAATTGGAATAGTTTTAAAAGTAATGATCTTTTAAAGTGCCTACTCTTAGTGACCATTAGGAGATGGAGATCATAATTATTACCAATGACTGAAAATCTGTACTTTGTTATTGAAACCAATGTTTGCAAATACATTCATTCATTAACATGACACAGAAAGTAAATCTTCAAAAGTAACTCTTTTACACGTAACATTCGGTACAAGTGTGATGATATCAGTAGAGCTTTAAAGTGATTTGGTAACTTTGTAGAGGCTTGATAAAATCTGAGCTGCCTAGCCATACATGCTATCAGTGGGAGTATTCAGTCATAGATATCTTAATAATAGCATTATATATTTGAAAACCTTTCTATGCCTGGCTATTTATTTGTATTGTATAATAATGTTCAGAAGGATAGATATCAAAAATCAACAATTTATTAAATCAAGCCTCCACAAAGTTACCGAATCCCTTTAAAAAAACATGCAAATATAGTTATAATATATTGCCATATATATATATATACATACATTGAAAATGAATATTACATGTATTACCACATTGTATTTATATATATATATATATATATGTTCCGCTGGAACGGGTATTAGGGAGACACCATGGACAAAGAGGGAGACAAACAAAAATATCTTATGACTGATATCAATCGTAAGTCTATGGCAAACCATGTACTGAAGAGTTACAATTGATCATAAGATTGATTGTATCTCTTTGTTACAGGCCCCTAGTGATATATACCTATCTATACAGCGCCATGAGCGTCGAAAGGCGGACCTGCGCGCTATACAAGTAGCCACTATTATTATTATTATTATTATATATACATGTATATATATAATATTTTTTTTTTTTTTTTCATTTTTTAGTTTGTATTCCTACTCTTTTTGATATGTGCATGAGAAAAATACATATATTGGTTGCATTATCATAAGTAAATGTTGTCTTGTGTCTTTTTAAATAAATATATTTTTTTATCAGAATCATTGGGAAATCAAACCTTAATAGCAAGTTGTTCTGATAGAAAGAGGAAAACATCCATAACTTTCTTATTCCTTGTCCGATTTCTTAACACTATAACAGATTAACTGTTTAATCCCAAATCTGAGTCAACTTGTAATGTAAACCATTAGAAATGTGTGTTTGAATGAGAGTAAACTTGTCTCACACTGGTTACTCCATATTATAAGAAAAAAACAGGAATCATATAGTATGTGTTCCTGCCTCTTTAAATGCCTTTTACCAGTGCCCTGAATCATACAGGTAAGCAGTCAGAAGACAAATACTGCTTCCCAGATCAGACTGTTGATACACCATGTGCAAACTCAATATGAATAAAAAAATTGTGCAATGATAACAGTACGTTGAATAAATACATGTTACATCAACTTTGAAAGAGTGTGTGACAGTGATTTTTTATAATTATATCTGTCAATTTCATTTATGATTTGGGTATTTTAACATCCATTTTACATCTATGACATGTAACAGTGCTGTCTAACAACATGTTTTTGTTCATTTTTGCAGAAATAGAATCTGTACTAAAATTTAGCCTGATCGTACTGCCCATACCGGTAATGATTTTACTCTCCACCAAATGCAATACATTACATTACATAATTTCAACCCAATAGCCTTGATTGCTAGCAAACCCTTTGTGAAATGAAGAAATGAGTAATCTTTCAATACATTTTACTTTGATTCGTTGAATGCTTGCTAAAATGCAAGTTAGCTTTATTGCAATGCACTTCACCAGTTGACGGCCCTTGTATTGGAAGAAGTTTCAGTACCCAATTTATTTGAAAACTGCTCTGCAAAGAGACATTATCTCTATCCCTCCCTCCTACCCCATTCTCTCACTCCCAGTCCTCCTCTCTATATAGCTCTTATCTTTCCATTACACCCATTATATCAAAATAGCCATCTTATATGTAGAAATGAGCTCTACATCTGTAACTTCGTTACAGTGTGTACCACAGCCGTTTTCGCTACGATAACATTGAATAAAATAGGTTGAAGGTACGAGGTTTGATAATATAGGCCCTGCTAGCTAGTTGTTAAAAAACATAAATTTTGATAATAATAATAATAGTAATAATAATACACAGTGCTTGTATAGCGCATATCACATACATGCATTCATCAATGTCTCTATGGGCTTCCAAAGAGCTTTGTATTATTACCCCGGCTCAGCCTAGCTGCTTTAATGAAGGCGCCGAAGCCTCAAGGAATAAATTCCTTTAACGGTACCCATTTACAACACCTGGGTCGGGAGTGGCGAATGTAGATTAATGTCTTGCCAAAGAAAGTTAGTGCCGGGCTAGGATTCGAGCCCCGTACATGGCGCTTTGTAGTACTTGACTTATCTACTAGACCACAACACCTCTAAATCAATGATCAATGATAATTCTAAATTTTAAACTGATATCAAACTGAAGTTTATACATTGTAAAGTTGAATGATGTCAATTTCATTTTGAGTAAGTTTTTCAAATATCTTTTCACATGATCTTTTCAAAAACGATGATTTAAAACTTCATACAGTTTTTTTTCGATTTGGCAAGGAAAATTCATGAAATTGTGGCATTGGTAACCAAGTCGTAATAATACTACATCACCGTTGCAATCAATTTCAAACTAGCTTTTGTATTAAAACCACGAGTCGTTATTTAATTCATGACACTGGTTGAGCAAAAAATCTTGGGGAATAACTGCTGATTCATGCAGCTTTTATGGCCTTGATTTATTAACAAAACTGGAAACGGATTTCTTTCAAACTTTGCATGTTGTCTCTTGGTATAATCTAGAAACCTACAGGCCCGAATTCACAAAGGAGGTTTAAACCTAAACCATGGTTTATACCTCCGTAAGCATACTGAAATAGGCGTAAATAAGCGCACATTGCCCATGCGTGCGCTCAAAGAAAATATATGATTGGATCGGATTCCGTGCGCACGTACGCTTAAAAACCCCAGGAGGGGGTATAAACCATGGTTTAAACCAACGAACGTAGAGGGCGGCAACACTTTGCAGTATTGCTATGACAATGATGACAATGATTTGATGACAATGATTTTATTGGACCCATGTCACCCTCGTTTGGGTATTGGGGACACTAATCATAGAACGTAACATATACAATATGATTTCACAATAAAGTTAGTGTATTTACAAGGTATTTACAATAAGTTATTTACAGAATAATGAGATAAGAAATATAAATATTACATAAATTGTGCAAAGGAAAGAGAACGAGAGAGAAGAAAATAAAGAGTAGATAAATAGATAACATATATACATCAAATAATAATAATGATGGCGATGATAACAAGAACAACAACAATAATAATACTTATTATAATAGTAGGCCTAATTATAATAATGATATTAATAATAATAAAAAAGAAAATGATAATATAATAATAATAATGATGATAAGAATAATAGTAATAATAATAATAATAATAATAATAATAATTATCACTAATCATATTATACTGATAAATAAATGATTACATAAATTACTTAAATAAATGAAAACAAATATAACTGTAAACACACACACACACACACAAAAAAAAAAAAAAAAAAAAAAAAAAAAAACAAAACAAAAACGGATAGATACAACGGATATGAGGAAGGTTCACTTCTTACGCGCATGCAGTTGAAGTGCGCGCACATTTTGGTAGGCATGCCAACAAAACCATAAATCGAAGTAATACAATGACGGATTGATAGCGACATGAAGACAAAAGGAGATACTATGAATAGATGAAGATTTCCAAAAAAATATATAATGCAAGAATACATTATTTGAAACATTATTCTTTTCATGATACCATGTAAATTTTATTTCTATAATCTATAATCTTATCGTAAATAGGCACCTTTGTGATCAGTGATTGTACCAGTGTGCTAAATTCGTGACGTTTTCGGCAAGCTGATTTTGTGACCACTCGCAATGCATTTCGGGATAGGGGTAACCTCTCTCACGCTGCGGGCGTACTGCTGAAATTAAATAAAATCCATTCGCTGATCCATCAAAATGCGATATCAATGAATGCGTCGTCTGCTGAGCTTGTTAACGGTATACAGTCTAGCTAGCGTCAGCGTAGGCGGCTGGGCAAGGCGAGGGAAAGGTACCGAGCGTCATACCATCTCGCTGCACTGGACGTGCCCGAGGACGTATATATAGCTGTGCTGTCAGGGTATGAATGTTTCATAATTTATGATAACGGCTAAACACATCCATAAAACAAAAAAACAAAAACAAACAGCAACAACAACGTTAAAGGCAAAACCAGTGATTCTTGCTGCAGGGAATTTAATTGGAAATTGGAAATTTCGACATGAATTCAATGCATATTATCTTTTATTAAAAAGTTTTAAATAATTCTATTCATTAATTTTTGGTTATTCATGATTTATTTTTTGTATTATTTTTTATTCATTTATTCAAATATTTAGTAATTTTATTTAATTAATTAATAATCAATATTATTAATATTAGGTGTGTATTTATGTATGTATATATTCATTTATTAACCTATTTTATTTAATTTGACATCGACACCACTTCCATTCAGACCTCACCCAGGGGCGGAACCAGGATTGAGTATAAGAGGGGGCACACAAATGAAGGTTTGTTAAGGTAGACCCGTATTTTGTTGGTCTCGCCAGCTTCTCGAAAAGTCGCTCGGGGGGGGGGGGGGGGGGGGGGGGGGGGGCGTTTGTCAACAACAACAAAATTTCGCCAGACCTTCAAAATTTGCTCAGTGGGGGGGGGGGGGGGGTTATGATGGGGGTCCAGTTTCCCCTCCATAATTTGCTGACAAGCAAAAAAAAAAAGAAAAAAGGTCTTCATTCTAAAAGGGGGGCACAAAATGCATACTTTTCTTCCAAAGGGGGGGGGGGGGGGCAGGGGCCGGAAGTGCCCCCCTGGATCCGCCCTTCTCTCTTTCTTTTTCACCATAATCTTCTCAGTTTTGCCTTTTCTCATCTTTTTTGTCTTCCCTCTCTATCTCATACATACACCTTGATCACACGTCCTGGTTCATTCACCCCTCCCCTATATGGTTCATTTCATTGATATAATGTGAAAGGACCTTTATCATGTTCACAGAATAATTTTCAATTACATGTATATCTTTCTCACAATCAAGATTTAAGGTACAATAGTTTATACACGTCGATTCAGAAATACGTTTATATTTTTTTACTTTTTAATGAATATTTTCTCGCATGCAGAAATGAGGACAGTTTTTAGAGAAGTTTAGACATTGTCTTACTTCTTAAATACACGTTTACTTCTCCTTTAAAAAAATCCAACATAATTTATATAATTCATCTGCTGTCATACACTTTTTTCATATACTACAATACAATATAGTTCCATCACAGCCGACTTGTCAAGGTCAAATAATATTCTCTTAGTACAAATTATGTACATGCATTAAAAAAAAAGAATTTCAATCTAAATGAATCATACGTTATTAATTTCAATCCCTTTCCAAGAAGTAAATTATTTGAATTACAATTTAAAGATTATTTACCCACTACACCCCTACAAAGAAGAAATGACATAAGAAATAAATGACCATCTAATTTCTGTTCAACACACACCAATGACAACAATTTTACTCCTAAAAAACAACGATAATTTTGACAGTTGTAAGAACTCTTTAAATGATCCATCTCCTTTTAGGTTGGTACAGTCATGTATATATATTGCATGTTACTATTATAAATCTAACTATAAAAAAGGGGCAGGAGGAACACACATAGAGATCTAATTAGATAGTTTCAAGTCAAATGAAGTGTTGAATAGTATGGATTTTCTCAGTATATAATGAATAAAATAATAATTTACTTAATAATTTATAAATTCATAGAATCAGATAAGATTATTATTAGTTTGTGATACACTGCGGGCAGATTTAATAAAGGAGTGGCTCTGGCAGTGCTTATCTTAATATCATTTAGGTTTTCGATTAATTTACAAACGTCATATTGATACTAGTTTACTCCGTGAGTTTTCATTGACAAAAATTAAGACCATTAATAAGTGTCAAATATTATTTTTACATCTATAGTACATCTTCAGACAGTTGATGGATGAGAAGTAATAAGTTTTTATATTGGAAAAATATATCAAAAAGAGATCAGAGATAATTAGTGCTTTCATTCTTCATCCATGTCAAGAACATGCCATACTAATACGAAACTGCTCCCTTTCGAAGAAGTCTGACCCAAATATGTCGAATGAGTATATAGTTAATGCCAAGTCTTCGTATTTCAGAAACCTCATTGCAGAGTTAATGAGAAACCTCATTGCAGAGTTAATGCCAAGTCTTCGTATTTCAGAAACCTCATTGCAGAGTCGGACACTAAACAGCTATTCAGCATTGTTCGGTTACTTTCATCGCCAGATCAGTCTACCAGCCTACCAGACCACTCTTCAGCTCAGAACCTCGCCAACCAGTTTGCCGAATTCTTCAGCGAAAAGGTATCAACTGTGGTATCTTCCTTCAATTCGTCAGTTCCAGATCCAGCAACTTCATCTTCTCCGACTCCATCTCAACATAGCTTCTCAGACTTCTGTCACGTCAACGATTCAGACATCCAGAAGCTCATCCGTTCTCTGCCATCAAAACACTGCAACTCTGACCCGATTCCTACATGGCTTCTAAAGGACTGTCTCGACGAACTAATTCCGACCATCACAAGGTTTATCAATTTATCCTCGTCATCTGGCTGTGTCCCTGATGGTATGAAAACATCACTTCTACTTCCTCTTCTAAAAAAGCCGAGCCTTGATCGCAATAATCTTGTCAACTACAGGCCCATTGCTAATCTGCCTTTCATTGGCAAGGTTTTAGAAAAGGTTGTGACTTCGCAGCTGAAGGATCACCTTGAAGGTTTCGGCATGCTTCCAGTTCATCAATCGGCTTATCGGAATCACCATTCCACTGAGACTGCTCTGGTGAAAGTCTTCAACGATATTCTCCTGGCCATTGACAGGGGCGAGGAGGCGGTGCTTATTCTCCTTGACTACACAGCTGCTTTCGATACCATCGATCATGGATTGTTGCTGCGTCGTCTGGAAAATGACTTTGGTATTTCTGGGACTGTTCTTGATTGGATCCGGTCGTACCTATATAATCGAAGACAACAAGTCATCATCGATGGCATCACATCGGCACCTTTCCCATTGGTCTGCGGCGTTCCGCAAGGTTCAGTAGTCGGCCCTCTCCTCTTCATAATATACACAAGCCCTCTGTCAAGATGTATTGACTCTCACCAGGACATTCGCCACGCAATGTATGCAGATGACACACAAATTTACATTATTCTCAAGCCTACTGGGAAGGATGATGCTGCACTGAAGCTCAGCAGATGTCTTCAGGACATAAAAGCCTGGTCGCATGATAATAAGCTTTGTCTTAATGAAACGAAATCAGAAATGATCCACTTGTACTCAAAACACAGAAAAACAGAATCATTTCCAATGTTATTCGGTTCAGATAACAGAAACACCAGTACTCTAACGTGTAATGACTGGGTACGGGACCTTGGGGTCACAGTGGATAAGAATCTCACTTTCCAACAACACATCAAAAATGTCTGCAGGTCTGCTTCATTTGGTATTTACAAGATAGGAAAAATTAGGAAGCTACTCGACCAACCCACAGCTGCTAAACTAACCCATGCCTTTGTATCTGCTCATCTTGATTACTGCAACTCTACCTTTTCCGGAATCCCACAATCCCATCTACGTCCACTCCAAAGAATTCAGAATACTGCTGCAAGGCTTGTTACCCTGTCAAAAAAATCTGAACATATAACACCAATTCTTCGCTCATTGCACTGGCTTCCAATACGCCAGCGCATCATTTTCAAAATTCTTCTAATAACCTATAAGATTATCAATGGTCTGTCTCCTGTATATCTTTCTGATCTCATCTCCCTTCGCTCCTCTAGTTCTCTCCGACCTCTTCGTTCTTCAACAACCTTGCAGCTTACCCGCGGACCCCGAACTAATACCAATTATGGCGATCGAGCCTTTTCTGTAATTGCCCCATGCCTTTGGAATCGATTACCCTCACATATCCACAATGCCAACTCCCTTGAACAATTTAAGACTTCACTCAAAACCCATCTTTTTAATGCCTAGTTTTCCCCACTCAGCTGTGGGTTGGTCTACACTTATGGAGGTGCACATCATTTTCATCTTTTCATTATTTTTTATAATGAATATTAATTCAATTTGATTGAATAATAATTCAGGTTTAATACTCTATTAATAGCAAAATGCGCTTAGAAACACCAGTATAAAGCGCTATATAAATGTTATAATTATTATAATTATTATATAGTCATAAGAGTAATAGCGTGACTGATTTATTACTCCTTTTATGTCATGATAATAAAAAGTACCTTTCAGGTTATTCAGGAAGGAGTTCAATGAGATATTGGTAAGTTATTCTGCATCCACCATCCGTCAGAGATCATACTGCGATTATAATATGTGAAAGTACGAGAAAGATATATATAAGAACACAGTAGAAATGGATAAATTGCCAGTTGGTATTTGTTCGATCCGAATTTTCGAGGCCCCCCCCCCCCCCTTCTTCAGGGATGAAAATTTATGTTTGGACCTAGACTTTTATATATATATATATATATATACCGTGTGAGTCAAAAAAAAGTCTACACTTAGAAAACTGCTATTTTGTTTAAATCTCATGAACGCAAAATTATTATACATATTTTGAAAAAGTATCTAATCCCGCATCATTTGTGTGGTATATGTTTACGCTTGAATGAACAGGGGGCATTTTTTGCGAGAGTGTAAAAGTCAACTTGCGCCAACGTACTCCTTATGATTGTGTTGTTTGAACAAAACATTTTGAATAGGGGCATTAATTCGGTCTTTGCAGATACAAATAACGCTCAAACCGTCCCAAACAAAATTAAACATGACACACATTAAAACACACGTACAGTTTTTTTTTTTCTCTTTCTTTTCACACACACACACGCACACTCAGGAAAATGAAGGGGAAAAAGCCACACACATTCACTTTTTTTCTCACATGGTGTACTCATTATGACTCCTGATCACAAACAAAGCTACAGAGTATCCACGATGACAAACATTTACGCATATATTTTCAAGATGGACTTTCGGATGTTGAGGGACAATTGACATCATCATATCATGATCGTTAAACACTTTGAAGCAGCAAGCCAAAAAATAAAAGAGTTTGACAAAGCAAACTGAATCAGAATGTTGTTTCTTTATGTTTATTTTACTCTAAATGAACTCCGTGATCATGTGCTTGTCACCATGTGAGAAAAAACTAAATGTGTGTGGGCTATTTTTCCCCATTTTCCTGAGTGTGCGGGGGTGTGTGTTAGATCAATTTTTATTGTATTAGATCAAGCTTTCGGCCTTCCCGGCCTTCTCCAGGTTCTGAAGATAATAATATGTACAAACATATAGCATATACTTACATACAATATACACACATATAATTGTGTGTTTTTATATTCCATTTAATAACAAAATATACGTTTGCATCTTGATATCAGCATATACCTTCATGGCTACAGTTTATTTCAAGTAACTTAATAAATGAATGATAAGAACAAAGCTTCGAAAATATTGTACAGAAATTTGATTTAAAATACCGCTTACCTAGAGTGAAGTTTCGTTGAGGATGACTGATGTATGTGTGTGGTATCTGGCTGTGAAATATTTAAGTTGAGTATCTTCGCATATATATATATATATATATATATATATATAGTGGAAGAAATTTCCCAAGAGCAAAACACTGGCGGTCACTCATAGTTGTGGAATGGAATACAGCGAAAGAAATGGACTATGAAATGGCCGTAGCTTCTATACTTCTCTTTTATTCAATCAAGATTTCGATCTAAAGATCTTCATCAGGACGACTGTGTAAACAAAATACATAAGTACAATATGATGGCTGAAATAAAAAAATATATAAAATAAAGTAAAGTTTAACTCTTGATTACTTATAAGTAGTTCATCACGATTTAATTTTAACATTAATGATAACCAAATTATAAGTAATCAAGAGTTAAACTTTACTTTATTTTATATATTTTTTTATTTCAGCCATCATATTGTACTTATGTATTTTGTTTACACAGTCGTCCTGATGAAGATCTTTAGATCGAAAGCTTGATTGAATAAAAGAGAAGTATAGAAGCTACGGCCATTTCATAGTCCATTTCTTTCGCTATATACACTAAAGGAAAAAAGAAACTTATAAAAGTTCAAGAGATCACCAAATTAAATTCTCTGCATGGAAATGTACCAAATTTGGATATAATGTTGATTCAATGCATGGCTTTAAATGACAGTCAATAACAAAAGTTTTCTTCAATGCCACAAAAGAAATGTGCACTGAAGCAAAGGACTCTCTAATCCCCAAGTCACAAAGACAAACTGCAGCCTTGTACACCATATGCATGTCAATGAATGAAACAAAAGAATTTCAAAAGGGATTTGCAAGTTCATATCCAAACAGATTAATAGCCAGTATGTCCACCTCTAGCTTGCTGGCAAGCTGTACACCGTCTTCGCATGCTTCCGATCAGATTCGCGATGGTAGCCTGGGGAACATTGTTCCATTCCTCTTGCAGTGCTGCAATGAGCGTCTCCCTATTGATGGGTTGATTGTCACGCCTTGACACACGTCGACCAAGCTCTTCCCAGAGATGTTCAATTGGGGAAAGGTCTGGTGAACGGGCGAACCATGGCAGAACATCAATATCCTCTTGCTCGAGGGGTGCAAATCCCTTTTGAAATTCTTTTGTTTCATTCATTGACATGCATATGGTGTACAAGACTGCAGTTTATCTTTGTGACTTTGGGATTAGAGAGTCCTTTGTTTCAGTGCACATTTCTTTTGTGGCATTGAAGAAAACTTTTTGTTATTGACTGTCATTTAAAGCCATGCATTGAATCAACATTATATCCAAATTTGGTACATTTCCATGCAGAGAATTTAATTTGGTGATCTCTTGAACTTTTATAAGTTTCTTTTTTCCTTTAGTGTATATATATATATATATACATACCCCTAATGGGTACATTAGGAGGACAGTTTTTGTCTCATTTCTATAGACAACTGTCGACCTAATAACACCAACTGTCTACCTAATGTAGGGGTCGCTATTATGACGGAATAAACCGCATTGTTAGGTGTCGACCTAATGTACCCTTTAGTAAAATATATATACATATATATATATATATATATATATATATATATATATATATATATATATATATATATATATATAAATTAAATTTTTGGCTCCTGCGGTGTTTTTATTTGACTCCCGAGTATTTATTTACTCTTTCTTCGATATCTACTGTTTACACACCGACGCAGAACTTTCACATTTTGTTTACTATATATATATATATATATATATATACATGTACGTTAGCCTATTATTATTTGCCATACTGCACGTACTCTTCAATTATTCAGTACGTTTCTGACGGTGTCTTCTCGCTTTATTTTTTAAAATTAGAAATACTACATATCTAAATGTCTAATATACATGTACGTAACAAATCATAGTGTACAGCCCCAAAACACAACTGATTATTAAATGCATCTAAATTTATCTATTGTGGCTCAGTAGTTTATATACATGTACTTATATAAATCCATACAATCATTAGTGTTGTATATGCCTATATCTTTGCATTTCTTTTCCCTTCCCTATCCATTTTATCTCTCTTGATCCCCTCATCTTCTCACCTCTCTGTATTTCTCTCTCGACCCATACTTCTCTTTCTTCCGCTCATTCTCCTTCAAACACATGCCATCATTGTGTGTCTATTTATCCGAACCACTGTCACTCGCCACATTATATACATTCATAAACTCATTTACAAATGTGATTACATGTACTTGTATATCACTTAATGTTCTTTCCAAAGTTTCCAACCTCGATTCCAGCGCAAGTCGATGGCGACTGTGTCTGATGATTGGACACGATTACTTCAACTGCATGCAACTTTCATCTTCGAAATTACCTTTTTAGCGGCAACACGGAATGGTCTATTTGCGATAGTGAGAACCATAGGATTCCATATGGTGTTACAAACCATAGTAATTAGAACAATGGTTTCCAACCACTTACAACTCTCGATTCTTCCAGTGGTTGAAATGTGGGTCAGGAAGGGTACCCACACGAAGAAGTATGAGACGGTAATGGCGCCAATGGTTTTAAGACCCTTCAGTCCACTCGCAGCATGATGATTTCTCTGGGGGTTGTTCTCATTGGGGTGTCCATTATGTTGAAGGACATTGCGATGTAATTGTGCGATCTTTCTAGCCTGTTGCCTTGACTTATAGAAGATGCCACTGCTGGTAATTAGAATGATAGCAAAACCAAGCAGTATTGGGGCACTGAGGATGAGGTTCGAGCCTAACTCAGATACTCTTTTCCTCCGCACCGATTTTTCCAGGCATATAGTTTCTTCAAAGCTGTCACTAATGCCCATATTCCGAACCACTATCTGGAAGGCAAGCGTGAAGGATGCACCGACCAACGAGGCGGAGTAGATTCTCTTTGACGTTACCAACCGCAAATGATGGAGGGGTCGAACGATCATCATGAAGCGATTTACATGTATAAATACGACAATAAACAGAGAGAAATAGATTACGAAGAAGGTACAGAGAAGTATCTCCACACAGCCTCTTTGAATGTCGAACATAATGACAACGCTGCAGGATGCCAGGGTCAAGGCGTTGACGATATCGTTGATAGCTAGGAGTTTGTATAGGAGACTCTCAGTCTCATGTAAGCTGTCAGTCCTGTTTAACGTGTATATTGTGAAAATATTCGTCGGAATGGAAAGTCCAACTGCCAACAATGATATGCACATAAGTATAGAACGACGTACAACGAGCCCATCACTGTGATATGTTTTATTGGCTGTTGTAATGTTTCTTAGAGAAGGGAGAGTCGTGTTAAATGAAAGTGACAAGGCCATCGTTAATCAAACGAATAAAATAGTCCAAGAAAAGTTTTAGTATTAGAGATAAGCCAGAATATCCAGATAAAATAACATAAAATGTATTTTGAACAATTTGAATGTTCAGTCTTATTTTGTTCACAACAAAATTTAATGTCCCCGTGGAAAATTTGTTTAACGTTTAATATGTTTATAAACCGAAACGTAAGAGGTAAATCATACCCGATTAGCCAAACGTTCTGGAGAGCGGCATCTGAAATTCCGCAAAATAAGTCGCGCAGCCACTTTTCTTGAAAAATACTAGAATCTTCGTGCATACAAATGAAATTGATGGAGTATTCATTTGTCAGACCCGACAGCGTATATGATACATGATACATGCACCCTGATAAATGCATATATGAATGTCGATTTTAAAAGCCAACGCAAGAAGCCAATTACCAAATCGCTGTGGAGTATCAATGCCGAATAGAAGATAAGATTTTTTTTCCCTCAAAAAATGGCAACTAGTGTCTCACTACACAAAATAATAGGACTTTTTTCTTGTTCCTTTTGGTCTTTGATGTCAATAATAACGTCGCACAAAATAATTAGCTTCACGCATGTCCGTGAAGAATCGTAAAACAGCCCCTTCCGGAGAAAACCGGTACTCGTCAAAAATCCGTCAAACATAAATTAGAAGGCCTATTGTGGAGTTGACATGAATGGTTTATTACTCCAGGCATTTTCACTTGAATGAAAAATCTCCGTTATGAAATTTTCAGCTGTAACTTTTATGCATAGCATCATTTATTCTGATCTTTAAGTTTGTAATATAATCATTGACTGTTAGAAGAATGGAAAATATAAAGTGAAGTAAAAATCTAACAATGTTTACTTATAAATCTCCTAAACATGGCAACAGGTGTCTCACTATACAAAATAATAGGACCTTTTTTCTTCTTCCTTTTGGTCTCTGATGTCAATAATAACGACAGCTTCACGCATGTCCGTGAAGAATCGTAAAACAGCCCCTTCCGGAGAAAAACCGGCACTCGTCAAAAATCCGTCAAACATAAATTAGAAGGCCTATTGTGGAGTTGACATGAATGGTTACTCGAGGCATGTCACAATATGAGCAAACTGCCTTTCTATAAAACCCACCATGATTTTTTGAATTGCATACGCTTTAAATTAGAAAGTTATATATGGCAGATGAGAGTTCAGTATGGAGTACCCCAAGGTTTCGTACTGAGACCTCCAATTAATGATCTCCACCCTGTTTTATCTGGGGGTTTTAAATGTTTCTGCTTTCGTAGGACAATGAATGATTCTTTCAAAAATTGTACTGAAGATGAATCAGTGACAATTACTGGATGTCTGTTATGTAAATGAATTTGTAATAAACTATGACGAAGTTCGTTTTTTCAATCTTTATCTTTTTACATTTCATATTTTAAAAAAACCCCACAAAGTATAGCCCACCCATGCATTAAACAACACAATCGGATGCTTTAGATTCAACCATCGGAACTACAACTCGGCGAATATATGTACTATGAACTGTTGGATTTACATGACATACTGCAATGTCAAGTTTACCAGTAACAATTAAACCAGTATCATTAGTAATGACAGGACACACAAAATCTACTTATAACATTTTTCAGTTCTAGAATTTCTTGGAGTGATTATTGTCGTTCAATAAGTATCATCCAATCGAAAATGATTAGTGTCTTCAAAGTACGGTATTAAAACTATTTTCAATCCGGCCCTATTGTTTTGCATGAAAAAATTATAATGCCTGTATATATGGTCAAATAAAGTAAAAGGAAAAGTTCACAAATTTGATAATCCCAAATGTATAGTAATTCACCCTCAGATACCATACATTATAGTTCAGCAAAATATTTTTAAATATATAGAAATATGTCATTTCACTCCAATTATTCCTCGAATATTATCCCGGCTATAGCTAGGCAAAAACAGTAGGTGCTTCCTTACTAGTGCTAAGAATACACTTTGACAAAGCAGCACGTTAAAAAAAAAATAGTAATAGGAGGATTCAAGCGGGCCAAAGGAGTCGCCCCAGCATTTCAAGAGGTCCCTTTTTGTCCCCCCCCCCCCCCCCCCCCCCCCCCCCACTGCGTGCTTGCCTGTCTTAAAGGGCTGTGGCGGGCTGGTCAAAATCAAATTCGGGGGTTGAGGGGGGGGGGGTGTGTTTTTTTCTTCTCATTAAATACAATCGCATTCAACCAAACGTTTATTCAAAGTAACTTGAAATATAAATAACAGTCAAACAATGATGCTACGACAACGTGTTTCTTTTATCTTGCAAATCATTTGCATAGATGCAGTACGGAATGATCTGTTGGTAAAGCAGAGTATCAGTGGGTTCCAGATGAAATTACAAATCATTGCCCATGCACTGATTTGCTGAAACCATACCAACCGATAAAGTCCCCCTAAGGTTGAAAAGCCGATCAGCGGAAGTATCCATATTATGAAGTACGATATGGTAATGGCGCCAACGGTTCTGAGACCCTTTAGTCCACTTGCAGCAACGGCTCGATGATTTCTTTGAGGGTAGTTCTCATCGGGTTGTTCGTTATGTTGGAGGACGTTACGACCCACTTGTGCAATTTTCCTAGCCTGTTGCCTCGACTTGTAGAAGATGCCACTGCTAGTGAACAGGATGATAACAAAGCCAACCAATATCGGTACACTGAGGAGCAGGATTGAAGCTGAATCTGAGATGACGTTCATTCGCGGCGATCTGACTTTGCAGACATATTCAAAAAAGCGTTTAGGGATACCAAGATTAGGAACCAAGATTAGTAACGCTAAACTGCTCGACATCCCCACCAACAAAGCGAAGTAGAGTATTTTCGGTGTCACCAACCGTGAATGATGAAGAGGTCGCATAATCATCACGAAGCGATTGACATTTATCAGAACGACGATATCCACAGAAGTGAAGATAAAGAAAAAGTAATAAAAGTGCATTTCTATATAGCTTCTTAACACTTGAAATGCATTCACAATACCAATAGATGTATGGTTTAGGGCGCAGATAATATCGTTAATAGCAAGTGCTTTGTAAAGGAGATTGTCTGTCTCATGTATTAAGCTGTCTGTCTTTTTCAATGTGAATATTGTGAAAGCGTTAGTCAAGATGGAAAGTCCAACGGAGAAAAGTAACATGAACGTAGTTATCCAAGGATTTACAGCAGGTTCATCAATTTGATCTGTTCCATTGGGTGGCGTCATATTTCCGAACAAAGGAAGATTAATCTGAATTAAAAATTGATTATCCTTCGATCCTAATTGAAATGAAACAAATTGAATATACGGATATATAACTGTCAGTGTAGGTGGTCAAAAATTAAAAACCCGCTGAAGTTAATATTTTCCCTATAAATACATTCAAAAATGTTGTTTAGTTGATGAATACCTTTTATATTCTGAAAAATATAAGTTTTGAAGGAACTTGCAAGGTAGATTGGAGCGAGTCTCGTTCTTAAACGAACATTTAAACTTCATCAGACCATATGTCGTAACAAGACACGAAGTGAAAAATATCGAGACCGTAATAGCTAAGCAGACAAAATCTAACTGCTCATGATTTTCATAATGGTGAAGTGAGACAGCCTATTGAATGTCTCAACACCTAATTTAGTTTGGCATGGCATATTATGAATCTCAAAACATCACGCAATTAAGCACCGACATAGATCGGGGGTGGGGTTATACATCCCCCTCCTCTTTTATATATATCCTCCACTAGTATATACTGTAAATACGCCAAGAACACTCTCGACAAGAAAAATTGAAAGGCTCACATCGAAAAATGTGATGGCTCTCAGGAACCAAACTTTGATATAATTCATTACCTTTTTACAAAAAGAAAGGAGACAACAAAATTAAGATGTCTGAAAGAAAAATATTTCATTTCAAAATGTATGCCTTCTTTTATTTTTGTGATATCTGTTTTATGATATCTGTAAAAGAAACATTGTAAAGAATAATGCATGCCTTCTGTTCATTTTAATGTGCATGTATTACTATATAATTGTTAATTGATGCGTTACATGATATTCAGACATGTATAACGTTATATATATATAAGTGTATTTGAATAATTGTATAATTCTTGAAATGATACTCTATGCATCATTATCCATCACTGTTTCAGCCCTCTCTCTTGTTACCCCTGGTCTTTCACACCATTTGTCCCCTTCTCTTGACCCTCTCTCTCTTCTCCCCTGCCCCCCCCCCCCCCCCCCCCCCCCCCCCTCTCTCTCTTTCTCCTTCCCCACTCTCTCTCTCATACTCTATCTTCCTGTCCCTGTCTCTTCTTCCCTCAATCTAATTTTTTCTATAAAGTTGTTATAGCTTATCCTTTTTTGTACAATCCCCCACCTTAGTTTAGTCATTATTCCCATGAACGAAGAAAACATTACATGTGATGTTGTTTCCGTCATTAAGAATCTTTGTGTAGCATTACAATTTGTTGAGTTGCATGGATGAGGCTTCTCAAATAAACCGAATTCAATTATAAAGAATTAAACTATTAAACCAAGCTGTGGGATCACACTTTCAATCAAAACTCAGATTCAAAACAATTTGCCCACTCGCTTCGCTCGCTCACATTTATCTATATAGGTACGTTCACACGTAGAGCGATAGTATCGATGCTATCGAGGTGTGATTTTCAGTTAGAGATCAATCAATGTGGTTTGGTTGGCATGAATGGTCAAATTTTAGTTTTGGGTATTTCCTGAAAGAGTATACTTTTTTCTAAGTAATCTAAAATGTGGAGGCACCAAACAATCTAGAAGTGGTATTTTTGCCAGCTTTTTATCAGACTTATGTGTGTCTACTCTGGATTTTGTTGTATTACTTTTCTTTTTCACGACCATGAATACTTGTCTCATTTTAATCTCCCATAAATCTCCCGGAGTAAGTTCTTGCATTGATACTTGTGCACTATGATAAACAGGATATGTCTATGTAGTATGCCAAGTTTTAGGACAATCTGATAATCTCTTCATAGAAATTTTCATTGAGTTCTAATCCTCCATTTGTCACCTTAGCACAACACTTTGCAAGTCAGAGTGCTTCAATAGACTGCAAACTTTAAACCCTTATTAAAGGACATTTAACCCCACGTGATATTCTAGATGCACCTATTGTCTGCTACGTCTTTCCATGGAGGCTGCCATTTTGTGCATGACACGGATCATTAGGTACCATATGCATTGATAATAGCCTACCTTTACAACAGATACGTCGCTTTGTTCTGATTGTATTACGATTGTTATTGGCCATGGGCCTAGATAATTGACGACCCATGAGTTCTAATAGCCATCCTGTAAAGCAGATTCCTCGCTTTGTTTTGGTATTGTTACGATTGTCTCCGTCCTTGACGTCAATTCTCCGTCCTTGACGTATATTTTTTATGAAGTATATTTTTTATGAACAAATTAAGACCTTTTAAAAAATATATAAAACTAAACTTACATTTCAGAATATGTGACTTTATCTAATATATATTTGTCCTCTAAAAATCAATTACAAGTTAACGATGAAGGAAATTTTACTTGGGATGAAAAATATGTTCGTGTACACATAAAGTAATGGCAGCCCCCTTATTATTGCTAGCAGACGATAACTTGGCTGGAAAATAGTGATTTATATCTATATCCTGTGTTTTTACATGAAATTGCATGTATCAAATAAGAGGCATATACTACACCATTCAAAATAAGCTAATTCATACGCTGAGGTTAATTTCCCTTTAAGAAGTGAAAAATGAGCAAAGAAAACGGGATTCCAGCGGGACTTGAACCCGAGACCTCCGGATTGCTAGACCGGCGCTCTACCGACTGAGCTATGGAATACCCCAGTACGTGTTCGTCCCAGAAACCCCATAGTTTTCAATGCATTAAGAAGTAACATTCTGAGGGACTGTGCATTCTTCTCTTTGTACATTGAGTTATGAACATCCAATGAGTTATATATCATTTTAAAGCTGAGAATCTGCTCTTTCAGAATCAGACCTTAACTAAAGTATGATGTGGTCTTTAGATATTGATTTACATGTGCTTACCAGAGAATATAGTGTGCATGCATGTGTTTTATTTTGGCATAAGATTGGAGTTCAGTCAATTTGGACATATACTTAAAATTAAGTATTATAACACATGTATTTGCTACTTGATTGTATTATCGATATTACAAATGAATTATTGTGTTATTATGTTGATTTATGAAGACATATAACTTCCGCGCGTTTGACCATGCATACCAATTATACTCGGGTCACTCTGTGTGGCGCAGTAATTATTGTTTTGGCAGCGGGTGAGCGATGAATAGTCACGAGTGGGTGATAGAAACAAGTCGATCACGGCCTGTCTGAACGTACTGGAAATATTTTTGAAACTTACATAGCATATCGATGCTAACATAGCATCGATGCTATGTACTACGTGTGAACATAACTTATGTGTTGTTGCCAATGACACTACAATGGATAAAAATGGAATTTGCAAATCATGAATAGATGAGTGAAAGAAACATCGGACCACCCCCCCCCCCCCCCACCCCCAATCCTTCCGACGCAATTTAAGACCTGTAAAAGTATTTTTCCGGATCACCATTGGTTCGGATATTTTGCCCTCACCCCCGCAAGCAAAGGTCCAGATACGCCATGTGTGTGTGTGTGTGTGTGAGTGAGTGCGCGTGAGTGCGCGGATGGGTGAATGTTTGTGTGTGACAAACTGACAGCATCAGTTTTCCAACTGTTTAATTTGAGTAAGTGATAAATGGGAATGTGAGCAGGTACACCGGAAGGGGAGTGGTGGGGAGGGGGTGCTTTGTTATATATGAAACTTTCTTTTTCATTTGTTTTATTGATACCATGAAAGTTGTGTCAATATTGTTAATTCATATTATTTATTTGTATGTCATTGTAAATTCTTTATTTAAAAAAAGAGAGAAAATAAAAGATCAACAAAAAAAAAAAAAAAGTGTATGCAACTATGACGTGACTATCGTGTGTCACCCCCACCCCCGCAAAGGTGGGTGTATGTTTGTGTGTATGCATGAACTATGTGTATTATGTGTCATCCCCACCGCAGTTTGTGCTCCCCTCCCCCCCCCCCCCCGATGTTTTGCCCCCACCCCGCAAGTAAAGGTCCAGATAATCCACTGTGTGTGTGTGTGTGTGGGCGTGTTTAGCAGTATGTCCGAGGACATTTTCAGACTGAGAACAAAAAAAGAAATCATGACAACAATGGTCCTCGGAAGCCGGACAATAGTCCTCGAACGTCGAACAATGAATTTGTGCTTTATTCCGTCGACTGTCCGAGGACGAGGAACAATAGAGGAACAATACTTGTCCTCGGAAGTAAAGCCATGTAAAGCTGTGTGTGTGTGTGGGGGGGGGGGTGTATGAGGGTGTGTGTGTATGGGCGGGATGCGAAATTTTTTTCCTGTACCTTTGGGGCTATCCAATATGAATATTCATGAAAGAGACTACAAGTATCGGACTTGTATTTTCTTACTCAGTTTCACCTTATTTTTAAATCAGCAAAAGAAAATTTCATAATATATTCCTCTGCCGAGATTCGAACTCGCGGTCCTTTCATCGATAGCGCACCAGATTATCCGATTGCGCCACAGAGAACAGCTGCTCAATGGCCTTGCTCATTTCCCTACAGTTCGTTTTCATGAATATTCATGCCGACTAGGCTTGACGGAATAAACCGTATTACTTGTCATGCGCATGCGTACTCTCATCTCTAAGACCCAAGACCTGAATATTCATATTGGATAGACCCAAAAAAATGAAAGGTACAGGAAAAAAAAATTCGCGGGGGGGGGGGGGGGGGGCGTGTGTTCGTATGCAACTATGTGACTATTGTGAGTCAACCCCACCGGCCCCGTCTGTGCCCCCCCCCCCCCCCCCCCCCACCCGTTCAACAAGTCCGGCTATACGTCAGTGGATCTAGCTTCTTTTCTTCACAACTTGAAGCTTTTATCGCTGTGTCTCTGTGATGTCACTAATGATGTCTCACTAATGGGACTCCTGCTTGAAAAAAAAAATCAGTGTAAGGAAGTCCCTTCCAAAGAAGGCTGTCTCAGATATGTCAGATCGTAGCAATCAATCACTACTGGAGTTGACACAACTAATTCACTACCTATCATTTCAGGTACGATTTTAAGTATCATCTCTTCGTACACGCGCAGATACACCTGGAAAACATTAAATTGTCAGGTATCCAAACGAGTTAAAAATTACAGCGAGTGATAACCTCTCCCAGACCTAATATAAGTGGTTCACGTGGTATCGATACACGGTTTCGAACTGCTGCATGCACATGTATATAGACTCTGAATTGTGTTTGATAATGAATGTATCTGCCTTTCTTATCCTTTATAGGATTCTACTCAAACTTTCACTGATCACTTTCTATAATTCGAAATCATTATAAGAGTCGCCTTTAGACTTTCTTTTGTTTTAGTACTTATTTATGAACCCAACTTTATAAAATGAGTATTATTACAACATAATAATTTTTGTACAGCTTTTACAATGGCTCTTTCAACAATGAATCATTAGACCTGTTTACTAATTTTATGCATACTTCTTGAACAAAAGTTTCTCTTGACGACTAAAAAGCTTGCCAGAGGCTTGCCCGACATAGCAACATCTAATGTATGCAAATTGGATTCCATCCATAGAGATGCCATTATGCATATCAGGTGCACTAAATAGTTGGTAGCTAAGGATTCTGGAGAGAAACATGCATAAATTTAAATACACTTAGTAAACAAGCCTATTGAAGCTTTTAATCCAAACGACAATCATAACGTAGTACGTATAACCTGAGGCATACCGTGTGTACCCCTCCCCTCGATTAGGAGAAAACTGTGAAAGAAGGGAAAGGGAATGAAAAGAACATGATCACCCCTTCAACCCCAACCTCACCGATGGCCTTTTCGACAAACATTCGTGACATGTCCAATATAAAGATGTTTCATGAAAGGGTACAATGTTATATAGTCTCATCTAATCTTTCAACCTAACGAAAATTTATAATTAGTCACACTTATTCACGACTTTGTTCCCTTACAAACTAGATGAATCGGAATTTATGCCTCCGCCATCATTGGCGGATCCAGGGGGGTGGGGCACATCCGGCCCGTGCCCCCCCCCCCCCCCTTTTGGAAGAGAAGTATGAATTTTGACCATAGACTATCCGCCATTTTCTCGATTGTGCCCCCCCCCCCTTTCATTTCATTTTCAAATAAAAAACTTACCATTGATGACTTACAATCATCAAATACACCAAGGAAATAGATATTTTACAGCAAATAGACCACTGTCCCCTAGAAATTTCTAAAATAGGTAGGCCTAGACTCCATACATCACAAACCATTTTTATGTATATAATGACCTCTATGACCTTTGAACTTTGACCTTGAGACCCTAAAATCTAATCAGTTCATCGTCCCTCACATATGCATACATGGGCCAAGTTAGAGGTTGATCTGTCAAACAGTTCTTCAGTTATTGCCAGAACGAACCATTTTTATGTACATAACGACACCTCTAACATTTGACCTTTGACCTTGAGACCCTAAAATCTAATCAGTTCATCGTCCCTCCCATATATATGCAAACATGGGCCAGGTTAGAAGCTGATCTGTCAAACAGTTCTTCACTTATTGCGAGAACTAACCCTTTTTATGTACATAATTACCTCTGTGACCTTTGACCTTTGTTCTTGAGAACCCAAAATCTAATCAGTTCATCATCCCTCCCATATGAATACATGGGCCAAGTTAGAAGCTGATCTGCCACACGGTCCCTAAGTTATTGCGAGAAATAACCATTTTTATGTATATGACCTCTGACCCTGAAACCCCAAAATCTAATCAGTTCATCGTACCTCCCATATGCATACATGGGCCAAGTTAGAAGCTGATCTGCCAAACGGTTCCTAAATTATCACAAGAACAAACCATTTTTATGTATATAATGACCTCTATGACCTTTGACCTTTGACCTTGAGACCCCAAAATCTAATCAGTTCATCGTCCCTCCCATATGAATACATGGGCCAAGTTAGAAGCTGATCCGCCAAACGGTTCCTAAGTTATCACAAGAACGAACCATTTTTATGTATATAATGACCTCTATGACCTTTGACCTTTGACCTTGAGACCCCAAAATCTAATCAGTTCATCGTCCCTCCCATATCCATACATGGGCCAAGTTACAAGCTGATCCACCAAACGGTTTTCAAGTTATCGCGAGAACGAAAAGGGGACGGACGGACGGACGGACGACCCGAAAACATGCCTCCGGCACCACCTACGGTGGGCGGAGGCATAAAAATAGCTACAATAAAGTTGCAGATAATCTGAACACAATGTACCCGGTATTATACAAGAGGAAGCACATATCCTTCTTTACATAATTTTGTCTCACATTAGTTTTGTTTTAAACCAGATCAGTTTTATTGAAATTCTAATGATTGATATCAATTTTACACTTTCTGTTATCAATCAATAATAGCACACCTCCTCAGCAAAAAAAAAAAGAAAAGCAAAAAAGAAAAGAAAAGCAGAAAAAAAAAGAATAATCATAGATCATGTAATGTAGTGCATGTACCAACAGAGGGCGTTATCATGAATAGCGCACCCAACATGGCGGACTGAATAAACGAGCACCAAGTACAATCTAGTATTGTCTCCCCCTGTGTACTGTATCTGTGTACCTAAACGTCACACTGGCGACGACGGATTAAACTGCAAGAATCATGGATTCCCTGGCATCTTTCCCTAGCTTCCCTCAATTCGATGTGCATACGGATGAGGCAAATCTCGGTCCACGGTGGACAAAGTGGATTGAACGCTTTGAACGCTTTATGCTAGTAGCGGATGTCACGGCCGACACGCGTAAAAGAGCCGCCCTATTGCATTTTGCTGGACCAGAGGTAGACGAAATATTCTCTACTTTAACAGACACAGGTGAGGATAATGACTATAAGAAAGCCAAAGTCGCACTAGAACAGTACTTTAAGCCAAAACACAATATCGCTTATGAAACATTTAAGTTCCGTAATGCTGAACAAGGGGATGAAACGATTGATAAATTTCATGTCAGACTCCGCAAGTTGGCTCAAACATGTGATTTTCATGACATTGATAAGGAAATTCATGCCCAAATTGTGTTGAAATGTAAAAGCAAGACACTGAGGAGAAGGGCCATGCGTGAAACTCTGTCTCTAACGCAATTAATGGAGTATGCCAGAGCTTTAGAAACGAGTGAGCAACAAGCCCACACTGTAGAAAATCAGCATGCACAACCAGCTTCTGCCAATGCTTTATTTGGTAGTGGTAGTAACCGCAGACAGGGTCATGGTACATCTGGCCAACGTCGCTATGGTAACCGTCGTAATAAACCACAGTCTCAAAGCCAGCATAGCCATAGCAATAAGCCACGTAACAAGCAAGAACAGGGTCATGCTCGGGGAACGGTAAAGTCCGAGACATGTTCCCGCTGTGGACACAATCTACCGCACAAAAATAATTCATGCCCAGCAATCGGGTCAGAATGCAATCGCTGCCATAAGAAAAATCACTGGGGTCGTGTATGCAGGCGACCAAGCGTCAATGCCACTGCTACCAGTACAGAAAGTAAGCCGCAATCCAGTAGTGAATCTGAGCCCGATTACGTGTACATGGTTACGGATGATACCGGTACTGAGCCAAGGAAATTGGCAATAACAAAAGTGGTACTCATGGATAAAATCCATGCAGCAATGTTGATTGACACAGGATCTACTGTAAACATATTAGACAGTAATACTTACCAGAAGTTAGATCCACAGCCAAAGCTCCGGCGCTCAGCGCAGGAAGTTTTTCCATACGGTGATAGACCCGCATTACCGGTCCTCGGGGTAACTACCATTGCCGTATATGCACCCGCCACAAATCGCACAATTGACGCTGATTTTCACGTAGTACATGGCAATACAGGAAACCTTCTCTCATGTTCAACTTCGCAGCAGCTAGAATTTGTTAAGCTAACTTGCCACATTCAGAGCTACGAAAATGACATTCTAGCAGAATTCGACAGTCTCTTCAATGGTGTTGGAAAGATTAAAGACGTTGAAATAAAGCTTCACATCGACGAGTCTGTACCGCCCAAGTCACAGCGACATCGACGAACGCCATTCCACACGAGAAAAGATGTGGAAGCTGAACTTGAACGTTTGAAATCGCATGATTTGATTGAGAGTGTTACAGGGCCAACACCATGGGTAAGCCCTATAGTAATAGTACCCAAGCAGAATGGAGTCCGTCTATGCATCGATATGCGCGAGGCAAACAAAGCCATAAAGCGTACGCGACACCCGCTACCAACACTTGATGATGTAATCGCTGATCTGAATGGCGCGTCGTGGTTTAGCACACTTGATATGAACTCAGGTTTCCATCAGTTCACATTACACCAAGATAGCAGGGACATAACTACTTTTTCGTGTCACGCTGGTTTGTACCGTTTTAAGCGACCCATGTTCGGAGTTAGTTCCGCACCGGAAGTGTTCCAATCCGCGGTAGAACAGTTATTGTCCGGTATCCCTGGATGTAAGAACATGGCAGATGACATTTTGGTGTACGGCTGCACCAAAGATGTTCATGACAGGAACCTCCGTCTGGTGCTCAATCGTCTCAAAGAGCACGGTGCAACATTGAACAAAGACAAATGCACATTTGGACAGCGCAGTGTCAAGTTTTATGGACACATATTTAGTGACGGCGGTGTTACGGCAGACCCCAAGAAAGTCCAAGATGTGTGCAATGCTCCAACTCCAACTAACAGCAGCGAAATGTCCAGCTTCCTCGGTATGGCGCAATACCTCGCAAAGTACATTTCAAACTACTCTACGCTATCAGCACCACTCCGCAGACTCACCCATCAGGATGTAGCATGGGAATGGGGTGAGACAGAAACGCGAGCATATCAGAAACTGAAAGATGAACTTACGGGTTCACACACAATGACTTACTTTGATCCAGCAAAGAGTATCGACATTTATGTTGATGCCAGTCCAGTGGGACTCTGTGCAATTTTAACGCAGAATAACAAAGTCCTCGCATATGGTAGTCGCGCACTCAAAGATGTGGAAACGCGATATTCGCAAACAGAGCGTGAAATGTTGGCAGTGGTGTGGGCCGCAGAACATTACCATTTGTATGTATTCGGTACGCACTTCAGAATCTTCACCGATCACAAACCGTTACTGCGCATCTTCGAGAAGCAAAATCCACTCTCCGCACGAATGGATCATTGGCGACTTCGCCTTATGCCATATGATTACAGTCTTGTATACAGACCTGGTGCAGACAATCCTGCAGACTTTCTTAGTCGACACCCAGGTGGAAGAGCTCCACGTAATTTGACAACAGAAGCGTATGTAAATTATATTTGCACCAACGCAATCCCAAAAGCGATGACAATGCAACAAGTGGAGGAAGCGTCGAAGACTGATCCTACCATCCAAGCACTGAAAGAAGCCATAACTTCCGATAATTGGAAAAATCCTCTTGTGAAGGATTATACCAACATCAAGGATGAACTCTCAGTGGTAGGGGATCTCATTTTGAGAGATCAGAGACTCCTGATTCCTCGCGAACTGCAACGCAAAGCTGTAGACTTAGCGCACATTGGTCACCAGGGGATTGTCAGAACCAAACAATTGTTGCGCGAGAAAGTTTGGTTCTCAGGCATTAATCGTCTCGCTGAAGAAGTGATCAAAGCGTGTACTCCATGTCAGGCAGCAACGCGAGCTGGCGCAGAACCTATCGAACCGCTCAATATGACTGACTTACCATCTGGACCCTGGAAACAAGTCTCCATAGACTTTAAAGGTCCATTTCCAACAGGTGAATACCTTTTAGTGACCATTGACGACTACTCGCGATTCCCAGAGGTCGAGATTGTGAAATCTACGTCCGCAAGATCAGTTATCCCAAAGCTTGATGCTATCTTCGCACGCCAAGGAATCCCTGAGATTGTTAAGTCTGACAATGGTCCTCCCTTCAATGGAGAGGAATTTGCGAAATTTGCCACCTATCTCGGTTTTAAGCACCAAAAGAGTACGCCTCTTTGGCCACGCGGCAACGCAGAGGTTGAACGCTTCATAGAGACTCTAGTGAAAGCGATACAAACAGCAACCGCTTCAGGTTTGAACTGGAAACAAGAATTATACACGTTCTTACGCCAGTACAGAGCAACTCCACACGCGACTACAAATATGTCACCAAGCGAAGCGCTTAACAATCGCAAGATTCGCACAGTACTCCCAGAAGTACCATCAGCCCTTCCGCAGATCTTCGTGTCACTGACGCAGCACGCAAAGCAAAGATTAAAACGCACGGTGATAAGCATCTGAAGACAAGACGCAGCGAATTGAAAGTTGGCGACAAAGTCTTGGTGAGGCAAAACAAGAAAAATGCCTTATCAACGCCATTTGATCCATCTCCATACATTGTCACATGGAGAAAAGGTAACAGTGTTGTCGCAAAGCGTGGAAATGAGACTATCAAGCGTAACGTTTCATTCTTCAAGATAGTCAATAAAATGCCAGAAACACCATCTCATTGCAACGATGACTCTCAGGTTGATGTTAATGACAATCATCAACCAGGTGCACTCAATTTGGATGTCCCAGTCGCAAATCCGCGACAAGATCAGCAGCTTCATGATCGTCCGCAGAGACACCGTGAAGTTCCAGTGCGCTTGAGAGACTATGCCTTAACATAATTTGGCAAACATTTTGCCCATGAGTACAGTTGATATGACAAAATTTATGTCATTGAGTATTTTCATTGAGTGTACGTCAAACAGAAATATTGACGGTGACTAACTATATCTCAATGCTAATGTTGTTTATGTTGTGAACAAAATACAGCTGAGCAGCAGGTTGTTTTAAATGTTTGCATTAATTAGTTTTGCCAAATTAGGTTTTCCATTTATCCAAAATTCAGTGTTAATTAAAAAGAAAAAGAAAAAAAACGGAAAAGGAAAAAAAAACAAGCATTTTCCAACATGCTAGACAGCTGCACTGTGATTTATCATAATTATCATATAATGCTTAAAAAGGACAAGAAAGTAATTTTTCTACTTGAAGGTACCTGTAGGTAAATCTACTTTATACTGCATTACAGGCTTTTTCATAGTGTACAGTACACATACATGTGAAATTATTTTTCCTGCCATTCAGCACATGTGTTAAATATGCATCATTGTGTTTTGAACATTATTTTGTTTGAAAAAAAGAGGGAAAAGAAAAACCCTTTGCAACTCATCAAAGCAAATTTATGTTTCAGGTGAAAAACAGAACTTCACTCTGATTTTTATTGTAAAGTGAAATACACTATATTCACACAACAGAGTGACATGACATTATTTTGTGATCCAGCTTTTGGTGATATTTTATTTACCAAGTTATCGAGTTGCATATTGTATAATCCAGTTGCTGTCATACTCAGCACTTTAAAGTTTGAAATTTAACCATGTAGCCTAGTTGTCGATATATTTGACATTGTTTGAAAGTGTTTATCATTTCATATTATAGCATTTGTATTGAAAATTGGTGTGTTCCAAACTGTAAGAATATACACAGGCACAGTATTCACGCTGAAGGCAATTAATACACAGGAGTACACATGTTCATGGTATTTGTAATCAAGGTTTATTGAAAATTGAACACAATGGTTGAATGCTATTTTTAAACGGCATGTATTAATGGTATGGTACAGTAGGATGACAATTTCAAAGCAGGTTCACTATAGAAATTCAGTATCACTGACTGTATAGGTAAATTTCATGTGTGTATAATAATTGGCATATCATTTATGATCTAGATTACACTTATATAGACAGGTAGTCTAAAAAGTTGGTAAGGGATGTAATGTAGTGCATGTACCAACAGAGGGCGTTATCATGAATAGCGCACCCAACATGGCGGACTGAATAAACGAGCACCAAGTACAATCTAGTATTGTCTCCCCCTGTGTACTGTATCTGTGTACCTAAACGTCACAGATCATGTGGAGGATGTAATAACCTCTCATAAAAGATTCGCCCTAGCTTTTTCTCGACACTCATATGAAAGATTCGCCCTAGCTTTTTCTCGACACTCATATGAAAGATGCGCCCTAGCTTTTTCTCGACTTATATTAAAGATTCGCCCTAGCTTTTTCTCGACACTCATTTGAAAACTTATATGAAAGATTCGCCCTAGCTTTTTCTCAACACTCATATGAAAGATTTGCCTTTGCTTTTTCTCAACACTTAGATAAAAGATTCGCCCTAGCTTTTTCTCGATATGTTCACATCAATATTAAGTGTTAAAGGGAAATTCAACCTTAATGACAAGATGCTCTTAACGAAAGAGGAAAAATCAGAGAAACAGATGAGTGAAAGTTTGAACGAAATCAGACAAGCAATAAAAAAAATTATGAATTTTGGAAAGTTGTAATCACTCTGCTCTACAGCCAATTCTATTTAATCCGCTCTCCCCATTAATATTTTTATTTTCCAAACCAATGAAGCCCGCAAATCTTCTATAATCGATGTCACTCTAACACCTCATTCCTCTTAAGCTCTCAGGCTTAGCGTCTCTGCAACTTCCAGCTACATGTGTTCTCCCCTTCACTCACTGAATTAGTATCATTATTACATTATTATTATTAATAGATTATTACTATCATTATTATCATTATTATTATCATTAATACTACTGCTACTTCTATTAGATATGATACACACATAAATTTCAAATTAGAGAGATGAATCTAAAAAAACAGAAGCACTACAACTAAAAATACACAGGAGATAAAAGCAACAAAATGGCTATTAGTTTTATGATGAAATAACACAATTTACAATCGATTGGGAATAAATAAAATGTTAATTTATTCATACATGACATGCATTATATAGTGGTAATGGTACAAAAGTATGAGAGAACATCCACTACGGATAAAATATTAAAACACATAGGCCCGTATTCTGAACTCCGGTTTACCTTTAATAAACCATGGTTTAAATCTGTGGTTTAACTATGGGTAGCCAAAAGTGTCAGAACTTTGTTTACACTGTATGTTCCTTATGTTCACTGGATTCTGGCATCCTGCCTTAATGGTCAAGCACATTATTGTACTTATCATTCCCAGACAGTTTTTAATAGTTTGAGCACCAAAAATGTTGATAAATTGAAAATCTACTGTTAAAGATCTATGTCACATTTGGCTGCCCATAGTTAAACCACACATTTACACCATGGTTTAAGTTAAACCAGAGTTCAGAATACGGGCCATACTGTACAGTACACAACTGAAATAGGAAGGAAGGAAGAAAGAGGCCACATATGACATCATACATCGTGCTGTTATTAAATTAGCAATTAAATGTTTTTCATATCACTTGTGCTCTCAACATTCAAAGCAACTAGTAACCTTTAAGTTTTTTTTTAGGGAAAGTTGTTCCCTGGTGGATATCCAAATAAATACATTAAACTTGCCTACTGCAATTTTGTCCTCACTCTGATATTAAAGATATGAATCTGGAAGACTATCTCCCTTCCAAGCTATTAGAATCACAACAGCAACAGTACTGTACAAAATACCCTTAGATTTGGCTCCTTCGACCTATCTCTTCTCTTTGTTTTTTGATTCTCGATGAATGTTTTTCATGTAGCTCAGTCTGTCTGTCACTTTCTCTCTCTCTTTCTCTCTCTCTCTCTCTCTCTCTCACTCGACAAGAGGATATATGTCGTATACATGTACATAAATAAGTAAATTCACATAAGTTACATTTCTTCATTTTCTTTCAATGTATATGTCTCTGAGAATCCATTGAGCACATACGTTTTACATCATGAAACTACAGTTCTTTGATAATAACCATCAGATAGTAGATCATAAATGCACAATTTCCATTGCAAAAGTATCACAGCTTGATGATAATAATGAAAAATATATAAAGAGATACATATTAACTATTTCCAAACTTACAAAATGTCTTTACATTATAAATAAAGTCTTCTACTATACCTGTTTATACCGAAAACGTAAAATACTTTTTGTATTCTTGTGCAAAATTATTTCATTTCAGTGGAAACTCAGTATAACCAGGTCCTTGGGACCATTAAAATTACCTTGTTATAGCAGGAATCTTGTTATATCAGGTTTAAAAAATCACAGAATATAAAGATTTGGGTCCGGAATATTACCTTGTTCAGGAATATTGTTCTGTCAGACCTCTTTATACTGAGTTTCCACTGTAATTTGTACTGTACTTTCATTTAGAATCACTGCATTTATTGGAGAAACCTCTATAGCACCCATCCAAATTCACATTTCATTTTGAGTAACCATTTGCAAACTATCAAAAATAATTCACTGATATACATAAAATGTCCCTGATGAAAGGCAATTATTAGAATCTTCATTCTATAGATAACAAATGCAGACTCTAAATGCTATGACCTTTAAAATGTCACCGTTTGACCCGCATGCTACTGGCAAGTAACGTGCACAGGTATCATTCCTTGGAAGGTACAAATACAACAAATTTTTTGTATGGCAAGCCAATAGGGAACATAATAATCAAATACTAGTACATGTACACTGTTTAATATGTCCCCATGAATATACATGTATATAACATTTCTTGACAGCAAAAAAGCCTTTTCCCTGTAGGGCTATAGACTTTGGTAAAAGGGTAGGATGATTTTTTTTTTCTTTTTTGTTTAAGTTTTCCGTCAAGTGACAAACATCCTATAGGATTTTTCTTTCTTCAAATTTAACAATTTCCTACAAATTGGTACATGTATTAGGTCATTTGATTAACACTCTAACTGCAGTTAAAGTGGTGACTGACTGAGACATTATGTAAAAATGCTATGTACACTGAACCAGAGTATGAATCTTCAAATGAATATTCAGTCCAAAGATATCACAGAAAAGATAAGTTGACTTCACCAGTTGACCAATCAGTGGCACATCATGTGAGAACAGCATGCAGGAGTACCAAGAGAACACAGGCAGAATCTTCCAGCACCAGTTCATCCACCAGCCAAATCCAACCCCCGGTGAAGAAGAAGAAAGTCATGCACACACCCAAGGCTCCATCAAATATCCACAATGTAGCCACCAAAACAGCAATGAATCATATCTGATTTGGCACAGATGCTCCCAACAGATTTTTGTTGGAAAAAAGCATCTAGAACTAGCCGTCTTAGAAACACGCCAGAATGCTGTGTTCCATCATCTTGGATATGAGAGAGGTGTTCATTGCATCAAACATTTTGCTAGAATAGACTAAATGAAAATCTCAAAAGCCAAAAGGACAAGCACTGATAAAGCCACAATAGAAAAACAGAGGAAAAGGTATAAGGAATCCTCAAAATAGGAACGACATCTAATAAGTGAAGGCGAAACCTACATGTACATACAGCGGGGATTCTAAATTTCTTATATAAGTTTCAAATGTGATTGTTTCTCGATTGTTAGGTGAGAATGATACATGTATGTCATATTACTGTTATTTTTTCCTTGTATTAGCCCTTCAAATGGAAATTACATGGTACAACAGTAAGGAAATACAGTGGACATATTCCTCGAAATCTTAATTGTATGTAATATAATGTTATGGTGAAATGCTGTGGTACAAACAGCATAGAATTTACCTCATTCATATTCTGATTTACACTACAAACTTTAACAGTGATTTTCTCAAATGAGAAAAACGGCATGCAGTCATTTGCCATTCTGACAATTGCTTTAATACAGCTGAAAGTTTGCACACTAGTAGAGTGCAAGACAAGTACAAACCCAAACCAATCATTTATGGTGTAAAGTATATTCTTCTTGCCATAATTAGCCATTTGTTTTAATAAATAATGATAAAATAATAATTTCCTAAGGGATAATTTCTTCAGAATTAATTATAGTCTTTTCTTTGTCTTAGCGACGATTCATCCATACCATAAGAGTGGTTTTCCGACTCAGAGGTGGTGTTCTTTTCCTGTTGAGTATATTTAATAAACATGTAATCTTATTATCACTGGTTATCACACCTCTGGGATACTTTTGTTTTGGATTTGGTGACCGCTTGATGGATTTTTAGTACAGTTATGACTTGAACTTTTTTGACTCTCTACTTCTGCAACAAGGTCACTGTGGTCCCACATATTGAGCTTCCAGTAAATAACATGTAGTTCGGTTTACAGCAATTACTCTCTGCATAGACCATCTCTCTTCTTGCTAAATATACCTGCATTTATATCTTCAAGCCTACTTCTCTCCATTTCTCGCATTCTACGTGTTTTTCATCTGATCATCATGCCCGGCCAAGGTAATTCAAAGAAAGCAGCTATTAATGCTAGTCTGAATTCAGACTTAGCTGACACCCTCAAAAAACTATTAAATGAAGATGACTTTATCCAGGCCATTGAAAGATGTGTGGAGAAAATTCTTCAAGTGAGGATTGAGAGAACCGAGGAGAGAATCGCCAAGCAGGAGGGAGAGCTCCACGACTTGAGGGTGGCCCTTACGAAGAAGGGGGAAGAGGTAAAATCTCTGGCCTCTTCTCTAGAAAAGCTCGAACTTCGAAGGTGAGGTGGCAGCATTTCGGTCCAAAGCAGACGAGCTTGAGCAGTACAGCCGACGAAATTCAGTGCGTGTATTTGGTGTCCCCGAAGGTCCTGATCATGACGAAGTCACTGACGAGCTGGTCATTAAAATTGCATCTGAGAAGCTTGGGTACAACATGACCAGGTCCGAAATCGACAGATCGCACTGATCTGGGAAGCCGCGCTCAGACAGCAGGCCCCGCCCGATATTAGTAAAGTTTTGCTCTTACAAGAGCAAGGCCATACTGATGAAAAATCGTCAGAAGATGAAGGGATCTGGTGTCTCAATCCAGGAGGATTTGACGAAGCTGAACCACAGTGTAGTTGACGTTAAGGCCTATAGCTCGACTCACAGACCACCGTGACACTCGTACATAAAGCCGTGTTGCGAGACCATGCTTATGATGAATAAACAAATGGCAAGTGAGTCTGTAAAGTGACTGTTCAAATTTTCATCACATCATACTGTCCGAAAATCAAAGCCCCCTCAGGCGACAAGTTAAAATTTTAGCAAAGTTTTCTCGCTTCTGACGTCATAAAGGAATTAAGCGTAATATAGCCTCAATTCAGTCAATTCAAATTAATTAATATTTCCACAATTTACACACAGTATCCTGATGAAGTTGGCAAATCACTATAAAGTACATGCAGCTTGGTCAACTGATGGGAAGGTTATGGCGGCTCTGAAGACCAACCAGGATGGAGTGCACGTCAAGAAGGCCTTCACGTCACTACAACAAGTTGCTGCCCTGTAGTTTAGACTCTTGCCATAATACTCTAAGAGACAGAAACATGTTATTTTATTCCTAACAAAAGTTCCTCTCCCGAGGTCTACATCTTTTATCCCATACCTTTACTCTGTTTTTATTCAATATGGGTCTAACCTTAGATCTATATTTTTGAGTGTTGCCGCTAGCCATTGGCCTCACACTTTGTATATAAATGGTTATATTTGTAATGTTTTTTGTGTTTATATGTTATGTGTACATGTAATTGCGTGTGTATGTGCTGGTGATGGTGTGCTTGTGCATACATGTGTGCTTGAAGAAGCTATCTCAATGTTTTGCTCCTTGATCTAGTAATTCATCTATCTCACATTAGTCTTGTTTACAGCACTGTCGGGTATCTACTGTGTTTTTGTCTATTTTTTCCTAATGGATGATAATTTTGATGATATTTTTGATGTTGTAGTTAATGACTGTAGTTATATCAATTGCACTGATTTCCACTATAATGAAAAAAAGAAAAAAACAAACTGTCACTTTTGCATGTTAATTCCAGAAGCCTCTATAAAAACTCTGAAGATTTTGTTGTGTTTTTATCCAGTACTAAATACAACTTTACCGTGATTGGTATAACTGAAACCTGGTTCAAACCTTCAACAGATGTAGCTATGTTTGACATTCCCGGGTATTCTCTTATTCAGTCATGTCGGTTAAATAAACTAGAAATATCACTGAAGATGATGATTAATACCCCCGCCCCGTGACAACAGCCTTTCTTGACTTTTGGTCGAAAACTGAGAAAGTAGTTCGATCCGCAAGATTTTTCCCTGATTTACTGCCATAGATATGCCGTTACCATGGCAACGCAGATTCCGAATCATCCGAAAAATATGTCTTGCACATCTTCCCACCAAGACCAATGTGTGTACCAAATTTCATGACTTTCGGTCAAAACCTGAGGAAGTAGTTCGATCCGCAAGCTGTTTTCCTTGATTTTCTGCCATAAATATGCCGTTACCATGGCAACGCAGTTCCGACTCATCCAAAAATATGTCTTGCACATCTTCCCACCAAGACCAATGTGTGTACCAAATTTCATGACTTTCGGTCAAAAACTGAGGAAGTAGTTCGATCAGAAATGTTTTTCCTTGATTTTCTGCCATAAATATGCCGTTACTATGGCAACGCAGATTCCGACTCATCCGAAAAATATGTCTTGCACATCTTCCCACCAAGACCAATGTGTGTACCAAATTTCATGACTTTCGGTCAAAACCTGAGGAAGTAGTTCGATCCGCAATGTGTTTCCTTGATTTTCTGCCATAAATATGCCGTTACCATGGCAACGCATATTCCGACTCATCCGAAAAATATGTCTTGCACATCTTCCCATCAAGACCAATGTGTGTACCAAATTTCATGACTTTCGGTCAAAAACTAAGGAAGTAGTTCGATCCGCAAGCTGTTTTCCTTGATTTTCTGCCATAAATATGCCGTTACTATGGCAACGCAGATTCCGACTCATCCGAAAAATATGTCTTGCACATCTTCCCACCAAGACCAATGTGTGTACCAAATTTCATGACTTTCGGTCAAAAACTGAGGAAGTAGTTCGATCCGCAAGATTTGCAACGGACCGACCGACCGCCCGCCCGCCCTACCGCCCGCCCAACCATCGACTGTTTCCAATATACCCCCTTCAAACTTCGTTTGGCGGGGGTATAAAAAGGTGGTGGGGTTGCATATTATATAAAGGAGGGAATTGAGAGAATTTCTAACCTTCGAGTCTCGAGTTTCGAGCCGTGATATTCGAGTTTCGAGTTGTGAAATTCAAGTTTCAAGTTACAAGTCATATTTCAAGTCCATTATCAAAACTCAAGTAACAAAGTCGAACCCAATTTTCAAGTTTTATTCCTATTTTCAAGTAATTTCCTACTTTTCGAGTATTACCCACAGTTCAAGTTTGATCCGAATTTCGAGTCACAACCCAGGATTCTAGTCATCGTGCATATTTCAAGTCATGCATCTACTTTCGAGTTATAAAGATTTTTCGAGTTTCGAGTCGTGATATTCGAGTTTCGAGTTGTGAAATTCAAGTTTCAAGTTACAAGTCATATTTCAAGTCCATTATCAAAACTCAAGTAACAAAGTCGAACCCAATTTTCAAGTTTTATTCCTATTTTCAAGTAATTTCCTACTTTTCGAGTATTACCCACAGTTCAAGTTTGATCCGAATTTCGAGTCACAACCCAGGATTCTAGTCATCGTGCATATTTCAAGTCATGCATCTACTTTCGAGTTATAAAGATTTTTCGAGTTTCGAGTCGTGATATTCGAGTTTCGAGTTGTGAAATTCAAGTTTCAAGTTACAAGTCATTTTTCAAGTCCATTATCAAAACTCAAGTAACAAAGTCGAACCCAATTTTCAAGTTTTATTCCTATTTTCAAGTAATTTCCTACTTTTCGAGTATTACCCACAGTTCAAGTTTGATCCGAATTTCGAGTCACAACCCAGGATTCTAGTCATCGTGCATATTTCAAGTCATGCATCTACTTTCGAGTTATAAAGATTTTTCGAGTTTCGAGTCGTGATATTCGAGTTTCGAGTTGTGAAATTCAAGTTTCAAGTTACAAGTCATATTTCAAGTCCATTATCAAAACTCAAGTAACAAAGTCGAACCAAATTTTCAAGTTTTATTCCTATTTTCAAGTAATTTCCTACTTTTCGAGTATTACCCACAGTTCAAGTTTGATCCAAATTTCGAGTCACAATCCAGGATTCTAGTCATCGTCCATATTTCAAGTCATGCATCTACTTTCGAGTTATAAAGATTTTTCGAGTTTCGAGTCGTGATATTCGAGTTTCGAGTTGTGAAATTCAAGTTTCAAGTTACAAGTCATATTTCAAGTCCATTATCAAAACTCAAGTAACAAAGTCGAACCAAATTTTCAAGTTTTATTCCTATTTTCAAGTAATTTCCTACCTTTCGAGTATTACCCACAGTTCAAGTTTGATCCAAATTTCGAGTCACAATCCAGGATTCCAGTCATCGTCCATATTTCAAGTCATGCATCTACTTTCGAGTTATAAAGATTTTTCGAGTTTCGAGTCGTGATATTCGAGTTTCGAGTTGTGAAATTCAAGTTTCAAGTTACAAGTCATATTTCAAGTCCATTATCAAAACTCAAGTAACAAAGTCGAACCAAATTTTCAAGTTTTATTCCTATTTTCAAGTAATTTCCTACCTTTCGAGTATTACCCACAGTTCAAGTTTGATCCAAATTTCGAGTCACAATCCAGGATTCCAGTCATCGTCCATATTTCAAGTCATGCATCTACTTTCGAGTTATAAAGATTTTTCGAGTCATAAAACAACTTCGAGTCAACAAAGCAGTTCGAGTCATAATTAAAAAATGGAGTCATTTACAGATTTGAAGTCATGAATCTATTTTCGAGTCATAATGCTTTTTTCGAGTCATGAGAAATCTTCGAGTCATAATTCAGAATTCGAGTTATAATGCAGATTTCAAGTCATGATTTTATTTTCGAGTCGTAAAGATTTTTCGAGTCTTAAAATTTTTTTTTGAGTCAACAACAAAGTTCGAGTCATAATTCAGAATTTGAGTCATAATGCAGATTTCAAGTCATGAATCTATTTTCGAGCAGTTGTGTATCTGGCGCCGGGGCAAACTGAGAGCCTATCAAATCTGCGCAAACTATATCCCCCATGTCCAAATTGAGATTAATGAGCGCTTTTAATGTAGAAAATAATAATGGCAATACGTGAAAATGAGTTTTGATGCACATAATCCGGGGTTGTTAGCCGAAATTTGATGAATGATTGTATAAGAGAGGGAGCAAGCTAGGCGGCGGAATTTTTTTTTTTCATCCCTCAAACTCTATATATAGCGCTTAGCTAGCTAGCTGCGCGCGCACCGCATGATATGATGTCATCGAAATTGCTTATAATGATAATAACAACAACAATAATAACAAGAATCATATAATAATGATAATAAACATATATATCTACCGCAGGCAACGTTCAGCAAAAGTCTTTGTAAACGTTTTTTGGACGCCATCAAAAGACCTAGCTGTGTTAATTTGCGGCAAATGTTTAGTCAAAACTTCGACGTTCTGTAAACGTTTTTTAAACGTTTATTAAAGACGAAGACGTAGCGGACCTAAAAAAAAAAAGTTTTATTAACGTTTATTAAAGACGAAGACGTAGCGGACCTAATAAAAACGTTTGGTGAACCTTCTGAAAACGTTTTTTGTTTGCTGGGTCGTGATTTTGTACGAACTTTTATAAAGTATATATATAGGCCTACATTTCTAAATTCTCGGGCCGGGTGCGCGCGGGAGCACACTGCATAATACGGTGTCTAGCTGCGGCCATAGTAGTTTGATACTAGGCATGCAGGTCAAGGGACTTTGTCAATATTTTTTCCAGATGAAAATGTAAATCGGCCAGGGACTGCATGGAAAACATTAATCCCCAATTCATTCCCTCCTTTACTTCTTCCCTGACTTCTTCGATTTCTTTTCTTGCATTTCTTTCTGATCATACAAAATAAGCCTATGAATATTATTATTACTTTTATTTTATTATTTATTTATTATTTTTTTTTAATAAACGCGGTTCCGCCGGCCATGATACTTCTCATAACAACATGTGTGTGCTGACTTCTCCTTGTTACTTCATTAACAGGTAAGAAATCCAATATTTCTACCTTTCTTGAGTTATTCATATATTATGATCATTTAATTGTATCTGTTTTATATTATGTATGATTTGTTGGTTACTGCTTTGCACAGATTGTATCATTGCTTGATGAGAGAAAGAGAGAGAGAGAGAGAGAGAGAGAATAAGGTGATGAAGATGAAAGGTTTTATCCCTGTAAGAACAAAAAAAAAATGATCTTGTTGATGACATCATAAAAACACTAGGCCTTTATAGTTCATTATAGAAGTTTAGATTATGTCAGAAGGAAGGATTTACACTAAGCTCAATGTTAATACCAATTTGTAGGCCTAGGCCCTATCCTAAGATAAATGACTGGGTATGCAGAAGTAGGATTAGGTTATAGTGTGAATACACCTCATGTATACCTGTAGAGCAATTATATCGGATATAAGCTGAGTGTGAACACGAACCGTTATTGTGTACACAATTAGAGGAATGGCTGCGGAACAGGGGATGCTGCGTTCAAATTCCAGTACAAACACAGGACTGGATGTGAACACAGCCGAAGGACAAGGAGGGTCATTGACTCACTGTGTTCGAGTCATAATTCAGAATTTGAGTCATAATGCAGATTTCAAATCATGAATCTACTTTCGAGTCATAAAGATTTTTCGAGTCATTTAGAAAAATTCGAGCCAACAACAAAGTTCGAGTCGTAATGCAGATTTCAAGCCATGAATCTATTTTTCGAGTTATAACGTTTTTTCGAGTTATAACGTTTTTTCGAGTAATAAGAAAAATTCGAGTCGTAATATAGTCTAGAGAATCAGTCAGGGTGCCGAATTCACGTCATAAGCTAGCACGGGGGAGCATTTCAGCATGCACGGACTTGTCGGATTTTTATCCGACAACTGCATGTTTATAAGCTACTGAAACCCTTGAATCTGATTGGCTGAGAGCAAATCTGTGGGATAATATATCCGACAATGCAGTCCTTTCAGGAAACGCTTCCTATGCATGGATGGAGAAGGGGCAAGTCTATTTTCGAGGGGAACGGACAACTCATCCAGAGTCGACTCACTCCATTATTGTTCAGTTTTCCTGATAACAGTCACTGTAGTAAAAATATAATAAAAGGCCTACATACATTACATTAGGTACATTATAATGCACATTATTGTACATATTTGACGTTTTTCAGTAATTACTTGTACATCCTACAGAGGGTATAGCCACCATTTTCGAATTTTCGGTGATTAAAAATGTACAAATGTATGCATGTGTCGCACATAATATTCCTGGTATTAAAGTGCATTAGTGAAGATATACGCGTAGCAAATGCAAATGATACCTTCTAGTTGTTTTTAGTGACTCTCTCGTGATATGCATCCACAGAAAAAAAAAAAATATCGCAACCCGAAGTGGGGGTGCATGAGTTGACTAGTGGTGATCATGGGCGTAAATCCTCACAGGAATTCTATTCAAGTGGGGGGGACACCCTATTGTTGCATCCAGGTGTGTCCCCCCCACTTGAATAGAATTCCTGTGAGGATTGACGCCCATGGTGGTGATCGTGAGTTATCCAGGAGCCTATTTTCGAGACGCGTGCCTAGCTAGACTAAAGCTACATGTAGCCTGCAGCGTGAGACTAGATGGCCATGGACTGGACCGGTCGACCCATATGCACGAGACGCGACGCGTACGCGACGACGATATATCTATCTAGATAGATATGATATCTCCGCACGTACTACTTACATTAAAAGGAGGCGAAGCAGAATGGGTCCCCGGAGGCGGAGTACAGTTAGGCCTAACCGTAAGTTTCCCCGATTTTACCCTGAATATTTATTAAGGCAATTTAAAGTATGCAAATTGTTTCCATCACTCGAGTGGATACCATACCGCTGAATACGTAAATTTACAGCTGAAATCTGTCAACTTTCGCTGCACATGATCTAACGAGTTAGGCTTGCCTTGGGCTTCGCCTTGCCTAACGTTTAGGGCGCCTGCCCGTAGCGAAACACGACACAGTTGCATTTCTTCCAGAAAAGCCACAAAAACCATGTCGGCGATCGGGAGCGCGCTGGCGCGGGAACGGGGCCATCTCAGGGTTAGGCCTATATTTCCAACATGATAGATTCTTAAAGGGGTACTCCGGCCTGAAATCAATATGAATTGAATAAATAGAGTAAAATAAAACAAATCACTGAAAATTTCATCGAAATCGGATGAAAAATAATGAAGTTATGGAATTTTTAATTTTTGCATTATTTTGGTAAAAGTTTCTAAAACAGTTGTATGCACGTCATCATGAATATGCAGTGAGTGAGCTGATGATGTCATATCCCCACTTTTTCTTTTGTATTTCATTATATGAAATTGCAATTATTCAAATTTTCTGCTCCAAGCCTATAACTAAAAGGACTGACTCGTTATTTAATGTGTAAGTTCATCATTGCTGTAACTTATTTTGTTACAAGGGAGATATTTTTTTTATAGACATGAATGAAAAAAAGAAATAATGACAATTTTATATAATATAGTTAAAAAAGGAAAGTGGGGACGTGACATCATCAGCTCACTCATTACATATTCATGATGACATGCATAGAACCGTTTCCCAAAATAATGCAAAACTTAAAAATTCAATAACTTCGTTATTTTTTATCCGAATTCGATGATATTTTCAGTGTTTTGCTTGTTTAATTTTACTCTATTCACTCAATTAATATCATTTTCAGGCCGGAGTACCCCATTAAGTATCTGTACCCTTCTACTACGGGGGTGGATCTAGCTTTTGTCCAAGGAGGGGGTTTGAGGGGCAAATTCTGCTTGAAGGAAGACCCGTATATTTTTCTTCTTGCCAGCCCTCGAAAGCTCGCTCAGTGGGGGGGGGGGGGGGGGGGGGGGGGTAGTGACACAATTTTTTTTTTCCAAGCCCTCAAAAAGTCGCTCAGTAGGGGTGGGGGGGTAATCACATGCTTTGTAACAGATGTTTTGTTGCTTTATATTTTACTTGGCAGCCCAAGGGGGGGGGGGGGGTTTAAACCCCCAAACCCCCCCCCCCCCCTTGAAGGAAGACCCGTATATTTTTCTTCTTGCCAGCCCTCGAAAGCTCGCTCAGTGGGGGGGGGGGGGGGTAGTGACACAATTTTTTTTTTCCAAGCCCTCAAAAAGTCACTCAGTAGGGGTGGGGGGGTAATCACATGCTTTGTAACAGATGTTTTGTTGCTTTATATTTTACTTGGCAGCCCAAGGGGGGGGGGGGGGGTTTAAACCCCCCCCCCCCCCCCGTAGATCCGCCACTGTACTAGTTCTAATTTTTTTTTGGTTACATATATTATTAGAATGAAGTTTTCTTTGTAAATCTGGAACTTTTTGGCATCGTTTTGAGCGGTTGTCATAAAAGCCGTCCACCATTTTGGATTTTCGGATACCAGCATGGCGTATCTGGACAATAACCCCTGGACAAGTACCCCAGGACAAGTATCCCCCCCCCCCCCCCCGATTCTGGGAGAAGTTGTCCTGGGGATCAAATGTCGGTGTATTGTCATGGGGGAGGGGGCTAAAAGTTTGTTTGGGGGAGGGGGAGAGGTGGATATCCTGTTGATTATTGATTGTCAGGGGGTGATTTTTTTTCTGGGGGGTATTTGTCCTGGGGGGTATTTGTCCTGAAGGGTAATTGCCCTGAGTGTTAATTGTCCTAGGGGATAGTTGCCCTAGGGGGTAGTTGTCCGAGAATCCTGGCATGGTGTATCTCAAATTTTTGTAATTTTAATGTGATTTGCGTGTTTTGCAAGGAATTGTGGGTACCGGATATCATTGGAGAAAATGAATATCTACTATCAGCAAGTTGTTGTGCAATAAAGTGTAGGGTATTTCCAGATATTGAAGCCAATCCTCAACATTGGTGGAGAATTTTTTTAAAAGTGGGTTTTGGGGGTAAATATCTGCTCAATATAGGTCCCAAGGAGTAAAGTGGAGTTGCATTTGACTTCTAACAATTTTGTACATAAATAATTTGCTGTTTATAGGTTCTTCTCTTGTTTACATTGCAATATAATACGTGTACTAGTACTAGGATTTTGACTTTTGGATAGAAAGTCGATCGGCAGGAACGACCTTGCACCTATTGTGCCGTTTTCCTAGTAACTTTCTAATTTTCATATTCACAGGTACCTTTTCATTTCGGAAATTCAGTTTGTGTCCCCGCCGAACAAAGTTCGCGAGGGGACTATGAAACAGGCTCCGTACATGTACGTGTGTGCTCAAAATGTTAGAATTTACTTCTTCTCCGTCATTTGTTGGCCGATTTTGATTCTGATTGTTCTATCTGGTTGAGCTTGGTGGGGGCTTCCAAACTTTTACACAGAATTTTTTTCAAAATTATGCAGATTTATGCAAGTCTATTCAAAATCAACTAAAAATGCTCCTTCTCTATTTCACACCGGATTTTGATTATGATCGTTTTATCTGAGAGGACTTAGTGGGGGCTTCCAAACTTCTACACAGAATTTTGAAATTCATTATTTATGCAAATTTGAAATGCAAATTTATTCAAAATCAACAAAAAATGCTATTTCTCCTTTGTAAGGTTAAGATATCTTACATAGGATTGTGGACAGGTGTCTCTTCAAGTTCCTCAATTCATTTGTGGCTAGGCCAGAGAAGAACCTATAAACAGCAAATTATTTTATTTAAAGAAATTTTTAAAAGAAGTCAAATACAACTTCACTTTACTCCTCTTGACCTTTATAGGATTAAGACATTTACATAGGATTGTGGACAGGTGTCTCTTCAAGTTCTGTATTCATTTCTGGCCAGGCCAGGTGCCCCCCTTGGGCTTCATAGGGTCGAGATATTTCATAGGATTGTGGACAGGTCTCTTCAAGTTCCTGAATTCATTTCTGTCCAGGCCAGGGGCTTTTCTTGAAAAATGAAAGGTGTGGCGGTATTGTTGAGCAGACTGGCTAGAGCTAGTCGACGGTAAGTCAAAAAGTGCATTAGTGATGTCATTTTCTACGAATACCCAGAGGGGACATACAAAAAAAAAATCTACCAGGTTATCACATATGTATGTGATAATCATCTGGTATACATGTACATGGTGTTAATAGAGAGTTTTCGCATCAGCAATGTACGTGGGATTCTAGGATTAAAGAACACCTGTCCTAATTAACTTTAAAGTCTGTGTGGAAAATTGAAGTAACCGGAACGGTAGTTTCGTCCTTGCTTCAGAGCAAACGTTGCATTTGCAATTTATCGTGCGCTCTGAATCTAGCACAGTATTGCCTCTCAGTTTTTTTCGTTTTCGACAAAGAATGCCTATTGCCCAGGCGTCCTTTGTCATGTGCGATTGTTAATCTCCGTCCTAGAATCCCGCGTACATTGCTGATGCGAAAACCCCTAATATGTACGTACCAACGTAGAACCTTGCAACTCAGTGAAAAACCAGTCTTATAGGCCTCTGCCCTGTTATTTTGTTTCATTTGGTTTGCAGCTTTGGTTCGCAGCTACCCACACCCGTATCAGTAGGAGCTGGATCATTTTGAGCCTGTACATGTACATGTAGCATCCCATCTGGAGCACACAGAGAACCCAAGTTTCGCTCCTCTTGATGCCACACCATTCATATCAGTAGACACTGTTGAAGTAAGTGCTGTAGAAACTCATTAAGCATCTAACCATTAGCCAGATTTGTAGAGTGATAACTCAAAGTTGAAAATCCAATACAGTGGAAACTCAGTGGTCCTTTAATAGGACCACCAAAATTACCTTGTTATAGCAGGAGTCTTGTTATATCAGGTTAAAAAAACCCAATATAATATAAAGAGCCGGGACCAGAATATCAACTTGTTATATTGTTATATAGGATCTCTTTATTCTGAGTTTCCACTGTATAAGTACAGTCATTTCGTGAAACTAAAGGCAATAACCTCCCGCTAATTGCAATAGAAATGATTTCAGCTGTTCTATTATCTTAAAAATGCACTGTACAACTTGTAAAATGTAAAATGTTCTAAGAAATCCGTCAGGAGGAGTAAAACATCCATGCAAATGGTGATCAATGCATTTCAGCGAGAAATTCTCGTTATGGGCCATAATTTGCATGGACGAAAGGGGTAGGGTGGCGGACATTACATCTCCCTATCCTATTACTTCTTTATTAAAAAAAACAGTAATATGCTTATTTGATTTCGACATTACATTATTTGTTGAATATTGTAGCATCCAGTAGTATTCAATGAAGTTATAGTTATTTGCGAGCGAGTGGAAAGAACAGACTCAATTTTGGCTACATTTCCCTTTGAACTACAAATTTTTGCCAGGTGCACTACTTATGATACATATTTCTAATCTATGTTTGAGCATATTTCAGATTAACAGTGCTCAAGTTTGTTGATTTTTCCTTTTAGATACCCTTCACAACATTTCTGAAGGTTGGTGTCATGACCTAAATCTAACATAAAACAGTGAAAAAATGACAATTTTTTGAGGCTTTAAGAGCAGTTTGATGATTATTTACCTTGCAATTGTTTCACTTACCTGAAAAAAACTTTTGATTTTTTTGTATTAGTCGGAAATTTGTCAGGGGGCAAACTACCACCCTTGCTCTTATTAAGCTAGTGCTCTTCCCCACTTCACTTTCTCTCCCTATCATTTTTATCGTGTTTATAATGTATGTATTTTGAAATGTAATTATTTGTTTTATTCAGTGGGTGTCCTTTCAAGCCAGAGTCATCAATATATATATAAAGATAGCTTGGACACTATGAGGTTCATGCTGCTTTGTTGGGCAAGCAAGCAACAAAGAATGTGTGTCAGAATGTCAAGCTGAAACCGAGTTTTCTGATCTATGTGTATAGTTGGCTCTATTGGTGCTTAGAGAAAATGGAAAATAATTATCATTGATTAAAGGTACTTTTCAACACTTTCCACCACTCGGATTTCTTAGATATTTTTACATGTTATAAAGTGCATAATTATGATATGATACTAGAACAGTTGAAATACATGTATTTTCTGTTGCAGTAAGTGGGAGGTCATTTATGTACAATGACTGTACTATATATGCTAGTATTTTGTAGCTCTGCTAATATATTTCCATAAGTACATGTATATGTACTTTCAGGATATCAACTACAGCAGAGTAATGAAGAATGACAGTGACCTTGAGATTGCACCTCAGTATGGCCCATCGTGATGATTGAACCATTTATCCTCTTTGTGTACTGTAATATTACCCCGTTAGACAAGATCTGATTTCATTTTTGTCTCGCCCACTGGAGGTGAAGGCGAGACTAAGGGATCCAAATTGCGTCCGTCCGTCGTCCGTCCATCGTTCGTCGTCCGTCCGTCGTCTGTCACAAATGTTAAAGTTTACCTGCAAGACTCTCTTAGGATGCATAACTTGGCGACTGTTGCTGCAATGGCAACCAAACTTGGGTGAATAAAGGACTAGGGGTATCTTCATGTTATGGTGTTGTTGGAGGTCACATAATGAAATCAAAGGTCATTTGAGGTCATATATTGAAGAGTACCTGCAAGACTCTCTTTTGACAAATAACTTCACATCAATTGCTTGGATTACAACTTAACTTGGGTAATAGATGCACTGGGGTACATTTATGTTATGTTGCCTTCAGAGGTCACGTGGTAAGGTCAAAGGTCATTTCAGGCCAAACGTTACAGTTTACTTGCAAGACTCTCTTATGACAAGATAACTTTGTAACTGTCACTCACTTTTCAACCAAACTTGGGTTGTAGATGCACTAAGGGGACCTGCATGTTATGATGTTATCAGAAGTCACTCGATAAGATCAAAGGTCATTTGAGGTCATATGTTAAAGTTTACCTGCAAGACGCTTTTACATGACACATAACTCTGCACATGTTGCTGCCATGGCAACTAAACTTGGGTGATAGGTGCACCTGGGGTAAATTCATGTTATGGTGCCTTCGGAGGTCACATGGTAAGGTTAAAGGTAATTTCAGCTCAAATGCTAAAGTTTATCTGCAAGACTCACTTACACATGTATGACAAGTAACTTTGCAACCATCTCTCCCTTTTCTACCAAATGTGCTGCTTCTGTTTAACCATACAGTTTGCCCCTCTACTTATTTCTTTCAGTTTTTCTTCCATTCATCCACCTAACATCATTATCATTTTTGCGAGTGGGCGAGACACAATATTGCATAATATGCTCTTGTGTTATCACATGTTGCCTGATTCTCAAAATACATGTATGCTAATTTCGTGCTACTAATAGAGTACTTTAGGTTGCAGTCAAATTCAAACATCAGAATCATAAGCTCTGACATTGACCTTGAAATAAAAATAGCTGTATAAAGCAGCAATTATGTTTAATGTTCATTATTTTAGAGGCATGTTTGAAGTTCTCATAACATTCTTTTTTTAAAGTTAAAAATGTTATGTATTGTACAATGAAATACCTTCACATGTTCTAAAATCCTGAAGAAAAAAAATGTGCCAATCTCAAGGGCACAGAATGGCATTTGTCCCAAGTAGTAGAATCAGCAGAATGTCTTTATTGTTAGACTTTTACCTATGGTTTGGAGACTTATCCAAGAATGTTTGCTTCCGAAATGACAAATGACTGTTACCATCTACAGAATATGACAATAAGCCACCTTTGTGCAGTCATAACTTCAAGATGAAAATCCAAAATAGGCTAGTATTAGCTATGCTAGTGGACTTCCATGAACACTTTCAGGATATCACCAACATCAGGATCATTAAGAAAGATTATGACCTTAAAAAAAACACCAGAAAATTTCCAGATGTAATGATGCTAACCTTAACCAATTCGCTGAATCACCAAATTTGGTCATTCCCATGTGCAATCATCAAGGCCATCGTCATTCTTGATGACCTGGTGTAGTTCATATCCTGAAAGTACTCTGGAAATCTGCTTGCACAGTTTATACTAACCTCTATTGGATTTTAGCAATTTAATGAGTTTCAGAGTTTGTATATAGTGACAATTGTGTGGACAACTCTCCCCCTTCTAGAAATCATTGGGCTGAATGCTTAAATCCCATCTAAACTAAAGCTTTGGTAAAGGGTCGGTAATGTGAATTATACTTGAGAATAATCTAACATTCCAACCTTACAAAAGTGTAGTGGCTGTTGAATCTTTTTCATCGATTGATTCTTTGTGAATAGTTTAATTTTGAATTTTGCATATGTAGCACCCTCTCTCGGTAATGTTTTATTTTTCTTTAAAGAAGGGCACTTGAGCACTTATCTTACAAATTTAGTGATTGGATATTAAAGAAAGCTACACAAAGATTATATCCTGAAATTTTCAGCCCATTCCATGCTTGAAAAGGGGTTTCATATCAAAAAGAAAAAAAAATGCAGATGTTTTATTTTGATCAGGTACCCGATCAAAATAAAGTCGCAAAATTCATCAGATTGAACCCATAGTTATTTATATCCTACACAATTTGTACACATCATAACTGTTTGAAGGGTATACTCATTTATATAATCTAGTAATGAATTAGAAGAGTGACTTGCACTTTGGGGGATTTACATGTATCAAAACCTAAAATAGGCTTTTAAAAAGAACAATTGCTTTTTGTAGCCATTTGCAAGCATTCTGTTTCATTCAGTAAAGCAAAAGCTTGCCAGCAATTTCTCCTAAGCACCCTTTTCCTTTGGACAATAATTAAATACTGTATAAGTGGTTATTTTGGCAGTGGTTTTATTTTCGCGATTTTCGCGAGTCAGTCCTCGCAAAAATTTCCACTTCATATATGGCTGTTTATAGTAAAGAAAACATCACAAAGATCGCAAAATTAAACGCTCGCGAATTTTCCCACCTAGTCCTAAATCGCGAAAATATCTGTACGCGAAAAACAACAGCTTATACAGTAAAAGGAATTGTGGATAGCATGATGTTGTTGAACCACATTAAAAAAAGAATGTTCATGGGTGACTGGGGTCAGTGAAACATTTTGACAAAAAATGAGTCATTTTGTGTGTTAGAGCTATGGGGGGGGGGGGGGAGGGCACAACTCGCTCTGATTTTTCAACATGACCTATTCTACCAATTTCAAAATCCTATATTAAAACTATAACTGTAAAAAAATAACTGTTTGAAACACATAATAATTTTGTTATTGGTTGTCCAATATTGGTCATGCTCCTGCTTTCACTAATCTGTTTTTTCTGATTTTTATCCGTTTTCAGAAAAAGTTTCTAGTGTAGTAATAACAGCCGTAGCAGGTAGCAAGATTTTCTTTTCCCCCATATTTTACAGTAAGTACTTTCTTTCTTTTTAAATTAGGGAATGGCAGATGGAGAGAGCTTTTCAGACAGCACTGACTTTATTTTCTCCTGAAGCAGTTTTTGTTGACTTGACTGATGAGGGAAAATGGGCAGACAATAAGGTGAGAACATGAATATTGGAGATCTTCTTGATAGGTAATCTTTAGATAAGTTACGCGGGGGGGGGGGGGGGGGGGGGGGGAGGAGACACAGTTGCCCTACCCCCAGAAATTTTAGAAAACCTACTTTTTTATTGCAAATTCTCAGAAATATCCATGAAAATGTGCACCAGATCCTAGATGCATAAAGAACAAAAACAAAATGTCTAGCTCGCTTCGCTCCCTCACTGACATATATTATCATACATTTTATATATTCTTGCTAAGTGCAGTAATAATATTTTCATACAGAAACATAAATTTTATGTGAACAATATCTTGCATGTTCAAATTAAATTAGAATTAAAAAATTGCAAATACAGTGTTGTTATGTTTCAAGATATGGTATCTTCATGGAACAGAAATATTTATGGTTCATCAGTAGAAGGCCTTAACCTTAAAACAAGGAAAAACAGTTATTTCGAGAAAAGTGATGTTTAATTTTCTATCAAGCCAATCTATTAATTTCTCAGAGTTTTGGCTTAGTAACAAAGTGTGCTCTTTGACAATAGATGAGCGTTGTTATGCTTTATAGGCAGTAGGAAGCTGAAGTGAGTTAAGACTTTATGGTGTTTAGAATCTGTTGGTGTTACTGATTATTTAAGTACCAAAAACTCAAAATGGCAAAAAGGGATTTATGTCCTTTTTGTTTTAAACCATCCATGTGTTCTTCAAATCTTAATATCCGTTTCCCCTTTTTTTCTGTCAGGAGTTTGAAGCTACAGCCAAGCGTTTCAGGAAGATGTTTCGCCATTCACGAAGTGTTCATTTCAAGGTCATTGTTGGAAATCATGATGTCGGTTTTCATGACTTGTGAGTATTCATCATGTAATGGGATATATGATGTATAAAGGAAAGAAAAATATTAGGCATAATATATTAATTGAAAGTCTCGATATCATTAACATATTAGCCAACCTTGTATTATGTTCATGATATGTATATTATTATAATGTTGTATTTTCTCCTAGGCATTGTGCAAGGATTTTCATATTTTTATGCCTCCGCCCACCATAGGTGGTTGCCGGGTCGTCCGTCCGTCCGTCCCGTTTTCGTTCTCGCGATAACTGAAGAACCGTTTGACAGATCAAATTCAAACTTGGATCATGAATGCATATAGAGTGACGATTATCTGATTAGTTTTGGGGATATCGAGGTCAAAGGTCAAAGGTCACAGAGGTCATTGTACTCCTGAAAATAATTCGTTCTCGCGATAACTAGAGAACCGTATGAGGGATCAACTTCAAACTTGGTGCATGTTTGCATATTGGAGTGACAATGATCTGATTAGATTTTGGAGTCAAAAGGTCAAAGGTCACAGAGGTCATTGTACTCCTGAAATTAACTCGTTCTCGCAATAACTGAAGAACCGTATGAGGTATCAACTTCATACTTGGTGCATGTATGCATATTGGAGTGCCAATGATCTGTTTAGATTTGGCAGTCACATGGTCAAAGGTCAAAGGTCATTGTATTCCTGAAAATACCTTGTTTTTACGATAACTGAAGAACCGTATGAGATATCAACTTCAAACTTGGTGCATGTATGCATATTGCAGTGACAATCTGAGTAGAGTTGGGATTAATGGGGTCAAAGGTCACATACGACCATTGTATGCATGAAAATCGTTCTCGTGATAAACTAAGGAATCATTTAATGGATGAAATTCAAACTCGGTTCATGTATGCATGTGACAGTGACTGATCTGATCTGATTTTGGGGTAACGAGGTCAAAGGTCGTAGAGTTCATGGTTCATTTTCACGATAACTTACAGATCCAATAGATAAATTAATAGTAATTTTGTTTTGTGAATGCATATGAGTGATAATCTGATTAGATTATGAAAATTTTTGAAGATTTTAGATGTCAACTGGTCAATATATTTCGGATCTGGCAATGGCGGAGGCATAAATTTAGACTTGGCCCAGTCTAGAATCCATCTAGTTATCTCTGAGTTAAGACTCCACAAACTTGGCTGATTGTCATCTGCAGTAGATTTAGAACTATTTCGGTCAATTTTCGAGCACGTACATCAGTATTTAGGCATTCCGGTAGTAAATATTCTTGGGTAATCCCATAAAATATAGCTAAAGGTCAACCTGTACACAAATTTTGGTGGTGCTACTAGGTAGGATGAAGGGTAATCCATGGCTTTTAATTCTACACATTTTTTAAATTTGCAAATTTGACAGTGTCCTCTGTCAAAACACCTCGCACATTGCATATTGAAGTTGATTTTCTTTGTTCAATCTCTAGAGCAGGTAAAGTTGTATGACTGTGGAAAATATGAAATGCTAATCTGTTTTCTTTTTATCAGTTGTAAGCTTTGAAACATGCCTTCAAAATCATTAACTTTTAAGTTAAAGCCATTTTGGATGTCCCACTGTGCGAGAATACAGACATATTTGTGTAAAAGTACATTTTTAAAAATTTTTTTTAGAAAGGATGCAGTTCTTTGAATTTGTAAATAATAACAGCCTGACCTCTTTCAATTGAGCTACAATAGCCAATCTAAAATGACAGCTTTATTCCCAATTTTCTGGCTGTGTACTGGTTGTTATGGAAGCCCATATTTTAGCAACCATTTGACCTTGGAGAAAATATTCAGAACTTTTCGCCAGACACTTTCGGGAATAATTTGAGCAAAACAGGAGAGGTAGGGTTACCTTTTGTCAATTTTTTGTTTTTGTTTTTGTTTTTACGTGGATTGACCCTGAAATAACTGCATCAATTTGACCATAAAGAAGTTGCCTTCTGTACAGCTGGGACTTCTGACACACTGGTTAGATGGGTATACTAAATTACTGATAACAATAAATGGGTTCCATGACATTTGCTCTGGTCTAACTATGCCATGTTAATCCCTAACCTAAACCTAACCATAACCCCAATGCTAACCCTAATCCTAATCTTCACATTGTCCTGAACAAAAACAAATCATGACCTCGACCTTAACCTTTGACCTTTCGAGATATGGACTGTGGAGCAAATGTCGCAGGAGCAAATGTGTCACTGAATAAATGATGATGTATGAATTATGTCTGCTTTTATATCTTAAAGGTGCTAAATTACCAAGGAGTGGACATTGTCAGTATTGAATGAAGCCTTCCCAATATGCACCTGGAGCTTCACAATTCACGTCTGCACTCCAGGCTTTAGAGCACAGGTTACGTGTGGTTGAGTTGGCGTAATCTAGAAACTGATAAATACTTACTCATTTTATCTTGAACATAGTTTTGGACAGAATGCAACAAATCTGTGATGTTAATGATTGTTCTAAGAATTATGCTTCTGCATAAATGACTTTGTATCTGGCTTTGGAGACTGTCAATTTGAGTAGAGAAAAGTTTTTCATTCATACGATTAATTTGATTTCTGTAATTGTACCTTACAGCTAGACTGGGATATACTTATTGGGATTATCTCATTTTATTGTAGTGTAGATCATTTGTAAATCAGGTTTACATAATGACTGGTATTCTGAAGAGAGGCTAAATCATATCATGGTTTAAATCCATGGTCTAACTGAAGATAGCCAATAATGTCAAAATATTGATTTTTACGTTTATTTTTACTGAAATCTGGTGCACTTCAACTGTAAAGGAATTATATTACAAACTACTAATTACCAGAAAGTTATGAATAGTTTGAATACATGCTGATAAATTGAACATTTAATGTGAGACATTCCATGTCATATTTGACCGCCCGTAGGTAAACCTTGGATTTAAACCTTGGTTTCAGCTAAGCCATGATCAAACCTTCGTTCAGAACATGACCAATATGTTTTGGTTACATGGAATCAAGCTTTAATCAAAGGCCTACATGTAGTTAAATACTGTAGGTTGCATTTTCTGTGTTGAATTGTATATGTCTTACTAAAAAAATAGTGTACTTACATTAAAGTGAGAGCATACCCTGTTGCAAAATGACCTTGACCTTGACCTATGAACCATAATCCATGACTCCTTTGTTGTACACTAAATAATAGCAACAAAATTACATTACAGGGGTAAGAGAATACCATTTCGAGTAACATGGCAGTGCCAATGTTTACAAGGAAGCACAGCTCTGTGTTCGAAAACATTCAAGGTGTTCAGATCTACACTGACCAAGACATCAGAGAAGATATAGTGATTGGCAAGGGAAGTTTTGCAGAGGTCACAAGGGGTACTATCATTCAGAACAAGAAAACTATTGCCATTAAAAAACTTGCCACAGCCAATATCCTTCAGCAGAAGCTTTTTGTCAAGGAAATCAACCTGCTAAAGGACCTAAGTCATGAAAATATTGTTAAGCTCGAAGGTGTCAACATCAGGTCAAGCGCTCTTTTAATTGAATACTGCAGCTTTGACTTCAAGCCATTCAGTGATGATAAGGTGGTTAACACACTGGAGCAGCTGCTCCAGGAGTTGGACCAAAGTATGGACTTCCAGGGCTTTGAGCATGCAGTGGTTCACGTTGCCCATGGTGTTGCCAGTGGACTGTCTTATCTGCATGATAGAGGCATTGCTCACAGAGACCTAAAACCATCAAACATATTAGTGTCAAATGGATACTATGCAGAAGCAGACCCTGAAGATGTGGCAAAGCAGTTTCAAGAAAACCCTGTCATTGTCAAGCTGACAGATTTTGGAGAGAGTAGGTCAGCTCTCATACAAACAAGAACATTGAACATTACAGCATGCAGTAGTTCTTATGATGTTAACAGAGGAACAACAGTGTTTCAAGCACCAGAAATACACATGATATCTGGTACCAGCAAGACTTCCATGGAAGCACTGCAGCAGATAGACATCTGGGCATTTGGGATGATTCTTTGGTGTTTGACGAATTCTGATCTTGGCTTCCCATATGCAGCGGAAGTGGAAGATGCTCTGCAGGCTGGCAAAGTGAAAAACCAGCCAGCCTATGTCATTAGTCTACTGAAGAAAGGTATACTGCCAAAGCACAGTGATAAGTACCTGGAGCAAAAACAAGGCATCTGGTTGAAGGTCGTTCGGATCATGAATTCTTGCCTCAAGTACAATCCAAGGGAGCGTATTTCTGCACAAGAGGCATCCATCTGTCTTGATCCTCACATGGAGAGGCTTCATTGTGCTGTGGACCAAAATAGTATAGATGATGCCAAGGACAGTGCCTTGGCAAGTGGGGGTTTCATCAACCCTAATGACAACAGAGGTAGTGTGAATGCTTGCACCTTCCTAGCCATCTTGATTGGTGACAGAGTGCAGGCTAGACTGGAAGAATTGACACCTCAACAGTTGCAAGAGGTCACAGATGACACAATATTGGAATTTCCACAAGCAGTCAACCAAGCTAGAAGTAGTAGAATGTATGATGTGGAGGAAGCAAGGAACTTGCTCCAAGCTACCAAAGCCCTCCAGGTTTCATATGAGGTTAATGACCTTGTGCCTGCATACATGGCACTCAGTAGAGAGGATGCTGAGAGAGAACTTGTGCAAGCCATGCAAGCTGTAATCAGAGCAAGCAGGCAATGCTGTGCCATCTATACAGGTAATGCTTATACATGGCTGCTGCTTTTCCAGAGGGACAGGATCTGTTTGGTGGATACTCATCCAGTTGGGCAAAATCACGGAGGTGGTGGTCACGCCATGATATGCTGGTCTAAAGCAAATATAATGGGTTGCCATGCCATTGCACGCTGGCTTCTTCGTAGGATTGGTTGTGCAAGAGTGCAACATAACTTGGTACAGATGGTTCCTATCTGCAGCTCCACCACATCGGCCAGCAAAATCTCACCAGCCTGCCACTCACCTGGGGGCAGTTCCATCGCCACATCGACCAACAGTACTTCACCAGCCCACCACTCGCGTGGGGGCAGTTCTATCATAACATCAATGAACAACAAGTCACTGGCCAGCCATTCATGTGAGGGCAGCTCTATCATCACATCGGTGAACACCTCACCAGGCCACCACTCACGTGAGGCTAGCCCTATCATCACATTGACAAATAACAAGTCACCCGCCAGCCACTCACATAGGGGCAGCAGCTCCATCGCCAAATCGGCCAACAAAATCTCACCAGCCCACCACTCGCGTGAGGGCAGCTCTATCATCACATTGACGAATAACAAGTCATCCGCCAGCCACTCACAGGGTGGCAGCTCCATCGCCACATCGACCAACAGCTCACCAGCCCGCCATTCATGTGAGGGCAGCTCTATCATCACATCGACCAACAACTCGCCGGCCCGCCACTCACGTGAGGGTAGCTGGAAGACCATTCTTGGCACAGGACCGATTAAAGAAAAGCAGACTGAATTTTCAGTTTGCCATTGGACTGATTGTGACGTGAACGACATTGAAAAATGCGAGATTCCCTATAATGTTGATGGGCTACAGAAGTTCAGAATGAAGTGTGATAAAAAGAACATGATGAAAGTCTCAAAAGATGGAAGAAAATGGGGAACGTGGATGAAGTCTTCAAGGAAGGGCTTCAGTGGGATAAGGCGTATTGCCCATTGCAAGGGATCCTATGAATGCCATCGGGAGAGCTGCAAACTTGATGGCAAACCCAATGATGTTCAGTTTACATCTTTAAATGGGTACAAAGTATGTGGCATATGTGGTAGTGTCCCAGAATATGTATCATGTGAAGGGAAAAAATTGTGGGAGCATGACAGTAAGTCAAGCCTCACTATATACTACAGAGGCAACCATACCTGCAGGGCAATCAAGAAGGTAATCACGAGAAAATCCATGCAGGAACAGCTTAAAGCAAGGCCTGGGGTTCCACCATCCAGGATTATTCTGAACAACATGGCTGATTTGATGGCAACGCAAGGCAGTGTCGACTGGAACAAAGTGCAAAGTGTTGCTGACCAGTTTGTGGATCTGAAGGCCATGCACAATGAAAAGAGTTTCATGCAGGAGCAGCAATATGTTCATGGTCACAGCTTTGATGCAGTTTGCAAGCTTAAGGATGATACAGACAAAAAAGACAAGTTCTTGATTTACAAAGTGAACAATGGTAATATGAACAATGGTTCTCCTTCATATGTCTTCAAATCGAGCAAGGCCATGGCAGAGATTGCTATTCAAATGGACAGAGATGAGGTTGGGCCTTTACAGTATTCATATGTTCATGTTGATGCCAAACATGATCGGGTAAGGCACATGAAAACCTTAACAATGTGGATAGATCACCCAGTGTATAGGAAGGTTCTGTGTTTGGCAGTGATGGACGTTGAAAAAGAGAACCATGAGAATTTGGTATTGTTCTGGACCACATTCAACCAAATGCTGGCAGAGGTAAAGGGTGACAGAGCATACATATTCAACCCCCATGGCTTTGTGGTTGATGAGAATGCAGCTAACTGGAGCAGCATTGAAGAAGTCTTTGGTCCAGAGGCGGTGAGGCTGAGAACCGTTTCCTGTGAGTTTCACTTTAAGCAAAGTATGGTGAAACACTCCCACAAAGTGACAGATAAAGCTAAATTCAAGGAGATTGCCACATCTATGCTGCAAGCATGTAGTAAAAGAGACTATGAAACCTATCATGCAGAAATGCAGAGCTTTTCAGCTCAAAATGATGGATGTGTTGATGACTGGTTGAAATGGTGGCACAAAAGGAGACATCATATCTTCAAGGCTTTCAAGGACCTGGATGCTCCCACTACCAACATAGCTGAAATTGGCCATGCACAGATGGGAAATACTGCCGACTCACACATGCTCCTGATCAAAGCTTGCCAATTGGATGTTGGCCATGCCATACGACAGGAGGCCATCCTACAGGCAATTTGTGCAGGCACTGCTCCCCTTGGGAGGTGTGCAAATATGAAGAAGAGGAGAGACATGTCATATAAAAGACAGATGAAATTTGCAAAGGAGTGTGTGCGAGACATTGGTATCGCAAACGAGGAAGAGCCCTATGTGCAAAGAAAGGGAAAACATAGACCACCTTCTACACCAGAAAAAAAGAGGAAGAGGGAATCTAACCTGGGATCTAAGTCTAAGCAACCTAAACCTACTTATGTACCTAGTGAACTTCCACCACTGACTCCAGCTGAAGTACAAGTGCAGGAGAGGCAGTGCTTTGTGGTTGCTTTCAGGTTTGGAAAAGTTTCAAGGTGCTTTGGCTGTGGTGGTGACATTAAGGCAGGGCATAACCCACCTAATGACATTGTATTACGGAGAAGAGACTACAGGATGTTCTACAACCCAAAGGCCAAAAAACACCAACGAAAACTTGAATATACTTACTATGACTTCGACATGAGATGTGCAAGGCTTAAATTTGCAGAAACACAAGTGGAAGACATAGTGGTCTATACAGATACACCCTTCCAAACATCCCACATAGAGAAATTGCATACATTTGGCATACATAAATTGTGTAAACATGACTGAAGTTCTTGTGTTCACCACTTACAATACTGACAGTGATACCTGCAACTTCATGAGCCTCACCAGCTCGCTACCCACGTCGGAGGTCACTCATGTTAAGTCAGTGGCCATTTTCTGGTCACTTCAGCCTCTCCACCTTAAAGGGCAAGTCCACCCCAACAAAAAGTTAATTTGAATTAAAAGAGAAAAATTAAACAAGCATAACACTGAAAGTTTCATCGAAATCCGATATAAAGTAAGAAAGTTATGGCGCTTTGAAATTTCGCTTATTTAAAAAAAACACAGTTATATGCACAACAGGGGTGATATGCAAATGAGCGAGCCGATGATGTCACACACTCGCTATTTCTTTTGTATTTTATTATATGAGATACAGAATATTTCAAATATTGCAGTTTTGTCAATAAGGAAGCTCTTTATTGAATCACAAGATGATGCAAAAAAGGATTTTCCACATGTTCAGAGAGGAATCAAACCTTGTTTAAAATTATAATGCAGAAAAAAATTATATTTCATATTTCATATAATAAAATACAAAAGAAATAGTGAGTTAGTGACGTCATCGGTCCCCTCATTTCCATACTGACTAGGATGTGCATATTACTGTTTCGTGAAATTAAGCGAAACTTTAAAATGTCATAACTTTCTTATTTTATACACGATTTCAATGAAATTTTCAGCATTGTGCTTGTTAGATTTTTCTTTTTATTCAAATCCATTTTTTGTTGGGCTGGACTTGCCCTTTAATGAATTTTTCCAATCTGTTCAGATTATATATTTGACTTATCCTCCATCATGTTTGATTAACAAATCAAAAACACTATGTGAACAGTATTCTGGGCATCTTGCATACAAACAGGTTGATTGTCAAGACCAGGAATTTGGCTTGTGATAGATCTTTGCTTTTGTCCGGTGTTGCAAAGTCTGTACCAGAGGGACTACCATTCCACTGCATGATTCCCAGATCTCCATATCTATTGTCATAAGTAGATCATCCACAATCGATGTGCTTTATCTTGCTCTCTTGCATTGCTGGTTACATAGCACATTGTAGGATAATGTCAGGTTGCTCTTTGTGTTTAACTTGGCAAATACATAATTATAGTCAATTTTCTGGCTTTTCCAAAAGCACTCACTGGCATCTTTGACTCTAGTTTTGTGGGTGATATTGCAAGTCCAGGATATGCCATTAATGCATTTTATTCTTCGACAGGGTATGCCATTTGATGGTGCATGTACTTTGTATTGTTATACAGAAGGTGTGATATTTGATGTTATTTTATTCTTAGGGGGTGTTGCAAAAAAATATTTGCAATCAATTGCAAGTTTCTGTTGCAAATGTACAAGTGATAGATCAATTTTTACTTCTTATTGTAAGAAGCAGACCAGAAAGTACAAATTTGCAATTGATTGTGGGATTATGCTTGATTTTGGGACCCAAAATCGATTTGCAATTGATTACAAGTTTCTTGCAATGCTCCATTAGACAGGTTATGCCATTTGATGACATTTTATTGTTGTAGAAAGGGTGTGTCTTTTGATGCCTTTGTATTCTTATAGACAGAGTATGCCATTTGATACTACTTTATTCTTGTAGACAGGGTATGCAGTTGGTGTTCTGTTTGCAACCCAAATTGATATGTAAATTTACCTTGAACCCATTTTTGTACTTGACTCAACTCAAGACTCAACCCTCTTTCGACCTGACTCGACTCAGGACTCGACCGTTTTTTTACTGAGACACAAACCCTTGTTGACTCCACTCAACCCAACCCCTTTGACTTGACTGCTTTCAGGATTGTTAAGTACACTATCTAGGGAAAATGGGGAAAATGTATGTATTGTTACCAAGTTCTAATCATTTTCTCATGGATATCAGACTTTTCTAGCATTTTGAATTTGGAAAAGTGACAAAACTTTGAAATGGTCGAATAGGAATTTTCTATAACAAATAGAAAGTGACCACATAAATTTTAAATACAGTTATAAAAATGATACATTAGGGGAAAAGTAAAATCAGAAAAAATTTGGGAAATTCTGTTATATCTAAGGTTATAAGAATGGTACATTAGGGGAAATGTAAAACCAAAAAAAATTCGGAGAAATTCCATTACATCTATGATTTTATTTCTAGATGAAAAGTGTTTCAGATGTTACACAATGTTAACACTGTCAGTGTCAAGCTAAGTCTTCATTTTATCTTATATTCTTTTTTTTTTAATTGTTATTGTGACTAAAATTATCTGTGTCGGTGCATTTAACTTCATTTTAATGATGAATCTGACTATCTGTGCATATTGCAGCAATTTTAACCATATCTGTAGCCTCTTTTAATCCTTGCAGCAGTTTTTATGGTTAACTGCCTACAGCAACATGATTTGATAGTAATTATTTATTTTAAATTTTTATATTTAACCTGTTTTTTTGTACCAAACAAATTGCCAAATGTATGAGAAAGTGCATTTAAGGAAGAAAATATGTACAACCTGGGCTTCTAATTTGTTTCAGATGTTACAAACTTGTTAACATTGTGTGCAAATGACAGCTGGAATTTAGTGTCTTTGACTTTTCCAGACGTTCGTGTAATTCCTATGAGTTCTGATAAATCTTTGCTCAGACATAATTAACTGAAAAAATTATTACAAAAACAATTATAACTGCCTGCTTTTAAAATCCCAGTTTGATGCAAATTTACACAGTATGATAACTAGAACTTGAAGTTCCAGATTGTTACCACTCACTTGCTGTTAATAGAGACCAATGTGTTGTAGTCAGTGCTAATCTCCTGTTGACATAGTTTCATGCTAATCTGTTATGTATTTAGATATATGTGTAAAGAACAATTGAAGTAGTTATTGATGATGCCTGCATGAAAACTTCAAATGACATGTTGCATTATCTGAGTTCACTGTTCAGAATTTGGGTTTCTTTGCTTGTTTTACAGGTCTACATTCTGTTTATCTCCTAATACTGCATTTTGCTCCTTTATGAAATTATAGAAAAAACATTTTATTCCATAGAGGCTAAATGTTTTGCCTTTAATAGGAAACCAAACAACAGATTATTCCTACTCAAAGCTATAATTAGCCAGATAAGCAACTAACTTGCCAAAATAGCAATTCAAAGCTGCACTTAGCCACATTGTACAGACCAATCTCTTGTACTTTTCCTTGTTATACATTTGTATGTATTTAAATGTGAAGAACAAGTACATGTTAACTGATTTCCATTGTTGAGAGTTTAGACAAAACTGGGAAGCTACCATGTTTGGAGATATATTACTCAGTATGCAATTTTGCATGTGCTCTATTATCAGCATATCAAGTGTATTACTGTAAAAGTTAGTACAATAAAAATGTTTCTGTTCTTCCATTATTCAAATAGGCAACTTTGGGCATTTTTTTCCTCCACATTAAAAAAAAAAACCCTGTACTTACAGGAGCTTTTCCTTAACTCTCAAATTCATTACTTTCATTCTTAGAATAGCCTAAAATCAAAGCTAAGGGACTACATGTATAAAATGCGTGTAAGTTTGACTGTTTCTGTGTAGGTTTGCAAGCGCATGCCTCTTTGTTGATGTGTATGACTTGTGTGCGGGCATACAGTTTGTGTACTGTAGCCATTGAAGTTTGAATTGTAAGATTATTTATGCAAATTAGTGTCCATGATTTGTTAAAGCATGTTAATTAGTTTGAGATGTTAATGCATGTTTGAGACGTTAATATCAGTGTATGACTATGTGTGTATGCATACCGTATGTGCGTGCGTGGGTGTGGGTGTGCTGGTGTGTGTGTGTGTTTGGGTGTGTGTGAAAGTGTACAGTGTACATGTAAGTGTATAAGGAAGTAAAGGTGTAGCCGAGTGGTTTAAGCACTCGACAGGGAATGCGAGGATCGTGGGTTCGATAACCAGTACGACACTTATGACAATATTATGAATATATTATGAATATACATTCACACCTCAAATTTTAGATAACATTGTTTTGTGGGATTTCATGAAAACTGAAGATTAGAGGAAGAAATTAGAAATCTGGAGAAATAGTTGGTGAACACATCTTTGAAGACCATAAGTGACGAAGTTCAAACAAAGAAAATGGAATTGAAAATTTTTATGATTATTGTCAATGATTAAAGGTGCGACCTCGGGCTGGATGATATTAGGCCAAGGTGAAAAGAATATGCAATACTGCACACAACTATTGGAGTCAAAGAAATATGAACAATGACGAAGGAGAGCTAGGTGATTAAGGAAAGAAGAAAGATATTAAAAGATAATCAGGAACTTTTACGAAACCATATGGATTGAAGGAAAATGAAAACAAAAAATCTTGTGGATTGGTATATGATATACATGTACCAAAATTAAGTCAAGATTTTTGTGAAGGAAAACTGAATAAAGACGAGTGTTTTGAAGTAGTAAAGGAAATGAAATTCAACTGGAACTGCAATCGTGTCAGAACGATGTGCCCGCAATGATGCCGTGCAGCTTAAAAGAATGACAAATGAATATGAAGGAAGAAACTAAGATCAAATGGAATCTATAGGATGATATACAGAAAGTAAAAAGAGAGTGAATAGGATGAAGATGCTGTACGTGATTTGTGCATTTATCATTCTGATACAGTTGTCCAACGTGGCTGTCCATAGTAGTTTTGATACAGTTGTCCAACTTGGCTGCCCATAGCATCGAAGGCTGGACGTTGACGGGATCCGAATATTCCTCGCCATACAAATTACATGCAAGCAGTTTCAAACTTTAATTCATATTTTCTTTGGACGTACTGGAAAGTTATATGCCATGTTTGGTATCAATGGAAAGGGAATTTTATGATTTTTCATGCTCTGCTCATTCATGAACACAGAAAATGTAAAATAGCAAAGTTATGGACTAAAATTATAGAACAATAACACTCCTAAATTGAAACTCGAATGTGTGACTTGAAACTTGAACCCTTGGCTTGAAACTCGAATGTGTGACTGGAAACTCGAATGTGTGACTTGAAACTCGAATGTGTGGCTTGAAACTCGAATGTGTGACTTGAAACTCGAATGTGTGACTTGAAACTCGAATGTGTGACTTGAAACTCGAACCCTTGGCTTGAAACTCGAATGTGTGACGGGAAACTCGAATGTGTGACTTGAAACTCGAACCCTTGGCTTGAAACTCGAATGTGTGACTGGAAACTCGAATGTGTGACTTGAAACTCGAATGTGTGACTTGAAACTCGAACCCTTGGCTTGAAACTCGAATGTGTGACTTGAAACTCGAATGTGTGACTTGAAACTCGAATGTGTGACTTGAAACTCGAATGTGTGACTTGAAACTTGAACTGTTGGCTTGAAACTCGAATGTGTGACTTGAAACTCGAACCGTTGGCTTGAAACTCGAACTGTTGGCTTGAAACTCGAATGTGTAACTTGAAACTCGAATGTGTGACTTGAAACTCGATTGTGTGACTTGAAACTCGAATATGTGGCTTGAAACTCGAATTTGTGACTTGAAACTCGAATGTGTGACTTGAAACTCAAACTGTTGGCTTGAAACTCGAATGTGTGACTTGATACTTGAATTTGTGACTTGAAATTCGAACTGTTGACTCATTACTCGAATGTGTGACTTGACACTCGAACTGTTTACTTGAAACTCAAACTGTTGGCTTGAAACTCGAATGTGTGACTTGATACTTGAATGTGTGACTAGAAACTCGAATGTGTGACTTGAAACTCGAACTGTTGACTCATAACTCGAATGTGTGACTTGAAACTCGAATGTGTGACTTGAAACTCGAACTGTTGACTTGAAACTCGAAACTCAAAGAAATATAACACTCGGGAATTGATTACCGGTTACGAACTGATTTATCTGATACAAACATTTATTATGAATCTTTGTTCATAGAAGTGAATATTACTAACACTAAATATGTTATTGGATGTGTGTACAGAGCACCTGGTAATGATATAAGATCATTTATTGATAGATTAATAAATAATTATATATTATGGGTGATTTTAACATAAATTTATTGAATATTAATGTGGATGATAAGGTTAAAGATTTTGTTGATTTTGTGAATTCATATGGTCTATTTTCTTTGATTAATAAATCAACTCGTGTCACCTGTTCAACTGCAACCTTAATTGATAATATATTTACAAATTGCGTTAAAGATCATTTTTATTCTGGAATTTTTTGCTCAGATTTCTCTGACCATATGCCCATTTTTAGCATCAATAAAGGTGATGCTTTTACAGTTGTTAACGGCAAGGGTAAAATATTTCGGCGTGTTATTAATGAAGAGAAAATTAATATTTTTAAGCAAAAGCTATCTGACATTAATTGGTCTTGTTTGTATAATTTGTATGATGCTAACGACTCGTATCAACAGTTTATTGATACCTTTTTAACAATATATAATTCAACTTTTCCTCTGGTGAAGATGAAGTTAAAGAATACAGAAAACCATGGATTACTCCAGGTCTCTTGAAATCAATCGACCAGAAGCATAAGTTTTATTATAAATTTATTAAAAACCGAAGTGATGCAAACAAAAAAATGTATGTTGATCATAAAAATCTGTTGACTTCTATTGTCCGGCAGAGCAAAAAGAGGTATTATGATGATGTTTTTCGGTCAACACAATATGATATTAAAAGACATGGTGTCACATAAATGAATTATTAGGGAGAGGGAAGAAACCATCAATTCCAAGTGAAATGTACCATAATGACATTACATTACAGTCCAATTTGCATAAAGCTGAATATTTTAATAAATATTTTATTGACCTGCCCTCCAAGATAAGTAATGATATACCTGCTGCCAAAAGCTCATTTAGTGAATATTTATCCGTGCAAAGTCACTCCTCATCATTGTATTTTAGTCCAACATCTGCTCATGAAGTTATGAAATTTGCTACTGTCCTAAACCCATCAAAGTCATGTGGGTCAGATGATGTATCTCCAAAGGTTGTAAAGAGTTGTATACAGTATATTGCTGATCCGTTGTGTGATATTTTTAATACCGGTAAGTCTCTCTCGCAAGGAATTGTTCCACAAAAATTGAAATTAGCAAAGGTAATTCCCTGTATTTAAAAAGAATGATAGCAAATGTGTAGAAAATTACAGACCAATTGCTTTATTACCCATTTTCTCAAAGATCCTTGAAAAAATTCTGTATAAAAGACTGGATGACTATCTTCAATTATATAGCATTTTGATTCCACAGCAATTTGGTTTTCGGAAAAAGTGTTCCACGAGCATGGGTGTATTGAATTTAGTGAATACTGTTATTAATGCTATTGATAGTGGCAGGTATTGTATTGGTATATTTTTAGATTTGTCAAAGGCTTTCGTCACTATCGACCATTCAATACTCTTGTGTAAGCTCGAGCATTATGGTATACGTGGGGTAGCTTTAGCTTGGTTTAAAGATTACTTGCAAAATAGACAGCAATATGTAGTGGTAAATGGAGTTAAATCACAGTTGAGGCAAGTAAAATGTGTTCCTCAGGGCTCAGTCCTGGGCCCTTTATTGTTCCTTATTTATATCAATGACATTATCAATTCATCTAGCCTGTTTACTTATTCACTTTTTGCAGATGACACCTGCTTACTTGCTCACCACAAGAAATTGTTACATGATGAAATTGGTAATATATTTGAATGGTTTTGTTGTAATAAACTGAATACTAGTAAATCTCAATATGTTGTATTTAGATCAAGAGGTAAAAGAATCCCAGATGATATTGTTCCATTGGTAATAGGTGGTAACCAGATTGGTCGAAGCCATAATGTATGATTTTTAGGAGTCATAGTCGATGATCACTTATCGTGGAAAGACCACCTCAGTTAATGTATGTTTGTACTAAAGTTTCTCGTAGCGTCGGTGTCTTATCCAAGTTACGTCTCTATTTACCAAAAGAAACTCTAATTACTCTCTATAATGCCATAGTTATGCCTCATTTAATGTATTGTAATGTAGCTTGGGGAAATACTTATAAGATTCATATAAATAAGTTGAAAAAAGCTGTAAGGTATATCACAAATTCAAATTTTATAAGTCCAAGTTTACCATTATTTATTCAACTTCATATTTTGCCCTTTGAGAAACTAGTTATTTTGAATTGTTTGATTTTTATGTTTAAGACACAAGGTGATCAAACATCATTTATGAAGGATGCTTTTGTCTCAAATTCTACCGTTCATGTTCATAATACGCGCAAAAGTAATCTCATTCATCAACCCTTTGTAAGAACTCAAACTGCACTAAAATCATTTGCATATGTCTGTATTAGGGAATGGAATAATCCACCATTAAGAATAAGGTCAGCCTCATCACTGCCCACATTCAAACGTACATGTCGCATTTATCTTGAAGGAAATTTATATAAACAATAATTGATCAGGGAAGCAAATGTGTACAGTCAAGCCGCATGAAGTATCTTTCAGCAATTTGATGTGAGCTATGCGCATGAGTGATTGTGTGATGTGTGTGTGTGTGTGTTGGTGTGTATCTGTCCTTTGTAAATATGTTACTATATACTTATTGTTAATATGTTAACGTCATCCGGGGCCCCTTTTTACAAGCTGTGCTTCTTTGGGGTCCCAAACCATTCATTATTCTTATTACATATATCTTATTGTAAAATGTCTATGTTTAATGAATTGGTTAAATAAACTTGAACTTAGTGGTAATATGTTCGGTTTAGGCTGTAGAGACACTCTTAAAGAAGCTTTCCTGAATATTTCAAGTGATTAGGGGTAAGGGAAGCAAAGTTATGGCCGTAATACAAACGTTGCAGGTTTCAGAGAGATCTTGTACAAAATCTGTGGAGCAGATTATCAAGCATAGCCATCAAAACCAGGACTGAAGGTCAGCTTTCAGTGGAGACCTTGTGTGCAGCCTCCACCGGGAACTCAAGATGTGGAAATGACAAGGATCATAAGACAAATACATTTGGTCAGACTGCTGATAATTCCTAAAATAATGCATGTATTCACTTTTTTCAATTCAGTACAGGTAGGTATCTCATTATGCACTGGGGAATGGTTATATACATGTATAAGGTGTTTTGTGATTGGGTAATTCATAAGGCAATCAAAATTCTCATCATGTGGAGTTGGTAATACAACTTTGACCAATGACAGGCAAGAATTCATTATAGGCATGTGTTATGATAACGGTCTGTCTTGTAATAAGCCATGCCCCTTACCCAAAATAAATGCTATGATAGCAGTTCCTTAGCATTTAACTGCTTAGAAAACTGTTAAGGAAGCTGTTAATCAGCAGTAACTGCTAAAATAGCACCCTGCACTCATAGTCTTAGCAGTTCTTCTCAGCAGTAACTGGGATATTGATTTTGAGACAAAGGAAACCTTGGATTTCTTTTGTTCATATAATGGAATTGAATGTTCAAGTTCAATGGATTTTCAAGATTTTCAAAATGTAGCAATGGCAATCAACCATCAATCAAGTAGAAAATGAAAAATGTGGTATGCCCCATTTTGGTTGATTGTAACACATACATTTATTCCAGGCCTATCACCAGACAGGATGAATATGACCAACGATGATATATTTCCTGCCAAATCAAATTTCCCTCTCGTAGGGCAGGATTTCCCATCATTTATTACTATTTCTTTCTTTAGGCCAAAAGAAATAAATTGTTCGCCTGTCCTCCATTGATTTTTGGGAGTAGGGTTGGTAGGTCGGAAAAATTGGTAATTTTAATTATTTTTTTATGACCCTACTACATTATGTATAGCCCCACATGTTAATTAGGTCTGCCTAATACTCAAAATAAGTTTACTAGTATCTTTCATCACTACAAAACAACTAAAATTGTTAATATCAACTGCTAGAGCAACATTTTCTCACATTTCACCAAAAATTTGAAAAGAAAAAAAAATTCTTGGGAATTTGAAAAATTAGGGTCTGTATTCTATTGTACAGTAAAAACTTTTTTCTGGAATTCAGAAATCGGGGTCGGTCGGTGGAGGACAAGCAAACAATCTCTTTTTTTTGGGGGGGGGCCTTACAGAAGCTGATTTTCCCTCCAAACACAAAATTTCCCGCCAAGAAACTTCTCCATTTTTCCAGGCCTGGGAGCTTGCATTACAAGGTGCGAAGGAAATAAGAATCTTTGAAATAAACCACGATTCATAAGAATTATAACTATGTATTTTCTTTTAATGTGCAAACTTTAAAAATTGGTCATGAATGTAATCATTTACTACATGTACCTTGAATGTATAAAACCAGAAAATTGCGAAATTAATACAAACCGTCATATCATTTTACACAGCAGGAAGTCTCATTTGTGAAATTTAATTGCCGCAAAATTGCCAAGTTGCGAAGTCACAAAAATTTAGACTTGCCAAATTTTCTGGATTTACCGTACAAAGCATTACTTGTCAAGCACAAGGTACATGTATACATGCTGAATAAGAGATCATAATAACAAACATTTGTCACTGTGTGAGTGCAAGATCCTCATCAATGACATTTTTTGGTGAAAATGCGTTTTATATTTGCATACACTTTTATTGTAGTACTGTGGATTATTTTTCTTACCCCTGTACTTGTTTCTTCACTCACAGAGAACCTTGATCAGAGATCCAGAAGATCCAACCAGGTATGCAAAATGTGACAGCAGACAGCCTGGCTGTCTACAAGGCAGAACAGGCAGAGAAGAAGAGTGGAAATGCAGGACTCCTGCTGAACAAGATCATCAGCATTGTTTTATTGTAGTCCTATGGATTATTTTTCTTACCCCGGTACTTGTTTCTTCACTCACAGAGAACCTTGATCAGAGATCCAGAAGATCCAACCAGGTATGCAAAATGTGACAGCAGACAGCCTGGCTGTCTACAAGCCAGAACAGGCGGAGAAGAAGAGTGGAAATGCAGGACTCCTGCTGAACAAGATCATCGGCATCGTTTTATTGTACTCCTATGGATTATTTTTCTTACCCCTGTATTTGTTTCTTCACTCACAGAAAACCTTGATCAGAAATCCAAAAGATCCAACCAGGTATGCAAAATGTGACAGCAGACAGCCTGGTTGTCTACAAGGCAGAACAGGCGGCATTGGAGAAGAAGAGTGGAAATGCAGGACTCCTGCTGAACAAGATCATCGGCATCGTTTTCTCAGTTGAAGAACTCGCAAATGCCAAGGGGCAAGGAATTCGCCAAAAAAAGAAGAAACAATGCAACGCCAATGATCAACGCAAACCGCTGGACATGGAGAAAGTTTCAGCAATAAGGGGTAATTGTATTTGTATTTTTATAAAAATTTAGCTTTATGATTTACATGCAATGCTTTGAAATCTTGACTTGAGGAATTGTCTGTAGCGCTTTTTATGCCTCTGCCCTGTAAGGGTGCCTGAGGCATTATGTTTTCGGGTTGTCCGTCCGTACGTCCATGCGTCCGCACTTTCTTGTGAACAAGATTACTGAAATACTGCTGGAGGGATTTTAACAAAACCTGGACCAAGGACGAAATGATTAGATTTTCGGCCAAATCCGCCAAGTGTCAAAGGTCAATGAACTTTTTTCCCAAAATGCAATTTTCTGCTTATAACTCCAGTTAGGAAATAATGCTCATTAATAATATAATTTGTTTATTAGGTGCAATCACAAAAGGCAAATAATTTGGTAGAGTCAAAAGGGTCAGATGTCAAGGTCAAAGGTCAAAGAACTTTGTCCCAAAATACCAATTTCTAACTATAATTTCAGTTAGGAATGCTCATTATTGATAAGATTTGTCAAATAGATGTAGAATCAAAATGCAAATATTTTTGTAAAGTCAATTGGGTCAGAGATCAAGCTTAAAGAACTTTGTCCCCAAATGCCATTTTCTATGTATATCATTTAGGAATGCCAATATCAATTTTATCTAGTTATTGGTCTGAAAACACATGACAAATAATTGCATATATAGCCATATGTTTAGGAATGCTAAATTGATTTGCTGTTAATTCTAATTATGGTCACATGTCACCAAAGTACTTTCATAATATCTCTGAACATAGAAATGGATTTTGATTATGTATATATACTAAGAGCCGGTTTAGTACATTGGCGGATCCGGGGGGGGGGGGGGGGGGGGGGGGGGGGGGGGGGGGGGGGGGGGGCCCCCCCCCCCCCCCCCCCCCCCCCCCCCCCCCCCCCCCCCTTTGGAAGAAAAGTATGCATTTTGACCATAGACGATACGCCATTTTCTAGTTAGGAATCTGCCATGTTGAATTATCACAGGTCCATGGACATGGTGAACTCTCAATATTATCTGCATTGAGTTGTTATTGCATGCCTGTTGTTTTTGTTGAAGAATCCAGGGCTTGAATCTTTTTTTTTTTTTTTCCAGGGCTTGAATCTTCATGATGGTAGGGCACTTGGTAAATTTACTCTTTGGTGCTGCTTCTTTCAATCCTTGCAAGAATCCAAGACATTCAGAATTTGCCTACTTGGTCGATCATACCGTGCACCCCAACAATGCCATGCAATCAACTCGTGTAATTTGTTAGCTGAAAATACAATGTTATGACATTTTAGAACTTTTTGGAGATAATGGTACGGTCCCAGATTTAACATTTTACATGCTTTAATAGGACGATTAATTTGTTAGGGATTTCCCTTCCTATAAAACCCAAGATTTGTTGGTTCCGGTCAAATTTTCTTCGCTTATAAAGTTTCCTTGGAAACACGTTTATGTGACCATGCAGGTAAGTCAACAACTGAATCCACAGGTTCACTGTTTTGAGTGACAATCAAACATGGCTAACTCCTTGTCTTTGGTGTATAGTGTAGGAACTTTGGGATATACATGAGGGGCCACTTAAATTGATGACCACAGAAATGAATTCAAATCATTAGGTATACATTATTCGATGAAGAATTGTAGACTTGCAATCGGTATTAAAGAGGCAAAATGGCAAATAACATTTATTTCAGTGACTTTGTTGAGCAATAAATGAGATCCCCTCTTTCTCTCTCTCTTTGCAGAATACATATGCACCTTGACTGTCAAACATAAGTGGACACAACAAGACAACAAAGAATTCAATGAAAGGATCACGAACAAGTGCACCAATGCAAGAGCAAAAACTAGGCCTATAAAGATACAGTAAAACCTCATAACAAAAAATGATAAGCTGTTATACTTTTCATTTACCATTATACCAGTACCCGATGATTGATTTTAGAAACCTGATATAAAGAAATTTGGATATGTAATTTCTCTGTCATTATTACAGTTGGGTTATTCAGGGCAATGTTTCACATTTCAGCTCGGGGTATGCAACTATTGATGGAGAATGGTCTCCTGGGCATTGTGACACCATTATCACATCTGACAATAATCCTGGAGGTGCAGGCTGAAAAACTGCTTGGGAGGTAAGGTGGCACAATAATATCTATATTTCTGGCCCTAAAGGCTTAGTTTCATGATTCAGGTGTTTAGCTAGATGTGAAATAAGCTCAACAATCCGCTTTTGAAAGTTTATAAAGAAAATTTGAAGGAAAAAAACAGGCAATTTTTATGAAAATGCTTCAACAAATTTTCTTTTAACTTTCACAATAGCTTGTTGAGCTTATTTTACATCTAATCAGATATCTCAATCATAATAATAGGCCTGCCCAAGTGCCAGAAAAGGGGTGTTTAAAGAAATTTGACTTCTTGTGTTCCCCCTACCCCCGAAGGACTTTGTGAGCCCACACACCTCCTGGATTTTTGTCTGATTTTGTTTTAAAAATGCTCAAGAGACCATTCTGCATCAAATTACCTGCAGACCTTGAAATCTGAAACATTAGCCTTTTCACTCCTGTATAGCCCACCTTAATGTTATCACAAAGACTGTCACTTATGGAGTGAATCTAGAGGCAAGTGAGATATCTTCATGCCATCGACTAGGCAAGAAAGCAGAGGGCAAAGTTCGCCAAACTGTTGTGCGGTTCGTTAGGAGGCAAAGAGATGCATTATACAATGCTCGGTACACCTTGAAAAAAGAGGAGGATGTTTACATCAATGAAGATCTAACGACCATGAGGTACTCTGCCAAAGAAGACAGCCAAAGAATCCCCGAGAGTAAAGAAAGTTTCAACCAAGTTTGGCAACATTGTATGTAAAATGACAAATGATGTGACGAAGACGATCTCATCACCGGATGGCTTGTTTGAAGTTGGCTTTGATAACATCGACTACAAGAAGTTCAAGCTCCATTTTTTTGAATAATTTGTCCTTTTCACACTGTTATGTTACATGATTCTAACATTCTCCTTAATTGATTGATGCTTTGTCACATTTCTTTATATTGTCTCTAAACGATTTTCATTCTGTCCTTGATTTTGATACAGAAGTATCTTTAAATGTTTCCCATGTTAATATTAGATCCCTCAGTAAGAATATTGAGTCATTAAGGTTATTGTATAAAAGTGCATCAAAGTGAAATTTGACATAATTGGCTTGTTAGAAATTTAGCATGTATCGCACAAGTCTGACTTGAATTTAAAAGGATATATGTTGGAGGTTAAATGTCGAGATAACAAATTGAGTCGAGGAGTTGGGGTATACATTCGTTCTTCCTACGAATATGTAGTGTTAGATTATGATGTTTCTCATGCAGAATCTATTTGGTTAGAAGTTGATACATGTGAAAGTCAGAAAATAGTTCTTGGTGTAGTTTATAGAAAGCCCAATACAGATATAACAGTTTTCCAAGATATTATTCTGGGTGTACTTGCGAATATCAAAGTGGACAAGCATAAATGTATTTTGTTAGATGATTTCAATATAAAGCATTATGTACAGATGAAAGAGCACAGGAATTTGGAACAGGTATGCAATGTTTAGGCTTAGCTCAGATGATAGAATCCCCAACCAGAGTGGCATATGGTACTGCGTCATTATTAGATCATATTTATACAAACCTAAACATGTTTGAGACTCATTCAGGGACAGTAGAAAGTGATTATTTATCAGATCACTTTCCAGTATTTACATTTTTCAAAGACTTCTTTACAAAAATCAATCCACAGGAATGAAATCAATGTTTAGATGTTACAATAAGTATGACCTACAGAAATTCAACCATGATCTTGCAAACCTAAACTGTATATGACTGTGATGATGTAAATATTGCATACTATGCTTTTTGCACTTCCTTTACTGAACTCTGTAATAAACATGCCCCTTTTATCAAAAAGAATCAACCCCAAAATAAAGTAAATGGTAAAAAAGTCATGGATCACTCATGCAATTATGAAATCTATAAAAGTGAAACACAAATTATATTCAAAAGTACTTAAATCAAACTATGAAGAAGAAAACATCAAAAAGTATAAGAAATATAGACATGTTTTGACCACTGTTCTGAAAAATGCTGAAAGGAATTACTATAGTACTTTATTGAATGCTAATAAGAGCACCACCAGCAAAACATGGTCAATCGTTAATGAAGTATTGGGGGGCAAAACTGCATCAATAAATCAAGTAAAGTAATTAAACAAGTGGATGCTGTAGGACCAAAACTATCTAGCAAACTTCCACAGTGAAATAAAGAATTCATAAACCATTTGGGGACATCAACTGAGCAATCTTTCTGTTGGAAACCAGTCATGCAAACAGAAGTTTTAAACCACTTGCAATCTTTGCACACAAAGAAAGCATTGGTGGTCATGATAGTATTCCAGCAAGATTACTCAAAGATGGTGCATTTCATGTGTCCAAAGTGTTAATGTATATTTTCAATCTTTCATTAGAAACTGGAACATTTCCTGAAAAAACTTTTGAATGACTTTGTCGGTACATAGACAACAATATTTTGAGGATTGATTCTTTGAATGACATGAGGCGTTTTGATGCCAAAACATATCATAGGGGCAAGATATACTTGGTGAGGAGGACATCGAATATAGCCTAATGGATCTACATAGACAACAATATTTTGAGGATTGTTTCTTTGAATGACATGAAGCGTTTTGATGCCAAAACATATATCATAGGGTCAAGATATACTTGGTGAGGAGGACATCGAATATAGCCTAATGGATCTACAACTTCTAAATACAAAGTTAGTTGTGATCAAGATGGGGAGATCAGGAGACAAGGTCTGAGTCAGAGGAGTCCGTAGAGGGGGAGGAGCAGTATCTCAAGGCTGCAATCTTGAAACTATCACAAGTCTCCTCCTTTTAACCACTGATGAAGATGCCGTCTTTAAAGGAGTAAAACATGTCACCGAGCATGCCATGAGATTGGAAGAGTCATATGTGCAGGATCAAAATGGGGAATGACTAAGCTATCATCAGAAGATCAGCCAGCCAGTCACCAACAGATCTGCACATGAAAGGATATGTTGGCAATGATAAGGAATCTGTTGAATGAGGAGCAAACAGAGGCATCCTTAACTCAATTAGAGGAGGATCTGAACGAAGCAAAGAAGCATCTAGAAGAGTCGGTCAATACAGAAAACAGTATAACCGTTGCAAAAGAAGAATGAAAGAAATTCAAATTAAAGTAAAAAAGAGAACTATGGTCAAATCCATACTCATTGTTATTGAAAACAGCCTTTTTGATACATTTTCACATTTCATCTGCGACATTGAAGGGAAAGACAATATCCATGTAGGCAAAGGAAGCTATTTTATGCTGTTCACACAGCAATGGAGGTAGCTATACCTGCGGTCATACATGCAGTAAAAGAATCTTGGCTCTGAAGTAAACCTCCATCTCGTACAACTACATTTCAAACTGGATGAACTGGATTAAAACAGGAGAGAGAACCTCAGGATCACAGACCTTACTGAATCCAAAATTAAGAGTTATGAGGCACTGAAGGAAGAAGTGATAAAGGTAGCACAGGAGGCAGGTGTTGAACTTTCAGTATTAAAGGGATGTTGAAACATGCCATTGTCTAGGTGAACCTCTAAAGGCCCCTCAGACACAGCCAGGTACAGTAAGGCAGACAAACCAAAATGTAGACAGACCATCAGATTTATTTTGAGGAGTAAGAGGGACCAGCTCTACGACAGTAGATTCAAACTTTAAGGGGAAGAATGCCTGCAAGGGAGTATTCACAAATGACAAGATCACCACCCTGGCCTAAAAGGTCCTTATGGCAACCAAGAAATGAATGCCCCTGATTGTAAAACACTCATCTAAGAAAAGAAAAAAAAATATCAAGATCCCAACATTTTCTTCGCTTTAAAAAAAAAGAGCTGGGATGGATGAATACCTAGATCTCGGAAGGATTTGAGATAATAACAGGTTCTGACATGCAAAAAGAAAGCTTGAAAGGATGAATAGATCTCAGCAAGTTCTGAAGAGCTAGTGCATATATTTCATTATCACATAATTTGAATAATTGTCTTTCCACTCTGGCTTGCCATACATTTGTAAATCAATCTGAGTATTTTCATGACATGACTGCATATTACTGACCCTGAGCAGTGAAAGATGGCAGCTTAAGACAAGAGAGGGTGGAAAACAAGAATAAAGTATCCAAGGGAACCTTACAAAAAAGCCATCTATCTTTCCAGGCTTCCAACTTTGTTTCATTTGAGCCATCTTGATTTACAATTCTATGCATGCGCCACATTACCAAGTGCAGTTTGACTTGTTCACCTAATCAAGGCTAATGGCTAAAAAAAATTGTACTGGATATGATCTTTTTGTAAATTACATAAAAACGAAGTTCTCTAGTCAGTAATAAAAACCAGATGTAGAGTAGGAATGGTTTGCACATAAGCCACCGGAAGAATACAGAATAATATTAATATATAATATAACCTTTCATCTGGCAGGCATCAACTGCTCGTCAGTGAAGTTCTCTCCAGATTGTCTCTTAAGCTTTCTCCATCTGTTACTGCTCCTGCTAAGGCCTCCAGTGATGCAACGGAAGTCTCTGGCTTTGGGAGGATGGAGTATACCAGCCGATCGCTACTGACCTCTGGACGAAGACTCACCTTACAGTCTGTAGACAGTACAGCGAGGCATTGCCTAGCAAAGTACCTGTTGGCTTCATGGACATCAGGGTGCTCCAAGTACTCCTCAATCTGTGATCACACAAATGGGAATAAAGATATCTTAATATTAACCTTAGTGTTTTGAAGAACAAGGAAATAAGCATAATTCTGGATTTCCTTGTATGTCTCTATATACTTACAATACTAATGAGATTTACTTAAACTTCTTTAAAACCCATGAAACCAACAAACTAAATCTATCTATGAAATATGATAAATAATTCTTTTCCATAGAGATAACTTTTATTACTTTATTCGCAACATAAACCTTTTGCGGGGGGCGGGGGGCGCTAGGGGGTTGGGTAGGGCGTGAATTGCAGCGGTTCAAAAATGCGAAGCAAAATTTGTGTAGAGGGGCCTTCCATGCCACCCCACACCCCTCCCCCCCCCCCCCCCACCCCTCCAAAGTAAGGGTTTAATCAAGTTCCTGTTCTATTCTTGATTACCTGTGTTATTAATTATTTAGCAACTTCACTGTGAAACCATACCACTAAAACCCGGCTCACACGAGGCGTCATTTACTGGTACGATCTATTGCGCATCATGACAGTGATGTTTATAAAGTGTTTGCAAGATGAACAGTGCAAACTATACTTTAACTGGCTGCATGGGTTACCGGTACTTCCCTTTGGCTCAACTGGGCGCAGGTAATGATGCAATTGAAATGACACCTCATGCGAGCCAGGATTTAGACATAAACAACTTACAGGCATCCATCTGCATGCTGCTATTTCTCTTGGGTCCATCTTGATTTCTGAGGTCAGAGGTCGAAGGTGACATACAAAGTATATGTCAGAACGGCCAAACCGAAATTGATGCACGTGACGGAAGCAGCCAATGGACTGGAACTCTGCAGAGATCCCTGTCTCTTCCAGAACCTCACGACAAACAGCGTCGGGTATGTCTTCCTCTATTAGTACAGAAAAAAGCAATACAAAGGAATGCCAGTTTATGTGCCGATACAGTTTTACACGAACACATTATGTCATTCATTAGAAAATACTGTATCTTTATGAGGTCAAGTGCAAATGTTTAGTGATGTGTTATGATGGTGAATGCAAAATGCCATCTACATTCTGTAATGCACACTGATTGAAAAACACATGTAGATAAATAATGTTGAAGACTAAATGAATCATTTCATGAAATGAAAAGGGCTGAAATTAGATGCAACATGAAAGTTATTATTTGCTTCAATGGTAAAGATGTCTACATACCCATTACACAGAGCAAAACATCACAGTAAAGCAAAACATTACAGTAAAGCAAATTTACTTTTAACAGCATTTCATATTGCTAGGTGCGAATATAGTACTCAACTATGCATCACAAGTTGCATTACTATCATCCAAGCTTCAACAGGATTACTATCGAGGGTGTTCACAGGTATTCAAGGACTTTACTTCTTAACAGGTAGAAAGAATACCATTCAATGACCAAAATTATATTAAAGTGAAAATACTACATTCGAATGAACTATGCACTAATAAAGGTACAACAATATCTCTGCATGCTTACTTGGGTCTACAGCACCCCCTGGTAATTTCCATTGTCTTTTCCCTGCATACAACTCTTGAATGACAAGCAGTTCATTCTTCTCATTCAATACAAAGCCACCAACTCCTGAAAAGAAAATCATTACAGAGAATGATACCAAAACAACCTCAGCAAAATAAAATGTGATATAAAATGTTGAGCCCGATTGAAAAATCTTGAAACTAAATATAGCGAAACCTGTCTATAATGACCACTTCAAGGAAGACAAGAAAAAGAAGTCTTTATGTGCAGGTGGTCTTTATGTACAGGTTCCTTTAATACACGCTAAATGAGAAATACTCGTATGGGAAAGAAAAACTAGAAATATCCATTGCCGCGCAATGCGAATGTATCCCCCGGCACTGGCAGCGAATCGAAGGAGGGACAAAGAACCTCCCCCATCCCCTCCCTCAAACAAAAGGATGGCGTAGAAATTGCCGGCAGTGGACAGACTATTGTCAACGCTAGGACCAGCATCACCAAAACAATGCATGTGTGTAGATTAGAGTATAATGCATCTCTGTTGAAAATTTGAAAGAAATCTGTCAATAAATGTGACCTCAGAGCGCGCACAAGATATCCACTAAAATATGCCCTTTGACTCTATGAAAGACGGAACACTGGGGGCAGCATCACCAAAAACTGTAGAGGTCTAGAGTAATCTATGATGGACCTCCAAACAAAATCTGAAAGAAATCAGTCAACAAATGTGTCCTCCAGAATGCATGCAACCAAATATGACATTTGACCCTATAAAAAGCGGAACACTGGGGGCAGTATCAGCAAACACTAAAAAATCTGTCAAGAAGTGCAGAAGTAAGAGTGCACGAAATGGACAAATGACCTTTGACCCTATCAAGGACGGAACAATGAGTGCAGCATCACCAAAAAGTAAAGATGCACGTAGATTATACCAAGATACATCTCCATACAAAATTTGAAAGAAATCCATCCAGAAATGTGTCCTGCAGAGTGCATTCACGCCATCCCCTGAAGTATGACCTTTGACCCTATAAAAGACGGGACACTGGTGGCAGCATCACCAAAAACTATAGGTTTTTTTAGATTACACAAAGAAACACCTTTATGCAATTTTTGAAAAAAAATCTGTCAAGAAGTGCAGAAGTAAGAGTGCACGAAATGGACAAATGACCTTTGACCCTATCAAGGACGGAACAATGAGTGCAGCATCACCAAAAAGTAAAGATGCACGTAGATTATACCAAGATACATCTCCATACAAAATTTGAAAGAAATCCATCCAGAAATGTGTCCTGCAGAGTGCATTCACGCCATCCCCTGAAGTATGACCTTTGACCCTATAAAAGACGAGACACTGGTGGCAGCATCACCAAAAGGTTTTTAGATTACACCAAGAGACACCTTCATGCAAAATTTGAACACAATCCGTTGAGAAATGTGCCTGCCAGAGCGCACACAAGAGTGCACACAAGACATCTATCAAAATATATGACCTTTGACCCTAAAAAAGACGGAACACTGGAGGAAGCATCACCAAAATCTATAGGTTTCTAGAAATTCCAAGAGACACCTTCATGCAAAATTTGAACAAAATCTGTTGAGAAATGTGACTGCTAGAGCACACACATTAACTATCCCCCAAAATATGGCCTTTTACCCTATAAAAGACGGAAAACTGGGGGCAGCACCACCAGAAATTATAGATGTCTAGATTTTACTAAGATACACCTCCATACAAAGTTTGAAAGAAATCCGTTGAGAAATGTGACCGCTAGAGCGCACACAAGAATGTGACATGGCGGCGGCGGCGGAATGCTGCTGAATCCAAAGTACTCCGGCATTCTGCCGGGGGATACAATTATGGTCTTTATAAACAGGTGGTCGCTAAAGCAGGTTTCACTGTACTGTAATCGTAAATAGAAAAAAACTCATTCTTTCCGCACAGCAGCGCTTCATAGTGTTTTAATGCATTGGTGCCTTCTTTCCACCTTCAGAGACTTGGACACACCTGACTTGCACTGCAGACTGGACAAATGGTTTCCTGTTTCACATTATAGTCAACTACACTTACCTTGTATGGAAGACAATCCCTATGAAGTTTTCCTTTTCCTTTCCTTGGTAGACATCCTGTTTATAAGGGTTACCATTTGGAAGGAAATAGTTATGTCATCATGGCTATATTGTGAAATAGGAAACTACTAGTTCAGTGTGCATCATGCACAGTCACACAGAGTAGCATGCAGAGTCTATGGAGGGAAAGAAGACACCAATGTGTTTGATAAAATAAGCATCACTTTCTGGGTGAATGAGTGTATTCCTACATCACGATAAGCCTGGTAAGGCTCTTTGAAGAGTAAAAAACAAAACACATGTTAATTTTAATACACACATTTCAACGGGATGTTGACGGACTTGTCATTATGACAGCTTGATGAAGCGCTGCCCTGATGCATATTTTTCATAAAATCCAACTGCAAATGTGACAGCCTTAACCCTAATAGGACCGGGGGGGGGGGGGGGGGGGGGGGGGGGGGGGGGGCCGATTCCGCCCCCCCCCTTGACGTTTCGCGTAATATGTTCGCATCGCGAAAAGCAGTCACCACGCCGCTTCACTACTTTTTTCTTTCAAGTCTTGCGCAACTTTTGAGACCAAATTTGTGATGTCCGCGCGTGCGGTTCCGGAGTTACGCAACATTTCGTAAGTGCATGTCAGACCCAAAATTGCTCAAAAACGTGATTTTGTGTACAAATCCAATGCAAATTGTGTTTCCAGCTAAAATTCATAAATGTTTCATTATTTTTATTTTTACTGTTTAAAAACAATTAATTTTATGTTGTTTATGATTAAAATAGTGTCGCCGACGAATTCCATCGAAAAAACAATAAAATACAAAAAGTCGAAAAACAAAGAAATACATAAGAAATTAAAAAAACAATAAAATTCATAAGAAAAAAAGGATTTTACCGAATTTTTTTTTTGTTTATTTGATCAGAATCTGACAAAGAGTCTCTATACAAAAAATTAGCAGTTTTGGGGCTTTATTTAATTTATAAGAGCAAACCATTAATTTTATGCATAAATTAGCATAATTAATTAGTTGTGACATTTTTCGGAGAAATTGACTATACAGTTTTGTAGATTACGTGGTCGGCGACGTGTGTGCCGATTTTCGTTGCGAATGCGCGTTGGACGGCCGAGATCTTAGGGGGGGGCGGAATCAGCCCCCCCCCCCGCTGTGAGATGGGTCTAAATAACCCGGCTCTATTAGGGTTAATGTTCAGACACACGACAACAACACCCCCCCCCCCCCAATCTATGCATGGCCGTCACTTTAAATCCCCATGGATGGCCTTTATGGACAGGTTTGACTGTGCAGTTGTATAACACATGCTCCAGTGACAAATACACAGTTAATTTTGTAAACTAACCAACAAATTATGAAAGTTAAATAATAATATGGAATATTACGGACGCAAAATTTTTTTTAATGTACCATAGCGCTTATATGACAGATTTGAAAACAGAATGGTTAAATTCAGTCTATAAAGAAAGAGAAGTAGCCCCGGACCAAGACCAAACACTATTCCTCAGCCTTACCCTAGCATAAAACCCAACAGACCGGTTCTGTAATGTATTCAAAGTTTTTATGCACATTTTTTCTCTGAGCACCTATTGACGAGCTATTCCATTAACCTGCTTTTTATAAATGAGCCTCAGTGCTTGGAATCCAGTTTGCATACATTACTTGTTGCTATGTCTGGCAAGCCCCCGAAAAGCTTTCAGGTTGTCAAGAACAGCCTTTGTTTGAAAGGTATGCATAAAATTTGCATACATTATCAAAGTGGTCTATTGCAACCCTAACCCTACATCTGTGATGAAATAAATCCCAAAGCAACCGTAGCTAAAGCAGAAATCCAAAGACCCCTCCCTGCATGCATTTACCAATATAATGAGTAGCAAAGCCTGGCAGCATATTGGGCTCATCCTCTGGAAGCCATCTTGTCATCATCACATAATTGGGTTGGGCATGGTGGAACACAAAACCAAGCTAGGGTATGTGAAACAAAGGGCAAGCAAGCACAGCAATAATTTGTTTTAATTGGTACAGAGCAGAGCAGGTCAAATAATAATACAATAAATATGGAAGAAATAAGCAGAGAAGTGATGGTAAAAATCCAATTGTGAAAATTACTTTTTACTCAAATTTTCTAGGATTAAGATTATAATCTTTACAAGGGATTCAGTTGTCCTATGATGTGGCTTAATTTTCAGTTGCCCAATCCATCGCAAATCACTCATGTGAAAGTGAAATGAACACTCTTGTGTGCAAATGGTATATATTTGAGAACACTTCCTGAGTGGATACTATATAGTACACATGGCACTCGCATAGGAGGTTCAATCTTTAATGTTCATTAAATCCCTCCAATCAGGCTTCTCAGCAGAACAAAATTGCGGCATGGTTCAAATTGACAGAAATATGGCTTTAATGAATCCTATGGGGGTGATGTAAGATAATCAAAGCAATTTTGCATGTTGAAAGTATGCATTGACATATGTATTGGTCCATATAGTGAAATATGGCCTTATGACATGCCAAGAAGGTGGTTTGGGAGGACAAAAAAAAAGACTTTAAAGATTGAAAGTAGGCATTGACTGATTTATTACCCTTGTTGTGGGAATATACATATGGTTTTTATTTTTTTAAATTCCTCATCCTTGGTACTAGCGAGAAGGCTGCCTCCAATATTGCTCTGATGTTTCAAACTTTAAAAAGAGATGCAACAGAATGAAGGCTTTTGAGCAATTTCATGAAAGTAATCTATGTAAATGGTAAAGCCTAATTCAAGAGCCACGTAGGAATTATAACCACATACTGTACATATTTGCGAAAGGGCAGTTTGCGCTTGGTGGGGGCACTGAACTGAAGAGTCTCATATTGTGTCACAACTTAGTTAATCTCTGCATATTTCTAGAATATTGTCAGTTGAACAATATAACATCAAATGTAAAGCAACTGAATATATGGCAGTGGCAGAGAAATATAAAAAGCACACGTATCCATCAGGGGAACGTTTCATCAAGCATTTTGTCAGTGATTTATACTGACAACTGTTATAAGGTACTGAAATCTATGCATCTGATTGGCTGAGAGCAAATTTGTCAGTCACTGACAAAACGGTTGATGAAACGCTCCCCAGGACCCAAACAAATAATTTGCTTGAAAATGGAGTGGGTACATAGATCTTTACTGTCTCAGTAACAAAAATTATTTCTTTATAACCGAGTATTACAGCAATTACTGCACTGATGGTACTCAACACTTCATCCTACGTATGCAACTGAAAGTCACTCTGACGTAAAATATCTATTGGGAAGCCCTGAAAAATAAATTCATTTCTTTCATTCTAATTCACACAGGAAAGGGTCCATTAGCATCCTTGATATCAGCCATTACTCATAACAGGAATTATTCAAGGGCTAAATTGATCACATTTTGTTCTTCAAATTGGCAACAATAATATATTTCTTTTAGTGCTACATGGTTCTAATAAAATGTATTGTCTTTGAAAATAATATGCATAGTTAGAAACTTTGTCTAAAAGTTGAAAAAATTACCAATTTTGATCAAAAACATTTGTTTTGAACATCTCATTGTGTTGCCAATTTAAGGATTTTGAAGCTTATTCTCCTTTTTAAGATTCCTGGCATCAAACGCAATGCCGTCATGCAACAAAAATGGACACAGTGTGTGCAGCAATTTTGCTCTTTCTACTCATGCATCTGGTATGTTCTTAGACTTCTGAATCAAAGGTTATCGAGTCAAACCACAAAATGTGGTCAATAAGCCACTTCGGAGATGCAATCTGAGCATGAGCAGATAAAGGTCATCTGTACCAAATTCTAAAACTCACTGACACTAATATTCGATATGTGCTCATGAATGTCATGTAATCATTATTCAATTATGCACTAATGGTGCATTCCATGATATCCAGGTGGAAGTATTCTTTTTAAAGGGGGAAACAAAAGCTATTCATGAGGCACCTCTATCACTCCCAGAGTTATTTTTCTGAAGTGCACATAAAGGGACCCTCCATGTCTAAAATATCTGTGGATATTTGGGGTCATTTGTACCATGCGCTATAAACCCCGAACTGGCTTATTGTCTTGAAACATGTACCTTGGCAATGATTCCTACAAGGTCAGCTTGGTGCAGGGGTACTTTGATCCAGATACCTCTCTTTGAAGTCTTCTTCCAGTGACTTAATGATTCTAAAACAAATAAAATCAAGAAATATAAGACCATTTCATTGACCTCCATAACATCTTGGTCTTTTGTTGCATATACACTAAAGGAAAAAAGAAACTTATAAAAGTTCAAGAGATCACCAAATTAAATTCTCTGCATGGAAATGTACCAAATTTGGATATAATGTTGATTCAATGCATGGCTTTAAATGACAGTCAATAACAAAAAGTTTTCTTCAATGCCACAAAAGAAATGTGCACTGAAACAAAGGACTCTCTAATCCCAAAGTCACAAAGATAAACTGCAGTCTTGTACACCATATGCATGTCAATGAATGAAACAAAAGAATTTCAAAAGGGATTTGCACCCCTCGAGCAAGAGGATATTGATGTTCTGCCATGGTTCGCCCGTTCACCAGACCTTTCCCCAATTGAACATCTCTGGGAAGAGCTTGGTCGACGTGTGTCAAGGCGTGACAATCAACCCATCAATAGGGAGACGCTCATTGCAGCACTGCAAGAGGAATGGAACAATGTTCCCCAGGCTACCATCGCGAATCTGATCGGAAGCATGCGAAGACGGTGTACAGCTTGCCAGCAAGCTAGAGGTGGACATACTGGCTATTAATCTGTTTGGATATGAACTTGCAAATCCCTTTTGAAATTCTTTTGTTTCATTCATTGACATGCATATGGTGTACAAGGCTGCAGTTTGTCTTTGTGACTTGGGGATGAGAGAGTCCTTTGCTTCAGTGCACATTTCTTTTGTGGCATTGAAGAAAACTTTTTGTTATTGACTGTCATTTAAAGCCATGCATTGAATCAACATTATATCCAAATTTGGTACATTTCCATGCAGAGAATTTAATTTGGTGATCTCTTGAACTTTTATAAGTTTCTTTTTTCCTTTAGTGTAGTTTCTATTTGTTTACACCTATAGTGTAACTAAATAAAAAGGTGTTTTATTGTTCAATAGAACCCCCCCCCCTCCCCCCTTTTTTCCTTTTCAAGAGAACACAAAGTGAGATTTCCTCAGTCCAATTCTCTAATGTCTAGGATTAAACAAGATTTTTCTGTCGAAATCAATTTCATTCCATTCCATAACACTGTTCATATTGCATGGTCCCATTAATTGCTTTTTGACAATTTCCTGAAAAGTTGAAGTTTCTGCTACTTTTCTGCTGTTCTCTCAGTCAAAAACAGAAGAGATTCCTAGTTTTACGTTACCTGTCAACATCTCTTTAAATTCATCTGAAGTGCTCCAACTCTGTTCATCCGTTGCCACGGTAATTCCACCAAACACATCAGTCCGGCCTGTAAATATCTCGGGACAATTTCCGTCTTCCATTGCTGAAGATGACGACCAGATAAATCTCTGAATTATCAGGAGACGACAAGCCTACACAGGAGTACAGTGACAGGATGTACTGGTTAAACAAAAAAACATACAGCATACGACTACCAAAGAAAATAACCTTCACTAAAAAAATGGATTAACCTTTCATGTTGGCGTTGGCCCCTTTTTGTTGGTTGTATAAATAATTTCACCTTTATGACATTGGTACCCATACTGCACGGAGTAAAAACTAAAACACTATCTCCATCCAACAATTACATGTATGATGGGGGGACCTAAAGCTACGCACTTTGTTTTCAGCAGCTAAAAGGTCACATAAATCACTGGCTTGTCACCAATTTCATTCCATATCCTGATTCTGGATATTCTAAAGTTGATTTGTGGAGAAAATTACGATGGGTGAATGTCAATAATGCACGTTTTCAGGTCGATATCAATGCCGATGTCAAATTTTGTTCTTAAAAATGAAGGGGTCCTAAAGCTACGCACATGCAATAAATGAATGCAAATCTTGATATTGAAATTGACTGTGTGTATCTATCGCGTGTGTGTTTTAGCCTGATTTGAACGCGTTGCATTGCGGGTGTATGTGATTTGTATGGTGCGTAGCTTTAGGACCCGCGTAGCTTTAGGACCCCTTGCCATACTACTACTGTAGCGGTTCAACATAGGTTGTGATGTTGACAATATTATGTAAACAAGAATCAAAGTTCGTTATCCTTTTATCTCCTAGGAATCGTATCGCCGCAGTCACTACTTTGTTTACATTCTGCTTTCCCAGCTGCTAGCCACGCGCATCACAGTTAGTTGGCGCTGGCCATCAGTGGAGATTGATGGCACTGGCCGTAATGTTTTATACACGCGCTTAATTCCCTCAGCTCAGCACAGACAAATTAATGATGCATATTATGACCTCAGGTCATTGGTTGATAATCGTATATTAATAATAATGTTTGGGGTCACATTTTTCTCATATAGACCTCTAAATAGATTTTCAATTCAATTTCACACAAACATGTCCTACTCGGACATTTTCCCTCCCTGTTTGAATTAGCTGCCATTGGTCAGTCTTTCCCGTTTTATGATTGGTGCGTTTAAGGGACCTTTTGATTGGAAAAAGTTTGTTCTGGTTTTGGTAGTAAAAACCATATTTGGATTTTTACTTTACTCGTACTCACAGGCGTAGCCAGGATTTTTCAATAGGGGGGGGGGGGCAGACGTGAAGGATCCAACCGCATAGCCAGGATTTCATTTTAGGGGGCAGTTGTGGGGCACGCGAAGAGTGCGAAATTGGTGATGAGCACGCTCTCGATCCCCAGGGGGTGGGTGCAGGGAGGGGAATTTCACGAAAGCTCTTACGTTTTACAGCAAATCTGAGGGAAAGATAACGGCTCGTAGCACTTTTTTAAAGGCGGAAAATCAGTTCGACGCCCTGGCTGCTTTTCAGTTATTTGGACGTAATACTGCACTGTAACATGGGTGGGTGCAGGGAGGGGAAGTTCCCCCCTTCCCGCGCGAAGCGCGAAAGCTCTGACGTTTTAACACCTTTATTTAGGCGGAATGTTAGTTCGACGCCCTGGCTGCTTTTCAGTTATTTACATATACTGCACTGTATGTAACAGGGATGGGTGCAGGGAGGCGGAATTTCCCCCTTCCCGCGCTGACGTTTTAGTAAATTTGAAAGATTTTTGTAGGCAGAAAGTTATAGTTCGACGCCCGGACCGCTTTTTAATTATTTGGACTCAACATTTCACATGCGAGGGAGTGAAGCCAGTGGCGTATCTAAGGATTATGGCGCCCGGGGCAAAAAATTAAGTTAGGCGCCCCCCCACCCCCCCCCCCCCCCCCCCCAGTGCCCAAACTTATCTACGTTATTGTACATCGAGCGGCAAATTTTTCACATTTTAGCACTAAAAAACGCATTTTCTTGTGCATTTCACCCAGGAAATTTTGCATTTTTCCATCGCATTTAAGCGGTAGAGAAGCTCGAATTTTATACATTGATAAACGGTTTTCTATTCACTCACTTCTACAATCGGGAACAGAACTAACCAAAACCCTATATAGGCTTGAGAAAGAGTCGAAAATTCAGCAAGGCGACCTGAAGTTTAGATTCCTTTCAAAAGTTGAACATTTGCAAATGCTTATACAATTTATCCTATGTATTGGGAGCGCAATATTTAGCAGGAGTCATAAGAAACTTACATAATAATAGCGAGCAAAGCAAAGAGACCGAGCTTTGGAAAATTTTCGCATTTCAAACATTCAAAAACTAGATTTCTATGTTTACCCTGCGGATTTGGGGCGGTGATCCGTAAAGATTATGATTTTTATTCATTTCCCCCTATTTTTTACTCTCTCTCTTTTGCGTTTTTTGCGCCCCCTCCAAGTGCTGCACGGGGCACGTGCCCCTGCCCCCTAGATACACCACTGAGCGAAGAGACCGAGCGGGGGTTGGGAGGGGGTATCCCCCTCCTACATCAGGGTTTCAAAAATCTGTCGATAAATCTTGCATTTTAGAGCATCCCAAAATGTTTTTTTAATGAAAAGACGAAATGCATGGATCTACGCCATGGACGGAACCCTTAATTGAGAATAACAATGCGAGCAAACGAATTTCCTTCAATATTTTCGCATTGAAATTAAGGCATTTCTTATTTCCTTACTTCTAATCATTAAAGAATGTGAGGGTATTTCAAGATCAAACATGAGTTTGGATAACAATTATTAGTTTTAAGTTAATGTATCATAATTCAAAAATATTGGAGAGGGTAATTATACAGGCCACCCCCCCCCCCCCACCTTAATTTTTTTATATATACCCCCATCCCCCGGATCGACACCCATGGTAACAGGGATGGGTGCAGGGAGAGGAGAGTTATTCTCCCCCCCCCCCCCCCCCTTCCAGCGCGAAGCGCGAAAACTTTAACGTTTTAGCAAAACCAGATAACGGCTCGTAGGCCCTGTTTAGGCCATTTTCTCTCACTTCCCCCGCTTTTTCGCTCTCGCTCTTTTTTTTTTTTTTTTTTTTTTTTAGTGGCTGCATAGGGGGGACCATGGCCCACCTGGGCCCCCCTGGGCCCCCTGTCTACGCCAGTGTTCGTACTCTCGCGAGTCCGTCGCATCGCCACTTAACCTCTAGGGAATACGGACATATAACTGGTAATGTCTGTATACTCTGCCTTAATTATTGCTGAATTTTATATCCCGCATTTAATTTCCATCTTGGATTTTATATATTTTATCAACTTTGGGAAACTATTAGTAGTCTAGTAGTAGTGGTGGTGGTGGTGGTGGTAGTAGTATAGCAGTAGTAGTAGTAGTAGTATAGTAGACAGTTTTAGTTGTCTCAAAATATAAATAGCCCTAATCATGTTTTGATGGCATATGTCAATTTTCAAGTTAGATGAGCTATACCGTTAGTGCATCTTCTGAACTTTTATACATCTACACCGTCAATTTGATGTGAACTTATTCACCAATCGTATGCTCACCGAACGTACCCTCTTAATCTCGTTATAGAACATTTCGCCGTTTATTCTATTTTCAAAAAGTCTTAAACTAAAGACTCGCGGTTTACAATCCGGCGGTCTGTCGCTATAGAGATCACTCTTTGCAAGTTGTCTGACGGTAATTGTAAACAGATGCATGCATGTACAAAACAAAAAGGAAATCTCAAGTTTGTATAATCACGATCAAATGTTGCATTTCCTTTAACAAACAATTGAGAAGGAAAATAATTTCTTTATCTGAATTGTCTGCCTTTTGGGGTCGTGTGGTAAGCTCCCGGGGGGGGGGGGGGGGGGGACTCGGATGATATGGGTGTACACATGCTTGTCCATGGGTTTTCAAAATACCCCCTAAACCGGTTAAATACTTGGATGAAAAAAGACCCCTAAACGAGGATTTTTGGGCGGTTTTTCATCATCCAACCTCCCTAAACAGGTTTGACTTCGGCCAGATTAGTCAAAAGCACCCCTTTTTGTTGAAAATCAGCGTTTTTGGACCCCTTAACGCGTAACGCGCGTTAAGCCCACCGCACACTATACGGTCGGTCTACGCTCCGATTTTGAAAGAAAATGTTATAGCATTAGATATAAACACTTAAACACATTAGATATGTTTGATTGAGGTTCAGAATAGTTACATATAGTAAAATCGAAATTACAGGCTATTACGAGCATTCTAGTCGGAGGAAAGGCCAAATCGGCTCCGAATCGTAGTGACGTCAGAGCAGTCAGGCGATTGTCTACGATTTGAAACTGATTTGGCCCTTATCCCGGATATAAGGCTGACATCTCACCAAATTCCTATGTTGAGTATTCATTATTGTTCAGAACCTGAATCAGCTATCTTTCACTGGTTAAACTGCCTATATTTAATGCTATTGCGATCCACATGAAAAACTTGTGTGCATTTGCTCAGCGCACTTCGCACCGCGTCCTATAACACGGGAAAACTTGTCTCAGTTTGAGACACTATCCGTGAAATCACACGAGGGCTTTAAAGCAAATAAATATTTTTAATCATTTCGAACGGATAAATAATCTTCACACTTTATCCTATTATGTAGTGTTACTAACCCGTAAATTACTTGTGAGGAAACTACTGCACTTTCGGGTTAAAAAAGAGAGTTGAACACTCAACTCAGACCTTTCCCTATAGCAGTGAGAGCATTTTTCCCTACTTTGACCTTACATTGCCTCATTAAATCGAGTGGAAATTCCGAACAAGATGATTTATTGAGCCATTTCGCATACCAAAATGTGGCTAATGACATTTTCTAACTAGTGATCTAAACATCATTTTGATTGGTTGAGGGGAATTTGGTGCGATTTTGCTGTTCATTCACGAAAGTCCTCTTATTTCTTGTCACATTATTCACGAACGTGTCGCAAGAATAGTGCAGGCAAGGGCATTGGATTACGTACAAACGGTTTTCGCGCCTGTGAAAGAGGTCTGCTCGTATACAGCTTTTGGTCATTTTATCTACGATATTGCTGTATTTTTCTTGATATGTGGATATCTATGTGAGATAGGAGGAGTGCATACACAATTTTTAGACAAGGCTACTTATAGGAATGCAATATCTATTTTTGTTTTACATTTTGATCGAATTATATCGTCTGATATATATACGGATTAAGCGGGGAAAAGGGACCAACGTTTACTGGATTGTGCCATTGTACCAGGGGGTAACACGATTAGTTCGTCTGTTTGTGTTTCACAGACAAGGCAAGGTAGGAAAAAAAACCCCTCATATTATTAAATTCATAAGTGTTTGAATATAAGTCTATTGCATACTAAGTCATATATATATATATATGTATATTGCGATGATGATTGATAATAATGATATATAATGATATATTTTGTTTCAGTGAATGAAATTTCAAGAAAATGGAAATAAACTTATTCAGAGCTTCATTCAAATTAATGATTATTTCGGGTGAGGTATACTATGTTTTGAATAAGGACCATATTCATTATTTGAATCCCGCAGGAGTTTTTTTTCTGTGAAAGTTTTCCTGAAATGCAATTTTTCAACTGACAAGCACAATTTTCACGTTTCAGATGCGTGCACGATCTCAGTAAGGGCCTGTTGCTTGGAAGATGAGTTTTTATCATGTGCCTTCTTGCCGTTTTCGTGTATGCTCGATTTTATTGTTATTTATAGAGTTGATCAATACCTATCTCTGATCATGACTTTTGTATGCAATTGCAAACTAGAAATGTAATTTCATTACCATTGTCTTTATGTTGTAGTCCTACGGTAAATGGTTTCTTTGGTTCTCTGTCTATTATGTGTTTATCGTTTTTAGAGGTATTGTAATATTCACGCCAAAGATTTATTCAATTTTTGTTGTATGGGAAATATCCATAATAATATTGTGTGCGCGCGCAACACTCTTCTGTGAAGAAGACAAAGCTTATTCATAATATAAGAACTATTTGTTGCAAATTTGTTTGTGTGCTTTCGTGTGTAGCCTAAGATAGCATAGGAAAACTATTTTGTCAACCTTTTATGTGTTATGCTCTTGGAGGGTTCGAGAAGAACACAAAGTTATAAGTAAGTGCATGAGCAAGAAATTAGAGAGAATTCAGTGAGAAGCGAATTGATTAATGTCAGGGAAATATGGCGAAAAATAACACGAAACAGTATTTTGATGAAGAAAATAAGTGTCCATTCAAAGACATGAGATGTGTGCACAGCTACAAGAGGAAATGAAAAACATGAACAAGAGCCATGATGGAGTTTTATGAATGTCCGTGCTGAGGTTCAAGCTACTATCCGCTCAAAGTGCACCAATTATCCCTTTTAATAAAATGGACGCGCCCGCGATGAGACATGCTATGACGATTCGCTGGATTTCAAGAGCGGTCAACGATATTCGCACAAGCCAAACACTCGGTACTATATGCGGCGAAACCTGGAAAAGTAGTTCATATGTTTCCAAAAATCGGATCGTATAGTCGATCGTATAGTGTGCGGTGGGTTTTACGCGTTCCACCTGAAAAAAGACCCCTTTTACGCGTTTTCTTGGACGCGCATGTGTACACCCATATATCTTAGAGGTAAGCTTTTCTTACTTAAAAAATACGTTCTTGGACACATCAATTATTTCATCTCATATTTTATTTCCAATAAAATACTTTGCCACAAACCATCCTTGGAATAGTATTGCAGTCTTCCTGAACATCAACATTTTTCACATTTCTAAACTAAGGTCAAGGAGCACATCTAGGTCTTGTCAGAACAGAAACGGCTCTATGTGGTAGCTCATCTTCCTTTGTCCAATAAACAATTTTCAGAATTAATACCAACTTACAACAATAAGTTACCGCTGTGTTACCTCCGGAAGACAAAAGTTCAAAAGAGCAATAATTTTCAGAATACCAACCCTAGTACATGGTCTGAGCTACAGTGGATAAATATGTGTTTCTTGGGCTGATAATAAACTCCCTATAAAATCCCACCGGGACCAACTCGATCCTGCTCTCTCTTGGGACTGATCTGAACCAGTATTTATCCCTCTTTACGCTCATATAATATCGGGAAAAGTGTTGAAACTGCATTTTCCATTAGCTCCGATCAAATATTTGATTTTATATATTTTGTTCTCAACAATTACATCATCTAGTACGGGTCGATTGAGAATTACCCTAAATGACTGGATCTAGTTACGTACAGGCGTGCGTATGTCCATAGAGGGTGCTCGCGTGACGTCACCGAAACGCGAGCAGCCATATTGGAGGACAAACAAAAGGGATTAGGAAAATTCTGCAGTCAATACATACGCATGGAAACACCGGAGGGTGCACGCCGTTGACTTTGTACACAAAAAGTACACACATCGATCGCGAGCCATCAAAACACAATACACTACATAAACTCGCGTTCATCATACTTTTTCCTCCATTTTTATTTTCGCACTCTTTCACATCATGGTGAACTTTTGTGCCATATTCAATTGTGGAAACACTAACAGATTTGGCAGGGACAAGAAGTCATTTTACCGTCTTCCTGCTGTAATTTCGAGAGAAGGGGAAAAAACTTTGCAACTTTCATGTGAACGACGTAAGAAATGGCTCGCCGTGATTTCACGAAACGTCAAAACAACAAGTCTACCGTACATCCGTGTGTGCTCCGATCATTTCATCTCCGGTATGTCGAGAACTAACTAGAAGTCCGAACCCTGATAAAAAAAAACCCGACAATAATTGTACCACCAATATAGTGCCTTTAATAATGGTCATTGACCACTACTGCACTAGCACTGAGCGCTGACGAAATTACTAGACCTACCGCCGGTACTCATTTTCCATCGCATGTACAGAAAGTATGGTGGGAATAAGATAACTATTTTAAATACTTCCTTTCAAATTCAGCTCTTAAAAATCTCACTCTTACCTTAAATGTCCGTTAGGAGGAACTCCTGATATTTCCAGCAAAATCCAAGGTCAAAATCATGTCCAAAACCGAAGAAATCCGCCAATTTTTTTTTCGCGATCGCATGTTATTTTCATTCCGCCGATGTATTACACTATAGTCGGCCAATAATTTTCCCACAAAGAAACTCGGTATATATCGCGCGAACATCCATCTTTACGATCGATCGCGCACACGGAAAATCGGGACTTCTCCGTGTGCGCGATTGGGACCGAATTTTTTTGGGGGGGAGATGTCACACGTACGTTTTGATTTGATTTGATTTGATTCTTTATTTATTCACGGTAAAATCCCAATTCAGCTGCAAGACTGTTTTACAATGGGGCCGTGCAAAACAACATCATAACATAAAACAAACATGAAAATATAACATATAGAAATTAACAAAATGAAATTGCCGATGACGAAAATATGATGCACAGTTAGGATATAAATTAAATATATGTATATAACAAAAACTATTGCATGAATATGTTCAGGAGTGAGTAAAACTTAAATATTCTAAAATGGTTCGGAATATTTGTAAATTGATTTTTTTTCATGGTTTATAAAAATTCATTAAAATAGAGGGGATATTACACACCATAATATAAAACATATAGTATATATATAAGTTAAAAAAGAAAGTAAAATAGCACTAAATTGCAAATAATGTAAAAAATTATTTTGGGAAAAACACTAAAAAATAAATATATAAATACTATGTACAATGGAAATAATATTAGTAAAAAGAAAGTATATACACATAAAAAGAAAAGAATGACTATGTAGATATCTATCTATATATATTATATTATAAGTTAGTGTACATTTCCATCCCACTGTCGGATTGTTCAGAATAAATTACAATCTATTCTAGGTTAATAGAAATTTGAGTGAAAAGACGTTCACATGATTTTACTGAACTCAAAATACTACCATCTCTTGTATTGTTGTAATGAATAAACACATAGATTATATAACTGTTCTTTGACACGATTGGCTTCAAACCATATTATATTATACATTATTAGTATTAGCCACATTCGCTCACTATGTGCACAATTAATATGAATCAACATTTCCTGCGCGCGGATATTTTGAAATAATTTGCCCAGACATTCTAAATAATTTTCTCATGGATATGGAAATGAATGAATAAATTTATTTTCATAATATTGTAGAAATGGCCCATGAACATTACAATTGAAAGTAAACATAGTTCAAATATCGAATACAGATATCATAATAACAATCTCAATGTAATCAAAAGTGAAACTTTACATTAAATAGAAAAGGCAGTATCATGGGAGAAATAGCAAAGCCTAAAGGAAAAGCACAGCTTTTTAAAACTAACAAGAGAATTACAAAATACATGTACCGTTTGTAATTATGTATGCATGTACTGATATGGCAGTACACAGACGAGACAAGATATGCGTGAAAAAAGAAATAAACACACATAAACAAATCACTAAACATCAAAATAAAACATGCTTATATTAGCTGCTAATTTCAGCCATTTGGGTTTATACAGTAGTACGTACTAGGTAGAAAATCCAGATACACATCATAGTATGTGAACGTATTATCAAAAAATGTCTTGAACTCAGTTGAAGAATGGGTCTTGTTTTCGTTATGTTTAGTCAGGCAGAAATATACAATTGTTATGAACTTATACTGTAAGAGCTAATTTGATAATGTGTAAGATATCTTCTAAAAGAAGAGAGGAAGCTTGCCTTAGATTTGATTCAAGATGATTCCAATAAAAGGACCCAGTGTAAATAAATGTAAATTAATGTTTTCTGGGCAAGGTGAGTACAAAGAAGTGGTACATGAAAGAAAGGATTGTCATGTAGAATGCCATATATTCCATCATTCATTTTGAACGTTGATTGTAATACCTGAGGAAATTCATGAATTTGTGCTTGATACATTAAACTGCCCAACTGGTAATAAAACAAATCGTTTAGTATCAACAATTTATTTTCAAAGAATGATATTTTAAACGGAGCTAGCTACACTACAGTACAGAGTTGGGAAGAAAAGGTTGCAAGAAGAGAGCATCAATATGATTTGTAAATTAAACCAAAACATTCACTGAACAGACTGCAGCACCAGTCAGCACCAGTAGCATAATTAGCAATAGTCTACATGTACATCACTGGCGTACTAATGGGGGGGGGGGGGGGGGGGGGGCAGTTGCCCCCCCCCCCCCAATAAAATTCAAACATGGTTTATTCATAATTGGATACCAGTGATTTACAGATCTATGTTGTTGAAATGGCATGATTTCCTCCCTTAAAAAAACAATTGCCCATTATGTCACCCAGATATGATGCAGATTTTGTTCTCCCCCCCCCCCCCCCCCCCCCATAAAAAAGGTGTTTTGCTCATTACGCCACTGGTCTACACGTAGGCCTACATATCAATAATGACAATGACATATCAATGATATTATAGTCTACTAACAAAATTTAAAGAAATTATTTTAGTCTCCTCACAATTATACAGCCAGCTAGGGTAACCTCATTTATGTATTTTGTCTCTTTACTTTCTTTTAGGGAAACCATCAGCACTTTATGACTCTACCAATCCAGACTGGGTACCATCATTGAAGCTGGGGCATGACAAAGTCAGCATACAAAGTGTTGAGTGTGATTCAGACAGGTATAATAGAGCTCAAGCACAGCATGTAAAAAGAAAACATAGTTATGCTGGTGAAGCTCTTCTGGAGTTGGCTAATATTGATCCAGTTGCTGAGGACCAGGAAGAAGAAGTTACCAGAACTGCAACACAAAAAATGTTGGAAGGAAAGTCTCTTTCTAACATGGAGCAGGAGGTTCAAAGTCTTTTCAATGAAAATCAAGAATTGAAGAACCAGCTAGCCACTGAACGCAGCCATTCTGACCAGGATTTTTTCAAAGACAATGATGATAAAGTTAGATATTATACTGGACTTCTTAGTTTTTCAGTTTTAATTAACCTTTTTGAATATCTACCACAATTTTTGCCAAAGATGCAACCAAGATCTTTCCCTAAATTTCAATCTCTAGTCTTAACAATAATGAAAATGAGACTCAATTTGTCACATGTGGACCTTGGACATCGCTTTGGAATTGGCAGGGCGACTGTATCCACAGAATTTTTCTTACAGTGATCGACGCAATGTACACTGCCCTCCAAAAGTTTGGGTACACCTGTATTCAGAACTGATTTTTCACAATCACCCACATTTAATTTATCATCAGATTTTTGGTACTGTAACAATTTGGTATCAAATTGAAGGGTAGACATCGGCCTTCAAGTTGACACCTCTTTAACATGTGAAAAAGCATTTCAGGAGGCAGTCATGCGTTAAAGAGGCAACCTATCCCGCAAGATATCATTTCTAGTGGAAAAAATGAGGTCATTGGTTTGGTCAGTTGTGCAAGCATTTTTGCCTTTTCGGCTTTCTACAAAATTTGACCCTGGTTTGTACATTTATAAATTGACTAATATACATTAATCATTCCTCTACTCATGCAGAAAACTTATATTTTATATCTAATAAGCACATCGATATTTGGGGATCACCACAGTGTTTTTGTTTGTTTTTTTTCTTGTGAAAAATCATATTTTATTGTTTATTCTTTGCATTTGTGTTACTTTTTCAAGGAAAATAATGCCTAAATTATTAATAGCTTGTATGAGATGCACATTTATTTATTTTTCAAAGGTTTATTTAAGCACTTTGTGGAGGAAGACACTGGAAATGTCTTTCTCGGGTCCGCTCGCTATTCATAAGGACTGCTATTCATTTAACACACGCTATGAATAGCAGTCCTTATTAATAGTTAAGAATAGTGGTCCTTATGAATGGAGGCCCTTATGAATAGCGAGTTATTTTGTCTATGGTTTGCTTGCGATTTAGAAGGACCGCTATTCATTTAGTCACGCATTATGGATATCGGTCCTTATGAATAGCAATCCTTATGACCAGCGAGGTTACCCCGTCTTTCCATGCCTTCTGAAGAATTTCCAACAGATGAGGCTCAGTGGCTCACTTGTGGGCATATTTCTTGGACCTTCCTGTCCAACTCTTCCCCAAGCATAATTTTTAGGGCCCCTTTCTCTTCTGTATTCCAAAGCCAAGGTAGTTTTACATTGCCTTGAGGAATGTTTGGGGTCATTTTTCTGCTGGAAGACAAACTTGGGTAGGTACGTGTAGTTGTGGAGGTACTCATTGAAAATGTATTTCATTGCCTTCAGAAGATGAAGCTCACTTGCTGCAATTTGCTGGGCATTTTTATCAGACCTTCCTGTCCAGCTATTCCCATATCAGCTTTATCGGGGTGATCAATCCATGATTTTCAGGACCCTTTCTCTTCTTTTTTCTCCCGGTAGTTTAAGCAAAGCCTTAAATCATTATTGGGGTCATTGTCCTGCTGTCCTACTCCAGAAGCCATATAAAGACAAATTTCAGTGACTATCTCCACAACTACCTTCAAAACTTGACCAGTCAGATGGCCAGGATGTGCAGAACTAAGTCTCTATGGTCAGAAACATAAGAAAAACCTGATCACACCTGCCGATTTTTTGGTGGTTTTTTTCCCTTTTTTTATTCATTCAAATTTTACAATTTTAGTACAGCCTGGCAGGTAACCACTTTAGCAAACTCCGAGGTGGTTTGCATGGTTCACAGTATGTGGGAATAGGTGATATTTAACAGTTTGATGATTTTTTTTTTTTGATCTAAATTTTTTTGTTTGATATCCTTCTCGAGTCCACACACCGTATACATGTATTCATCCCCTGTACAGCTCCGTGGACCAGTGAGATATGGGGGGGGGGTCGTGTGTCCGGACGCTTAACGAAAACTAGAAATGTCCATTGCCACGCAATGCAAATGTATCCCCTGGCACTGGCAGCGATTTTTGCAAGGACCCAAGCTAAGATTTGTGTAGTCCCATATACAAGTTACACATGCCAGGTAAAAAAACCTGATCACACCTGCCGATTTTTTTTTTCTTTCTTTTTTATTACCTAGGGATACCTATATTCAGTTCGTGTGACGCAAGTGAGTCTCCTGAAACTTGCGCGTGTCGCACGCGACACGTGTATTCTACACTGGCGAGAACCTTGGGCTGGATCATTTCCTGGTGCAGGCGATGCATAATCGTACTTAATGGGCTCATTTTTCCAGCACCTATCCAAAGCTACTTCAAAACTGTGCACACTTGGGGCAGTAATGGTGTCGTTGGGAAGATTATTCCATAGCTTACGTATTCGTACATAGAAAGAATTTTTGTATCTCTGAGTTTTGGTCCTAGGAATGAACAATTTTTTACTATGTCCTCTTGTCAGATCTCTGAATTGATTCAAGTTTTACAATCTTAGCTGATCCTGGAAGGTAACCCTTTTAGCAAACTCCCAGGGTGGTTTGCATGGCTCACAGTATGCGAGAAATGGTGATATTTAGATCTATTTTTTTTTTTTGATATCTGCCTGACTGCCTCCACACACAGTCACACAGTATATGGATCCCATGTACAGCTCCGTTGGCCAGTACCAGATTGATAAGGCTAAGCCAAGCCCAAGGTCAGGGTCTCGTACAGCTAGGATAATTTGACCGGGTCGAGCTGTCCAGGGTAGGTCAGGTGGTCGGGTAATCCAGCGCAGCAGGGTTCCAAGGAGTGGGGGGGGGGGCACTCAATCCAAGAAGTGGTGGGTCTGTGCCGCTGGCAAGACAAAAAAGGGGGCTACGGAACAAACGCATCATGAAAAGGATGGCCTTCGCAATGACTAATGGTAACATTTTTTAAAACTGGGGCCTGGCCCCTGGGCATCGTTTCACCAAACCGTCATATCATATGTACAACTACAAGTTCGCCGACATCCCATTGAAACGCATGTTAATAATTTTGATAGGTCTACACACGTTTCAATGGGATGTCGGCGAACTTGTATTGACCGTTTGATGAAACGCTTCCCTGCCCCGAGTTCCCACACACACGCTCCCATTGGCTAAATACGCTGTGTGTCATGGCAAGTCTCAAAGTAACAGTATTATGCCTTATGGCGTCTTCGAAACGGGCCGAGGCAGGGAGGGCATGGAGGGCCAGAACTGACGGGATGGGAGCGGGAACGGGCACACCCTTTCGAGACAAGCCCCCCCGGTTATCTCGAATGGACGCGTTCCCAGCGAGAAGTTCAATGAACGCGCCACTTCGAGACAACCGGGGGGGCTTTCCTCGAATGAGTGTGTTGAGTAGACTTTTGTAACAGACGTTTTAGAATTTTTTTTGAAAAATGTACTCTTGCTGGTTTTTTCGTTTTTCTTTTGTCTAAGATGTAGAAAATATAAAAAAACGGTATCTAAAAATGCTTTTGACAAGGAAATCATTATTTGTGCAAAATAAATCGGAGAATTGAATAATTATGCATTTAAAACACACGGGGAAGAAAGGGCAAGTGGCGTAGCTAGGATTGTTAATTTATTTTTATTTTTTTGGCGTGACCTGTTAAATATTGTGAAATTGTGTTACAGACATGTGCTGACATAAGCCAAGGTGTGTTTATCATCTTTCCAAAGTTAGAAACACCTTTTAATGCCACTATCATTCTATCAATACCCACTATCAAAAGTCAAAACTCATATCAAAAGGTCGTTTGTACCGGCCCCCAACTCCCCATACCAGGGTAGGCCTATGCTCGTAACTCCTTTTCAAAAGTGACCCCCTATTCCGGAGAAGTTGGAATTTGTTTTACCCCCTATCCCGGGAAATTTTCTGAGATATTGGACCCCCTATCCAGGCAATTTAGGAAATTAACCCCCCCCCCCCCCCCCCACCTATCCCCGGGGAGGAAACCACCAGAGTCTGCGAAAATTGACCCCTATTTACATTTTCCGGGAATATTTTTTCATCTTCCTCATTCATCTTCCTATTTTCTTACTCACCCACCAATAAGGGGTGGGGCATGGCCATCTTGTGCCTCCCCCCCCCCCCCCGTAAAAAAATACGCCGCAGTGAATTAACATTCTATTCTGGACTGTCTGCCCGACCAGACCTTTGACTTTTAAATGAACATTCCATTATGAATTCATGCAACCTCATACATTCATTTGACAACCCCCGGTTATCAGTGACGGCACCGGGGGGCATGGGGGGGGGGGGGGGGGCATTTGCCCCCCAGTCAGAAGCTTTGCCCCCCAGTTGCCCCCAATAATTTTCGGAGTGAAAAAAATAAAAGGGTGGAAAATTTTGTTTGTCCGCCCTTGCCCCCAACAATTTCTTTTGCCCCCCCCCCCCCCCCCCCCCCCCACCCCACTTTAAAAATCCTGGTGCCGCCACTGCCGGTTATATTTTCTAAAAAAAAAAAAAAGTTAGACAAAAGAAAAACGAAAAAACCAGCAAGAGTACATTTTTCAAAAAAATTCTAAAACGTCTATTACAAAAGTCTACTCAACACACTCATTCGAGGAAAGCCCCCCCCCCCCCCCCCCCCCCCCCCCCCGGTTGTCTCGAAGTGGCGCGTTCATTGAACTTCTCGCTGGGAACGCGTCCATTCGAGATAACCGGGGGGGGGGGCTTGTCTCGAAAGGGTGTGCCCGTTCCCGCTCCCGCACCCGGTACCCCACCCATTCGAGACAAGCCTTTCCATTTCCATTTCATAATGTGAGCACAAATAGAACTTAGAAGTAGGCCCTAACTTGTTAGACCGAAAATTCTGTCTCTCGTTCGTTAGCCTCAATTTGGATAGGGTCGGCTCCTGAATAAGAGGCTAACGAACGAGAGACAGAATTTTCGGTCTAAAATAGAAGTAGAAAACTTACTGAATCAGATTTATAATTTAATGAGAACCATATCAAGTTATCAACCACACTCCACAGAAATGTCCATGTCAAGGATGACCAGATTCCGTGCGATCTTGCTTAGCCATTGTCAACCCGCTTGTCATTGTTCGTGTTTAGTTAACTAGTCTCGCTTTCCTCCTTTTTTAGCAAAAGAAGAAAATTTAAAAATAATAGAAATTATTAAATCACGGCTGGTTAGGAAACAGCAAAGGCAATCGATTTTAACGTAATGTTTTAAATAACATATTACATTAAAAACCAAGAAAACATGAAAATTAATACATTATCCGATTGAGTTTAAACTTTCACATAAGAAAACACCTTGAAATTAGACTGTGGCTGAATTGGCAAAATATCGACGCGAAGAGAGCTTATATTATCGTAGACTTATCACTGGTAGTGCTGACGTAGTACATTCGGCATTACGGCATGCGTGGCTACTAGTATCCCTTTCGTGACATCGACAGGAATTTTATCATTGAAGGGCTATATTGATCACATTTTGTTCTTTTTTTTTCTTTTAGTGCTACATGGTTCTCATGAAGTGTAATGTCTTTGGAAAAAATCTATGTAGTAACAAATTTTGTCGAAAAGTTGAAATTCAGCCAATTTTGATTTAACAAAAAAACAGGTTTTGAACCTCTCACTATGTTGCCAATTTAAGGATCGTGAAGCCTTTTTTCTCCTTTTAAAAATTCCTGGTATCAAACAAATTATGGTCATGCAATTAAAAATCGACACAATGTGTGCTGAATTTTTTGCTCTTTCCATGGTACATTTGGTTTTTTTTTAGAGCTCTGAATCAAAAGTTATTGAGCCAAACCACAAAATGTGGTCAATTGTCTCGAAAGGGTTTTGTGAGATAAGGAGGCACGAAAGTGATTTGTCAAAAACATAATTACTGGACTTGAGTCGCCCCGGGGACCCCATACCTGAAGGCCTACATGTGGGCTCTCAAGTTCTAGGCCTACTAGATCTACCTAGATGATAGATTTTTAGAATTTTGAATATAATTATATTGATGGCATAGTTTGGGCCAGAGAGTGAGAACCAGCATCATCGGAGGCGGAGTGGCGTATCTAGGGATTATCCCCCCCCCCCCCAAAAAAAAAAAAAAAAAAAAAACTAATTAATCTACGTTCTTGTGCAAGCGAAGGAGCAAAGAGACGGAGCGGTATTTTTATTTTTTTAATGTATTTGCAACCCCCAAAACGCAATTTCTTATGGATTTCTTATGGATGGGGTATGAGACCCTATAAATTTGAACATTTATAAACGGTTTTCTAATTTCCTTCTCAAACGGGGAGTAAAATTAACAAAAACCCTTGAGAAATAGTCAAGGAATTTAGCAAGGCACCCGAAAGTTGAGATTTCTTTCAAATTTTGAACTTTTGGAAATGCTATTTCATAACTTTATCCTGTGTTATTAAAGGAATAAGGGGCACAATATTTCACAAGAGGCTGATGAAACCACTTGATAGCGCCCAAAATGACGAGAATTAAATTTTATTTTTCAAAATCTTGAACCCGGCTTAAGAAAACCTATTTACAAACTACATCCTACACTGGGGCGTGAAGCGACCGAGCTTTAGAATTTTATTGTTTTAAATCCTGGCCTTATAAAAAATGTATATGTTAATCATCAAGTTAATGATCTTTTTTTTTTCTGCATTTTCTCCTTTTTTCTTTTCACGCCCCCTTCCAGTGCCGCCTGGCCGGGCACATTAAACTGTGAAAAAGTAATGAGATCGACCGGACCAGTACCAAAGTGAACAAAAAACTCCCGTTCATAGACATCAGGGGAGCGTTTCATGAAAGGAAGTTGTCGGATATTTTATCCGACAACTGTTATAAGCTATTGAAATCCTTGCATCTGATTGGCTGAGAGCAAATTTGTCGGATAAAATATCTGACAAGTCCTTTCATGAAACGCCCCCCAGGACTACATAAAATACTACTCATTAAAATTATGTTGCACGCATATTGAGCGCACTAGGCCTAGGCCTTAGCCATCTCCTTGCAATGTAAGCTCTTTTACATATTTTTTTTTACCCATCGATCTCTCTCGATCTCTCTCGCTCACTGCATTCATACGGAGGCCAGGCCGGTTGACTGCAGGAACGGCGCGGCATGCATAAAACAGAGTCAGTCTAACTTGTTACAGTCCAGAGACAGTCAGAGGCTGTTTTCGTGGTAAGGTCTTGCCTTTTGTTTGTTGTTGTCAATAAAGTTCAATTTATAATTCATCTACTAATGCTCACCGTTTTATCACAAAATGTAAGAATTATTTATTTTCATGTAAGTTAGGCCTACCTAGGCCTACGCCGCGGCTACGGTACTCGTCTCAATTGCACGATTCCTGTGTAACGTGTAACCGTCTGACCCGTGACCGTACTGTAAATTTAATGTAAAAAAGTGTAAAAGTTAAGCATGGCAAGCATGGTAAGTGTAACTCAGTGTAACTAATGCCGGCATTATCGTGAAATAGTCCCCGCTTCAAAAAAATCTAAGTTTTTTTAGGATTAGGATTAGGGTTAGGGTTTAGGATTAGGGTTAGGTTTAGGGTTAGGGTTAGGGTTTAGGATTAGGATTAGGGTTAGGGTAGGGTTTAGGATTAGGGTTAGGGTTAGGGTTAGGGTATGGTGGGGACTATATCACGATTATGCCACTAATGCCTTTGTAATGGGGTGTTGCAAGAAAGTTGCAATCAATTGCAAATTGTAAAGGCTAGGCCTAAAGCAAATTAGAACAACCATTCTGAATGGTTCAGGGTCTGCCCATTCAAAAAGATGCGCTTGCATTTTGCAACAATGATTTTGATTGGTCAGTACCGATCAGTTGCAACTTGCAATCAATCGCATTCGCAACTTTCTTGCAACAGTACCCCAAAAGTTTGCTTAGCCTTGGTTAAGTAAAAGGCTGTATATTTCCTCGGTGCAGACTGCAGAGACCAGAGTCAGTTAACATGGTTAAGTTGCACTGACCATGCCATGTTGACTGTTGGTAGTGTTACACATGACATGTTGCATGACACTTGACTTGAGTCTGGATAGTAATCATGGTAATGCCAATCATGCCAATGGGAAGCCCTACGATTTTGACCTGAAAATAATATTAATAATCTCTTAAAATAATATTCCGGAAAATTTTATAATAATTCCTGATAAAATGGATATTCCAGTTCTAAAGTCTAACGTCCGTGCGCATTGACTCGCCACCGTTGTTAACTCGCCACTCACCTGTCACTTACTGTCAGAACTCGTCCTCTAAAAATTATCTGCATCGCTTCAGACTTTGTTGTGGCTACATTGAATAGGTCAAAATATATTCTTCTGCCGTTGGAAGTCTCTTGTAAGATCCGGCGCATGAATAAGAGTTGGGCGCGATCAAAGTTTAACTAGCACACACACTCCTCCAATAGCCGGTGGATGGAGCTCGGGCGACAAAGACTAGACCTCCCTACTCAACAATAGTTGTAGCCCAATATGATGACGGAAGTTGACAAAATTTGCTGTCGAGATGAAGATTAAAATATACTGATCAAGCTGGTACCATTTTAAAAGAGGGGGTGGTGTGATCTATAAAAAATAGAAGGGGGTGGCGGTTTAACGTAGAACCCTCTACAAGAAGGTGGCGAGTCTGCGTAGATCTGGCACATGTGTTGTGTGTATGTATGACGTGCCTGTGTGGTGTGCGCATGCGCGCAGTATTGGATTTGTAACTACAGGTAGAGATCGATGGGCGCGACTCAACAGCAGCCACCTACTGAGTCGCCATCCCGGAAGTACGTATATAGTGACGTCATTCTCTTTAAAATGGAGCATTTTCATGAATCATGCTTTTGAGATATTTTAGGGGATACATTGATGTTTTCATATTAAATCAAGATTTTGGCAAGAATAAAGTTTAATTTAGCAGTATAGGAAGTTTAAGGCCGTTGGGTGGCGACTCAATGCGCATGGACGTTAAAGAAAGAGTAAGTGCGCAGAAAAACTCTTCAAAATTAGAGCAAGAACAATGCCATATTCACAAGAAATGGTGGCCGTGTCGATCATTTTCAGCATTGAAAAAACAATGGTCAACTCATGGTGCCCATGTCTGCACACTGATTTATTTTACATGCAGTTTGGGAGTTTTGACGTGAAAAATCATTTTGAAGCCTGTGAAGAAAATGTCTCAAATAAGGCCTTTTTTTCAATATTCATGATTGATATTTTAAGTAACTATGCCAGTCACCGAAGAATCCATAATTCAACTGGTGCCTCGAAAAGCGTGCATGGTATATTTGATATATCCTACCAGAGTATTAAAGCTTAGATAGATAAACAATAATAAAACTAAAGTAAAGAACCTAGTCCTAGACCTAGACTCTATACGAAATATATAGCCTACAACTCACCATATTTGCCAAAAGTCACAAAAGAGGCCTGGCCATTGCTTGTAAGTATTGTCTATAGTCTACTCTAGATCTAGATCTACATGGCACAAATCCAACGATGAAACCATTTAAACAATAAAAACTTGAAACCTGAACTGTTACCCTAGTCACAAGAGAGGCTAATAGACCCCTTCTCGTAAGGTGTATTGTAGATCTACATGGAACTAATTCAACGCTAGCGCTGGACTAGACTAGCGGAGATCAACGTGCATGTAGGGTCATCAGTACGCGGATACACACACATACGTGTATGCATTGAACATGAGCTAGCGGCTCTCTCAGCCATCTCTCGCAGCTCACGCAGAAACATAATCGCGATATATTGTCGCGATATCGATAGCTTCGAAATATCCAGAAAAACAAAAAAGTGATGTCATAATATTTTTATATCGAAAAATATACGGAGGTCTGACGTCACGCGATATCCATTTTTTCTTCATGGTGAAAGTATTTGAGAATTTTATGATGTAGGATATAAAATAAAATAGCAGGAATTATTAACTTACTGTTGTTTAAATGTGACAAAACAGCTTGATGCCTGATTGAATTAACTGTTTTTAATTCTGTGCTATACCAGTCACCTGAGAGAATCCATAAGTTCAACTGGAGCCTCTCAGTGCAAGGTATATTTGATTAGTATCCCCTGGCAGAATGGCAGAGGAGACTTTGGATTCAGCAGCGTTCCTCTGTCACCGCGTCACATTCTTTTGTGTGCTCTAGCGATCACATTTCTCAACAGATTTCTTTCAAACTTTGTATGGAGGTGTATCTTGGTAAAATCTAGACACCTATAATTTCTTGTGAGGCTGCCACCAGTGTTCCGTCGTTTTTAGGGTAAAAGGCCATATTTTTGTTGATAGTTGGGTGGACTCTGGCGGTCACATTTCTCAACGGATTTTGTTTAAATTTTGCATAAAGGTGTCTCTGGGTATAATCTAGAAGCCTGTAGATTTTGGTGATGCTGCCTCCAGTGTTCTGTCTTTTATAGGGTCGAAGGTCATATTTTGATGTGTGCACTCTTGTGTGCACTCTTGCGGTCACATTTCTCAACAGTTTTCGTTCAAATTTTGCATGAAGGTGTCTCTTGGTATAATCTAAAAGCTTAGTTTTTGGTGATGGTGCCACATTTGTCAACTGATTTCTTTCAAAATTTGTATGGAGGTCCATCGTAAATTACTCTAGAACTCTGCAGTTTTTGGTGATGCTGCCCCCAGTGTTCCGTCTTTTATATGGTCAAATGTCATATTTTAGTAGATATCTTGTTTGCGCTCTGCAGGTCACATTTCTTGATGGATTTCTTTCAAATTTTGTATGGAGATGTATCTTGGTACAATCTTTAAATCTTAACTTTTTGGTGATGCTGCCCTCATTGTTCCATCCTTTATAGGGTCAAAGGTCATTTGTCCATTTCGTGTGCTCTTCTGCATTTCTTGATGGATTTCTGTAAATTTTTGTATGGAGGTGTGTCTTAGTAAAATCTACACATCTCTAGTGTTTGCTGATGCTGCCCTCATTGTTCTGCTTTTTATAGGGTCAAATGTCATATTTTGGTTGCCGTCTTGCATGCACTCAGGAGGTCACATTTGTTTCGAATTTTCTATAGAGAAGCATTATACTCTAATCCACACACACTGTTTTGGTGATGCTGCTCCTAGTGTTGACAATAGTCCACGCCACTGGTGGCAATCTCTACGCCATCCTTTTGTTTGAGGGAGGGGAGGGGGGAGGTTCTTTGTCGCTCCTTCGAATCGCTGCCAGTGCCAGGGGATACATTCGCATTGTGCGGCAATAGACATTTCTAGTTTTGGAAATTTGGGGGCGTACACCTCTGCCACCACTGGAAATTGGTATTGACCTGTGTTTTTATGAATTTCTAATTGAATGCATGTCGTCAACAAGGGAGTTTCACATATCATATCTCTTAAAGCTGGTATTTGCCCTACGTGGCAATCTCTACGCCATTGAGGGAGGGGAGGGGGGAGGTTCTTTGTCCATCCTTCGAACAAAAGGATGACGCAAATATCGCTGCCACTGCCGGGGGATACATTCGCATTGCGCGACAATGGACATTTCTAGTTTGAGCTGTATTTGTGCTGAATCAACTCCTAGTTTACATTTGAATGTATTTTTGCATTGAGTAGGCCTTTCAGAACATCCATTTTCAAGCAAGATTACTAATATCTGATATGAATATGTAGCTTTGTACATGTAGGTCTCAAGAGATAATAAAAATTCAATAGGAGAAATTATACTAAACATGAATTTCAGCAATTTATAGGTCAGGTGTGTGTACTGTAGCTTTCATTTCAACTTCTGCAGCCGAATCTGCGCTCATTACAGTTTGACCTGGTGTCCAGTTATCCCAACACCCCTACAACAACCTTGTACATTTGGGAGTGAGGCTGCAGGGGAACATGTCCATAAAAGCAGATCATCCTACAAAACAAAAATATTCATAAAAAACTAAACAGAATAATGGCTTATTTTTCTGGGATGTTTATTTTCAAAACACCATGCAGGGGTCTGTGGTAGCAGTGCAGGCCTTCAAAGTGCTAAAATGTCTTTTCATTGCGATATACTGTACTCTTGCTTGTTCAAGAAATCATTATTTTGTATAGCGTAATGTCACCAGTCACCAGTCGTGGCACACTAATATACAGCTTTAATGCCACAGTGACTGGTTTCTAGATTCTACTGCCCCAGTCTCTCCAGTGCATCCTTACTATAATTTGGCTAATGTGTGTCTGTCCGTCCGTTTGTTTGTAAGCCCTTTTCTCCCTGATTTTCTACTCAATCGAGCTGGGTTTTTTTTTAAATGTGGTTAAATTGTTCCCAGATTGTCATGAGAGGGGTTGTTTGTGGTATTTTGGTCGTATTATTCATAGGTTTTTTACAATTCGTAACTTTCTTGGCCTATTGGTGTCAACAACAAAAAATTTCGGCAGACCTCCAAAACTCAGTGGGTGTTTGGGGGGGGGGGGGGGGTCCAGTTCCCCTCCATAATTCTCTGACAAGCACAAAAAAAAGGGTTTTCATTCTAAAAGGGGGGGGGGGGGGGCACAATCGACATAAGGGCGGATCCTTTATGGCCAAAATGCATACTTTTCTTCAATGCAATATACTGTTATTTATTTGAATGGAAACTGAATATTGTATTCTAATAAGTGAAGATGCCCATATAACATTTAAAAGATGCACAAGTTCTATAAGATATACATTTTCAGTGTATGTTCTAAGATTTTTATCAATTCTTTCAATGCATAAATAATAACCTACCAGCGAAAAAAAATATCAGAAACCTAAACATGCCAGTGGAAGCCCTACAAATCTCTCATTCATATTCGTTGGTCTCCACTCCAAAATATCCAGACCACCTTCCCTTATCCCGATTCTTCCTACATTTCCCAAATTGAACGAGTTACTATTACCCATTGACACCTGAAGTCAATGACAATCTATCAGTCAATTAATCAATACCGTAAATTAGACAATCAACATTCAGCTATCAATCACTTAATTGAAAAAAAAGGGATGTCGCAGATGTTGGCTACTTATTCTTCAGGTCAATGGGTAATAGCAACAAGTCCAAATTTGGGAAATGATAGAATTCGGGATAAGGGAAGGTGGTCTGGATATTTTGGAGTGGACACCAATGCATATGAATTGTCAAGGTATGCACCAGCACACCCAGGAAGCGAGAGAGGGAGAGGGGGGGGGGGGGGGGGGCATAATGTCCTCTTGACCCACCCACACAACAAAGTCCTACCCTTATCTCACCTCCCCTGCAACATGTACCATCACCCCATCCTGACTCCCATGAACACACTACTGAGTCTTCCAGGGAGAGTTACAATGCTACAATAATAAATGCAATTCCTGTTCACTCATGCATAGAATTTTCATTTAATAAACCATAATAATAAAATTCACTTAGCAAACCCAAACTGATCACAATAGATCATGAAGTTATCATATCACCCTCAATTCTGTAAGCTCCAAAGGACTCGCCTCTCACAAATTGGAAGGCTAATTCCTGCGCAACCTAATTTTCATACCCTTTAAATAAGTGAGCAGTGCTCACCCAAGCATGAATTATTTTCGGACTTTTTGGTGTCATAAAAAAGTTGAGTCCATGAGCTATCCATACATATAAACCTTTTCCCCAAAAATCATACATTTTTTATTTGGCAGCCATTTCAAAAGTGTAAAGTTTTTTTTGAGACGCACGGTATATGCTCGTGTGTGTGCAGATTCTTTAGCTGAATGATTTTTGTCCATTTGAGTTGCAGTGAAATTTGCTTGCTCGTTATAATGGGAATGATTACCAATCTCATTCTTTGTTTTAGAGGCACAAGATTTAGCTTGTTATAGCAAACCTCGCTATAAAGGTTCTAGCTGCCATAGAATTACACGCAAGTAAATTTGGGACCGTGACAATGTTCTTGTTATAGCCATTACCTCGTTATAGCTGACCTCGTTATGTCCAGTTTCCCCTGTAGAATATATTCTGGGGGATAAATTTACCAAATTTAATCTCAAGTGTTTTTTGATCAACAGGGTAAAAGGGTAAAAAGTGAGGGAATGTGATAATCAGATTCTCAACAGAAAAACGAAAAATGTACAATAGTTCAAAACAAAAAGATTGGTGAATAATGAGGGAATTACATCACAACTCCTGACCAAGTTGCCAATTTGTTTATTGAATTTCATACTTGTCCATTCTAATTAATTTCATTTAAAAAATCATAACTTTCTGATTTTGATTATCGGTTTTTAACTGATTTTTCTGCTGGTATTGAAAGCAAGGTGTTCTGGGCTGGGCTGGACTGGGCTTAACTCAATATCCATCAACATGTTATGCAAATCACAAAATACTGCAATTACTCTTGATCTTGTAAAGAAATACATTGTCAAATTTCAATTATCTCTACATTGTAGATTTGTGTTAACAAATATGAATCCATATTAATATGCAAAAGGAATGATCAAGATTGATGATTTATTGGTGGAATATTGAAGACTGCCATCTTCTGTTGGGCAGAGTTACATCTATATACATGTGTATGTTCTCTAATACTGTTTCCATAATCACTGCCAAAGCGTGCGTGGTCAGGGCTTAGTTGTTGTCAATTCCAGCGTTTCTATAAACCCTGATACTTTCATATTACAGGAGCAAGGCCACATTGAATCTGCTCCAATGTATGTGCAATAGTTGCCATGGTTTCTGCTCCCCCCCCCCCCCCCCCCCCATTCCTGTGCTATTTAGAAGGTGCTTTGATTTGTTCTTCTATCTTCTTTACTTTCAATATCTTTTTTATCTTATGTTATTCTTTGTTTTTTCTACTATCTTCTTCTCATGCTATCTTTCCTCATGTTATTCTTTGTTTTTCCTTCTAAGTTCTATCTTTCCTTTATGTTATTCTTTGTTTTTCATTCAGTCTTCTATCTGTCCATCTTTCTTTGTTATTCTTTGTTTTTATCCTACTTATTTGTTTTTTCTACTATCTTATGTTATTCTTTGCTTTTATCATTCTATCTTCTCTTTCTATATTTCCCCATGCTATCTTCTATCTTTCTATATCTTTTTGTTATTCTTTGTTTTTATCCTTATATTCTTTTCTTTTATCTTGTTATTTTGTTTTTTCTATCTTCTCATTCTATCTTCTCATTCTATCTTTCCTACAGTGTATGTTATTCTTTGTTTTTCATTATATCTGCTTTTCTTTCTATCTTTTCCTATGTTATTCTTTGTTTAGATCATTCTATCTTCTTTTCTGTTTATCATTCCTTATGTTATTCTTTGTTTTTATCATTCTATCTTCTTCTCTTTCTATCATTTCTTGTGTTATTCTTTGAGCCGATACCTTTCATATTAGCTTTGGTATCACGGCTTAGTCACAGTTAAGTCCGGACTAAACCCACTTCTACCCCTAATATGAAAAGGATATAACAAATATAGGCTAAACTGGCCAATGAAGTGATTTTACTGTATGGAAGTTTAATTTCAAAGATGAAGCAGAGATCTGTTATGTACATGTACAGTGTACATGTATTTTTCCAATGCCAAACATATAATTCTTTTTCCAGTAAACACATTCTCTCTTTACTTTACTTTGATTTCAGCATTGATTATTGCTCCTTTCTGATACATGTATGTCTTAAAGGAGAATGAAACCCAAACTTGTATGCACTTTATCAGAAGCAGAAAAAACATAGGAGCATATCACTGACAGTTTGAGGAAAAACGGATAAAGAATAAAGTTGTGAAGATTGAAAAAAACCTAAAATCGCTAAATGAAATTGGCAACATACTCATTATGCTAATGAGATGTTATGACATTCTTGTGGCACTCTCTCTTTATAGGTAATAATATGAAAATTATCAGATTTCAGCTTTTAAACAAAGACAAGATGAATGCGACTGCGTCTCCTATATGCCTCCGCCTAAATTCAGTTGATGGCTCAAACTCTTCTAGAAATATTTGATAACGAGGCTAAAAACCAGTAATTTCATGTAATTTTATGTAAATTGACCTCTGTGACCTTTGAACTTTGACCTACCTACCCCAAAATCTAATCAGTTCCTCTTTCTATGGGGATACATACTGGTACCAAGTTTGAAGTTCTTACCTCAAACAGTTCTTCAGAAATCGTAACGGTGCTAAAAACCAGTAATTCCATGTAATTTCATGTAAATTGACCTCTGTGACGGTGTGACCTCTGAACTTTGACCTACCTACCCCAAAATCTAATCAGTTCCTCTCTCTTTGGGGATACACACTGGTACCAAGTTTGAAGTTCTCACCTCAAACAGTTCTTGAGATATCGCGGTAACGGTGCTAAAAACCAAGAATTTCATGTAATTTCATGTAAATCGACCTCTGTGACCTCTGACCTTTGACCTCCTTACCCCAAAATCTAATCAGTTCATCTTCGTATGGGGATACATACTAGTACCAAGTTTGAGGTTCCTACCTCAAATGATTCTTCAGATATCGCGGTAACGAGAAGTGGGACGGACGGACGGACGGACAACCCGAAAACATAATGCCTCCGGCACCCACCTTCGGTGGGCGGAGGCATAAAAATTGAATTATCAACATTGTGCTTGAAATATATTGTGAGGAATAAATTTATGAACACCTATAGTACAGAAATTAAATTTTCTAAGATATATTCAAGGAAAGTGGATTTTTACAACATTATTTGTATACAGCAATTGGAAGTACATGTATAAACACATTTACATCACAGCATCTCATTAGCATAATGAGGACATTGCCAATTTCAGATCTCCATTCATTTAGCGATTTTAGGATTTCAAATATTTTTGAAAACTTTTTTATTAGTTGTCCGTTTTTCCTCAACCTTTCACTGATATGCTTTTTTGATTTTTCTGCTTCTATTAAAATGCATTTATTTGGGGGGTGGGGGGGGGGGGGTCATTCTCCTTTAATGCAACTAATCCTTTTTCAGCATGTGCTGAAGAAAAGAAACTGGTTTTATACATGCAAAGTATATTCTGATATTTTAATTTGTGCATATTCCATGAATACGCTCAACTTGAGAAATCATCATCTTGTTTGTGGGATGTTTGACAATGAAATTGTGTGCATTAAAATGGACAGGTTCCTCCAAATTTGCGAAAACATATGCACAAAAAAAATGATGTACTGTAGTACCCATCTTTGGCAGTTTGTACGAAGTCTATGTGTGTGTCAAATATCTCTCTATTTTCATAGGAGCTCACTTTGAATACCGGTACATCTTGCACCATCAAGATATTGCTACATGTACATGTACATGTACATTTTTCTATCTTTCTTTGTTTTTACAAGAGGTTTTTCCAAGGTTTATTTTCCCAGAGCTAAATCGTTTTCTGTGCCCTTCCATTTTTCACCTGTGTCCATGATTGTTCTGATGTGTAAAGTTGCAGTGTAATGTCAAGCTTGTCACCATGATATTGAAGGTATTTTATTTCATGAAGAAAGACAAATGGTGGGGAAAAGAGAGTAAGAGGCAGTCGTAGGGAGAATATGAGACAGAGTAGTAAAAATATATATATATATAGGGGGAGATAGATAGAGACTGGGGGAATGAGAAGGGAAGATGCAAGAGAAAGACCATCAGAAAGAAGAGGATGTACATGTATGAAATGAGAGAACTACATGACTCTACCTACATGTGTATGGGGAGGGGGCAGAGGTGGACTAACAAGGGTACTTAATATGCATGTCCTGTATGTGGAGGCAACACTAACTGTACATCTTGTTTAAACAAGTGGCTCAAATATTCCCCAGACATAGAAATATTCCTAGGTCTTGATTGACATGCTGAGTGTTGCCCATGACTCACCAAACCACATTTGTGTGCATCACTAAAAGAGAAGAAGCAGCACTCATGGTGTGTGCGAGTGATATCCCTTACCCTTCATCATGTGTCTCAGTCACATTCATAGCTTCCAAAAGTCGAGACGCTAGAGGCCTCTCGGCAAAGAGAGCACCACCAGGAGGGCAGTTCTAATTATAGTCAACAATTAAGTCGCCAAGTTTACTCAAAAGGAGGCCACAAAGGAGGGACCCTCGTGTGGCGTGACAGAAATAACCCTCTTTAAATAAAGAAAATCTTGCCCGTGGCACTTGTCCCACAAAAGATGTATCATCATTACCCCTTCTCGCTCTATCCGCCACAGGATCAACTAGAGCTCTTTGACTTGCAGCAACAGCACCACCACCACCAACAGCAGCAGCAACAACACCTCCATCAACAGCAGCAGCAGCAGCAGCAGGACGGGCCACAACATTTCATGACTGAGATTGACAAGAAGCCCGTCATCCTAGTGGTCCCTAGTATCCCTGGACCGTCGTCGTCTTCCTCGTCCACCTACTCCTCCAAGATGGCAGCGACTCCTATGAACGTGTCCTCTGCGGGGGCTGGGGGCGGCCGCATCATGAGCGGGCAGGCCATGCATATGGGAGGGGGCAGCGGCAGTGGAGGTGGAGGGGGTAATCCTCCGATGATCACAGCCCAGGAGATGCCTACGAACCTGATGGTGAAGCAGGGTCACTCATCTTCGGCTCAACCAGCATATGCTGGAGGTAGGACACATGTGCATGCGTCCAAATCCAAAGGTATTTATGTTTTGCCTGTTCATCTTTTATTTGCTTCCCTTTCATAATGTTGACTCGGTACTCTACATGTACATAAATACCTCATATTTCTTCATCATGTTCTTTTTCATTAATGTTCGTTTCCCTAAAGAAATCATTTTTAGTCGCACTTACATGTAGTCTCATGACTGAACAATCCCTTTAATATTTAATCCTTTAGCTGGTTATCACCTTTTGCATTACATTATTATATTTTTGTTTGTAAATGAGGCATGTATAAAATCTGCATGATTCAGTGACATAAGCTTGTGATTAACGTAATATACTGTAAATGTATCTGTTATTTTATTGTTGTATGTGTCTCCCTCGGACAAAATACAAGCTTGCCTATTATGGGACTGTCTGGCTTTATATAGCATGAATTCCTGCTTGTAATCACAAATAACAGTCTCTTCCATATCCAAGATATGTTGCTCATTTTTACAAATGTCATTGATACTGTCATAATGTATGACATCTGTCTGAAGACTGAATGTCATAACGTTGAACTTTTCCATTTGTCATATGATGTAGCAAGTCATTTGTGAAGTCACAAAACAGTTATATTTCAAGCCTTTAATCTTTTCGGTTCGAATCCGACATTTTCTCTGGGGATAATTTCTGCAGTATTCATTTTGTCAAAGATATACGTGTAGGGTTAGGGCTAGGTAATAGGTTTTTAGGGTTACGGTTCGGCTTAGGTGTAGTGTTTGGTCCAGGGGGAGCGTTTTGTCAGTGATATTTACTGACAAATTTGCTCTCGGCCAATCAGATGCAAGGATTTCAGTAGCTTATAACAGTTGCTGGTAAAAATCACTGACAAAACGCTTGACGAAACGCTCCCCAGGATTGAAGTTATTAATTCGATGAGTGTAGCCAAATGACAGCGGAGAAATTATTTGCCAGGGCATGTGTCGTATACGGTACAACCTTATTTTCTACAAAAGTGATATTTTTCTCAGAGCACAAGTTGTTACTTTCGGATGTACCTAAATGATGGGTTTGTCCGAAAAACAAAATGATTTAACCCTCTTAATCCCAAGCCATAAAAACCCCATTGAGTTTATAATGCACATCTTTGCACCTGGGGGACTGAGAGGGTTAATCTTTGGTTCTTTCTTGAATAAAGATTGTGATTGAGAAATAATCTTCTTTAGTCAAAATGAAGTAAGTCTTTTTCTTTAACCTTAGCATGTTCAGAGAGCTGTATATGTCAGGACACACTTGTGACATTAAGGTCATACACACTTAAGTATCCGTCAGATCATTTGATTTGATTTGATTGAAGAAAGAAATGAAGAATTTGACCAGCACATTAACAGTGTTCACGTACATGTAGCTACATGTACATGTGTAGATCATGATCCAAAGATGAAGAGAGGCAAAGGAAAACAAGACCAAAATGAAAGGTGTTGACGGAATCTAGTTGTAATCCAGGATGTTCTTGGAAATTGCAGATATCCTGTTTCCTGTGTCTGGTATACATAACGAGAAAAAGTGGAATTCAGGACATGTGCTTGTCCTGCAGGCTTGAGTGTTTTGTTTTTTTTCACTCATTTTTTCTTTTAAGAAAGGCAGTGATTTTTGTAGATCCTTTCCTCAGATTACGGAGGAAATCCATAAAATTTGGATTAAATGAAGCATCAGTTTCATCTGCTAATTATAAATTTCACTCCAAACAAATTCTTGTTTATGACATTTTTCAAAGCTGAAAGGGGACCAATCACCAAAAGGAATATTTTGCTCTGTTTTGGGGGTGTGCAATGTGCTTACATGTATGCTACTGTATTGAAAATGTCTGTTTCTAGTCTTGCTACTCGATCACTATAAAGAGAAGTATGTACATGTATGAGGCTAAAAGCTAAAAGTCCAACGTGGGTTTGTGTGCAGGGTTTATATGGTATCCTTTATTTTCTTCATGCGTCTTAACTGTTTACCTAGTATACAGTGCGTCCCAGAAAAAAACAAACCCTAAAACAAAGGGTTATTGTGACCACACTATGTGGTCTTTGGTAATAATTATCTATTTTCCATAAACTAGAAGTATTATGCTTTTGAATGATACCTTGACGGCATCCATCTCTACATGCTTTACCGAGCAGCTGCGTTTTGAAAATGACATGTAAAAATTCAGTTGTGCCAGATTTGGGTAAAACCGTGAAAACGTTAGGATCACATAGAAACATGACCGAAATGAAACATGACATTGACAACCCTATGAGAAGACGGTTTTCATCTGTTTCTTTCAATAATGAGGGTAAGGATAATGCCCTCATGAAATAAAAGATGGTCAATGTTTATTGATGTTGGGGGTAAAGAAAGGGCATGTGTGTATTGAAATGATACCTGCAGTCAAAAGGAACAGTAATTTTTTACGTTTTTCAGAACTGCAATTTAATTTAAGAACAAAGCGGACAGAAAGGTGATATTTTTCATAAAAGTAAAGTAAGTGGCACTTTCTACTGTCATCAAATAGAAATACAAGGTAGAAAGGGCACATAAGGCAGGAAAAAAAAGATTTTGGAAATTTCCCACTTTAGAAGGGGCACCTTTTCCATCACAGGAGGGGCACTTTTTCATCTTTTGAGGGATGTTTATTAATTCTGCCACAACTGGAAATTGGTATTGACCTGTGTTTCTATGAATTTCTAATTGAATGCATGTCATCAACGAGGGAGTTTCACATATCTCTTAAAGCTGGTATTTGCCTTATACGTCATGTTTGCATGTGTTTACTAATGTTTTCATGGTTTTACCCAAATCTGGCACAACTGAGTTTTTAAATGAGATTATCAAAATCCTGCTGCTCGGCATTAAGATGCCATCAAGGTATCATTCAAAAGCATAATACTTCTAGTTTATGGAAAATAGATAAATATTGTCATAGAGCATGTAGTGTGATCACAATAACCCTTTGTTTTAGGGTTTCTTTTTTTCTGGGATGCACTGGAAAATGTCAGTTAAAGTTTTATTGTGTCAATTTTATACACTATATCTTTAATAGATGTAGTCCAGTGAAGAGCTCAGGCATTTTAATAGTTGAATTGGAGAGTAGTAATATTGTTAATTTCTTTCTCTTTCTCTGCCTTTTTCTCTTTCTTTCTCTTTCTGTCTTTTTCTCTTTCTTTTTCTGTCTTTTTCTCTTTCTCTTTCTTTCTTTTTCTCTTTCTCTTTCTTTCTTTTTCTCTTTCTCTTTCTTTCTTTTTCTCTTTCTTTCTCTTTCTTTCTTTGTATCCCCACTTACATGTACATATCTTCTGTTTTTAATCTATTTGAACCCATTCGCAGCACTAATTTGAAAGGAATAATTTCTGTAAACACTTCATTCACTCAAATAGAATGTCAAAACTTCTCCTCCATTCCGATTGTGTAGATCTGACAAAAGTCTGAATTTTAAAGTAATATTGAGATTGTCACGAGAGGAAATATAATAGATCAGTGCTCAGCTAGTGTGGTACGGTCTGGGAAATGGGAGATCCCAGGTTCATAACCACATCAATGCCACTGGGAAAGGCACTGAATGTCAATTGCCTACAAAAAGGACAGTTTGTCTACCAACAGGTGTACGTGTGCAAGTTGTTGTGATTTATGAGTTTCTTTTTAGCATCCCAGGCAGTGAAAGAAATACACAGGATTGGTGAGCAATTTAACTCTTGAAAGCTCTGAAAGAGCTCTGGTAACAACAACAAACAAAAAAAATTTGGTAAACAAACAAAAAACAATTGTATTTTTATCGAAAGCGAGCACTCATGAAAAAATATCTATTTTTATTATATTAATCCCAAGTAGAGTGTAACCTGTTGCTTGTAGAAGTTCAGCAAAAGTATGAGAGGAAGAAGAAGTATTTAATTACATTCAAAATTCACAAAGCTCTTGGACATATTGTAATATTTATCTCCAGGTCGTGGTCCAGGTTGTATTGGTGTGATGGGTAATTATTCCAAATTTTTTGCTGTCCCTAAAAAGTTTGTCGAAGTATCAATCGTTTTTGAGCAGTTTGAGGTCTGAATTTCTATATGAATGTCAAACACGATGTCATCTCGGTTGGTGATTGCTGAGTTGTACAATTCATGCTCCAGCGACAATTACTTCATGGTTAGTATCCTTCAGTAGCAGAATTCTTACCTTCAACCCTGGACCTAACCCTAACTAAACCTTATCTAAAACCCAATTCTCGCTACCTCAAATATGCAATTTTCGACGTAGAGGGCAATATTATGCATGGAAATGGTCCGCATCTTCGTCAACTTCACTTCTGGTCCGTATTGAAATACTACGGCTTATGAATAAAATGAGTGCTAAAATCCTTAATTTTTGGATCGCATGACATAAACCACTCAAATTTTGAAAATGCAACTAATTGTCTCAATAAATCATGGTATCTTTTCAAACATGTCGGTTAATTTATACTCAAACTCGAAGATTTTTGTAATACCTGTGTACATTTTCAATGCAAAAAGACAAACACTTGTCGACCCAATCGGGATATTGTCAGTACTGCGCATGCGTGGTTTGCATGACAAACGCCATCTGTTGGCGAAATTGCGTATTTGGGGTAGCGAGAATTGCAGCTCTAACCCTAACCCTAGATCTTTGTTGAAAACAAAGCCGAGAGCAATCATCACCAAAGCATTATGTCAGAGCACCGATTGCCAAGTAGGGGTTTAGTCATGGATAGTTCTTTGCATAAGAGGATTAAAGGGCAGCCTTTACTTTTTATGAAACTTGCATGGTAATGTTTTATGAAAATATCTTTTTCTTTAGGAACCCTCAATGCCGCTGCAGTGATACAGCAACTTCAGCAGCAGAGGCCTTCAGCACCACAGAGCAAGTATGCAGAGCTTCTAGCAGTCATTGAAGACATGGGGAGGGATATCAGACCAACGTATGCAGGCAGCAGAACAGCCACAGAGAGATTAAGACGAGGTAATGTTTGCACGACAAAGATTATGTGATCTTGCATTGGATTCAGTTTTCTGAGATCATGCAGTCAAACTTGTAACTGCTCGAGGGGGAAAACATAAATTACATTAGTACAGAGGTTTTTTTTCAAAGGAAGAAAGTGCTGTTCTAGGATGTATGGCACATCATAGTTGACCATTATATTTTGTTTAAATCTATATTTCTGTACTAAAGCATACTAAAAAAGAAAAATCGTAGTTTATTGTAGCAAATTTCCACAAATGTTTATTTTTACTGGTGACAGTAAAGAAAAATCATACTTATACAATGTATATTTTAATAGTATTGGAGCAACTCTATATGGTTAGCCTATTGTCCCAGTATGAACTAAGATTGAAATTTTGTTTTCATTACAGATGAGTTTATAATTTGATAGCTGTGACAAAGTAATTTCTGTACAACATGAAGCCAAAATAAGCAATGATGATAATGAAGCTAATGTTGGTGATGATAATGATGGCCTTATAACTCTCACTGTAATCTAAACACTTAAAATTCACTTTCTCATTCTTCCTCAGGTATCACACATGCCAAGGCCCTTGTGAGAGAGTGTTTAGCCGAGACTGAGCGCAGTGCAAGAACATGATTATCTCCTCATGAGAACATTCCGTGCCAACTTGATTCAATGCACCTCAGAGCTAACCAAGGTTAACCTTATCCTGCATGTAATATGAGCTGGTGCTGTATGAACACGTAGTAATACAAAAAATGCCCTGTTAGAATGAAGCATGTGGGACCAAACAAATCGTTAAGTTGTGGGCAGTTAATTTCCCCCGAAGGAAAGTGTTTTTATATCGAGGTTTGTTTTGTGGGTTTTGCTTTAAATGTAATGGTAAATATATTGATGAAGTAAGCTTGTGAGTCAAGCTAGCTGAGCTCTTTTCTTCTGACTCGTTTAGCATCGACTTGTATGAGTGATTTTTCTTCTTCTTCTTAGTTGCCTAGTAAGAGATCGGAGGATTGTTTTCCTTTCTTTTTTTCAATGAACTAACCTGTGAAAGATAAGATGGCCAGTATGAAGTTGCAGATTTCAGATGAGAGAAAGTGAGAAAAAACACCCCAGTGTTTCATAGAAATTAATAGATAAAATGATATAGTTTTACATAAAAGGTACTAATCAACATTCCATCACTCGCAAAAGAAGTTGTATTTTTGAGAGATTTTGCTAAGAATATATTATAAAGAAGAAGATACCTGAAAGTTTTATGAAAAATGCTCAATGTTTAGAAAGAGAATTAAAAAAAACTGTTTGTTTTAAATCAGAAGAGTAATTTCAAAGAAACTCGATACCACTGTCTACATTGTGTAATTTTGCTACTGGGGGGGGGGGGGGGGGGGTGGGGGGGGGGGGTGCAGGGGGGGGGGGGGGGGAAACATGCCGCTTGCTACAATGAATAAGGCTTACTGGAACAGAGAAAGGATGACAGTGAAGGAAAATGAAGGGCACAGAATTTTTGTTTTAGAAATTTTGTCTTATACTTGTTTCGAATGGGCTGTAGTTCCTGGTATTCTGGTCAATTGCCTGTAGGTGGTTCATAACATTAGTTTACTGGCATCTTGGTGCCAATTTCTGATGACATAGGTGAACTAAAGCAAAGAAGGACTGTATGAAGAGTGAAACGATCGTCCATTTTGATTCCAAGCCAAGGTGCTGGTGAAAACCTGGCCGGGTAGGTCTGAAACTAAAATTGACAAGCCATTGGCAAAGTCCTGTACATCCGATCCCCAGGTGCAGTTGAGCGCTGCCAGCCAATAAAGGCTTGAATCGCAACATTTAATGCACATTACGGGGAAGAAAATTAGTGAAGGAAGGTTGCAGGCTATTCATCAAAATTCCTAGAAAGTTCTTGGGAGTTCCTTGTGGGTCTCGAAATTTATCAGAGGGTTAAGTTTCAGGAGATCATTTTGAAATACAGTGTATGTGATAAACTGCCTTTAAAAAAAGGTGCTCCCCCCCAAAAAAAAAAAATAATAAATAAATAATAAAAATAAAAATAAAAAAATAATAATAATAAATAATGATAAAGAAATAAAGAAAGAAAGAAATAAAAAAGAATAATGATTATTATATATGTGTAAATGATTGGCCAGTGGAGGTAGAAAAAAGGTGCAGAAAGGCCCCCTATGAGTGCTTTAAGATCCCATCACTTTTGCATACAAATTAGCGACACTGGCTTTGCATTTATTAGTTTATTTTATGGCGGCGTTTTCATTTTTTTTGGCAGATTACCACATCATGTCTGAATGATGCTTTAACATGGACTGAATTCTTGGTGTGAAAATTCATGTACATTGTAACCTTGGAATTGATGCATGCAGAGTGAATTTTCTTTTTTTTTTATTGAAAGAAACTCATCTCTAAAATGGTGCCAATGATCTGCTTTGATCATCTTTGTTCATGAAATCATACTCATTGTGTATCCTTCAAATATAATCTGTTTCGTTCCTCTTAAATCTATATTTTTACGTTGGTGAAAAGGGGAGGGAAGGGTGGTATTACAACCTTTCTTAACATCTGGTGAGGAATTTTATATCAAGTGAAACTGGTTCAAAGTAATTCTGAATTGTTTATCGCTTAGTAGGTGGGTTGTTTAGACCAGCACATTATAAACAAACTAATGAAAAGCTTGTAAGTTTTGTTTGATTATGTGAGAATTGATTTCATTTGTTTCCTTGAATGGGTTTACAATTTCACTCTTTTTTAAACAAATTTTAATGTTATTCTGTAGTGTCAAAATTTCCCTTTCAATCTCCAGGATTCGTTGATTATTCTATATTTTTCCTTATAATGTACTATTTTGAACAGGTGTCAGAAGGGTGCATGTTTTGGCTTTCCACTTGTTGTTCATTTCGTTGCCAAGTTCATATTTCATGCAGAATTTTGTTTCCCCTTCCTATTTCCATTTCAGGCCATGTGCATTCATTTTTTCCCAAAGTGATTTTGTAATTTTTGTGTTTTTTCACAATCTAGAAAATCTTCAATTGAAGATGAAAATAATTCAGTTTTTTGTAATGTATTTATAAAAGTATTACACTAGTTTAGGACAGTAATGCATAGATTATTGGTTGGTCTCAATTTTGCAGTTTTGTAGCACAGTAGCAGTAGGATGAATAGACAATGAAATATGTAATATATCTTTTCTATGTTGGTTGGTGGATTATCTTATAGTAGGGGACAACCCATGGAGTCCTATAGATATCATTCATAGATTTAGTAAAAGTAGTAGATATTTATTATTTTTTTGTATTTGATGTAAGGAATAGTTTAATCAGAAAAGATAAGTACTACTACTACTATTACATAATTTCCTCTTTTGCACATAAGAGATAAAAATGAGAGCAATTTCAGATTTTGATGACTCCGCATTAAGCCTGTAATTTTTGTGTAAATCATTTTTTGTTTGAAAGTTTTTAAAGATTTATATATGTGTGTTACATTTGTGTCTCAATTTTTAGACATTATTGCCAAAACAGAGGCATTGGTACTGGGAGAAAGGGGAAAATTAATCTTGCCTTATCTTGTTGGTGCACAGTATGAAGGTGACTTTCAAACATGACTGTTCAACACTGGTAGACTGGGGAGAACACCCCCCTCCCATTTTGGCAAATCTGTAATTGTCAGAAATTATGACCCAGTTACGTTGACCCAACATTGTTCAAAATATATTCTTCCAACAAATTTCTGATGGAAAAAGGAATTTTTATTCAACTTTGGATCAATGTTGGATCAACGTCTGATTCCAACAAAATGGTGTATTATTGGAAAGACGTAGCCCCAACCACCTAATTCCAACAATTACGTAAGTCCAACGTTGTTCCAAGCATGGGAGTCCAACGTGTTTCCAATACAAAAAGGAATTTCTCAAAGACCAGATGTACACTGAAATGGGAGGACCATATGGATTTAAACAAGCCTATGTTTGAGTACCAGTACCTTCATGCTCCAGAGTCTGATAAAGCCGTCCTCTCTACTGGACTACTCATCTTGTAACATAGGCTGGAACGATGGGTAATAGCTTTTAAATGTACACCGAACCTCACCTTGAAAACTTCATTGAGCTCAAGGAAACTTGTATATTGTAATCTTCTTCTTTTGGAGCCAAAAGAAAAAAAAAAGGAAAGAAAAAGGAAAGAACTGTGACTGGCAAATATATCTTGTTTTAATGAAAGTCTCTAATAGTTTTCTTTATGAGGTTCTACTGATTAGTGAAAGTGGGTGGGGCACATTTCCGAAAAAATCTTGGACAAACGAGAATTCTGTTTGGGTTTGTTAGTGGAGGCACAAGCCATTAATGCTATTTGTTCTCCCCCCCCCCCCCCAACTTGAATCTGTCAGTCAATGGTGTTATCATAAAGTTTAATAAATGCACGTATGTGAGCTGGGATTTAAATCAATCCAAGATCATGTAGAAGATTCCAAGACCGAGGTAATTCTGATTATATCAAACCCTAGAACTCTTGTCTTTCAAGATGTCTAGATGTAATGTAATCATCAATTAATGTTACATTTCCAAGTAACTACAATGATGGAGATTTGCTTTGTCATCTTCATTTATTTCAAATAACAAACATCACCAGAAATCCTTGGAGCTGACGCACACGCAAGAACGTTTTATTTCCACTGCCAAATCAGTCGAATCGTCTGTTAACGAGATTACTGGATAGAAAGGAGAACCAAATTAGTCACTAGTGAATCTTTACAAATCTTGAGGCTTGAGGAATAAATGTGTTCTGGCACCCACCTGTTTGAAAGAGAATGGTGGCGAACCTGAGTCATGTTCTCTTCTCTAAATTCCAACCTTCTTGTCTCCCACTCTCCCCTGAATAGAAGATAAAGTCATTTTTTATGTGAACGAACATGTCATTTCTTGTGTGAACTCATCATTTCATGATATGTTGAGTGCTTAGATATTCAAAAACAAATAATAGACTAGTTAAAACGAACTCGATGATTTTTAGAAAGAGTCAAATAGTTCTGTGTTTTCCCAGGCTTCCTAGTGACATTATTTAGGGATGAATGCTTTTATGTTTAGAAGTGGTAACATGATATTTATTGAATAAGGATGGGACAAAACTGAGTAGGAAGATGGCTTTAATGATGTACTGATGTTTTCAGCTACGTGTATTTCTTATTAAATACTGCCCTCTGAGGACACAATATCTTGCACAAGGTTTGCCCATCAAAGCATCAACTATAGTATGCATGATGTATTTTATCAGAGGGATCATACATAACAGTTGAATTAAATACTTTATTACCAGAAAAATACACTTGTCTGTCACTCCAAACATTATCGCCACTTTCCAGTAACCTTTAGTTATTCTTCACTTTTTGCGAGTCATTACATGTACATGTGAAAACTTCTGTTGATGGAAAAGCAACAAAAAAAAATCCTCTTCATACAAAGTGTGATCTATTAAGGGCTTCCTGCCTCGAGGGGAGATACGACAAACCTTGGTAAGTTGCCGTTTCCTCCTACCGAGCCAATTACGTCGACAATAGGTTTTGACAACTGTGGCCGATGCAGACAATAGACGGCATGAGATGCCATGTCAGGGAGGTGGCGTGACTAGTCAGATTTTTTTCCACAAGATGAGTTTGAGGACTGTTTTAAAAAGGATTCCCCCATCCTCTTTTTTTTTTTTCATTTCTCTTTCTTTTCTTTTGATAATTTTTTTGCGGCAAAGGAGAAGGGGCTTCCAGGGAGGGATTTGGGGTGATTATGCTGTTTTTGAGGTCTGCTTATCAAAAGAGAAGAGTTTTTTTTTTTTTTTTACCCATTTTCTACGAGAGATTGAGGAAGGATAGAGGGAAAGTAAGAAAGAAAATGAGAGAAAGAGATGTAAATGATTAAAATGGAAGGGAAAGAGAAAGAATCTTTACATTTTGTGGTCACGTTTTCAAAGGGGCCTGGAGCAAATTTCTCGGCCTTTTGCCCGAGATCATGTGTAAAAGGGGGTAATCTCGGCAAGATTCCATAGTCCGGATATATTAATGTTATATCAAACCTTACAAAAAAGACGAATGTGGCAGATTTTCTAAGGTCCGTCTGAACATCTCTTATTCTGCATTTGATAAACTGCTTTTTGTTATCTCCTTGTAAACATATTTGTATATAAATGTAAATACATGTATAATAATGTGCATTCATGTTTTTTGTTTGTATTTTCATGGACTGATAAGTCCTTTGCTATTGTGTAAGCTGTGTACAGTTACTTAATAAAACATCAAATTTGATATTTAAAAAAAAGCTTTTCTCATCACCTTCTATGTAACTGAAATTTGAAAAGAAGATAGTTGATGCGTAACTGTAGAAATGAAATGTACAGAGGGTAATAGAGAGAGCAAGAGGGAGAGAGAAGGGAAGGGAAAGGACAAGGAGAGAAGTAGAAAAAGATGTAAAAAAATGAAATAAAGGACACATGTATGAGAGAGAGAGAGGAAGAGAAACAAGGCGAAAAACGCCAGAAATAAAGAGAAACAATTGGACGACAGTGAAGTGGAAAGAGAGCTAGGGAGGGAGACAGAAACGGAGACAGGCCACTGGAGTAAGAGTGAGAACATTGGATAAGAAGCACAAAAAAGAGGGAGGGGAAGGAGGCTATAAGGTCTTCAAAAGACTGATAAAATATGAAATAAATAAAACCAAAAAGGTACTGCAGTATGATCATGGTCATATTTTCTGTATCTACATTTATAAATAACTATTGATATGCCATTTACTTGAAATCCATTTTTCACACACATGTTTAAAGAGAGAAAAGTAGTACAAGTTATACCTCGGTGATACATTTATTATATACTCATAATTGTTATCCACCACTCCCCCTCCCAAAGAAAGTAGATAAAACTAGTATCTAATATTCTATACAATGATAATTACAAATGGTACAAGAGGTAAACTGAAAGAAAAGGGAAGGAATAAATGATAACCTCAATATATGTTGATATTTTTATACAGACTAGAACAAATCATGATACTCATGTTGATAAAACTTTCAATCTACAAAATTAATAATTTATTCATATGCAAGAGAGACCATATCATTTGAATATTATTTTGTGCATTGGGAAGGTCCAAGCTTTTCTCCCTTTTGAGGTTAAAATTTCAAACTTGTCAAAATATGGCAATATATACCTCACTTTAAAGTTAAAACCTTCAGTATTATGATTCTCCTATAATTAATATCATTCGACGTAGAGGGTGCTAATAGGACTAAAAAATTATAATTCCCATTGACTATGTATATGTACATGGGCAGCCCATGTACGTCTGACTCTATGGGAGTTTTCACTTCTTGAACTTGTAAGCCCCCTCCCTTCCACACACTCTCAACAAAATTGTAAAGTTTTGTGCTTACCAAATATTCAAACACTTTAAATACTTGTTTGTAAATAAGTCATAAATTAAGACAAATAATTTTCCATAGTATATTAATAATGTATTTTTTACAGAAATAACCTATTTGCATACATTTTACATAGGCACCCAAAAAAAGGGACAAATTGTCCCGTATGTCACACGCAGACCATTAGATTTGCATCTTCATGGTTTCCAATGCCTAAATAGCTGTGGGATTGATGTTTCAAGAAAAGAAATTCTTACTCTTAGAAATTTAGGAGATCCTCTGCTCCCGTACATCACAATGCACTCTAATTAGATTTTAGCCTTGCTAACAGGCATACACATGAAATTTGTTGTCATTTATTTTAGTAGAGATCACAAGTAGCTATTCAAACATCAAAAAGGATTTAAAGCTGCGTATTTCATTTTGAAATTAGGAAGGTTGAAAACCTCTGATTTGTCCCATATATCACAGGCCAAATTGCTTGGTCCCACCCCATAGAACCTTTAACACGTTACATACATGTACTAACCCTGAGATAACTCAGGCAGGTGCCTACATGGATAATAGCATGCAACAGGTTAAAGACAAATTGGGCAGCGGTGTGTAAACCACTGCCTGTACCTTTTTTCTGTGGTCATAAAAATATCCAGTCAGGACACTTACAAGAATAGATCAGAAATTTATAGAGTAGACACTGTTTAACCAGTCATAGAGGCATGTTCCTAAAAATATACATTGTTATTACCTATACCACACATTTTAGCTGCAAAATAAAAAGCTGTATTCTGCACGCTACTCCGAATCCATTACCGGAGGGGGCAATATTTAATTTTCCATATTGCCCTCTTCCAGGTTTTCTCCATACACCACTGTACTAAAAAAGAGGGCAACCTTTTGCCATATTCCACCCTTTCAACCCTATTATTTATATCAAAGTGTATACGCGCAGTATTAATTGTGTACAAAGGCTTAAACAATGGATACGCGAGGTAACAGCTTACGTCACAATTGCTTGGCCTAGAGTACACACCTGAATATGAATAAGCTGAAACCTGAGGAACTGACAGGCAAACAGACATGTTTGTAATTACTACAAAATAGGCATACATCTAAAACATGATTTTATTGGCTAGCTCTACATTTGGTGAATATCAAAAATATTGCCCTTAAAAAGAACCATATTGCCATCGTCTTCGACTCTGGGCAATATGATTCTGTCGCGGGCATTACATTCTGGTATCCCCCTCAAGGCCAGTCAGTACTGTATAATTATATTTTCGATTTAGGGATGTGTTAGGGTTAGGTTTAGGGTTTGGTTTAGGGTCAGAGTCAAGGGTCGCATACTATTTGTATCTGTATGCAAATAATACGCAAATTAGCTACCTTACCTATATTATGTTAGTGGCTATTTTTTAGAAACATGCCTTTACTACTAGATAAATAATGCCTACCTATTAATACATCAAATAAACATTGCCAGAATTACAGCTCCCTCTTCTGTTGATTTTAGGACACTTATTTAAAAAAAATCTATCTTGTGTGAATCTTTCTTTCCACAATCTGCCTACAGGTAACCCTTTTCCACGGTCATGAAAATATCCAGTCAGGACACTTAGAGATTGGAAAATTAATACCTCAACTAAACATTACAAAAATTAATGTTCCCTTTACTGTTGATTTCAGGACATAAAATTTACAAAAAGCATCTATCTTGAGTAAATATCTCTCTACACAATCAAGCCTTCATCAATGCCTGAATTTCATTCTTCTATATTACAGAGAGTTCATTGGTGCAGAAGCCTCACTAATCTTTGTCCTTAAGATCTTCATTTGAATTACCACCTGATTCCTCCACATCATCTACACTTGATCGTAATGCCTTCAGCTTTTCCAGTTTCAGTCGAGTCTTGCGCTTCTTTTCCTCCCGCTTCTTGTGCATGGCCTGTTGGTGCTGAGCGATGGCACTCTTGTCGCCATGGAAATGTTGATCCAGCTTCTCCTTCATCAAGAGGCGAGCAATTTTCTGATTCTCGCTCTGAGATCTTGTCTGATGACACTATAAAAGAAATAATGCAAATGATTATTACATTACACAATGCAAACAACTGCAAAAAGGATTACTTCCAACAAATGAATTTTATCTATTTTAACTTGGTTGTTTTAAATGCTTCTTTCAAAATTAAGGTGCAAATGGTTTTCCTATATGCACTTGAAGAAAAAAATCTTTTAGCACTTGAAAAAAGTACTGTACATGTCCAAGCGTATATCCTAATTAAAGTAAAGGCTTCTTATATATCAGGCACAGCCTGGACAGCATTTTACACTACACTACAGTCGAGTTTAACAGGAACCAATTACCTTGACAACAATTCCAGTTGGGATGTGTCTCAGGACCACACAGTTACTTGTCTTGTTGGTGGCCTGGCCTCCTGGTCCTGAGCCCCTCAAAAACTGCTCCTCCAGCTCCTCCCCCTTGAGCTCAGGGAGCTGGCTCCGGATCTTTGCACGGAGCTTGTCTCTGGTTGTCGTGGTAGATTTAGAACGTATTGCAGCTGGACCATTGGACACTCTTTCAAATTGGAGATGATTGCTCAATGCATCAGTGTATGGGTTTGCTTTTGTCCTTAAAATGTCAGCCCACCAATTGGAGGATGCATGCTGGTGAAAATCCCTTGTCTGAGATGAGCTGTAATCTAATACATGTAGTTCTTTGGTGTTTAAGAAAGACCTGAAAGTTCTTCCACATTTACCATATGAACCAACCATAGAACCAGTCACAGATAGTTCACCATAACTCTGACTTCTCAGTTGCCTGGTGCTGGAAGCACAGATAGTGTCCATCAAATGAACTTTTGGATTGCTACAGTCTGTTCTTGTACTTGACGTTAATAAGCTCTTGTGCTTTGCAGAAATGATTATTGATTGCGGCTGACCATTGAAGCTACAAGATTCCGACACCAGGCAATAACTTATAAAATATGGATTTCTCCCTGAATTGCAAAGAGTGTGATGTTCTACAACTACGTTTCCCACTTTCCTCTCCTGTTTTCCCCCTAAATTTCTACTTATATGATTCTTAGAAATTGATGGACCAGAAAAACAAGATGTGCAGGTAGAAGATATTCTCATTGATAATCTCATTGCAGAGAAAGTGGTATAACATATGACTTCCCAAATCTTCCCATTCAAGAATTGAAATGGCAAAGCATGTTTTACGTAAGGGTTCGATAAAAGAGCTCCATGTCTACGGATGATCATTTTGGTACAGAAGACAACAGGCTATGAATGATGAGGTTTAATAGAGCGCTCATTCAATTATGATGAATATGATGAGATCAAAGCTACTTCAACTGGACAAGTTCCTGAATCAGGTATATCTGTATGAATAAAAAAACAACAACAAAAAAGAAATCAGTAAGATCAGTAAGGACACCTAGAGCGATAGATCATATACTTGACTTGCATCAAATTCGGCAGTTAGACTCTTCCACTGTACATGTATTATGTTATTATTTTGTATATTTGACTGGTTTGAATAAATTGAATTGAATTGAATTGAGGTCCGCACAGCAAAGTGGCAATATTTTCCAGAAAAGAGATTCAATATCAGTTCAATTTATTGATGCATTTCTTATCCACATTCTGGAAACCTAATGCTGCTTAGTATAAATGTAAATCTCGCTAACACAGATGACCCCTCCACAACTTATCAAAACCTCAAACTATAATTAGCATATTGTTTCTAACTGTAACATTTCCAGCCAGTTTTAATTTGTTTATGTCATGTAAACTTTAGAAGGAAATTGTATAAATCATCACATGCTTAGCATCATGCCTTTTTGCAGGAAAAAAAATGAAAGGAGGAAGCCCCCCCCACACACACACACACATTCTTTTTTTAAGGCCTCCTGAGCCCCGATACATTTCCCAAAATAATCAGCTAAGAAATGTTTTCAAAGAGGTCACCAAATTTCTAGCAAGATGGCTGCTACTCATACTCCGGGAGTGATTCGTGTACATATCAGGGTTTTTTTATAGACCAGATGCAATAGAAAATAGGGCCAGAACAAAGTCACTGTGCAGAACTACAAACCTTGTATGGCTGTATCATATTATTGAGTTTTACTATATTATTTTTATAAATAAATTTCATGCCCAAATTCATCTCATTATTATTTTTTTTCATTAATAACTGAACATTTTTGTTTGAAAGTTGACAGATTATTCAACAATTTTGTTGCTGAAGTGAATAGTGAGGGAAAACATAAATTTGATTACTTGCCTGGACAAATAAAATATGCTACAGACCATTTCCATTAGAATATTACTAGATCAATGAATAGAAAACTGAAAAGGTTTAGAAGTTAGAAGTTGACTCAATCAATGACAATGGCATTTCACCTCCTGATGTCTGAATTCATTTTATCGATATTTTAATTCTAGTATTAATTTAGACTCTTTTGTCCCCATTTCATCCACATCATAAAAAAAAATATAATAAATTTAAAATGAAATAAACAAAAACAACAGTCATGATAAATAAGTGCATCACAAATAATAGAAAACAATGACAATGCTAACAAACTAAAAAACGTACTGCAGATTTATGAAATAAAATTGGATCAAGTACTGATATAGTCTAGATTCATACGTCATGACATAGATCTATAGAACCATTAAGTGGATTTATCTAACAGAATGAGTTGCCACAATGGCACAAATCCGCAATACGATGAAATAGGCCCCGCTTATTTTCCTTCTTCTTCTTCTTCTTCTTCTTCTTCTTCTTCTTCTTCATTTTTTCTTTTTTTTTCTACGCGTTCGGGCTGCCGCAGTAAAGCTAAAGGGTTAGGGTTAACATGGTTATGGTTAGGAACTAGGTGGGGCCCACTCATAGGCCCTTGCCTATGTGGGACTGTGTGTAATGTACCGTATACCGTCGCTGACTCGATCACACAGTGCGATCGAGTCATTTGAATCAACGGTACAGTACGGGGAAAAGATCGGCTCGGCGAGGAAATTCCATTTTTTTCATTGAAACAATCGTTAAATTGTAAAATCAAAGAGCCTGCTAGATAGTTACAGTAATTCTCTTGAAGTGTAAGTACAAATTTCTATCTTACCTGCCGAAATTAAGCGATGCGATTAGCCATAAAATGGGCGAGGTCGACTTTGGATATTTGTACCTGGAGTTACCCACTCATAGGCCCTTGCCTATGTGGGACTGTGTCCAATATTCACTGCTGCAGCAGTTAAAAGCAGACAACAAAATTGCTCTAAACAAGATTTAATTTTCTTAAATTTGCTAGATTACCTGATTCAGAGACTCTTCAACTCTTACTTTGCCACAAATATATAGGGATTCAGACTTGCAAATGAAATTTTAAATAATTATTTTCCTCTCCTGTATGAATGATCTAGATTCTACTTTTCTACTTCTAGCCTGGAAAAGGGCCTGCTCATGGGCATGGCTGATGATACACACAAAAGCTATTGGAGCCTATTGCACCCGTAAAAGCTAGTCTGGAGTACAAGGTTATCTTCAGATAAGCTTGTACATGTATAAGTGGGTGCTCCCTTACGTTAGATCTCTTGACTTGATCTCGAGTTCAAATGCCGACTAACTCAAATGCCGACTAACATAGTCATGTTACCATGACACATTTATGAAGAGATGGGACTGCAGAGCATTTTTCTACTCAAAATGGTATTTTAAATTCACCATCATCACAATACTAAATGGAATTCTACAGACCTTTAATTAATAGATTATTATTTTCCTTACCCTTAGACATCTGATTTAAAAGTGAGAGCATTTGGTTTTTGTTAAAGATTTGTATTGAAACTTTCTGGAAAGTCTTTCGAAAAGTGGATCGGTTGTGTCCACGCAGTCAGCTCAGCTCATTAGAAATTTGCGCATGCAACCTTAACCTAGCTGAATATACAGGTCTGCTCAGCTAAGTGTTGATTGGTTAAAAGTTCTTAAAAGTTCTAAAAGTTCTAAACCAGAGTATCCCCCCCCCCCCCCCCCAAAAAAAAAAAAAAAAAGAAAGAAAGAAAGAAAGAAAGAAAAAATAAAGAAAAAATAAAGAAGAAAAGAAGAAGAAGAAGAAGAAGGAACAATTTCAAATTACTCAACTGAGCTGCGGCAAGGCATGCATCTGTGCCAAAGAGGACGGAGTTTTATATTTGGTTTTGTTGTAATAAATTATTCTTAAAATGTCCAAAAGACCAAGTGTGTTATGTTCCGGTCAAGAGGTAAAAAGCTTCCAGATGGATTACCCTTTATTGATGTTGGAGGCCATGAAGTTGCTCTTAGTGAAAATGTTCAATTCTTAGGTTTAATCATTGATGAGAATTTATCATGGAAATGCCATTTAAGTAGTGTTTACACACAATTAATCCAGAAGTGCTGGGGTGATTTTCAGATTAAAATTCATTCTACCAGAAAGAGTATTAATAACACTATATAATACCTTATTTTTACCTTATGTGACATACTGTAATGTTGCCTGGGGGCATACTTTTTATCTTATCTTGATAAGCTAAGGGCATTGCAGAAAAGGGTTATACGGTTTATCACCAATTCTCATTTTAGGCAACCAAGTTTTCCATTGTTTCTTAAATTGAAAATGCTACCATTGGATGAACTTGTAACTTTTAATTGCTTATTGTTCATGTTTAAGCTCCAATCAATGCCTCATGAATGTACATTAAAAGATTTATTTCAGCAGAACTCACAATTTCATGATTATAATACACGTTGAAGAAACCATATCCATCAGCCCTTTGCAAGAACAAATGTCACTCTGACTTCTTTCCGTATATCCTGTATTAAGGAGTGGAACAACTTACCTATTCATTAATATTAGGAACTCTACAACTCTCTCCATGTTTAAAAGGTTATCTAAATTGTATTTATTTGATAGATTAGGGTGAATTTCCCTAATTTTGTATAATCAATGCATAAACAAATTTTGCCCATGTGACCTACTGTGTGTCTGGGTGTACCAACAGAGGTATACTTGTGTGACTTGTATATCAGATATAAGGAACTGGCTGACAGCAAATAAGTTAAAACTCATTGGCCCGTATTCTGAACTCCGGTTTAACTTAAACCATGGTTTAAATATGTGGTTTAACTATGGGTAGCCAAAAATGTCAAAACTGTGTTTACACTGTATGTTCCTTATGTTTTCTGGATACTGGTCTCGTGCTTTAATGGTCAAGAAAAATATTCTACTTATCATTCCCAGACAGTTTTTAAAAGCTTGAGTACCAAAAATGCTGATAAATTGAATATCTACTGTTTGAAATTTGTGTCACATTTGGCTGCCCATAGTTCAACCACAAATTTAGACCATGGTTTAAGTTAAACCGGAGTTCAGAATACGGGCCAGTTCAGAATACGGGCCATTGGCCCGTATTCTGAACTCCGGTTTAACTTAAACCGCGGTCTAAGTGTGGTTTAAACACAGTCTAAAACTGCCCTTTGACCCATAGTTTGGGAAAATTACATGCTGAAATCCGGTTTAACTTAAACTCCAGTCTAGTATGGCTTAACTTTGTACAGAAATTTAGACTGGACTTACGGTTTTAGTCAGTTTTGATTAAAGCTCTGGTTTAACTTAGACTGGAGTTTAAGCTAAACCGGAGTTCAGAATACGGGCCAATGATAGTAAAACTGAATTTTTCATTGCTGCATCACCATACATTTACAAAAAATTGCCAGAATTAACACTGTCAGTTGGTGAAGTTTCTATACATCCATCGGATTCAATAAGGAATCTGGGTGCCTTTTTTGATGTTAACATGACCATGTCAGCACACATTAACAATGTTTGCCGCAGTGTGATTTTTCATTTGAGGAACATATCTAGGATTCGTAAATTTATTGATCAAACTACTTGTCATCATGCTGTAAGGTCACTTATTCTTTCCATACTAGACTATTGTAATGGGCTTCTTTCCTCTATACCAAAGTCTCATGTAAACCGTCTACAGCGTCTGCAGAATTGGGCTGCACGTCTTGTTTTTGAGGTTGGCAGAAGTCATTCTTCCCAACCTTTACTTCGTTCCCTTCACTGGCTGCCCATTCAAAAACGTATCATCTTCAAATTAGTTCTTTATGTTTATAAATCTATCAATAACCAGGCTCCAGGGTACATATCTGAATGCTTAACTGTATATACACCTATAGAAATCTCAGATCCTCAAATCACAACCTTCAGCTCAGCTACCCAATGACCCGAAATTTGTCAGGGGTGATAGGACTTTCACAGTTACTGCATCTAGGCTATGGAATAATCTCCCCTTGACCATTAGACAGTCAGCATCCATAAAGACCTTTAAAAAAGCTGTGAAATCATATTTATTTTAAATCCGCTATAAAACTTTGTAACAGGTACATTCATTACATTTTGTCTCCATAAAACCACCTGGTAGTTCCCACATGGACGATTGAAGAGTTTTCTGATTTGTGTTTATATACAAATTATAATGTGTTCTATAATTTAAATATTTTGTAAACGCTCCGAGCCTTATGGGAAGGGCATACTAAATGCGTATTGTATTGTATTGTATTGTATTGACTAATGGGACAGTCAAACACAATAGATGCCTTTATTCCGCCAGGCTTGTGTGGCTTTTTTTGCTGCTTGTGTGGCTTTTTTTGCTGCTTGTGTGGCTATTTGAACAATAGAGAGAACAAAGGGAAAGACACACAAGTATACCTGCGTGAGTATGTGTGTGTGGGGGGGGGGGGGGGTGTTTGTGGGTGAGTAGTCATTGTATTATGTTATGCTCTGTAGATTAGTCTTCATACCATGTATATTATGTTGTATTTGGTGTTGTCATTAAGTATTCTGTATTATTATCTTGCCGTAAAGGGGCACCAGCTACAAGCTTAGCTTCTCACGGGGTCCTAAAACCTTTCAATCAAATAACGATGTCTTTTATACCATTGTTCCATATTGTATTCTCATATATTTGATTCGTTTGGTTTTGAATAAATTTGAATTGAATTGAACTGAAAGTCAAAATCCTCTCAACAGAAGATCGAGGGTAATAGTAATAATAATATAAATTCTTTTTTTTTTCTTTAAAAGAAAAGTGTACATGTACCCGCTCCCCCCTTTTTTTTTGCTTGTCAGAAAAAGAAAAGAAAAAGAAAAAGAAAAAGAAGAAGGAGGAGTAGGAGGAGGAGAAAAAGAAGAAGAAGATTAGAATATGTACACCCGTGACCGTGTCAGTCGGTTTTGTTTTCATGGTCACTCGATCTTACCTGATCCTTAATTCGTCGTATTGATGTTTAAAAAATATCTAACAGCAAATTCAGACTTTCGCAATTATGCTCTTTTTATTCTGATTTCTGAATGATGAATCCTGGTTATGTTTCGAATGTTGTTGACTGTTTAGTGGGCTACGCCTTTCTGTTTAACATTGTATATTTTAGCAGCAGCAGTTTTTCATCAGCACGTATCCGGTATACACGCATCGATCAGGGAAATTCCCTGCATCGATTTAGCACATACGGTATTCAAGATACTAGTGGTGCGCGGGAGCTACAGAATAACATTTGAATTCCGAATTGATTTGGTCATCTGTAATCACTAACTTCAAGTAAGTTTGAAAGAATTTATGATTGTATTGTATCAAAACCAATATTTATATGTATTTGAATTCAATGAGTGGTGGCAGGTTGTGAAATGTTAGCTTATGTCATGATCAGATTGTATTTCGTGCCGCTGTGATTGATAACCATTTCTCAGTCACCCACCAGCGGGGAGGTCTGGCGGGTAATGCAAGTTGCAACCGATGGCCCCGATGGCGACGTACGCGTACCTGGCTGTAACGTGTGGTGGCGGTGCGGTGGCACACCAAGACTGTACTGGGAATGTAGAGTGTACTGTAACATTACTTTTGTCATTAGTGTTGTTGTTGGTTGTATTTTTGGCGTTCAGTCAAGATTGACTATTATTTACGCCCAGTCTAGTTAAGTAAAAGTTGTCTAGTCGGATTATAATATAGTCCTACATTGTGTAACCAGGTCCACTCATAGGTACACGCCATTGCCGACTGTGTAGTAACGCAGCCAACACACATCCCATACCTAAACTGCATCACTGTGCATTTTTGGCTAAATTTAATTGAATCTCGTATATTGCAGTTTACTTACATCCAAAGAATTATATTGAATAATAGATGATTAAAACTTACCAGGTTGTTTTGTGACCTTTGAAGAGGGTTTCCTGAAATTTTGGGTCCTTTTTGTCGATAACTGCTATCGAGACTGTCCCGTCAGCATCCAGTTTGTATTTTTCACGATTATGATGAAGGGAGCCCTCAGCGCTCGTAGTAGTACCGGCGCGATGGGTTCGTCGATCTCCTACGAAGACCTGGAAGGGCCAAACTGACGACGTAAAAAAATTAAAAATATTACGTACGTACGTAATAATTACTACGTACGTACGTAATATTTTTTATTTTTTTACGTCGTCAGTTTGGCCCTTCCAGGTCTTCGTAGAATAGCTTGTGTGCGTAAAATTCTGCGTACGTATCTACGGTGCGTAACCATGTAGAGCGGCCTCACTAGTGCGCAACATTATTGAGAGCAGTCGTCATCCGTATGGAGGTGTGGGTAACAAGTACCAAAAAGAGGGCTGTAAATGTAAGTTTTTATAACTTTCTGCATTTTGTATCTTAACGAACTGATAACTTAAAATCTAAAGAATGATACTTAAGTATCAGTTTGCCCACAAAAACATCAATTTCAAACAAAATTACATCTGTATCCCCAATACCCAGTATACACACATGTATATGATTCTAATGGTCAATATGACCATTGCTTGCTGATGTGACCAGGTCCAAGATAGGCACTCCCTGACTCCCACAAAAAAATAAAAACAGCACCCACAGTCACAAATCATGCCTTAAAATATTGATTAATATTCCAATTATCACACAGATGGCTCAAAACTTACCTGAAAATCTCATAAATAAAATAGTGAAAAATATGTTGACATATTCTTCGCGCAGCGCGTACGTGGCTTTATGTTATATTATTATAAGGAATGTTAGACCGAAATTTTCTGTCTCCAGTACGTTAGCCTCTTATTTGGGTAGGGTTGGCTACTACTTGGAGACAGAAGCCGTCCTATCACTTTGCTGTGCAAAAATTGTCTATGCCTTTTAGTTTTATATGGCGTTGTGCCTGCTGGAACAGTAGGAAAAAATCATTTTTCCTCTGTATTTTTTTTAAAATAATCATAAGGCCTAGGCTCTAATTCATATACTTAATCTGTTCAACATACCAATTTGACCAAATGATCCATTTAATGCTCCTTTTTCATGTAATTCAGGGTCCAAGGTCTTCTCCGTTCGAAAATCCTGCAGCCGTATTCAAACCGTTACCCGAGCTTCTAGTCTCGTACAAGGCAAAATGATTATGAAGGAAAAAATACGAACCGTTTTGAAATCAATGTGCACGAGTTCGTAATGAATTTATCGTATTTTTTCCTTCATAATCATTTTGCCTTGTACGAGACTAGAACGGCACAACGCCATAGACAAATTTTACACAGCAAAGTGATAGGACGGCTTCTGTCTCCAAGTAGTAGCCGACCCTACCCAGATAAGAGGCTAACGTACTGGAGACAGAAAATTTCAGTCTAAAGGAATGTACTATCGATAGTCAAAACGATCATCATGTGCGCACGCGAATAAATGGGAAGAAATTCACCCCAAATCGAGGCTGACTGCATGACAAGCCCATATCTATGCCTCTCACATGCATAGGCGATTCACTGCGGCACAGTTATTCAATGACTCATCGATAGATCACGAACTCAACTGTCATAAAATACAAAGATTCTGACACATTCGACTAAAATACATTAGGGGTGCGCGCCCGGTATTCGGTCAGTAAAAAAGGAAAAATCGCCGCTGATATGAATACCTATCTCTTTAAATTGACAATCTACCATCAAAAGAACTGCAAAATTGTCCTTTAAATGCTGGAAACTTACCCAAAAAAATATCGCCGACAGAAGAAGGAGAAGTTTTCCGGCCAGTATTCGGTCACGCGATAGTGCGCTGCATCTCGGGAGAATTATATAACCATTTTTGTCATATTTCTGCGTTTTTAGGCATTTTCTGTGGCTTCTATATATTCATACTTAAATGTATGAGATTTTTTATCCATTAAAATCCACAAATCGAAGATCTAGGGTCAGAAATGATGAACAAAAAGTATTTCTAAAAAGAGCAAAGCGCGTTAGTAAAGCGCAAAGCGCGTCGGCGAAGCGCAAAGCGTCTTAATCGACAAGTTGCACACAAAGCGCGTTAGCGCAAGGCACTCAATGTTGCCTGACCGAATAGTGGAAGAGCGCCAGCTCACTGGCAGGGGTGAGGTATATATTCTCTTGCTCGTCGCTGAGATCACCATTTGCAAATTCGCTGCGATAGAGGAAAGACCCGGAGCTCCTCTTCACACACATACTAAATTCATTGTACCTGCACACATAGTTATTTCACCATAGGCGTCTACATATGGCTATGCGTGTTAACTCACGCGCTAACGGAACCCGGAAGTGCGGAAACTTGGGTAACACTGACCAGTTTCGAGGGTATTTGGAGATCTTTTCCAGGGCGTCCGACCTGAATTGCTTTCAACATTGATTATTTGCTTATGTACGTATTTTTACAAAAAAGTACAAAAAAAGAGCATAAGAAATTTCAGAGAACTCACCAGTGTGTATCCATGTCTCCTCTTGTCATGCAGATTTGAAATGCTGGCTGCGTGCGACGGCGCGCGATACAACCGTAATTGAAACTATATATCGCCGACAGTGAGTATCCCGGGTGAGTATCCCGGGTGAGTATCCCTTTAAGTAGAAAGGAATCTCATCTTTCCAACGTGAGAGACAATATTGCAAACAATCCTGTAAACATTCTCTGGTAGGATGGTTTTTGTCATTTTTATGCCTCCGCCCACCAAAGGTGGTACCGGAGGCATGTTTTGGGGTTGTCCATCCGTACATGTACGTCCGTCCCGCTTTCTTGTTCTAGCGATAACTCGAGAACCATTTGAGGTATAGTTTGGTGCTGAATCCATCCTTGAAGCGATCGCGAAGCTTGGCATAGTTTGCGGAGAAGTTGAGTACGTAGTGGACCAAAGTATAGTTTGGTGCTAGTATGTATCACCATATGAAGATGATCTGATTAGATTTTGGGGTGCGTAGGTCAAAGGTCACAGAGGTCAATTTCTGAAATTTCAGGTGTTAGCCTCGTTCTGGCGATAACTCAAGAACCATTTGAGCTATGAACTTCAAACTTAGTGCTAGTATCACCATAGGAAGACGATCTGATTAGGTTTTGGGGTACGTAGGACAAAGGTCAAGGTCACAGAGGCCAATTTCTGAAATTTCAGGTGTTAGCCTCGTTCTGGCGATGACTCAAGAACCATTTGAGCTATGAACTTCAAACTTAGTGCTAGTATCACCATAGGAAGGCGATCTGATTAGGTTTTGGGTGCGTAGGTCAAAGGTCACAGAGGTCAATTTCTGAAATTTCAGGTGTTAGCCTTGTCGACGCGATAACTCGAGAACCATTTGAGGTATAGTTTGGTGCTGAATCCATCCTTGAAGCGATCGCGAAGCTTGGCGTAGTTTGCGGAGAAGTTGAGTACGTAGTGGACCAAAGTATAGTTTGGTGCTAGTATGTATCACCATATGAAGATGATCTGATTAGATTTTGGGGTGCGTAGGTCAAAGGTCACAGAGGTCAATTTCTGAAATTTCAGGTGTTAGCCTCGTTCTGGCGATAACTCAAGAACCATTTGAGCTATGAACTTCAAACTTAGTGCTAGTATCACCATAGGAAGACGATCTGATTAGGTTTTGGGGTACGTAGGACAAAGGTCAAGGTCACAGAGGCCAATTTCTGAAATTTCAGGTGTTAGCCTCGTTCTGGCGATGACTCAAGAACCATTTGAGCTATGAACTTCAAACTTAGTGCTAGTATCACCATAGGAAGGCGATCTGATTAGGTTTTGGGTGCGTAGGTCAAAGGTCACAGAGGTCAATTTCTGAAATTTCAGGTGTTAGCCTTGTCGACGCGATATCTCAAGAACCATTTGAGGTATGAACTTCAAACTTGGTACTAGTATGTATTCACCATTGAAAGATGATTTGATTAGATTTTCGGATATGTAGGTCAAAGGTCATAGAGGTCATTAGACAGGTGTATGTGAAAGTTATGGGTTTTTTACCTTCGTTATCATATCTCAACTATTTTGTATTCATGACTAGGAGGAGATAAAGTGATCAGGTTTGGGGGTTATATGGTGTAAGGTCAAATGTCAAGGAGGTCAATTAACATGCTATTAGAGGCTTTTAAGTCTGGTTCGATCAAAATTTAAAATGACTCGACATGAATATATTGATCTGGCAAGGGGCGAAGGCATTTAAATTTTTACTTCACGCAGTCGAGAATTCATCTAGTTATTCTTTGTTTTGAACTAAGTAGTATCTGTCTAATTTCCAAGGGCATTTCTCCACATTCTACTTGTTGTGCTGCAAGAGAAGTAAAAAATGTTGTACCAGAACATATCTTTAATGCTTCAAACTGAATCATATCTATTTTTTTTCTTTTTGGTAGTTTTGCCGAATCATATATTTAGCAGCCGTAGTCCAATATGGATCTGATAATTGATTTGTACCATAACAGTAGTGTTTTGGTATCTGCACCCCACCATGTTCCTGTTAAAAATTTCAAAACATTAAGAAGCTTTTTACATCTTGAAAATACGACTGTTCCAAGAATGATGAGAATCAAAGGTTAAACCTAGAAACTTGAATTCATTTACCACTTCTATTTCTTTGCCATGAATTGATAATGGCTTGGTGAAAGAACGGTTTGTGAACACTATGACTTTAGTTTTCCTCGAAGACAAATTGGCTCCCCATGTATTACACCAGTCAGTCAAATTATTTAGGTCCAATTGTAGTTGCTTAGTTATGAAGTTTAAATTCTTTCCCCGTTTCCATATTGCCACATCATCTGCAATTTGTGACAACTTGGAATGACATACTGATCGGGGTAGGTCATGAACGAAACGTTGAACAGGGAGGGGCTGAGAACACTGCCCTAAGGGATTCCATTTGGTTGGATGAACTATTCTGAGAACATGCCATTAATTCGTACTTGGAATGTTCTGTTTGAAAAAAAAGATTTAATCCTTTCCACTGTGTGCTTGGAAAATCCAAATCTAGAAGGTTGATGATTAGTATACTATTTCTAGGGATGGTATCGTAGACTTTTTCGAAATCTATAAAACATGTTCTCTATTTGCCATAATTTGGCTACATCCATATGTAGACGTGTATGGTCTAGAGTATTCCTTTCTGTTTTAAAACCACTTTGAATGGGATTCATATTAATATACTCAAAATGGCAATTTAGGTGGTTTAGAATCAATCTTTCCATTACTTTGCAAAGTACCGATGTAAGAACATGGGTCGATAAGAAGAGGGGAGAGAAGGCTTCAAGTCCTTTTTAGGAATTGGCACCCTAATAGCATGACGCCATTGATTAGGAATTTCGGTCTTGTCCCAGATTCTATTTAATAACTTAAGTAGGGTTAACTGCGAATTAGTAGAGCAACTTGGAAATCATAGAAAAAGTTACTTCATCTTAGCCTGGGGATGAATTTTTTGACCTTTCGAATGCACTTGTTAGTTCATGCATTAAGAATGGTTCGTCTATTGTTGTTTTAATAGGGGATTTTTTTTTCAAGTTTGCTTTTTAGACTGGACTCCAGTCATGAATGTTTTTGTGTTGACACACTTGGATTATCACTGGCCTCTGCAAATACTGTTGCCATTGGCATTCTCCTTGTCATTTGTTATTATTAGATTATTAGTAAATGACAAAGAATGTACAGTGTATTTCTTTTTTCAAGACTGATTCGTTCAGATTGATTTCACATATTTTTCTCCATACATCTCCTGTGGGAGTAAAACGACTTATTTTTTAACAAAAGGTCCTCCAGTGAAGTACCTTTGATTCTCTAATGATATATTGGGCATAAGCCCTTTTGAACTTATACTCTAATAACAACTGAGGAGTACAACACTTTGTAAGCTTATTTCTTACGGCATTTCTTTCCTTGACAGCTACATGTAATTTGCACTTATCATTCCACCAACTCCTTGGTGGTTTCCCACCATTTTTTCTTTTCAGTTTGGGGATACATTTTTTCGCTATATTTCATATAATCTTGCAACAAAATTATCATAGGAAGTCTGAATATCCAAATCTTTTAATAGTTTGTTGGTTATCTGTGCTGTTGATAATTCTTTAAAAAGTCTCCAATTTGCGAGCTTGAAGGCCCACCTATTAAGAGTATTCTTGGGTACCTGAATCCTATTATCACAAAATGGTCACTTCCCAAATTCTCTCAAGTTGTTTCCACTTGCTTTTTGCAGCTAAAACTGGGGTGGTTAACGTTAGGTCCAGGCAAGATAGGTTCCCAGGTTGTGGGTCTAGTCTGGTTCCTTGCCCGTCATTCAATATTATAAGATTGCTGTCTGTTACAAATCCTTCGATTTCTCGACCATTTGGATCAGATTTCTCACTTCCCCAAATAGTGTTGTGCCCACTGAAATCCCCACACGTTATCAAATTATCATTTATATGACAAGTTATTGCCATTAGATTTGGTTTACTAAGTCTTTTGCAGGGATTGTAAAAGTTTACTATCGTGAACTTTGTGTTTTGAAAAATACATTCAACGATTTGAAGTTCACCACTTGGCTCTGTTGTCTTTTGAGTATAAGATATAACTATTACATTATTTCTAATATATACAGCACACCTACCTCGGGGACCAGTGTTTCTTATTAATAAAAACCATTGTAATCCTGAAATGAACTACAGCTTTCGTCCTTGAACCAAGTTTCTGGGATACAAATAATGTGGGTTTTTTTGTCACAATTGTAAATATAATTTTGAAACTCATCCTTGTGATGTATTAAACCTTGTGCGTTCCATTGGGCTCTGTGCAATCCCTTGATTGCATCACCTGTCACTCTCATTAAAGTGTTTTATCCTCATTCAAAAGAGCCATCAAGATGGATGGTTCTGTTTTGATGTTTAAGATTTCTTTACTCTGTTTTCAAAATATTTTCCAGTCTGTTTTCTGTTTTAGTGAGATAAATCACCTTAGTAATATTCGAAGTTGTTTTTCATTACAGCATGGTCCAAAGGTTTTAGGTCCAGCATTTTTTGTTGATTTGAAAGCATTTCTATGCCTGACGTGGATCTTGGTTTGATTGGGTGGTTACACTAATCGGATCATTGATGGAGGTCTCCATAGTTTGAATTGGAGGGCTTCTTTTGTTTTGTGTTGGTTGTGTTGTCGTAGTATTTAGAGAGGGTTTTACTTTGAATTGTTTCGCAGCCTCGGCGTAGGAAATGTTCTTTTCACTTTTCATATTTGAGAATTTGCTCACTTGTTCCACGTAAGGCCTGATTGGAATGCTTTCAAATCCTAACCTACATGTAATACTCTCTGGTGGGGTTTTGCTCTTGAACATTAATAACATAGATCGAGATGGTTCAAACTTTCTTTGCTTGTTTCTTTTCTTCAATCTTATACAAGTAATTACTCCTTGTCTTTTCAACTCTATCTGTATAATTTCTTCTTCATTTTTCAGCGGTATGCCCATTATCACTCCTTTTGAGCCCGTAGCAGGTGTATTGCTACCCCTCAATGCAGTGCCACCAAAAACAGTCACATTCATGAATGCCCTAACCTGGTTGTAGGTGTTGCATTTAATGGTTAGTTCATTTCCTTTTCTACTTACTGATTCAATTGCAGTTTCACCCGTTATTTTTCCTATTTCTCCCACTATTACGAGAGGTCCTAGTTTTGCAACATTTCCCTCTATTCCTTTCCCTCTATTCCTTTCAAGCTTATCGTTAGGTTTTCCTGATCAGGCCTTTCTCTAGACGGGCTTGGTGGTAAATCTAAACCACTTTCTTCTGATCTAAATCTTGTTCTCTTTGTTATTTCTAACCTTAGGCCTGACTAAGTTATAAACTTGGTCACCGTCCATCCCATCTACTGAACCTATGTATGTACTCGGCCATTAGCTACCCAATGCCGCTTACCTGTTCACACCAAGTTTGTTCCTTTTCCATATCCGAAGATTATGAAAAAGGTATAAAGTCCACAGTCCGGAAGCCGTCAGAGTCGGAGCAGTGTGTCATGCACGTCCGTTCATCGAGCATATGCATGTCCGTTTGTCAAGTGAGTAGTGGTCATATTGACCACCACTTACAAGCTTACCTGAAGATAAGCTTGGACTCCACAATAGTTTTTACGGGTGAATAGGCTTCAATACCTTTTGTGTGTGTTAGCAGGCTCAGATCCATTCCAGATCATTCATACATGAGAGGAAAATAATTATTTAAAATTTCACTTTCAACTCAAACCTCAAATTTTTAGCACAGTAAAGTTGAAGATTCCCTGAATCAGGTCATGTAGCAAATTTAAGAAAATTTAATATTGCTGAGAGCAATTTTGTTGTCTATTTTTATACCCCCGCAAAACAAAGTTTGAAGGGGGTATATAGGAATCAGCGTATGTACGGAGGGTCGTTCGGGTGGGTGGTCGGTCGGTCGGTCGGTCCGTTGCAAATCTTGCGCATCGAAGTACTTCCTAATTTTTCGAGCAATGCTTGTGAAATTCACCACACACATTGGTCTTGGGATGAAGATGTGCAAGACATGTTTGTTTAATGTGCCGGAAACTGTGTTGCCATGGTAACGGCATATGACAATGAATCAGTTTGAAATCTACCGGATCAAACTACTTCATGAAATTTGGCACACACATTTGTATGTGCAAGATATATTTTTTGAATGTGTCAAAAATGCTTTGCCATGGTAACAGCATCGAAACGGCATATTATGTCAATAAATCAATGGGAAATCTTGCGAATCAAACTACTTATATTTCGAGCAATGCTCATGAAATTCGGCACATACATTTGTCTTTGGATGAAGATGTGCAAGACATATTGTTTTAATGTGTGGCAAATGCGTTGCCATGGTAACAACATATGGCAATAAAACGGGGAAAATCTTGCGCATCGAACTACTTCCTTATTTTTCGAGCAATGCTCATGAAATTCGGCACACACATTGGTCTTGTTGTGAAGATGTGCAAGACATATTTTTTGAAAGTGTCGGAAACTGCGTTGCCATGGTAACACCATGGAAACGGCATATTATGTCAATAAATCAATGGGAAATCTTGCGGATCGAATACTTCATATTTTTCGAGCAATGTTCATATTTGGCACACACATTTGTCTTGGGATGAAGATGTGCAAGACATACATGTATTGTTTCAATGTGTGGCAAACTGCATTGCCATGGTAACAACATATGGCAATAAAACAGGAAAATATTGCAGATCAAACTACTTCCTCATTTTTGGAGCAATGCTCAGGAAATTTGGCACACATTGGGGCAGGGGTATTAATCACCTTCAGTGATATTTTATTTTTCTTGTTGACTACTGCAACAGAGAATGTTTGATGCAGTACCACATAGGCAAGGGCCTATGAGTGATTGACCGCTAACTTGACTGAGAACGAACAATGCCAATAATAGTATACTACATATTTTGACATTATCGTGGTTGAGGAAACCACCATTCATTCCGCACAGAAGCGCTTCATTGCGTTACACATGACTATTGTCTTTACATGTGCACAATACGGACCAAATTTGACAACCACATATATTTCATTAGATCGTGGAATAGGAATCCACCTTCTTTCCCCCACCATAATCTTAGACTCTGCAAGTAAGCGTGTGTGTGCAAAAGAATGAATGGTTTCCTAAACCATGATCAAGTTGGAGCTCTAACATTACATCTAAATTTTACAATTAGTGGCAACTTGAGGGTGAAGTTGTGAAAATGAAAATATATCTACTGCTAGTACCAGATCTCCTTTACAATACTCTATATTCCTTTGTATTCTACAGAGTAGCCAGTAGAAAACATCATCATCATGGATGGCCATCCTGATGGCAAGAATCCTGCATATGTTCATCCCTTGCCCGGCAGCATGACGGCTTCAAGAGCAGGTGTTCTAGTAGATCCTATGCCTCTGCCTGGCCAACCTACATCACTCAGAACGGGTCGGTATCATGGTGTTATTAGGCCAATTAAACTTGATTCCTAGTTTCACATTCCCTCCCCCTTCCTTGTTTCAATCGACATCCTTTTTGAGTTTTCATATTACGGTTTATAATATTCTTTTATTTTACATGAAATAAAAAAGAATATGAGCAAATTTAGACTTTTAGGAGGAAAAAAACCTTAAAATAATACAATATCAACGTATATCCAGCCCCTGTATTGCATGGACAAAGAAACTGCTATTTAGAGATTACATTTAATAACCCTGCAAGATTTGTGTGGGCAGGAAAAAAAAAATACCAAGAGTTATAAAGAAATCATAGAAATACAGTAATCATTCTGCAACTGAATACCCATGAGAAATTGCTGATGAAATCTTTTTGCTCTCTTTACTCACAAATTACAATTGGTGGCATCCCGTAAAATGAAAGGTTTGTATGCACTTTACTTCAGCCTCATTGTGAGTAATGTAAATAAAAAGTATTGTCCCCAAATTTTATTGTATGATTTGCAGACATAAGCCAAGATCTGCTTGAGCAGAGAGGCACCCAAGAGCAAGCCAGGCTCCTAGAGAGGTTCAAGTTGCTACGGCAGTGGCAGCAACAGCAGCAGAATCACCTCATGTTGCAGCAGCAGCAACAGCTGGAGATGCTGAGGAACCAGCAAGAGATGGTGCAACAAGCTCTCATGCAACAAAGGCGCAAGCAATGGGGAGGTAGGAAGGTCAAAGCTCTTGTTCATTTATAGAGAAATCCTGTTATGTGAGAGTTTAATGACAGAGAAAACTGCCTCCAAAAATAGCTGCAGCAAAGTGAATACCAGTTTGTGTGCATCAAAGTCTACTTACTTATGTGTTTCAGAGGATACAGACACATAAAGTGCACAAGGCTTTATGTCATTTGCTTTTGCTACGGCCTTTTGTTTTGTTTTGTTGTATTTTTCCCATTGCAACCTCTTGAAGAAAAAAAAATTGTGAAGATGTATTGAAAAAGAAGTAATGAATGCATTTATGAAATAAGGGGGAAAATGAATGTTAATCATAAACATGGTCACTTTTGTCTGATACCACTTACAGGTGTGAAGGTCACTAATTCGCCAACCAAGTCCCCGTCAAACAAGCACAGTCCAAAGAAATCACCCACACCAAGTCCTACACGTGGGACCAAGATGCCAAGTTCAGTGCCCAAGGCTCTGGCCAACGCCTCAAGGACCCAGCATGCATCTCAGGATGGACATTTTCCAGCTGTGGAAAATCTGGATCCAGCTACGAAGCAGTACGGATCTTCAACACTTCAGGTTTGAGACATACATGTATTTCTCTTTAAATATTCATCCCGTGTGTTGTTGATACATCATGTATGGTAAATCTTATTTTAAGAGGAATTTATCAGCCTTGATAAAGACATAGACGAACCAGGGTTTCATCTGTATAGTAGTGTCATTTCTCTGTTTCTTTATAGGTTCAGATTGGTTTAATAGAGCATAACAGAAACATTTCATAGAAGTGAAAAAAGAAGAAAAAAATTACAAGTACACATGACGCATGGGTCTAATCAAAGCAAAGAGTAGGCTGTAACCGTTATGACAGTATTGCACATTATCTTAAACTTGTCTTGGACTATTCCTAAACGTTTTCATCATCTTTTTCTCTTAAAGGATGTTGATCTTGACTCTGAGAGTGAGCACCCGGGCTCCCTCTTGGTAGAGGGTGTCTATCCTCTACCGGACACTGCTTCCGAAGCCAGTGATGCGGGCAATGATGATCTCCATGACGATCTGTCAGAAGGGAGAAATGAAGATGCTGAGAGCAGAGATGATGAGATCTTCAGATCAGTATCAGATTTCTCTGTGGTAGGTGTAAATTCTAAACTTAAAAAGACTGGGGGCTACCTTTGATGCAATGTGTTTTTGAAAAAAATGTTACCACCCTGAGTTAGTATAGCCTCCATTCATACCATCTTTCGTTACTGATTTGATGGAGTTTGGTACCATAGAGCATTAAGAATGCAGGGCTAAGGTATTCATAGCTTCCACCTTTATATTAATAATTAAATCAGGACTAAAAAATAATTGCACTTTCATCATCTCAGTTATTTCAGTTTCACTGCTCGTTTTCTCCTATATAACAAACTTTGTTGTACAGCATCTTCTTATCCAATGAAGATTGATTAATATTTCTGAGTTTAAAACCTATTCAAAATATCTGAGAAAAGGAAAACTCAAAGGGTGTAATTAAATAAAGTGGGGCAAACTTTGTTTGGTAAAAATTATTATGGAAAAAATATAAAGTAATTGCTATGTGACCCTTTTTGCTTGCCATTGATCAGACCCCAACAAGTGGTAGTCCTCATGATGTCCACCACCTTTCCATCCACCTACCGGATACTGGGAGGAGCGAAGAAAGCCCGCTACCCCAGTCTCCAGACCATTACCCCTCCTCCCCGGCCTTCTCTCCCCAGCTCTCTCCTTTTACACCCACCACACCATCACACCAGGGGGGCACCCATGGTAACCTGGAAGAAGGGGAGGATGGAGAAGGGGTAGGGCATGGTCTGGAAGAGAGGCCCATCCAGTCTCAGCTCGGGATGGAATTCAAGTCGTTTGAGGAGCTGGTGGAGTTGCAGATCAAATCTGACGACCGAACGGTATGAATTTGTCAAATAAGTGAAACCTATTATACAGGCTGCTGAAGGGAGATAAGAAAAGTGGTCTTTATGGTCAGTGGTCTTTATGTATAGGTTCCCTTGATACATGTTCCAGTGGAAAATCTTAAAATGTGGCCTTTATAGACAGGTGGTCTTTCTATGTTTTTCTGTACAGGTGGCCTCTGATTACTTTTTGTCTCGCCCACCAGAGGTGAAGGCGAGACTAAGGGATCCAAATGGCGTCCGTCCGTCCGTCCGTCACAAACGTTAAAGTTTACCTGCAAGACTCTCTTATGATGCATTACTTGGCAACTGTTACTGCATTGGCAGCCACACTTGGGTGATAGAAGCACTACGGGCATCTCCATGTTATTGTGTTGTCGGAGGTCATATGTTAAAGTTTACCTGCAAGACTCTCTTTTGTGAAATAACTTCACATCAGTTGCTTGGATTACAACCTATCTTGGGTCATATTTGCACTGAGGGTACCTTGACTTTATGTTGCCGTTGGAGGTCACATGATAGGGTCAAAGGTCATTTGAGGTCATACGTTAAAGTTTACCTGCAAGACTCTCTTATGACAGATAACTTTGCACCCGTTACTCACTTTTCAACCAAACTTGGGTTGTAGATGCACTGAGGGGACCTGCATGTTATGGTGCCGTTGGAGGTCACATAAGGTCAAAGGTCATTTCAGGTCAAACGTTCATGTTTACCTGCAAGGCTCTCTTATGACAGATAACTTTGCAACCGTCACTCACTTTTCAACCAAACTTGGGTTGTAGATGCACTAAGGGGACCTGCATGTTATGGTGCCGTTGGAGGTCACATGATAAAGTCAAAGGTCATACGTTAAAGTTTACCTGCAAGACTCTCTTATGACAGATAACTTGGCGACCATCACTCACTTTTCAACTAAACTTGGGTTGTAGAAGCACTTGGGGGACCTGCATGTTATGCTGCCATCAGAGGTCACATGGTAAGGTCAAAGGTCATTTCAGGTCAAACATTATAGTTTACCCGCAAGACTCTCTTATGACATAACTTTGTAAACGTCACTTTCCAAACATTAGTAATGTAGATATACGCAAGCATAACTTATGCAGATTTATGCACTTGGGGGACCTGTTGCATGGCAACAGAGATCACGATATTTCTAGTTATCGCATGTGGGCGAGACACATTATCGCTAATGGCTTGTCTTAGCTATATATTGATTTTAATGACATATAATGATGAAATTGTGATAGAAATGAGGGATTTAAATAAGCATTCAAGTTAACTGAGAAATTTTCATCTGCTTGACTGACGGTTACAATGTATGGGGTTCTATTTCACATTCTGACCTGCTGCGTATTCTCTAGACACAGTATTTCATCTATAGTTATCTCTTTCAGTCCAAGTGACATAAATTGATATTTGCTGGGAAAAACTTCCTGACTTTTTTTATAAAATGAAGTACATGTACTTCAAATGCTACAGTGGCCTTTTATGTAGCTAATTGAATCCATTTATTGTGTCATTATTAAGAGTATTATCATTTTCGCCGGTGATGTAATTATTATAAAGGCTGCTGAAGGGAGACAAGAAAAGTGGTCTTTATGGTCAGTGGTCTCTATGTACAGGTTCCCGTGGTACATGTTCCAGTGGAAAATCTTAAAATGTGGTCTTTCTATGTTTTTCTGCACAGGTGGCCGCTAATTACTTTACTTAGCTATATATTGATTTTAGTGACATATAATGATGAAATTGTGATATAAATGAGGGATTTAAATAAGCATTCAAGTTAACTGAGAATTCAGTGTTTCATCTGCTTGACTGACATTTACAACGTATGGGATTCTATTTCACATTCTGATCTGGTGCGTATACTGTAGACACTTTATTTCATCTATAGTTATCTCTTTCAGCCCAAGTGACATAAATGGATATTTGCTGGAAACTTTTGTTTTAATGAAGTACAGTCAACCTTGCCTAAGTCGATCATGACGGGACTGAGTGAAATGCGTTGACTTCTAGGCGATTTTCGACTTGTGTGGAAGTCAGAGAAAATCCGACTTACGCGTGTATACATAACACAGGGATGCCGCGGTGCGGACTGTGGCCGGCGGCCCGGCAGTTTGATCAGTTAGGAGTTCTCATCACATAATATACTGTGATTTATATTGTGCCAACATCGAGAAAATAAGAACATACATGTACTGTACCATTCATGTACCCAGTATATTACTTCACACTCCTGTTGGACAATAAACAATAAACCAGACACCTCCAGTGATTAATTCCAATGTATTAAATCCTCCCTTATATGCGGTGCATGCAGGTACAGCGTCCGGCCGTCCAGCTGGCCGGCCGTGCAAACATGACTTAAAACGTGACATTTTATTCTTCACATGAGGAGTGCGAGAGAGGGTGCGGAGATCGCGCCAGCAAGCCGGGAATTTTTGTAAACAAAATCGGCGTGTGGCAGTTTCGGCAATGATTGATTTCACATTGCCATCTAGTGTTTGATTTGATCGATTTAGGCGAGTTTTTACTCTACTTCAAATGCTACAGTGGCCTTAATTTTAGCCACTTGAATCCATTTATTGAGCCATTGAGTATTATCATATTCGCCAGTGATGTTATTATTAACTGTACATAATAGTTCCTTTCTTTTTCTTTTTCTTTTTATTCTTGTTTTCTTTCTTTTTTCTCCTTCCTCTTCTGTTCCTTCTTGTACCTTCTTCTTCAACTTCTTCCTTCTCTTATTCTTTTTCTTCCACTTCTTCTTCAGGTCATTGTTTATATCAATGTGTTTGGAATTCGAAAGGAAACTAATTGATCCTCCATGTATTAAATTAAATACATTTTATGATCACCACAGTTTTCGTTTAACCTTGCAGCTTCCTACTGCCAGCTCCACTACTTCAGAACAGACCACGGGAAGACCACGTCATGCCTTCTTGAAGAGGGGAGAGGGGATATCCCGATTTGGGATGAAACCAAGGAAATTCAAGCCTCGCAAGGAGAAACCAGGACAACCCGCTCAGAGCAGCACGGGAGGGAGGAAGCCTGGTGCAAAGAGCGAAGGGGTCAGAGCAGGGAACAGGACAGAGGGCGTGGGCGTAAAACCAAGGGAGAACGTGGGCAAGAAGAAGCAGCCAAAGAAAGATGAGCCGCCAAAGGTAACTTTCCATGACTGCTGGGTTTTTTTTGCTCTTCAGGGGTTGTTTTTGTAGGGTAATCCCACAGTGATAACAGCTTGGTTTGAGTAAGGATCATTTGGCCTGTGAGTGATGTTAAGATGAGTGTCCATTTGCTTTGTAAATAAAATATTCGAACTCCCTAGCTGGTTCCTACTGTAAAACTAGAAATTTTCATGAAACGTTCCCGACGTTTGTGAATAGTTCAGAGCCGCAATAGTTTCATGCCTCTTATATGAAATAAATGAATCACACCTGATTCACATGAGAGGTATGTCGCGAAAGTTTTTGGTTTTACCATAAATTATTGATTCATATTATTTTACTTTTGTTTTTTAGCTCACCTGAGCCTAAGGCTCGAGTGAGCTATTGCGATGGAAATTTGTCCGTCGTCCGTTGTCCGTCGTCTGTCGTCCGTTAACTTTTTACATTTTCATCATCTTCTCCAAAACCCATGATCGGAATTCAACCAAACTTGGTAGGAATCATCCTTAGGGGTAGGGGACCCAAAGTTGCTAAAATGGTACATGTGGCCCCCAGGGGGGCCCAGGGGGAGGGCCCCCAATTGTAAAAGCTATGTAAATTTCAAACATCTTCTTCTCCAGAACCAGGCATAGCTCAGACTTGGTATTGTGTATGGAGATACCTCTATAGATGAAGAATGAATGTTGTTCATGAAATTTTTCTGAGTGGCCCTATAGGGGCCCTGTGGGGGTAACATACTGGAGGGGGGCGCTGCCAGGCAAAATGTACATTCTGATCTTCTCCAAAACACATGATCGGAATTCAACCAAACTTGGTAGGAATCATCCTTAGGGGTAGGGGATCCAAAATTGCTAAAATGGTACATGTGGCCCCCAGGGGGGCCCAGGGGGAAGGCCCCCAATTGTAAAAGCTATGTAAATTTCAAACATCTTCTTCTCCAGAACCAGGAATAGCTCAGACTTGGTATTATGTATGGAGATACCTCTGTAGTGTCCAAACAAGTATTTAATACGATTTAATGCACTATATAAACACAACTTCAGACATATCATGTCGTGTGAACATTATTTATTTGATTTGGATACAAAGCAACGTCCACCACCTGTGTTTTAAAAAAAGAAAAAAATCCAAAGTACTTAATTCTAAAGACAGCATTTTAAAGACATTATTTCTAAAGGTGCATATCCATTCATGTGCACTCTTGTAATTGATTACTGTTATGTAAATTTTGTTATTCTTGGTAACGTAAAGTAACCAATCAGAATTAACCATTTTTGGGTGGTGTCCGAGATTTCATTTCGTATTTTGAGAAGTCACCAGATCACATCCAACCTTGATCGCTGCAGGACGCAGATTTTGCTCCAAAAGTTACAGCAGCATTATTTTGTACGTGGTTTTGAACCTTCGTTTACCCGAGCTGGAGAGCCAAACCGGCTAATTACCTTCTCCTAGCTGTCCTGGTTTTTGGTAAACCTCTAAAGCACGGGTCATTTTCCTGATATATATCGGGTCCAAGTGACATCCGAACAAGGGTCATTTCTACCACCAGTGTCACTACACAAACTGACAAGGGTCATCACCCCAGATCTCACACCAGACACCCATAATTCACCGTTTTCACCAGTCAACTCTTCGCCACAATCTTCGTTTTCTTCGACAGTCTTCGTTTTTCAACTACGTTCAACACTCGTCAACTTTCCATGATTCTGTATTAAAGATAATTTTTTATGTGTTATTCACTGCCTTATTCCGATACAATATAATTTGAGTCAGCCAATATAAGTCTTTATACCGATAATTTGTTTTCAATACATTGATTTATTTTATTTGAATAAAATATGTTTGATCAAATGTGTAAATAGTCAAGATATGCAATAATATACATCAAAACCATTGAACCTTAACTATTCTGTTTTCTGCGTATTTTATTTATCTTGTAGATCACGTAGCCTTTTGTTCCATTAAAATGTTGGGATGCTGATTGCCGTGTGGAATTGATGTTCATTTGATTGTTTGATTGATTTCTGAAATTTAAACAAGATAACAAATTTCTTTTCCCACCTATATAATTTATAAACATCGCCAACAAAATGGTGACCCCGACGTGATCGAAAGGGACAATCTTAAGGCGTATACCCTCATATCGGTGATACAAATTATATCCTATATGGTATACTACGTGATCTTACATGATAGATAAAGCAGTATATGAAAGAATTATATATTCTATGTAGAGCATAACCCTTTTTATAGTTACACACGATATTGGAACTCGTAACTTGGAAGGTGGGTTGGTTGTACACCCGCGCGCATTCGCGATGCCACAAAGCGACTCGGAAGCGCAGTCAGACTCGGGAAACATGCTCAGAGCAGTGGCAGTGAAGTTGCCGCCATTCTGGAGAAACGATCCAGAAGTATGGTTTGCGCAAGCAGAAGCGCAGTTTACCACCCGGAACATAACCTCTGAGAGTACAAAATACTTGCACGTTATAGCGACACTCCCACCAGAGGTAGCGCAAGACATTCGCGATATATTAATATGCCCGCCGACTACCGAGCCCTATACGACGCTAAAACAGAAACTTATCGCGCGAACAACTGAGTCGGAACAAAGAAGGGTGCAAATGCTACTCACAGAAGAGGAGCTGGGCGATAGAAAACCTTCGCAGCTATTGCGGCGCATGGAACAACTCGTAGGAGATCAGAAACTAGAAAGCGGCATACTTAGGCAGCTATTTTTACAGCGCTTACCTCATAACGTAAGAATGATCTTAGCGAGTACGAGTGAATCGCTCGTGCTAACTGACCTCGCTGCCTTGGCTGATAGAATTTTGGAAGCGCACGTTCCAGTCGTGAACACTGTCGCGCCTGCCACCGATGCTGGAGCACATGCTATCACAGCTAGCCAATCTGGAAATTCAGCGCAAGATGCGAATTCTAATCTTGTAGGTCAAATCGCTGAGTTGACCAAGCTCGTTCGTGAGCTAACTACCACCGTAGTTCAGTTGCAGCGCGATCGTAGCCGTAGTCGTGCCCGAAATCGTAGCCAAAGTAAATCGCGTAACAAGCGCGAGTCTACGCCCGTTGCTAAACCGACAAATGACAATAGCTATTGCTGGTATCATAACCAGTATGCCGAGAATGCTCACCGTTGCAAACTTCCCTGTAGTTGGAATAGTCAGGGAAACGCATAGACCAGAGGGTTGGGGCGACAAACCCAACTGGTCAACCGGATAGTCGCCTATTTTACATTACAGATAATAATTCGCGAAAGAGATTTCTGGTTGACACAGGTGCGGCTGTGTCGGTAATCTTGCCGACCAAGCAACAAAAGGCAAAACCTTCTGCATTGAGACTGCGTGCAGCTAATGGTTCGCGCATTACCACTTATGGGCAGCAGTCACTTACGCTAAATCTAGGATTACGTCGCAGCTGTCGTTGGATATTTATTATAGCAGACGTAACTATGCCTATATTAGGTGCAGACTTTTTGCGCCATTTTCAATTTCTGGTTGATATGACTAGGCCGAGGCTCATTGACCCTCTTACTAACATGCAAGTGTCAGGCAGACATACGGATGTCGCGTCACTAAGCCCGGTATATGACACACCTGAAGCTATTGATGCGTACACGAAGATGTTGCGTGACGAATACGCTGATATAACCATACCCGTCTACCGTTCGCAAGACGTAAAACACAATGTGGTACATCACATTGAGACTCATGGACAACCCGCTAAAGCTAGACCGCGCAGACTCACGGGAGAAAAGCTGGATATAGCTCGGAATGAATTCCAGCATATGCTTGATTTAGGCATAATTAGGCCGTCTAGTAGCCAATGGGCTTCACCATTGCATATGGTACCAAAAAAGACCGCTGGCGATTGGAGACCGTGCGGCGATTATAGAGCTCTTAACAAGGCTACCGTGCCTGATTGCTATCCCGTGCCGCATATTCAAGACTTTACTGCGAACTTGAATGGGAAATGCATATTTTCCAAGATAGATTTAGTTCGGGCCTATCATCAGATACCTGTCGCGCCTGATGATATATGCAAAACGGCTATATGCACACCTTTTGGTCTCTACGAATTCGAACGAATGCCGTTCGGTTTGCGCAACGCAGCGCAATCCTTCCAAAGGTTCATAGACCAGGTCATTCGTGGACTACCGTGCGTATATGCTTACATAGATGACTTACTTGTAGCTAGCAAGAACGAGAAAGAGCATGAGCGCCATTTACGCCTACTCTTTGAAAGGCTTAGAGAGTTTGGTGTTGTCGTTAACCCAAACAAATGCGTTTTTGGCCAATCGCAGCTAGAATTTCTTGGGCACCGGATCAATGCTGAAGGAGTTAATCCACTCCCTGAAAAAGTGGATGCGATTCGGAACTGCGATATTCCCACTAACGTGAAGCAATTACGAGGATTTCTCGGGTTAGTGAATTTTTACCGCAGGTTTATACCAAACTGTGCGCAAATCCTCATGCCACTCACAGACCTCTTGCGCAATCGTAAAAAGCGATCCAAGAAACCGTTGGATTGGACGCCGGCTTGTACAGTCGCTTTTGCGGAAATTAAAGAGACACTAGCGCAGAGTGCAAATTTGTCATACCCTAATTCTGAGTACCCTTTGAACTTGATGGTTGACGCATCAGACCGCGCAGTAGGCGGAGTCGTTCAACAACTCCATGATAATGCTTGGGAACCGATCGCATTTTTTTCGCGCAAATTACTACCTGCTGAAACAAAGTATAGCGCATTTGGACGCGAGTTACTAGCCATCTACTTGTCAATTAGACATTTTCGTTACATATTAGAAGGCAGACCATTTTTCGTATACACCGACCATAAGCCATTGACTTATGCCTTTAATGCGAAACCCGATCGTCATAGCCCGCGAGAAATCAGGCACTTGGATTTCATATCCCAGTTTACCACAGACATTAGGCACATCAAAGGTCAAGACAACGTGGTAGCTGATACCTTATCCCGGCCGGTTATGAGTACCTTGCATACCGAATCTCGGATAGATTTCTCGGATATAGCTCGAGCGCAAGAAACCGATTCAGAGCTTCAAGAACTGCTCAATTCTGAAACCAAGACTTGTATGGTGCTTCAAAAAGTACCAATGCTCACCACCGGAGACTCGATCGTATGCGATGTTTCCCATGGACTTGCCAGACCTTTCGTTCCCAAAATTTATAGAAGGTCAGTTTTTGATGCTATTCATGGACTTTCTCATCCAGGAATCCGTGCAACGCAGCGTGCGATTACTTCTCGTTACGTTTGGACCGGAATCAATAAAGATGTGCGCAAATGGTCTCGAGAATGTCTACCATGCCAGAGGTCAAAAATTCACAGGCATGTCAAAGCCCCATTAGGGACTTTTAGTACCCCGGATGCAAGATTCGCACACGTTCACCTGGATCTCGTTGGTCCATTACCTCATTCGAATGGTCAGAAGTATATGCTCACGTGTATAGACCGTTATACAAGATGGCCGGAAGCCATTCCTATAGCCGATATTTCTGCTGAAACTGTCGCTAAAACTTTCGTAGAAAGATGGGTTGCTAATTTTGGCGCACCTATTTCTGTTACGACAGATCGCGGAAGGCAGTTTGAATCCCGCCTGTTTACGGAATTGACTAAGTTATTAGGGACTAACCGTATCCGAACAACCGCATATCATCCCGCGGCAAATGGGATGGTAGAGAGATTTCACCGTCAACTCAAGGCATCTTTGAAGGCCTACGAGGATCCTTCCCGTTGGAGTGAACAGTTACCGTTAACTCTTCTTGGTATCCGTTCTACCATCAAAGAAGATTTGTCATGTTCACCCGCAGAACTAGTATTCGGGACAACATTGAGACTACCCGGACAGTTCGTTGCGCCTGAGCGAACTGAAGTAGACCCGAGTGACTACATTTCCCGATTACGTAAACACATGGCCACATTTACACTTATCCCTTCTAGAGCTAAGCAAGGAATGACGCATGTTCCTAGCGATCTATCATCATGCTCGCATGTATTTGTTAGAGTAGATTCGGTGCGGAAACCCCTTCAACAACCGTACAAAGGACCTTATAAGGTGCTTAAGCGAAAAGAACGGTTCTTTACGCTCGATATCAATGGCAAACGCGATCAAATTTGCATTGATCGATTGAAAGTAGCGCATGTCGAGAAGAAAATTCTGGACGAAAGCATAGCAAATTCGACCAGCTTTGCTAAGGCAAAGACTCCAATCAAGGTGGAGGAATGTGCCGCGCATACGCAGCAGACCAGTACAACCACTCCACCTATCCGAAGGACTAGATCCGGAAGGCATGTCAGATTTCCAGATCGTTATATTGCATGTTAATGAAAATATAATTTATATTGTTTTTCTCACCTTATGTCAAAAGTCGTAAGCAAGACATTTCATGACTTACTTACTAGGGGGGATTTAATGTAGTGTCCAAACAAGTATTTAATACGATTTAATGCACTATATAAACACAACTTCAGACATATCATGTCGTGTGAACATTATTTATTTGATTTGGATACAAAGCAACGTCCACCACCTGTGTTTTAAAAAAAGAAAAAAATCCAAAGTACTTAATTCTAAAGACAGCATTTTAAAGACATTATTTCTAAGGTGCATATCCATTCATGTGCACTCTTGTAATTGATTACTGTTATGTAAATTTTGTTATTCTTGGTAACGTAAAGTAACCAATCAGAATTAACCATTTTTGGGTGGTGTCGGAGATTTCATTTCGTATTTTGAGAAGTCACCAGATCACATCCAACCTTGATCGCTGCAGGACGCAGATTTTGCTCCAAAAGTTACAGCAGCATTATTTTGTACGTGGTTTTGAACCTTCGTTTACCCGAGCTGGAGAGCCAAACCGGCTAATTACCTTCTCCTAGCTGTCCTGGTTTTTGGTAAACCTCTAAAGCACGGGTCATTTTCCTGATATATATCGGGTCCAAGTGACATCCGAACAAGGGTCATTTCTACCACCAGTGTCACTACACAAACTGACAAGGGTCATCACCCCAGATCTCACACCAGACACCCATAATTCACCGTTTTCACCAGTCAACTCTTCGCCACAATCTTCATTTTCTTCGACAGTCTTCGTTTTTCAACTACGTTCAACACTCGTCAACTTTCCATGATTCTGTATTAAAGATAATTTTTTATGTATTATTCACTGCCTTATTTCGATACAATATAATTTGAGTCAGCCAATATAAGTCTTTATACCGATAATTTGTTTTCAATACATTGATTTATTTTATTTGAATAAAATATGTTTGATCAAATGTGTAAATAGTCAAGATATGCAATAATATACATCAAAACCATTGAACCTTAACTATTCTGTTTTCTGCGTATTTTATTTATCTTGTAGATCACGTAGCCTTTTGTTCCATTAAAATGTTGGGATGCTGATTGCCGTGTGGAATTGATGTTCATTTGATTGTTTGATTGATTTCTGAAATTTAAACAAGATAACAAATTTCTTTTCCCACCTATATAATTTTTAAACATTGCCAACACCTCTATAGACGAAAAATGAAAGTTGTTCATGAATTTTTTCTGGGTGGTCCTATAGGGGGTCTGTGGGGGTAATATACTGGAGGGGTGGGGGAGGGGGGGGGGGAATTATGTTAATTTCTAACATCTCATGTACATCCTCCTAGTTGTTTCAATTTCTAACATATCTCCTGGTGGTGCTAGAGAGAACATGCACCCGATGTGAATTGATCCACCTCAGGTGAGCGTCGTGCCCCCTGGGGCTCTTGTTTTAAATCCTAAGAAAATCTGAGTTCATATATAAACATGAATTGTTAATTACCATTTAAGGAATCAAGTAAGGTAATGTTTTACCCAAGGTTACTAATGGAATGGTTATTCATGTATTCATGTCGAAAGAAATGAAGCAGTTTGGTTTATGATTTTCTGCCTAGTAATATGAATTAACTCTTCCAGTATTACAACAGGATAGATCATAAAAGTAAGTGGGGTTATTTTACCTTGGATCTCTGCAAGGACAAAGTATCAGTTGATAGTGTTGTACATGTACATGTATTTGTAGTAATATAATATGTACTCTCGTGGCATACATGTATGCGTACATCGAAATTCAACATAGAATGACAAAAATCTGTCAAGTTACCTTGTTCACTTATTAGGACTTATTAGAAAGCCATGTACTATTCTTTTGTACTAGATTTTCTATAGATGTTCTCTGTAGATTTCCATGGTGAGTGAGAATTCACAATTGAAGGTTTTCGGTAACACCATGTGGGAGCCTCTGTGGGAGCCTCTGTGAAAAGGCTGATGATATATTCTTTCGTGAAAAATAACCCACTTATGGGGCATTTAGAGGAATTTAGGAGAAGTGAAAGGATGGAAATGAAATTAAATTAAACACTAACAGAAGACTATTTTTGGTTTTTGTTTTCGGTGTGGAGTAGTTCTGAAAGAGAGTTAATCTCCTGAAGATGAACAGAGCACACTGTTCGAAACGCGTTGAGACAGATATACTCCTTTACCGAAAGATTACCGTAGTTCAGAAACTACTCTACAGAGGAATACAAACAGTTCTTTTCAGAAATACTCTTTCCAAACCTCTCTGACCTGCTCAGAATTTTCCTGATCTCAATTACTCTTTCCTCCTTTTTCTTCTTTCCCCTTTCCATTTCGCTTCATTTTTGGTGTACAAACACCAAAAACAAAAACTAAAAATAGTCTTGTGTAAGCGTTTAATTTAATTTCATTCCATTTCCATCTCTTTCCTTTCCTTTCACTTCTCCTAAATTCCTCTAAACGCCCCTTAAGTGGGTTATTTTTCACGAAAGAATATATCAACAGCCTTTTCATAGAGGCTCCCACATGGCGTTACCGAAAACCTTCAATTGTGAATATTTTCTATAGTTGTATACTGTTAAATATAAACTGTTGTTGTCCAATTGTAATCAGATATCCAGGAAGGTTTCCAGTAAACCTCTGCTGCAGTCCCAGCCTGAAGTCCAGGCCCCTAACCATGTCTTCAAGAAGCCCCAACCAGCCCCCTTTCAGCACCCCAGGACCAAGCCAGCCATGTCACCGGTGGAGAGAGAGAAGGTGGGTGTAGCTCTCCAGCACCGTCTCATGGTGCCCAGTATGGACCTACCCTACAATAGTCAATCGGAGCATGACGACACCCTGGAGGTCTCTTTCATCAGGCGGACTAAAATTTGGGAGAAGAAAACCAAGGTATGTCGAGGCAAGATATCAAGTTTTCAAATACATATATATAGATATCGTTTTAGAACTTCATCCATTCCAGCTCACATGTCAATATTTAGAAGCACAACTTTGATAGAAATTTACTTTGATGTTACTGTTACTATTTCTTTCTATACTAATTCCGTGATGTTATTGTTTGCCTCCATTTTAATAAGTGAATTGCCGCTTCTTATATAAATTCTGCTGATTTATTCGCTCTTCTCATTCTCCTGACGACGGCCAGAGCATTCTGACCGGAACGTGGAGTTATTCCAACTCACACGGTTGTACCGCAAACTTTTTTCTGAAGAAATTTTCTTCTTTAAAAGAAAATGAATCAGAGAAATAAATTAGAGATAGTTTTCAGAATATTTACTGAATATCATTGGTGAACACTGTTGAGGGCTGATGGTGATAATCAAGTACATTGGATAGACCAGGAACACTTATAGCTAATGTATATTTCCTGAAAAGAGCAAGGCTAATCCCTATAGAGGAATGTATTTGCAGGTTGAATGACCACAGGTGTGTTACAAGGGTGAGACGAAGTGAATCGTAATTGACCTGGTTTGATTCTTCAGCGGCGGACGTCGTTAAATCGTCCAGATGAAGAATTAGCAGATTGCCTATGATAATTGTATCGTCACGTCGCGTTGATCTTTCCTTATGGAGCAAGAATACTTGAATTTGGTGTGTAGTTATGAAGTAGTTGCGGGGACTTGCGCGTGCTCTTCTGTTCGTCGTTGCCATCGAAGCTAGGTGCAGCCCTATATATATATAATGGTAATGAATTATATGTGTTTGCTTTTCAGGTCTTCATAGGGTGTAGGGTTGCGTTTTAGGAAATATTTTATTCACGTCTGAGGGATGAATTAGGGAATAAGCTGATATACAATGTATCTTACTTTCAACTTTTTAAAATGCAGACCTTTTTAAAGGAACCCTCTCTCCCTGTCTGTCTCTCTTTATCTCTCTCTCTTTCCCCTTTTCTCTTCTCTTCACCTCCCACCCCCCTCTCTCTCTCTTTCTCTCTCTCACTCCCTCACTCCCTCTCCCTTCCTCCCTCCAGCCCTTTCTCTCAGACTCTCTCTTTGAAATCTCTTTTGTGCATGATACCTCCTTGATTTACATCATATTCATTTTCATCAATAAAAGAATGCTTTTATTTATTTATTTCTGAATGGTTCATCATATTACATAGTACATTGAAATAACTCCTTGGAGCGGTCACATCCATAAGAGAAGATATTTAAAGAAACAAATTACAATGACAGAATCGTAAAAAAACTATGGTCACAACACAGACATAGAATAATGGAGCACCATACAGAGGTATAGCAGTATAACCTTAAAAGGCTTGAAATGTTGTTGTTGTTATAGATTCTGATTAATTTGTTGGATAAAATTCATTGTTCTATAATGCACAATTTTATATAATCCAACCCAATTTATTTTAGGCATAGTGCTTAACAGGGCCCTGTTTTATGAAACTTGTTATCAATAACTGCCCCATTATCAACTGCCCCATTTCTATGACAGATTTGCTCTCAGCCAATCAGATGCAAGTATTTCAGTAGCTTATATCTCTGTTATTGTAAATTGTTATTGATAACAAGTTTTATGAAATGGGGCCCAGGTTGAAATAAAAAGAAAGACAGGAAATACTTGTAATGGCAGAAAAGACAGGGCTAAATTATCTGCAAAGATGTTGATGTTCGTGTACAAGCGAGTTTGGTGAAATGCTTGATTTAATCTTGTGTATTACTTTTCATTTTAATTGAACACTTCACACTTTGTGTGCCAGAGATAAACGCAAGTTGTAAAATTTCTTCTTATGAATATTTTACCCAGAGTGCAAATATTCCTGCTCAAACACTTGTTGCTTTTCCTATCTTTCCTTTATCTCTCTACTTCTCTCTCTACTTCTCTCTCTACTTCCCTCTCTGTTTCTCTCCCTATTGCTCTCTTTCCCTCTCGCTCTCTTTGTTTTTCTCTCTCTTTCCTTCTCCTTCTCCCTCTCCTTCTCCTTCTCCCTCTACCTCTCTCTCTCTCTCTCTCCCTCTCTCCCCCCCCTCTCCCTCTCTCTCTCTCTCTCCCCCCTCTCCCTCTCTCTCTCTCTACCTCTCTCTCTGTCTCCCTCTCTGTTTCTCTCCCTATTGCTCTCTTTCCCTCTCGCTCTCTTTGTTTTTCTCTCTCTCTCCCTCTCCCTCTCCCTCTCTCTCTCTCTCTCTCTCGTGTACAAGCGAGTTTGGTGAAATGCTTGATTTAATCTTGTGTATTACTTTTCATTTTAATTGAACACTTCACACTTTGTGTGCCAGAGATAAACGCAAGTTGTAAAATTTCTTCTTATGAATATTTTACCCAGAGAGCAAATGTTCCTGCTCAAACACTTGTTGCTTTTCCTATCTTTCCTTTATCTCTCTACTTCTCTCTCTGTCTCCCTCTCTGTTTCTCTCCCCATTGCTCTCTTTCCCTCTCGCTCTCTTTGTTTTTCTCTCTCTCTCCTTCTCCCTCTCCCTCTCTCTCTCTCTCTCCCTCTCTCTCTCTCTCCCTCTCTCTTGCTCTCTTTCTGTTTATCTTTAGCTCTCAGTCTTTCATCCACTCTGACATGTTGTTCTTAATCCTTCCTCTTCATTTGAGACCTTTGGATCAATTCTGATGTACATATACCGCTATTTCAGTTTGATATCTTGAAAACTTTAGACTTGCTTATATTATATTGTACAGATTTTATTTTATTTTACACTAAGAAGCATCAAATGAATTCAATTCAATTATCCATTTTCCTCAATAAAATAGAAAAATAACGCAATCGCTAATATACTAATTGTCAAAAAAATAAATTTGCCTATACACAAATTGCATAAATATGGAATATTATTTCATTTTTATGACTGAATTCATTGAAGCATACATTTTGTTATTTAAACCTATACGGTAATTTGCGCAAAAATTATATTTATAAGTTTGATATATATCTTGAAAACTTTAGACTTGCTTATATTATATTGTACAGATTTTATTTCATTTTACACTAAGAAGAGATAAACGCAAGTTGTAAAATTTCTTCTTATGAATATTTTACCCAGAGAGCAAATGTTCCTGCTCAAACACTTGTTGCTTTTCCTATCTTTCCTTTATCTCTCTACTTCTCTCTCTGTCTCCCTCTCTGTTTCTCTCCCCATTGCTCTCTTTCCCTCTCGCTCTCTTTGTTTTTCTCTCTCTCTCCTTCTCCCTCTCCCTCTCTCTCTCTCTCTCCCTCTCTCTCTCCCTCTCTCTCTCCCTCTCTCTTGCTCTCTTTCTGTTTATCTTTAGCTCTCAGTCTTTCATCCACTCTGACATGTTGTTCTTAATCCTTCCTCTTCATTTGAGACCTTTGGATCAATTCTGATGTACATATACCGCTATTTCAGTTTGATATCTTGAAAACTTTAGACTTGCTTATATTATATTGTACAGATTTTATTTCATTTTACACTAAGAAGCATCAATTGAATTCAATTCAATTATCCATTTTCCTCAATAAAATAGAAAAATAACGCAATCGCTAACATACTAATTGTCAAAAAAATAAATTTGCCTATACACAAATTGCATAAATATGGAATATTATTTCATTTTTATGACTGAATTCATTGAAGCATACATTTTGTTATTATTTGAACCTATACAGTAATTTGCGCAAAAATTAAAGTTGGAAGACATCGCCTTTGAATGCACAGAGTTGGTTGATGGTGTTCTTTAACAATACCAATAATTAGAAGCAAACTAAGTGTAAATGTTAAAAAGGTTTAAGGCCTTAGCACATCTTACAACTGACTAGAAGACTAAATATTGAAAGAAATTTTAAGAGGATTAAAACTGAAAATTTACAAATGTTCATTTATCTTTATCGAGAGGGGGTTGATAGAGTCAATAAATCTTATCTTATTGACCGGCGCTTACTGCAATAAATCATATATACCTACCTATTATGCCTGTAGTCTTGACTACGGGACCCCTTCGAGAATTATCACACATGTGTCACAATATTGTGCGCACCCCCCGTAATCCTATTGTCCCCTTCGCCACTCACGCGCGTCAATACGCTACGGCCATCTGCCTCTTTCTTGCTCGCCCCCGACGAGTTAGGACGTATAGTCACAGCGCTCCTGAAATCAGGTCGTATAGTATCTTTTTGGTGCGCTTTTTCACATAGTTAAAGCACTTTTAGGTACCTATATTCGTTTAGATTATAGTACTTTGTGTTTTATTAGTTCATTAGTGCGTATCTCCCAAATAAACTTTAGTTTTATTTACTGCATTCAGTTGAAGTATTTCTTAATTTGAAAAGTATACTTTATTGTCTGTTTTATTGCAGTGGTATGAATTCGGAAGAAGAAGCAGCTGGGTCAAGGAGACCTGCTTCTTCCGAAGAGTTGTCTAGCAAGACGACTCGGCCTTCCAGAACTCCCCCGAGTACAGCGGTACGCGGGGGAGGGAGGAGGGCTAAAGGTAAGTTGCCTAGTGGTGTTCCCTTGCAGAGTTTGCCAGTTTCGGAGCTTGCGGCTTCGGGACGGGTGGCGTTAACTGAATCGGGATTGTCAACTCTGAAGCCTGTGGTTTCAGGGTGGGTGGCGTCAGATTCTAGTGGTTTGGATATCTCGAATCCAATCCCCCGGTCGCTGAGACCAGAGGGGGGGGGGGGGGGGCTGTTGTTTCCCGTACGGTAGCGTTCACTCGCTCTGATCCGTTAGGGGAGACGCGCCCCACTACTGCAGGGCAACCCACGGGCTTAGTCCATGTTGGTCTGGGTTCTCAAACCCTAGCCCCCGGCAAACGCCATATGGGGGAACGAGTACTTTCTGGGCTGTCTCAGTTGCCAGCTGATGGGAATGCTCGAGCTAACAATTATGGACGCTCTTCGGAGCAACAGGTGTTTTCACCTGAGTGCGTGACTACTAGTGCTCCCCTATTGCTGCTTTCGAGCGGTCCAATAGTGGGTTCACATGCCTTTAGTAGTCATCGGGCACATACCGAGTCATCTCGGTCTGCCCACGCACTGGGAGCTTTTAGCTCCCAACCCATGGCTATGGCATCTTCTTGCCTAGCCAATATGGGTGATTTGGGCGATTCTCTAGGCTTACGCCATGAGCGCTCCAATCCCTTTATGGGAAGTGAACGTCCCTCCGCGGAGGGATCGGTTCGTGTTTCCGAAGAGGCTTCGGGATCCGAACGAATCCGATTAAGCGTTCTAAGAAAAGGGTTTCGGCTACGACTCTTGTCGAGCCAGCCGAGAAAAAGGCCAAGAAGAAGGCAAAAAGCGGCAAGGCTTTGCCGGCCTCTTGCCCGTCTGGCCTGGCTAACCCGGCTAGCTCCTCTCAAGCTGACATGTTCAGTATGATGCGGGCTTTTGCTCAGAATCAGGGTTGGTCCTTTGTACCGGCTTCTTCAACCCTGACTTCTGTCCCTATTCAGGGATCTCGCTTTGAGTCTAATCAGCCTTTTGTGATTGATTCCTCTTTGTCTGAGACTGATTCGCATGTGCCTCCTATTCCCGCAGCCCTCGGGGCTCCGCCGGGCGAGGAGACTTTTGGTGAATCATGCGGGGACCTGCCTGCGGAGGCCTTTGTTAGCGTTCCTTTGTCTCATTCCACTCGGGTGGAACCAGATTTGGATGCGTCCTCTCAAGCTTCGGTTCCCGAATCGCTTGGGCAGGCGGAGTCTCAATCGCTCAATCTCTGTGGAGTGGAAGCGATTGCTTTGTTGTCCAAATATCTCCCTGAAGTTCAGTCAACCCGCGCGCAGGGTTCGACTTCGCGTTGGAATTTCAAGCAGCAGGTCTCCTCTGAGGGTATTGCTCTTGAGGAGGTTTTCAAGCTGGAGTATGACCGCATTGAGGCCGCGCTGTTGCTTAAGCGATCTAATGCGGTCAGGGGTAAGGCCTTTGCCTTTTGTTCTCAGGACCAAGACAGCTTTTTCAAGGCTAAGATTCTTTCTCCTGAGATTTTAGAGGTTGGTCGTCGCTTGCGGGCGACTAATCCGCTTACCTCCGCTGCGTTCAGGGCGGAGGATAAGATTTGGTTTAATATTGAAAACCACATTAGGTCAGGGATGCGTTTGGCGGCTTTTCAAGGGCTTCTCTCCGACCTTAGGTCCAGGGCGGAGGAGTTGAATGTTACCGATGGTGACAAGCTGATTATTGACGACTTGCTGCATACTCTTTTTTGTCTGCAGTGGTCGCAGCTTTCCACCGCAGCTGCTTCGGCTACGTTCCGTCGCAGGACCTCGGCTCTCTCAGCACTGGGTGTTAGAGAGTCGGGCATTGCCCAACTTCTCCGAGATGTTCCGTCTCGGGGTCCTTCGCTTTTTGGTGGTAAATTCGCTACGGTGTTTCAAAGAGAGATCGATGCGCGAAAGCAGATCTCGGATATGACTAAGCAGTTTCACACTAGCTCTAAGCCAACGCGGGCCCCTGTTCGGCGTAGACCTGCTGGTCCCGTTTCGGGTCAACGCAGTCGCGTGTCTAGGGTCCCGCCTCCTGAGCCTCAGCCAGCTCCGTCTCGTGGGAGAGGGAGTCGTGGCAGGGGCTTTTCGAGAGGTTCTCGTGGTAAGGCGATGGCTTCGCAGAAGGCCAAGCCTGGATTTTGATGTTTTTCCCCGAGCGCTTGTTCGACCGAATGTGGTAGGTGGCCGACTTCATGCGTTTCTCCCCGCTTGGGAGGCCATCTCCGGGGACGTGTTTGTTCTCTCCGTCGTGCGAGACGGATTCTTCATAGATCTTTGCGCCTCGCTCCCCGGAGGGGCTATAAGAATTCGGTCACCTCCCATGTCTGCCCTGTCTCGGTCTCATGCTTCAAAGGAGATCGAGTCTCTTTTGGAAAAGAGGGCTATAGAAAGGGTAAGAGACAGGCCGTCTCTTTCCCTTTCTCCAATTTTCGTTATTCCCAAGCGCTCGGGAAAACTTTGTTTGATACTGAACCTGAAAAGAATAAACAAATTCATTCCTCAGGTTCATTTTCGGATGGAGACTCTTGCCTCCATTCTTCCGTTGATCAAAAGGGAAGACTACGCGGTCTCGATAGATCTCAAGGACGCGTACTTTCACATTCCCATTCATCGCGCATCTCGCGATCTTCTGGGGTTCTCCTTCCTCTCGGAGACTTATCGTTTTCGTGCTCTTCCCTTCGGGCTGCGCCCGGCCCCTCAGGTTTTTACTCAAGTTGTAGCGGTGCTAGCGGCCTCTCTGAGGCGTCGCGGCCTGCGGTTGTTTTGTTACCTAGACGATTGGCTTCTCCTTGCGGAGTCGCGCGATCGCTTGGTGGACGAGACTCGTTTGCTCGTCTCTCTTACTCAAGACTTAGGTTTCCTAATAAATTGGGAAAAGTCAGAGTTAGTCCCCACTCGCAGCCCAGTTTTTCTGGGGGCGGTGTTAGACATAAGGAATCAGTTAGCTCGGCCCAGTCGAGACAGGATTCTCACCATTGTCTCTGCGGCTCGCAAGCTCTTGCTGGCCAGAAGAGTCTTGGCCAGACAGTGGCTTCAGTTTCTAGGTTATCTAGCCAGTCTAGTCGATGTTTTAGAGGACTGCCGGCTCCTCATGAGACCCTTTCAGAGACATCTCCTCAGGTTCTTCAAGCCGGGAAAAGACTCTCTTTTGGTCTGGATTCCAGTACCAGTAAAGATCAAGTCTCTTCTCGCTTGTTGGACGAGCGAGGTGTTTCTCGCGCGAGGCAGGTCCTTCTCTGCCCCTCTTCCGTCGATATCGGTTTCGACGGACGCCTCTCGGTTGGGTGGGGAGGACACTGCAACGGCAGCACGGTTGCGGGGGATTGGTCTCATCTTGGGACTCTTCCTCATATCAATGTCCTGGAGTTTATGGCAGTTCTGTTGACCTTGCTCCATTTCAGAAGTCGACTTCTCGGTCGTTCGGTTCTGATTCTCACGGACAATGTTACTGTGGCGGCATATATCAATCGGCAGGGAGGCACTCGTTCGGTTGCCCTGAATGCCCTAGCAGCTCAGCTGTGGAGGTGGTGTCGTCGCATGGCAATCACACCCGTGGCCTCTTTCATCCCCGGTCGGGAAAACCTCATTGCGGATTTTCTGTCCCGGGGCAGGTATCTTCCATCGGAATGGATGCTCCATCCGGAGGTATTTTGCCGCATTCGCAGTTGCCTAGGTCCACTGGAAGTGGATCTATTTGCGTTGGTGCTAAATCACCAGCTGCCGAAGTATTGCTCCCGTGTTCGCGATCAGGGAGCATGGGCTCTCGATGCTTTCTCCCTCAGCTGGGAGAACCTTCAGGGATTCGCCTTTCCTCCCTTCCAACTGATTCCGCGTGTCTTGCGGAAAATCAGGGAAGATCGGGCGAGGGTGCTTGTAATAGCTCCCTTTTGGCCCAGGAGGAATTGGTTTCCGGAACTTATGAGCCTTCTAAGGGCTCAACCGTTAGTTCTCCCGTTAAGAGCGGATCTGGTGTTACAGCCCCTATCGGGGATTCTTCACCACAATCCGGAGTCTCTTCATTTGACTGCTTGGCCCCTGTCAGGGAATCTGCAAGACAGTCGGGTCTCTCTGATAGAGCCGCGGACTTTTTAATGTCCAGTCGTAGGGTTTCTACTAGGGAAATTTACAATTCCCGTCTCTCGGTCTTTTTCCTTTGGTGCAAAGAGAGAAATCAAACCCCTTCTAAGGCTCCTATTGGTTCAATTGCGGATTTCTTAATCTCGTTATTTGACAAAGGGAGATCTATTTCTACTATCCGAGGCTACCGTTCGGCGATCGGGGCCATTCATTCGGGTTTTTCGGATGGTTCGGGGATTTCCAATTCCCCGCTACTAAGTGGTTTGATTCGTTCGTTCTTTCTGAAACGACCTTCGTTTTCTAAGTTAGTGCCGTCTTGGAGTCTGCCTAAGGTCCTGGAGGCCTTGGCGAAACCTCCTTTTGAGCCGTTAGGTGAAGCTTCGCTTCATCATCTTACGGTTAAGACGCTCTTTTTGGTAGCTATTGCCTCTGGGCAGAGGCGCAGTACTCTTCATGCTCTCTGTCTTACTCCTGGTCATGTTCGCTGGGAGAGAAAAGGTGTTAGGTTGATTCCTAGGGCTTCTTTCGTTGCCAAGAATCAGACAGCTACCTCCGGTCCTGTTGAGATTTTTCTTTGTCCGCTTTCTGACTTTTCTTCGGTGCGTGAGGACAAAGTTTGGTGTCCTGTTAGGGCTCTCAAATGGTATATTGATAAGACTAAGTCTTATCGTAAGGATGATCAGTTGTTCCTGATCACTAGAGAGCCTTTTTCTCCTGCCTCTCTTGATTCCATTTCTAGATGGATCGTTGAAGCTATTAGGGCCGCTGGCACAGAGGCTCTTTTATCCGACAGTAAGCCTCGTGCTCATGATACTCGTAGTGTCAGCACTTCTTGGGCTCTGTTTCAAGGTGTGGCGCTTGTTGATATTTTGAAGGCTGCTTATTGGCGTTCGCCCAATTCCTTCATTTCTTGCTACCTTAGGGATATTCCCGCAGGTGAAGCTTTGTTTGCGTCAGCCACCTTGAAGGCCGCTGTGTCTTCTTTGTAGTCTTTGGTGTAATCCTATTTCCTTCCGCTCGAAACATGCCTCCCGGTCTTTGAGTTGGCGCTGGTCTGGCATAATAGGTAGGTATATATGATTTATTGCAGTAAATTTGTAAAATCAGCACTGATTTTCTTATTTACTATATAAATCTATATACCTACCTATGACCCTCCCTCCTTCCCCGCTCCTTGCAAGCAACATGTTTCTTCTTGGGGTTGCTCGCAAAAGAGGAAGATGGCCGTAGCGTATTGACGCGCGTGAGTGGCGAAGGGGACAATAGGATTACGGGGGGTGCGCACAATATTGTGACACATGTGTGATAATTCTCGAAGGGGTCCCGTAGTCAAGACTACAGGCATAATAGGTAGGTATATAGATTTATATAGTAAATAAGAAAATCAGTGCTGATTTTACATATTGATGTCCCAATTGGTCAAAGGAATAGTAAAATCTAAAAGATGCGGTATTTTAAGCCTCAACTGTCAGAAAAGACGTTAATCAGCTGCCATGGGACTGGTCTGATGTCACAACGATTCACAGCTTTTTGTTGACATTACAACACTGCAACTTTTGTATTACCATATTACTTTTCATGCGACCGTACAGAACCTCAATCAGTTAGATATTACCTTTTCTGTAGCTGATTTTTTAAAAATAATTTTATTTCTCCAATCATGTTGTGATTTACTCCCAAATATATAGTTGTAGTTGGGTCCTTTAATACATACCGCCCTTTAAAAGAACCAGTTGATTTACAGGTAATGGCCATTACTGATTCAACATATTTTTTTGTTCTTAGGGGGGAAAAGAATGAATTAATGTAAATGGTAAACTTTCTACGAAGCATGCAAGTACTATAGACACTCCCTTCCGTGGGAAAACAACTCATTCCTTAAAGGTACTTCATCCCTTTTGCAGACTTACTGAGAATTTCGTGAAACTTTGCACAGGTTTAGTAGACATCCTGTAGATAATGCCTGTCAGATTTCAAGGTCACAACTTTGTAAGAAATCTTGTTTTAGTCCCAGAGGGAGCTATTCAGAAATCAACGCAAGTACATGTACTACATGTGTACTACTAGTAACATCAAAAAATAATTTAAAAATTACACAATTTTTTTTCAAGTCGAACAAAATTGAAGTGTTTCCAAATTGTTGTTATTACTTACTTAAAAGCAAACTATAATCCTTTTCCCATTCACACAAGTTTTCCAGTTATAATTCTTTTGTAATTTACAGCATACTCACACAACTTCAAAATTAAGGGCTGCAAGAGGGATGAAGTACTTTAAGTCAAACCTAATAAGTAGGTAAAGAGATTGAAATCTCATCATCACTGAATTTGCCTAACATTCATTATCTGGTGTTGTAGTCTCACTTAACTGAGCTAAAGTCATTCTCAAAATGAGAATTTCAGTCATTTACTTGTACATGCACAGTGTCAAAATACAAATTATGAACAATCTGCTGCACTTGTCAGTGCTGTGTGTACGAAGCTGCATGGTACTACACTGATGCCATTGTGTACGAATATGATACAGTATGTGGTATATGGGAGGCTGTTAGCTGTGCCCAGCCTGTCACTTAATATCTGTAGGTAATTATGAATTTTCACTACATTACTAAATACACAAAGAGGACCAAGAATGTACACTCAGGGACCCCATATGGCATATTTGACAGTTAAATACTCGCTGCAAAGATCGTTGATAATCGTACATTATAAGCCTTTAATATTACCTCTAAGATTTTATATGGAAATAAAACTGTTGATTGTCCTGTTCATCCTCGTGTCTTTGCAAACTGTTTTATGCTTAAAGCAATATCTTTGGATTGTGTTGAGCATACACTTCATTCCGATTAATATATATATATATATATACATATTCAAAAAGACCCCGAAAATCAAGCCGGCTGCTCACCCCTTCCCCCGCCTGGCCTGTCGGCCTGGGACACCACCGGACTGTCGGGCGCCCTTCAACGTACTAAGAGCAGGCGCGGGCGTCCCGGAACTCCAGGGCAGTTACGGGAGGCCGAGGCGTATATATATATATATACATAACTCTAAAGGCTACATTAGCTGGACAGTTTTTGTCTTATTTCTATGCTCAACTGTCCCGCTAATGTCACCAACTGTCCCGCTAATGTAGGTGGCGCTATTATAACGGAATAAACCGCATTGTTGTGTGTCCAGCTAATGTACCCTTTAGTCATATATATATATATACAAACATAAAAAGGATCAAGAATAGACCCTTGAGGAACCACAGAGTTGACAATTAGATACTCTCTACCACTGTCATTGATATCCCCTTTGATATTACACTGTACTTCTTATATTTTATATGGGAATAACACTGTTAATTGCCCTGTTTGCCCTCATGTCCTTCTCAAACTGAGCCCAAAAAAGATCCTGTCCATCTTCATCTTCTGTCACCAACAAATAAGGTTTGTTCCTACTTAACAAGAGTCTCACAAGGTATGGTAAGTTAGCTTCCTGGATTTCCTCCAGGAATATCAAGATAATCTTGTCTAGTTTGGTGTCATTTATATGCTCCACAGCCATTCGCAGCTTGGTCATAAACCAGGCATCATCCACTGACTGGTTACTTAGCAACAATGATGTCTTAAAACTGTTTTCTATGTTGTGATATAAAGCATTGAGATAGTACATCCCTAGGTTAAGATCGTCATCTCCAAAGGCTACTCTTTCCAGGTGAGGCATCCTCTCTTGCAGTGCAGGTTTCAAGCATTCATGAACCCATTCTTTATCATCCTCGTGGAACATGAGGTTAAGATGGTATTCATAGTCACCTGGATCCACATCCTCTGTGATTTCATCATAACCAAGGACAGCTAGTTTCAGCAGAAATATCTTGTAATTGAACCACCAACGCTTGTAATAAATCAAAATGCAAAGGAATAAGATAGCAATAATTGCAATAGTAACTCCTGTAACAAGGAAGATGTTGATGCCACAGTATTGTTCAGGATGAAATGACAAAACTGGTTGGTTAACAAGAGCTTTGAATGAAGTGCTGGAACACAGAGTCTGGTTTTGGGGTTCCACATTGATGTTAGTCGTATGGAGCCAATGTGTAAACCATGCAAGCTGGCAGGTACATGTGAATGGGTTTTCTGCAATGTTGAGCCGATATAAACGAGGTGGTATAATGGTATTTGGTGCTATTGTTGAGATGTGATTGCCATGTAAGTACAAACGCTTCAGATTAGTTGTGCCTTTGAACAAGTTCTTTTCAACTGACGTTACTTTGTTGAACTGGAGAAACAGTCCTTGTAAACTGTACAAATGCTGGAATGCAAGTTCAGAAATGTTCAAAATCCGGTTTTGAAGCAGTAGTAGCTTTTTTAGAGAGGTCAAGTTTGTAAATATTTGTGATGAAATCACTTGCAATTTACAGCTGGTTAGATCAAGAGTTTGCAAATTGATGAGAGGAGAGAATATCCAAGGAACATTAGGCAGATGTGCTAGATCATTGCTCTTCAAGCTGAGTGTGTGTAATGATTTCAGCCCTGAAAAAAGGGATTCATTTGTTGTTCGATTTAACAAGTCAGCAGCACAAACTTTTGCTTGTATCATATTAAGTTTGCGTAGGGATGATGTATGAGTAAACTGATGAATGGATTCAAGATGTAGTTCGAGGTAGGAACACTCCAGGAATAGCAGGTTTTCCAGTTCCACCAAAGAACTGTTTATATTAAATCTATTCAAGTCATTTATTGTTAGGACTTCTAAAGCCTTCATGTCACTGAAGGTGTCTCGATATATTGTCTTCAGTTGTCTATTTCCAGATAATGTTAGATTCCTTAATTGAGATAATCCAGTAAACATGAATCTTCTAAGATAAGTAAGCTTATTAAATGATAAATTGAGCTTCTGCAAATTGGTTGTGTTCCAAGAACTTTTTTTGATATATTTTACATTGTTTTTATAAAAACCCAGAGATTTAAGAGAGGAACTGCCGGCAAACCAACCTGGATCCAATCCATATATGACATTAAATGCTAAATTGATATATTCTAGGTTTGGTAGGCAAGCAAATGCACCAAAAGGAAAGTGTTTTATTTTGTTGTTTGATAAATTCAATACAGTTAAACTGTTAAGTTCACAAAAAGATTTGTTTGAAATACCATATATCCTATTTGATTCCAAATCAAGGATTTGTAGGTTTTTGAATCCAAATAAGGCATAGTCCGATATAATATCAATATTATTTGATCTTAATTTCAATATCTCAATTTGTGGAAATTGCTCCATAGGAATATGACTTGATTTGTTCAAAGGAATTATGGAATGTATTTTTGATGTCAGTAGTGAGATTATTCTGATCCCTTTGCTTCCTAAGAAGGAGTGTACAGTGAAATTGGTGAGGTTTATATAACTAACATCAATGGTGTCAACTTTTGAGAATTCAGAGAACACATTCTCTGGTAAACTAGTCAACTTGTTATACCCTAGTAGGAATTTAGAAATGGAGCAGTTACTGAAAGGTGCAAAGTCTTCCTCTTCAACCGATGTCAAATTGTTGTGTGAAAAATCAATCCATGTTACATTTCTCCACTCTGATAATGTGGTACTCCCCTGCAACTTGTTGCTGTGACAAAGTCCATGCAGATGTGGAATTTTCCTGAGTTTGTTGTGTGAGAGAATCAGTGTTGAAATAAAGGTATTGTTCATGAACAGAGTTGATGGCATTTCAGTTATGATGTTGTTGTTTAAAATTAGCTTCTGAAGTCCTAGAAGATTTCCAAAAGTGCCGCTCTCAAGAACATGGATGAAATTATGAGCAATATTCAAGACTTGAATAAGGTTGTAGTTGGCAAATGACGCATTGTGAAGCTCACTGATGTTGTTAAACGACAGGTCTAATACCTTCAGGGTATTAGGTAGAGACTGAGGTACAGATGTAAGTTGCAGATGAGAGCATATGACTGTAGTCGGAGTTCTGATAGTACACTGGGGATGTGAAGATGTTGTTGCATCTCCTGAAGTATCAACTGGAACACAGACTCCCCACAGAACAAGCCAAGCAAACCAACAGTACATACTCACTGCCATTTTCAGTTTCAAAGAAATTTTCAGAATGACCACCTCAATGACTAGTTAATCTAAAGAATGAAGAATATTCACTTTGACCAGACAGTTTATAGTTAACTTGTAAGTCATGAAGATGGTCATATGACTTATCACTTTTCATGTCAATGGATGGTTTCCTTCCTGGAGGTACTTATAACAATGCCATTTCAAGTGCCTATTGATTAGCAGCACCATTGGACATGTAATAATGATTAATTGCATTAATTTCAAGAAAGATAATCATCCTCCTGCAGTTATTGTCTGAATAGAACTCTTTAATTTCTATTTTATAGCTAAATCCAAAGTCACATGTTTTGAAGAAGTAGGACAAAGAAAGATAGGAAAAGAACCAAAAGTAAAACTGAGATAAGTTGTCCAGATTCTGTTGATTTAATATAACAAAATATAGTTTCTTACAAAGCATGTGATTAATGTTATATATCTGAAGGATATTTTTAGATTTAATTTACTCTGGAGCCTGTTGATCATATAGGCCTCTGCTAGTTACATGTACTTGTTGTATACAAAAATCAAGGCTTGTATAACCTGCAGAATTATGAGTTTAAGAAAAAACTAAATTTCCTTGAGGTTACTAAAATTACCTGAATACTCATCTATTTTGTAGTCAGAAGTCCTCACAAGTCATTGATCATCTACTCTATATAGTGTTTTTATATTACATATACTAAATTAAGGAGTAGCTAAATTTAAAAGTGACCTTCCACATTGACATTTTGGGAGGGGTATTGCTACCATGAAGTAAAGCATTGTGGTAAATGCATAAAAGTCTCTGGGTAATTCCAGTAATGTATTCAAACAACTTTTTTTTTGTGCTGAATGGCTTTTAGCAGCAGCTTCATGGTAGCTATGTCCCTCCCAAAATGTCAATGTGGAAGGTCACTTTACCCACTGACCGCAGGAACCTGGGGGCATTTCATGAAAGGACCTGTCAGATATTTTATCCGACAAATTTGCTCTCAGCCAATCAGCTGCAAGGATTTCAGTAGCTTATAACAGTTGTAGGATACAATATCTGACAACTTCCTTTCATGAAACGCTCCCCAGGTTGCTCCTGTATTAAGCCTATGAGAATGAGAGAATTCAGTAGTCAATGGGTTAATGAGCAATCCAAACTTTCTAACAAGTTGAGTAGTCCTGGTAAAAACAGAAACTTCAGAGAAACCGGGTAGTGGAAAGTTGAATTAAATCAAACAAATAGTAAGAAAGTTATCCTGGAATCATTGAATATATGTTTGTGAATGATATCAATCCTCAAATTAGGAAATTGGTCATTTGTTGTGTTATTGAGGACAACTCTGCGATGTGTTGTACAATAAAAATTTCATGAATGGCTGAGTTCTCGGAATGGTAAAAAATACTGTGTGAGCTTTCTCATTTTATGTCAGTTTGGAAGAACATAAAGTAGTAAAAATGAAAAGGATTGGCTCTTCAAATGCCCTCATATTCAAAATATGACGAGAAACAGCTTAAATGTTTGGGCCAAACATGTGACCCTCTTTGACCCCCTCCCTCTCTCTCTCTCTCTCTCTCTCTCTCTCTATTTCTCTTTCTATTTATCTCCCCCCTCTCTCTCTCTCTAGCTCTCTTTCTATTTAGCTCTCTCCCTCTCATTCACTATGAAATCTTGTCTTAAATCCTTGCTCTTCATTTGGGACCCTTGGAATTCTGTAGTATTTCTGTTTGATATCTTGGGAACTTAAGACATGTATGCTTATGTTATACAAGTCAAATTTTATTTAATGTTTACACTAGTTAAGAAGCATCAAATTAATTCAATACAATTTTACATTTTTCTCAGTAAAATAGAAAAATAACACAATGGCTATATTAATTGTACAAAAAAAAATATTTGCCTATACACAAATGGCACAATAATAAAGAATTGTTTCATTTTCATGACTAATGCAATAAAAGCATACATTTTGTGATTGTTAAAATTTGCTCAAAAAGGTGCTCTTTGATGATAACAATAATCAGAAGCAAACAAGTAAATTTAATTTAGAACCAGCTTAACCCTAAAAGGGCTGGGATATTTTGGCTATGCCACAGCCGGGGGGAATGGAATCCACCCCACCCCGGAGATCTCGACCGTGCAATCGCGCCAAAAATTGGCATGCACGTCGTCCACAGCGTAATCTACAAAACTTTATAATTAAATGCTCCGAAAAAATTTCACATTAATTATGCAATTTTATGTATGAAATCAAAATTTTGCTGTAAATCATTAAATAAAGCTCAAAAAATTCTAATTTGTGGTCTAGACACTCTTTCCAGTATTCTTAGCAAGTATACTTGAAAAAAATTTGTTATCAAAATTGACTTCTTATGTATTTTAATGTATTTCTTTGCTTTTTTTACCTTTTGTTTTTGGATGAAATTTCTCAGGGACACTTTCGCGAACATAAAGAGCATAAATAAATTAATTTTAATCAGCAAATGTAAAAATATTCATAGATTTCATTTGGAGGTGTCGTGGAGGTGCGGTGGTATAGTGGTTCATTCACTTGACTCTCAGTCCAAAGGTTGAGGGTTCGAATCTCAGCCCGGCACTAGCGTCTTTTGGCAAGACATTAATCCACGTTTGCCACTCTCCACCCAGGTGTAGTAAATGGGTACCTGGCAGGATTTATTTCTTGAAATGCACTGTGCGCTGATTACGGCTGCCGGAGCTAAAGGCTGGGTAATAATATCCAAAACCCTCTGGAAGCGCATAGGGACGTTATATTAAAATGTGATATGCGCTATACAAGAACAGTGGTATTATTATTATTATATTCTCAATTTTGGCTGAAAACAGTTTGTATTGAAATTATACACGAAATCACATTTTTGAGCGATTTTTGGTATGACGTGCAAGTACAAAATGTTGAGTAACTTTGGAATCGCATGCCCGGACATCGCGAATTTGGTCTCAAAAGATGCGTGAGATTCGAAAGAAAAAAGATGTGAATAGCAGCGGCGACTGCTTTGCGCGTTGCGGACATATCATATCAAGAAACATCTGGGGGGGGGTGGATTCCACCCCCCGGCCCTTTTAGGGTTAAGGCCCTAGCACATTTTACAACCTTAAATTCAAACCTACTGTAAAACCAGAATCTTTCGCCTGTTTTTAATCTTCATGAATTTCACGAACATTTCCGGTTTTACAATAATGTGTAAGTAAAGAGATTGATTTACAGAAACTAGGCCTAATACTGAACATTTGACATATTTTTGTTGTTTGAAAAAAAAAATTTGAATTTACTTCCTACAAACATGCAAGTACACTACAGTCACTTCCTTTCTTGGGGATACAACTCATTTCTTAAAATCAAACTTACTACATTACACAAAACTTTCACTTGCCTTTAATGTTCATGAATTCCACGAGTGTTTCAGATTCATGAAAGTTTCATTTCGTGAACGTTTCTGGTTTTATAGTAATGTGTAAGTAAAGAGGTTGAAATCATATCATCCTTGAATCGGCCTAAAGGCGCTGTCACATCTTTCCGGGCAAACCTTGCGTGTGACTTGCAGGGAACAATTTTTGCTACCCGCAGGTCCCCACAGATGGCCCGCAACTGACAGTACCTCGCACGTATCTCGCCCATGCTTACCCGCAGGCAAGTCCGATTTGCGGGAGATTGCCCGCATATGTCCATGCAGAACACCAGTAGGAGACCCGTAGCGGGAGCAAGTCACAGACAGTTAACCCGCTTTATGTATGTAGGTTGCCCGTGGATCTGTGGCTAAGCGTCAGAAACGTGTGCCATCTGAGGGCATTCTACGGGTGTTTTAGTACGGGTGTTTTACTGGCAAGGAACGGTGTCGATACTGCCAACATCCGTGTAGCTTATCAGCTCTGCAGATGTGGAGCGAGTTATACGAGCAAATTGTGTGCATGTTGAGGGCCAGTTACTGCCTTTCTGCTGATTAGTTGAGGGTCAGATGCGGCAAAGATAATGATGTTCTAGTTCTGTTTCTAGACAACTGATGGTTTCTCCATCCATTCGCAACTCGCAGGCAACTCCCACGCAGGTAACACGCAGTTGTGACGCAGAAATCTTGCAGCGCCCGTATGTGCCCATAATCAGCACGGATCACTTTCAAAGCTCTCACATGCCACCCACGCGAATCACCCGCTTTCTATAAATACGGTAACACGGACTACACGCAAGCAAAACGTAAGTAGCACGCGTCGAGCAGGTGAGACGCATGCGAAACTCGCCAAAATTCCTGTCTGCCCGCAGAAATTATCCTGCGTGCTGGAAAAATCCCTGCATGCAACTAGCCCGCGTACCTTGCCCGGAAAGATGTGACAGCACCTTAACATTCTTTATCAGGTGTTAGCTGAGCTAGATTTATTCTTGAAATAAGAGTGCTAATCGGTTCTAGGACTCCTACCCCCTGGACAACCACCCCCCTGGACAACCACCCCCCGGATAACCTCCCCTAGGATAACCACCCTCTAGGGCGTTTATTTCGTTTTACACCGTAGCGTAGGCAATTTCGCGGGAAAAAAATCATGCAAGTGCTCTGGTGATTGAAAGAGTCGAAGTCGTCAGCGCACATCCTGTAAAACTACTCTATGCAAGTTGTGCACTATCATACAGCCAGCCTGGGAAGCTGAGAAAGGGGGGAAATGAAATACATAAGAAAAGAGAAGCTAGAGATACAGTGGAAACTCAGTATAAGGTCCTTGGGACCATCGAAATTGCCTCATTCCTTATGCATTTCTTTGTTTTACCTTCCGTCTATCCTCTTCTCCATCCTTATGAATTTTTTTGTTTTTCCTTCCATCTATCTCTAGCTGCTCTTTTTAAATGTATTTCACTTTTGCCCTTTCTACCAACTTCCCATACAGGCTGGTTGTATCGTGCACAATAATATGTGTAGTGCATAGAGGAGTTACAACAGGGATGTGCGCTGACGACTTAGACTCTTTCACCAGAGCACTTGTATGATTTTTTTCGCGAAATTGCCTACGCTACGGTGTAAAACGAAAATCCTGTTCAATGTGATGTTAAGTCCAATTTGGGGTACTTTTCCTAGAGGGTGGTTGTCCTGGGGGCTATATTTTTTTCTGTCAGGACTTGAGCTACCCGACGAGAGAGGGCAGTATTTAAGCGTCAAGAGGGGTGACAATACGGTTTATTCCATCAAGACTAGTCTGCATGAATATTCATGAAAAACAAATTGTAGGGATATAATAAAATGAGCGAACCAGTCACGCAGTTCCTTGGGTGCCGCATTCAGATTCACGTTGTGCTCGTCATGGAGGAATCACGAGTTCGAGCCTCGGCAGGCTAAGGGGTGTTAGAATTTAGGAAAGTATCATTGACAAACTTTTCTTTTGCTGAAATAAAGTAAGGTGAAACTGAGAGAAAATACAAGTCTTAAAAGTTGTAGTCTCAAAGTCTCAAAAACGGGGCTTCTTGACGCTCAAATCCTGACAAAAAAATACGCGTCTGGGGGTAATTATCTTAGAGGGTGGTTGTCCTTCATTTGGGGGTGGTTGTCTGGGGGGTAGTTGTCTTGGGGGCAGTTGTCTGGGGGGCAGTTGTCCTGGGGGTGGGTAGTTGTCTGGGGGGGGGGGGGTAGTTGTCCAGGGGTGGTTGTCCGGCGGTATTTGTCCTGGGGGTAGTTGTCCTAGGGGGTGGTTGTTCGGGGGGGGGGGGGGGGGGGGGAGGTATTTGTCCTGGGGGTAGTTGTCCTAGGGGTAGTTATCCGGGGGGTAGTTGTCCTAGAGGGTGGTTGTCCTAGGGGGTAGTTGTCTGGGGGGTAGTTATCCGGGGGGTACTTGTCCTAGGGGGGTAGTCGTCCTAGAGGGTGGTTGCCCTAGGGGTAGTTGTCCTAGGGGGTAGTTGTCCTAGGGGGTAGTTGTCCTAGAGGGTGGTTATCCTAGGGGTGGTTATCCGGGGGGTGGTTGTCCAGGGGGTAGGTGTCCGGATACGGTGCTAATCATCTACTTGTACATATATGCTCAGCAATGTAATATCAACAATTCAAGCACTGTCCACCTGCTACACTTTTCCTTGCTGTGTGTACTAAGCTGAATGGTATTACACTGATGCAATTGTATATGGATGGGATGGGTGTATGAGAGGCGGTTGGTGATGCCCAGCCTGTCATTGATATATGAAGGTCAAAACTAATATACAAACCAATAAGACCAAGAATAGATGGAGGTACCCCACATTTGACAGTAACATACTCGCTGCAAAGGTCATTGATAATGACACATATTGGGTAAACCTACAGTATTATTTCTTAGATTATTTTGTGAGAATAGCACTTTTGATTACCCAGTTCATCCTGATTTCCTTTTGAAACTGTTATCTCTTTAAGGTGATATCTTTGAATTATTATTATTATACAAACAATAAAGGGCCTAGAATAGGCATTTGGGGAAGCCTAGACTGAGGATTTTCTCTGCCACTGTCATTGACATCCCTTCGATTATAACTCTATTCGCGGCCATAGGGGGAATCCTTTTATCCCGGCCTATTGTTGAAATTCCCGTAACGCCCATCGAAATTCCCCGTAACACCCAATTTTTATTGTGACGGAATAAACTGCATTGTTAGGATTCCCCCTATGATCGGAAATAGTAATATATAAATACATATATACAAACTGTAAAGGATCAAGAATAGACCCTTGAGGAACCCCGGATTGATATTACTTCTTAAAAAAGTATGATTTACACTTTATTTGCTATTTAATATTTTATGATAAAGGACCAAGAGCAGTCCCCTGATGAAATAAGATACTCCCTGCCACTGTCATTGATATCCCCTTTCATATTACTACTTGTATTTCATGTGGGAATAACACTGTTGATCACTCTGTTCGCCCTCATGTGCTTTTCAAACTGAGCCCAAAAAAGATCCTGTGCATCTTCATCTTCCATCACCAACAAATAAGGTTTGTTCCTACTTAACAAGAGTCTCACAAGGTATGGTAAGTTAGCTTCCTGGATGTCCTCCAGGAATATCAAGATAATCTTGTCTAGTTTGGTGTCATTCACATGTTCCACAGCCATTCGCAGCTTGGTCATAAACCAGGCATCATCCACTGACTGGTTGCTAAGCAACAAGGCTGTCTTGAAGCTGTTTTCGATGTTATAATACAAAGCATCCAAATAGTACATCCCTGGGTTAAGATCATCATCTCCAAAGGCTACTCTCTCAAGATGAGGCATATTCTGTACCAGTTCAGGTTTTAGGCCCTCGTGAACCCATTTTTTATCTGCCTCATGGAACATTAGATTGAGCTGATATTCATAGTCACCTGGATCCACATCCTCGGTGAATTCATGATAACCAAGCACAGCTAGTTTCAGCAGAAATAGCTTGTGGTTGAACCACCAACGCTTGTAATAAATCAAAATGCAAAGGAATAAGATAGTAATAATTGCAATAGTAACTCCTGTAACAAGGAAGATGTTGATGCCACAGTATTGTTCAGGGTGAAATGACACAACTGGTTGGTTGACAAGAGCCTTGAATGAAGTACTTGAACACAAAGTTTCGTTCTGAGGCTCCAGGTTAATACTGGTATTACGGAGCCAATGTGTAAACCAGGCTAGTTGGCAAGTACAACTGAATGGGTTTTCTGCAAGTTTGAGGCGATACAAATGAGGTGGTATAATGGTACCTGGTGCTATTGTAGAGATCTGGTTACTTTGTAGATACAACTGCTTCAAATGACTTGTGCCTTTGAATAAATTCTTTTCAATTGATGCTATTTTGTTGTACTGGAGAAGCAGATCTTGTAAATTGTACAAATGCTGGAACGCATTTTCAGAAATCTTCACAATATCATTGGAATTGAGCCGTAGTTCACGGAGTGTAGTCAAATTCTTGAATACTTCTGATGTAAGCACACTCAACGAACAGTCAATTAAATCAAGCACTTTCATATTTATAAGAGGAGAGAATATCCAAGGAACTTTAGGCAAGCCACTCAGGTCATTGCCTTTCAATTCAAGAGTGTGTATGGATAACAGCCCCATGAACAATGATTCATTTGCAATATCATTCACCAAGTCCTGAGCATGAATTTTTGAACGAGACATATTAAGTGTGCGTAATGCTGATGTGTGGGTAAATTGATGAATGGTTGCAAACTGTAGTCCCTGGCCAATGTAGGAGCAGTCTAGGAAGACCAGATTTCCCATCTCAGCAAAAGAACCGTTGAGAATAAACCGGTTTATGTCGTACATTTCGAGAACCTCTAGAGCTGTCATGGCTGTGAAGGTATTGCTGTCAATAGTGTATAGTTCATTTCCTAATAATCTTAGAATTCTTAATTGGGATAAGCCGATAAACATGAGTCTTCCAATATAACCGAGGTTATTATATGATAGGTTTATTATTTGCAAATTAGTTGTGTTCCAAGAACCGTCTTTGATGGAATTGATATTGCTACGATAAAGATCCAGATTTCTAAGAGATGAGCTGCCAGCAAACCAACCTGGTTCCAACGTATACATGTTGTTTAATGCCAAGTTGATATATTCCAGATTTGTTAGACATGCAAAACTACCGTATGAAAGGTATCTGATTTTGTTGCGGGATAAATTCAAAACCTTCAGGCGTCTCACTTCACAAAAGCTTTTGTTTGATATGGCATTTATTGTATTCTCACCTAAATCAAGGATTTCTAGGATTTTGAATCCCCTTAGGGCATAATCAGGAATATATTCTATTTTATTCCATTTCAATTTTAGTATTTTAATTTTTGGGAATTGTTCTCCTGCAACATGAGAGGAGCCATTCAAAGGAATGATGGAATGTATATTGGATTTTTGCAATGAAATTTCTGTAATTTCTTCATTACCTAAGAAGGAGCAAACCTCAAATTTTCCAAGGTTTACATTATCCATGTCCAGCTTGCCAACCTTGGAGAATTCAGAAAACACATTTTCTGGAAAGCTAGTCAACTTGTTATACCCTAGAATGAATTTATAAATGGAACAGTTCCTGAAAGGTGCAAAGTCTTCCTCTTCAACTGATGTCAAATTGTTGTGTGAAAAATCAATCCATGTTACATTTCTCCACTCTGATACTGTGGTACTCCCCTGCAACTTGTTGCTGTGACAAAGTCCATGCAGATGCGGAATTTTCCTGAGTTTGTTGTGTGAGAGAATCAATGTTGAAATAAAGGTATTGTTCATGAACAGAGTTGATGGCATTTCAGTTAAGATGTTGTTGTTTAAACTTATCTTCTGAAGTCCTAGAAGATTTCCAAAAGTGCCGCTCTCAAGAACATGGATGAAATTATTAGCAATATTCAAGACTTGAATAAGGTTGTAGCTGGCAAATGATGCATTGTGAAGCTCAGTGATGTTGTTAAACGACAGGTCTAATACCTTCAGGGTATTAGGTAGAGACTGAGGTACAGATGTAAGTTGCAGATGAGAGCATATGACTGTAGTCGGAGTTCTGATAGTACACTGGGGATGTGAAGATGTTGTTGCATCTCCTGAAGTATCAACTGGAACACAGACTCCCCACAGAACAAGCCAAGCAAACCAACAGTACATACTCACTGCCATTTTCAGTTTCAAAGAAATTTTCAGAATGACCACCTCGATGACTAGTTAATCTAAAGAATGAAGAATATTCACTTTGACCAGACAGTTTATATTTAACTTGTAATTAATGTCTATGGTCATATGAGTGGATCAAGTTTCATGTCAATCGATGGTTCCCTTCCTGGAGGTACATATAACAGGCTAGTTCAAGTGGCTTGATTTGCAGCACCATTGAACTTTTGATAATGTGATTATGTGCATTGTAAAGAAAGATAATCCTCCTCTTGCAGTTTATGTCTGAATAGAACTATTGGTTTCTATTGTATAGATAAAGCGAAAGTCACATCTTTTGAAGAAGTAGGATGAAGAAAGATAACAAAAGAACCAAAAGTAAAACCGAGACAAGTTGTCCGAGGTCTGTTGATATAAAACAAGATATTTTCTAACAAATTAAGGGAAATAATTATACAAACTTAGGAAGAGAATGAATAAGAAGACAAAATATCTGTCTTCAAAATGCAAGATTGAACAAATGGGATTTTAGGTTGCCCTTAAAGGAGTTGGAGTTCTTCAGCTCATGTGGAAGGGAATTTGTAAAATCAGCACTCATTTTGTTATTTACTAGATAAATCTATGCCTATTACGCTAGTTCCTGGACTACTTTTCTTTAAATATTGCTCTGAATATTCAATTAGATTTTTTTGGCCTTGCTTGCAAACCAGTAATAAAGCAGACCACAACAATTACCATTGTGTGTTGCATTTGAAATTCCAGAATACCTTTTTAACCCAGAGTCATGAATCATTAATGACACTGGACGCAAAGGTTGGGAGAAACGACAGCTGCAACACACAATGGCAATTGTTGTGTTTTGAATTAATTACTTATACACACAGATTTTGTTGCCTTGATTATTCAAAAATTGAAAAATCTAACTAGAAATTTAATTCGTCATGAGGACGAATTAGGTGGTTTGTCTTTCAATTTGTATGATCATGATTGTAATCAGGATGATCATAATAATGGGGAAATACTAAACTGAAGATAGAAAGTCAAGAATGCCACGCATGGAGATGCTTCTTGAGGACAGGAATGTAGAAAAATGTGTGGAACGGTCATTGGAAGATGTGATAATATTTGTGCAAGATAACAATCATGATAATGTTGACAATGATAAGATGCTCATATAAATAATGACAATGACAATAATAATGATCATGACAACATTTAGAACTGCAATCATATCAGAACGATGTGCATGCAATGTCGTCCGGATCTTCTAGTTTGTTGAGAAGTTGATAGGTGAAATATAAATATATGCATGGTAAACCATGATATAAGATAAGATGGGAGAAAATAATGCATACTAGTACTGTGAAGTTAGGAGATGGTATAATCATGAAAACAATTAGGAAATAAAGAACAAAAGACAAAGAATGATGATGATAATGGTCTTGACAGTGATGATGATGATGATGAGGATGGTGATAGTGATGATGGTAATGGTGATCACCATGACTGGAATGACATTGACCATAACAATGCCAAATATGAAAGAAAAATAACATTTCGTTATGAAGATACGACCATAAGTTGATTTTCACAAAATTGCGCCTGGATGACGTCACGATAACCTGATGACCTTGAAAAATATGCGGTAACTTGACCTTTTTAGGACTGATGACTGACAAAAATTTGAGAAAATCTGATAACATATCAGACTCTTTTTATATTGCAGGATAGGTGGAGATAAACCCCATAGCTCTAATACACGACAGGGAATCAAAATTTCCATAGGGTTGTACACAAACTACTGCACACTACTTTCTAATAGACATAACATGCAAAATAAGGCAGTTTATTACATGGTTTGTGATTGTTTGTTATAATAGTCGAAGAAGATGGTAAAAATAAAAATATACCAAAATATTTCCCATAGAGATAACACGTAAACGAAAAACGGGATTCTCAAATCCCATTTTGTACATGTAGCTAAAAAATGGGCATATCCCGACATCTGATCAAAAATTGGAGACCACACTTATAAAAGCTTATTATAGTCTCAGCTACAACATATTAAAATCTGGAAGGAAATAGACCAAAAATAACTGAGATACTGCTCAGAGAACAATGTCATGTAGATTCATGATTTGAAAAAATATCATCTTCCATAGACATAACACGCAAATAGGGAAAATTCTTACATGGCATCTTTAATTGGAAATATCACTGTGATGATGTCATCAAAATGAAAAATGGTGGTGACCGATCTCGTAGAGAATTGTCTCAGCTATAACATATCAAAATTTGGAAGAAAATCGACCACCTATTACTGAAATATTATCAAATGAATACAAAAATTATGACGTCATTTTTTCAAAATCATATTTTTGAGTTCATATGCAAATATGATGACGTCAGATCATGCGATCGGCAAAAATTCTGCATGAATTCAAATCTACAACTCACAGGCTTTCAGAATATGTAAAGAAATTGGGGGGTTTCCGCGCATTCTGACAAGCTATGGCGGATTCTAGATGGGTATGTTTTTACCACTTTTTACATTAAAATGCACATTGACGCGCGCACGAATTTGAAAGTTTCGCGTGCGCGTATGACATTATGGAAGGTCGAGAATGACTGTAAATAGTTGGAAATTGTCAATAATAGTGTCAGGAAGACGAAACATGCGAAAAAACAGCGTTTTTAAGTTCTCTACGCGCTGTGCGCGCACAAAACTCACGCGCAGACGCGCACGGACAGAAAATTTCGAAATGCTTAAAATGTCCTGAACCTTACTCTAATTTGATTAAAAAGTTATTTTAAGCATTTCTAAATTTTGACGCACGCGTACGTGCGCGTCATGATGCGCACACAGATTTTGTGTTGACCCTTGACCTGAAGTTGATGTATGTCAAATATGGTTCATTTTTGATTACTCGTTATAAAATGAAGATATGATAGATAATGTGATTTCACAAAATGGCGCTTGGATGACGTCACGATTACATACATTCCCCCATATGGGGGAACGAATACTACCTGTGCTGTTGCATTTGCCAGCTGATGGCATACTATTCGTAGTTCATGGGCGAATACTGGGGACCTTGTCCCAGTCTGCCCTCTCGCTGGGCGCCTCGAGCGTCCGACCCGTGGCTATAACTTCTTGTTGCTCAGCCAGTACGGGTAGTGTGTGCGTGACTTTGGGTACATACCCTCAACACACTTCTCCCATGGAGGGAGGCGAAGTCTGTCAGACGCCCTAAGAAGCGGGTCACGGCTTCGGCTCCTGTTGAGCCAGTTAAAAAGAAGCCTAAGAAGGGGACTAAGAGAAGCAAGGCTTTGCCCGCTGCTGCCCCGTCTGATCCTTCTCAATCTGAGATACTCAGCATGATGCGGGTTTTTGCTCAGCGGCAGGGCTGGTCCTTCTTACCAGATACCACAGCCCCTGCTTCTATTCCTCTTCCGGGGTCTGACATTGAGACTATTCGACTTCTCGTTGGTTCAGACAGCAGGCTTCCTCTGAGGCTATTTCCCTCACGAGGATTTCATGGCCTTTAATTCCCAAGACCAGGATAGCTTTTTCAAAGCTATGTGTCTCTATCCGGAGATTTTGGGAGTGGGTCGACGTCTGCGTTCGACCAATCCGCTTACTTCCTCTTCCTTTAAGGCTGAGGATAGACGTTGGAGCAATGTTGGCCTCCAAGTCAGGGCCGGTATGCGTCTGGCCGCATTTCAAGGCATTCTTTCTGACCTCAGATCCAGGGCGGAGGAGTTGAATGTCACTGATGGTGATAAGTTGTTTATTGATGACCTGCTGCATACTCTTTCATATCTGCAGTGGTCACAACTCTCAAGTGCGGCTGCTTCGATTACGAACCGTCGTAGGGTTTTGGCCCTCTCCGCCCTGGGGGTTAAGGAGACTGACATTTCGTCACTTCTCCGGGATGTCCCTTCTCTGGGTCCCTCGCTCTTTGGCGGACAATTCGCTACAGTTTTTCAAAGGGCGATTGATGCGCGGAAACAGATCTCTGAGATGACTAAACAGTTCCACGCTCCCTTTAAAACCGAGTGTGTTGTCCCAGAGCAGGAGCAACAGCCCTCTGTCGGGAAGGAGCCAGCTTAAAGGGGTACTCCGGCCTAAAAATAATATTAATTGAATGAATAGAGTAAAATTAAACAAGCAAAACACTGAAAATTTCATTGAAATCGGATAAAAAAAGAAGTTATTGAATTTTTAAGTTTTGCATTATTTTGGGAAACAGTTCTATGCATGTCATCATGAATATGTAATGAGTGAGCTGATGATGTCACGTCCCCACTTTCCTTTTTTAACTATATTACATGAAATCTTCATTATTTCATTTTTTCATACATGTCTATAAAAAATATCCCCCTTGTAACAAAATAAGTTACAGCAATGATAAACTTACACATTAAATAAGGAGTCAGTCCTTTTAGTTACAGGCTTGGAGCAGAAAATTTGAATAATTGCAATTTCATATAATAAAATACAAAAGAAAAAGTGGGGATATGACATCATCAGCTCACTCACTGCATATTCATGACGACGTGCATATCACTGTTTTACCAAAATAATGCAAAACTTAAAAATTCCATAACTTCATTATTTTTCATCCGATTTCGATGAAATTTTCAGTGATTTGTTTGTTTAATTTTACTCTATTTATTCAATTCATATTAATTTCAGGCCGGAGTACCCCTTTAAGCCGACGTTGGCTCCTTCCCGACAGAGGGCTGTTGCTCCTGCTCTGGGACAACACAGTCGGGTTTCTGTGGCCTTGCCTGCTGATGCTCATTCATACCCCCCTCGCGGGAGAGGTGGACGTGACAGAGCCTCTTCGAGAGGTAGTCGTGGCTCTCTGCGGGGCAAGGCAACTCGTTTGCACAAGGCTAAGCCTAGTCTTTGACGGTCTTCCCCCAGCGCTTGTTCATTCCGATATGGTAGGTGGCCGACTTCATTCTTTTCTCCCGGCTTTGTAAACCATCACCGGGGACGCCTTCGTGCTCTCCATACTGCATTCTTCATAGATCTATCCGCCTCGCTCCCCGGACGGGCTATAAGATCTCCCATGTCTGCCCAGGCTCGTTGTCACGCTTCAACAGAGATCAAATCTGTTGAACAAAAGGGCTATAGAAAGGGTGAAAGTCCAGCTGTGTCTTTCTCTTTCTCCGATTTTCATTATTCCCAAGCGCTCGGAAAACTGTTTGATACTGAATTTGAAAAGAATAAACAAATTCATTTCTCCTGTTGATCAAGAGGAAGGATTACGCGATCACGATAGATCTCAAAGATGCGTATTTCCATATCCCTATTCATCGCGCTTCACGCGACCTTCTGGGTTTTTCCTTCATTTCAGAGACTTCCGCTTTCGCGCTCTTCCCTTCGGGCTGCGTCCAGCCCCTCGGGTGTTCACGCAGGTGGTAGCTGTCTTGGCAGCCTCGCTGAGGTGCCGCGGTCTTCGGCTGTTTTGCTATCTGGACGACTGCTCCTCTTAGCGGAGTCGCACGAGCGTCTTTTAGACGAGGGACGCTTGCTCGTCAAGGTCACTCAAGACTTAGGTTTCCTAATAAATTGGGAAAAGTCAGATCTGATTCCTACACGCCGACCAGTTTTTCTGGGGGTAGTGTTAGATATTTGGAATCAATTGGCTCCGCCCAGTCGAGACGGAGTACTCACTATCGTCTCAGCGGCTCGCAGGCTGATTCTGGCCAGAAGGGTCATGTCCAGGCAGTGGCTTCAGTTCTTAGGTTATCGAGCCAGTCTGGTCGATGTTCTAAAGGATTGTCGGCTTCTTATGAGACCTTTTCAAAGGCATCTACTTGGGTTTTACAAACCGTGCAGGGATTCTCTCTTGGTCTGGATTCCAGTACCAGTTAGGGGTGGGAATTTCGGGTATTTTAATTTTCGGGTGGGCACCCGGTTACCCGAAAATCAGTTAACAGTATTTAACCCCTAAAAGGTATATAAAGTGGACAAAAAGTCTACGATTCATGGTTTCCTGTAGACGTAAAAAGAACATGACATGATTTTAAACACATGAAACTGATTACAGTTATTTCTTAAGAATTGTCATTAAAAAGTCAACAAAATGAGTCAACAAAAATTTGTTTAGATTGATTTTATTTCTGCGTTCAATAGCATGATACAAAATATAGTAATACATGTATTACAGATTTAAAAAAAAATATATATGTAAACATATTATCAGACATTAACAGTTTACTTCTTGAATACAAATAAAATATGTATACAATAAGGAAAATTAACATTTTACAACTAACAGGATTTGTGAACGCAGGAGACCGTCATCATGAGCGATTTGCTTGATGTCGATGGCGGCCTCAAAGTAAAAAAGCGACATAGAACTTAAAAGAAGAAATTGAGAAAAAGAGGTCATGAGGAGGCCCAAAGCAAGTGCACGTGCAGTGCAGTGCAAGTGCATTAGCGATAGGGTTAAGATGTATTCATGAGTTGTATTGATCAATAATCAGTAAAATACTATAATTTACATAGTCAATGTGGTGGATTTGAGTATAAGGATATTAAATTACGCTTCATAGTCGCTTTAAAAGAGTAAATTGTTGAGCACATTTTAACTGTTGTGGGTAGATTATTCCACAAGTCAGGGCCATGGTGTCTTATTGATTTATGCGTTATTAATAATTTTGGGTTTGTCAGATGAAAATTTTGTGAAATACGGGAAGGATATGTGTGAATTGTACTATTTAGATTAAACAGATTTTGAAATGAGGAAGGAAGATGGTTATTTTTATATTTAAACATAAAAACTGCAACTTGAAAAATATTTAAATCAGTGACCTTCAATGTTTTAAGCTGAAAAAATAGTGAATCAGAATAAGAAAAGTAAGACGATCCAATACAAATACAAAGTGCTCGCTTTTGTAGGGAAAGAATGGGATTGAGTTTGGTAATACCACAGTTAGCCCAAACAATATTACAATATGTTATAAAAGGAAGTATCAATGTGTTATACAATAAAAACAGAGTTGTTCGTGGCAAGATATATACATGTATTGTACTTATAAATGATTCCCACACCTCGGGAAATGCATAATATAATATGATTAATGTGATCGTTCCATGTTAAATTTTCATCAATTATAACGCCTAGGTTCGACGGAAATATTATCAATCTTAATGTTAATAGGAGTAGCTAGTACATGGATATTGTGTTTGAAATGCATAAATTGAGTTTTTTGGATATTGAGAGAAAGCTTATTGCACTTAAACCATTTCGAAAGTTTAAGTAATTCAACATTTAAAGTATTTTCTAATGATTTTAGGTTCTTATGAGAATAAAAAATGTTAGTGTCGTCTGCAAATAAGATAAAGGATAATAATGATGACGTATTAATTACATCGTTGACATACACTAAAAACAAAAGCGGGCCCAGGATAGATCCCTGGGGGACACCACACTTAATTAGAAGGGACTGTGAATCAATACCATTAAATGTAACATAGTGCTTTCGATTATTTAAATAACTTTTAAACCAAGAAAGCGCTGAGCCACGAACACCACAAGAATAAAGTTTAGAAAACAATAAATCATGATTGAGCGTGTCGAACGCTTTACTAAGGTCTAAAAATATTCCAATAACATGTTCTTTTTTTTGCAATGGCGTCTGTAATTTTATCATAAATTTGGACAAGAGCTAGGTCAGTGGAATGTTTTTTTCTAAATCCGTATTCATGTTCTTTTTTTTTTGCAATGGCGTCTGTAATTTTATCATAAATTTGGACAAGAGCTAGGTCAGTGGAATGTTTTTTTCTAAATCCGTATTGGTTCGGATTTAGTACTTTATGGAGGTTTAAAAAACTATATAATCTATTATAAACAATTTTCTCTAAGATTTTAGATATACTGGGGAAGATAGAAATAGGACGGTAATTGCTGATTTCATGTTGGTCATCCTTTTTTAAAAATTGGAGTTACATTGGCTATTTTTAACAAGTCAGGAAAAATACCTGACTGTATAGACTGATTAAATATATGTGTTAGTGGGTCAGCAATGAAATGGATTAATTCCTTTAATAGTGATGTACTTATTTTTCGAAGCATTTAATGATTTGAATATATCGTAAAGAAATGTGAGAAAATTACAATGCCCCGACCGGGATTCGAACCCGGGACCCTGGATTACATGACCAGTGCTCTACCAACTGAGCTGTCCGGGCTCCCGTCGAAGCAAAGTAACAATCTCACATATAGCCCCTCTCTTTCCATCGAGCATAGGGGGTACATCCATACCAATTCCATCGTACGCTATAATGGCCTACCAAGGGGCTATATGTGAGATTGTTACTTTGCTTCGACGGGAGCCCGGATAGCTCAGTTGGTAGAGCACTGGTCATGTAATCCAGGGTCCCGGGTTCGAATCCCGGTCGGGGCATTGTAATTTTCTGACATTTCTTTATGATATCAATTATGATATTTAATTTAATGATTTAGTAATATTAATTATTTCATTGCAGTTTGTGGGATTTAAAAAGAGAGATGCCAGAGTCGGTTCTGAGTTCAAATACATCATTAGACAAGTACTACAAGTTGTAAACAACAGTAAAATAAATAATAAATTCAAATCCTTACAAGAATGATAGAATTTAATTTCAGGTTTTCGACTTTCAATGTTTGTTTTACTGTAGTAAGTTCGAAAGTGGGTTAGGCCACAAAAAGGACGGACACAGATTGGTTGTAGTTGTTGATGATATTTATTTTGTCGTCATGACAAAAAAAAACCTGCAAAATATAATTGTAATACATTTGATTAATATCAACTCGTAATCAGATACAGTATCATTCTTTATTAAACCTCATCGGTATAGGAATGGTGGGCACCACACCAATCGATTAGAACCCTATGCTCTACTCGGCTCATAGTTCCGCAACCATTTCTACACCCATGAGGTTTCACAAGACATTTGCAGGTTATTCTCAATCTAACTCTTTACAATAAATCAATTTTCCTTCAGCCATCAATTTTAGACTCGTACTCCTCGCTAATACTCGTTCAATTTAATCAACTACAATTGAACTCTACTCATGATACATAGTTCGAGATTTGAACTTTGTCAAAGGTCAAGTAAAATCAAGCTTAATGAAATATCTTTGATAAGGTAATTAGGGAACAATTATCATACAAATGGTTCCGCGTTCCCACAATGCAATGAATAGGGCAAACGTACAATAAAATAGAAAAAAAACCATTATTAAATAAATGTAAATTGCAAGTAATGGATAATAAAAATTAAGTTGATAGAACTTGAATATTTGTAACAAAATAAACTATTCAGCATAAAGTGTATCACCGGGAAAAATTACACAAGTTCAATCTACATATAAGAGTCACCGTGGTCAGTTTACCAAGTGCATCCTTATCCACTCATTCGTTCCGCAATACGGAACAGAAGGACGACCGGCAAAACGGGAACATCGTCATAATTCTCTAACAGATGACATACAAATCCCATACTTGTAAGATCCCTCTAACCACAACCTCCGCCGCCTCGGCGGCATACCCCTCGAGGCAAATGTATAGCCCCTTCACTATACTCTACACTGTGCTTCTAACAGCATACCCCAGGGGACACGCCCAGAATCTCTTATAAATTATCACAACCTAAGTTAATCAAATAATCTAAGTTAATCAAATAATCTAAGTTAATCAAATAATCTAAGTTAATCAAACCAATTATATTCGGGTTGATGGTGCATATCCAAGTAGTCCATTAATTATAATTTAATCATTAGGCCTACATCTGTAAGCAAGGCTTACCCAAGATAAACCTGTCCCTCGGACCTCTCAGTACCAAGGACCATCGACTGCAAGCCCTCCAATCTCAACTGTTGTAATTAAATTCAAAATATCAGTCAATTCAACTAAAAATCTCAGTAACATCATCAAACATTAGCAGCCGACTCGTAACTGAATAAGCATGGGCAATCGACTTCAAATTATAGAATTTGTCACAGACACAGGTTACACATGGGTACAATATTTTATAATCGTGCCGAAATATTCTATAAAACATACACCTGAATGTGTTTATAGATTTAAGACAGACCTGCACCTGACAGGTTACACATAGGTACAACATACTTGGAATTAATTGTTTTATCCTCGGAACGTCTCTTTAGACATCGTGTATTCACTATTTTCCATTGAGATACAAGCGTTTCCGATTTCCGGAACGCAGGCACACAGAAAGGTACTGTATATTAATACATAACATTTACTGTTGTACATACCCATTATTGAAAAACCCAATCGCCAAGTCCATCAAATATATCCCAGCTCCATCGTAAGTAATGATACTTTGAAGAAAAGAAAGGCACGAAATATCTGTTGCAGAAGGGCACCTTGAATCCGCCTTAACCGTCAAGAAAAATTATTGAGAATGATTTCCAACATGGCGAAGCCCTAATGTAACTCTCTCCTAATCATTGATGCGAGGCATAATTCTAGATTGCCAATTTGCGGTGCAATGAGAAGTCTCCAGTAAAAGGCGACGCAACGTACAAGGCGAATAGGGCGTACTCACGCCGCGCCAATAAATTATCGCCTCCTCATTTCATCATCGCAAATTGGCAACACTCTACCTCGTGTATTACAATCAAACCTACTCACCCCACCACAAAAATTATTGCGCTATGAATAATTACTGTCAGCCAATCAAAGGAAAGGAAACAGAATGGCCACCCCCTTATTTCCCTGCTAACAGGCAGGATTACATCACTACACGTAAGGACATTAAAGTACTGAGGTTCTCTACTCAAAAGACGTAAAAACCCACGCTTTGGGCTATTCAAAATGTTTAACAGCCCATCCCAAGTTATATAGTCACACCTGCATCATAAAATTGTCTACATTCCTTACTTAATCACCAGAGGTGCCCAGGGCCAATAGTCCCAGGGACTTTCATAAGAATACAAAGAATACTCCGCTTTCTACATTAAAGCCAAAACCCAACCCTCCATGTTAAGGAAAAAACCCAACTTTCCACAAATCCCCCTCCCAAAATATAGTCGACCCGACTATAATTTTGCTTTACATGGGATTGGTGAAAGCTATTGGATATGTGAAAGCAAACGGCTGTCATGTTGGTAACCGGCAGCTTGAATCCGGTGATGTCTATTGATAGGTTGTCATTGCCCATAAACATTTTCTCTTTTCATTTTCATTGCAGGCTACAGGAGTGAGATAGCAAAATGAATTGTATAATATACACCAGATTACAATTCCATTATATATACTAAAATGCAACTCTCTACATCTATTTTTTTACTTTTATTACACATCATATGTTAAAGAAAATCTCCTCCACTGATTCGACATAAGAGATGAATTATGAAACTCTCCCCTTATCCAAAAAGAATTAGGGGAAACCAAATCGGAGTAAAGATCCAAAAGAATTAAGTCGTCTTTATAATTCAACCAATATAATGATCTTCAATGTTTAAAGGAGATCCAAGTACAGTTGATCCTGGGTTTTTTTCGGACGACAATCGACCAATTTGAACTTAATGTACATATTCTTTCTTTATCAGCCGTCTTGGCCGAGAGCAAAAAAAAATTGTATACCCAACGGGAAGAAAACACCAAACCCTCTAAATATCCTAAAGGTATAAATAGTATCCTAAAGGGAAAAAGATATGCACGAAGTGCATTAAATTAAATTCAAGTCCAAAAAGGATTCAATAATCTTGAATACTGACTAACTTTTCACTTAAACAAAATAACTCAAAAAGACTATTACTTCAACTCTCACTACTAGGTAGGCCGGAAATGGCAGACGTTGGTAGCCTGTGAGGGTTTCGGTTTACACCTCTAGTTGTCCTAGTCGACCGACGTATCACTTTGGGGGCTTGAGCTACCATTTCTGGCAACTCCAGTTGGACCTGAAGAGCTATCTCTTCCTCGTCGCTATCACTTTCCTCCGAGCTGTCAGAACGGCTCGCCTCATCGTCCATAGCGATGACATCCGGGAATACTTCATTCAAAGTTTCCACTACCTGCCGAGGGTCTGAGACAATACGCCTTCGATTCACCCACTTGGAAATCCCACCCACTGCAGGGCGAATTTCAAATAGGTCTTTTTCTTCATTACATGCTACCACCACATAAGAAATGTCCTCAAACTTATTCACCAACTTATGGCGAGAGGTAAAAGCATCACGGTGAAGTAGCACTCTATCACCCATTTCTATTTTCGGGGCTTCTCTAGTTTTCTGTCTACTCTCCTCCTTCAAAGCTGCTGCCTTTTGTCGGTCCGACACAATTTGATAAGCCCTCTTCATCAGTTTGCGTTGTCTCTCCACCAAATCTTCCTCACAAGATAGGGGTAACTTACTCAATAACCGATCTATAGGCAAGGCTGGCTCCCGGCCAAACATCAAAAAATATGGAGAGACCTTCGAGACCCTATGAGGGGTAGAATTATACATAAACACAATATGTCTAATTAATTCTGGCCACCTCCTCCTTTCTTTGGGTTCCAAAGATCTTAACAAACCGCACAATGTACGGTTGAATCGCTCGCACTGACCATTACCTTGTGGGTAGTACGCCGTAGTACGCGATTTCTGAATGTCCAGAAGAAGGCACAATTCTGCCACCAATGCATTTTCAAATGATCTTCCCTGATCCGAATGGATCCTTCTTGGGATACCGTAATGTGCAAACCACTCATCGTTCAACATTCTTGCTACGGTCTTTGCAGACTGGTCCCGACAGGGGATGGCTTGAGAATACTTGCTGAAGACATCAGTGAGGACTAACACGTCCTCATAACCCTGATGCCCTTTATCTAATTTGAGAAAGTCTACAGCAAGTATCTCCTGAGGCTGAAAAGTTACCAAATGTCGTGGAGCCAAGTGTATGGAAGGAAGAAAAGGTTTAGAAGTAACACACCTGTAACAATTCTTGATATGCTCCCTGACGGAGCGACTCATACCCGGCCAAAAACACCGACCTTTCAGGAGGCTCAGGGTCCGCTCTACCCCCTGATGCCCCCAACGATCATGCACCAATTCTAACACAGTTTCCCTTAATGACTTAGGGACCAGCAGTTGCAACAAATTTCCCTGAATAGAATCCACAATTTGCCGATACAGAACACCTGCATGCTCCACATATTGGGGCCACTCTCGCAACCAGGATCTCACCAAATCTGCCGATTTAGTGTCCAGTGCCTCGCCACGTTTCCAACCCCTCCTCCTTAAGCATCTCAACTCTTTAAGGGAAGGATCTCCATCCTGCAATTGTACTAAGTCCTCAAAACTATAAGAGGGTAGCATAGATGGCACACCATCATTTCCAGAAACATTCAAGGGCAAACCCTTATCTTTCCTCTTCTGCGTGGCTGGAATGGGAGTAGAACCAGTGACCTCATTTACCATGACCTCGACCTTATTGACTCTATTCGGTCTTCTACTTAATGCATCAGCCACCTTATTGACCCGACCTGGCTTATATTTCACGTCAATGTCATATGGGGCTAGCTGTGCCACCCATCTGGTCTCCGTGGCTCCCAATTTGGCACTTTTCAAATGTACCAATGGGTTGTGGTCCGTGAAAACATCACAATGCTGGTTTAGGATATAAGACCCAAACTTGTCGACCACGGCCCACTTAAGGGCAAGTAACTCCAACTTAAAGCTAGACAGCCCCGCATAGTTTTTCTCTGCACCCCTGAGTGTTCGACTGGCGTAAGCTATGGGGTGAGGTTTCCCTTTCTCGTCCAATTGGGAGAGACAGGCACCAATGCCTTCCCCACATGCATCAACTTCAATAATGAAACTTTCCTCAAATCTAGGATAAGCCAATACTGGGGCCTGCACTAAGGCAGCCTTGATAGTTTGGAAAGCACGCTCTTGTGCTTCCCCCCAGACAAAAGTCGGTTGCGAAATCTGATTTTTCTTTGCTGCCACCTCGTGCAGTGGTTTAGCAATCTTGGAGAAATCTGGGATGAACCTCCTGAAATAGGACGTCCCACAAAAGAACTCACCTCCCTCCCATTCTGGGGAGTAGGCCAAGATCGGACTTTATCTACTTTCTCTTCATCCACCGCTATCCCCTCCTCTGATACATTATGCCCTAAGTATTTGACTGACTTCTTCAGGAAGGAACACTTCTTTCCTTTTACCTTCAGTCCATTGGACTTCAATCTGGTGAATACTCTATCTAGCCGAGCAACATGCTCATCCAAAGTGTTAGAGAACACCAGAATATCATCAAGATACAACAAAACCTCTGTCAAATGGAGATCACCCAGAACATACTCCATCGTCCGTTGAAAAGTAGAGGGACTATTGCAAAGGCCCTGAGGCATTCTCAAAAATTCGTACAACCCCCATGGGACTCTGAAAGCCGTCTTTTCAATCGAGTTTTCATTCATCACGACCTGAAAATACCCATGCGCCAAATCCATGGTAGAGAAATAACGAGCACCTGATAAAGCTTCTAATGCCTCGTCAATGCGGGGGAGAGGAAAGGAATCCTTCACCGTTCTAGCATTCAAAAGCCGATAGTCTACACATAGACGGAAAGATCCGTCCTTCTTTTTGACCACTACGATTGGGCTAGCAAACGGACTCTTAGACTGTCGAATGATACCTTGCTCCAACATTTCCTGCAACATCTGTTTGATCTCACCAACTTGAGAGGGAGGCAAACGCCGGTAGGGCAACCTTATCGGTGCTCCATCTGTCACATGAATTTCATGTGGCACTACCACACATTCGCCTAGATCAAAGGAGCCCTCAGAAAACACATCTTTGTGCTTTGTCAGTAATTCTGACATCCTTTTCTTTTCTTTATTCGACAAATCTTCCAGCTTTACTCCCGTTGGAAGGTCTGAACTAGACTCTTTAGACGGGGCCTCTTCACTTTGAAAGGTCGGATCAATGACTATGTCATACACCGACACCAACAAATTCCCCTCTTCCTGAAGCTCTACATGGACCTCTTGCTTCCTCTCCACAGATCGAGCTTCAGCCACCTGGGTACAGGGAGGAATATACACCTCAAACTCCGAACGATTCTGTAATAACACTTCAACTGAATCTCCATCAATCCGCTGAGAACCCTCAACTGTGCAAACGGCACCCAAACCAGGTAAGCAGTCTTTCACCAGAAAAGAATCCTTCACCAAAACTTCCTGGCCAATTACCTCTGGTTTGATGTCACACATCACTCTGCAAACTGAGAGGGGTGGCAGCACCTCCTCTGCATTCACACTAAGGTGTGACAGGCTGCTAACCTTCTCTCCAGGGTTACTCTTTTCCTTGACCGTAAAAGGTCGACAGAGAACCATCTCTCTCAAATCAGAAGGCAACCTATATATTATATTACATCCCACCAGGATCGGGAAATCAGCACGAGCTGGCCGAGAGACAGAGTCACGAGTCACCAAAAAATTGCCTAGCAATTCCCGACCTAAAATAGTAATGGGTAGCTCAACGTAACCCTCTACCGGAATCTCAACTCCCCCCACTCCTACCACATTCAAAAAAAAACCATCCAATTCTTGTAATCCCCCATCAATATTTCTGAGTTGAGCATTAAAAATTGAAGAGGGAATTATAGAGGTCTCCGCCCCGGTGTCGTAAATACAACCAATCTCCACTCCCTTGAAACTAATCTTGCCCCTGGGGCTGGGAGATACCAACTTCTCTGAAAACTCATCCCCCTTTACTGGGCTACCCGGATACGCACTATCTACTGGAATAACCCCAATGACACAATCCTTACTAATGTGACCCCTGCCTTTGCATTTGTAGCACAAAGGAGGCTCGGTGCATTTAGGTCGCACATGTCCCTTCTTCCCACAATTGTAACATACTATTTCTTTCCTCGGAGCCTTCTTCGGAGTATCGCTAGCACCCTTAAATTTTAATTCCTCAACGGACTCGGTTAAAGCCATGATTTGCCTAGTAAGCTGACTCAAATTACCACGCAACTCGTCTAACTCTTTACTGACCGGGGCCACATCCCTATCACACCTGATAGCCCCCACCACAGGATCGGGACTATCCAACGCTATCTCTCTAGCACTGACTTTGCGAGTGGACTCCTGATCTCGGAAAAAATCCAACACCTCAGTCCTCATCTCCATAAAGGAGCGACTTTTCATTGACATTTCAATTCTCCGCAGTTCACGGCGGACCCATGCCTCTTTAGCCCCTCTCACAAGCCCTTCCTTTAAAGAGGTATCTCGCAGAGCCTGGAGAGCTTTCTTCTCATCTTCCGAAGGAGCCGCCTGCTCCATTCGACCATATAACCGCATCAAGTTGCGGCTAAAATCCGCAAGTGCCTCACCATCCTTTTGGGTGCAGGCATGGAAGCTCGCGCTCAGGGACTGTAAAGACTGTAAAGAGGGACTGTAAAGAGCAAACTGGGACCTTAATACCGCTACCAACTGATCAAAGTCTACCCTGACGCTGTCGTCCCTGCACAGAATCTCTTCCTTTGCTACCCCGCCCAGGTGGTCGATCAAAGCCTGGGCCTTGTTGCTACCGGTCAGATGATAGCAATGTGCATATGACTCAAACTCGTCCAACCACTCCTTGAGCGAGGGATCCCCTGGGTGTTTGGGAGGCCCCTTAAACTTCTGCTGCTTTAGCTTGGGTAGCTGGGGCGTGTGTTGCACCGACAAACCCTTCAGCACCCCAGTCAATGTCGCTATCATCTCCGACATTTCCGCCATGGCTAACACTACCCACTCACGATAAATTCCGACAGCTATTCAAAATGCCCTAAGTCTTTTCAAATGCAAGAGCCAAGAAGGATATATAGAACAAATCTAGCAATGCAAGCCAACCAGAGGAAAGAAAATTTGCCAACCACCAATAATAGGATAGATTTATTGCTCGATAAGTATTGAATTTCTCCTTTATAAGCCATGCCAATCTTAACCTGCGGTTTCACACCTATCAATTTCAAAATGTTTTTATTTATTTATTTTCTTTTTTTTTTAATGGAAGAAATATTTTTTTTTTATAGAAGAATAAAGACAGAATGTCGCACAAATTCTCGATTCTCGACTCAATTCCTTTTGGATTTTAATTTTCCCTTTATTCTTTTTAAATTGCTCACAGGAATTATCTCTACAAAATCTTTTTACTCTCGGACATCGTTACAAAGGCTGTGGATAGATGGAAAGAAAATAATCGTTATTACACAATTCTTAAACTACATTTGGTCGACCGTCTGCCCATAGATCCTGCCCAAAGATCTGTGTCCTCTGCCTGCTTAACTTATTCTTAAAACTACTCTTAATCTACCAGCCCACCAGCTCAACCAATCCTCCGCTCCGCTACCACTGGATCTCTTCTGTTTAGCCATTCAGCTCTCGCCTACTGCTTGAAACCTGCTTAAACTACACCCTTTCTTACCAATCCTACAATTTTTTAATAGGATCTTCTATTGTCCTTCACCCACCACCATGATGCTCAATCCACCAGTCTTTCATCAGTTCCTCGGCAACACCGTCGGCCCATACGAAGAAAGTCCACCGTTGCCAATCACTACAGCTTCACCGCCTTGTAGAAAGTTCACACCGCCGTTGGCTGTCCATGAAGCTGATGCCGAACACCGGGGGGCCGCCGTCATCTATCGCCTAGTTCCTCGTCGTTCGCCGCCGTTGACCGTAGGGTCGACGCCAAGAACCGGGGACGCAGTCTGCCGCCGTTGCTTGTGGGGTTTCCGCCAAGAAACCTCGTCCTCTGCCACCGTTGACCGTGGGGTCGACGCCAAGAACCGGGGACGCCGCCTACCGCCGTTGATCGTGGGGTTTCTGCCAAAAAACTTCGTCCTCTGCCACCGTTGACCATCAATCCATAACCCACCCTGCTCGCAGCGCCATTTGTAGTAAGTTCGAAAGTGGGTTAGGCCACAAAAAGGACGGACACAGATTGGTTGTAGTTGTTGATGATATTTATTTTGTCGTCATGACAAAAAAAAACCTGCAAAATATAATTGTAATACATTTGATTAATATCAACTCGTAATCAGATACAGTATCATTCTTTATTAAACCTCATCGGTATAGGAATGGTGGGCACCACACCAATCGATTAGAACCCTATGCTCTACTCGGCTCATAGTTCCGCAACCATTTCTACACCCATGAGGTTTCACAAGACATTTGCAGGTTATTCTCAATCTAACTCTTTACAATAAATCAATTTTCCTTCAGCCATCAATTTTAGACTCGTACTCCTCGCTAATACTCGTTCAATTTAATCAACTACAATTGAACTCTACTCATGATACATAGTTCGAGATTTGAACTTTGTCAAAGGTCAAGTAAAATCAAGCTTAATGAAATATCTTTGATAAGGTAATTAGGGAACAATTATCATACAAATGGTTCCGCGTTCCCACAATGCAATGAATAGGGCAAACGTACAATAAAATAGAAAAAAAACCATTATTAAATAAATGTGAATTGCAAGTAATGGATAATAAAAATTAAGTTGATAGAACTTGAATATTTGTAACAAAATAAACTAATAAATTCAGCATAAAGTGTATCACCGGGAAAAATTACACAAGTTCAATCTACATATAAGAGTCACCGTGGTCAGTTTACCAAGTGCATCCTTATCCACTCATTCGTTCCGCAATACGGAACAGAAGGACGACCGGCAAAACGGGAACATCGTCATAATTCTCTAACAGATGACATACAAATCCCATACTTGTAAGATCCCTCTAACCACAACCTCCGCCGCCTCGGCGGCATACCCCTCGAGGCAAATGTATAGCCCCTTCACTATACTCTACACTGTGCTTCTAACAGCATACCCCAGGGGACACGCCCAGAATCTCTTATAAATTATCACAACCTAAGTTAATCAAATAATCTAAGTTAATCAAATAATCTAAGTTAATCAAATAATCTAAGTTAATCAAACCAATTATATTCGGGTTGATGGTGCATATCCAAGTAGTCCATTAATTATAATTTAATCATTAGGCCTACATCTGTAAGCAAGGCTTACCCAAGATAAACCTGTCCCTCGGACCTCTCAGTACCAAGGACCATCGACTGCAAGCCCTCCAATCTCAACTGTTGTAATTAAATTCAAAATATCAGTCAATTCAACTAAAAATCTCAGTAACATCATCAAACATTAGCAGCCGACTCGTAACTGAATAAGCATGGGCAATCGACTTCAAATTATAGAATTTGTCACAGACACAGGTTACACATGGGTACAATATTTTATAATCGTGCCGAAATATTCTATAAAACATACACCTGAATGTGTTTATAGATTTAAGACAGACCTGCACCTGACAGGTTACACATAGGTACAACATACTTGGAATTAATTGTTTTATCCTCGGAACGTCTCTTTAGACATCGTGTATTCACTATTTTCCATTGAGATACAAGCGTTTCCGATTTCCGGAACGCAGGCACACAGAAAGGTACTGTATATTAATACATAACATTTACTGTTGTACATACCCATTATTGAAAAACCCAATCGCCAAGTCCATCAAATATATCCCAGCTCCATCGTAAGTAATGATACTTTGAAGAAAAGAAAGGCACGAAATATCTGTTGCAGAAGGGCACCTTGAATCCGCCTTAACCGTCAAGAAAAATTATTGAGAATGATTTCCAACATGGCGAAGCCCTAATGTAACTCTCTCCTAATCATTGATGCGAGGCATAATTCTAGATTGCCAATTTGCGGTGCAATGAGAAGTCTCCAGTAAAAGGCGACGCAACGTACAAGGCGAATAGGGCGTACTCACGCCGCGCCAATAAATTATCGCCTCCTCATTTCATCATCGCAAATTGGCAACACTCTACCTCGTGTATTACAATCAAACCTACTCACCCCACCACAAAAATTATTGCGCTATGAATAATTACTGTCAGCCAATCAAAGGAAAGGAAACAGAATGGCCACCCCCTTATTTCCCTGCTAACAGGCAGGATTACATCACTACACGTAAGGACATTAAAGTACTGAGGTTCTCTACTCAAAAGACGTAAAAACCCACGCTTTGGGCTATTCAAAATGTTTAACAGCCCATCCCAAGTTATATAGTCACACCTGCATCATAAAATTGTCTACATTCCTTACTTAATCACCAGAGGTGCCCAGGGCCAATAGTCCCAGGGACTTTCATAAGAATACAAAGAATACTCCGCTTTCTACATTAAAGCCAAAACCCAACCCTCCATGTTAAGGAAAAAACCCAACTTTCCACATTACCTCTTTTGGTTTCCGAAAAAGTAAAAAACTAACTATATGGTATTTGAACTTAGAGGACGCTGGACCACAAAAAATCTCAAGACTGTGATTCAGCTACATACTTGTAGTGCTCTACATGTAGCATAGTAGAACGTAAGCATAAAATCTGGTGGGGAAACAGGACAATTAAAGTCCAAAATGATGGAAAATAAACATCATACAGGAAGATTTTAGTAAGTGTTTGATGATTAATTGTTATTGATGACTGATATCACTTGTAACAATTACGAATTAAATTAAAGGTCGATACATATGAGAATCAATTCGAACCATCATGGATACTATGTTTTACACAAAAGAAAATGACATCCCAGGTCTTTTATTTTTAGACTATGAAAAAGCATTCGATTCGTTAGAATGGGATTTTATATTTAATATTCTGGATAAATTTGGATTTAGTCTGAATTTTCAAAAATGTATCCAGTCTTTTTATACAAATATTAGTAGTTGTATATGTAGTAATGGGCATTCATCAGGATATTTTGAATTAAAAAGAGGTGTCCGACAGGGAGACCCTTTGTCCCCTTACTTATTTATACTTTGTATTGAATCTTTTGCATGTGAAATAAGACAAAGAGAGGACATTAAAGGTATACTTATAAATGACAATATGATTAAACTGGCACAATATGCAGATGATACGACCTTGATTTTAGCTGACAAAGAGTCAGCAGAAGTGGCCTTTTTGGCTATAGATAATTTTTCTTCTTTTTCGGGTTTAAAAATTAACAAAGATAAGTGCAAAGCTATGTGGCTAGGTTCATGTAGAGGGTCACAAGATAAATATTTTGATATTGAATGGCCAGACAATCCTATTAAGGGCCTTGGAATTTATTTTTCTTATGATACTGAATTGGCTTTGAAGCTTAATTTTGATAAATGTCTTAAAGAAGTAAAGATGTTGTTAAATTTTTGGCGCAAACGAAATCTTACATTGATAGGGAAGATACAAATTTCAAAAACTTTTGCACTATCAAAATTTATATTCTGTGCCTCGGTTTTATCTGTCCCTGATCAGCTTGTGAAAGAATTGGAGAAAATTATACATATATTTTTATGGAATGGAAAAAAGAATTATATAAAGAAGTCGACATTGATTGCCCCATATTCTAGAGGGGGTCTGAATATGATTGACATCCATTCAATGTTTAAAGCCCTCAAAATAAAATGTATAGTAAGACTTTTAGACGAAGACTATTCTATTTTTAATCACTTTACAAGAATGTATGGTGGACAATTTTTACTCTACTGCAATTTAGACAAAAAGGACTGTTATAAATTGAGATATCTACCTTTATTTTATAAAGAGGTCTTATATGCCTATTTTGAACTTCGAGATTTGAGTAATCATGACGCATTTTCTCATGAAAGTATCATTTGGAACAATAGACAAATAAAAATAGCTGGTGACAGTTGCTTTGTAAAAGAATTATTTGACATTGGTATATGGTTTAGACAGGATTTATTTGATGAAAATGGCCAGTTAATCGCTTTTTCAAAATGGCAACAATTTGCATTTAAGAATTATCTTCTTTGGCGTTCAGTGGTTTCTGCTCTTCCACAGAGGGTAAAAGTTCAATATGTTGAGAGGCGTCATCTACTAAACAAGTTAGATATTTTTATACTATTTGGAAATAAACAAATTTATATATCAAAACTGTCAACCAAAATGATACATTTGGTTTTAAAAGGAAAAAAAATATCAAAACCCTACTTCAGAAAAATATTGGAGAACAAAATATATAAATGAAGATGATTTCCGTTCTATGTATGAATTGCCTTTTAAGGTTATTCCTGATACAAGAACTAGAATATTCCAATATAAAATAAATATAAGATGCTTAATAGTTAATGCAAAGTTGAAAAAAATGAAAGTAATAGATAATGAACTATGCTCCTTCTGCAAACAAGAACCAGAAACGATTGAACATCTGTTTATAAATTGCTTATAATATACTCGAGACTTTTGGAACGAATTTCTGAAATGGTGGCATACCAAATTTAACAATATTAATCAGTTAAAGGACGAGGAGATCTCATTTGGATTCCAAAAACAAAAAAATATACGCTATTAAATCATTCCGTTATCATTGCAAAGAAAACTTTATATCTATGTAGGTATTAAGCCTGAGTCATATCGAATATTTCATAAACCGGTATTCGACGGCTTTGATTCGATCAAATACCGGTGCATCGATAAATGATGGGCGGTGAAAACAGAGTTGCACACAGTTGCACGCAGTGCATGCATCATGCACCGGTGACCGGTCCGCTGGCATCGCGGGCATATGTATGGGCTCTCGCTGCTCGAAATTAACGATAGCCCGCTAGCCAATGGCTAGTAAAAATCACAGCGGACGAGCCAAAATCTTAAGTTTCTAGTCCGTATGGCTAGCCAAAATATCACTAGTGTCGCACGAAACGATGCTCATTGTCGACACACCCGACAATGATTCAAATTCAAAGAATTAATAATCTTACTTTGTCTTTGGAGAGCTGAATGGAACACGTTTGTTCGATGCCAAAAAAAAAAAACAATACGAAATAAACTTTTCGTCGCTCAATATAGACTCGACTTCATTCAGCTTCAGAGATCATTCAGAAGTAATTGCCAATTTGATGAGAGTGTGATATTAGTTATTGCGAATTTAGTAGGAACACTCGTACTCATGCCCGTATTTATCGTGTTCAATTATACAATTGTCAAATTGACAATGCAGAGAGAGTGCAAGAAAATTATCGTAAACTTCAGTTCGTAACGACAAAACGATTTTTCCATAGAGAAAGCACAGGTAAAGCGAGACGTCCTCCGCGAGCGAATTAGCGAAAGTTAGCTAACAGTTTGAACTTTGAAGTCGCCTTCACGTTCTCTGCTAGTATATATGCTGTACGTTACGGAGTTTCTTTTTTTATTTGATTTTTTCATGGTGGCTACGGTAGTCAAAAATCTGGCGGACTACAAATCGATGCACCGAATTTGCCAAAACGTATTCGGGATTCGATGTCTTTGATCGAACACCGGCTAACCAATCGATTCGACTCAGGCTTAGAATTTTCTTTATTATTATTATTATTTATTTTTATTTTTCCACCACTTTCTTGTTACCATGATTCCTCAATATCGGCAGAGTCAATTTTTATAAAAATCAGATCAGACTCGGGTATCTATTTCAAGGTCATCAGGTCATCGTGACGTCATCCAGGCGCCATTTTGTGAAATCACATTATCAATCATATCTTCATAACGAGTCATCAAAAATGAACCATATTTGACACCATCAACTTCAGGTCAAGGGTCAACATAAAATGTCATCAAAATCCGCGTGCGCATCATGACAGCACGTACGCGCGCGTCAAAATTTAGAAATGCTCGAAATCACTTTTTAATCAAATTAGAGTACGGTTCAGGACATTTTAAGCATTTCAAAATTTTCTGTCCGTGCGCGTCTGCGCACGGACAGAAAATTTTGAAATGCTTAAAATGTTATGTGCGCACACAGCAAGTACAGAACGTAAAACCGTCGTTTTTTCGCATGGTTTGTCTTCCTGACACTATTCTTGACAATTTCCAACTATTTACAGTCATTCTCGACCTTCCATAATGCCACACGCGCGTCAAACTTTCAATTTCGTGCGCACGTCAAAGGGCATTCTAATGTCAAAAGTGGTAAAAACATGCCTATCTAGAATTCACCGTAGCTCCTCAGAATGCGGGGATACCCCAAAATTTCTTTACATATTCTGAAAGCCGGTGAATTGTAGATTTGAATTCATGCAGAATTTTTGCCGATCGCATGTTTTGACGCCATCATATTTGCATATGAACTTAAAAATATGATTTTGGAAAAAATGACGTCATCATTTTTGTATTCATTTGATATTTCAGTAATAGGTGGTCGATTTTTCTTCCAAATTTTTATATGTTATAGCTGAGACAATTCTCTACTACATCAGTTTCCACCATTTTTCATTTAGATGGTGTCATCACAGTGAAATTTTCAATCAAAGATGCCATGTCAGAATTTTCCCTATTTGCGTGTTATGACTATGGAAGATGACTTTTTTTCGAATCATGAATCTACATGACATTGTTCTCTGAGCAGTATCTCAGTTATTTTTGGTCTATTTCCTTCCAGATTTTACTATGTTGTAGCTGAGACTATAAGCTTTTATACGTGTGGTCTCCAATTTTTGATCAGATGTCGGGATCCAAATTCCGTCCGTCACAAACGTTATGACAGATAACTTTGCAACCTTCAGTCACTTTTCAACCAAACTTGGGTTGTAGATGCACTGAGGGGACCTGCATGTTATGGTGCCGTTGGAGGTCACATGATAAGGTCAAAGGTCATTTCAGGTCAAAGGTCATTTCAGGTCAAACGTTAAAGTTTACCTGCAAGACTCTCTTATGACAGATAACTTTGCAACCGTCACTCACTTTTCAACCAAACTTGGGTTGTAGATGCACTAAGGGGACCTGCATGTTATGGTGCCGTTGGAGGACACATGATAAGGTCAAAGGTCATTTCAGGTCAAACATAGTTTACCCGCAAGACTCTCTTATGACAAAACTTTGTAAACGTCACTTTCCAAACATTAGTAATGTAGATATATGCAAGCATAACTTATGCAGATTTATGCACTTGGGGGACCTGTTGCATGGCAACAGAGATCACGATATTTCTATTTATCGCATGTGGGCGAGACACATTATCGCTAATGCCTTGTTTGCTACAAAATGGGATTTGAGAATCCCGTTTTTCGCTTACGTGTTATCTCTATGGGAAATATTTTGGTATATTGGTCAAAGCACTTGCCTCCCATTCCGGTGACCCAGGTTTGTGGATCCACAAATTTTTTTTTTTTTTGCTTCTTTTTGCCTTTCATTTTACCATCCTCTTGGACTATTATAACATAAACAATCACAAACCATGTAATAAAATGCCTTATTTTGCATGTTATGTCTATTAGAAAGTAGTGTGCAGTAGTTTGTGTACAACCCTATGGAAATTTTGATTCCCTGTCGTGTATTAGAGCTATGGGGTTTATCTCCCAAGTATCGTGCAATATCAAAGTCCTGTTTGATATCACAATTTCTCAAAATTGGCTTAGTCAATTATCTTAAATTATCATATCATCTTCATCATCATAATCATCACCATTATCATCATCACCATAATCATTTTACAATGACCGTTTCACACATTTTGCTACATTCATGTCCTGAAGATGCATCTCCATTCGTGGCATTCTTGACTTCCTACATCTTCAGTTTAGTATTTCCCCATTATTATGATCATCCTGATTACAATCATGATCATACAAATTGAAAGACAGACCACCTAATTCGTCCTCATGACGAATTAAATTTGTCCTCATGACGAATTAAATTTCTAGTTTAATTTTGTAATAGGTGTGCATGTTTCTGCTGTAATCCCTTGTTTGGTGAACAAATATTGTTTTCAGTGATTTTGAAGTGGAATTATTCATTTGTTTTAAGATGGAATGTGTTTTAATCAGCAACTGATTGTGATAACATTAACATTGTGTTTTGGTTTCATGCAGAATATTGCAAGTTTCCACCTTATCAGTACACAACTGCGGTGGGGAAAAAAGTCTCCCCTCAGCAAATTATCTCATTTTCAGCCATGTAACCCTATCACAGAAACAAAAGCAACACAAACTCTCCTCTTCTCTTGGATTGCTTTTCACTTCAACAAACACATTCCCCTTTCTTGATGTGAACTCATGTTCTTTAACTCTCTCTCCCCTCTCTAACGAAACAAAAACAAACACAAATACACAAATTTGCAAATGACAAAATGTTTGGCACTTTTTATTGAGTAACATGCACATCAAATGTGGAATAGCAAAGGATCAGAAGTTCAGTAGCGAGTAGAAGATCTGAATACAGCTACGACAGCCTGGCATCTCCTCCTTATGCTTGTCACCAGCCTGGTGATGCGTTGCTGTGGGATGAGGTTCCACTCTTTGATAAGGATCTGTCGCAACTCAGCCAGTGTAGTGTGATCTGTCACTCTGGCGCTGGTCCCGCAGGTGCTCAATTGGGTTCAAGTCAGGGCTGTTCGCAGGCCAATCCATCCTCGTCACTGTCTCCTCCTGCAGGTATTCGGTGATGATCCTTGCTCTGTGTGGGCGGGCGTTGTCATCTTGGAAGATGGCGTTTGGTCCAAGATTGCGCATGTATGGGATGTTGTCTCGGTATCTCTCTGCTGTCAGGTTTCCATCAACGATGATAAGCTACTCTTTAAAAGTAAGCACTGCCAAGCATAAAGCTTGTGCAAGGCACATTTCATCTACCAAACAGGAAATAAACTTGTTGAATCATTCATGACCCATTCAACATCATTCACACACACCCGACATTGCAACAAAAGCAATACACAATAGCCAAGATAGCCATTCAATTTGCAACTTTTCACTTTTGACTTTGCCCTCTATTCAGGGGTGCTGTGCATTCAAGGATGACATAACCATTACAAATGGGGCATGAATGTGAAGGGGGATAAATGAACTTTCCAATGATCTAAAAATCAAGAATGATTAAAAAGCCGCCAAAAAGATATCAAGGCTCAAAGTTGAATTGCAGAACTTTTTTTGAGGGGTTTATTTAACTTGTAATTAATGTAGATGGTCATATGAGTGGATCAAGTTTCATGTCAATCGATGGTATCCTTCCTTGAGGTACATATACATATAACAGGCTAGTTCAAGTGTCTTGATTTGCAGCACCATTGAACTTTTGATAATGTGCATTGTAAAGAAAGATAATCCTCCTCTTGCAGTTAATGTCTGAAAAGAACTATTGGTTTCTATTTTATAGATAAAGCTAAAGTAGGATGGAAAAGTAAAACCGAGACAAGTTGTCCGAGGTCTGTTTATTTTAAAACAAGATATTTTCTTACAAAGTAAGGGAAATAATTTCAGCTCTCTGAGGGATATTTTTTCCGCCTTCGCCTACTTGAGGTGGTGCCGGAGGCATTATATGTATGTTTTCGGTTTGTCCGTCTGTCCATCCGTCCGTCCTGCTTTTCCGTTCTCGCGTTAACCCAAGAACCACATGAGGTATGAACGTTAAACTTGGTGCTAGTATGTATCACCAAAGGAAGACGATCTGTCTAGATTTTGGGGTACGTAGGTCAAAGGTCACAGAGGTCAATTTCTGAAATTGCAGGTGTTAGTAATAATAATAATACATACGATTTCTGTAGTGCCATTATTCATTTTAATTAAATGCTCAAGGCGCTTTACAACATAAAGAAATTGATACAAACATAGGAAGAGAATGAATAACAAGACAAAATATCTGTCTTCAAAACGCAAGATTGAGCAAATGGGATTTTAGGTTGCCCTTAAAGGAGTTGGAGTTCTTCAGCTCCTGTGGAAGGGAATTCCACAGGGCTGGTCCGGCATGAGCAAAAGCTTGTTCCCCCCAAGATATATTAGAAAGTGGAACATGTAAAAGACCAGAGTTGGAGGATCGTAGGGTTCATACATGTATGGGTTGATCGTGTTAGCCTCGTTCTCACGATAACTCAAGACCTATGAACTTCAAACTTGTTGCTAGTGTGTAACACCATGGGAAGACGATCTGATTAGATTTTGGGGTACGTAGATCAAAGGTCACAGAGGCCATTTCTGAAATTTCAGGTGTTAGCCTCGTTCTCGCAATATCTCAATTAGAACCATTTGAGGTATGAACTTCAAAACTTGGTACTAGTATGTATCACCATAAAAAGACGATCTGAGTAGATTTTGGCATATGTAGGTCAAAGGTCATAGAGGTAAATTCTGAAATTGCAGGTTTTAGCCTTGTTAACGTGATATTCTCAAGAACCATTTGATGCATTAACTTGAAACTCGGAATTAGTATGCATCACCATAGTGAGACGAACTAGATTTTTGTTCACAAAGGTCAAAGGTGACAGGTCATAGAGGGCATTATACAGGTGTATGTGAAATTCATGTTTTTTACCTTTGTTATAACCATATTTCAACTATTTGTATTCATGACTAGGAGATAAAGTGATCAGACCTTTGGGTTATAAGGTGTGAGGTCAAATGTCAAAGAAGTCAATTAACATATAATTAGAGGCTTTTATTCTGGTTATCACCATATTTCAAGAGCAGTTTGAGCCATCAACTGAATTTAGGTGTGAAGTCTATAGGAGACACAGTCACATTCATCTTGTTAGATTTAATTTACAGTGGAATCTATTGATCATACATGTATAGGCCTCTGCTAGTTATAAGAAGATCAAGGTTTGTATAACCTGCAGAATTATGAGTTTAAGAAAAAACTAAATTTCCTTGAGGTACTGGCTTGGAGACAATTGTGACCCGGCACCACAAAACCTCCAAAAAATTTCGAAAGAACATAGTCTATGACCACGTTTACACAGAGTAAACTCGAGTTCAAATTCGACAGCGAATTCAATTGCGACCTTGGATTAGCATAAATTATTTTTCGGTGGGCTGTTTACAGTTGGACGAACTCGAATTCAGAAGGAAAGTGAATTCGACTTGATTACGCCCTCGCTTGGTGGGAATATCGTGATAATTAACTTCCGGGTTAAATTTGTGAAAACCCCGCCAGTGAGTTCAAAATGGCGGTAGCGAGTATTGTAAGCGCAGCCATTTTGATCTGGTTTTGTATGATTTTACGTCGGAATTACAAAATTATGAACGAATATTTGCAGATATGATGAGCGCGTGGTGGATTGAATCAAGCCAGTTCAGTGAATGTGTCGTCGTTCGTTGTGGTTCACTTGTTGAATGATGCTTGTTTACTGACGCGACGCTTAGCGTTGCTTAGCAATACCGGAAGTGACGTATGACGGGGTCACTGGCTGGATATTTGCTAGTCCACTTTCAATTACGTGTCCGTTCACACTGCGAATTTAAATTCGATAATAGTTGAGTTTGAATTCGATAAATGTTGCTCTGGGTCGTCTTTCGAATTCGAGTTTTGAACTCGAGTTCTAATTGCGACTACCCTGTTTACACACAAATGAACTCGAGTTCAAATTCGACTAAAGTCGAGTTCAGTCTCTGTGTAAACGGGGTCTATGCTTTAAAATGAGATATAAAATTGTCAAAATTTCAGTAGCTTATAACAGTTGTCGGATACAATATCTGACAACTTCCTTTCATGAAACGCTTCCCAGGTTGCTCCTGTATTAAGCCTATGAGACTGAGAGAATTCAGTCGTCAATGGGTTAAAGAGCAATCCAAACTTTCTAACAAGTTGAGTAGTCCTGATAAAAACAGAAACTTCAGAGAAAACGGGTGTTGGAAGGTTGAATGAAATCAAGCAAATAGAAAGTTATCCTGAAATCATTGAATATGTTTGTGAATAACATCAATCCTCAAATTAGGAAATTGGCCATTTGACTGTTGTGTTATTAAAGGGAAATCCAACCTTGATTTTTTCTATTGATATTCTATGAAGCGTAACTTGCTGATTAATTTTATACCAAATTTACCACAATTGTACAGCTATGAAGAAAGTTATAGATTGTTTTAGATCTCACCAAACACTTCTGCTGCCAATGGGGGCCGCCATTTTCCATGAATGATGTATCCGTGGACAACTGGCTAGTCTAGATTGTGTCTCTTTTGTTATATTTTTTCATTTGGTTTATTCCCCAAAGCTGCTCTTTCTCTACATGCATATCCCACACAGGGCGCAACTCTCCAGTAATCGCGCGATCCCGGAGGGTGGAATTGTAAAGGACTCTTATTGTTCGGATAGCACGATACAGAGACAAAAAAAAATTGGGTTCAAGTCCTGTTAGGTTTCTCGGAATACTTTTCTTTAAATATTGCTCTGAATATTTAATTAGATTGTTCACTTTTTGAAAAAGCAAGGCCACAAACCAGTAATAATGCAGACCACAACAATTACCATGATTGTGTGTTGCATTTGAAATTCCAGAATACCTTTTTAACCCATGAATCATTAATTACACTGGACCGTAAAGGTTGGGAAAAAAAACGACAGCTGCAACACGCAATGGCAAGTGTTGTGTTTTGAATGAATTACTTATACACACAGATTTTGTTGCCTTGATTATTCAAAAATTGAAAAATCTAATTATATATTCAGAGAAATACTTTAAGAAAAGTATTCAGAGAAATGTGAAGAAACTTGCTCCCAAACGATTTTACATCCTTCAACTTTATAATGTTAAAACCTTAGTCTGATACGATGTATAATTTACTGCCATAAATCATACCTACCTATTATGCTAGTTCCTTGACTACGCTACCCGTTCAAGAACTTTAACACAAATGAGTCACAATATTGTGCGCAACCCGTAATCCCATTGTTATCCCCTTCACCACTCACCCGCAGTAATATGCAACGGCCATCTTCCTCTTACTTGCTCGCCCCCGTCGAGTCACGGCGCTCCTGAATTCTGGATATCGCATATATCCGATATCAGCTATCGATAGCAAAGATTTCTTTCCAAGTACCCCGGTGTGCTGGGCTGGGTACTTCCGGTACTAGCACTGTACTGTTACGGTACTGTTTGGCATGGCGTTTGTAACTTGTTTATATCGGCTTTGTGCGTGCATATACGGATAAAAATTGCAGTGTGTGAGGTGATATTTCATGTTTTAGAATATTGTTAATGATTTAATAATAACTTTACGTCGATTTGACTTTATTTCGGTGGATTTTAAAGAGTTTGAAATCACCGCAAAAGCAGCAATCCCCCATTTCTATCGAGATATGGATTGGGGTAGCAAAAGTCCGACTTCCTGTAGCGAGCGTTGCGTTTCATGCAGGATTCTGGGTCATGGACAATAAAGATGCATCAACATTGGATATAAATTTATATTAAATTCCATTTAAATGAGTTACATCACGATTCCTCCATATTCAGTTTCTACAAAATGTAATGATTTGATTTGAAACTCTTAAAATTATGAGAAATAGGCCTAAGGAAATTTGGAGCACCCTCGGATGATTTGACTGTGTTTTTGTCAGTGCAGTGCATTATGTATGTGGCAGTGGTACATAGCATTTCTTTGGATACAAATAGCTTGAAATTTCCTTTTTTCTCAAAATTTAGGCAATATATCACCTGAAACATATACAAAATCGAATGATGGTACTTTAAAGAAACTGAATATGGAGGAATCATAATGTAATTCATTTAAATAGAATTTTAGTATAAATTTATATCCAATGTTGATGCATCTTTATTGTCCATGACTCAGAATCCCGCATGAAACGCAACGCTCGATACGGGAAGTCGGACTTCTGCTACCCCAATGCAGGCGGCGTACGGCTAATCCATATCTCGACAGAAATGGGGGATTGCACCAATCCGCTTACTTCCTCTTCCTTTAAGGCTGAGGATAGACGTTGGAGCAATGTCTGCGGCCAAGTCACGGCCGGAATGCGTTTGGCCGCATTTCAAGGCTTTCTTTCCGACCTCAGATCCAGGGCGGAGGAGTTGAATGTCACTGATGGTGATAAATTAACAATTCCCATCTTTCACCCTTTTTCCAATGGTGTAAGGCACGGGATCAAACCCCGTCTAAGGCTCCTATTGGTTCAATTGCAGATTTTCTAATCTCGCTATTTGACAAAGGGAGATCCATCTCTACTATCCGAGGCTACAAATCGGCGCTCGGGGCCATTCATTCGGGTTTCTCAGATGGTTCGGGGATTTCCAATTCCCCGCTACTAAGTGGTTTGATTCGTTCGTTCTTTCTGAAACGACCTTCTTTTTCTAAGTTAGTGCCGTCTTGGAGTCTGCCTAAGGTCCTGGAGGCCTTGGCGAAACCTCCTTTCGAACCGTTAGGTGAAGCTTCGCTTCATCATCTTACGGTTAAGACGCTCTTTTTGGTAGCTATTGCCTCTGGGCAGAGGCGCAGTACTCTTCATGCTCTCTGTCTTACTCCTGGTCATGTTCGCTGGGAGAGAAAAGGCGTTAGATTGATTCCTAGGGCTTCTTTTGTTGCCAAGAATCAGACAGCTGCCTCTGGCCCTGTTGAGATTTTTCTTTGTCCGCTTTCTAACTTTTCTTCGGTGCGTGAGGACAAAGTTTGGTGTCCTGTAAGGGCTCTCAAATGGTATATTGATAAGACTAAGTCTTATCGTAAGGATGATCAGTTGTTCCTGATCACTAGAGAGCCTTTTTCTCCTGCCTCTCTTGATTCCATCTCTAGATGGATCGTTGAAGCTATTAGGGCCGCTGGCACAGAGGCTCTTTTATCCGACAGTAAGCCTCGTGCTCATGATACTTGTAGTGTCAGCACTTCTTGGGCTCTGTTTCAAGGTGTGGCGCTTGTTGATATTTTGAAGGCTGCTTATTGGCGTTCGCCCAATTCCTTCATTTCTTGCTACCTTAGGGATGTTCCCGCAGGTGAAGCTTTGTTTGCGTCAGCCACCTTGAAGGCCGCTGTGTCTTCTTTGTAGTCTTTGGTGTAATCCTATTCCCTTCTGCTCGAAACATGCCTCCCGGTCTTTGAGTTGGCGCTGGTCTGGCATAATAGGTAGGTATATATGATTTATTGCAGTAAATTTGTAAAATCAGCACTGATTTTCTTATATACTATATAAATCTATATACCTACCTATGACCCTCCCTCCTTCCCCGCACCTTGCAAGCAACATGTTTCTTCTTGGGGTTGCTCGCAAAAGAGGAAGATGGCCGTAGCGTATTGACGCGCGTGAGTGGCGAAGGGGACAATAGGATTACGGGGGGTGCGCACAATATTGTGACTCATGTGTGATAAATTCTCGAAGGGGTCCCGTAGTCAAGACTACAGGCATAATAGGTAGGTATATAGATTTATATAGTAAATAATAAAATCAGTGCTGATTTTACAATTCTCAGATGGTTCGGGGATTTCTAATTCCCCGCTGTAAAGTGGATTAATTCGGTCTTTCTTTCTGAAACGTCGTCCTCGTTCTAAGTTAGTTCCGTCTTGCAGTTTGCCTCAGGTTCTAAAAGCCCTGGCTAAGCCTCCTTTCGAACCGTTAGGTGAAACCTTGCTTCACCATCTTATGGTGAAGACGAACTTTTTGGTAGCCATTGCCTCTGGTCAAAGGTGCAGTACCCTTCATGCCTTCTATCATACTCCTGGTCATGTTCGTTGGGAGAGAAAAGGTGTTAGATTGATTCCTAAAGCTTCTTTCATTGCCAAGAACCAGTCTTCTGGCCCTGTTGAAGTTTTTCTTTGTCCACTATCTGACATTTCGTCAGTGCACGAGGACAAGGTTTGGTGTCCTGTTAGAGCTCTTAAATGGTATATTGATAAGACTAAGACACGTCACAAAGATGATCAGTTGTTTCTAATCACTCGAGAGCCCTTTTCTCCTGCTTCTCTTGATTCCATTTCTAGATGGATTGTTGAAGCTATTCGGGCTGCCGACCTAGAGGCTCTCTTAGGCGTAAAAAAAATAAAATCCTGTTTCCGGTAACCCGCCCGTCCCAAAAAAAAGGAGCCAAAAAAAAAAAATTTATGCCATTTCTGAAAAAATAAAATATTTCTTACACCGTCCGTGTCTACTCTCTGGTCAGAATAGACCGGTAACAACATTTTGTATTGTTTATTTTATGCAAAAACGTTTAAAAAAAACCATTTTCGGCGAATAGATTTCTGCAAACACGCTGAGCTCGGAGAATACCAATATGACGGTCCCTTGCGCTACTAATTTCCTGCCGGGATGAGCAGGACAGCCGCGTGCCGCTGGTCTCTGGTTCACTGGCTTGCGAGCTAGCTGCTGGGTGCACGGTATACAGTACGAGCCATTGTAGGCCACATCACTCGCGAGTGGCATCAGGATTGTCAATGAAGCAACTTTTGGCGATGTTAGTCCTTTACATGAGCCAGTGGGGACGGGAAAAGGTCGCTGGCGATATTTGTTTATGTTTTTCATGTGTTTTTCCTAGGTGTGTTTGTGAGTCCTTTTCCTTTTTTTTGTATAAAATGAAGCGATTAATAGATAGTGTCAAGTTAGAAAATGTGTCCTGTGTTATTTAAATAATTTTTTTTTCCTTCCTTCCGTCCCATTTTTTTCAGGAGTATGTTACTGGAAACAAATATATTTTAAGATGAAATGTGGTAAATTTTTTTGGTAAAATAAATTTTTTTTCCTTCCGTCCGTCCCATTTTTTCAGGAGTATGTTACCGGAAAGAAATATATTATTTATTTTGGCCTTATCAGATAGTAAGCCCCATGCTCATGACACTCGTAGTGTTAGCACTTCTTGGGTCCTTTTTCAAGGTGTGACGCTTAACAATATTTTGAGGGCTGCCTATTGGCGTTCGCCAAATTTCTTCATTTCTTGCTACCTTAGTGATGTCCCTGCAGGAGAGGAAATTTTTGCGTCGGCCACCTTGAAGGCGGCTGTGTCTTCTCTGTAATCCTTTTCCCTTCTTCACGTAAAACATGCCACCCGGTTTGAATGGGTGCTAGTCTAGCATAATAGGTAGGTATATATGATTTATTGCAGTAAATTTGAAAAATCAGGCCTGATTTTCATATTTACTAGATAAATCTATATACTTACCTATGACCCTCCCTCCTTCCCTTCGCCTTGCAAGCAACATGTTTTACTACTTGGGGTTGCTCGCAATAGAGGAAGATGGCCGTTGCGTATTACTGCGGGTGAGTGGTGAAGGGGATAACAATGGGATTACGGGGTGCGCACAATATTTTGACTCATTTGTTTTAAAGTTCTTGAACAGGTAGCGTAGTCAAGTGACTAGCATAATAGGTAGGTATATAGATTTATCTAGTAAATAACAAAATGAGTGCTGATTTTTTTTTTGGAGTTATTAACACTCAAACGTGTCCAAAGTTATTTTAAACACCTAGTAGTGGAGAGTCGCGCTCTGCATTGGATATGCGTGTAGAGAAAGAGCAGCATAGGGGAATAAAACAAATTAAAAAAAAAAAAAGATTTGTCCACAGAGAATTGTCCACAGATACGTCATTCGTGGACTAAGTCCACTGCAAACATGGAAAATGTCGGCCCCCATGCATGTGCAGCAGACGATGGGCAAAAGATGTGTTTTGGGGATCATCATTCTATAACTTTCTTCATAGCTGTCCAATTCTGCTAAATCTGGTATCAAATTAACCAGCAAGTTACGCTTCATATAACAGCAATAGAAAAAATATAAGGTTGGATTTCCCTTTAAGGAAAACTCTGCGATGTGTTGTACATTTAAAATTTCATCAATGGTTGAGTTCTTGGAAAGGTAAAAAATAATGTGTGAGCTTTCTTGTTTTATGTCAGTTTGAAAGAACATCTTAGTAGAAATGTCCTCTGAAAAGGATTGCTCTTCAAATGCCCTCATATTCAACATATGAGAAACAACAATAAATGTGTGTGCCGAACATGTGACCCTTTTTACTCTCTCTCTCTCTCTTTATCTCTCTTTATCTCCCTTTATCTCCCCCTCTCTCCCTCTTTATCTCCCCCCTCTCTCTCTCCTCTCTCTCTTTATCTCCCTCCCTCTCTTTATCTCCCTCCCTCTCTTTATCTCCCTCCCTCTCTTTATCTCCCTCCCTCTCTTTATCTCCCTCCCTCTCTCTCTCTCTCTCTCTCTCTCTCTAGCTCTCTTTCTATTTAGCTCTTAGTCACTCTTTTACTCTGAAATTTTGTCTTAAATCCTTGGTCTTCATTTGGGACCCTTGGAATTCTGTAGTATTTCTGTTTGAATTGTTTCATTTTCATGATTAATGCAATAAAAGCATACATTTTTGGATTGTTACAATTGGCTCAAAATTAAAGTTGGAAGACATTTCCTTTGAATGCAGGATGCTGGCTAAAAGTGTTTTTTGATGATAACAATAATCAGAAGCAAACAGTAAATTTAAATTAAAACAATTTAAAGGCCTGAGCACATTTTACAACTGACTGGACAACTAAATTTTGAAAGATATTTTAATAGGATGAGAAATGAAACTTTACGAATTTAAACTCTTCCTTATTGATGTCCCGAATGGTCAAATGAATAGTAAAATCTAAAAGATGTGATATTTTAAGACATACATGTACTGTCAAAAAAGACATCAATGGGCTGTCATGTGACTGGTTTGACATCACTGTGATTCAAAGCTTTTTGTTGACATCACAACAATTTGCAACTGTTATATTACCATTATTTTTCATGTGACCATACAGGGCCTCAATCAATAAGATTTTACTTTTCTGGCTAATTCTTTAATATTTTTTTTATCCAATGATATTACTATTTACTCCCAAATCTAGTTGTAGTTCCTTAAGTATATGATGGGCTTTAGAACAACCAGTTGATTTACAGATACTAGGCCTAACAGATTCACTGAACATTTTTTTGTTATTTGAAATAAAAAAGCATCAACAAAATTTGAATTTATGTGAAACATAAACTTCCTACAAACATGCAAGTACACTACAATCACTTCCTTTCTTGGGGATACAACTCATTTCTTAAAATCAAACTTACTACATTACACGAAACTTCACATGCCTTTAATGTTCATGAATTCCATGAGTGTTTCAGATTCATGAAAGTCTCGGGTCGTGAACGTTTCTGGTCATCCTTGAATCAGCCTAACGTTCGTTATCTGGTGTTATAGTCTCATCAAGCTGAGCTAGATTTATTCTTGAAATAAGAGTTCTAATCATCTACTTGTACATATGCTCAGAAATGTAATACAAATCAACAATTCGAGCAGTGTCCACCTGCTACACTTTTCAGTGCTGTACGTGTGTACTCTGATGCCATTGTATATGGATTGGATACAGTATTTGGTATATGGGAGGCAGTTGGTGGTGCCCAGCCTGTCATTTGATATCTGTAGGTCATTATGAATTTTCACTATATTACTAATATACAAACCAATAAGACCAAGAATAGACTCGGAGGTACCCCACATTTGACGTTCACATTCTCTCTGCAAAAGTCATTGATAATGACACATTTTTGGTAAATCTACAATGTTACTTCTTAGATTATTTTGTAAAATAGCACTTTTGATTACCCTGTTCATCCTCATTTCTTTTTGAAACTGTTATCTCTTTAAAAGCGATATCTTTAAATTATTATGAATTTAAACCTTATTATTATACAAACAATAAAGGGCCAAGAATAAGACACTTGAGGAAGCCTAGACTGAGGATTTTTTCTGCCACTGTCATTGACATTCACCTTCGATATATCGAAGAAAGAGTAAATACTCAGGAGTCAAATAAAAACACAGCAGGAGCCAAAAATTTGGACTGATGTTTCGGTCAAAGTCCTTTGTCAAAGTAAGACTGAAAATAAACAGTCTGATGCAAAAAATGTAGAAGACGCATAAGTTGCCAAGATACAAATAATAAAAATAATAAAAGTAAGCTTGACGCATGATGTAAGCGCTAGGGAGTGACGCCACAAAGGAAGTAAAAGTTGGTGCGTAATTTCAAACAATAAGACGCAAAAATTTTAAAAGATGCAGAGTAGAAATTATTTTATTGTGCAGAATCTTCTTTTGTGACGCCATGTATCTTTGAATTGCGCTTATAATTGATTTTTTAATTTAAATAGCACAAAACAATTAACATTCTACTAAAAGGCGATTTTTTTTTAAATTTTTTTTTTATTATTGTATAATCATCGCAAAAAGGACGTTACAGAGAATTAATGGATTCAAAATGTAAGTATACACTATATGTTTAGAATTAATTTGATTCAGTTTTCATTTTATGACAAAAAGAATTGTATAATAACCACCTTTTGTGTGCGATAAGGCATTTTTAGTAAATCCCCAAACTATAGATATAATCAAGAAAAACAGAAATCGCCCAAGTCTAACTTTAGACGTTAGATACCCAGGAGTTATACATACACTGTACATAGATTTTCCACATTATATTATACAAAAAAATGAGTTCTCCCTACCGAACAAAACTTTGTAGCAGTATAAGTAATTTGGCGCCCTCTACGTTTATAGCTATAAAATGCCTCCTACCCCTACGGAAATGGGAAAAAACAGTGCCGAAAACGTTAACGTTAACTTAACGTCTGCTTCCCCCTTACGTTTAATATTTCGCAAAAGAAAAATTGACTTTAAGTAGGAATTATGTATATACAAACATTAAAGGATCAAGAATAGACCCTAGAGGAATCCCAGATTGATATTACTTCTCATGGTTATGTGGGAATAACACTGTTGATCACTCTGTTCACCCTCATGTCCTTTTCAAACTGAGCCCAAAAAAGATCCTGTCCATCTTCATCTTCTGTCACCAACAAATAAGGTTTGTTCCTACTTAACAAGAGTCTCACAAGGTATGGTAAGTTAGCTTCCTGGATGTCCTCCAGGAATATCAAGATAATCTTGTCTAGTTTGGTGTCATTCACATGCTCCACAGCCATTCGTAGCTTGGTCATAAACCAGGCATCATCCACTGACTGGTTGCTAAGCAACAAGGCTGTCTTGAAGCTGTTTTCAATGTTATGATACAAAGCATCCAAATAGTACATCCCTAGGTTAAGATCATCATCTCCAAAGGCTACTCTCTCAAGATGAGGCATATTTTGTACCAGTTCAGGTTTCAGGCCTTCATGAACCCATTTTTTATCTGCCTCATGGAACATTAGATTGAGCTGACATTCATAGTCACCGGGATCCACATCCTCTGTGACTTCATGATAACCAAGGACAGCTAGTTTCAGCAGAAATAGCTTGTGGTTGAACCACCAACGCTTATAGTAAACCAGAATGCAAAGGAACAAGATAGCAATAACTGCAATAGTAACTCCTGTAACAAGAAAGATGTTGAGGCCACAGTATTGTTCAGGGTGAAATGACACAACTGGTTGGTTGACGAGAGCCTTGAATGAAGTACTTGAACACAAAGTTTCGTTCTGAGGCTCCAGGTTAATACTGGTATTACGGAGCCAATTTGTAAACCAGGCTAGTTTGCAAGTACAACTGAATGGGTTTTCTGCAAGGCTGAGCCGATACAAATGAGGTGGTATAATGGTACCTGGTGCTATTGTAGAGATCTGGTTATTTTGTAGATACAACCTCTTCAAATGACTTGTGCCTTTGAATAAATTCTTTTCAATTGATGCTATTTTGTTGTACTGGAGAAGCAGACTTTGTAAATTGTACAAATGCTGGAACGCATTTTCAGAAATCTTCACAATCTCATTGGAATTGAGCAATAGTTCGTGGAGTGCAGTCAAATTCTTGAATAATTCTGATGGAAGCACACTCAAGGAACAGCCAGTTAGATCAAGCACTTTCATATTTATAAGAGGAGAGAATATCCAAGGAACATTAGGCAAGCCCCGCAGGTTATTGCCTTTCAATTTAAGAGTGTGTATGGATAACAGCCCCATGAAAAGTGATTCATTTGCAATATCATTCACCAAGTCCTGAGCATGAATATGTGAATGAGATATATTAAGTGTGCGTAATGCTGATGTGTGGGTAAATTGATGAATGGTTGCAAATTGTAGTCCCTGTTTAATGTAGGAGCAGTCCAAGAAGACCAGGTTTCCCATCTCAGCAAAAGAACCGTTGAGAATAAACCTGTTTATATTGTACATTTCAAGAACTTCTAGAGCTGTCATGGCTGTGAAGGTATTGCTGTCAATTTTGTATAGTACATTTCCCAGTAATATTAGAATTTTTAATTGGGATAAGCCGATAAACATGAGTCTTCCAATATAGCTGAGCTTATTATATGATAGGTTGATTATTTGCAAATTAGTTGTGTTCCAAGAACCATCTTTGATGGAATTGATATCGCAAGAAAAAAGATCCAGATTTCTAAGAGATGAGCTGCCAGCAAACCAACCTGGTTCCAAGGTATACATGGTATTTTGTGCCAAGTTGATATATTCCAGATTTGTTAGACATGCAAAAGTACCGTATGAAAGCTTTTCGAGCTCGTTGTTTGATATAATCAATACCCTCAGTTGTCTCAGCTCACAAAAAGATTTATTAGACGTGGCTTTTATTTTATTTATTCCCAAAACAAGGATTTCTAGGTATTTTAAGCCCCGTAGGGCATAGTCAGGAATACATTCTATTTCATTCCGTTTCAAATTTAGGATTTTAATTTTGGAGAATTGATCTCTTGATATATGAGAGGAGCCATTTAAAGGAATGATGGAATTTATTTTCGAATCTTTCAATGAAAGGTTTATAATTTCTTCATTACCTAAGAAGGAGCAAACCTCAAATTTTCCAAGGTTTACATTATCCATGTCCAGCTTGCCAACTTTCGAGAATTCAGAAAACACATTTTCTGGAAAGCTAGTCAACTTGTTATACCCTAGTGTGAATTTATAAATGGAACAGTTCCTGAAAGGTGCAAAGTCTTCCTCTTCAACTGATGTCAAATTGTTGTGTGAAAAATCAATCCATGTTACATTTCTCCACTCTGATACTGTCGTACTCCCCTGCAACTTGTTGCTGTGACAAAGTCCATGCAGATGTGGAATTTTCCTGAGTTTGTTGTGTGAGAGAATCAATGTTGAAATAAAGGTATTGTTCATGAACAGATTTGATGGCATTTCAGTTATGATGTTGTTGTTTAAACTTAGCTTCTGAAGTCCTAGAAGATTTCCAAAAGTGCCGCTCTCAAGAACATGGATGAAATTATGAGCAATATTCAAGACTTGAATAAGGTTGTAGTTGGCAAATGACGCATTGCGAAGCTCAGTGATGTTGTTAAACGACAGGTCTAATACCTTCAGGGTATTAGATAGAGACTGAGGTACAGATGTAAGTTGCAGATGAGAGCATATGACTGTAGTCGGAGTTCTGATAGTACACTGGGGATGTGAAGATGTTGTTGCATCTCCTGAAGTATCACTTGGAACACAGACTCTCCAGAGAACAAGCCAAGCAAACCAACAGTATGTATTGAGAGCCATTTTCAGTTTCAAACAAATCTTCAGAAAAACAGCCTCAGTGACTAGTCAATCTGAAGTGTGAAGAATATTCCCTTTGCCCAGACAGTTTATACTTAACTTGTAATTAATGTAGATGGTCATATGAGTGGATCAAGTTTCATGTCAATGGATGGTTCCCTTCCTTGAGGTACATATAACAGGCTAGTTCAAGTGTCCTGATTTGCAGCACCATTGAACTTTTATAAGAATAATAATAATAACATGTCTTGTTTACCCAGGGTAGCCTCATCAGTATTATATACTGTTCTCCCTGAGGGCCCTGCAAGCATATTTGATAATGTGATTATGTGCATTGTAAAGAAAGATAATCCTCCTCTTGCAGTTAATGTCTGAATAGAATTATTGGTTTCTATTGTATAGATAAAGCTAAAGTCACATCTTTTGAAGAAGTAGGATGAAGAAAGATAAGAAAAGAACCAAAAGTAAAACCGAGACAAGTTGTCCGAGGTCTGTTGATATAAAACAAGATATTTTCCTACAAAGTAAGGGAAATAATTTCAGCTCTCTGAAGGACATTTGTACACGTCCGCGTACTTGAGGTGGTGCCGGAGGCATTATAATATATGTATGTTTTTGGTTTGTCCTTCTGTCCGTCTGTCCGTCTGTCCATCCGCCCGTCTCGCGATAACTCAAAAACCACATGAAGTATGAATGTAAAACTTGGTGCTAGTATGTATCACCATAGGAAGACGATCTGTCTAGATTTGGGGTACGTAGGTCAAAAGTCACGGAGGTAAATTTCTGAAATTGCAGGTGTTAATAATAATAATAATAATACATACGATTTCTATAGTGCCATTATCCATTTTAATTAAATGCTCAAGGCGTTTTACAACATAAAGAAAATTATACAAACATAGGAAGAGAATGAATAACAAGACAAAATATCTGTCTTCAAAACGCAAGATTGAACAAATGGGATTTTAGGTTGCCCTTAAAGGAGTTGGAGTTCTTCAGCTCCTGTGGAAGGGAATTTGTAAAATCAGCACTCATTTTGTTATTTACTAGATAAATTTATACCTATTACGCTAGTCCCTTGACTACTTTTCTTTAAATATTGCTCTGAATATTTAATTAGATTATTCACTTTTTGAAAAAGCAAGGCCACAAACCAGTAATAAAGCAGACCACAACAATTACCATTGTGTGTTGCATTTGAAATTCTAGAATACCTTTTTAACCCAGAGTCATGAATCATTAATGACACTGGACCGCAAAGGTTGGGAGAAACGACACCTGCAACACACAATGGCAATTGTTGTGTTTTGAATTAATTACTTATACACACAGATTTTGTTGCCTTGATTATTCAAAAATTGAAAAATCTAACTAGAAATTTAATTTGTCATGAGGACGATTTAGGTGGTCTGTCTTTCAATTTGTATGATCATGATTGTAATCAGGATGATCATAATAATGGGGAAATACTAAACTGAAGATAGGAAGTCAAGAATGCCACGCATGGAGATGCTTCTTGAGGACAGGAATGAAGAAAAATGTGTGAAACGGTCATTGGAAGATGTGATAATATTTGTGCAAGATAACAATCATGATAATGTTGACAATGATAAGATGCTCATATAAATAATGACAATGACGATAATGATGATCATGACAACATTTAGAACTGCAATCGTATCAGAACGATCTACATGCAATGTCGTCCGTATCTTCTATTTTGTTGAGAAGTTGACAGGTGAAATATAAAGATATGCATGGTAAACCATGATATAAGATAAGATGGGAGAAAATAATGCATACTAGTACTGTGAAATTAGGAGATGATAGAATCATGAAAACAATTAGGAAATAAAGAACAAAAGACAAAGAATGATGATGATAATGGTCATGACAGTGATGATGATGATGATGATGATGATGAGGATGGTGATGATGATGAGGATGGTTATAGTGATGATGGTAATGGTGATCACCATGACTGGAATGACATTGACCATAACAATGCCAAGTATGAAAGAGAAATGACATTTCGTTATGAAGATACGACCATCAGTTGATTTTCACAAAATTGCGTCTGGATGATTTCACGATAACCTGATGACCTTGAAAAATATGCGGTAACTTGACCTTATTAGGACTGATGAATGACGAAAATTTGAGAAAACTTGATAACATATCAGACTCTTTTTATATTGCAGGATATGTGGAGATAAACCCCATAGCTCTAATACACGACAGGGAATCAAAATTTCCATAGGGTTGTACACAAACTACTGCACACTACTTTCTAATAGACATAACATGCAAAATAAGGCAGTTTATTACATGGTTTGTGATTGTTTATGTTATAATAGTCGAAGAAGATGGTAAAATGAAAGGCAAAAAGAAGCAAAAAAAAATTTAAAAATTTAATGGACCCACCAGGGATCGAACGTGGGTCACCGAAATGGGAGGCAAGTGCTTTGACCAATATACCAAAATATTTCCCATAGAGATAACACGTAAACGAAAAACGGGATTCTCAAATCCCATTTTGTACATGTAGCTAAAAAATGGGCATGATCCCGACATCTGATCAAAAATTGGAGACCACACTTTGTAAAAGCTTACTATAGTCTCAGCTACAACATATTAAAATCTGGAAGGAAATAGACCAAAAATAACTGAGATACTGCTCAGAGAACAATGTCATGTAGATTCATGATTCAAAAAAATTTCTTCCATAGACATAACACGCAAATATGGAAAATTCTGACATGACATCTTTAATTGAAAATTTTACTGTGATGACGTCATCAAAATGAAAAATGGTGGTGACTGATCTTGTAGAGAATTGTCTCAGCTATAACATATCAAAATTTGGAAGAAAATCGACCACCTATTATTGAAATATTATTAAATGAATACAAAAATTATGACGTCATTTTTTCAAAATCATATTTTTGAGTTCATATGCGAATATGACATCACATCATGCGATCGGCAAAAATTCTGCATGAATTCAAATCTACAACTCACAGGCTTTCAGAATATGTAAAGAAATTGGGGGGTTTCCGCGCATTCTGACGAGCTATGGCGGATTCTAGATGGGTATGTTTTTACCACTTTTTACGTTAAAATGCCCATTGATGCGCGCACGAATTTGAAATTTTGACGCGCGCGTACGACATTATGGAGAGTTGGAAATTGTCAATAATAGTGTCAAGAAGACGAAACATTCGAAAAAAAAATTTTTACGTTCTCTACGCACTGTGCGCGCACATAACTCGCGCGCAGATGCGCATGGACAGAAAATTTTTAAATGCTTAAAATGTCCTGAACCGTACTCTAATTTTATTAAAAAGTTACATTAAGCATTTCTAAATTTTGCGCACACAGATTTTGTGTTGACCCTTGACCTGAAGTTGATGTATGTCAAATATGGTTCATTTTTGATGACTCGTTATAAAATGAAGAAATGATAGATAATGTGATTTCACAAAATGGCGCCTGGATGTTGTCACGATTACCTGATGACCTTGAAATAGAGACCCGAGCTTGATCTGATAGGTCCTCATGACTAAGCCTGAGTCATATCGAATATTTCATAATCCGGGATTCGACGGCTTTGATTCGATCGAATACCGGTGCATCAATAAATGATGGGCAGTGAAAACAGAGTTGCACGCAGTGCATGCACCGGTGACCGGTCCGCTGGCATCGCGGGCATATATGTATGGGCTCTCGCTGCTCGACATTAACGATAGCCCGCTAGCAAATGGCTAGTAAAAAACAGCGGACGAGCCAAAATCTTAAGTTTCTAGTCCGTATGGCTAGCCAAAATATCACTCTAGTGTCGCACGAAGCGATGCTCATTGTCGACACATCCGACAATGATTCAAATTCAAAGAATTAATAATCTTACTTTGTCTTTGGAGAGCTGAATGGAACACGTACGTTTGTTCGATGCAAAAAACACAAAAAAACAATACGAGATCATTTCCAAGAAGTAATTGCCAATTTGATGAGAGTGTGATATTAGTTATTGCGAATTAAGTACGAACACTCGTACTCATGCCCGTATTTATCATGTTCAATTATACAATTGTCAAATTGACAATGCAGAGAGAGTGCAAGAATATTATCGTAAACTTCAGTTCGTAACGACAAAACGATTTTTCCATAGAGAAAGCACAGGTAAAGCGTGACGTCCTCCGCGAGCGAATTAGCGAAAGTTAGCCAACAGTTTGAAGTCGCCTTCACGTTCTCTGCTAGTATTATGCTGTATGTTACGGAGTTTCTTTTTTTATTTGCTTTTTTCATGGTGGCTACGGTAGTCAAAAATCTGGCGGACTACAAATCGATGCACCGGTTTTGCCAAAACGAAATCGGGATTCGATGTCTTCGATCGAACACCGGCTAACCAATCGATTCGACTCAGGCTTACTCATGACTGTAGAGATTTTGATAAAAATTGACTCAGTCGGTATTGAGGAATCATGGTAACAAGAAAGTGGTGGAAAAATCAAAATAAATAAATAATAAATAATAAAGAATAAAGAAAATTCTGACGAAATTAAGAGGTGGTCATGGGTTTTGTGTATTGTACAATCTGCTTTCCACACATTGCGCGGGAAAATTCCATTCCGTTTCACTCTCGCTTTGTACGCCCTTTTCTTTATAATTGTTTATTGTTGACTCTTTTATATCTCCTTACAGGTGATAATGAGTTCTTCGGAGGAAGAGCAATCGAGGTCTTGGTTACCTCCAGGCTCTTCCAATTCTTCTTCCCTCCCGTCCACTACTCTCACTTATAAGGGCGTCAGCCCAGTGAGTGTGTTGGAGACCTCTGTGTTTCGCTCGCCTACCAGCGAGTCAAACACGATGGTTAGGGGAGGTAAGGGCGTCAGTCTGTCTGCTCGCTCTGGTATTTTTGTACCGGGAGCGTCGAGCAAGACAGGCTTTATAGGTAAGTTAGGTGTTCATAAGTCTTCGGACCGAACACCCGTCATTAGCAATTCTAGCTCCCTCCAACTCACGACCACCGCGTCTGCAGTTGGGGGGGCTGTAGCTAGTATTACCGGGTCCTCTCGACCCCCGACCACCGTCGGGAGCCTGGAGGGGGCATTAACTGGTAAGACCGCTAAGCGGTCAGCTAATGATGTTACTGGGTCTTGCCGACCCCCGACCACCGTCGGGGTGCCTAGCGAGATTTCACCCAGTGTTACTGGCTTCCCCCGACATCCGACCACCGTCGGTGTGTCTGGGGGAATTACAGCCGGTAACGTAAATCCGCATCCCGCTAAGAAGACCTCCTCCTCGAGCAGGTTCTCGCAGCGGAAGACTGCTGGTTCCCGCCAGCCACTGACCAACATCAGTGCTCCGGGTGCTATTTCCAGCAGTGCTGCAATGCAGCAGCCCGTCCACTCCCCGGCAGTCAATGCGAATCGGGGCTCTGGTCGGGGAAGCACAGTCCCTAGAGTTGTGGCCGAATTGCTTCTCCCCACTGGGGAGCCCGGCCCGGACAATTTCGGTAGTGAGGCTTTTATACTGCAGCCTAACACTTCCCGTGCTTCTAAACGGCCTTCTATTACGGTGGCTCACACCCCCGCTAAGAAGCCTAAAGCCAAGAAGGGTAAATCCAAGGATAAACCCAAGTCGGGTAAGAAGGCTCAGCCCTCTCTTCCCCCCGACTCTCAATCTGAGCTGCTCAGATTAATGAGACTCTTTGCTGAGCAGCATGGATGGGATACTAATCCCCCGACGCTGCCGGCTACTGAGACGGGTTCTCCCCAGTCAGTTGTCACTGTGATGGAGGATGTTCCCGAGTCGGACCCCGGTGTTTTCCCGGTCTCCGATATTCAGGAGAACCTGGGACAATTTTGTCCGAATTCGGTTTCTCGACCTACTCCTCCCGTGCCTGCGGCTCTCGGAGCCCCGCCGGGGGAGGAGTCTGTCACTGGTCCGTGGGCATATCCACCCCCATGGGATTTTCCCCACCGGACTACTTCTCCCGAAATTGATTCTGTCTCGCAGGTTTCTACCCCGTCTGTTTCAGAATCTCAGGCCGGCTACGACCCCCAGCCTTGTCAGGCTATGGCGGCAGATGCCAAGGCCCTGTTAGAGAAGTATATGCCAGAAATTTTCCCCCAAGTCCAGTCGGACAGTGATCAGCCATCGCTGTTATTCAGACAGCATGGCCCGTCTCCTGGTATTCCTCTTACAGAGGACTTCAAACAGGAGTATGGGGATAGGGAGGCACGCGCCGATGCGGGTCGGGCTACCCGACGCCCCTTTGGTAGTGCCTTCTCTTTCTATCGGGATGATACCCAGGGCTTCTTTTCAGCCAAGGGTTTATCCCAGGAAATTATGGGTATGGGACAACGTTTGAATATCAATTTCAAGTCTCAGTCCTATAGATCCGCCGAGAAGCCCCTAGTGAACTTTGAAACCAAAGTCAGGTCGGGCTTAAGGCTTTCGGCGTACCTGGGTTCACTGTTACGCCTTCGGGCCAGATCAGTTGAACTGAATGTGACCGAGGGGGACTCCAATTTGTTGGATGAACTCCTGCTTTTGTTAGCTGGACTTCAGTGGTCTCAGCTCTCATCAGCGGCGATTGACATTACGCATCAACGCCGCAAGCTGGCGCTCTCCACACTGGGAGTGCTAGAGAAAGACATCCCGCCTCTCTCATCCCAAACTCTTTGGGGGCCAGTTTAACGAGGTCTTCCTCAAAGAGATAGAGGGTCGCAAACAGGCAAAAGAGATGGCCAGACAATTCTTGCCCACTCAGCCTGCTCGGTCCTTTCCGAAGTCTAAGTCGGTCTCGACAGGCGCTAACCGCTCAAATCGTCGAGTGATTGTGACTATCCCTCGGGTTGAGACCCCTACCCTGGGCAACCGTGGTAGAGGCTCGGCGAGAGGAAGAGGGGGGCGTAAGACCGCCGCCAAGGGCCCGGTCAGGCCCAAGTCGGCCTTTTGATACCTTACCCCGAGTGCTTGTGGACAGTGTAGGCGGGCGGCTCCAGAGATTCCTCCCAGTTTGGGAGGCAATCTCCGGCGACGCCTTCGTACTATCCGTCGTGCGCGACGGCTTTTACATAGATCTGATAAAGCCGATTCCAAACGGCGCCATCAGAATCCGCCCGCCTCCAATGTCAGCCCTTTTCCAGCAGCACATCTCCTCAGAGATCGCCACGCTGCTGGGAAAGGGCGCTGTAGAAAGGGCGAGAGATCATCCTCATCTCTGTCTCTCCCCAATTTTTGTCATTCCCAAGCGCTCGGGAAGTTTACGTATGATTCTAAACATGAAAAGAATCAACAGGTTTATACCTCCAGTGCATTTTCGCATGGAGACCTTGGCATCTATTCTGCCCTTGATCAAGCGGGACGACCTTGCGATCTCCCTCGAGATCTCCCTCGATCTCAAAGACGCGTACTTTCACATTCCCATTCAATCTCTGTCGAGAAATTTGCTGGGATTCGCGTTCCAGGGCGAAACGTTTCGATTTCGTGCCCTGCCCTTTGGGCTGAGGCCGGCCCCTTGAGTCTTTACCCGAATAGTGTCGGCCCTGGCCGCGTTTCTACGGAATCGCGGCCTCCGATTATTCGTCTATCTAGACGATTGGCTCCTAGTTGCAAACTCAGAGTCCCTCCTGTTGGATCAATTATGCCTTTTACTGCGACTAACGCAAGTCTTAGGCTTTCTGATAAACTGGGAAAAATCGGAATTATCTCCCACACGTACCCCGGTGTACTTGGGTGCGGAGATAGATATCCCGAATCAGCTTGCCCGCCCCAGTCGGGACAGAATTCGGACTATCACCATGACCGCACGGTCATTGCGAGTAGCCCGCAGGGTCAGAGCCAGACAATGGCTTCAATTCCTGGGCTATCTGGCCAGTCTAGTCGACGTCTTACCAGACTGCAGGCTGTTGATGAGGCCCTTTCAGAGGCACCTCCTCAAGTTTTACAGACCGGGCAAAGATTCTCCTTTGGGGTGGATTCCACTCCCAAGAGATATTAAGCTCCTTCTCGCCCCCTGGTCGAACAGTTCGTTTCTTGCCCAAGGCAAGCCTCTCTGTACACCTCTTCCGTCAGTTTCTCTGGCGACAGACGCCTCCCTTCTCGGTTGGGGCGGTCATTGCCGGGGTGAGATGATTTCAGGGGACTGGTCTCACTTGAGAGTTATGCCCCATATCAATGTTTTGGAAATGATGGCGGTCAGCCCGTCTCTTCATCATTTCAGGCCCGGTCTTGTTGGTCGCACTGTACTCGTTCTTACGGACAATGTCACAGTAGCTGCCTATATCAATCGCCAAGGCGGCACTCGGTCTTCCTCTCTGAACACCTTAGCTGCCCAGTTGTGGAGGTGGTGCCGGTCTATGAACATTATTCCGGTAGCCTCCTACATTCCCGGTCAGGAATATCTGATCGCGGATTTTCTGTCGCGGGGCAAATGCCTCCCGTCAGAGTGGACTCTTCATCCGGAGGTGTTTGCTCTTCTCCAAGAGGTGTGGGGTCCTCTGGAGATCGATCTGTTCGCCTCCACCCTCAATCACCGACTCCCGAGGTATTGCTCGCGGGTTCGGGATCAGGAGGCGTGGGCGATGGATGCCTTTTCCCTCCATTGGGGAGCTATCCGGGGGTACGCTTTTCCCCCCATTCCTCTGATCCCTCAGGTCTTGAGGAAGGTCAAGGAGGACAGGGCTTGGCTCTTGTTGATAGCCCCACATTGGCCAGCGAGACATTGGTTTCCAGACCTGCTGAGTCTCCTGGCCGGCCAGCCGTTTCCCCTTCCTCTCGGAGGATTTGATAATTCAACCCCTCTCGGGGATTGTTCATCAACGCCCAGCGGTCCTCCACTTGACTGCCTGGCCGTTGTTGGGGAAGACGCCAGAAACTCGGGGCTCTCTGAAAGGGCCTCCCAGTTTGTAATGAGAAGCCGTAGAGACTCCACTAGAGATCTCTACAACTTTCGTCTAGGGGCCTTCTTTTCTTGGTGCGAGAATCAGGGTGTCTCGCCACGTGAAGCCCCTATTGGTGTTATTGCCGATTTTTTGATCTCCCTTTTCGATAAGGGTAGATCGATTTCAACCATACGTGGCTATCGTTCGGCTATTGCCGCCGTCCACGTTGGTTTTGCTGATGGTTCGGGAGTCTCCAACTCCCCTCTTTTGGCTAGGTTGACTCGCTCCTTCTTCTTGCAGCGTCCATCAACTCGTAGCCTGACTCCTTCTTGGAGTCTACCCAAGGTCCTTGACGTGCTTGCGAAGCCACCTTTTGAACCTTTGGGTAAAGCGTCCTTTCACCATTTAACGGTCAAGACGCTATTTTTAGTCGCTATTGCTTCGGCACAGAGGAGGAGTACTCTTCATGCTCTGTGTATAACACCGGGTCACATCCGTTGGGAAAACCATGGTGTGCGACTTATACCCAAGCCCTCCTTTATTGCCAAAAATCAGACTGCTTCCTCTGGATCAGTTGAGATTTTTCTTAGACCGCTGTCGGACCATTCCTCAGTGCAGGAGGATAAGGTCTGGTGTCCGGTGAGGGCCTTGAAATGGTATTTAGATAGGACTAAGACTCTTCGTAAGAGTGATCAGCTTTTTGTCATCACTCGAGAGCCCTTTTCCCCCGCTTCCAGAGAATCCATTTCTAGATGGATAGTCGAAGCGATCCAGGCAGCTGGGCCGGAGGCCCTATTGAGTGATGGGAAGCCCCGTGCTCACGATACCAGGGGCATCAGTGCCTCTTGGGCTCTTTTCCAAGGGGTGCCCCTAGTGGACATTATGATGGCAGCCTACTGGCGCTCCTCCATGTCCTTCACATCTTTTTATTTAAAAGATGTTCTGTCTGAAGAGTCTTTTTCTAACAAGACGTTGCAAGCTGCAACGTCATCCTTGGGTTCCTGTTGACCTTCCTCTTGGGACATGCCCCCCATTTGAATCTGTGCTGGTCTAGCAAATAGGTAGGTACATTGATTTATTGTAGTAAATCAGTAAAATCAGAAGTGATTTTATTATTTGCTAGATAAATCTATGTACCTACCTATGTCCCACCCTCCTACCCCACTCCTTGCCTAGCAACATGTCAAAGTTTGTCTGAGGCTGCTCGTAAAGAGGAGGATTGTGTGCGCGCGACATGCGTACGTGCACAGAGGAAGGCGTGATCCTAGGGGGGTATATGCACTGTCGTGACTTTAATTACTCGAATGGCTTGCGTAGTCGGAAGACTAGCAAATAGGTAGGTACATAGATTTATCTAGCAAATAATAAAATCACTTCTGATTTTACTGTTCTCCCGGCTTAGGAGGCCAACACCGGGGACGCCTTCGTGCTCTCCGTACTGCAAGACGGATTCTTCATAGATCTATCCGCCTCGCTCCCCGGACGGGCTATAAGATCTCCCATGTCTGCCCAGGCTCGTTGTCACGCTTCAACAGAGATTAAATCTGTTGAACAAAAGGGCTATAGAAAGGGTGAAAGTCCAGCCGTGTCTTTCTCTTTCTCCGATTTTCATTATTCCCAAGCGCTCGGGAAAACTCTGTTTGATACTGAATTTGAAAAGAATAAACAAATCCATTTCTCCTGTTGATCAAGAGGAAGGATTACGCGATCACGATAGATCTCAAAGATGCTTATTTTCATATCCCTATTCATCGCGCTTCACGCGACCTTCTGGGTTTTTTCCTTCCTTTCAGAGACTTCCGCTTTCGCGCTCTTCCTATCGGGCTGCATCCAGCCCCTCGGGTGTTCACGCAGGTGGTAGCTGTCTTGGCAGCCTCGCTGAGGTGCCGCGGTCTTCGACTGTTTTGCTATCTGGACGACTGCTCCTCTTAGCGGAGTCGCAAGAGCGTCTTTTAGACGAGGCACGCTTGCTCGTCAAGGTCACTCAAGACTTAGGTTTCCTAATAAATTGGGAAAAGTCAGATCTGATTCCTACACGCCGACCAGTTTTTCTGGGGGCAGTGTTAGATATTCGGAATCAATTGGCTCGGCCCAGTCGAGACAGAGTACCCACTATCGTCTCAGCGGCTCGCAGGCTGATTTTGGCCAGAAGGGTCAGGTCCAGGCAGTGGCTTCAGTTCTTAGGTTATCTAGCCAGTCTGGTCGATGTTCTAGAGGATTGTCGGCTTCTTATGAGACCTTTTCAAAGGCATCTACTCGGGTTTTACAAACCGTGCAGTGATTCTCTCTTGTTCTGGATTCCAGTACCAGTTAGGGGTGGGAATTTCGGGTATTTTAATTTTCGGGAACCCGACCTAATTTTCGGGTGGGCACCCGGTTACCCGAAAATCAGTTAACAGTATGTAACCCCTAAAAGGTATATAAAGTGGACAAAAAGAGTACGATTCATGATTTACTACAATAAATCGATGTACCTACTTATTTGCTAGTCTTCCGACTACGCAAGCCATTCGAGTAATTAAAGTCACGACAGTGCATATACCCCCCCTAGGATCACGCCTTCCTCTGTGCACGTACGCATGACGCGCGCACACAATCCTCCTCTTTCCTTCTCGCAGCCTAAAGAGTTGCAGCTAAGTCACTATCTTGCACAAAAATTCAGAGTTTGCTACTCTTTTAGCGCGTTTTTGGGTGACTTTTGCCAATATTTCCGTCCTAGACTTGTTTATTATCTGTTTAGTGTCGGTTTATGTCTGTCACATATTTATTTTGGTGATATTTGAGCTTAAATTCATACCTCACTTTTCACCTCTTTCGTATAGTAGCCCAGGGCATTCGCTTTGGCGTTTTGCCGGGCGCTCAGCCCTGTAACGTTTCGTTGGTGTTTCGTGTGTGTGGCTGTTGTGTGCATATACCCTTACGAGAGTGTTCTTTTGTTCGTAGTGCGTGAATGGAATTTTCCACACATTACGCGGGTTTCACTCTCGCTTTGTACGCCCTTTTCTTTATAATTGTTTATTGTTGACTCTTTTATATCTCCTTACAGGTGATAATGAGTTCTTCGGAGGAAGAGCAATCGAGGTCTTGGTTACCTCCAGGCTCTTCCAATTCTTCTTCCCTCCCGTCCACTACTCTCACTTATAAGGGCGTCAGCCCATTGAGTGTGTTGGAGACCTCTGTGTTTCGCTCGCCTACCAGCGAGTCAAACACGATGGTTAGGGGAGGTAAGGGCGTCAGTCTGTCTGCTCGCTCTGGTATTTTTGTACCGGGAGCGTCGAGCAAGACAGGCTTTATAGGTAAGTTAGGTGTTCATAAGTCTTCGGACCGAACACCCGTCATTAGCAATTCTAGCTCCCTCCAACTCACGACCACCGCGTCTGCAGTTGGGGGGGCTGTAGCTAGTATTACCGGGTCCTCTCGACCCCCGACCACCGTCGGGTGCCTGGAGGGGGCATTAACTGGTAAGACCGCTAAGCGGTCAGCTAATCATGTTACTGGGTCTTGCCGACCCCCGACCACCGTCGGGGTGCCTAGCGAGATTTCACCCAGTGTTACTGGCTTCCCCCGACATCCGACCACCGTCGGTGTGTCTGGGGGAATTACAGCCGGTAACTTAAAGGAGAATTAACCCCTGAGTACAAATTTACTTATATTGAAAGGTGTAGTATATTCCTACTTATTGGCCTAAATCATTTTCCAATAAGATATCAGAAAAGGGTATAATAAAGATATTCCAACACCCGGTATCGTCTACTACTCATTTACATGGGGGCTGCCATTTTCTTGCTGATTTGGATTTGTACATGAACCATTGAGAAATGTTCCGGTCAGGAAGATATTTTGAATCCAAGACCTAAATTGATTTTCTTCATTACCTAAAATCCCATATGTGACGAAAAATATAAAGTGGGTGTTTACATGATTTATAAAAATTAAATCTTTATAATGATACTTTTAAATTGTCTGGTTTTGCTTAACAAAAATCTATTTTCTTGGGTTTGCCAAACAGAGCAGAACATAATATATGCAGCATGCATTCTGACTTTTCAAGTCCCATTATCCGAAAGCAGGTGAATGCATAGTTTGCCGCTATAGATGCTCAGGGAAGAAGCATCCATAAAATTTGAATTAATTTGCTCCGTCCATTGCGTCACAGTATCTAGAAAATAGATTTATATTAAGCGAATATCGATTTTCAACAGAAATATATAAGGAAATCTTCAGTTTAAAAATAAATTGACATATCTATTCTATATTTTAAATCTCAAATGGGTTTTTAATTTTGAAAAAGGCAATTGGGCATTTGGATTAAGAAAATCTTCTTGTACACATAAAAAAAATGGCAGCCCCCATGTATTGCTAGCAGACGATACATAGAGTTGCGGCGGAATTGCTTCTCCCCACTGGGGAGCCCGGCCCGGACAATGTCGGTAGTGAGGCTTTTATACTGCAGCCTAACACTTCCCGTGCTTCTAAACGGCCTTCTCTTACGGTGGCTCACACCCCCGCTAAGAAGCCTGAAGCCAAGAAGGGTAAATCCAAGGATAAACCCAAGTCGGGTAAGAAGGCTCAGCCCTCTCTTCCCCCCGACTCTCAATCTGACCTGCTCAGATTAATGAGACTCTTTGCTGAGCAGCATGGTTGGGATACTAATCCCCCGACGCTGCCGGCTACTGAGACGGGTTCTCCCCAGTCAGTTGTCACTGTGATGGAGGATGTTCCCGAGTCGGACCCGGGTGTTTTCCCGGTCTCCGATATTCATGAGAACCTGGGACAATTTTGTCCGAATGCGGTTTCTCGACCTACTCCTCCCGTGCCTGCGGCTCTCGGAGCCCCGCCGGGGGAGGAGTCTGTCACTGGTCCGTGGGCATATCCACCCCCATGGGATTTTCCCCACCGGACTACTTCTCCCGAAATTGATTCTGTCTCGCAGGTTTCTACCCCGTCTGTTTCAGAATCTCAGGCCGGCTACGACCCCCAGCCTTGTCAGGCTATGGCGGCAGATGCCAAGGCCCTGTTAGAGAAGTATATGCCAGAAATTTTCCCCCAAGTCCAGTCGGACAGTGATCAGCCATCGCTGTTATTCAGACAGCATGGCCCGTCTCCTGGTATTCCTCTTATAGAGGACTTCAAACAGGAGTATGGGGATAGGGAGGCACTCGCCGATGCGGATCGGGCTACCCGACGCCCATTTGGTAGTGCCTTCTCTTTCTATCGGGATGATACCCAGGGCTTCTTTTCAGCCAAGGGTTTATCCCAGGAAATTATGGGTATGGGACAACGTTTAAATATCAATTTCAAGTCTCAGTCCTATAGATCCGCCGAGAAGCCCCTAGTGAATTTTGAAACCAAAGTCAGGTCGGGCTTAAGGCTTTCGGTGTACCTGGGTTCACTGTTACGCCTTCGGGCCAGATCAGTTGAACTGAATGTGACCAAGGGGGACTCCAATCGGCACTGGGTGTTAGAGAGTCGGGCATTGCTCAACTTCTCCGGGATGTTCCGTCTCGGGGTCCTTCGCTTTTTGGTGGTAAATTCGCTACGGTTTTTCAGAGAGAGATCGATGCGCGAAAACAGATCTCGGATATGACTAAGCAGTTTCACACTAGCTCTAAGCCAACGCGGGCCCCTGTTCGGCGTAGACCTGCTGGTCCCGTTTCGGGTCAACGCAGTCGCGTGTCTAGGGTCCCGCCTCCTGAGCCGCAGCCAGCTCCTTCTCGCGGGAGAGGGAGTCGTGGCAGGGGCATTTCGAGAGGTTCTCGTGGTAAGGCGACGGCTTCGCAGAAGGCCAAGCCTGGGTTTTGATGTTTTTCCCCGAGCGCTTGTTCGACCGAATGTGGTAGGTGGCCGACTTCATTCGTTTCTCCCCGCTTGGGAGGTCATCTCCGGGGACGCGTTTGTTCTCTCCGTCGTGCGAGACGGATTCTTCATAGATCTTTGCGCTTCGCTCCCCGGAGGGGCTATAAGAATTTGGTCACCTCCCATGTCTGCCCTGTCGCGATCTCGTGCTTCAAAGGAGATCGAGTCTCTTTTGGAAAAGAGGGCTATAGAAAGGGTAAGAGACAGGCCGTCTCTTTCCCTTTCTCCAATTTTCGTTATTCCCAAGCGCTTGGGAAAACTTCGTTTGATACTGAACCTGAAAAGAATAAACAAATTCATTCCTCCGGTTCATTTTCGGATGGAGACTCTTGCCTCCATTCTTCCGTTGATCAAAAGGGAAGACTACGCGGTCTCGATAGATCTCAAGGACGCGTACTTTCACATTCCCATTCATCGCGCATCCCGTGATCTTCTGGGGTTCTCCTTCCTCTCGGAGACTTATCGTTTTCGTGCTCTTCCCTTCGGGCTGCGCCCGGCCCCTCGGGTTTTTACTCAAGTTGTAGCGGTGCTAGCGGCCTCTCTGAGGCGTCGCGGCCTGCGGTTGTTTTGTTACCTGGACGATTGGCTTCTCCTTGCGGAGTCGCGCGATCGTTTGTTGGACGAGACTCGTTTGCTCGTCTCTCTTACTCAAGACTTAGGTTTCCTAATAAATTGGGAAAAGTCAGAGTTAGTTCCCACTCGCAGCCCAGTTTTTCTGGGGGCGGTGTTAGACATACGGAATCAGTTGGCTCGGCCCAGTCGAGACAGGATTCTCACCATTGTCTCTGCGGCTCGCAAGCTCTTGCTGGCCAGAAGAGTCACGGCCAGACAGTGGCTTCAGTTTCTAGGTTATCTAGCCAGTCTAGTCGATGTTTTAGAGGACTGCCGGCTCCTCATGAGACCCTTTCAGAGACATCTCCTCAGGTTCTTCAAGCCGGGAAAAGACTCTCTTTTGGTCTGGATTCCAGTACCAGTAAGGATCAAGTCTCTTCTCTCTTGTTGGACGAGCGAGGTGTTTCTCGCGCGAGGCAGGTTCTGTTGACCTTGCTCCATTTCAGAAGTCGACTTCTCAGTCGTTCGGTTCTGATTCTCACGGACAATGTTACTGTGGCGGCATATATCAATCGGCAGGGAGGCACTCGTTCGGTTGCCCTGAATGCCCTAGCAGCTCAGCTGTGGAGGTAGTGTCGTCGCATGGCAATCACACCCGTGGCCTCTTTCATCCCCGGTCGGGAAAAACTCATTGCGGATTTTCTGTCTCGGGGCAGGTATCTTCCATCGGAATGGACGCTCCATCCGGAGGTCTTTTGCTGCATTTGCAGTCGCCTAGGTCCACTGGAAGTGGATCTATTTGCGTCGGTGCTAAATCACCAGCTGCCGAAGTATTGCTCCCGTGTTCGCGATCAGGGAGCATGGGCTCTCGATGCTTTCTCCCTCAGCTGGGAGAACCTTCAGGGATTCGCCTTTCCTCCCTTCCAACTGATTCCGCGTGTCTTGCGGAAAATCAGGGAAGATCGGGCGCGGGTGCTTGTAATAGCTCCCTTTTGGCCCCGGAGGAATTGGTTTCCAGAACTTACGAGCCTCCTAAGGGCTCAACCGTTCGTTCTCCCGTTAAGAGCGGATCTGGTGTTGCAGCCCCTATCGGGGATTCTTCACTTGACTGCTTGGCCCCTGTCAGGGAATCTGCAAGACAGTCGGGTCTCTCTGATAGAGCCGCGGACTTTTTAATGTCCAGTCGTAGGGTTTCTACTAGGGAAATTTACAATTCCCGTCTCTCTGTCTTTTTCCTTTGGTGCAAAGAGAGAAATCAAACCCCTTCTAAGGCTCCTATTGGTTCAATTGCGGATTTCTTAATCTCGTTATTTGACAAAGGGAGATCTATCTCTACTATCCGAGGCTACCGTGCGGCGATCGGGGCCATTCATTCGGGTTTCTCAGATGGTTCGGGGATTTCCAATTCCCCGCTACTAAGTGGTTTGATTCGTTCGTTCTTTCTGAAACGACCTTCTTTTTCTAAGTTAGTGCCGTCTTGGAGTCTGCCTAAGGTCCTGGAGGCCTTGGCGAAACCTCCTTTCGAACCGTTAGGTGAAGCTTCGCTTCATCATCTTACGGTTAAGACGCTCTTTTTGGTAGCTATTGCCTCTTGGCAGAGGCGCAGTACTCTTCATGCTCTCTGTCTTACTCCTGGTCATGTTCGCTGGGAGAGAAAAAGGCGTTAGATTGATTCCTAGGGCTTCTTTTATTGCCAAGAATCAGACAGCTGCCTCTGGCCCTGTTGAGATTTTTCTTTGTCCGCTTTCTGACTTTTCTTCGGTGCGTGAGGACAAAGTTTGGTGTCCTGTAAGGGCTCTCAAATGGTATATTGATAAGACTAAGTCTTATCGTAAGGATGATCAGTTGTTCCTGATCACTAGAGAGCCTTTTTCTCCCGCCTCTCTTGATTCCATCTCTAGGTGGATCGTTGAAGCTATTAGGGCCGCTGGCACAGAGGCTCTTTTATCCGACAGTAAGCCGCGTGCTCACGATACTCGTAGTGTCAGCACTTCTTGGGCTCTGTTTCAAGGTGTGGCGCTTGTTGATATTTTGAAGGCTGCTTATTGGCGTTCGTCCAATTCCTTCATTTCTTGCTACCTTAGGGATGTTCCCGCAGGTGAAGCTTTGTTTGCGTCAGCCACCTTGAAGGCCGCTGTGTCTTCTTTGTAGTCTTTGGTGTAATCCTATTCCCTTCTGCTCGAAACATGCCTCCCGGTCTTTGAGTTGGCGCTGGTCTGGCATAATAGGTAGGTATATATGATTTATTGCAGTAAATTTGTAAAATCAGCACTGATTTTCTTATTTACTATATAAATCTATATACCTACCTATGACCCTCCCTCTTTCCCCGCACCTTGCAAGTAACATGTTTCTTCTTGGGGTTGCTCGCAAAAGAGGAAGATGGCCGTAGCATGTTGACGCGCGTGAGTGGCGAAGGGGACAATAGGATTACGGGGGGTGCGCACAATATTGTGACTCATGTGTGATAAATTCTCGAAGGGGTCCCGTAGTCAAGACTACAGGCATAATAGGTAGGTATATAGATTTATATAGTAAATAAGAAAATCAGTGCTGATTTTACAAACTTGCTCCCAAACGATTTTACATCCTTCAACTTTATAATGTTAAAACCTCAGTCTGATACGATGTATAATTTACTGCAATAAATCATATATACCTACCTATTATGCTAGTCCCTTGACTACGCCAGCCGTTCGAGAACTTTAACACAAATGAGTCACAATATTGTGCGCACCCCCCGTAATCCCATTGTTATCCCCTTCGCCACTCACCCGCAGTAATGCGCAACGGCCATCTTCCTCTTTCTTGCTCGCCCCCGTCGAGTTTGGTTGTTGAGTCACGGCGCTCCTGAATTCTGGATATCGCATATATCCGATATCCAGTGATTCAGCTATCGATAGCAAACATTTCTTTCCAAGTACCCCGGTGTGCTGGGATGGGTACTTCCGGTACTGGCACTGTACTGTTATGGTACTGTTTGTTTATATCGGCTTTATGCGTGCAATACGGATACAAATTGCAGTGTGTGAGGTGATATTTCATGTTTTAGGATATTATTAACGATTTTATAATAACTTTACGTCGATTTGACTTTATTTCGGTGGATTTTAAAGAGTTTGAAATCACTGCAATAGCAGCAATCCCCCATTTCTATTGAGATATGGATTGGCCGTACGCCGCCTGCATTGGGGTTGCAAAAGTCTGACTTCCCGTAGCGAGCGTTGCGTTTCATGCAGGATTCTGGGTCATGGACAATAAAGATGCATCAGCATTGGATATAAATTTATATTAAAATTGCATTTAAATGAGTTACATCACGATTCCTCCATATTCAGTTTCTACAAAATGTAATGATTGGGTTTTTGAAATGTTTTCGATCTGAAATTATGAGAAATAGGCCTAAGGAAATTTGGAGCACCCTCGGATGATTTGACTGTGTTTTTGTATGCATTATGTATGTGGCAGTGGTACGTGGCAGTGGCAGTGGTACGTAGCATTTCTTTGAATACAAATAGCTTGATATTTCCTTTTTTTCTCAAAATTAAGGCAATATATCACCTGAAACATATACAAAATTGAATGATGGCACTTTAAAGAAACTGAATATGGAGGAATCATGATGTAATTCATTTAAATAAAAATTTAGTATAAATTTATATCCAATGTTGATGCATCTTTATTGTCCATGACTCAGAATCCCGCATGAAACGCAACGCTCGATACGGGAAGTCGGACTTCTGCTACCCCAATGCACGCAGCGTACGGCTAATCCATGTCTCGACAGAAATAGGGGATTGCTGCTTTTGCTGTAATTTCAAACTCTTCAAAATCCACCGAAATAAAGTCAAATCGACGTAACTCGTTAACAATATCCTAAAACATGAAATATCACCTAGCTCACACACTGCAATTTGTATCCGCATTGTGAAATTTCCGACGAATTTCCAGGTGACAGTCAAAGTAAAGAGGAAGAAAAAAATACGTACACATGTGTAGCGTCTGCGTTTCTAACACAGAGCTCTGTGGTTTCTAAGCTGTTACCGGAAGTGAGCGTCCCAGCAAAAATAACCCGAATGCTGATATCGATAGCAGATATCGCTGCATATCGGCTATATGCGATAGGGAGAATTCAGGTCATTTTGTCTTTTCAGCATGCTTTTTTGCCCTTAAAAGCACTTTTCTGCCCTTAAAAGCACTTTTCTGCCCTTAAAAGCACTTTTCTGCCCTTAAAAGCACTTTTCTGCCCTTAAAAGCACTTTTCTGCCCTTAAAAGCACTTTTCTGCCCTTAAAAAAACTTTTCTGCCCTTACAAGCACTTTTCTGCCCTTACAAGCACTTTTCTGCCCTTAAAAGCACTTTTCTGCCCTTAAAAGCACTTTTCTGACAGTACTTATTTTCGTTCTAGATTATAGTACTCTTGTGTTTTTATGTCACTTTTTGCTGATTGCAAGGGATATTTTATGTTCCTTTCCAGGCAGTTATTTTCCTGTTTACGGCCAGCACCACGTAGTTTCTGTGTGTCTTGCTGGTGTTTCCGTTTGACCCGATCTGGATTAGTTGCGGTGTTTGTCTGTAAAATTTTGTGGGTCGACGTCTGCGTTCGACCAATCCGCTTACTTCCTCTTCCTTTAAGGCTGAGGATAGACGTTGGAGCAATGTCGGCGGCCAAGTCACGGCCGGAATGCGTTTGGCCGCATTTCAAGGCTTTCTTTCCGACCTCAGATCCAGGGCGGAGGAGTTGAATGTCACTGATGGTGATAAGTTGGTTATTGATGACCTGCTGCATACTCTTTCATGTCTGTAGTGGTCAGAACTCTCCAGTGCGGCTGCTTCGATTATGAACCGTCGTAGGGTTTTGGTCCTCTCCGCCCTCGGCGTTAAGGAGACTGACATTTCGTCACTTCTCCGGGATGTCCCTTCTCGGGGTCCCTCGCTCTTTGCGGACAATTCGCTACAGTTTTTCAAAGGGAGATTGATGCGCGGAAACAGATCACTGAGATGACTAAGCAGTTCCATGCTCCCTTTAAGCCGACGCGGACTCCTTCCCGACAGAGGGCTGTTGCTCCTGCTTTGGGACAACACAGTCGGGTTTCTGTGGCCTTGCCTGCTGATGCTCAGTCATACCCCCCTCGCGGGAGAGGTGGACGTGGCATAGCCTCTTCGAGAGGTCGTCGTGGCTCTCTGCGGGGCAAGGCAACTGGTTCGCACAAGGCTAAGCCTAGTCTTTGACGGTCTTCCCCCAGCGCTTGTTCAGTCCGATATGGTAGGTGGCCGACTTCATTCTTTTCTCCCGGCTTGGGAGGCCATCACCGGGGACACCTTCGCGCTCTCCGTAGTGCGAGACAGATTCTTCATAGATCTATCCGCCTCAGGGATTCTCTCTTGGTCTGGATTCCAGTACAAGTAGAAATCAAATCCCTTCTCTCCTGTTGGAATGCAGAGTTTCTCTCGCGAGGCAAGTCCTTCCGTATCAGTCTCGACAGATGCCTCCCTGCTAGGGTGGGGCGGGCATTGCAACGGTAGTACGGTTTCGGGGGGTTGTTCTCATCTTGGGACTCTATCCAATATCAATGTCCTGGAATTCATGGCAGTTTCAGAAGACGACTTTTCAGTTGTTCAGTTCTAATTCTTACGGACAATGTCACAGTTGCAGCTTATATCATTGGGCAGGGAGGCACTCGTTCAGCCACCCTGGATGCCTTAGCTGTGCAACTTTGGAAGTGGTGTTGTCACATGGCGATCATGCCTGTTGCCTCTTTCATCTCCAGTCAAGTAAACCTCATTGCGGATTTCCTATCCCGGGCAGGTGTCTTCCATCAGAATGGAAGCTCCATCCAGAGGTCTTTTCCCTCATTTACAATTGCTGGGGCCCGCTGGAGGTAGACCTGTTTGCGTCAGCTCTCGACCACCAGCTCCCGTGTTCGCGACCGGGAAGCTTGGGCCCTGGATGCATTCTCTCTCAGTTGGGAGAATCTTCGAGGGTTTGCCTTTCCTCCCTTCCCGCTGATTCCGCGAATCTTGCTGAATATCAGGGAAGATCGGGCTCGGGTGCTTGTAATAGCTCCCTTTTGGCCCAGGAGGAATTGGTTCCTGGAGTTAGTGAGCCTTCTGGTGGCTCAACCGTTTCTTCTTCATTTGAGAGCAGATCTGGTGTCACAACCACTTCCGGGGATTCTTCACCACAGTCCAGCCGTCCCTTCATTTGACTGCTTGGCCTCTATTGGGGAGTCTGCGAGACAGTCGGGTTTTTCTGAAAGGGCCGCAGACTTTGTAATGTCCAGTCGTAGAGTCTCTACTAGGGAAATTAACAATTCCCGTCTCTCACCCTTTTTCCAATGGTGTAAGGCACGGGATCAAACCCCTTCTAAGCCTCCTGTTGGTTCAATTGCGGATTTTCTAATCTCACTGTTTGACAAAGGTAGGTCTATCTCTACTATCCGAGGCTACCGGTCTGAAATCGGGGCCATTCATTCGGGGTTTCCGGATGGCTCAGGGATTTCTAATTCCCCGCTGTTAAGTGGATTAATTCGGTCTTCTTTCTGAAACATCCCCCTCGTTCTCAATTAGTCCCGTCTTGCAGTTTGCCTCAGGTTCTAGAAGCCCTGGCTAAGTCTCCTTTCGAACCGTTAGGTGAAGCCTTGCTTCACCATCTTACGGTGAAGACGCACTTTTTGGTAGCCATTGCCTCTGCTCAAAGGCGCAGTACCCTTCATGCCTTCTATCTTACTCCCGTTTATGTTCGTTGGGAGAGAAAAGGTGTTAGATTGATTCCTATAGCTTCTTTCATTGCCAAGAACCAGACGGCTTCTTCTGGCCATGTTGAAGTTTTTCTTTGTCCACTATCTGACATTTCTTCAGTGCACGAGGACAAGGTTTGGTGTCCTGTTAGAGCTCTTAAGTGGTATACAGATAAGACTAAGACACGTCGCAAAGATGATCAGTTGTTTCTGATCACTCGAGAGCCCTTTTCTCCTGCTTCTCTGATTCCATTTCTAGATGGATTGTTGAAGCTATTCGGGCTGCCAGCCCAGAGGCTCTCTTATCAGATAGTAAGCCCCATGCTCATGACACTCGTAGTGTTAGCACTTCTTGGGCCCTTTTTCAAGGTGTGACGCTTAACGATATCTTGAGGGCTGCCTATTGGCTTTTGCCTAATTCCTTCATTTCTTGCTACCGTAGGGATGTCCCTGCAGGAGAGGAAATTTTTGCATCAGCCACCTTGAAGGAGGCTGTGTCTTCTCTGTTATCCTGTTCCCTTCTTCACGTAAAACATGCCACCCGGTTTGAATGGGTGCTAGTCTAGCATAATAGGTAGGTATATATGAATTACTGCAGTAAATTTGAAAAATCAGCACTGATTTTCTTATTTACAGCAATAAATCGATGTATCTACCTATTTGCTAGTTTCCCAAACTATGCCGTCATTCGAGAAAAACTAAGTCTAAAACGCGCATGCCCCTGCCCGCGCGCGCGTACTCCCCGTCCACCAATATAATCGCGCAGCCGCCATACTCTTCCTCTTCCTTTCTCGCCCATCAGTGAAGTGACATCTATGAGCTAAGTCTTAGCCTAAATTGCGAGATTTTTACCTCCAAAAGCGTTTTTGGTTGCTATTCGCACATTTTGGTGTATCGGACTTTTCATAAGTCAACCTCCTTCACGTTTTTTTTAATCAATTTAAATTGTCTCTTCCCCGTGTATGTACAGTATGTAAAAAAATGAGTACACCCCTAACATTTTGACAGTCATTTTATTCTATCTTATAAAGGGACAAAGCTAGAGAGGTGAAACTTTGACATCATGTAGAGTAGTTAGTCTACAACGTATGTGATGGCATATAATCACTGTACTGTGAAAACAACTCAGTGAATACTTCATTGTTACGGAAAGGGTGGCCAAAAAAGTCAGTACACCCTTTGGAGATTTTGTTATGAACTTGTCCTAAGTGTCAGTATTTGGTGTGGGCTCCACACATGATGTCAAAAGTTTGACCTCTCTAGCTTTGTCCCTTGAGAAGATAAAATAAAATGACTGTCAAAATGTTAGGGGTGTACTCACTTTTTTTACATACTGTAGGTGGTTGATACAACGCAGGAGTTTATTCCCACTCCGTATTGTGAGTTGGTTGTTGCATATAAAAATCCTGTTCACCAAATTCTCACACTCCGACCCAGATCCGGGTCGGATACCGGTTCCGGTTCGGATACCGGATCCGGTTCGGATACCGGTTCCGGTTCGGATACCGGATCCGGTTCAGATACCGGTTCCGGTTCGGATACCGGTGTTCCGGTTCCCGGATTTACCGGTTTTACCGGTTATCCGGCTAGGAAGACTGGTTTTCCTTTGTTTTCCACCACTGTTTCCAGTGGACTGGGATCCGGTTCCTTTGCTCAGATATCCGGCTCAGTGCTGTTGGGTTCCAACACCCAGGATTCTCGTCTCCCGACACAAATCGTCTCCCGACCACGTTCAGCTTTTGATCGTCCGGTCGGGGCTGCTCCCCTTCCAGCGGCGCTTGGTGCTCCGTCTGGGGAGGAATCCTGGGACTGCCTAAACCATCCTTCTTGGGATCAGGCTTCACAGTCGGGATTCTCGGAGGATGATGCCTCTTCACAGGCTGAGGTTACAACCCAGACCTTTCGGTCCCTGGCGGTAGATACTCGAGCCCTGTTGGAGAAATATCTTCCCGACACTTATTTACCGAGTAGGGTAGATTCGGGACAACAGTCTCTCCTTTTTAAAGGTGAGCGTCCCTCCAAGGGCATCCCTCCTACGGAGGACTTTAAGCGAGTCTACAATGACTTCACTTCCCAGCCTCCTTCCATTCTTGGTAAGGCTCGTCCCTTGGCCAGGGATTTCTCCTTCTCTCAGCAAGACACTCTCGGTTTGATGGTGCGCCCCGAGCGTTGGAGGAGAGGGTTGGAGGCCGTCTTCAGTACTTTCTTCCCGCCTGGGAAGAAATTACCGACGACAAATTCGTGCTCTCTATTGTGCGAGGAGGCTTCTGCATAAAGCTCGCAGAGCCCCTCCCACACGGAGCCATCCGCCGCAACCCTCATACACTATCGCCCCCCTATCTAGAGCACATCTCCACCGAGATTCAAGAGCTGCTGGAAAAGGGCGCGATCGAAAGGGTAAGAGACCACCCCCATCTGTGTCTCTCCCCTATCTTTATAATTCCCAAACCCTCGGGGGAAACTCGGAATGATCTTGAATTATGAAGGTCATAAATACCTTCATACCAAGAGAGCGTTTCCGCATGGAAACCTTGGCCTCGATTCTTCTGGCGATCAGACCGTCAGATGTGGCCATTTCGGTAAACTTGAAAGATGCTTACTTTCACATACCGATACACCCTTCTTCAAGGGACCTTCTCGGTTTCTCCTTTCAAGGCGAAACTTTCCGGTGCAAAGCCTTACCTTTCGGCCTGAAACCGGCACCTCGAGTCTTTACTCGAGTAGTCTCTGCCCTAGCCGCTTTCCTCAGGTATCGCTGTCTGAGACTTTTCACTTATCTGGACGACTGGCTCCTGGTGGCGAGCTGGTGGTCCTTCGCTCACACATGGACCTACTTCTCCGTACCACACAAGCAGTAGGATTCATAGTCAACTGGGACAAGTCGGAGTTGACTCCTTCGTTCCTTCTTCAGGGCAAGTCTCTTCGCACGCCCCTTCCGTCGGTCACCATCTCGACGGATGCCTCCCTTCTGGGGTGGGGCGGCCATTGTTCGGACCAGGTGGTCTCGGGGGACTGGTCACACCTGTGCACCTTGCCCCACATCAATGTGTTGGAATTGATGGCAGTCTTCATGTCTCTCCGTCATTTCGAGAACATGATTGTAGGTCGCTGCCTACATCAACCGACAGGGCGGGACTCGTTCCTCTACCCTGAACGATCTGACCGCCAAACTTTGGAAGTGGTGTCGGTCTCACCGAGTGATTCCGATCGCCTCCTATGTTCCCGGGCGGGACAATCAGATTGCAGATTTTCTGTCCCGGGGCATGTGTCTTCCCTCCGAGTGGACACTGAATCAAGAGGTCTTCGATTACCTCAGTTCAGTCTGCGCCCCCTCTAGAGATAGACCTGTTTGTGACATCTCTCAATCATCGCCTCCCAAGATACTGCTATCGAGTGTGAGATCCGGAAGCTTGGGCCTTCGATGCGTTCTCCCTTCAGTGGGAGAACTTCCGGGGTTTCGCCTTTCCGCCGGTCTCCTTAATTCCTCAGGTCCTGGGGAAGATTCAGGAGGATCAGGCGTGGGTTCTGCTCATAGCACCTTGTTGGCCGAGGAGACCTTGGTTTCCTCTTCTTCCGTCTCTGCTGGACGGTCGGCCTCTTTCCCTTCCCCGGAGAGCAGACCTCATAGCTCAGCCCCTATCGGGGATCCTCCACCATCGTCCAGCGGCTCTACATTTGACCGCCTGGCCTCTGTCGGGGAGGATGCGAGGACGGCAGGACTCTCAGAGAGAGCCTCCCAGTTCATAGTCCAGAGCAGAAGAGAATCTACCCGAGCTGTTTACAACTCGAGATTAGAAGCCTTCCATGCTTGGTGTGGGGAGAAGGGATTTTCTTCCCGTTCTGCCCCGGTTGGTGCTATTGCGGACTTCCTGATCGCCCTTTTCGATAAGGGCAGATCCCTCTCTACCATTCGTGGTTACCGTTCCGCTATTGCTGCGGTTCAATTTACTGCAATAAATCATATATACCTACCTATTTTGCCAGTAGTCTTGACTACGGGACCCCTTCGAGAATTTAACACACATGAGTCACAATATTGTGCGCACCCCCCGTAATCCTATTGTCCCCTTCGCCACTCACGCGCGTCAACACGCTACGGCCATCTTCTCTTTCTTGCTCGCCCCCGACGAGATAGGACGTCTAGTCACAGCGTTCCTGAAATCAGGTCGTATAGTATCTTTTAGGCGCGCTTTTTCGCATATTTAAAGCACTTTTAGGTACCTATATTCGCTTAGATTATAGTACTTTGTGTTTTAGTAGTCACTCTTGCCGATTGCAAGGGATATTTTGATTCCTTTCTTGGCATTTATTTTTCTCTTTCACGGTCAGCCCCACGTAGATATTTCTGTGTGTTTGCGGGTGTTTCCGTTTGTCACCGAGCCTTTGGGTTTGGTGTTTGTTCTTACGGTTTTGGCTGTGAAAATTTTTTGTGCGTATCTCCCAAATAAATTTTAGTCTTATTTACTGCATTCACTTGAAGTATTTCTTATTTTGAAAAGTATACTTTATTGTTTTATTGCAGTGGTATGGATTTGGAAGAAGAAGCAGTTAGGTCACGGAGACCTGCTTCTTCCGAAGAGTCGTCTAGCAAGACGACTCGGCCTTCCAGAACTCTCCCGAGTACTTCGGTACATGGGGGAGGGAGGAGGGCTAAGGGTAAGTTGCCTAGTGGTGTTTCCTTGCAGAGTTTGCCAGTCTCGGAGCTTGCGGCTTCGGGACGGGTGGCGTTAACTGAGTCTGGATTGTCAACTCCGAAGCCCGTGGTTTCGGGGTGGGTGGCGTCAGATTCTAGTGGTTTGGATATCTCGAATCCAATCCCCCGGTCGTCAAGACCAGAAGGGGGGGCGGTTGTTTCCCGTACGGTAGCGTTCACTCGCTCTGATCCGTTAGGGGAGACGCGCCCCACTACTGCAGGGCAACCCACGGGCTTAGTCCATGTTGGTCTGGGTTCTCAAACCCTAGCCCCCGGCTGACGCCATATGTTGGAACGAGTACTTCCTGGGCTGTCTACATTGCCAGCTAATGGGAATGCTCGAGCTAACAATTATGGACGCTCTTCGAAGCAACAGGTGTTTTCACCTGAGTGCGTGACTACTAGTGCTCCCCTATTGCCGCTCTCTAGCGGTCCAATAGTGGGTTCACACGCCTTTAGTAGTCATCGGGCACATACCGAGTCATCTCGGTCTGCCCCCGCACTGGGTGCTTTTAGCTCCCAACCCATGGCTATTGCATCTTCTTGCTTAGCCAATATGGGTGATTTGGGCGATTCTTTGGGCTTACGCCCTGAGCGCTCTAATCCCTTTAAGGGAGGTGAACGTTTGCGGTCCTTTGTCTCATTCCACTCGGGTGGAACCAGACTTGGAGGCGGCCTCTCAAGCTTCAGTTTCTGAATCGCTTGGGCAGGCGGAGCCTCAATCGCTCGCCCTGTGTGGGATGGAAGCGATTGCTTTGTTGTCTAAATATCTCCCTGAATTTCAGTCAGCCCGCGCGCAGGGTTCGACTTCGCGTTGGTTTAAGCAGCAGGATTCCTCCGAGGGTATTGCTCTCGAGGAGGATTTCAAGCTGGAGTATGACCGCATTGAGGCTGCGCTGTTGGTTAAGCGCCCTACTGCGGTTAAGGGTAAGGCTTTCGCCTTCGGTTCTCAGGATTAAGACAGCTTTTTCAAAGCTAAGACTCTTTCTCCTGAGATTTTAGAAGTTGGTCGTCGCTTGCAGGCGACTAATCCGCTTACCTCCGCTGCGTTCAAGGCGGAGGATAAGCTTTGGTCTAATATATCTCTCCGACCTTAGGTCCAGGGTGGAGTTGAATGTTACTGATGGTGACAAGCTGGTTATTGACGACTTGCTGCATACTCTTTTTTGTCTGCAGTGGTCGCAGCTTTCCACCGCAGCTGCTTCGGCTATGTTCCGTCGCAGGACCTTGGCTCTCTCGGCACTGGGTGTTAGAGAGTCGGGCATTGCTCAACTTCTCCGGGATGTTCCGTCTCGAGGTCCTTCGCTTTTTGGTGGTAAATTCGCCACGGTTTTTCAGAGAGAGATTGATGCGCGAAAACAGATCTCGGATATGACTAAGCAGTTTCACACTAGCTCTAAGTCAACGCGGGCCCCTGTCCGGCGTAGGCCTGCTGGTCCCGCTTCGGGTCAACGCAGTCGTGTGTCTAGGGTCCCGCCTTCTGAGCCGCAGCCTCCTCCTTCTCGCGGGAGAGGGAGTCGTGGCAGGGGCTTTTCGAGAGGTTCTCGTAAGGCGACGGCTTCGCATAAGGCCAAGCCTGGGTTTTGATGTTTTTCCCCGAGCGTTTGTTCTTCCGAATTTGGTAGGTGGCCGACTTCATTCTTTTCTCCCCGCTTGGGAGGCCATCTCCGGGGACGCGTTTGTTCTCTCCGTCGTGCGAGACGGATTCTTCATAGATCTTTTCGCTTCGCTCCCCGGAGGGGCTATAAGAATTCGGTCACCTCCCATGTCTGCCCTGGCTCGATCTCATGCTTCAAAGGAGATCGAGTCTCTATTGGAAAAGAGGGCTATAGAAAGGGTAAGAGACAGGCCGTCTCTTTCCCTTTCTCCAATTTTTGTTATTCCCAAGCGCTCGGGAAAACTTCGTTTGATACTGAACCTGAAAAGAATAAACAAATTCATTCCTCCGGTTCATTTTCGGATGGAGACTCTCGCCTCCATTCTTCCGTTGATCAAGAGGAAGGACTACGCGGTCTCGATAGATCTCAAGGACGCATATTTTCACATTCCCATTCATCGCGCATCCCGCGATCTTCTGGGGTTCTCCTTCCTCTCAGAGACTTATCGTTTTCGTGCTCTTCCCTTCGGGCTGCGCCCGGCCCCTCGGGTTTTTACTCAAGTTGTAGCTGTGCTGGCGGCCTCTCTGAGGCGACGCGGCCTTCGGTTGTTTTGTTACCTGGACGATTGGCTTCTCCTTGCGGAGTCGCGCGATCGTTTGTTGGACGAGACTCGTTTGCTCGTCTCTCTTACTCAAGACTTAGGTTTCCTAATAAATTGGGAAAAGTCAGAGTTAGTTCCTACTCGCAGCCCAGTTTTTCTGGGGGCGTTGTTAGACATACGGAATCAGTTGGCTCGGCCCAGTCGAGACAGGATTCTCACCATTGTCTCTGCGGCTCGCAAGCTCTTGCTGGCCAGAAGGGTCACGGCCAGACAGTGGCTTCAGTTTTTAGGTTATCTAGCCAGTCTAGTCGACGTTCTAGAGGACTGCCGGCTCCTCATGAGACCTTTTCAGAGACATCTCCTCAGGTTCTTCAAGCCGGGAAAAGACTCTCCTTTGGTCTGGATTCCAGTGCCAGTAAGGATCAAGTCTCTTCTCTCTTGTTGGACGAGCGAGGAGTTTCTCACGCGAGGCAGGTCCTTCACTGCCCCTCTCCCGTCGATATCGGTTTCGATGGACGCCTCTCGGTTGGGGTGGGGAGGACACTGCAACGGCAGCACGGTTGTGGGGGATTGGTCTCATCTTGGGACTCTTCCCCATATCAATGTCCTGGAGTTTATGGCAGTTCTGTTGACCTTGCTCCATTTCAGAAGTCGACTTCTCAGTCATTCGGTTCTGATTCTCACGGACAAAGTTACTGTGGCGGCATATATCAATCGGCAGGGAGGCACTCGTTCGGCTGCCCTGAATGCCCTAGCAGCTCAGCTGTGGAGGTGGTGTCGTCGCATGGCGATCACACCCGTGGCCTCTTTCATCCCCGGTCGGGAAAACCTCATTGCGGATTTTCTGTCTCGGGGCAGGTATCTTCCATCGGAATGGATGCTCCATCCGGAGGTTTTTTGCCACATTCGCAGTTGCCTAGGTCCACTGGAAGTGGATCTATTTGCGTCGGTGCTAAATTCATTCGGGTTTCTCAGATGGTTCGGGGATTTCCAATTCCCCGCTACTAAGTGGTTTGATTCGCTCGTTCTTTCTGAAACGACCTTCTTTTTCTAAGTTAGTACCGTCTTGGAGTCTGCCTAAGGTCCTGGAGGCCTTGGCGAAACCTCCTTTCGAACCGTTAGGTGAAGCTTCGCTTCATCATCTTACGGTTAAGACGCTCTTTTTGGTAGCTATTGCCTCTGGGCAGAGGCGCAGTACTCTTCATGCTCTCTGTCTTACTCCTGGTCATGTTCGCTGGGAGAGAAAAGGCGTTAGATTGATTCCTAAGGCTTCTTTTATTGCCAAGAATCAGACAGCTGCCTCTGGCCCTGTTGAGATTTTTCTTTGTCCGCTTTCTGACTTTTCTTCTGTGCGCGGGGACAAAGTTTGGTGTCCTGTAAGGGCTCTCAAATGGTATATTGATAAGACTAAGTCTTATCGTAAGGATGATCAGTTGTTCCTGATCACTAGAGAGCCTTTTTCTCCTGCCTCTCTTGATTCCATCTCTAGGTGGATCGTTGAAGCTATTAGGGCCGCTGGCACAGAGGCTCTTTTATCCGACAGTAAGCCTCGTGCTCATGATACTCGTAGTGTCAGCACTTCTTGGGCTCTGTTTCAAGGTGTGGCGCTTGTTGATATTCTGAAGGCTGCTTATTGGCGTTCGTCCAATTCCTTCATTTCTTGCTACCTTAGGGATGTTCCCGCAGGTGAGGCTGTGTTTGCGTCAGCCACCTTGAAGGCCGCTGTGTCTTCTTTGTAATCTTTGGTGTAATCCTATTCCCTTCTGCTTGAAACATGCCTCCCGGTCTTTGAGTTGGCGCTGGTCTGGCATAATAGGTAGGTATATATGATTTATTGCAGTAAATTTGTAAAATCAGCACTGATTTTCTTATTTACTATATAAATCTATATACCTACCTATGACCCTCCCTCCTTCCCCTCACCTTGCAAGCAACATGTTTCTACTTGGGGTTGCTCGCAAAAGAGGAAGAAGGCCGTAGCGTGTTGACGCGCGTGAGTGGCGAAGGGGACAATAGGATTACGGGGGGGTGCGCACAATATTGTGACTCATGTGTGTTAAATTCTCGAAGGGGTCCCGTAGTCAAGACTACTGGCATAATAGGTAGGTATATAGATTTATATAGTAAATAAGAAAATCAGTGCTGATTTTACAACCTTGGTTTTTCTGATGGTTCGGGAGTTTCGAACTCTCCCTTCTTGACTCATTTGCTGAGGTCGTTCTTTTTGAAACGGCCAGCGAATCGCCAGTTGACTCCTGCGTGTGGAGCCTTCCTTTGGTTTTGGACGCCTTGGCCAAACCGCCCTTTGAGCCGTTGTGCAAAGCGTTGTTACACCATCTCTCGATTAAGACTGCCTTTCTCGTCGCTATTGCTTCTGGGCAGAGGAGAAGCACTATTCAGGCTCTCTCTACGGCGCCCGGGCATATCAGATGGGAAAGGCAAGGTGTACGTCTTGTCCCTCGACCTTCGTTTATTGCCAAGAATCAGACGGATTCTTCTGGCTCAATCGAAGTGTTCTTGAGTCCTCTGTCAGAATTCTCTTCTGTCAAGGAGGATAAATCTTGGTGCCCTGTTAGGGCTCTCAAATGGTACTTGGATAGGACTTAAGGTCTTTCGTAAGGATGATCAGCTCTTTCTCATTTCCCGTCACCCTTATTCCCCAGCATCACGGGAGACTATCTCCCGTTGGATTGTCGAGGCTATCCAAGCTGCGGGTTCGGAGGCTCTCCTGTCTGAGAATCCTCCAAGAGCGCATGATACTAGGAGTGTTTCTACTTCCTGGGCGCTTTTTCAGGGTATTCCTTTGGAAGACATTTTGCGGGCTGCCTTTTGGCGTTCCCCTACTTCCTTCACATCCTTCTATCTTAAGGATGTTCCTTCGGGTGAGGTTAGATTTGCTACCTCTGGTTTGAGAGCTGCTTCGTCTTCCCTTTCTGCCCCGCGTTAGTTCCTCCCGTCCTGGGACATGCCACCCGGGTATTTATCCGTGCTATTCTAGCAAATAGGTAGATACATCGATTTATTGCTGTAAATCAAGAAAATTATATTTAATTTTGTTATTTACTATATAAATCTATGTATCTACCTATGTCCCTCCCTCCAGCCCCTCTCCTCATCTGACATCATGTCCTAGATCTGTCTCTGACTGCTCGGGAGAGGAAGAGTATGGCGGCTGCGCGATTATATTGGTGGAAGGGGAGTACGCGCGCGCGGGCAGAGGCATGCGCGTTTTAGACTTAGTTTTTCTCGAATGACGGCATAGTTTGGGAAACTAGCAAATAGGTAGATACATAGATTTATATAGTAAATAACAAAATTAGATATAATTTTCTTGATTTACTAGATAAATCTATATCCCTACCTATGACCCTCCCTCCTTCCCTTCGCCTTGCAAGCAACATGTTTTACTACTTGGGGTTGCTCGCAATAGAGGAAGATGCCCATTGCGTATTACTGCGGGTGAGTGGTGAAGGGGATAACAATGGGATTACGGGGGGTGGGGGTGGGCACAATATTGTGACTCATTTGTGTTAAAATTCTTGAACGGGTACTAGTCAAGTGACTAGCATAATAGGTAGGTATATAGATTTATCTAGTAAATAACAAAATGAGTGGTGATTTTACAAATTTTTGAGTTATTAACAATCAAACATCTCCAAAGTTTTTTTAAATACCTAGTAGTAGTGGAGAGTCGCGCTCTGCATTGGATATGCTTGTAGAGAAAGAGCAGCATAGGCGAATAAAACAAATTTTTTTAAAAAGAAAAAATTTGTCCACAGAGAATTGTCCACAGATACGTCATTCGTGGACTAAGTCCACTGGAAACATGGAAAATGTCGGCCCCCATGCATGTGCAGCAGACGATGAGCGAAAGACGTGTTTGGGGGATCATCATTCTATAACTTTCTTCATAGCTGTCCAATTCTGCTAAATCTGGTATCAAATTAACCAGCAAGTTACGCTTCATATAACAGCAATAGACAAAAAATAAGGTTGGATTTCCCTTTAAGGAAAACTCTGCAATGTGTTGTACAATCAAAATTTCATCAATGGTTGAGTTCTTGGAAAGGTAAAAAATAATGTGTGAGCTTTCTCATTTGTGACCCGACGCCTCAAAACCTACAATAAGTTGCCAAAATTATTTTTCTTGTTTTATATTATTTTCTGAAAGTAGAGATTCTCACCTTTCCAATGGTATATCACTTGCCTAGTTTAGTCAATTATAACACATTAAAATATCACATTTATAATCAGTATGTAACCAGCAATCAATAACTCCTATTCAGAGAAAATGGCCATTAAAGTTCGGAACAAAAGAGTGCTAAACCTTCGCTCTCTGTGTGCGCCCAAGTAAAACTGGGTATTGAAATGGCCGTAGCAACAGATATGAAGGGATTATCAGATTAGGCTGAATTTCGGTACACTGCTCCAGGAGGACCTCTTCATTACTCACTCCAAAAATCAATGTAATACCGTTAGAGGTAAAGTAGTAATTTGGCATTGAATGAAAGTATTACAAAAGCTCTCCAAACATTCATTAGCTTGACAGGTGAAAAAAAAGGAGTCATTTTAAAATGCCCCAAAAACATTTTTTTAAGTCGAATTACGACTCACAAACTTGAGACATGATAGAATGATGATGAAACTACCCATTTCTATCAAAAACAGAAAATCGACTGATCCAAGTAAATTTACTATTTTGGGCTGTTTGCTACGTTGTGGTCCGTGCGACTTATTGTAGGTTTTGAGGCGGCGGGTCACATTTTATGTCAGTTTGAAAGAACATCTTAGTAGAAATGTCCTCTGAAAAGGATTGCTCTTCAAATGCCCTCATATTCAAAATATGAGAAACAGCTTAAATGTGTGGGCCGAACATGTGACCCTTTTTGACCCCCCCCCCCTTCTCTCTCTCTCTCTTTATCTCCCCTCTCTCTCTCTCTCTTTATCTCCCTCTCTCTCTCTTTATCTCCCTCTCTCTCTCTCTCTCTCTCTTTATCTCCCCTCTCTCTCTCTCTTTATCTCCCTCTCTCTCTCTTTATCTCCCTCTCTCTCTCTCTCTCTCTCTAGCTCTCTTTCTATTTAGCTCTCTCTCTCTCTCTTTTACTCTGAAATGTTGTCTTAAATCCTTGCTCTTCATTTGGGACCCTTGGAATTCTGTAGTATTTCTGTTTGATATCTTGGGAACTTACGACATGTATGCTTATGTTATGAGTCAGATTTTATTTAATTGTTACACTAGTTAAGAAGCATCAGTTGAATTCAATACAATTTTACATTTTCCACAGTAAAATAGAAAAATAACACAATGGCTATTATATTGATTGTACAAAAAATATTTGCCTATACACAAATGGCACAATAATAAAGAATTGTTTCATTTTCATGACTAAATAAAGCATACATTTTTGGATTGTTACAATTGGCTCAAAATTAAAGTTGGAAGACAGCAAACAGTAAATTTAAATTAAAACAAGTTAAAGGCCCGAGCACATTTTACAACTGACTTGACAACTAAATTTTGAAAGAAATTTCAATAGGATGAGAAATGAAACTTTACGAATGTAAACTCTTCCTTATTGATGTCCCGAATGGTCAAATGAATAGTAAAATCTAAAAGATTACTTTTCATGTGACTATACAGGACCTCAATCAGTCAGATTTTAAATTTTTTGTATCTAATTTTTAAATATTTTTTAATCCAATGATTTTACTATTTACTCCCAAATCTAGTTGTAGTTCCTTAAGTATATGATGGGCTTTAGAACAACCAGTTGATTTACAGATTCTAGGCCTAACAGATTCACTGAACATTTGACATTTTTTTGTTACTTGAAATGAAAAAGCATCAACAAAATTTGAATTTATGTGAAACATAAACTTCCTACAAACATGCAAGTACACTACAGTCACTTCCTTTCTTGGGGATACAACTCATTTCTTAAAATCAAACCTACTACATTACACGAAACTTTCACTTGCCTTTAATGTTCATGAATTCCACGAGTGTTTCAGATTCATGAAAGTTTCATGTCGTGAACGTTTCTGGTTTTATAGTAATGTGTAAGTAAAGAGGTTGAAATTACATCACCTTGAATCAGCCTAACGTTTGTTATCTGGTGTTATAGTCTCATCAAGCTGAGCTAGATTTATTCTTGAAATAAGAGTGCTAATCATCTACTTGTACATATATGCTCAGAAATGTAATACAAATCAACAATTCGAGCACTGTCCACCAGCTACACTTTTCAGTGATGTGTGTACTAAGCACATGGTACTACACTGATGCGATTGTATATGGATTGGATACAGTATTTGGTATATGGGAGGCAGTTGGTGGTGCCCAGCCTGTCATTTGATATCTGTAGGTCATTATGAATTTTCACTATATTACTAATATACAAACCAATATGACCAAGAATAGACTCGGAGGTACCCCACATTTGACATTCACATTCTCTCTGCAAAAGTCATTGATAGTGAAACATTTTTGGTAAACCTACAATATTACTTCTTAGATTATTTTGTGAGAATAGCACTTTTGATTACCCTGTTCATCCTCATTTCTTTTTGAAACTGTTATCTCTTTAAAAGCGATATCTTTGAATTATTATGAATTTAAACCTTGTTATTATACAAACAATAAAGGGCCAAGAATAGACACTTGAGGAAGCCTAGACTGAGGATTTTTTCTGCCACTGTCATTGACATGCACCTTCGATATATCGAAGAAAGAGTAAATACTCAGGAGTCAAATAAAAACACCGCAGGAGCCAAAAATTTGGACTGATGTTTCGGTCAAAGTCCTTTGTCAAAGTAAGACTGAAAATAAACAGTCTGATGCAAAAAATTAAGAAGACGCATAAGTTGCCAAGATACAAATAATAAAAATAATAAAAGTAAGCTCGACGCATGATGTAAGCGCTAGGGAGTGACGCTACAAAGGAAGGAAAAGTTGGTGCGTAATTTCAAAAAATAAGATGCAAAAATTAAAAAGACGCAGAGTAGAAATTATTTTATTGCGCAGAATCTTCTTTTGTGACGCCATGTATCTTTGAATTGCGCTTTTCATTTTTTTTTTGAGTATGAGTATGCGTTTGAGTTTATTAACAACACATCACATGAATGACAGTATACTCATTAATATAAAGAGTAATAATATTACACGAATACATATACATAAAAAAGTACTTATCTACATGAAATTTATATAAATGGATTTACAATAATATGTAGTCATAGTTTGTAGATCAATGAATAATCAACTGCGTGATTACCCTTAACTGAATGTCATATAGTTGCACTATTTACACTAAGATATAGTTGCTAATTGGAACTAGAAGTTAGCACAAGTGCTAGTCGAGCCTAGATCCATTCTTTTGGCAAGATGCTTGCTTTATTTTCTTTATATCAACATTTTAGATTCATCTTGTATTCACAAATATTAAAAGACAATACAGTATAGTTACATTTCTTGAGGAGAGAAAATACCAAAAGCAGTGAATTTTCTTTTTCAAATTATAATTACAGAAATAACGTTTGATTAAAAAAAGAATCTATTTTTACACAAAAAAGATTCATTATCAGATGTATGATGTATGTACAGTAGAGTGAAAATTGAAAAAATGTATAGCAAATGTGGTATTACAGATTACAAGTAATACATAAATAGATAAATTTAAAAATATAAAAAATAAAAAGATGCAATTAAACAGACATTAAAGCTTAATCCTAAGCTATAAAGATCATCAAATACATGTATATGATAAATGGAGTACATAAAAAACAGTTGAGTTTTAAGCTCACAACATCAATTACGTTGAAGGTTGCTTGATAGTTGTCTACAAAGGTTGACCTTGAAGATGTAAATCTGATTTCATGTGGAAGACTATTCCACAGCTTTGTTCCAACAAACGAAATGCTAAACTGTCCTTGCCTTGTCTTACATTTTGGTACACAGAGTAACCCATTTTCCTTCCCTCTTGTTGCATATCTGTGCTGTATGGTCTGACAATATTCTACTAGTGAGTGTGGTAATTTACCTTTCACCAGGTCATACATAAATGTTGATACGTAAAGTTCATGGAGTTGAAAAATATTGAGTATTCCTAGGCTTTGGAAAAGAGGTTTTGAGTCTGTTCTAATCGGACTAAAAGTGATTGCCCTCATTGCCATTTTTTGACAAATATATATACAATTTAGATTACTTTTGTAAGTACTCCCCCACACCTCTATTCCATAAGAGATGTGAGGCTGTATAAAAGTCTTGTATAATAACACAAGTATATGCTTTGGTACAAAATGTCTAAACTTAAACAGAATGCCTACTTTTTTGCGTATGCACTTGTTTATTTTCTGAATATGTTTTTTTAATTTAAATAGCACAAAACAATTAACATTCTAGTAAAAGGCGAATTTTTTTTTTTTATTGTATAACGTATATCATCGCAAAAAGGGCGTTACAGAGAATTAATGGATTCAAAATGTAAGTATACAGTATATGTTTAGAATTAATTTGATTCAATTTTCATTTATGGCAAAAAGAATTGTATAATAACTACCTTTTGTGTGCGATAAGGTATTTTTAGTAAATCCCCAAACTATAGATATAATCAAGAAAAACAGAAATCGCCCTAAATCCAACTTTAGACGTTAGATACCCAGGAGTTATACATACACTGTACATAGATTTTCCATGTTATATTATACGAAAATGAGTTATTCCTTCCGAACAAAACTTTGTAGCAATATAAGTAATTTGGCGCCCTCTACGTTTATATCCATAGAATGCCTCCTACCCCTACGGAAATGGGAAAAAACAGTGCCGAAAACGTTAAGGTGAAATATTCAACTTAACGTCAGCTTCCCCCTTACGTCTAATATTTTGCAAAAAAAAATTGCCTTAAGTAGGAATTATGTATATACAAACATTAAAGGATCAAGAATAGACCCTAGAGGAATCCCAGATTGATATTACTTCTCATGGTTATGTGGGAATAACACTGTTGATCACTCTGTTCACCCTCATGTCCTTTTCAAATTGAGCCCAAAAAAGATCCTGTCCATCTTCATCTTCTGTCACCAACAAATAAGGTTTGTTCCTACTTAACAAGAGTCTCACAAGGTATGGTAAGTTAGCTTCCTGGATGTCCTCCAGGAATATCAAGATAATCTTGTCTAGTTTGGTGTCATTCACATGCTCCACGGCCATTCGCAGCTTGGTCATAAACCAGGCATCATCCACTGACTGGTTGCTAAGCAACAAGGCTGTCTTGAAGCTGTTTTCAATGTTATGATACAAAGCATCCAAATAGTACATCCCTAGGTTAAGATCATCATCTCCAAAGGCTACTCTCTCAAGATGAGGCATATTCTGTACCAGTTCAGGTTTCAGGCCTTCATGAACCCATTTTTTATCTGCCTCATGGAACATTAGATTGAGCTGATATTCATAGTCACCTGGATCCACATCCTCTGTGACTTCATGATAACCAAGGACAGCTAGTTTCAGCAGAAATAGCTTGTGGTTTAACCACCAATGCTTGTAGTAAACCAGAATGCAAAGGAACAAGATAGCAATAACTGCAATAGTAACTCCTGTAACAAGGAAGATGTTGATGCCACAGTATTGTTCAGGGTGAAATGACACAACTGGTTGGTTGACAAGAGCCTTGAATGAAGTACTTGAACACAAAGTTTCGTTCTGAGGCTCCAGGTTAATAGTGGTATTACGGAGCCAATGTGTAAACCAGGCTAGTTGGCAAGTACAACTGAATGGGTTTTCTGCAAGTTTGAGCCGATACAAATGAGGTGGTATAATGGTACCTGGTGCTATTGTAGAGATCTGGTTATTTTGTAGATACAACTGCTTCAAATGACTTGTGCCGTTGAATAAATTCTTTTCAATTGATGCTATTTTGTTGTACTGGAGAAGCAGATCTTGTAAATTGTACAAATGCTGGAACGCATTTTCAGAAATCTTCACAATCTCATTGGAATTGAGCCGTAGTTCGTGGAGTGCAGTCAAATTCTTGAATACTTCTGATGGAAGCACACTCAAGGAACAGTCGGTTAGATCAAGCACTTTCATATTTATAAGAGGAGAGAATATCCAAGGAACATTAGGCAAGCCCCTCAGGTCATTGCCTTTCAATTTAAGAGTGTGTATGGATAACAGCCCCATGAAAAGTGATTCATTTGCAATATCATTCACCAAGTCCTGAGCATGAATATGTGAATGAGACATATTAAGTGTGCGTAATGCTGATGTGTGGGTAAATTGATGAATGGTTGCAAATTGTAGTCCCTGGCCAATGTAGGAGCAGTCCAAAAAGACCAGGTTTCCCATCTCAGCAAAAGAACCGTTGAGAATAAACCTGTTTATATCGTACATTTCAAGAACCTCTAGAGCTGTCATGGCTGTGAAGGTATTGCTGTCAATAGTGTATAGTTCATTTCCCAATAATCTTAGAATTCTTAATTGGGATAAGCCGATAAACATGAGTCTTCCAATATAGGTGAGCTTATTATATGATAGGTCGATTATTTGCAAATTAGTTGTGTTCCAAGAACCGTCTTTGATGGAATTGATATTGCTACGAAAAAGATCCAGATTTCTAAGAGATGAGCTGCCAGCAAACCAACATGGTTCCAAGGTGTACATGGTATTTAGTGCCAAGTTGATATAATCCAGATTTGTTAGACATGCAAAAGTACCATATGAAAGGTATTCGATCTTGTTGTTTGATAAATTCAATACCGTCAGTTGTCTCAGCTCACAAAAAGATTTATTAGATGTGGCTTTTATTCTATTCTTTCCCAAATCAAGGATTTCTAGGTTTTTTAAGCCCCGTAGGGCATAGTCAGGAATACATTCTATTTCATTCCATTTCAATTTTAGGATTTTAATTTTGGAGAATTGATCTCTTGAAATATGAGAGGAGCAATTCAAAGGAATGATGGAATTTATTTTTGAATATTGCAATGAAATTTCTGTAATTTCTTCATTACCTAAGAAGGAGCAAACCTCAAATTTTCCAAGGTTTACATTATCCATGTCCAGCTTGCCAACTTTCGAGAATTCAGAAAACACATTTTCTGGAAAGCTAGTCAACATGTTATACCCTAGAATGAATTTATAAATGGAACAGTTTTTGAAAGGTGCAAAGTCTTCCTCTTCAACTGATGTCAAATTGTTGTGTGAAAAATCAATTAATGTTACATTTCTCCACTCTGATACTGTGGTAGTCCCCTGCACTTTGTTGCTGTGACAAAGTCTTGGCAGAAGTGGAATTTTCCTGAGTTTGTTGTATGAGAGAATCAATGTTGAAATAAAGGTATTGTTCGTGAACAGAGTTGATGGCATTTCAGTTATGGTGTTGTTGTCTAAAATTAGCTTTTGAAGTCCTAGAAGATTCCCAAAAGTGCTGCTCTCAAGAACGTGGATGAAATTATGAGAAATATTCAAGACTTCAATAAGGTTGTAGTTGGCAAATGACGCATTGCGAAGCTCAGTGATGTTGTTAAATGACAGGTCTAATACCTTCACGGTATTAGGTAGAGACTGAGGTACAGATGTAAGTTGCAGATGAGAGCATATGACTGTAGTCGGAGTTCTGATAGTACACTGGGGATGTGAAGATGTTGTTGCATCTCCTGAAGTATCAACTGGAACGCAAACTCTCCACAGAACAAGCCAGGCTAACAAACTGTATGTAATGAAAGCCATTTTTAATTTCAAACAAATCTTCAGAAAGACCGCCTCGATGACTAGTTAATCTAAAGTATGAAGAATATTCAATTTGACCAGACAGTTTATACTTAACTTGTAATTCATGATGATGGCCATACGAGTGGATCACGTTTCATGTCAATCAATGGTTTCCTTCCTTGAGGTACACATAACAATTCCAGTTCAAGTGCCTGTTCATTAGCAGCACCATTGAACATTTCATTTTGATCAATTACATGAATTTTTAAACAAAGATAATCATTCTCTTGCAGTCATTGTCTGAATAGAACGCTTTGGTTTCTATTTATACAATACAATACAATACAATAAGCATTTATAGTACGCCCTTCCCATAAGGCTCGGAGCGTTTACAAAATATTTAAATTATAGAACACATTATAATTTGTATATAAACACAAATCAGAAAACTCTTCAATCGTCCATGTTTAGATGAATCCAAAGTCACATCTTTTGAAGAAGGAAGTAGGAAAAACACCAAAAGAAAAATGGGGAAGGTTGTCCAGAAGAGTCTGTTGACTTAAAACAAGATATTGTCGTACAAAACAAGGGAAATAATTTCAGATATCTGAAGGATATTTTTAGATTTAATTTATAGTGAAATCTGTTAATCTTATAGGCCTCTGCTAGTTACTTGTTATGAAGAAGTAACTCAAGGCTTGTATAACCTGCAGAATTATGAGATTAGGATTTTCTTGAGGTACTAGCGGGTAGGAAATATAGTTTACTAGAATTACTGGTTATGCTTATCTATTTTATGGTCAGAACTTCCTCACAATCATTGATCATCAGTATTTTTTATATTACTTTGATTATATTAAAGGAGAAATAACACTAGAATATAAAGGTATTTATATTCAAAGGTGTAATATATTCTTAATCATTGACCTGTATCACTTTAGAAATAAAATATCAGAAAAGGGTTTAAGTCTAGCACACGGTATCATCTGCTAACACTTCATGGGGGCTGCCATTTTCTTGATGACATGGAGTTGTACATGAACCATTGGAGACCATTCCGGTCAGGAAGATACTTTTAATCCACGAGCTAAATTGCTTCTCTTCATTATGAAAAAGCCCCATATATGAGGGGAAATACATAACAGGTGTATACATTTATTTCAAAATTTGAAATTTATAGATTTCTTTTTTTTCCCCTCCGGTTTTGCTAACTAGAAATCAATTTCTTGGTCTTGCCTGGCAGAGCAGAACATAATTTATACAACTCCCATTCTGAAATAAGGAATAGATTACATCTTTGAATATGAGCACATTTATATTTTGAGGTTAATTCCCCTTTAAGGAGTAACTGAAAGGGGGTAACCTCGCTGGTCATAAGGACTGCTATTTATAAGGACCACTTATTCATAAGGACTGCTATCCTGAACGTGACTAAATAAATAGCGGCTTTCTATGAATAGCGAGCGGACCCGACTGAAAGCCATTCAGAAAAAAAAAGTGTTTTGAATACAAATAAGAGACAACTATGAATTTTACCGTAAAATGTTCTACTTGGCAGGAGTGCCCCTCCCAAAATGTCATTGTGGAAGGTCACTTTACCCATTGAGCACAGGAACCAGGTTGCTCCTATATTAAGCCTATGAGAATGAGAGAATTCAGTGGTCAATGGGTTAAAGAGCAATCCAAACTTTCTAACAAGTTGAGTAGGATAAAAACACAAAATTCATAGAAACCGGGTGTTGGAAGTTTGAACAAAATCAGACAAATAGTAAGAAAGTTATGCTGAAATCATTGAATCTGTTTGTGAATAGAATGATGTCAATCCTCAAATTAGGAAATTGGTCAATCGGCTGTGGTGTTATTGGGAACAATTCTCTGATGTGTTGTACACTAAAATTTCATAACTTTCTACTACTGTTGAAGCTATTGTAGAGTTTTTGTACTTAAGCCCTCTAAAACTTGTCGTCAGATTACTTAGCCTTGTGTTGATAAATAGCAAGAAACTAGGAATACTAAGACACTGAAGATTTTGACTCCTAAAGTTTAACAATAAAGAAATGAGAGGCAAAAAATAATTTTTATGCCGGGCCAGGCATGTAAACTCCCCACAAAAGCATGTACTATACACATACATGTACGCGTAAAACCAACAGTGACACACATGCTGTCTCTGTGTGAACTTGTGAAGCCCCAAGATTGTTATGTAGGGAGCTGTCGGGATGGAAAGGTCCTAGCGTGTCGCAGTGATCTAGTGTTCCTTTGAGATATTTACACTGAAATTCACCAGAAATTATAGATGGAATATCGAATGAGCTTTTTCAAACATCTTTTTATACAAGGAGAACAACATGAGACTATATTTTAACACGTTTCTTTCCAATTCTTTTTTTGCTACCAATACTGTTCATTGTAAGCACTGTATTCATGTGTTGGTGGACTCCAAATATAGTATGTTGTTATAGGTTCTCCAAAAACAAAAAGTTCATATACTCAGTTGTAAATGAAGACATGAAAGTCGAGAGAGAGAAGGTGGATATTGCCCTCCAGCACCGTCTCATGGTGGCCAGCCTGTCAAAGCATGACGACACCCTGAATAACAATATCAGAATGTTAGAATGATGGAAAGTTCATTGAATATCATTGCTGAATAATACTGAGGGCTGGAAATAGTTTTCAAACAAGTACATGAGCACAGTATAGACTGGGAACACTTGGTCTTCTGCCATAATTTTTTTTTTTTTAATTATGTAATATTGTCTGGCCTTGAGGGAGATACCAGGAAATGTTGCCCGCACTGAAATAATATTGACCTCGTCGAAGACGAGGTCAATATTATCTCAGTAAGGGCAACATTTCCTGCATCTCCCGAAAGATAAGTCAGTCAATATTATTATTATTACCTAGGCCTATCCCTAAGTAAATGTAAATGAGGAAAGTTCATGTAGATCTATACAGTTGGGCATGTAGACTTTTATAACTAAAAAAATACAATGTACCGGGACAATGTACCGGTACTCACCTCCTTTCAATAGCCCCTTTTCCTTTAGATATTCTCAAAATATTACTACTGCATGTCTTGCTGCTTGTTTTGTATTATCCACATCTATATTCCTTAAAATGCAAGTGCTCAAATTCGTCGTCATCTAGAGATGCAAACCTAGACTTCGATCCCAGCGAGCCACGACTACTGGAAGCCGCCATGATTGTTTACATTCAGAGCAGCAGCGCCACGCCTCACAGCGCAGCTACATGTAGCTATCGCTAAGGCAAAGAAAAAAAAATTGTTGTATTGGCGTAACGGTCACTGAAAAATAGGGTAGGTAGGAAGGGATTTCCCCCCCCCCCCCAATCTGCATACATACCACTATTTATACAAGCGCCAATACACACACCCATACATGTACGTGTACACACATACATGTACATTCAAACATAGAACCCTCTGAAGATGGTTCATTTTGCTATATTTAATGGGTTTCCTGTAGACCCCAGCCTGAGATATCTCAGGCACCATCTCCAGGAGAATACACAAGATGCCAGTTAAAAGGTCAACTCTTGCTTGCTTTTTCGAGTTCTGCATCAGAATTTCGAACGCGTTTCTGGCCGCCTCAGACATAGACGAATAATCCCTGAAGTACATGTATCCCACAACGTAGCGAAAACCAAAGTCTTCGAGTATAGAAACTTTTTCCGTTAGCAATACATTCCAAAAGGGGCCTCCATCACAGTTCGATGCTTTCACATTAGAAAGTGCACAGTTGCTGTCACAATTCATGTCCGCTATTTCTTATATTATTTCTCCTAGGCTGGCATCTTTGTCACACTTCCTGAGCACGCTAAACAGTTTTTTTGGCCCGAGCATGCCCGTGATCTGTTGGGGAACAGTACATACACATGTACAATATACAACAGTTTAGTACATAATACATGCAGCTAGTTCTGTCTGCAACACTTCCAGGCGATCGCAAAGGCAGCACGATACGCGATATCGATAGCCAAAAAAAAAAACCCCTAGGGTGTGCATTTTTAGGGTCAGGCGGGTTACGCCAATACAACAATTTTTTTTTTTTTTGCCTAACTGCCTACGCTGCCCGCCGGGGTGCCGGCAATCTCGCTGTCACCTCCTTAGTATCGCATCGCACAGTCATGTCGTCTCGGCTAGCTCAAAATTTGTGGCGATCAATCGGCTGTTTGGAAAGTCCCGGATGTTAATCGGGCTCAATGCATATTGACCGCACTTTTTGTACACAAAGTTAATGGTGAAACCCGGAAGAGGGAAAATAGTCGGGGAATGATGACCGCTCAGAACTCAGAACATTTGCGGACTGTGCAAAATATGGATTTTAAATGCACCACAAAACTACCCCATATAGGTAATAATACCCAATGTAGACATCTCTCTGTTCCCCTCTTTTATCTTTATCCCTCTCTCTCTCTTCTCTTTATCTCTCTGTTCTTCTCTTTTATCTTATCCCTCTCTTTATCCCTCTCTTTCTCTTTTTAGGTCATTTTCTAATTCTTTTGAATCACTTTCAGTCTCTATCAATCTGAAATTTCATTTGATGCTTCCTCTCCTGCTGAATTCTGTTAAATTCTTTTATAATATCTTGGAACCTCAGACTTGCATAGGTTTTTTTCACACAGGCTTTATTTCCTTTTTACAATGAAAATCTTGACTGAATTCTGTTCATTTTAATTTTACATTTTCCCTAATTAACAAGAATAATGAAAAAAGCACAATCACTACCATGGTAGTCAAACCTGTCTTAGTGGCCACCTGTCTATAGTGGTCACATTTATTGCCTCCCAATAAAAAGAAACCTGTGTCTTAGAGCCTGTCTATAAAGGCCACCTGTCTACAGTGGCCACTTTTTCTGTTTCCCTTGGGTGGCCTTAATAGACAGGTTTGACTAATTATACGTAAAGTAGAGAACTGTACAAATAAGATATTTTTATTACTGAATGCAATGAAGTGTATATTTTATGATTATTGAAAGTTGAATAGTCAGACAATGCCTTTGCTAGCAAGGAGTGATTTGACAATGCCTTAGTATAATTAATAGTTGTATCCAACAATGAATGTAAATTTGAACATTTGCTATGGCCATTGCTCACCTTACAATAGACTATGAATAGTTTTGAAAAGAAATTTCAGTAGAATTAAAAATTAAGTTTAAATATTCTTTCTTATTGAGTTCTTGAATGGTGAAATTATTGTAAGTCTTCCCGTTGGAAAATAAAGTCAAATCAGCTACAAATCATTGGGCTGCCCTGCAACTGCTCTGATGTCACGACGATGCGCAGCCAATCTTTATTTGCCAATTCATGACCTCACTCAGTAAGATTTTTTCATAGTTAACTTTTTTTTATCTTAACATGTTGCAATATCTTCAAAAATCTACTCATCGTTGGTTCCTGTACAGTGGAGTATGTGATGTGCTTTAGAACAAGTTGATTTTAATAGGCCTAACATATTCATGAAGTTGATTTTACTAGGCCTAACGTATTCATTGAACATGTGACATGTTATATTGTTCTTTTAAAAACTAACAAAACATATTAATAAGAGGGAGATAAAATCCAAAATATCATGTACAGGTAATAATAATAATAATAATAATAATTAACAATTCTTATATAGCGCATAACACTTTGCGGAGCATGTCTCTATGCGCTTGTAATATGAAACCTCCAAGGTAATATGAAACCTCCCAATTATTTAATTGGATTTAAAGGTGAAATCAGACAACTGATGAGAAAGTTTTTATTGACAGGATAAATGGACAATGTGAAAATCACAAGACAAATTGGCAACTTGGTCATGAGTTTGTTACATCATTCCCTCACAACACATCAATTATTCTAATTATTTCCTTTATATAGTTAGTACAAATTCTCAATTTGTGCATGTCCCAGAATGTGATTTCTACATAACTTGAAACAAGTTAAAGGAAACAAGTTAAAGTTATAGTACGTAATATTTTGGGGGTTTTTTTGCCGGTATACACTTCCACAGAATATTTCATGATTTACTACAATAAATCAATGTACCTACCTATTTGCTAGTCTTCCGACTACGCAAGCCATTCGAGTAGTTAAAGTCACGACAGTGCATATACCCCCCTAGGATCACGCCTTCCTCTGTGCACGTACTATCTTGCGCAAAAATTCAGAGTTTGCTACTCTTTTAGCACGTTTTCTGGTGACTTTTGCCAATATTTCCGTCCTGGACTTGTTTTAATATCTGTTTAGTGTCGGTTTCTGTCTGTCACGTATTTATTTTGGTGATATTTGAGCTTAAATTCATATCTCACTTTTCACCTCTTTCGTATAGTAGCCCAGGGCATTCGCTTTGGCGTTTTGCCGGGCGCTCAGCCCTGTAACGTTTCGTTGGTGTTTCGTGTGTGTGGCTGTTGTGTGCATATACCCTTACGAGAGTGTTCTTTTGTTCGTAGTGCGTGAATGGAATTTTCCACACACTGCGCTGGAAAATTCCATTTCGTTTCACTCTCGCTTTGTACGCCCTTTTCTTTACAATTGTTTATTGTTTGACTCTTTTATATCTCCTTACAGGTGATAATGAGTTCTTCGGAGGAAGAGCAATCGAGGTCTTGGTTGCCTCCGTGCTCTTCCAATTCTTCTTCCCTCCCTTCCACTACTCTCACTTATAAGGGCGTCAGCCCAGTGAGTGTGTTGGAGACCTCTGTGTTTCGCTCGCCTACCAGCGAGTCAAACACGATGGTCAGGGGAGGTAAGGGCGTCAGTCTGTCGGCTCGCTCTGGTATTTTTGTACCGGGAGCGTCGAGCAGGACAGGCTTTATAGGTAAGTTAGGTGTTCATAAGTCTTCGGCCCGAACACCCGTCATTAGCAATTCTAGCTCCCTCCAACTCACGACCACCGCGTCTGCAGTTGGGGGGGCGGTAGCTAGTATTACCGGGTCCTCTCGACCCCCGACCACCGTCGGGAGCCTGGAGGGGGCATTAACTGGTAAGACCGCTAAGCGGTCAGCTAATGATGTTACTGGGTCTTGCCGACCCCCGACCACCGTCGGGGTGCCTAGCGAGATTTCACCCAGTGTTACTGGCTTCCCCCGACATCTGACCACCGTCGGTGTGTCTGGGGGAATTACAGCCGGTAACGAATCGGGGCTCTGGTCGGGGAAGCACAGTCCCTAGAGTTGCGGCCGAATTGCTTCTCCCCACTGGGGAGCCCGGCCCGGACAATTTCGGTAGTGAGGCTTCTATACTGCAGCCTAACACTTCCCGTGCTTCTAAACGGCCTTCTATTACGGTGGCTCACACCCCCGCTAAGAAGCTTAAAGCCAAGAAGGGTAAATCCAAGGATAAACCCAAGTCGGGTAAGAAGGCTCAGCCCTCTCTTCCCCCCCGACTCTCAATCTGAGTTGCTCAGATTAATGAGACTCTTTGCTGAGCAGCATGGTTGGGATACTAATCCCCCGACGCTGCCGGCTACTGAGACGGGTTCTCCCCAGTCAGTTGTCACTGTGATGGAGGATGTTCCCGAGTCGGACCCCGGTGTGTTCCCGGTCTCCGATATTCATGAGAACCTGGGACAATTTTGTCCGAATGCGGTATCTCGACCTACTCCTCCCGTGCCTGCGGCTCTCGGAGCCCCGCCGGGGGAGGAGTCTGTCACTGGTCCGTGGGCATATCCACCCCCATGGGATTTTCCCCACCGGACTACTTCTCCCGAATTTGATTCTGTCTCGCAGGTTTCTACCCCGTCTGTTTCAGAATCTCAGGCCGGCTACGACCCCCAGCCTTGTCAGGCTATGGCGGCAGATGCCAAGGCCCTGTTAGAGAAGTATATGCCAGAAATTTTTCCCCAAGTCCAGTGGGACAGTGATCAGCCATCGCTGTTATTCAGACAGCATGGCCAGTCTCCTGGTATTCCTCTTACAGAGGACTTCAAACAGGAGTATGGGGATAGGGAGGCACTTGCCGATGCGGGTCGGGCTACCCGACGTCCCTTTGGTAGTGCCTTCTCTTTCTATCGGGATGATACCCAGGGCTTCTTTTCAGCCAAGGGTTTATCCCAGGAAATTATGGGTATGGGACAACGTTTGAATATCAATTTCAAGTCTCAGTCCTATAGATCCGCCGAGAAGCCCCTAGTGAACTTTGAAACCAAAGTCAGGTCGGGCTTAAGGCTTTCGCCGTACCTGGGTTCACTGTTACGCCTTCGGGCCAGATCAGTTGAACTGAATGTGACCGAGGGGGACTCCAATTTGTTGGATGAACTCCTGCTTTTGTTAGCTGGACTTCAGTGGTTTCAGCTCTCATCAGCGGCGATTGACATTATGCATCAACGCCGCAAGTTGGCGCTCTCCACACTGGGAGTGCTAGAGAAAGACATCCCGCCTCTTTTGCGGGGTATCCCTTCCTCTCATCCCAAACTCTTTGGGGGCCAGTTTAACGAGGTCTTCCTCAAAGAGATAGAGGGTCGCAAACAGGCAAAAGAGATGGCCAGACAATTCTTGCCCACTCAGCCTGCTCGGTCCTTTCCGAAGTCTAAGTCGGTCTCGACAGGCGCTAACCGCTCAAATCGTCGAGTGATTGTGGCTATCCCTCGGGTTGAGACCCCTACCCTGGACAACCGTGGTAGAGGCTCGGCGAGAGGAAGAGGGGGGTGTAAGACCGCCGCCAAGGGCCCGGTCAGGCCCAAGTCGGCCTTTTGATGCCTTACCCCGAGTGCTTGTGGACAGTGTAGGCGGGCGGCTCCGGAGATTCCTCCCAGTTTGGGAGGCAATCTCCGGCGACGCCTTTGTGCTATCCGTCGTGCGCGACGGCTTTTACACAGATCTGATAAAGCCGATTCCAAACGGCGCCATCAGAATCCGCCCGCCTCCAATGTCTGCCCTTTTCCAGCAGCACATCTCCTCAGAGATCGCCACGCTGCTGGGAAAGGGCGCTGTAGAAAGGGTGAGAGATCATCCTCATCTCTGTCTCTCCCCAATTTTTGTCATTCCTAAGCGCTCGGGAAGTTTACGTATGATTCTAGACATAAAAAGAATCAACAGGTTTATACCTCCAGTGCATTTTCGCATGGAGACCTTGGCATCTATTCTGCCCTTGAGCAAGCGGGACGACCTTGCGATCTTGCGATCTCCCTCGATCTCAAAGACGCGTACTTTCACATTCCCATTCGCTCTCTGTCGAGAAATTTGCTGGGATTCGCGTTCCAGGGCGAAACGTTTCGATTTCGTGCCCTGCCCTTCGGGCTGAGGCCGGCCCCTCGAGTCTTTACCCGAATAGTGTCGGCCCTGGCCGCGTTTCTACGGAATCGCGGCCTCCGATTATTTGTCTATCTAGACGATTGGTTCCTAGTTGCAAACTCAGAGTCCCTCCTGTTGGATCAGTTATGCCTTTTACTGCGGCTAACGCAAGACTTAGGCTTTCTGATAATCTGGGAAAAATCGGAATTATCTCCCACACGTACCCCGGTGTACTTAGGTGCGGAGATAGTTATCCCGAATCAGCTTGCCCGCCCCAGTCGGGACAGAATTCGGACTATCACCATGACCGCACGGTCACTGCGAGTGGCCCGCAGGGTCAGAGCCAGACAATGGCTTCAATTCCTGGGCTATCTGGCCAGTCTAGTCGACGTCTTGGAAATGATGGCGGTCAGCCTGTCTCTTCATCATTTCAGGCCCGGTCTTGTTGGTCGCACTGTACTCGTTCTTACGGACAATGTCACAGTAGCTGCCTACATCAATCGCCAAGGCGGCACTCGGTCTTCCTCTCTGAACACCTTAGCTGCCCAGTTGTGGAGGTGGTGCCGGTCTATGAACATTATTCCGGTAGCCTCCTACATTCCCGGTCAGGACAATCTGATCGCGGATTTTCTGTCTCGGGGCAAATGCCTCCCGTCAGAGTGGACTCTTCATCCGGAGGTGTTTGCTCTTCTCCAAGAGGTGTGGGGTCCTCTGGAGATCGCTTGGCTCTTGTTGATAGCCCCACATTGGCCAGCGAGACATTGGTTTCCAGACCTGCTGAGTCTCCTGGCCGGCCACCCCTCTCGGGGATTGTTCATCAACGCCCAGCGGTCCTCCACTTGACTGCCTGGCCGTTATTGGGGAAGACGCCAGAAACTCGGGGCTCTCCGAGAGGGCCTCCCAGTTTGTAATGAGAAGCCGTAGAGACTCCACTAGAGATCTCTACAACTCTCGTCTAGGGGCCTTCTTTTCTTGGTGCGAGAATCAGGGTGTCTCGCCACGTGAAGCCCCTATTGGTGTTATTGCCGATTTTTTGATCTCCCTTTTCGATAAGGGTAGATCGATTTCAACCATACGTGGCTATCGTTCGGCTATTGCCGCCGTCCACGTTGGTTTTGCTGATGGTTCGGGAGTCTCCAACTCCCCCCTTTTGGCTAGGTTGACTCGCTCCTTCTTCTTGCAGCGTCCATCAACTCGTAGCCTGACTCCTTCTTGGAGTCTACCCAAGGTCCTTGACGTGCTTGCGAAGCCACCTTTTGAACCTTTGGGCAAAGCGTCCCTTCACCATTTAACAGTCAAGACGCTATTTTTAGTCGCTATTGCTTCGGCACAGAGGAGGAGTACTCTTCATGCTCTGTGTATCACACCGGGTCACATCCGTTGGGAGAACCATGGTGTGCGACTTATACCCAAGCCCTCCTTTATTGCCAAAAATCAGACTGCTTCCTCTGGACCAGTTGAGATTTTTCTTAGACCGCTGTCGGACCATTCCTCGGTGCAGGAGGATAAGGTCTGGTGTCCGGTGAGGGCCTTGAAATGGTATTTAGATAAGACTAAGACTCTTCTTAAGAGTGATCAGCTTTTTGTCATCACTCGAGAGCCCTTTTCCCCCGCTTCCAGAGAATCCATTTCTAGATGGATAGTCGAAGCGATCCAGGCAGCTGGGCCGGAGGCCCTATTAAGTGATGGGAAGCCCCATTAAGTGATGGGAAGCCCCGTGCTCACGATACCAGGGGCATCAGTGCCTCTTGGGCTCTTTTCCAAGGGGTGCCCCTAGTGGACATTATGAGGGCAGCCTACTGGCGCTCCTCCACGTCCTTCACATCTTTTTATTTAAAAGATGTTCTGTCGGTTGAGTCTTTTTCTAATAAGACGTTGCAAGCTGCAACGTCATCCTTGGGTTCCTGTTGACCTTCCTCTTGGGACATGCCCCCCATTTGAATCTGTGCTGGTCTAGCAAATAGGTAGGTACATTGATTTATTGTAGTAAATCAGTAAAATCAGAAGTGATTTTATTATTTGCTAGATAAATCTATGTACCTACCTATGTCCCACCCTCCTACCCCACTCCTTGCCTAGCAACATGTCAAAGTTTGTCTGAGGCTGCTCGTAAAGAGGAGGATTGTGTGCGCGCGTCATGCGTACGTGCACAGAGGAAGGCGTGATCCTAGGGGGGTATATGCACTGTCGTGACTTTAATTACTCGAATGGCTTGCGTAGTCGGAAGTCTAGCAAATAGGTAGGTACATAGATTTATCTAGCAAATAAAAAAATCACTTCTGATTTTACTGATTGTTTTCCAAATATACTAACTTTTTATGTATATAAAAAATAATATTTCATGAATTTGACAGAAAAGTATTTACTCTGTATTAGTGGATGCATGCAAAAACATACTATAAATACAACTTGGTTCAAATTATGAGGAAATTGTATGAATTCCTAGATAAAAATTTGTATTATTGATGTAAAACAATTGTTGAGTTCAGAGGCAGCAGAACGTCGGGCTCAGACAATGGAAGTGGGGGGGGTGGCAGCCAAACAAAAGGTACCCCCCCCTACTTCCATTGTCCGAGCTTGACGTTTCGCTGCCTCTGAGTAAGTTAATTGTGACTGAATGACGCCATGGACTCATGATTGAGTTGCCGATTAGTCACTAATGTATTTATAAACATGACTTATTATTGTACTATACCAAAGTATAAGGATGGGATACAGGTTATGAATTTTTAAAAATTGCAAATCACTATACATATATGGGAATTTCAAATTGGCCGAATAGGTAATGTCACTGTGATTTAGTTGCGGCCAACTTCCCCATTTGCTCCAACCCACAAAATGACTAAAATGTCATTTTTTTTCAAAATTATTACTCAGTAGGATCTTCTTTCTTTCATGAGGACCTATAACAATATGCTATCTCCAATATATTTTGAGTACTGCTACGAGGGTAAAGGGGCTTTGGAGAAAACTGCAAATTAATGATATTTCTGTGTACAACAAAAGGGAGAGTTGTCCGCAAGTATGTCACAGTCGACTCACCAAACTGCCAGTGTGAGATTCGCATAGATCTAGTGATCTCATTTTTCAACATCCATAACTTTCTTATTCCCTGTCTGATTTCTTTCAAACTTTAACACGAATCAGTTGGATTGCCCTTTAGGATGATGAAAGTTTGAAAGAAATCACCTCAAGCTCACTGCATGCTTGCATGAAAAAGTGGCAAGCTTGCTGCAAGGTTACAGCATGCTTCCAGGAAAAGTGGCAAGCTTGCGGCACAATTTCATATAAAGCTTCAAGTTTGCAATGAGCTTGCACAAAACCAAATGGAAATATTTTGTTTAAGGATAGTAGATATTTGAAAAAAATTCAAGACAGGAGAAAAATGATACTCATCATGCATTTGTTTAGAAGACACTGCCAGATAGGAGTCATGTGCTAAACTTTTATATTAAGACTACTTAAATCAGAGAAAAATTGTCCCATATGCATAGTATCACTAGAATACGAAAATGCCGTGATAATTTCTCGGCATGCCTATATGTTTACGTATTATAACAACAAGTATTCACACATGTAAAATGCCAAACTATTTTGAGAGAAAATATACAAATTCAAATCCCCTTAAATGTGACTTCTTCAGGCAAATTATTAGTGCTGATTTCAAATTGAAAAGAACTATAGATGACATAACCATGGTACAAAATGGTATCACTGAATATACATATTTCTACTTTCTACATAAAATGCTTAAATAACATATTCAATAACATATTCAGTTTAAACTAAAGCTTCCAAAATATTGGATATTTATTCAAATAGCATCTGTGAAAAAAGGAAACACTATATTTGAATTATTCATTAATTATCTACAAATTCTTAAAACGGTAACCATAAACTGGATGCAGCCTGGTACAAGATGATATGCAATGTATAATACACGTAATATAACTGCCCGGTTATATACTTTCAACTTATCCTTGTCTCGAAAATCCATATTGACTTCGTCTTTAAATGTTTATTTTTATTCCTTTGTAATGTGAATTTTGGGTAAGGCAACATCCTGTTAGTTTCTGGACAGTTACTGACTTTAAAAAATACCTGAATATTAAAAGAAAATTGTCTCATGTGTGGTAGCGTATGTTGGACTTGTGTCTCTGCATGCACACTGTACCTTGACCTTTTTCCCTTAATTGCATCCTCCATTTTAAAGCAATGAAAAAATATTGTTGTTGTTCACAATAACATAATTCTATTTTCATGTGACTCAGAATTTTAATTTCAATTTAAAGACAATGTGATATTTAATTTTGAAGCAGGATGGTGGAAGACTGGGCAGGTAACCATTATGAGTTGTGCTGGATTTTCGTGAATAGAAATGTGTAATTTTAGGTGGTATATTGCCATATCAGCGATATTTGAACTGATGATTATTGAATAAACCAAAATGTGATATATTGCAGCCCTAATAATATGATTTACACTTTATTTGCTAATTAATATACAAATAATAAGGACCAAGAGCAGTCCCCTGATAATCCCCAAATTTGATAATAATATACACCCTGCCACTGTCATTGATATCCCCTTTTTATATTACTTCTTATATTTCATGTTGGAATAACACTGTTGATCACTCTGTTCGCCCTCATGTCCTTTTCAAACTGAGCCCAAAAAAGATCCTGTCCATCTTCATCTTCTGTCACCAACAAATAAGGTTTGTTCCTACTTAACAAGAGTCTCACAAGGTATGGTAAGTTAGCTTCCTGGATGTCCTCCAGGAATATCAAGATAATTTTGTCTAGTTTGGTGTCATTCACATGCTCCACAGCCATTCGCAGCTTGGTCATAAACCAGGCATCATCCACTGATTGGTTACTAAGCAACAAGGCTGTCTTGAAGCTGTTTTCAATGTTGTGATTCAAAGCATTCAAATAGTACATCCCTAGGGTAAGATCATCATCTCCAAATGCTACTCTCTCAAGATATGGCATATTCTGTACCAGTTCAGGTTTCAGGAATTCATGAACCCATTTTTTATCTGCCTCATGGAACATTAGATTGAGCTGATATTCATAGTCACCTGGATCCACTTCCTCTGTGACTTCATGATAACCAAGGACAGCTAGTTTCAGCAGAAATAGCTTGTGGTTGAACCACCAACGCTTGTAGTAAACCAGAATGTAAAGGAACAAGATAGCAATAATTGCAATAGTAACTCCTGTAATGAGGAAGATGTTGATGCCGCAGTATTGTTCAGGGTGAAATGACAAAACTGGTTGGTTGACGAGAGCGTTGAATGAAGTACTGGAACACAGAATCTGATTTTGGGGTTCCACATTAATGTTAGTAGCACGGAGCCATTGTGTAAACCATGCAAGTTGGCAAGTACAAGTGAATGGGTTTACTGCAATGTTTAGGCGATACAAATGAGGTGGTATAATGGTGCCTGGTACTATTGTTGAGATGTGATTTCCTTCTAAGTACAAACTTGTTAGATTAGTTGTGCCTTTGAACAAGTTCTTTTCAATTGATTTTATTTTGTTGTACTGGAGAAGCAGTGCTTGTAAACTGTACAAATGCTGGAATGCAAGTTCAGAAACATTCAAAATCCGGTTATCATACAGCACTAGCTCTTTGAGAGAGGTCAAGTTTGTAAATATTTGTGATGGAATCACTAGCAATTTACAGAAGCTTAGATCAAGAGTTTGGAGATTGACCATTGGAGAGAATATCCAAGGAACATTTTGCAGATATGCCAGATTATTGCCTGTCAAGATGAGTATTTGTAATGATATCAGCCCGGAAAAGAGAGATTCATTTGTTATTTCATTTACCAAGTGAGCAGCAAGAATACTTGCTTGCGTCATATTAAGTGTGCGTAAAGATGATGTGTGAGTAAACTGATAAATGGATTCAAGATGTAGTTGGAGGCAAGAACAGTCCAAGAAAATCAGGTTTTCCATTTCAACCAAAGAACTGTTTATATTAAATATTGTCAAGTCTTTTATTATTAGGACTTCTAGAGCCTTCATGTCACTGAAGGTGTCCCGATATATTGTATACAGTTGTTTATTTCCTGTTAATGTTAAATTCCTCAGTCGAGATAGTCCAGTAAACATGGATCTTCTAAGATGGGTAAGCCTATTCTTTGATAACTCGAGCTTCTGCAAATTGGTTGTGTTCCAAAAAGTACTTATGATCAATTCTACTTTGCTAGAATAAATATCCAGATGTTTAAGAGAGGAACTGCCAGCAAACCAACCTGGATCGAATAAGTACATTGAATTCAATGTTAAATTGATATATTCTAGGTTTGGTAGGCATGCAAAAGCACCAAAAGGAAAATCTATTATTTTGTTTTGGGATAAATTCAGTACAGTTAAACTGTTGAGTTCACAAAAAGACTTGTTTGAAATCGTTTCTATCACATTTAATCCCAAATCAAGGATTTGTAGGTTTTTGAATCCAAATAAGGCATAGTCCGGTATGATATCTATATCATTTGATGTTAATTTCAATATCTCAATTTCTGGAAATTGCTCCATAGGAATATGACTTGATTTGTTCAAAGGAATTATGGAATGTATATTTGACGTCAGTAGTGAGATTATTTTGATCCCTTTGCTTCCTAAGAAGGAGCGTACAGTGAAATTGGTGAGGTTTATATAACTAACATCAATGGTGTCAACCTTTGAGAATTCAGAGAACACATTCTCTGGTAAACTAGTCAACTTGTTATACCCTAGTAGGAATTTAGAAATGGAGCAGTTACTGAAAGGTGCAAAGTCTTCCTCTTCAACCGATGTCAAATCGTTGTGTGAAAAATCAATCCGTGTTACATTTCTCCACTCTGACAATGTGGTAGTCCCCTGCAACTTGTTGTTGTGACAAAGTCCATGCAGATGTGGAATTTTCCTGAGTTTGTTGTGTGAAAGAATCAATGTTGAAATAAAGGTATTGTTCATGAACAGAGTTGATGGCATTTCAGTTATGATGTTGTTGTCTAAACTTAGCTTCTGAAGTCCTAGAAGATTTCCAAAAGTGCCGCTCTCAAGAACATGGATGAAATTATGAGAAATATTCAAGACTTGAATAAGGTTGTAGTTGGCAAATGATGCATTGTGAAGCTCAGGGATGTTGTTAAACGACAGATCTAATACCTTCAGGGTGTTAGGTAGAGACTGAGGTACAGATGTAAGTTGCAGATGAGAGCATATGACTGTAGTCAGAGTTCTGATAGTACAATGAGGATGTGAAGATGTTGTTGCGTCTCCTGAAGTATCACCTGGAACGACTGTCCAGAGAACAAGCCAAGCTAACAAACGGTACATACTGACAGCCATTTTCATTTTCAATCAAATCTCCAGAATGATTGCCTCGATGACTTTCTGACTGAATTATGAAGAACTGTCACTTTTGACTATGCAGTTTATATTCGAATTGTAATTCATGAAAATGGTCATATGACTTCATCAGGTTTTATGTCAACAGATGGTTTCCTTCCTGGAGTTTCACGTTATAATGCCAGTTCAAGTGCCTATTGTTTTGCAGTGCCATTGCACGTTCAACTACACATTTTCCCCCCTTTTTAAAGATAGTCATCCTCCTGCAGTTAATGTCTGAATAGAACTCTTTGGTTTCTATTGTATAGAAAGCCACATCTTTTGAGGAAGTAGGATGAAGTAAGGTAAGAAAAAAAATAAAAGTAGAACCGAGACAAGTTGCCTGGATTATGTTGATTTTCAACAAAACATATTTTCGTACAAAGCAGGTGAAATAATTATAAATGTATAAAGGATATTTTTAGATTCAGTTGACCTTGGTAGCTTTAAATAATGTAGTGTCGTGTAAAAGCACGTGCAGAATGCGAAAGGCAATATAGCTGATTATATTGGTGAATCAAAGTTGTAATTCATCTGAATGACAGTTTTCATATTAAGCCAAATGAAGGTAGTAGAGGTGTTCACCAGCTCTCTTTCCAAATAAAGCTTTCTACCTACATACCATAAAAGTAAGATTTGTAAACAATTAAATGTAATTATTTGCGTTTCGGACACTTTTTGTGCCACTTCATTTTGCTTAGCCTTCTTAGAACCCTACTGTTCATAGAATAAGCCTCTGGGAATAAGATGTTATTAGTATTAAGATCCAGCTCTCATGAAGACTGTGTAACCTGTAGAGGCATGAATTTAGGAAAAAATCAATATCATTGCTTGAGGCAATTGTGGTTTACTAGAATCACCAATACTTGGTATGTCACAGCATAAAGTTCAATACTAATGATTATCCACTCTATAACATTTTTTTATACTGGGTGGTTTTTTTTAACTGGAAACCCCACTTTGAAAAATTCCTGTATATACTGTATGATTATGGGCAACACAATTCATATCATCTAAAAGAATGATTGATTTGTTTTCCGCTGATACATTGATTAGGTTTTCAGGGGTATGCTTCACTAAACACCAGTTTTCAAAATTTTGTGCAGAATTCCAGTTGATCATTTTCTTAAAATAGGCATGGTCTAAGGAGGGAAATGTAACTTACATTTTCCAGGTTTAAAGGGGATGCCTGATATCAAACGGTCTGGGTACTCCAATACTCATCATGGTTGTTCTTTTTGTTCTCAAATTTGTGTTGATAAGATCTTACTCATCCATGCTTCAGGGTGGTTTCTTTGTAAAAACCTTTCAGGTAATAAATGTTCTGGAAAGAAGTCAGTCCAGTCAAATGTTTATGAAGTTTGCATACAGAAGGACCTGTGCGAACCAAGAAAGAGCAAGATCTTAAAACAATGTAAAGCAAAGACCACCTAAGAGCATAAAGACGGAAAGTTAAAGACTTATTTTTGTGCTCGAAAACCTGACTTTAATGATTTTCACAATTTCTTTTTTTTTTTTCATTTTGAAAATTGTTGAAAGCTGCCTGCACCTTTTGAGATTAACAAACACAAATAGACATGCATATGCTTTCTAAAGATCTCACTTCTTCTTGGTCAAAGTTCCTAACTTGTTGCATATTTTGTGAAGTTTATAGGACTCTTTGTTCTAGCATAAACCCAACCATGATGAAATTTCCTCATTACCGGATGACTCTGAAGAGCACCAAGCTGATTTTCAAAGCCTTTCCCCAAACACCATGCCTGTTGTGCTTTACAAGAAAGTAAAGAAAGTGAATTCGGCACAAAAGTTTGAAGACAGTGGTGTTAATTGAAGCGTGACCCTAGAACCTAATCAAGGTATTATTAGAGAGCACATGAATTATACTTTCAAATAATATGAATTTCATTACATGTAAGCATATAGTCTATTTACAGGAATTTTTATGCCTCCGCCCGCCGAAGGTGGTGCCGGAGACATGTTTTCGGGTTGTCCATCCATCCATACATGTACGTACGTCCGTCCCGCTTTCTTGTTCTAGCGATAACTCAAGAACCACATGAGGTATGAACTTCTAACTTGGTGCTAGTATGTATCACCATAGGAAGACGATCTGATTAGATTTTGGGGTATGTAGGTCAAAGGTCAAGGTCACAGAGGCCAATTTTTTAAATTTCAGGTGTTAGCCTTGTTAACGCGATATCTCAAGAACCATACGAGGTTTGAACTTCTTCGTATATCAGAATAGAAAGATGATCTGATTAGATTTTGGGATATGTAGGTCAAAGGTCAGGGTCACAGAGGCCAATTTTTGAAATTGCAAGTTTTAGCCTTAACATATCTCAAGAACCATTTGATCCATTAACTTCAAACTTGGAACTAGTATGCATCACCATAATGAGAGGAACTGATTACATTTTTATTCAAGTAGGTCAAAGGTGACAGGTCATAGTGGTCATTATACAGGTGTATGTGAAATTAATGTTTTTTTACCTTTGTTATCACCATATCTCAACTATTTTGTATTCATGACTAGAGGAGATAAAGTGATCAGACTTTTGGCTTATAAGATATAAGGTCAAATGTCAAAGAGTTCAATTAACATGTAATTAGAGGCTTTTTATTCTGGTTATCACAGTATTTCAAGAACAGTTTGAGCCATCAACTGAATTTTTGTTACCTTTTGTTATCACCATATCTCAAATATTTTGTATTCATGACTAGGAGGAGATAAAGTGATTAGACTTTTGGGTTATAAAGTGTAAGGTCAAATGTCAAAGATAATGTAATTATAGGCTTTTTATTCTGGTTCAATCAAAATTTAAAACAATCAACCTGAATGAGCGATATATTTCTGATCTGGCAAGGGCGGAGGCATAAATTTTGACTGCGCGAAGTCGAGAATCATCTAGATTGAATTGGGTTTCCTTGTTTTTAGACATCCAGTATAGCTTTGACTATATTAAGGGATATATAGAAAAGCCATTCAGAAAAAAGTAGTTTAAACACTGGGCTTGAATAACCCTGAGAGCAATGCCACTCCCCAACATGACACTCCCCAACATGACAATGCATAATGTTACATTAATGGGCAATCCAACCTTTCTGACATGTTGTGTAGGACTAAAATAGAAAATCTGAGAAACGGTTAGTGAAAGGTTGAACAAAAGTGGACAAACAATAAAGTTTAATAGGAATATATAAAGGTTGAAATCATTATATTATGTGTATTATCTTGCTGCTCGAATTAGCAAATTGGTCATTTGACTGTGGTGTTATTGGGGACAACTCGCCCGTTTGCTGTACACTAAAATATAAATTTTATAGTTCTCCCTTAAGCACTTTTTTTCTGGTGTAGCTGGAATAAAAATACCGTATATTAAGTTGTCATAGGTCCATCAAGAACAAAAAGATCATACTGAGTTGTAAGTGTAGAAAAATGGAATTCATTTTGTGTGTTAGAAGTTTGAACAAATGGGAGAGATATTACTGAATCACCAATTTGAATTTCCCAATCACGTACCATTGCAATGTCAATTTAAATTTATTTCCAGAACTGTTTTATTTTATTTTTCTTTACTAGAATTCAACAATGCTTTCAAAAAGTGTGCATTTCCACCCAATTATTGGGAGTAAAGTAATATGGAAATGCGCATAGGCCAACAAAAGGTAGGGTTTCCTAGGATGTACATGTGTCGGCTATAAGCTTTTCCTTTTTCTATTTAAGCATCAATTCCTTTAGCCACTTAGAAAAAAGGACATTATCCTAATATCTTTTTTTACTTTTATTTTCTCTTTGATTCATCTCTGTTATTCATCACCTTATTTTCATTGTAAACTGATAAAACTGATATCATTATACACTATAATAGAAAGCAGATGATATTGTTTAGACAGTAATTTCACTTAAGGATAACTGCTTGCTAATTCTTGTTCTTATGGCACTTTGTTTAGTGGATCATCTATAGATGAATAGTTTTACTGGCACTTGAAACTATGCCTTTTTGAAACTCGTGGGGAAATAAATCAAGTGTTAGAATGGGTGGAAGATTGGAATATTTTGTCAGATTAGTGACCTTACTTTCTGGACATAAACTGGCAAAGCTTCATAATCGAGATTAAACTGATCGACAAGGTGTTCATTTTAAAGATTTGCTCTACATGTATGTTGAGAATGGCTGTCAGTACCTTCCATTTGTTCGCTTGGCTTATTTTGCTGAAAGTCTGTCCACTAGTTGATTGTTCAGGACGTGCAATGACAAATGCACATCCTCAGTGTACTATCAAAACACAGACTACAGTCATATGCTCTCATCGGCAACTTACATCTGTACCTCAGTCTCTACCTAACACCCTGAAGGTATTAGATCTGTCATTTAACAACATCACTGAGCTTCACAATGCATCATTTGCCAACTACAACCTTATTCAAGTCTTGAATATTGCTCATAATTTCATCCATGTTCTTGAGAGCGGCACTTTTGGAAATCTTCTAGGACTTCAGAAGCTAATTTTAAACAACAACATCATAACTGAAATGCCATCAACTCTGTTCATGAACAATACCTTTATTTCAACATTGATTCTCTCACACAACACACTCAGGAAAATTCCACATCTGCATGGACTTTGTCACAGCAACAACTTGCAGGGGAGTACCACATTGTCAGAGTGGAGAAATGTAACATGGATTGATTTTTCACACAACAATTTGACATCGGTTGAAGAGGAAGACTTTGCACCTTTCAGGAACTGTTCCATTTATAAATTCATTCTAGGGTATAACAAGTTGACTAGTTTACCAGAGAATGTGTTCTCTGAATTCTCCAAGGTTGGCAAGCTGGACATGGATAATGTAAGCCTTGAAAATTTTGAGGTTTGCTCCTTTTTTGGTAATGAAGAAATTACAGAAATTTCATTGCAAAAATCAAAAATACATTCCATCATTCCTTTGAATGGCTCCTCTCATGTTGCAGGAGAACAATTCCCAAAAATTAAAATATTGAAATTGAAATGGAATAAAATAGAATATATTCCTGATTATGCCCTAAGGGGATTCAAAATCCTAGAAATCCTTGATTTAGGTGTGAATAGAATAAAGGCCATATCAAACAAATCCTTTTGTGAAGTGAGACGCCTGAAGGTTTTGAATTTATCCCACAACAAAATCAGATACCTTTCATATGGTAGTTTTGCATGTCTAGCAAATCTGGAATATATCAACTTGGCATTAAATACCATGTATACCTTGGAACCAGGTTGGTTTGCTGGCAGCTCATCTCTTAGAAATCTGGATATTTTTCGTTGCAAAATCAATTCCATCAAAGACGGTTCTTGGAACACAACTAATTTGCAAATAATCAACCTATCATACAATAAGCTCGATTATATAGGAAGACTCATGTTTATCGGCTTATCTCAATTAAAAATTCTGAGATTATCGGCAAACGGACAACTATACACTATCGACAGCAATACCTTCACAGACATGACAGCTCTAGAAGTTCTCGAAATGTACGACATAAACCGGTTTATTCTCAGTGGTTCTTTTTCTGAGATGGGAAACCTGGTCCACCTGGACTGTTCATTCCTTCATGATGGACTGACCTTTGCATCTGTTCACCAATTTACACACACAGCAGCATTACACACACTTAATATGTCTTATTCAAAAATTTGTGCTGACAACATGGTGAATAAGATAACAAATGAATCAATTTTCCAGGGGCTGATGTCACTACACACGCTTCGATTGAAAGGTAATGACTTGAAGCTGTTGCCAAATGTTCCTTGGATGTTCTCTCCTCTCATAAATATGCAACTGCTTGATCTCACCGATTGTCGCATGTATGTGCTTCCATCAGAAGTATTTAAAAATTTGACTGTACTCCAAGAACTGCGGTTAGGTAACAACATGATTGTGAACATTTCTGAACATGCATTCCAACATTTATACAATTTACAGTATCTGTTTCTGGAATTTAACAAAATATTATCCATCAAGAAAAGCTTGTTCAAAGGCACAGTCAACCTGAAGCAGTTGTATTTACAAGGCAACGGAATTTCAATGATAAGACCTGATACCGTAATACCAAGTGGCTTGCATCGCTTAAATATTGCAGAAAACCCATTTTCTTGTACCTGCCAACTTGCATGGTTTCGGCATTGGCTCCATACTACCAATGTTAACATGGAACCGAAAAACAAGACTTTGTGTGCTGTAACTTCATTCAAGGCTCTTGTCAACCAACCAATTTGGTCATTTCATCCTGAAGAATACTGTGGCGTCAATGTCTTCCTTGTTACTGGGGTTACTATTGCAGTTGTTGCAGTCTTGTTCCTTTCCATTCTGATCTATTACAAGCGTTGGTGGTTCAACCACAAGATATTTCTTCTAAAACTAGCTGTCCTTGGTTATGATGAAATCACAGAGGATGTGGATCCAGGTGACTATGAGTACCAGCTCAACCTCATGTTCCATGAGGCAGATAAAGAATGGGTTCGTGATTACATGAAACCTGCATTGGAAGAGAGGATGCCTCATCTGGAGAAAGTAGCCTTTGGAGATGACGATCTTAACCTAGGGATGTACTATTTGAATGCTTTATATCAGAACATTGAGAATAGCTTCAAGACGGCCTTGTTTCTTAGTAACCAATCAGTGGATGATGCCTGGTTTATGACCAAGCTGCGAATGGCTGTGGAGCATGTGAATGACACCAAACTAGACAAGATTATCTTGATATTCCTGGAGGACATCCAGGAAGCTAACTTACCATACCTTGTGAGACTCTTATTAAGTAGGAACAAACCTTACTTGGTGGTGACAGAAGACGAAGATGGACAGGATCTTTTTTGGGCTCAGTTTGAAAAGGACATGAGGGCGAACAAGGTTATCAACAGTGTTATTCCAACATAAAATATAAGAAATAATATCAAAGGTTTGCATTTGTGAGTTATTAAGGCTTGTTCACTTATGCCGCAATAAATTGCTGCCATTTAGAGTTGGGAGGGGGATTTGACATGTACCAGTCACCTAAAAAATAATTTGTGTACAGCTAGAATGTATAAAATTAACCTCAAAGCACTTTACCTGGGCTTCTGTGGGTTAATAGTTATTAAAGGTGTATGAGGAAATTAAAGGATCACTTAAAACACTCTCGCACGGAACCCAACTCTGAGTTCGGTTCCGCTCATTCCCTTGTTCTATGCGAGCTTGTATGGGTGCGTTCATCTAGTCTCCTCACAAGTTGCTGTAATGTATATTTAGAGTCTGTTTCAACTTGGAATATCTCTTTATAGAATCAAAATTTGAAGCTCATATTTTGAATATAGCATAGCTACATTGAACATACAGATCAAAATATATTTCGGTGATTGGTACACTTTAAATGTACTGCGCTTCACATTAGTGTATTTAATAACACACAGAAAATTAAATATGTGTAGTACCTTTGTTGCATGCAGCTACTTTTTCCTCCCCACTTGCCATTTATTTTCATATTTAAAAAAATAGCAGCAGTCGACCACAGCGTATATGAACAAGCCTTTGTTGATGCCCTTTGCTGAGTCATCTGCCTAATTTACGGTACCTCAAGGGTCTATTCTTGGTCCATTTTTTGTTTGTGTATTAGCAATGAAGTTTAAACTTGTAACTCAAAGATATTGCTGTTATGACAGTTTGAAAGGACACGAGGGCAAACTGGGCCATTAAATGTTATTCCTACCTAAAGAGCAAGGAAAATCTTGCAAATGTACATGTATTGTTTCTGTTATAGTACTGATGATTGAAGAAAGTATATCACATAATTATTTGAAATATTTGAAAAAAGGGCATGAACTGTATTGGAATCATGGATTTATAAAGATGATACATGTAACTTGTAAGTAAGCCTGAGTCGAATCGATTGGTTAGCCGGTGTTCGATCGAAGACATCGAATCCCGATTTCGTTTTGGCAAAACCGGTGCATCGATTTGTAGTCCGCCAGATTTTTGACTACCGTAGCCACCATGAAAAAAGGCAAATAAAAAAAGAAACTCCGTAACGTACAGCATATATACTAGCAGAGAACGTGAAGGCGACTTCAAACTGTTGGCTAACTTTCGCTAATTCGCTTGCGGAGGACGTCGCGCTTTACCTGTGCTTTCTCTATGGAAAAATTGTTCTGAACTGAAGTTTACTATAATATTCTTGCACTCTCTCTGCATTGTCAATTTGACAATTGTATAATTGAACATGATAAATACGGGCATGAGTACGAGTGTTCCAACTTCGCAATAACTATATCACACTCTCATCAAAATGGCAATTCTTGGAAATGATCTGAAGCTGTTTTTTTTTTGCATCGAACAAACGTGTTCCATTCAGCTCTCCAAAGAAAAAGTAAGATTGTTAATTCTTTGAATTTGAATCATTGTCGGATGTGTCGACATTGAGCATCGCTTTGTGCAACACTAGAGTGATATTTTGGCTAGCCATACGGACTAGAAACTTAAGATTTTGGCTAGTCCGCCGTGATTTTTACCAGCCATTGGCTAGCGGGCTATCGTTAATGTCGAGCAGTGAGAGCCCCATACATATGCCCGCGATGCCAGCGGACCGGTCACCGGTGCATGGTGCATGCACTGCGTGCAACTGTGTGCAACTCTGTTTTCACCGCCCATCATTTATCGATGCACCGGTATTCGACCGGATCAAAGCCGTCGAATCCTGGATTATGAAATAATCGATACGACTCAGGCTTATTTGTAAGTGAATTGTAGCAATTGTTCTATTAAACTTGCATTGTACATGAATTTTCCATCTTAACATTATGGAGCACTTGTTCCCTCTCTCCCTCTCTCTCTCTCTCTCTCTCTCTCTCTCTCTCTCTCTTTCCTTGTCTGATGGTTTAATGATTTATTTTACCTGACTGCTAACAAAGCATGTTTTAACATGTAAGTAAGTAACCAGGGGACCAATGGGACATGGTAATGAAGATTAAAGCTGTACCAAAGTGCACTAGCACATCGACTTGGCTTCGAACTCGGGTCCTCCCACTGTTCCCAGTAACGAGACCACTGCTCTACCACTGAGCCATCTCGCCTCCACTTAACACAGACACTTAAATCTTATCTCTTTCTATCCTTAACTTGATTGATTAGGCCAAGGGCTTTTAGATTTCTTAATCAAGCCACTTAATATTTTTTTTTTTTAATAGTAAGGTACTAACATTTTTTGAAGATCTGGGCCCTGTCTTCTAAAGAGTTGCGATCGATTTGTATCGATCACAACTTAGAATTATTGCAACTCTTATCTCTTAAGTACATAGTTGCGATTAATTTTGAGTTGTAATGGATTCAAATCAAATCAACTTTTTTGCCCAGATCTTAAATGCATGAATCTACATATTACATTTTTAAATGTTTGGAAGTTTCAGAACTAAGGAATAATGTTTAATAGTGGGTAAGAAAAGAGTATTTCTTTTCTTGGTTTTATTGCAAAATTTTAAGTATTTGTGCATTGAAATTTGCTACTACATTTATATGAAAAAAAGAATTAGGAGAATCATTTAAATAGTTCCTTGCATTATTGTAATCTTTAACATTTGGTTTGTTTTTGGTGTTATTCCTATCTTTTATGTGGTTTTTCCCTAGAATGTATCCATGGTTTATGTGCTATTGTTCTGATATCCATTGTTTATGTGCTGTTGTTTTAATACTTGCTTACTGTAGAAATCTGTTTGTTGTTTTTTTAATAGAAATCAAAATATGTTTCAATCAATAGAAAAAAAAACTAGAAACAACTACATTTATATGGAATATGTGCTGATGGAAAAAGATAAGCCTCTACATAAATTGTGAGTTTCCACAAAGTTAGGAACATGCAATAAAAGCTTTTTCACAGACAACTTCATATCACATTTCATTTGCTTCCTCAAGTGACATTTTATTGTTTAAAGCTCTTTCATATGTATGAGTACTCTTAAAATGTAGTTGATTTAAGAGCCATTGAACATGCAATTAACCTTGAGAGCATTGATACAAAAGACAAAGAAATATACTTCAATCAATTGAGAATTTGGAAACATCTATCTGGAATATGTACTGATGTAAAAAGATAAGCCTCTAGCCCAGGGGCGGATCCAGGATTTAGTAAAAGAGGGGGCACAAAAATGAAAGTTTGTGAAAAGGTAGACCCATATTTTTTTGGTCTCGCCAGCTTCTCGAAAAGTCGCTCAGTGGGGGGGGGGGGGGTGTAGGGACCAAAAAATTTTTTTCGCCAAACCTTCCAAAATCACTTAGTAAGGGGTTATGGGGTCCAGTTTCCCTCCATAATTCCCTGACAAGCAAAAAAAAAAAAAAAAAAAAAAGGTCTTCACTCTAAAAGGGGGGGCACAATCGACAAAATGGCGGATCGTCTATGGTAAAAACTCATACTTCTCTTCCAAAAGGGGGGGGCACGGGCCGGCTGTGCCCCCCCTGGATCCGCCAATGCTCTAGCCCTCTACAGACATTGTGAGTTTCCGCACAGTTATGAACTTTTTTCACAGACGACTTTGTATCATATTTCATTTGATTCCTCAAATGACATCCATTAATTGTCTACAATTATTATGTATGAGTATTTTGAAGTGTCATTACTTTTAAGAGCCATTGGACGCACGATTATTATTGAAAACATTGATTTAATAAGATATTAAGAAAAAAATGTGTTAATTACGGGTCATGTGACAGCAATCAATTTGAAATAGATTTTTTTTCCCGTGGAATCCAGAAAGACATGCCTGCATTACATTACCAAATTGATGAGGAATGCTTACACACAACAGAGAATTAATTTTATTTTAAAAAAGAAACTTCTAGTTTTTGTTAAGACCTTTTGAAAAAAAAATAACTTAAAACATGACTTGTGTTCTTAACAGTGGATTGATTCTAGGACATGAAGTTTGGGCAATGACAAGTTAAACCAATCTAAACAGAATACTAAGAATACAAAAGAAAGCCATCGGATTAATATCAAAGTCCCATTACAGAGCTCATACAAAATCTTTATTTTACAAACTGAAAGTTCTTAAATGTATTTCATATTTGCAATTATTATAATTGCAGTCTTTATGTACTTGTGCCCTAATCAATTATTATCATGTGCACTTTTAAAGGTTGACTAAATTAGAGAGAAAATGGGTGCTCTTTCCATGTAGTTTTGCCTTCTAATCAGGAATCTGCCAATCGATTGTCCAAATTATGTCTCGTTTTGGCGAAAAGGGGGGAAAAGTAGAGGTTTTGGGACCGTTCCTTAAAACTTGTGAGCTGATTGGCTAACCTCCAAGTGACGTATGAAAAGTAAGAGGCACAAGATCTGCAGGCTGCAGCATATAATATTGTACACAGAATGCGGTATTTGACCCCTCTGTTCAACAGACAATTTATGAAAAAAGGAAATTAATCAATATAATCTTAGGAGTGAATAATCATTAGCAATATATTTTCTACAAGATCAGAAAACGCTTTTGCCCAAATATACAGCTCTTGTTTTGTTTTTTAGCTTTTCTTTTGAACAATGTTCTCATCCATCTGAGCTTGCCGAACGAAAATTTTGCATTGGTCATAAACGCGTGCACAGCCGTTTTATGCGTCTGTATGTACATAGCGACTGGTGAACGCTTTTGTTTTGTTTATTTCGCTTTACATAGTACGTTAGTACTGACTTAGTTTTTGGCTGAATTCGAGTAACTTATAAAGAGAGAGGAAAAGTGCCCGCGAATCCGATTTGGAGGACTTTTCTGAGCCATGCAGATACGAACTCTGATTTATCAGACCCGGAAGGCAAAGAAGCTCGAGTGGCAAGGGGAAATTCGACCATATTATATGTTTGAACCTCTCGCAGAATACGGAGAAGGGCCGTGGCTGAAGTAAATCCAGGGAGCTCCAACGCGTTGGAGCTCCCTGGAGTTACGGGTGAAATAGACTGAAAATGCTGTCTCTCGTTTGTTAGGTCGTCTAGCTAACGAACGAGAGACAGAATTTTCGGTCTACGGGTGAAGCTGCTGCAGCTGCTGTCGTTGAAAAACAGATTGGAAAACTTGACTCCAAATCTGATCTTTGGAATAGCTGAATCTTTTAGCTGGCTTATTCTTCTCTTCATGCCAAATTCCGAATACAGGCCAGGATCCTCAAAATCATCTTCGGCAAAGTGATCGCTGCAGATTGTACTCCACTCACTTGGCCGGCCCTTGCCAGGCCCTTGCCAGGCCCTTGCCACTCTGCCCGTGTAAGCTTTACATTATATTGCGACCCACAATTTCCGTAGATTTTCATCTTTAGGAAAATGATGTAGGCTTACACCATCTTTAGGGATCTTGCTACAGCCCGCAGCTATACACCGATTAGGCATTATGGATGAAACTGTGTCCCAAAATCAAAGTTATTATGAGGAATTAAACAAACGAAAATACGCAATGCAAATGGTCGATGCGGTGAATATCATGCTCGGCACCGGTCTGGGCCTGCCGGGGGCCTCCGGGCGCGCACGGTATAGGTTAGTGGAATATTTTCCCTTACTTTTCATGCGTCAAAGATCACGTGATCACGATGTCGCTTCGATGGGTTTTTTTTAGGGGCGGGGCTTATGCCTGTGTAAATCAACAAAAATGTACTTTTCATATGATTATAAAATATGACTGAATGCATAAAAAATTGTGTGACGGATATTTTTTGGCTCCTGATGACACCTTCCTACGAAAAATGGGCAATTATTTTTTTATTTTAGTGACCCTTTAATGTATTTTAAATTCCATTTGTGTTTCTACAAATATGAAACTAGAAATGCATCTAATTACCACCTACCACAAATGAAAATGACTGCAATGAAAAGATCAATTTCCTTTGATGGTCTGCCAGTCTGCTGTGTCGTGTCTGAACAAGGCTGAAGGTGTGGTCAATCATCATCAATGCTCGTTCAAATATGCTGCGTTAACTCTTTCAGGACAGGAATTATTTTAAGGGCTAAATTGATCACATTTTTTTCTTTTTTCTTTTAGGGGTGCATGGTTCTACTAGGTGTAATGTCTCTGAAAAACAATATCATTGTTGGGAGTTTTTTAATAGATGAAAAAATTGCCAATTTTGATTTACAAAAAACAATGGTTTTGAAACTCTCCGTGTGTTGCCAATTTTAACCCCTACCATGTCGTGGGCGGCGAATCCCGCCCAAATGTTGGAGTGTTGAACATTTCTTTTAGCCTCAGAATGGCTTGAAAATTCTTCCTCATACAGAATACACAATATAATGTTTATTCCTATGTAATATATCTTTGCCCAGTTTGCTCAAGAAAAAAAAATCATTAAAAATTAATATTTAATTATTGAAAGTTCATTTTGGCAATTGCTCAAAAATGTGGTGGCATGGAAGGGGTTAAGGATTTTCATAGCTTATTCTGGTTTTTCAAATTCCTGGCATCAAATGTGGTCAATTGTCTCGAAAGGGTTTATAGCCTCAATAACCATGGGAGTTTTTAAGCATACTGCACTTCACATTTCTGTATCTTATAACACACAGATAAGTAAGTACGAGTAGGACCTTTGTTGTGTCATGCCTTCCCAATTGCCATTCGTTCAGTGCACAAAAAAACGCCAAGGTTTTTTTTCGGCAATATACCGCTGCATATTTGAATGAGCCTACATGTATGTAGCCTTTAGACTGTTTATGTACACTGGAGCAGAGGTGCATGTACACTAGCTGCTTCATAAAACCTCTGTGAAGATCATCTTGAATTCTGAATTCTGATAATGCTGTAAAATAAATTCTCACAAGATCACTCAAAACTTAACCTGAATCTTCAAGACTACATATTATTGACATGTAACTGAGTAACAAGCAAAGAAATGAAGATGGTTGTCACGACAGGGCCTAGTTTCATAAAACTTGTTATCATTAACAAGTTACAGTAACTGCTACAAGCTACTAAAATCATTGAATTTGGTTGGCTGAGAGCAAATTTGTCATAGATTTGTGTGTGTTGTTATCAATAGCAAGTTTTATGAAACAGGGCCCAGATGTGTTGAACATGTGATCTGTGTGTGCAAATGTGAGTTGTTGTTTTCAACAAGAGAGTTGTGATTCCCAACAAGGTTTTGTCAGTTTGTTTATATTTTGCTGGTTCAAACAAAGAATCTACAGCATGATAAACAATTCAGAATCAACTTCAGGCAGTTTCTCATTACCCATTTCATTACCCAGAGCTTAACCTTTCAGTCACTGAGAATTACGTGCATTGTAATCATTGACTCACTGAACTCAATCTCAGTAAACCATCTTGCGGCATAGACTCTCTGCTGTACGCAAAATCTTTCAACAGTAAAGCATTGCTTCAATGCGGTTTCTAAATGGCTCATGTGTAAAGATAGCACACACAAAGTTTCAGAGCCCAATATCCCCCACCATACATTTGCTGTAGTTAATACACAGTTCAGAGTCCACGGGCACTTTAGTTGCTAAAGGGTTAATGTTAGCTTTGAGGATTTATCATCATCATTAATCAGTGGCTCCCGTCCAAGCTAGATCTGAACTGTTTGCGATACCACTTTCCATCTACCTTTATCCGTAGCAAATTTAGATTAACTGTTCATTCATCTTCATTTATGCCATCTATTCATCTTTTCTTTGGTCTGCTGCTCCAATTTGCTTAAAGCATGAATATCTTTGTTTCAAGCGGTTTTCTTTCCTTTTCTGTCATTCTTTTGATGTAGCTAGAGCAAGAAGATCTCGATGAGTTTGAGATGTTGGAAGAGGCTGCTGATGATAATGCATCATTCTGCAGCGAAGCTTCACTAGTTATCAATGTCCTCCAGAGAGCCCAGAGAAGAAAACAGGTTGGTCTCATTCCTACTCTTTCTTCTCCCTCTCTCATATTCTCTCTATCTCTCTCTCTCTCTCCTTCCCTCTTTGTCTGTCTCTCTTTCTCTCTCTCTCTCTCTCTCTCCCTCTCCTATCTATTGTTAATTATTATATAAACTCCTCCCCTCTCCTCTCTTTTTCAATCCAATTTTTCTTCTTTGTAATTTGTTTCTCATCCTGCCTTTGCTGTCTTATTACCCTAACTCCCTTTTTTTCCTCCATCATGAGTCATCTCTTCTTTTGTCTCTGTTCTCATCTCTATGTCACCACTCTTTCTATCTCTCTCTCTCTCTTTCTCCATCCCTCTCTTTCTCTCACTCTTTCTCTCCTTCTCTCCCTCTTTCTCTCCTTCTCTCCCTCTTTCTTTCCTTGGCTTGCATTCATTGCTCTGACCAAAAAGTATCTTATGTTCATGTTTCTTCTTAAATTCAAGGAGCTACTTGGTCTGTCTCCACTGAACAAGAAGGTCCCTCTTGCAACACTGCAGTCAGTGGATGCCACAGAAGAAAAAGATCATGAGTCACATGATGCATCACCTGACCAGTCACATGACTCTACCCTGGTGAATGGAAACTATGCAGTAAACATGCAAGCGGCAAGTGAGGAAATGAATGGGTATTCTGTGGAACAGACCCAGGAGCTCAGGGGTATGAAGGTACCCAATGGTAAACCATCACTGGGAGTACATAAGGAAACAATTCCAAATGGAGGACTCTCATTGAGGGAAGATGGCACAGCAGAGATTAGAGATGATTTCTACTCATCAGAGGGAGAGTCGGAGGAAGAGGTCGAGGAGGATGTCGGGATGGGGAGGACACTGATGAGGAAAGTTTCAAAGAGAACGTCAGAGGACGAGCATCGGTTAGAGTCACAGCACGAAGGTGACGAGGCTCTGGAAAGGGTTGAAAAAGAAAACAGCAAACATCTGGAAAGATTGCATGTCAGTGCTGAAAATGTTGATGATGAAGAGGAGGATGATTTAGATATATATAGGATGGGAATGAATGAAAACAGAAACAATAATAGCAATGTCAACATGAGGCATGATATGTGGCAGACACAAAACAGGAACACAAACAGTCAATTTGAAAGAACTTCCAGCGGTATCACATCTAAAAGCTCACAACCGGAGCAGAATGGAGACATCATCAATGGCCATTCTGCAGGAAAGCACGACATTTCTGATGAATTTGGAGAAGATTTCGAGGGCACGCCAAGGAAGACCTCGGCGTCCCCTGAGGCTGCTGATCACGTTGAGTTTGAGGACGAGGAGACATGGGGTGACTTCACGGCCCAGCTTAGTGACAGCAGTGATGAGGACAGCATCATTGCCATGGCACCTAACCTCAAATCAACTCCAGCAAAAGGTCAGTAAGGGCCTACGTCACATTCTTCCATGATATTTTCTCCATGATAAATTCCAAAAAAAGAACTGAATTCCTAACTTCAGTCATTGACCTAACCCTAACCCTAACCCTAAACTGAACCCTTGACCTATTATAAAACCCAATCACAGCCCTAACCCAATCACAGCCCTAACCCAAACCCATTTAATACCTGTGACGAAATAGAGCCTGGAGCAAAATTGTTTGTTTCCTATCATCTGTATCAGCAGGAGTTCTGTTTATGCTGGTGACAGCTCACAAGCCTTAGTTATCAAGATCCCCAAGAAGCACTTGTAGGTTGCAAATCTTGCTGCATATTGAAAAATATGGATGGTAATAAGTTTGTAAAAAAATTACTGTTGAAATATGATAGAGATATATGTAGACTTCTTGAAAAACAATAATATTTATTCCAACCTCTTAAATTTTTGTGTAGCTAACAGACTTATGGGGTGTTGCAAGAAAGTTGCATCCAATTGCAAATTGTAAAGCAAATTGGAACAACCATTCTGAATGGTTCAGGGTCTGCCCATTCAAGAAGATGCGCTTGCAACAACGATTTTGATTGGTCAGTACCAATCAGTTGCAACTTGCAATCAATCACAACTTTCTTGCAACACCCCAATAGTGCGTGCTGAAATATAACATAGTCCACTTCAAATGAAGCCTGCTCCTATAAGTTTTTATAAATGGATATTCTATCATTTGAAATTTGATAGAAATTGTGCTAAAATTGTGCTGGAATTCCCCACCTTTTAATTTTGCCCTGACAAGATCTCTCACATTGCCGTCATCCATAGGCCTCATATAATTCAACAAATTTTCAACTTGAAGCGTCAGTAGCTACGTTTTGTTTTGTATGATATTTTCTCTTTAGGTGAAGTGTATGCAGGGATGAAAAGGAAGAAGAGTGAGAAACCAGCTGGTGACCAAGCTGATATGTCCCCTCCTCCAACTTCTGCTCTTGTCGCCAAACTCTTTCCAAAGCTCAGGCAGCCTGACGTAAAGCAAAAGCAACATGTTGTAAGTGGCAGAACTCTTCCATCATTTTCTTTCTACCTCCCCCCCCCCCCTCCCCCCTCCCTTTAAATTCCTTCTTTCTTTTTTGTTTGCATACAAGTGTGCACTTTATAGATTTACAGTGAAATGAAAATCTCTTTGGATGTGACACTATCGAGATTCCAGTGGAAAGGGAGTCAAGGCCCCCCCCCCAAAAAAAAAGCCCTCCAGAAATAAAGTTAGTGTGGAGCCCTGACTAATGGATATGTGTGTTGACTTATTAAAGGAGAATGAAAGTCAAAACATTGTAATCAAGCGTTTACAAACTAAAATTGTACTTGTTTGAATGATCCAAACATGTCACAAATCTGATGTACCATATTTGAGTAAATTCAATCTTAAAACATGGACTTGCGACGATCTGGCATGGACATGGGCGCCGCCATGTTATGCGGAAAGTGACGAAATTGCGCTATAGTGTGTGATTGGCTGTTACCATTCATAGCTATCATTCAAAATAATGTCTCTACAAAACGTGTAAAAAATATAAATGGAAGCAGATCTGTATCTAAAAATATTGAAAAAATGTAATTTACATATTTAAAATGAAATAAAAATAGTGATAACAACAATACAATTAATTTTACACTGATCTTTAGATTATGAAATAGACCTGTTTACAGATAATTGTATGCATACCTTTTTGACAAAGGTTGCTAATGACAACTCCATAGCTTGCATACCAGAGCTGCTTTATTCTTTCTTCTTTCTTCTTTCTTCTTCTTTCTTTTTTCTTCTTCTTTCTTTTTTCTTCTTCTTTCTTTTCTTTTCTTCTTTCTTTTTCTTTCTTTCTTCTTTCTTCTTCTTTCTTCTTTCTTTCTTCTTTCTTCTTTCTTCTTTCTTCGTTATTCTTTCTTCGTTCTTCTTTCTTTTTTCTTCTTTCTTCTTTCTTCTTTCTTCTTTCTTCTTTCTTCTTTCTTTCTCTTCCTTCTTCCTTCTTCCTTCTTCCTTCTTCCTTCTTCCTTCCTCCTTCCTCCTTCCTCCTTCCTCCTTCCTCCTTCCTCCTTCCTCCTTCCTCCTTCCTCCTTCCTCCTTCCTTTCTTCTTCCTTCTTTCTTCTTCCTTCTTTCTTCTTCTTTCTTCTTTCTTCTTAACTTCTTTAACATCATCATCATTATTGATATAATCATATTGACCATCTCTGTGATGCATATACCATGCATTTTACCAGGAGCATGAAGAGAAGATCCTGCATGCTAAAGCTGAGAGACCTGCTGGAGATGGCTCCCAGGCACGGCTCCTGAGAGACCGACTCACTCAGCTGGAGAATGAGATCGAGAAGTTCAGAAAGGAGAACCTGCTCCTGGCAAAATTGAGGGAAGAGAGAGAGAAGGTAAGTTTCAAAAATCTAAATGGTCCCATGCTATCCCATTGTTAAATGACCAACACTGGCTCTTAGTTGCTAAAAGAATACAATATTGAATATACGTTCAACAGTGTTGTAGTCAAGCAAAAGTCAAAACGGTCCCATGCTAACTACTGTAAAACCTGAAACTTCCGCGACATAAAACTTTCGCGAGTTGTTAATGACAGCAAATGTTGCAGCAAGAAACTTTCGCGAATTGCAATAACTTTATGTTGTTACAACTGTGATTTGATTATTTCGTGGCATGAAACATTCGCGAAACTTGACTAATCAAAAAATTCTGGTTTTACAGTATTGTTAAGTGAACTGCATTTACATCAGCTCCTTTCTTTGTTATTCCCCAGTCCTGGTGTCTCGTCTGTGATTTTTACTGAAAAATTTGCTCTTAGCCAACCGGAACAAGCTTCCTGAATTTCTTAGAAATAGCACTTCACTTTACTAATTAAAAAAAAACATTTAAAATGTATACCTCACCCATTGTACAGACTGAGCTAAGGATACTATACAAATATTAACTGCTCATGAGGATGATGATGGAAATTATCACTCCCAAGGTGGTGTTCATACTGGCCCTTCTATCACCCCCGAGCCGAAGCCGTGGGGGTGATAGAAGGGCCGGTATGAACACCTCCAAGGGAATGAAAAATTTCCACCACCATCGGATTACAGAGCAGTCCATATTTTTTTTTTTATATACCTCATCCTTTTCATTGATTCATGAATAGGTCTAGCTGTAGGTCTAGCTCTAACAAATAAAATTCTTACACGCTGCGCGTATATTGATTAACATAGTCGTAGCCTAGCAACTCGCGAAAGCACTCTTAAAACTTGAACCAAATTTGTGTACGTACGCAGGGGCGGATTCAGGATTGAGTAAAAGAGGGGGCACAAAAATGAAAGTTTGTCAAAACGCTTGAGTGAGCAAAAGGCACTTTTGTGAAAGGGTGCAAAATCCATATTTGATAAATGTTTGTTTGTCCATTGTGGCTGGTATCAGCTAAGTTGACAGTCATGAAAAGGCTTAGAGAAATTGTCATATGCTGATCAATTAAAGACAATTTATAAAAGAACAGATTTTGTTCATTGTATGTCCTGGTATATCCCACCAAAACTTTATGGTTGAGTGAGTAAGCAGGTGAAATTAAAAGACTTAACCAAAGTAACATTTTGAACCACTCAACAAAGTAGTTAATTGCTCACTCAAGCATAAGATGTTGATGGAATGTGTAAGGATCTACATAGAACAAAGCTTGTTATTTCATAAATTGTCTTTTATTGATCAGAAAATGGAAATTTATAAGCCTTTTCATGACATCTTGGCTGATACCGGCCAGAGCCAATATCAATTCTTGTCAAGTCTGGATTTTGCACCCTTTCACAAAATTGGCTTTTGCGCACTCAAGCGTAGAATATTGTTATATATTTTGGTGTCATTTGATAGAAGAAACCCTAAGCTGTCCACAGGTATGAAAATCTCCTTAAAATATTTTGAAACATTTATTTGGGGAGACTTTTTCGAACTGTTAACTTTTTTCTGGGACGCACTGTATATGTATTATTTTATGAAAAGGCACTTTGTGAATCCAATTATTATTACATATTTATTATCATCATTCAGGGATTAGAGTCCTTGAAGAAAGAGATGGAAGAGTTCCAGAAACAGAAAGCAGAGGAGTTACAGAGACTTCAAGACTTCAAGGATGAGGAGACAAAGAAACTCAAGTAAGTGTGCTAAACTACATGTATTATTAGAAAAGCCTCTTTTCTCTTTATGTGGAAGATCATGAAAGTTCTCACACCAAAGTTGCTTTTTATTTGTATTTAATACACATCATGTTTTGTCCTATTATGCATATTAATGGTTTGGTTGGGTGCAAATGATAAAGACAGTACCGATGATGATAATTATCCCCTCGCCAACAAAGCACATTTTATGTAAACATTGCACTATTAGTCCTTGGACTACTGCATTGTGTATTTTTAGCTCACCTGAGCCTAAGGCTCGAGTGAGCTATTGCGATGGAAATTTGTCCGTCGTCCGTCGTCCGTTAACTTTTTACATTTTCATCTTCTTCTCCAAAACCCATGATCGGAATTCAACCAAACTTGGTAGGAATCATCCTTAGGGGTAGGGGACCCAAAGCTGCTAAAATGGTACATGTGGCCCCCAGGGGGGCCCAGGGGGAGGGCCCCCAATTGTAAAAGCTATGTAAATTTCAAACATCTTCTTCTCCACAACCAGGCATAGCTCAGACTTGGTATTGTGTATGGAGATACCTCTATAGATGAAGAATGAATGTTGTTCATGAAATTTCTCTGAGTGGCCCTATAGGGGCCCTGTGGGGTAACATACCGGAGGGGGGGGCGCTGCCAGGCAAAATGTACATTCCGATCTTCTTCTCCAAAACACATGATCGGAATTCAACCAAACTTGGTAGGAATCATCCTTAGGGGTAGGGGATCCAAAGTTGCTAAAATGGTACATGTGGCCCCCAGGGGGGCCCAGGGGGAGGGCCCCCAATTGTAAAAGCTATGTAAATTTCAAACATCTTCTTCTCCAGAACCAGGCATAGCTCAGACTTGGTATTGTGTATGGAGATACCTCTATAGATGAAGAATGAATGTTGTTCATGAAATTTCTCTGAGTGGCCCTATAGGGGCCCTGTGGGGTAACATACTGGAGGGGGGGGGGGCGCTGCCAGGCAAAATGTACATTCTGATCTTCTTCTCCAAAACACATGATCGGAATTCAACCAAACTTGGTAGGAATCATCCTTAGGGGTAGGGGACCCAAAGTTGCTAAAATGGTACATGTGGCCCCTAGGGGGCCCAGGGGGAGGGCCCCCAATTGTAAAAGCTATGTAAATTTCAAACATCTTCTTCTCCAGAACCAGGCATAGCTCAGACTTGGTATTGTGTATGGAGATACCTCTATAGATGAAGAATGAATGTTGTTCATGAAATATTTCTGGGTGGCCCTATAGGGGCCCTGTGGGGGTAACATACTGGAGGGGGGGGGGGGGCGCTGCCAGGCAAAATGTACATTCTGATCTTCTTCTCCAAAACACATGATCGGAATTCAACCAAACTTGGTAGGAATCATCCTTAGGGGTAGGGGACCCAAAGTTGCTAAAATGGTACATGTGGCCCCTAGGGGGCCCAGGGGGAGGGCCCCCAATTGTAAAAGCTATGTAAATTTCAAACATCTTCTTCTCCAGAACCAGGCATAGCTCAGACTTGGTATTGTGTATGGAGATACTTCTATAGATGAAGAATGAATGTTGTTCATGAAATATTTCTGGGTGGCCCTATAGGGGGTCTGTGGGGGTAACATATCTCCTGGTGGTGATAGAGAGAACATGCACCAGATGTGAATTGATCCACCTCAGGTGAGCGTCGTGCCCCCTGGGGCTCTTGTTTATATTAATAAACCAAAATTGAATTGAATTGAAAATAGCTGATTACTGTATGTATCCGGAAATGTGGTTTCCGTTCGATATCTTCTCATGGGTCATTCCATAAAGTAGTAAACTTTCTGTACCTCCTATCCCTAGGTATTAGTAACTTTCTTGCCTAGTAATATAATACTATAGTCTAATGGAGTTTACTTGTTCTGACGTACGTAGGCCATTTGTACCCAGCGAGGGGGTGCTATGCTTTCCGTTGCCCTTATTTTAATTATGCTGCTGTTGTTGATGATGATGATGATGATGATGATGATGATGATGAAAGAGATGGTAAGGATGGTGATGATAATGGTGATGTTGATGATGATGATGTTGATTGTGGATCATCACTGATAATGATAATGTTGATGGTGGTTTTGATGATGATGATGATGATGATAACGATGATGATAATGATGATGTTGATGATGATGATGATAATGGTGATGTTGATGATGATGTCGATTGTGAATCATCACTGATAATGATAATGTCGATGGTGGTTTTGATTAAGCCTGAGTCATATCGAATATTTCATAAACCGGGATTCGACGGCTTTGATTCGATCGAATACCGGTCAATCGATAAATGATGTGCGGTGAAAACAGAGTTGCACACAGTTGCACGCAGTGCATGCACCATGCACCGGTGACCGGTCCGCTGGCATCGCGGGCATATGTATGGGCTCTCGCTGCTCGAAATTAACGATAGCCCGCTAGCCAATGGCTAGTAAAAATCACAGCGGACGAGCCAAAATCTTAAGTTTCTAGTCCGTATGGCTAGCCAAAACGTCACTAGTGTCGCACGAAGCGATGCTCATTGTCGACACACCCGACAATGATTCAAATTCAAAGAATTAATAATCTTACTTTGTCTTTGGAGAGCTGAATGGAACACGTTTGTTCGATGCCAAAAAACAAAACAATACGAAATAAACTTTTCGTCGCTCAATATAGACTCGACTTCATTCAGCTTCAGAGATCATTCAGAAGTAATTGCCAATTTGATGAGAGTGTGATATTAGTTATTGCGAATTAAGTAGGAACACTCGTACTCACGCCCGTATTTATCATGTTCAATTAACCAATTGTCAAATTGACAATGCAGAGAGAGTGCAAGAAAATTATCGTAAACTTCAGTTCGTAACGACAAAGCGATTTTTCCATAGAGAAAGCACAGGTAAAGCGCGACGAATTAGCGAAAGTTAGCCAACAGTTTGAACTTTGAAGTCGCCTTCACGTTCTCTGCTAGTATATATGCTGTACGTTACGGAGTTTCTTTTTTTATTTGATTTTTTCATGGTGGCTACGGTAGTCAAAAATCTGGCGGACTACAAATCGATGCACCGAATTTGCCAAAACGTATTCGGGATTCGATGTCTTCGATCGAACACCGGCTAACCAATCGATTCGACTCAGGCTTAGTTTTGATGATGATGATTATGATAACGATGATGATAATGATGATGGTGATGATGATGATGAGAGAGATGGTAAGGATGGTGATGATGATGGTAATGGTGATGTTGATGATGATGATATTGATTGTGAATCATCACTGATAATGATAATGTTGATGGTGGTTTTGATGATGATGATTATGATAACGATGATGGTGATGATGATGATGATGGTGATGATGATGAGAGAGATGGTAAGGATGATGATGATGATGGTAATGGTGATGTTGATGATGATGATGTTGATTGTGAATCATCACTGATAATGATAATGTTGATGGTGGTTTTGATGATGATGATAACAATTTCTATAAATTTGGATGATTAGGATGGTTTTTGTTATGATGATTGATGAATATCAATTTTTGATAAATGTTTATTATATCTTGGCTGCTATGAAAGCAAACAAATACTTATCAAAAAGCAACTAGGAGACCTAGTTATCATATACATGTATGGGACCTAGTAATCAAAGGAATTTATATTTTACCAAAAGTCAGTGGCTATTTTTTCTAATTATGACCTAGTTCCAGAGTCGCATTTAAAATGATGTCTTACAATTCCTTCAAACTGTCCAACTGGTCTCAACTTTGTTTATATGTATTTGTTTGTTATTGTTTTTTTTCTTTTAGATATGTTCTACCTTCATAAATGTATTTGCAAATTTGAGAATATATTAGTTAGATCAGAAAAATTGGCAAATCAGCAAAAATTAACCTTGTCCACTGTTGTTATACTATATTTGGCATGTAACTTTTGCAAATCACTCTTTTTTAAGAAATTTGCCAAAGTTTCTAGTTTTGAAGTAGGTGCATGTGAATTTTTTTTTCCGTAGACCTCTTTGATCATTATTAACATCCAGGATATCTTGACTCTATTGGAGATCTTAATAGCACTTGATGGGCTTAAGTAGAAGTGGAACTAAATATCTTAAACAACTTTCTAGATGCATCTTTCAACTTTAAAGTACATGTATTTTTTATGTTTATGTCTAATAACAGGATATGCTATATTCTGTCTCCACTTCAAAGAAAGCACGGAAAGGAAATTAACAATTTAGTCCATTTTCACTTCCTGGGTATTCTCTCACACTTACAAATGATGTAAGGTATTATTCACCCTTTGGTGGCTAGAATATGCAGTCTATCTATTTAAATGGCAAGTTAACCAAGAAAAATTAAAATTAACCCCCAGCCCCCACCCCCCACTCCACAAACGAAATAGACTTTAAAAGATAATACATAAATAAAAAGTGATATTGAATGATTATATTTTTTTTCCTGTCCATGTACATGTGTATGTAAATAACAAGGAAAGACAAGCAAATTTCTCCCTCAACATTGAAATATTTGATATACAATGTATGTGACAGGCATTTTAAAAGTCAGCTTCACACAATTTGACAATTTTCCTTGAAAATGTTTCATAAAACCTCTTCCCTGCACTGGGAAGCCATCACAGGATGCAGAGTATATACTGTTTCTAAAAGTAAAGCGATTTCAGGTCTATTTTCTTTTGTATAACTTAGTAAAAATATAATTGGTTTAATTGATTTATTGTTCTTTTTGAATATCGTGGCCCTTTAACGATACACTCCATACTTCTTAAACGAAAGAGTGATGGATACAATATTTTTTATGAATAGGAGGGGGGGGGGGGAATCTGTGACCCTCTTTGAGCTCCCCAATAATAACACTAATCCCAGTTTATGCAAGAATGAAAACAATTCCATTAAAGCGATGACTCACAGATTTCCCCCGAAATGCACACCTATCCCTCCCAAGTGCAAGGTTATCCAGTTCAGGATATTTTGAATTATTGGAGTGACGACCTGCCCCCGAGACGTTAACGAGTTGTTGTTACTTGCAGAGCCATGAGCCTAATCTGTTTCCTTGATTAACCCTTTCCCGCTTCCTCTTGACATATTCCATACTGTAGTGTGGTTTAGCGCATTGTCAGCAGCAGTCATTGCGTTAATGTATTGAGGTTTAATGTGATAGACATAGGGCTGCTGATATGCTATTACACGCATTGAATGAGAAATTTGTTGACATGTCGTTCCCGGGAAGGAACAGATTTTGTAGTTTTGAGGTTGGGCTCAGTGGCATTTCTGAATCTGGAATTATAGGGATAACCATAGCTGCTGCTCCTGTGTATTTCATATTAGTAATGTTGGTGAGCTAAAATGTTTTTATTTTTAATATCATTTTGCTATATATGTGGTACTGGTTATATATATCTTGTTCTGTATTTTACTGTTACTCGTCCGAAATTCATATTGTATTCCTTCTGACAAAATGTACAATATGTTTAACATGCATTGTGAAGAAGAAGAGGAAATCATGAAAAGCAAAACCTGTGTTGGAAATAGTTCAAATACCAAGTTACTGCCCGAAAATATTTATTTGGATAGAATACTTTTCCCAGTCAAAGTAAGGAAAGAAGATGCAATAGGTTGGAAAAGTAGAAGAAATGTGACAAAACCGTGACATTTGTAGATATTTGTAAATTGATATAATTACAAACGGGGTAAAGTTGACTTGTGTATTATATGGTGAGTTAAATCCTTTGCAGACTGCACCAACCACTACACTCAAGTTTTATCACCCACTTGCCGATTAGAGCAGTATTTATTCAGTGACTAGTAATCAAAATCATTTTGTGTTTTTGAACAGACGAGAGAGGAAGATGTTTGAGAAACACCAGAAGTCATTAAGAGCCATGCCAGATAAGAGAGACAGGGAAGAGATTGAGATGCTCAAACACCAGGTAAGATCATCTCATGGAGTATATCATTGGCGGATCCAGGGGGGGCACTTCCGGCCCGTGCCCCCCCCCCCCCCCTTTCCGGAAGAAAAGTATGCATTTTTGTTGTTGTTGTTGCTTGTCAGGGAATTATGGAGGGAAACTGGACCAACATACCCCCCCCCCCCCCCCCCACTGAGCGAATTTTGAAGGTATGGCGGAAAAAAAATATTGTTGACACCCCCCCCCCCCCCTCGCTGAGCGACTTTTCGAGAAGCTGGTGAGACAAAAAAAATACGGGTCTACCTTTTCCAAAAGTTGACAAACCTTCATTTGTGTACCCCCTCTTTTATTGTATCCCCCGGCAGTATGCCGGAGGATACTTTGGATTCAGCAGCGTTTCGCCGCCGCCGCCGCCGCCGCGTCACATTCTTGTGTGCGCTCTAGCGGTCACATTTCTCGACGAATTTCGTTCAGACTTCCTATGGACGTGTATCTTGGTAAAATCTGGACCCCTATAGTTTCTGGTGATGCTGCCCCCAGTGTTCCGTCTTTTATAGGGTAAAAGGCCATATTTTTGGGGAAAGTTTGTGTGCGCTCTAGCGGTCACATTTCTCAACGGATTTTGTTCAAATTTTGTATGAAGGTGTCTCTTGGTAAAATCTGGAACCCTATAGATTTTGGTGATGCTGCCCCCAGTGTTCCGTCTTTTATAGGGTCAAAGGTCATATTTTGATAGATGTCTTGTGTGTACTCTTGTGTGCGCTCTGGCGGTCACATTTCTCAACGGATTTTGTTCAAATTTTACATGAAGGTGTCTCTTGGTGTAATTTAAAAACCTATAGTGTTTGGTGATGCTGCCACCAGTGTCCCGTCTTTTATAGGGTCAAAGGTCATACTTCAGGACATGTCGTGAGTGCACTCTACAGGCCACATTTCTCAATGGATTTCGTTCAAATTTTGTATGGAGATGTATCTTCGTATAATCTACACATGTTTAATTTTTTCGTGATGCTGCCCTCATTGTTCCGTCCTTTATAGGGTCAAAGGTCATTTTTCCATTTCTTGCACTCTTACTTCTGCATTTCTTGACGGATTTCGTTCAAATTTTGCATGAAGGTGTCCCTTGGTGTAATCTAAAAACCTGTAGTTTTTGGTGATGCTGCCACCAGTGTCCCGTCTTTTATAGGGTCAAAGGTCATACTTCAAGGGATGGCGTGAGTTCACTCTGCAGGCCACATTTCTTGATGGATTTCTTTCAAATTTTGTATGGAGATGTATCTTGGTATAATCTACACATCTTTAATTTTTGGTGATGCTGCCCTCATTGTTCCGTCCTTTATAGGGTCAAAGCTCATTTGTCCCTTTGGTGCACTCTTACTTCTGCATTTCTTGACGGATTTCATTCAAATTTTGTATGGAGATGTATCTTGGTATAATCTACACATATTTAATTTTTGGTGATGCTGCCCTCATTGTTCCGTCCTTTATAGGGTCAAAGGTCATTTTTCCATTTCTTGCACTCTTACTTCTGCATTTCTTGACGGATTTCGTTCAAATTTTGCATGAAGGTGTCCCTTGGTGTAATCTAAAAACCTGTAGTTTTTGGTGATGCTGCCACCAGTGTCCCGTCTTTTATAGGGTCAAAGGTCATACTTCAAGGGATGGCGTGAGTTCACTCTGCAGGCCACATTTCTTGATGGATTTCTTTCAAATTTTGTATGGAGATGTATCTTGGTATAATCTACACATCTTTACTGTTTGGTGATGCTGCCTTCATTGTTCCGTCCTTTATAGGGTCAAAGCTCATTTGTCCCTTTTGTGCACTCTTACTTCTGCATTTCTTGACGGATTTCATTCAAATTTTGTATGGAGATGTATCTTGGTATAATCTACACATATTTAATTTTTGGTGATGCTGCCCTCATTGTTCCGTCCTTTATAGGGTCAAAGGTCATTTTTCCATTTCTTGCACTCTTACTTCTGCATTTCTTGACGGATTTCGTTCAAATTTTGCATGAAGGTGTCCCTTGGTGTAATCTAAAAACCTGTAGTTTTTGGTGATGCTGCCACCAGTGGCCCGTCTTTTATAGGGTCAAAGGTCATACTTCAAGGGATGGCGTGAGTTCACTCTGCAGGCCACATTTCTTGATGGATTTCTTTCAAATTTTGTATGGAGATGTATCTTGGTATAATCTACACATCTTTACTGTTTGGTGATGCTGCCCTCATTGTTCCGTCCTTTATAGGGTCAAAGCTCATTTGTCCCTTTTGGGCACTCTTACTTCTGCATTTCTTGACGGATTTCATTCAAATTTTGTATGTAGGTCCATTATAGATTACACCTCTACAGTTTTTGGTGATGCTGCCTCTAGTGTTCCGTCTTTCATAGGATCAAAGGTCATATTTTAGTGGATGTCTTATGTGCGCTCTGAGGTCATATTTCTTCTGAATTTTCTATAAAAATGCATTATACTCTAATCTACACAAATCGTTTTGGTAATGCTGCTCCTGGTGTTGACAATATTCCGGGCCACTGGCGGCAATTTCTACACCATCCTTTTGTTTGAGGGAGGGGATGGGGGAGGGTCTTTGTCCCTCCTTCAAATCGCTGCCAGCGCCGGGGGATACATTTCGCATTGCGCGGCACGAGGAATGCACATTTCTAGTTCAATCCTGGATCCGCCCCTGGATTATATCTTTGTTTATAAAATAGGTTCAAGAATGTAGGCAGTCTAATTGATCAAATGACACCACATGATTGTGCATATTTTGTTGCATGCACAAAAGGTTTCTAGCATAAAGGGATCATATCACATGGCCAAGGTGATAATGCGTGAGTAAAATGCAAGCGTGCCTATGGCGTGTACAAAGTTAGGATACAGTGAAATGCACATGTTCAGACGCTCATTACACTCTTTCTCTCTCTCTCTCTCTCTCTCTCCCCCTCTCTCCCACCTCTCCTCTTCTCTCTCTCTCTCTCCCACCTCTCCTCTTCTCTCTCTCTCTCTCCCACCTCTCCTCTTCTCTCTCTCTCTCTCCCACCTCTCCTCTTCTCTCTCTCTCTCTCCCACCTCTCCTCTTCTCTCTCTCTCTCTCCCACCTCTCCTCTTCTCTCTCTCTCTCTCTCCCACCTCTCCTCTTCTCTCTCTCTCTCTCCCACCTCTCCTCTTCTCTCTCTCTCTCTCCCACCTCTCCTCTTCTCTCTCTCTCTCTCCCACCTCTCCTCTTCTCTCTCCCTCTCTTCTCGTCCTCCAGCTGAGTGAGCTGCAGACAGAACTCAAGCAACGTGAGTCGCGATGGAATGCGTCAACCAGGAGGCTCAAAGATAGGACCGTTGCCCTGGAAACGGAGAACACAGAACTTCGGGAGGAGATCAGACTAATGGAACAGAGAAGACTGGCTGCATGGAAGAAGGAGGAGAACAAGGTAAGACAATATCGGCATTTAACGATATCAGATAGCTTTGGTGAGTTAGGTTTTATGTGGATATTTAGTGCTTTCAAAATTCTAATATCATTCAACTGCTAGTATTTAGCAACCCAGAAACTGATGTTTTCTTTCTTTCTCTTTTTTTTCGGGGGGTTACATTCATGACAGGGTAAGCCTATCTATGCACAGCCCTCCTCAATAGCAAAACCAAGACCCCCTGCCCGACCTGAAAATCAGACAGTGGAACAGTCCAACAACAATAACATCAATAGGAAGAGGCCAGGGAGTGAGGACCGGCCCATTCTTAGAAATGGGGATGCCCAACACCACAGAGGGAGTGGGAAGTCTAGGACAATGTCAGAGAGCTCAGATGACGATGATAGTGATAATGAGTACCTTCAAGCATACCCCACACCCAGAATGGAACCTTCCAAGCAGGATGATTCAATGTGAGTCCGAATTTACTTCTTTCTTTTTTTTCCTCCTCAGTTCAACCTTACCTTAAGTTTTTAGTTTTTTTTCCATACATATTAGCATAACTGGTATGTTATCATAAGCTTTTAATGATACATGGTTCATCAAGTCAGGGTTGTTAGGTATATAGTTTACATGTATATTCTGACCCATCAGGGCCATGTTGCATAAAACTTACCATTACTGGTAACTCTGCTATCAATGGTACTTGTAACTACCATGGTAACATCACTCAACAGCCAATCAAAATCAAGGTTTCCATGGGAGTTGCCATTGATGGCAAAGTTACAAAACATTTTTTCTTTCTTTCTTTCTTTTTTCATAAAACTTTGAGTGCTTTTATTGCTCTTGAGATGTTAAATGCTGATGTTACTTCATTGCATTATGGTATGATTCTGGTATAAGAGATAACTCTGGCAATTTTGTCTGTTGACAAATGGTTTTAAAAAAACGTACCCCGGTAATTATCGTTGCCTTTACTGCCTAGATAACATCCTCCAAAAATGTTTTCACGAGGGCTGCTGCTTTTATAAATCTTTAACGGTTGGTTTTCCTCAAGGAATTTCCATGCAATCCTGGCACAGGACATCACTTAATTTTGCTTTCATAATGCATTTTTAATTCTATTATACATCAGTTTTATTTTTAATCTTGGAAATGGTGGCTTCATTTTATTAACTATATATTTCACACTGGTATGATATATATTTTCATCACATCATAATATCTAATCCTTGATATTATTATTTCAATTATAACATCCATTGTTTGATACATGCATAAATAATCAGGAGTATATTTTCATGGAGTAAGTATAAACGTGTATTTACAACCAGTTTATGCTGTATGTTGTTCTATGTTTATAGTTTTTTTTTCAATTCTACATCTTTTGTTCCCTTGTGACGTAAAAACCTGCCACCACTTGAAGAGGAATTTTTTTGCTTAGGTTTAGTACTGTATAATTGGCTGGACATGAAATGTTATACAATATCGAACTAGTGATTTGAATATCACTTAGATTTGCATGATGATTCTAATTGTCTGTTTCTGCATGTTAATAATTATTAGATGGCATAGCCTGTACATGTGCTGTAAAGAAAGTAAGGTACCTGTATTTGTATTTTTTGTAATTCCACTATTATAGTAATATTGCTGTGACATTTTATCTTTTACTGCATTTGCCTTATATTTTTGTGGAGGAGATATTCACTTTCCTGTATAGTGACATATTGGGGGGGGGGGGGGGGGGATATTTTTTTTAACATGCATTTGAAGGGAAAATTCCTTTGAAGGAGATTGCATGCAGTCGTCTTGTGTGAGTTTGCTTTTCTTGTTGTTGCTTGAACTGATAAAGTAGAAGAAGAATTTTGACAAAGATCCTCACTGTACATGTACCTTTTGTGGTATGTGGGTCATAGCCAGAATTTGACAAGAAATGTTATTACCAGATGGCATCCTTGCAGACCCTTTGCTTCATTTGGAACATGTCGTACACATTGAAAACTTTGCAAGCCACCCAGGTCACTGTGCCTCTGTAATACAGTTATTTTCCCTTTTCAATTAATAGCAAGATAATTATCAGTAAGCTATTTAGATGTTATTGCATTGGACATTGCTCTGGATTGATGTTCAGAATCCACATATTAGAATTTGGATTTGGTCATACACATGGCATGCATGACTGAATGAAAATAGGTACTTCAAATTCAGTTGAAGCAGTTAAGTGTCAAATTGAGCCAAAGATTTTGTATTTTTCAAGTAATGATTGTATTTGTTAGTTTGTTTCCTTTATATGGTAATAGAATTACGCTAACAGGTCTATTTCATACTTATTTTATTGGCAGAATATACGAGAGCCATATAGCCAACCCCAGGCGGAGTCGATCACCATCCGACCGCGAGCGACTTCCCATCCCGGTACCTAACGAGAGGACCCCTCCCCCTACCCAAGCGAAACCTTCGTCACTCTCCCCCTCCTCACCATCCACCCGCCAGCCCACCCCTCTAAACAGGAGTCCACAGCACCTTCCTCATCCCAGACCAAGAGGCTCACCACATAGAAACATACAGGATGGACATGGGTCCAACCATGGTGTTGCAGGGAAAGGGGTGGTCAGCCTACACCACAAAGGAGGGGATGAGGAGGAAGATGATTATGAGGATGTTATACATGGAGATGGAAAGGTCAGCTATTTTTTTCTTTTATTCCCCCTTATGCCTTTTTTCTTTTAATTGAAAAAAAGCTATCAAACTTTTATCACTCTATAGATTTGGTGTTTTTGTTCAACTAAAATTAAAGGTTATCATGTAAAAAGTGCTTGAATGAGGTATGGTTGAATTTCAGAAAAGAAAATGAATTAAGTATGAAAGAGAAGTCCACTGTGATGTCATCAGTTGTTCCTGTGTTGCGAATCTGAGTACCCCTCTGTTATGGTGACAAGCATTTTCAAAATGTCCATGATTCCTCATTAGTCATCCTGATGCACTCCAAAATGCAAGGATATTTTTTCCATACATTACATGTTTTCAATATGCTAGACAAATTTTTTCTTTAATAATGTTACTTTTTTAAAATCATTTCTCGTGAATATTCTTGTTTGTCAAATCAAAAGCAAATCCTAAGTGGAAATTATCAAATTAAAGGTGGAATACTCCTTGGATGTTACAGGTTGAAGAGATCAAGCCAGATGGGTCGCGAACTCTGACCTTCTCCAATGGAACGCGGAAAGAGATCAGCGCCGACGGTCAGACCATCATAATTTCTTTCTTCAACGGTGATTTCAAACAGATCCTACCAGACCAACGTGTGGTGAGTGGGATTTTTTTTTTTAATTTTTATTTCAATCTATCACAATAGTTTTCCTTCGACCTAATTCCTTAGAAGTGACAATTTACCTAATAGAGGTCGATGGTCCTCACCTCCTCTTTCAATTTTTTTTTTAATAACTAAAAGAAATTTCAATATGGCACGAAAAAGAGACATGATAACAAAGCTTTTCGACCTGCACTCATCAGGTTATCACGCAGGTATATAACAAATTACTTGAAATCAACTATATTATACTTGGTGAACCCGGACGCAACCTAGACGCCGTAATTTCAGAACAATCGCAAAGCTTGGACGAACTCCTTTTATCTGCACAGAAGAGGTTCATGCATACCTGCCAACTCCTCCGTTTTAGACGGAGTTTCTCCGTTTTTAACATTTTTAAGAGGCCAAAAAACGGAGTACTCCGTTTTTCTGTTTCCCAGAAAAAAACCCGAAACTAGTACGATTTTATCGTATTTTGTACGATAAAAAAAGTAAAATACGACAATACGATATTGCCTATAAAAAAATACGATTTCGCGATCTTTTTTCCTCCTTTTTCTTTTCTTTCTTTAACAAATAAAACAAACAAAGCCTCAGTTTGGGAGTTTATTTATCGCACTTCTCTCACCGGGGAGAACCCTCTAAGAAAGCAATTACTGAATTAGGACAGGGGTATGTCCGTTACTTACTGCCGACTCATTAGAAGTCTGTGGTATTCATCTCACATTATTTTGTGATAAGTACCCCGTGGCAGTTGTAGGAGTGGTACCCACCGTACTGCGATGCATTTGTATGTGCTCCACATACACTCAAATGACTGCATGACTTGCGGTTTCGCAGAGCTCACCCCTAATTCCTAGGGTTGATTTTGGTCGGGAGTGACATTTTCAGAACAAAAAAATGTAAGAAACTGTATTTTTGGACTTTGTTTGTCCCTATTTATTCTGTATTTAGTTCAAAACTTACGAAATTATTCTCTATTTCGCCAATACTCCGCCATGGCGGCGCTGTTAGTCGGAGCTGTTCTCAACAGCCTTGGCTGCCTGAACTTCGGGGGAGGAGTCCTCAGTAAATGCCTCACTGAGCTGCTTAATTGAAGAAATTTCAGTTATGGAAACACTTTACTTATCATCATTTATTTGAATACTACATGTAATATTTGATAATAAATTCATCGTACAGTATATTTGAGTAGATGATTGACACATTCTTACGAAATTTAGTCTCCCCCCAAATGAAATGTAAATTATATGTACTTCTGCGTTTTCAAAACACTTTTTTATTTCTAAGCTAAAAGTATGAGAAAAACTACAGTGGTGTGATAGTGTACTGTTTGTGAATGGTATTAAAATGCAAAGTTAGTCTATTTAATAAAACACATATGCACATCCAAGCCTACACCAAACCTTACACTCACATGCACCCACACCCACACACACCCACATCCACAATGATACGAAATATTAAAAGAGCCACTTAAACTTTTTTTTTTTTTTTTTTTTTTTTTTTACTTTGTAGATTGAATGACAAGTGACAATTTAAGATAGTATAATTATAATGCAGTTTTAGGGGGGCATCACCATGACTACCTTCTGAACCTCTGCCATGGCGCGGCACTTGGACATCCAGTTGCGAAACGCTGCAGACGCCGCGCTCGCATGACTCAGTTTTTTGACTTTCCAATGTTGGCAGGTATGTTCATGCGATTGAATGTAAGCGGCTTCCAGAAAGCGTAAATGCGCTGAGCTTCTGGCCCGGGACATAATTGAGAATTGATCGTCGGCATAGCTTTGTGCGCAAGCTGGATTGTTCAGCAAGTGGAGACCAATCGCTGAATCGCATTTGGTTATCTTTGGTCTGTTAGCGTGCATTTCAGATTTGCAGGCACGGACGGGCTGCGTGCGGTGATTGGTTGTACGGTTCCGAATAGTTGAGGGGATGTGTTGTTTAATGCGATCAGCCAACCGCTGAGAAGTACGGCCCACGTACCTGGCATCGCACCGGCACTGAAATTGGTAAATAACATTACTCAAGTGGGGGGTGGGTAGTACATCCTTGCTAGTTGACGGTAGCATCCTGTGTGTATAAAACACAATGCGTGTCGAAACCGCGTAATAGCAACGTGACACTGCGTGTTTGATCTGACTGGCGTATTTGTCAGATACCTTACCCCTCCAGGGTAGTTTGAGATACACGGGGCATTTGGCAGGTCCAAATCTGGTGTCAGATTTGGATTGTGCCTCCAGCGTCCGTGTTATGGTGCGAGATATAACATGCTCAGGGTAACCATTGTCAAGGAGAATAGTTTTGATTTTCGCGATTTTGGGAGCTAATTTGCACGCAGAGCAAATCCTAAGGGCGCGGCACACTAAGTTTCTAATGAGCCCAATCTTGTATGAAGTTGCACTGTACGAGTCCCATCTCGTGTATTGCCTGGTGAATGTGGGCTTGCGGTAGACGGAAGTGATAAATTTCCCATCACTTCTCTCCACGAGAACGTCGAGAAATGGGAGCGCATTGGACAGTTCAAAAACTAAAAGAAAGTGATTAAATCCTGAACTTTATGACTGACTGGGAAAGCAGTAGTGGCAATCATTTGTTGTTGTTATATGGCATATTGAATACTGCACATTACTTTATTTGGAAACCATTCATTTATTTGAAATTTATTTCGATTTAAAGTCATTGGCCCGTATTCTGAACTCTGGTTTAACTTAAACTCCAAGCTAAGTTTAACCAGAGTCTAATTAAATCTGACTTAAATCGCAAGTCCAGTCTAAATTTCAGAACAACGTTAACTTATGCTAGACTGGAGTTAAAGTTAAAGCAGAGCTCATAATGTGTTTTTTTTTAAACTCTGGTATAAAGGGCAAATTTAGACAGGGTTAAAACCACACTTAGACCTCGATTTAAGTTAAACCCGGAGATCTGAATAAGGCCGCTATTATTAAAGAAGAATACTAGAAAATGATCTAAACATGCATCTGGACTGTAAACCAAGAGGTCAATATTTTATTAAAAGTTCTAATCTGACTCTGGGCTTTTAAGCTCAGTCTAAGTCAAATTTACCAAAGGAACTTAGACCGAAGCCTTACTTGCTCCTCTTTTGAATTCTATTCAGACATATCTCAAGCACATGTCTGTTCATGTTAACTCTTTCAGTGCCGATGTCACATATATGGGACAAATAGAATTGTCATTTTCGTTCACCAATTGCTCAACCACAGGAAAGGTATATCGTGATCAATGTATATCACTATTTTGAGCATAAATCAAGCATTCTTAATATATGATTATAATTATATGCTACCATAGACATTTTCAGAGAAAATTGCAGATTTTAAAAAAGATATTACCGTATTTCAACATTAAACAATAGCAAACAAATGAGAAACCAAAAAATAATGGACCAAAAAGAAACTCAAATGTAATTTTCAATGATGCTCATGCATAAAGATGGTACAGTAATAATGTTTGGTATCATAAGAAATGGTAATAAATTTTCAATAAGTTTTGTACACAATATTTTGTGATATAATGGATGGTTCATGAAGTGGAGACATTTGAAAAGTAAGCATTGATCACATATTGGTAAAATTTTGAAGATAACTAAGCCCCTTGGCACAGTAAGAGTTAACCCGTTGACTACTGAATTATTTAACTCTCATAGGCTTAATACAGGAGCTACCCGGTTCCTGTAGTCTAGGGGTTAAGAAGACTACAAGCTAATATTAACCCTGGATCTGCCCTAGTGTACAAAACCCAGTTCCACAGTGCAACAGGTTTAGTTTTGGGGTGCTTAAGCATACATGGCAGTGCTGCAGAGGCTACTATATCATCATTTGCAAAAGTTTAAGACCTCCTCGGGATTTGTGGGTATTTCAATAATTTGGAATACTTTCTTTTGTCTCATAGAATGATTACATAACATGTTTACTACAGTGATCAGTAGCACAAGAGTAATAAGCCTATAGTTCAAGTATGATACATACATCTAGGTTATGCCATGAAAAAACTTGTGTGTCTGAAAAATAATTTTTTTATGTCTTTCTTCAAATTATTGCATTTTGGAATAGTGGTCTTAAACTTTTGCAAATGATGGTACAGGGTCGTGTGCGCGAGAGCACGGGCCAGTACACATGTATGCCGCACCCCTACGCATATCAGCACGCAAGGTTCTGGCATCGTATGGGTTAATGAGAGCCAGAAGGATGTTAACTCTGTGATAAAGTATATGAGTTAATGCCTTTTTGGCTCTCAACAGATGACATGTTTTTGTGCATTCAGCATGAATAAAAAGAGCCCAACATTGAAGGTTATCCACAGTCAACAGGGATTGATTTTCTCTTTGGTACAGCACAAAATACCGGTATCTGAAGAATTCTTTTCTGCTGTTTCTTTATCAGGTATACTACTATTCAGAGACAAAGACTACTCATACGACATATCAAGATGGCTTGGAGATCCTTCAGTTTTCAAAGTAAGTCAAAATTTGTAGTGGAAATTAATACTTTTTTATTCAAGTTTGTTGTTTCTTTCCATTCATTCCATTCCATACCATTTCCCTTATCTTATTTTTTTTTCATTTTCATTGTTGTTTTTATTCTTCATACATATTATTTTGTATAATGCATTATCTTTTTGTATCCTTTTTCGATATGTGATGGCGATGCACAAGGCAATTCATATTGCCCCGAGGGTGATTTCTTAAAGGTCTTTGCGATCATTAAATTGCTATAATCATTTCTATCATTATTGCTGTGATTACCGTTGTTTCCGTCATCTTCCTTAGCAACCAGACTGAGAAGCATTATCCGGACGGCACGAAGGAGATCACCTTCCCTGACCAGACCATCAAGTATCTCTTCCCTAATGGCGGAGAGGAGAGCGTGTTTCCAGATGGCACTGTGCTGAGAGTGGACCCAAGCGGTCATCGGGTCATGGAGTTCCCTAATGGTCAGCGAGAGATCCACACGGACCAGTACAAGGTACAGATCTGATACTGATCAAATCATCAAGTTAAAAATAATCAGAGAACATTTTGATCTTGATCATTTCCTCATTAATTTGATAGAAGTGAAATTATTTTCCTTTTACATGCAGGTCTTCTTAGAATTTAACAGTTAGGCACAGTGAGAGATTTTGTTGAAGATGGGTTCACTTTGTGCATCAATGGGGTTCAAGAGATGATCTTTATAAAATCTTGTCAAGTGACTACAAATGGCCTAAACATAAATGCCATGGTTGGTTCCACATACACCTCCATTCTGCAAGCATGAGGCAAAAAGGAAATAGCTGGGAGTCTCTTTGGTTAACTTCTAGCAAGTTGTGTTTTACTATTATTTCTAGACTCTCCTCTGAGTTTTCACAACAACTCAGCCACCTACCTGTATATAATACATTAGTTCGTTTCTGGTAACAATAAGCCAAACTCAGACAAACAGTTAATGATTTTATTGCTGGGTTCCCAATGATTTACTTCTAATAATCAAAACCAAATTCTTTGTGACTCCAGGTGGTGTGAAAAAAGCTTTGTAGGATGTGTTCTACCCTAATAGGCCATTCTGTAACAAGGAAATAAAAGGAAAGTATTTTTCTCTCCCCTCTAACCTTTGTTTACCTTCAACTTTTATCATTCTTACCCTACAGAGGAGAGAGTACCCTGATGGCACGGTGAAGACGGTTTACCCCGACGGACGGCAGGAGACCAGGTATTCCAGCGGGAGGATCAGGATAAAAGACAAGGCTGGCAACATCGTAGTGGATAGAAAGGGCTGAGGTATCACAACAAACTTTGTGGGACGACTTGTTAATAAAGTTTGTGAGAATCAATGTAACTGATCAAATTTAGGTTTTATTTATTCTTTTCATTGTTAAATTTTAATGCTTTTAATATTTTCCATGGGAATGACCTTTGCAGTGTATGCATCTGTTTCTCTTTCTGGAAAAAATAAATCACTATTTTTAGTCTGAAATGTTATTTCAATTCAAGCATGTCAGGAGTGTTAAACATTTGGCCAGTGCTTTTGTATGTTCATTGTGAGTTTGCTGTGTCATTGTCTTTTTCATTTTCTTGCCAATTATGTACCACAATATCTTCACAGAAAAAATTCTAACTTTTGCTTCTTGCGAACTGTTGTCAGTATTTCTCATATTGATATTTATTTGACTATAAGGTGCTGCTTGGTGTATTATTAGTCAGGCCAGTGGTGCTGGATAAGTTGTCAGTGTACTAACATGACTTCCAATTTTCACTTGCCCCACAAGATTTTAAGGTGTGATGTTCATTACCATTGTCAACCAGGGGAGCGTTTTATCAAGCGTTTTGTCAGTGATTTTTACTGACAAATTTGCTGTCAGCCAATCAGATGCAAGGATTTCAGTAGCTTATAACAGTTGTCGGTAAAAATCACTGACAAAACGCTTGATGAAATGCTCTCCAGATCCGGTATGTTTTGAGACTGGATTCGATGGTTTTTGTTAAGAGTCATTATATCATGTAGAGAACTTCCTTTGCACCCTTGATAAATTCCATATTATTTTTCATGGTTTCAGTCATAACAACCAGCCTTAAAATTTAACAAGCTTTCATCCACTTCTGTAGATATTCTCAATCCCAAAGTCCACAGGAGTCTGTGGATGAAAGCTTGTCTGCTAAATTGTAAGGTTGGTAAAAGCTTAAACTGCATGTCTTGATTACCCCCAGTCATTGAAAGTGTTCAGTTTCAAGTCAGTTATGCCCATACTTTTTTCACTAACTCACCTTTCTCAATACAAAACCAACCTGATGAAACCCCTGAAGATTATGCATGCAAAATTGAGCAAGATTCTATTCTTGAGCTGCCATGTAGCATGTGCGATATGTATTTTTTGTCTGCAGATTGTTGAGGGAGTAATATAAAGGGTGATTTATTGCAGTTATATTGCTAGATGTGAAGCTGAATTCTTAGATTTCAGACAAACCTTGAAGAAATGTCAGAATTTAGATAGGGGTTTCTTTTCATTTGTGTCATTCTTATGCTATATTAGCTCTGATTACAGGAGAGTCAGAAATGTTTAGAATGTACCCTTGTACATTTCAAACTTTTGTAGGAAATATCAGAATTATGAATAGTTCATTTTGGTCAAAGTTACTACTACTTTTATCTCTAAGTAGTATGAAATATGTAGAATGAACTTTTACATTTCAGACTTGCATAGGAAATATCAGGATTACGTGTCATTTCACAATTCATAATTTCAAAATAAATGCTAGGTGTCTGAAATATTTAGAATGCTCATTTAGACTCTAAGCTTTGATAAAAAGAATGAGAATTTGAAATGGTGTTTCTTTATTCAGTAGTGTCACCTTCTCCTATCATCTGAGTGAAATCATTTGAATGCACCTGTAGAACAGTACAAAATTCCAGAGTATTGTTAGTAAATGTAGTACATATTTAGTCTACCTCTGTTTGTATATGAAGATTTTGAGATGAATGACTTTTGCAGAAGTCAAGATGAACTTAGATGTGAGTTTAGAAATGAACTATCATTTTAGAATTCGACCAAAATGATAGAAAAATCCATGTTTGTATAAATCGTATTTTAAACCTGATATTAATTCACCGACTGTGAAATCTAGGCCTACATGCATGCAAAGTTTCCATGTCTATGCAAGCTGGAATTATATTTGTGTTTTGAATTGTATAAACAGATTAAAACCCCTGTTTATACAAGTTGTTTGAAAGGGGTGTTGCCTCTGTTGAAATTAGGTCATCATGTCGTGTTTACATGTATGTCCATTAGAAAGTAAATACATATTATGTGGGGTCCATTTTTATGGTTGCCAAAGTCTATTGTAGCTTCATCCATAAATAGGTGGTCAAAGTTGTTCTTTGAGGCATGGATAAATCTTTACACGGTCTTTACTTTGGGGATCATAGAATATTGATGAATTTTTTTAAAGATGGTATCGATTACTCTGTATTATCAAAACCAGGATAATCAGGAATATCTTTTTAATGGGCGTGCTCTTTGCCCGTGTCAAAAAAGGTTATGCGTGTCATTTTTATTGGCAGTAACTCCTCACCTTACAGTGTAAATGCCTTTGGGGACTTGATGTTAACCAGTCATTAACTTTACTCAAAGAGGAATCTATTTTTTTTAATGTCCATTTTGTCTCAAGGGGAATGCAATTGTCAAGTTTTTCATCTTTTTGATAATAATAATAATAATGATAATAAATGTAACTTATATAGCGTCAAATCCACTCTGCCGAGTGCACAAGGAGTACTACAATACCAAAATTAATTATGCTTTGCACTTAATTTGTGCAGTAGCCTTATGACAGATTAGCCTTGTGGGGAATAAGTTTTACAATAAAGTCTACAGCTACTACTGAAACAAAATATACATGTATATAACCCCACTCATAAGACAGTTTAATCTCCATCAAACTTGTTTCAACTAGATTTTATTTCCCAGGTAATGTATTCTGTTGCTTAGACTTAGTCTATCTAAGTATCTATGCCTGCCAGTAGAGGGCTAAAACAGTGCATATTATGATACAGTGGAACCCCTCTATAACGAGGACCTTGGGACCCTGAAAATTACCTTGCTATATCAGGAATCTCCTAAATATATCAGGGTAAAAAACAAAAGAACATAAAGACCAGGGACCAGCAAAATTACCTTGTTATACTGTATCAGGAATCTCATTATATCAGAGCTCTTTACAACGAGTTTTCCACTGTATAACGCATTTGCTTCAGTCCTAGACTATTCCCATTGTGAAATGTATGATTTGTACCTAATTGCATGAAAAATCATCATTATTGTCTGTAGTGAACACCTTTCATGAGCGAAGAATAATAAAAAATCTAATAAAAATATCAAAATCTTAAATATATAATTTTGCTCAAAATGGGTTGTAATTCCAAATGAATGTGTATTTTTAAACTGAAATCACTAAATTTAAAAAACCCTTCAAATATTGATTTGAGAAAAAGGTGTTAGTATGGTGTTCACCAATGTACATACAATTTTATATATTTATGTGAATATGTAAATGTTTAATATAGATTAAAATAAGCATTTATGAAACCATTTTTGCCTGATATGGACATGCAGCTATTAAAAACATACTTTGATAGAAACAAGTGTTTTTTATGTGCACCATTTATTTGTCATCTCCTATATTATGTACACAAAACAAGGATTAGTGGCTTTTTTTTTGTATGATCTGCATCATTGTAAGGCAAAGCTTTAAAATCAATGAAATTACAGATGGGTCTTTCCATTTCAAAGAAAATTTGAAGAAAATTTTGCAAAAGTTTATTTTCCCTGTTATTGCCACAAATGTAACTCATTAGACAGAGTAGAACATAATCTTTTCCTAACTTTACATGTAGACGACTGAGATGTTCTGAATTCAGAGATTTCTTTTTTCATGCAATATAAAACATAAAATGTACCAAGTTGAATTCTATTACTGACATTTTCTTGAAGATTGAGTATTCCATCCGCAAGAAATGGAAACTCTGCTTATGATATCAAGTGAATAACCTGACCCTACAATGGTTATCTCTCTCTATCTCTCTCTTTCTCTCTCTCTTTCTCTTTCTCTTTCTCTCTTTCTATCTCTCTTTCTATCTCTATCTCTTTTCTCTTCCTCTCTCTTTCTATCTCTCTTGCTATCTCTCTCTCTCTCTCTGATTGAACATAACACTGTTCCATGCCATGCAGACATCAAAGTAGAACACTAATGATTTTAAATATTGGCTTAATACTTATTATTGCATAGATGGCATAAATTAAACAAGGTTATCCAAATTTAAAGCTTGGAAACATTTGAATTAATGATTATTATCAATTATAAAACGGTAAAATACAGCCCCCGATATAGCAGCTGAAAAGCTCCTTGAACGCTGCTGAGATGTGTGACGACACAAGAGGGGCGAGTCCTGTCTAAGCAGACGATGTCCCATAACATTATACACATTTTTCAGTGCCTGTTTTATCATCTCCTCTTCACTTATTTCTCTTACTTGACTAGCGTCAGTCTTAATGTTAGTCTGTTGCCTCACTCTTAACTTCGTGTATGGTATTATTTTGATGAAAAATGCAGCGTTAAAAAAATAAAGGAATCAGTCACTTGTAAACAAAATAAGACGCCATTGTATTTTCAGCTGCTTGCACCGCGGCATGTTCGGCGTTTCAAGAGGGAACGAATACCATCCAGCTATTATTCGCAGGGCTTTTCAATTTGAAAATGGGGTTTATTTCATTGATCATTGACCCTTCTCCTGTGTATTTACAATCAAACGGTTTTAGTTATCAGAATCAGTTCACTTTCCCTTTTAGAATGATGTGAAATAAGGTCATGTTTAAATGTACCAAACTCTTTATAATTTGATAAATAATTGCATTGCAATTACGTTCATTCATTATAGGACGTCGTCTGCTTAAGCAGGATCGATCCCTCGTATGACGACATCAAAACATCGCTATATTTCTGGCGAATCCTCGGATATTCCACATGCTGAGAAGAGCTTTTATTTATGTTGTTTTTATAATCATCATATACGCAGTTGACATAAAACTTATACAATTGCCATCTGTAAGCTTCCCAATTTCTAGTGATACATTAATTGCCATATTTGTGATTTTCTTGAGTGTTCTACTTTAAGCAAAGCCCTATGTATTTCTATGTATCCGGACACCTACCCCCTGGACAACCACCCCCCGTTCTAGGACCCCCTAGGACAACTACCCCCTAGGGCAACCACCCTCTAGGACGACTACCCCCCTAGGACAAGTACCCCCCGGATAACTACCCCCCAGACAACTACCCCCTAGGACAACCACCCTCTAGGACAACTACCCCCCGGATAACTACCCCCAGGGACAACTACCCCCCGTAGTTGTCCTAGGGGGTGGTTGTCGGGGGGGGGGTAGTTGTCCAGGGGGTAGTTGTCCATGGGGTAGTTGTCCGGGGGGTAGCTGTCCTAGAGGGTGGTTGTCCTAGGGGGTAGTTGTCTGGGGGGTAGTTATCCGGGGGGTACTTATCCTAGGGGGGTAATCGTCCTAGAGGGTGGTTACCCTAGGGGGTAGTTGTCCTAGGGGGTAGTTGTCCTAGAGGGTGGTTATCCTAGGGGTGGTTATCCGGGGGGTGGTTGTCCGGGGGGTAGGAGTCCTAGAACCATTTCTGTGACAGCCCATGTGGAATTCCCATAAAGACTGACAACAAGGCAAATAGTTAATAAGACAAAGACCAAGTTCTTTCTTAAATCCATATTTTTATTAAGTATGATGAAAACAATACTCAATGGATACCTTAAATAAACTGGTACTACAATAAAGTGCATCACCTACTTAAATTTTCTTTTAAACAACTTATGATTACATCTTTAACACATAACCCAATTCAGCTATTATTACATGTTTGCAAAAGCAACGAATATTGAAGGTTTTACAGATGTAAATTTTTGATCAATTTGTGTTCCTTTTTTTTATTACATGTACCTTTACGGGGATTGATAAACCCAGATATTTTAAATTATAATCCTTGTATTTGTAAAATAAAACTAGGAACCTAAATTTACCTTATACAGTATATTTGTTGTCCTTATACACCATGCAGATTGGAAAAATAGACTGAAAAATGGATGCTTCAGAAACTAATTATAATGATGATAATTATACTAATAATATCTTGTTTACCCAGTGTACCCCACAGAACTCCTAAAGACGTAGAAGGCTCATGCGGGTGCGAAATTGTAAGCATTGTTCGTACGTGATCACGTGATATCCGCCATGTTGGTTAGTCCTTCGCTCTCCAGCTCCGGATTCATGAAGCTCGTCGCGTCAACGGCATTCATTCAGTACACATTGTTTGATCAACACTAGGGTTATATAAAATCTTACTGAAATTGCTCGATTTTGTTAATGCTAGTATCCAAATGAACCAAGACAAAAAGAGAGGGAAGTTTCTCTCGAAATACATGAAATTGCCAGTGTTATAAAATGTAATTGCTTTGGGCATTTTCATGCTTATTTGATAATTATAGAAATACAGTCATCATCCACTCTTGTTGGTCATTTTGATAATTTTACTGCACTACATTTACCCCGGGGGGGGGGGGGGGGTACTCACGTATAATGGGTATACGGGGACGTGCCGCTGGGAAGGTTGACTTTTTGAAGAAAGATCCTTAGACATGGGTCCCCTTTTCATTAAAAAGATCCTTAGACATGGGTCCCATTTTCCCCAAAAAATCCTTAGACATGGGTCCCCTTTTCATTAAAAAGATCCTTAGACATGGGTCCCATTTTCCCCAAAAAAATCCTTAGACATGGTCCCATTTTCCCCCAAAAAATGTTGGATACACCACTGTTGCAATATATAGCCCTCGAGAAAATTCTTTGTCTTGACTTTACAGATCACTGTTAAATCCAGGCATCTGTGTTTTGTTGAAGGTTGTCACTCTAAATAAGAACATTAAAAATACATCAAGTCCAACGAAGTGTCACAAGTCACGACTGCCAAATTGGAAACAAAAGGTAGCTTTCGGAGAGGACTACAACTTAATCATTAATCATTAAAATTCTAATTTGACAAAAATAAAGTTATTACAATTCTAATTTGACCAAAAAAAAAATCGCCAGACCTCCAAAATTCGACGGGGGGTGTATAGGGGTCCAGTTTCCCTCCATAATTCTCTGACAAGCAAAAAAAAAAAAAAAAGGTTTTCATTTTAAAAGGGGGGGGGGCACAATCCGCTAGGGATCCTCTATGATCAAAATGCATACATTTCTTCCAAAGGGGGGGGGGGCACGGGCCGGAAGTGCCCCCCGGATCCGCCAATGCTATGATGATTATGCTTTTGATGCCTTTGCTGCGTGTGCCAATGTCCAGTTTTATGCCAAAGTCATTTGCACAGTTGCAGATACATGTACATCTATCTTTGATTATTATACATGTAAAACAAACAGCATAGTCATGGATATTAATGATTTCTCCCCCATGTAGGTTACTAAATTATAGAAATTACAAACATTGTCAAATGATATTCCATGGATGGTAAGGACCAACTTTAATTGAGATGATCCGGGAGTAGTGAATTCTGACTGTAAACAATAAGCACATCATCGTATTCATCTGTTTCTTAATATCTATTAGACGCACTCAAAATCTGGTGGATTTTATCTTGACACTCATATAGTGAAGGGGCATGAATAATAAAAAAAAAAGAAATACAATGAAAGGAGAATCTTGAGCCTGGCTTGTAAAAAAACAAACGTTTCTTCAAAGTTAAAAAAAAACCCAGTTGAATAAACATAGATTCAAGCGGCGGCTAAGCAATGCGTCTACTCAGAAAGTGGGAGGAGGGCTCCAGACTTACCCCCTCCCCGTTCCCCTGCCCATCTGATAAATCCACAATTTAAGTTCATCGATAAAGTCCTGACTTATATAAGGATTATCATCAAAGATAAAAAGAAAGATGGCAGAGTATGTTGAACACATCCTTAATTCAAAAAATCAATGAGGCATCACGGCCCCGACATATGGAACTCCTTACCTGATTCGCTTTAAGTTACGGACTTCACTTTTTTCTTTTAAAGCCATTACAAAAAACACCTTCTTAATCAATACAGCAATTAAAGTTACTATTTAATATTGTTAGAGAAAAATTAACCATTTATCAAATTAAATTTCAAATTAAGCAGAGGCTTTGTGCAATCACTCATTTCACATATTGCACGGCCACCTGCACATTACCCTTCAATTCATATTCATCCTTCTTTCTTTTCTCTTTCTTTTATTTTTCTTCTTTCATTTCCTATCCCGAGGCCGTTATCATCTCGAGCTTATGCTTACGATGTCGGTCTCCTGCATCATTTCACTCTCCTTAGCATAGAATCGCCCCACTATTCTTGTTATTATATTTATATCTTATTTTGTTAAACGATCAAGTAGGTTTTTATCTTTAGTAAACGAAGAAGCTTGATGGGAGGAATTTTTTAATTTGTAAACAATTTTTTAGGCATTTTACTCCCAGTTTTAAAGATCGTATGCTCGATCTGTAATGAAAAACACAAGTCAGAAAAATTGGAACCAGCAGGATTCGAACCTGTCATCTACTGCTTGCCGGGCAGCGACTTAACCACCAGGCTATTCTGGTTCATACGATCTTTAACACTGGGAGTAAAGTGCCTAAAAATTTGTTTACAAATAGATTTTTATCTGTTTGTCAAAAGTAATTATATTATGTTTATTACGTAGATTATGTATATTATGTTATTATGATTCTGAATATATACTTTACTTTGTACTTATGAAAAATGCAGAAATAAAACAGTGCGAAAAAACAACAAAGTTGTTGGCCTTTATATATATGGCCTTTGGCTATCCCTGGCCACTAGTCGATGGTATTTTAATTTTTCTTTGTATTTTGTATATTTGTTTCTTTTGCCTGAAATCAAATAAATAAATAAATAAATATCAGATGAAACTTTACAAAAAGTATCACGTTTTACAAGTCATGTACATGGTTCCAAAAAAGCACTGTATATTTTTTGTTACTTTTTCCGAGGGGGTGTCAAGAAGGATGAAGGTGAACAAACGAACTCGGGCTGCTTTCTTGAAAGGGAACTAAAATGATAATAGTGATAAAAAAAACAACTGTTTGATATTATCTTGAATTCGAGAGAAACGGTTTTTGACGGTCCGAAAGAGACCCCTTCCCCCTAAAATGTAGGCCTACATGATATTAGTTGACGTTACTTATGTATGAAAGAGCAGCTGAAACTTCAGTGGAAAAGCCAAACTTCAAAATTTCAAGTGATGAAGGCACAAGGCCCTTTATTTCGATAAAGAAGATCCGATATAATATAAATAAGCATTGAGAAGCACACGGTCTGGTGGGTTAGTTGAAAAGATCGAGGACTAAGCAATATGGCGGCGTGTGCACTCGAGCGAATCCTACACCGGGTATTACGGCGATACGGCGATCTGTGCGTTGTGAATGGGTATGAGCCTTCTACGTCTTTTGGAGTTCTGTGGTGTACCCTCATCCGTATATACTTTTCTCCCTGAGGGCGCTGCAATCATATTTATTCCAGTGCCGTATATTGATAGAGTCTGGCCAACTCGGCTCCAGTTGGGTAACAACATGGCGCATATTCCTTTGTTGCAAGCTTACATAACAAAGGAATATACGCCATGTTGCTACCCAACTGAAACCGAGTTGGCCAGACTCTCTCTATATACGGCACTGATTTATTCATCAAAATTATTCATGTTGATAATGTTAACTGTCTTTAAATAATGCCTGTTATTCCAGCGCTTGTTTTAATCCATAATCTCTATGATTATATAAGAAAAATGTAGCTTATTATGGGAGAAGATATTGATGAGAAATAAGATCTTGCATTTACTTCAGAAATGTCGTTTTGAGAACTTTCTTTACAATCATTTTCAATTTTATAATTTGATTCATGTGAAGAAGAGACAAAAAAAATTATTTTCCATGTTATGGGGGGAAATGTATGTGAAAGCTCAACTTCATATTACATTTTAATTGTTAATGTATATGAAAGCTCAGCTTTATTTTACATTTCATTGTTATTTCAATTTCTAGCCAATTTCTTTTACATTATCTACAGAAGTATTGCAAGAGCGGCACAGTACAAATTTGAATATTCACAGGCAGAGAAAAAGCATTGTTTGCAAAATCAACGATTCATTCAAGTAAAAAGTTGAGAAGAAAAATGTTCATATAAAACTATTGCACAAACGTTGATAGTATAAAGCGCTGATTACAGAAACAAACGTTGAGATTATTTGTTTACGTTTTAACATAATCCAGAATGACTAGATAATATGGATGACCCAACACTTGCTACTGCATACAATTAATACATGAACTAAGATTTCAGTTTCCCTCAGCTTAAGTTATAATTTAACCGAAATCTTGTGCCATTAAAGTATGGCAATAAAATTGAATGAAAGGAAGGTTTCTCGAAACTACTTGTTTTCTCTCTTTAGTCCATGAAAAGGAACGATAGATAAATATCTTCCCAAAATCCAGTAGTCCCAAATCAAATAATTGTGAGTTTGAGTGCAATAATTAAGCCCTTATCGGACAGAAATCGTCTCTATTTTCCAAGAGAATCACAACTACACTTCATTATGTTTCAAACAACTATAGTCGGATGTCTATTCGATGATGTTGCAAGTGATTGTATTATAGTATAATTACGTTACTTTGATTTTCAAACTGAAATCATATGTCATCCTTTGATTATCAATATAAATTAGCTTTTCTGATCTGCATTTGCAATCAAGATTAGTTGAGCCTTTGTAGATGCGCACAGTCCCAGCAAAGTAAGATACTTCGGTAGATGATAACGCATCATTGCTCTAAACTCTAATCCAGTGCGAAATTATTATCTCTCACTGTACTTACTTCACTGAAACATCGACGTCAAAGTCGATTCACCACATTCATATCTGACCTAGCTCCCTCTGATTTTCAGCCGTTTCTTTCTTCGCTTCGTCATCAAATGAATTTAACCTTTGACATACACCATGTTAAATGGCTAGTTTCTGGAGCGAAGTTCACGTTCCTAGTCCAACGGTGACGTGCAGTCTTCCCGCTTTTAGAGCTTCCTCGAGTTTAATATCCCCCGTCCCGCTGGGTCGAAACACCTTGACCTTCAGCCGTCCATTCTTGAGTTGTCCAGCAACTGGTGGAGATGGTTCACTGACAATTTCAGGTGGTTTGAGTCCATGACGAGAATTCTCCCCTTCCCTGCATAGCATAGCAGTGAATCTTTGCTTATCCGTTGTCGACACCGTGTTGTCGCCACCGCCTTGAGCCTTCCCGTTCGGCAGCGTCCGACGCGTTCGTTTCTCTCGCGATCTGTCCACGTCTCCCCTCGCTCTTTCCAAAAAGAGCAGCATTGTCCTCGTCGCTTCTCCCTGGTCTACTGACATCGCCATCCAATCTGCCTTTGATTTCGTTGTTGACGACGTGCTCGTGGACAGCGTGGTCGTCTTCGTCGACAGATTATCCGGGCTGCGCGAGGACGATGACGATGACTGACGGGACGGGTAAGAAGTTTCTTCGTTGATGCCCAGACGATCGCGCATTGCCAGACGGCTTTGCGCCAGCGCCATTTCAAGCTTATCCCCTGACCCCGCGACTGTATTTTCTTCCATCTTGCTTTGGCGGGAAACGAGCGATCGTCTGCTAGACGATGTAGAGTTGTTGGGGCGGCGTTTCTTTGGCAGCGGCGAAGGCTTGAAGACGTCTTGTCCGACATGTCGCATGCCCGCGCATACGGCGTCGACATTGGTGGCGAAGATGGGCTGCGTGGTCAGGCCAGGAAGGTGTTTGACATCGGATGGACGCCATTGACGCTCGTTGTTGGTTGGGCTTAGATTAGGACACGCATGGTTATGTCGAGACCTTAAAAGTTAAAGAAAGAGTTATTGATATTTGGAAGAAGCACGTCCGTTTAATCAGAGAATTACGATGATAGATAATCGTGTAATTTTTTTCTTTGAATATTCCTTATACTCTGATTATTCCAAGTTCCATGTGGATTGAGAAATGATGCAACTTGCACTATTCAACTGGTTATTATAAGCATTACTATTTTGAGGTGTAGTCATTGATAGAGGGGAAATAGAAAGATATATATATATACACACCTATCGGGTACATTAGGAGGACAGTTTTTGTTCTTTTTCTTTGTCCAACTGTCGACTTAATGTACCAACTGTCGACCTAATGTAGGGGTCTCTATTATGACGAAATAAACTGTATTGTCAACTGTCGACCTAATGTACCCGTTAGTCAAATATATACAAACGACTAATGGGTACATTAGGAGGACAGTTTTTGTTCTTTTTCTTTGTTCAACTGTCGAGCTAATGTACCAACTGTCGACCTAATGTAGGGGTCGCTATTATGACGGAATAAACTGCATTGTTAGGTGTCGACTTAATGTACCCGTTAGTCAAATATATATATATATATATATATATATATATATATATATATATATATAGATAGATAGATAGATAGATAGATAGATAGAGAGAGAGAGAGAGAGAATGAAAGTTGGTCAAGTTTAATGGCATTTACCCTTTCCGTCCGTTCGACACCTGTTTTCGTTCAGCCAATATTGCACTTTGAATAGCCTCGAAAGCTCGCCTGGTGAGGTATAGAAAAAAGAAACTTTAATATGTGAATGCATTTAAACTGGTTCATGACAAAGTACTTGGTCACTAGAGTGACGAATACCTGAAAGAGATGATAAAACAAAATGGTTTCAAGTTTGAAATTCTTTTGTATTTACTTGAATTTAACATAACATTTTTAAAAATCTCCTATGATTATAACAAATATAAAAAAATCTTTGCTTTTATTTTTTTAACATCACTTTAATAATAATGATAAACATAACCACAAAAATTATATTAAATACATTTCAAATAAAGAAGAAAGTACATAATAACAGACTCTGGCATAGTTTTCCGCAAGGTTAGTGTGCAGTTATATATGAATACAGAGTGAATGGCAGATACATGTATATTTGATGGATCAATAGAACAATGATTTGCATTTAAATAACCGATGTTAGAAGTAATTTTTCCCCTTGCGCGTTAAGAGAATATTCTAACTTTACTTTCACTTTGGATCCCTAAAAATATCCCGATCTGCCATAATACCATTATACGGGGGCAGCATTATAATAAACCCGTTTGGGGCATTTCTAGCACTTCAAAGTGCGATTTTCACTGTCAAGGGTGAAAATGCGTTTGAAATGCACCGTATTTTGTGCAATATTATATAACACCTGTAAAGGCGGTGATGTTGGTATAAAATGAATTTCCGTCGGAGCAACATCAATAGACCTGTTTACTAAGTGATTCAAATTTATGGATGTTTCTTTCCTGGGGACCTAGTAACGAGGTATTCCATTAACCGGTTATTAATGAATGAACTACAATACTTGGAATCCAGTTTGCATACATTACTTGTTGTTATGTCTGACAAGCCTCTGGCAAGCTTTCGGTTGTCAAGAACAACCTTTGTTTCAAAAGTATGCATAAAATTTGAATAACTTAGTAAACAGGTCTATTGGCCTGCCTCTATCAATTATCATCAGATGCAGCCTAATCAATCATCAGGGGCGTCGCTAGAACATTTTGAATGGGGAGGGTGGTGTGACACCGAAATTTGCCGACAAAAATGCTGCACCATAAATCCCCCCACAAATAATAATAAAATAAAATCGCAGGTGTAGATATATCTTGATCATACAGACCCATTTTCGCAAGGAGGGGGCTGACGCCTTTTGCAAGAATATCAACTTTTTTATTTCTTTTTTTTTTTTTTTTTACTTTTCGTAGTGAAAATGTACAGAAGTTACATACACAAGTTACATAATATTATTATCTGGGAACCTTGCGTCCCAAATATATTTGGATATTCTAGCACCTTCCTGCCCGAATATGAATATCGGAACTTTGAAAATCCGCGGGTGGGGGGGGGGTGCAGCCCATTGCCGAAGGGGGATGCATTTTGCCCGAATATTAAAAAATCCTTCTTTTCTTTCCTTCCCTTTTCTTGTCCTTCCTTTCTTTGTTTTTTTTTTTACTTTCCTTTCCTTTTTTTCTTCTCCAGACCTTTCTCTTTTCTCCTTTTTCTTTTCTCTTTCCTCTTCCCTCTCCCTTTTTTCCCCTCCGTTTTTTTTTTTTGCCTACAGAGGTGGCGTTTGCTGACAACAATTTTGAGTGGGGGTGCGACGCCCCTGTCAATCATTTATGTACAGTATATATATATATATATTTAAATCTTAAAATAAACCAGAAGAGCACCGAGCTTCTCATCCGAAAGCTGCCATTCCAGCGTCTAGTTCATGAGATTGGTCTGTTTATAAATAAACTTAAAGCTTCTAAATCACAAAACTAATAGCACGATCTTAAATTTTCTACGCGACATTCGTAATACGCATAATAATTTGTCCATGTAATCTATATAGCTTGCCTTTTTTTTCAAAGGAGTCGGACGTCATTCTAATTTTGGATCACGCCGTGTGCAATCTGGACCAATCGATCAAAAAAGCTAAATCCGTTTTAACGAACTGAAAAACAAAGGGGATGCTCAGTAAGCGGATATGTATGTGTTCTTGATGACATTTCATAGTGCATTATCGCCGCAAGCAAAGTATAATATACATTATATACTTCTACAGGCAAACAATCACAGAGGTATATGGCAACGTATATCTAATCAATGATAACTCATGGTATCGATCAATATACGCTACTCGTTCAGTCAGGTTTCGGAAATTTGGGCAGGTGATTCCGCCATATTGAACCGGATATATCAACAACCTGTTAAATATTCCCGCCAACAGTCAGATATCTTTTGTTTTCGTCTGCTCACTGCGGGGTCGAGACAGCCAGGTTGAGGCTAAATATAAATGCCTTGGAAGTCCAAAACGGAGAAAATCGAACGGGTAGTTCTGGGCAATGCCAACATTTAACACGTCATTATTAAGCGGGTTGTATTTAACGTTGCCATAGTGACGGTCGTCTGCATGATGGCGAAGAACAAGGTCGAAAATCACGGCTTCGTGATGTTTCGCGGAGAACGTGCTGATCGTGACATATTTGATTTGCCAAAATGAATCTGAAGGCTTCAATATCTGTAGTAAATAAAACGTCATGAGCTTTCAATTGCATTTTAAGGTTACACCATGTTTGAACGTTGATAGGAGCCCGTAGAAATGTGAAAGGGGGGAAGAAATCATGTTTAAATTCATGACTATAATTTCGATGATGTGAATCTACTAGCCTCTGATGGGCAAAATTTATCTTCTACTGTGCGCACTGTCGATCTTATATATTGCCAGCTCTCTCTCTCCCTCTGTCTCTCTCTCTCTCCCTCTGTCTCTCTCTCTCTCTCTCATTTTGCTTCAATTTATTACTCTTCCCTCAATCACGTCAATGCATGTACGTTGAATATGTTTGAATATGCTTCCATAGCTAATTTTCATTATGGTCACTAGTTTAGTCATTAAATCCAATGTAATCTAATGATAATTCATTTTATAAATGACATATTCCTATGATAAACACTTGCTTAAATACCTACTTGTTTATCGTATTCGTCCGGGCAAGAGTTGTCCAATACACGACAAGGCATTCCAAAGATAACCGAATTGTAAACTATCAAAAATTTTGTCAAAGATTTTGTCTGTCGCACCCCGGTGTTAATAATGTACAGACGAAAGCGTCTTAGCAATTAGAATGGATGCGTTAAGCCCCTCTGATCAAACAGAAAGCCTGCATTTCGCCTTTCTTGTTTCTGATTCTCTATTAATAGTGTCTTGTTCAAATAAAATGCAGGCCCATAACAAATCATGATCGATTTCACTGTTTGTTCTAGGGCACAAAAGAGTCTGTACCCTCATTAACAGAATGTGTTGATGCGTACATAAAAAGGCACATGTATAAACACTTTGTATATCGATCTAGCATAGTATAGGTTATGGAAGTGAAATATATGTATAATCTTTATTGGCGCTTCTTTCCCGCGTGCCCATTGTTGAATTATATCCCTTTGTCTCGTGAAATAATGGCATACAATTGAAATTTACTTTCAAAATATTGTTTATTTGTTGTAATAATAAACTCATTGCATTAATATATTTCATGACATTGTATTTCCCTGACAGGTATTCGGATAGCAAACAGTCGATGTTGCTATGTTGGGTACTTTGGTTCATCAGTTAGCACTCGTTATGAATGAGCAAGAAGCTCACAGGCATAGCTCAAAGTAGCGCTGCTTTTTTTTAAATAACTCCATTGTTTTTTTAAGTTTTATAAACTGTTTATAAGTTCTTGCTATGTCGGGCAATGCAATAAAGGCCATTGCTGATTCAGGCTACTGTAACAAAGCTTTAATCAACTATACCAATAAACCCTTTCAAAGTGTCATAGTTTGATTTTAGTGTATTTCTTTGTGTGGAGAAATGAATTATTTTGGTGGTGTTGGTATGCTCATTTGGGGTGATGGGGGGGGGGGGGGGGGGGGGGGGGGATGGGGGGGGGGGGGGGGGGAGGGCGTGGTATATTTCCGTTCCTTCTTTCGGCGATAAAAAGACCGTACCAACATGCACCAAATGCTTGGGGTTTTTCACACCAACACATGTACTATGTAGCAACTGTTCGTTGTTTGTTCATCTCACAATTCTACGCAACTATGAGGATAAACTGCCTTTCAACGGAGGCTAAACCAGAGCTACATGTATACAATCTGGTGGGACTAGAAGCCGACCAAGTGCAGAACGACTTTTACCACGAGAATAAAGTGCACCGAGAAAGTTTGAAACGTTAAGCCTAAAAAAGCTATTTTCATAAATGTTAATGCACGTTGACATGGCAGACGACAACGAATCTACAATTTACTATAAAAGAAAATCTAACATAGCATCCGCGGTTCGGCAAAATCTTAACAGCTAACATTAATAACCCATTAACATAAGTTATGCTGCTTTATGACATCACTCGATGTATACATGTACCCAAGTCACACCGGTAGCTAATTAAGCGATCAAACCGATAAATTCTTGGCCATTGGTGGCAATGTAATTTTTTGTTCGGTCTGGCATCGGTTTCGATGGTGTGAATGAGGTACGAAATAGAAGGAATCTAATGAATTGAATCTCTTAAATATTGATACCTTAATATTTGTCGTTCGTCGTCCTTATAGCAATGTAAACTTTCAAGTTAAAACGTGTAAAAAATTCGTTTGATGATAATAATTTTTTTAAAAACATGAATGAAAAGAGTGCTTTGATTATCTCATGTCTTTCGCAATAACATTTCCCTGACCAATAACGATTTGCATCTAGCCTTGATAAATAAGATCCGTTTTGTTGTTGTTGTTCTTTTTATCAAAAATGTCTATTATTTGAATGGCTTTCCGATATATAGAATTTATGATTAACAGAGATGTAAAAGCGTCTGAACATGATTATTTTGAAAAAAAAGACATTAAATGCCGTACTCTTCATGATCTACACAACCCAGACGTTTTTTGGTTTTTAAAATCAGGGTCATCATTATGTCTGAGTGTTGAAAGGTCGACCTTTAATTTGAGATTCGCCACTGGTCCGTTGTCATCTCAGCAAACACGATTCCCATTGTCAATCGATTTACTGTGCAATTGTTGCCCTTCCCAAAATACTCTCCATCCTGAAAAGGATTCACATTTTCAGAAACCCCTTCCCCACAATCACTCCACAGCTTATGTTTGACGCAAAATGAGAAATATATATATATATATATATATATATATATATACGGGAGAGAAAATCTGGGTTTGGTCGATCTCTATGGGTTCGTTTTTGCTGTATCTAGAAATGATAAACAAGGGGCGGGGTGGCGGAATCCTCTTCGGACAGGAGGGTGGAAGTATACCTTGGTCGTCTGTGTGCCATATAAACTATACAGTTTTTTTATTATTATTTATTGTTGTGGGCCCTCAAACAGGGGGTAACCTATACGCCGGCTCCATCCTACACTGGAAACGTCACTCATGTATTTCGAACTTTTTTTTCATCTTCTCATTTACAAGTGTTTCATAAAGTTAAAGAACATTATATTTGGACGAAAAAATACAGTCCCTGTCGATATAACTTTCCCATCTAAATTTTGCACGATTATGATAGCGATTCACTTGTTTTAATTATCTTTACTTCTATTCAGGTAGAGAAAAACCTGCATATAATTATGTTATTTCACTCACTTGAATGGTGCCGTTTTAAAGACGTACGGATCTGGAAGATTTTCTCCGAATGTAAGATCTTCCGGGTCACTGCTTCCGTCAAAGCCGACCAATCTCTGGACGTGCCTTGCCCGGTACTCCGCCATGTATCGGCTTGTGTCCTCGTAGAAGCGAAATGGCTCACACTCCTTCTGACATTGCTTGTTGCTATGGTAACAACAAAATAGCGAATAGTTCCATTTAGTTTTGTTCATTTTTTTTTGTATACTAAGTTAACCCAAGTTGACCCAAGTTCCCTCGATTTTCCACTTTCCATAATCACAAATCTCAGTGTACAGGTGAATTTCCCTATAGTAGTAGTTTTGCAAAATATGTAATGTACCTGTATTATTATATCATATTTTCAAGTGAAAAATAAAAATTGGTTGAAGTGTAGATATCGTAAAGCTTTTGAAAACAAATATGAAGAATTACCAACAAAACGTATGCCGATGCAGTAACCATGGTAACGTTCCTTTAACGTGATTAAAGACAAATTTGGCTTGCTTGTTGTTGCTCTTTATTTCAGGTTTTCATAATCATTTACAAATGTCATTTTTGAAAGAAATATTCCACTAAGCAGGCTATAAAGTGTTTTCTTGGATATCTGTGCTGTTGGTAGCGCTCTTGGGTGACGGTGTTGAGCATTACCAAGGGTATATCTCTGTCAAAATGTCATAATGTTTTCTTCGTAACTGGGTTTTCCTGTATTTCTTTCATCTTTCCAGGATTTTGTTTTTTCTATCCGCGAGAAAAGTTAGGATACCTACTTCTCTGAACCACATTCTCCCTGAAGATTCGGGGCATTACGATCGGACTTCCTTCTGGTTGCTCCCCGACTACGACTATTCTGCTTCTTCGAGGCGCCATTGTCGCCTTGAGGAGACCACTCGTTGAACCCGACGTCGAGAAGGCTGGCGATTGATGGCAACCTGGTAGGAGTGAAGAAGATCAAGAGTGATTGAAATGATTACCCTGTTAATTAATTTCCTTTTCATGGCATGGTTGCGCTTGCTTCGTGTAATTTATATTTAAACCGTAAGCATGGTAACAGATGTCAAACAGGCAAGAAACAGCCAGGATTTCTTACGAAAAAGAATGGTCTAAAAATGCCAACTTTGAACGATAATTTATAGTGAAGATAATTATGGTTTTATACTCATTGAATCATGAGTCATTTATCTTTTATTATCTATTATCATAAAATGCTTATAAAACGATTTTTAAAAGAAATTATGGTAATTCATGTTCTAAAGTCATAAAAGCAACTTTATTTAAAGGCACATAATAATCAGGGGCCGCGGAGGGTACTTTAAAGTGGTGAGGGGCATGAGAACAAAGCTTTATGAGGTCTACTTATATTATAAGCATTATGAAATGTTTCTCCTTTTTTTTTTGGAAGTCCCTATACCTATCCCCTGGCCCCTGATTTGATAAATAGATGATGCTTTGAGATGTTTTCGTCACAAAATATGTATACAATTAATATTGAGGCATATATTCATAATGTTGCAATCACTTATTTTTCCTCAAAACATGATTATTGAAGGTACCTAGTTAGTCGATCAAAAGTTAAATTGAATATTGAATAATTGATGTTTGAAACATTGTGTTCGTAACAACTTAGTAATTTCGCAGTTATTAAGAAGAACAAAATTACATTTTCCTCTTTTTGATTGACTTGATTGTTTCTACGAATAACACGTTAATTTTTACAATTTGCGAGGTAAACGGTTTCATCAGTGATTAATAAACAAAGAAAGATTTCCTTTATTCCTTGTGTTTAGGCTCTTACTTTGTTATAACGCTTCATAATTTCAAGGTATGTTTCAATATTTCCCCATACGAGTCAATTGATATCAACTCAAGATTTTAAAAAATATATATAGATCTACCAGGGGGCGTTTCATCAAGTGTCTTGTCGATGATTTTTACCGACAAATTTGTTCTCAGCCAATCAGATGCAAGGATTTCAGTAGCTTATACATGTGTAACAGTTATTGCAACTTGTCATTGATAAGTTTTATGAAACAGGGCCCAGGTCCATACATGATGTACCTGTAGACAGTGGCGTAATGAGCCCAAAATTTTGAGGGGACTGAGCGTAGATGTACGGATTAAAATGTCTGAATACTTGTGAGCGAGGGAGCCAAAAATAATCGTCTTTTAAATTTAAAGAGTAATTTTGTCATATATCCGGGAGCTAAATTTGACATTTTTATCCTTCCTCTTTTTTTTCTTTTTTTTTTTTTTTGGGGGGGGGCGTGAAACTTTTTGGGCGACTGCTGTTCCCCAAGCCTCCTCCCCCACCACCACCACCAGTACGCCAGTGCCTGTAGATATTCCTTCTCAAACGTGTCGCGTGTAATTTGTAAATACATTGTAGATAATTAAACTGAATTCAAGGTAGAATCATTTAGCAGGAAACAAAAGCGTCGTGTCACATGACCCTATTGATCCGACACAGTCCTCAATGGGTCATTCATCGGCGATAATGGATTCTCAAATTGATTACCTATATACACCAGTTCAACTGAAACAAAGGAGATAAGGAGATGCCATTGTAAGCTGGTTTTCTTCATACTTAATTGACTTATTAAAATGTTGTGAGGGTTAGTAGTAAGGCATCTAGTCTTAATTATGACACGTTCATTTTTTTTTTTTCTTCAATGGAACAGTATTGCAAAATGTGCTTTTTATCAAGAGAGAGAGAGAAAGAGAGAGAGCTTGAAGGCAAAATGCATTTTCATGAATGCAACATCGCGTTAACAACCAGAAACCAGTCCTCCTCAAATAATGTAGGATATTTTTTGAGTTTACAAATTCTATTCAACACATTTTGATATTCCTTCAATATTTTCATTCTTATTCTGGCTGCATGAGTTGCATAATGTACATTTAACTCACATTTCTTTCAAAGTACACACTAACATGCATGATCTATATGCTTATTTGAACATGGAAATCGATTTGTTTTCATGGGCTGACATACAGACATTGGAATTCAATGTGGCACAATCCTTACCAACTTCAACTGGTAAATACCAACCTCGCTCCTTTGAGTTTGCTACCTCCCGATTTCCCTCTCAGTGGTCTTTTCGTAGACGAGGACGACGTCGGTGGTCGCTTCGAGGTCGTCGACGACGATGAAGGTTGTTGATGATTTGGTAGATGATGCTGTTCGCAGATGCAGTGGTCGTTGAGCTGTTCCAAGGGGTCGGAGTCGAAGTAAGGAACGAAGGAGCAACCCTTGAAGCATTGATAGACGTGCTTTCCGACTAGGGGCATTGTTAAGAGCGTGATCAACTCCTCAATGATGATGATGACGATGGTGATGAAGATGATGATGATAATGATCATGAAGGAGTTAAAGCAGTCGTAGTTATATCTGTATTCATTGTAGGGCCAGGTTCAAACTCATGCTCACTTAAGAAAATCGTGTAAGAATGTCTTCCATGACAACCAAACATAATTTTTATGCCGCTATTTATGAGAAATGGTCCCATATAGACATGATCCAGCAGCGTTATTTTGGACAAAATGCAAAATCATGATTTTCTGGAGATTAAACACAAAATTCAGGCTGAAAAACCGGACAGTTTATCTCCACATATCCAACAAAATCATGATTTTCTGGAGATTAAACACAAAATTCAGGCTGAAAAACCGGACAGTTTATCTCCACATATCCGGAGTCGCAAAGAATGAAGAATGAGCAAAACGAAACAAACGAAACATTCTAAATGTTTCTGTCTCGAACAAAAATGTCCTCTTGTATAATAACGACGTCAAATTCATACCCATATGAAATAATTATGATAACGCATGTTCATGCCTCATGATATGTAGACACATCCAATCAGTTAATTACCTGTTACTGCGTGCATGCATGCTAACTCGACGACTGAAACTGTGCCACATAACAACGTCTGCTAATTGAGGCCGTACCTTAAAAGCTGCTTGCACAGGTATCCCGCTAAAAGCGTGAATGTACACGGTTAATAGCCGCTAACATATTATTCTCAGATCGTCAGCCGGGATCGTCAGCGGCAAAAAACGACCGCACGCACGGGGCGAACACAGTAGTCAAGTATAGGCCTGTAGTCGCCGAGAACTAAGAGCACGCGAACAGCAGACGATCTATTAAATTCTGATTTTGTAGAGATGCAAACTGGCGCCTTTCTGTAATTTTGGCGTATGCCGCTCAAGGTGTATATGGCGCGATTGGATAGCGGCTATCGCTTGTTCAAAGAGGAATCGTTGAATTGATTTATCACAAAACGTCTGTGATTTGAATGCAATTTATCTGATTTATCTTGCTGATGTATATAATTGTGTTGTAAAACCTGCATGGAACTTATGGAAGTCTGTCTTTTGACAATAATTTTACGAGTGATGATAAATGGGAAGAATGTCAAACTTAGAAAGCAGTATCATGCAGGACAGCAACAGCTCCTCGTTCACGCGGTCCAGTGGTTAGAGCATGTTGCTTTGGAACCTATTGATTCTGGGTTCGAACCCAGAGTTAAGACATCATCCTCCACTGCCATGCAACTTGAATCGATGTGACAACGCCTTAGGTCACCAGTTTGCCTTACCTACATCAGTATGACTGTATTTCTTTGCGGTCAGGTAAATTATGACAACGACATTAACATAAATTATGAAATAGGACCGGAGGATGTATCCACGACGTTGTCCAACACACTATATCGAGAAATATTCCGCCTCCAACTGTAGGGACGATAGAAGTGATTCAATGTCTCCAACAAAAACAACATTGGTGTCCTTGAGTTTCAAAATCGATGAAAGCTGAATACAGTAATCAAAGAAAATGCACCTGCCAATCTACCACGAGAAAAATATCAGTAATTGCTTTGCATTATATTGCTTAATAGATTTCTGCCACTGATCAATGCGCAATATTAAAAAAAAGGATGCTACTCTTCCCTGTGACTGCAAATTTGTAAAATGCTCAACAAGGTGTGAACTTACGTCACCAAACTCAAGACTCAAGGACATGAATCGTTCCAAATCATTCGCTTCGATGGACTTTAATTAACAAGCTATTCAGAATGTGCAAGCTTTTCTTAGCAGCGAGAATATTTTCATGTTTCTTTCAAAAGAAAGCGTCAAGCAATACAATGCTCGCTCACACGAACTTGTCTTGAAGATTTGCCGATGGGTACCACAGGGTACGGTCTATCAAGATATGCGCCATGCAGAATGCACTCAACCGCGGGAGAACTATACTTAGAAATCAATGACTGGGACCGGTGGTGCATTGATTTGCAAACCAGAGATCAGCCTTGGCCAAAACGTGAAAGGCCACAATATGAATAGAAAAACAACATGAAAAGCCACGTTCATCGATCATATATGAAGTTGTCGATATTCTGTGAATGGAACTTCTAATCCAAGCTATAATTGCAGTTGATTTAATCTTGGGTGCTGTGCATGAAGAAATCCTCAATCAAGCAAAAAGGTCTGCCACTAACATAAAAACTATTTTTATTTTCATATTAGACACGGAAAAAAGTAGGCACACTTATTTCCTGACAACATAAAGGAAAAACGCATTTCTTAAGATAAATTGATGTAACATTTACAAGGGACGGGATACACATGAAATATGTTACTAACGTTAGCAGATAGATTATTAGACTAAATAATAAATTTGTCTACAGTCTACTATTTGTCTACTTCAGAATTTTAAAAAAGGCGCATGTTGGACACAGCCACAAAATCCATCGAAAGCTTAAAAAAAAAAAAATTACTGTCTTGTGGAGTGTATCAACTCGACAGTACCGTTCCAACCATCTATGCTCTCTCAAAGCTCTTTCAGTTCCTTCTCTTGCAGTCTTTATCAGTGCCTTAAGTAGGCGAAAGAAATCTGATAATGAATATCTTGAAAAGGATATCGCATTGTGTATGCTGTTTCTTCCAAGTTATACAACATCATATTATGACTCTTATAATTTATTTGGGATAATCTTCTATCAGTTATATTCTGTGTCTCTGTCTAACTTTATCTCCCTGCGGCTTCTCCCCCTCCCTTCTCCCTCTCTCTCTCTCTCTCTCTCTCTCTTGCTCCCCCTCTCTCATCTCTCTCTTCTCTCTCACTCTCTTTCTCTTTCCCCCTATTTCTCTATATATATCTCTCTCGCTATATTATCGTTGATATATCGCGGTGGCAGAATAAACTGATATCGCACTTGTTCGTCTGATGGTCATTTTACTGTCATCCCCGGACCACCCATTTGACTTCAGAGTAAGCACATACTCTAAAAACTAAAATGTTAAATCGCAATTTAAAAGGGCCGAGGAGTAACCACTTGGTATGTTAGATTAACACTTTTAACATGCTGGATTCAGCCTTTATAGTGTTGCATGCTCCAGCATTTTAAAAGTGTTAATCTACCATTTTGAAAAAAGTGGTCCCTCCTCAGGCCCTTTTAAATGGAGATTTAACACTATAGTTTTTAGAGTGTATGTGGCCTACCACCACCCCCACCCCTCCTCCCATCTCTCTTTCTCTCTATCTCTTTCTCTATATATCTCTCTCTCTCTCAAAGAATCATTTAACTCGCCTACTTCTCTCTCTCTCTCTCTCTCTCTCTCTCTCTCTCTTTCTCTCTCCATATCTCTGCCCCTCTCCTTCCCACTTTACATGCTGGTGTAACTCTCAATGAAGTCTCCCGTGAAGTATTTGTCGAGTCTAATTGATTGTGTATACTAAAAGCACTTCAACATTTCAAGTGTTATAGGCGGCTATTTTTACCCATTCAGAAACGATTTAACAGTGATGCGTAGGCAAGAGTGCTCATCTTATTCAATTTTAACAACCTCATTCAGCATAATCATGGTAATTATTGTCGGGGAGGGGGTATTTGAGGTCCACACATTCCCATATTTAACTTTGCATCCGGCGGGATATAATTTTTGTTTCGATTTGATTAAATATTTCCATTGCTTGAGAAGGAAGTATGTCGTCCGGGCGTTTGTCTCATTTGTTATAACTCATTGCCACACGTGAACTGCACTACTAAAGCGGTGGCTCTCTCGTCATTTGAATAAATTTCCATATCTTTCCTTGGAAAATATAACTTCATATTTTAGTGCATCCACTTTCTGAATGATTATAATTCGTCTATAAAACGTTTTCATCCGGTCTGCAAGACAAGCTCGTTATCAGTATTGATAATCCCTACGTTCTACGACACATGCTCCAGCGGTTACCAAAATAATTCCTAACTTCAGGCCTGAACCGAGCACTATAACTAACCCTAACCCTAAACTGACAAACTTAAAACTCAATCGCAACCCTATAACCCCGTATCTTTGACGAAAAAACCGGATAATGAGTCGGATCACGGATCACTGAATGCTACATCAACCTGACCAGAGCCCTGTTTCATATAGCTTGTTATCAATAACAACTGCCCTATTTCTATGACAAATTGCTCTCAGCCAATCAGATTCAAGGATTTCAGTAGCTTATAACAATCATTGTAACTTGTTATTGATAACAAGTTTTATGAAACGGGGCCCAGGTATATATCATGAAAAGGCTACTCTGACAAGAAAATAACGTTGTTTGATAAAGCGAAACCACATATTGTTTCGGTCAAGATTATTAAAACTCTGACCTTCAACAGTCACATACCTCTTACTTAAAATCAATAAGAATTGATTATACATTGTGGTGTGATAATGGGCATATTGTGCATTCCTTTAACAGTAACTTCTTCACATTCCCTGGCATTATGGATATTCGGATCATTTCGTTCTTCATGCAGTTTCAAGGTCATTTCTTTATATTCTATGATATTGATAAAAGTTTTACTTCATTTTCTGTTTCTTATTAAAGTGAATATAGGAAAGTTAACCCTCTACATTCTTGTTTATTGTTGTGTTTTACTATAATTCATATATCTTTGCAAACAATCATTTTTTAATCTCTTAAATTGTTCCCGTGTAGTTGATATCCTAATGTTAATCCCGGAACGTTAGGTATGTACAACTTCCATAAACCTCCGTTGTCATGATCAGGTTTTACTAATTTGTTTCTTGAATATTTAAGGTAAACCGTCTGCATCTAACTATTGCAGTTTCTTATAAAAATGGAATCTTAATAAGTAATTTGAAAACCTTCAATTCATTCAATCAATTTCCTTTCAAATGTTTGCTCTCAATTTTAACCACAAAATAAAATCTGATGATTCGTTTTTCTTATTGCTATTTTTTTAACCGTTGGAATAACCATACGAAACAAACGCTTGACAATTTTTATCAGAAATACATACTTTATCAAACACCATGAATAGCAAAATAAAATATCAAAGAAATATTATATTGCTTTACATCTTATGATTCGAGTAACATTTATTGCAACTGCAATGGTGCTCAATTATTGATTGCAGAACCCATGGAAGACACTTCTAAAATCCCTCTTCGATACCTTGATCATAATCGTTTGTTTAGTGGTTCGATCACGAGACAGATGGCACCGCTGGCAAACAAGACAGCACCCGTGAAGCAGAAACAAGACCCATACCTTTTGGTCCCATCAAAAAGCAACCCTGTATTTCAAGAGATAAACGTACATGATCGCAAGTTTTATTGGGAAAAGCCAAGCGTTTATGTTATAAAGAGCAAAAATCTGAAGAAATACGAAACTTTTCAAACCAAACTTAACATCCGAGCCTGCCATGCTGAACAGTCAATGTGGTTATTTTCTGTAAATCTGGTTTTCTACAAATACAGTTATTCTAGATAAATATTCATATCCTCGTATGAAATGAGCCTTGATAATAATCACTGGCCTGGACAACCACTCCTAGGATAGTTACACCCCCCCCCCCCTTGGATAAATATGACAATTAACCCTTAGAGAAACTGCCCTTGTAATGACGAAGTAATTTGTATTCATTTATCAAAGGGTAACTGTCCTAGACTTAGGGATAATTATCTAGAGTGGCTGTCAAACGGCCGTCACCCCCCCCCCCCAACCTTACAGTTGTTACAGGGGGAAGGGGGAGTTAAATGCCATACATTGGCCAATATATATGCACATAACCCCCCCCCCCCCCCCCCCCCCTCCCTCCCCCCCCCCCCCCAATTATTTTTTTGGTTTCTCATTATGTAGGGCGTATGCGCTGGCCAGCTCAGAGGGCGCTGTGTACTTTTGGTGACGACAGACGTCAAGGCATTCAGTGCTCCCGAACATAGTCCCAAAATTACTGCGTATAGAAGGCAGGATAGGATCAGAACAGTACAATTATATAGGAGCTACAGCCTGCGACTATTGAGGTAAGACCGAGGAGATTGATGAGGGTGATGATTTTGAAATCGAGGAATCCGTGGGTGAGACGTTCCACAAGGCTACATCAGTGGCGGATCCGGGGGGCACAGGGGGCACGTGCCCCCCGGCCATTTTTTTTTCCTTGTCAGGGAATTATGGAGGGAAACTAGACCCCCATAACCCCCCCCCCCCCTTTTTTTTTCCAAAAGTTGACAAACCTTCATTTGTGTGCCCCCTGTTACTCGATCCTGGATCCGCCACTGTACATACACCGATGATAGTGAAGATAAAGGACGCCCTCAACTCGCTAACCCCAGTTTATACAATGTAACTGGACAGATATATAAATGAAGGAAAATAACCAACTCCTCGGAAAACAGCTACGAGACAGAGAAGAAAAACCTTAAAGCTTGTGCATAAAAAGAGAGAAAAGAAATAGACGGGTACGTGAGTGCCTGTCTTTCCAAATTTCGTGGTTCTCAATAATTGATTGTCCAATGCTGGAGGTTTGATGCTATTCAATACCCGACTGTATCATGTAGCCCACTTTCGCTATGTTTTGTTAGGACTAATGGCGAATTGGCCATGGCTCTGATTTCTACAAATGGAGAGGGGCATTGCTCATTCTTGCGGGTTCATCAGCAAACGTTAGCGTTGTTACAGCAGTGTATCGACCGCTAACCTGGTGGTCATACGGGCAGTCCGGTTCACAGATGAACGATTGCAATAAGCACACAGAACCATTAAAGTAGACATTCAAAGAAAATCACAAATATGGCAATTAATGCATCACTAGAAACTGGGAAGCTTACAGATGGCAATCGTATAAGTTTTATGTCAACTGCGTATCTGATGATTATAAAAACAACACAAATAAAAGCTCTTCTCAGCATCTGGAATATCCGAGGATTCGCCAGAAATATAGCGATGTTTTGATGTCGTCACACAAGGGATCGATCCTGCTTAAGCAGACGACGTCCTATAATGAATGAACGTAATTGCAATGCAATTATTTATCAAATTATAAAGAGTTTGGTGTATTTAAACATGACCTTATTTCACACCATTATAAAGGGAAAGTGAAACTGATTCTGATAGCTAAAACCGTTTGATTGTAAATACACAGGAGAAGGGTCAATGATCAATGAAATAAACCCCACTTTCAAATTGAAAAGCCCTCCGAATAATAGCAGGATGGTATTCGTTCCCTCTTGAAACGCCGAACATGCCCCGGTGCAAGCAGCTGAAAATACAATGGCGTCTTATTTTGTTTACAAGTGACTGATTCCTTTATATCTTTAACGCTGCATTTTTCATCAAAATAATACCATACACGAAGTTAAGAGTGAGGCAACAGACTAACATTAAGACTGACGCTAGTGAAGGAAGAGAAATAAGTGAAGAGGAGATGACAAAATAGGCTCTGAAAAATGTGTAAGATGTTATGGGACATCGTCTGCTTAGACAGGACTGGTCCATGGTGTGTCGTCACATATCTCAGCAGCGTTCGAGGAGCTCTTCAGCTGCTATATCGGGGGCTGTATTTTACCGTTTTATAATTGATAATAATCATTACTTCAAATGTTTCCAAGCGTTGAATTTGGATAACCTTGTTTAATTTATGCCATCTATGCAATAATAAGTATTAAGCCAATATTTAAAATCATTAAAGTTCTACTTTAAACGAAGGTGCCATGATGCTGCCAGAAGCTCACGATTGCGATCACGATTGTTGAATTGTAAATATTTAACAAAGAATAAAGACAAGAACTTTAACTTTTTCTCTTTTATATGCAGTTCAAAGATATGAGCCGGGCCCCGTTTCATAAAAATTGTCATCAATAAAAAGTTTGTTATAAGCTACTGAAACCCTTGCATCTGATTGGCTGAGAGCATATTTGTCATAGAAATGTGGCAGTTATTACTGATAACAAAGTTTCATGAAACGGGGCCTAGTAATCAGAAGCTGAAAAAGAGTAAAATTGATAGCTAGGACACCGATCTATGCAACAAGTCCAGTATAACTTGTAATACTTTAACTCATAAACAAACTTTTTCTTTTCTTTTTATCAGGCTTTGGAAAAAAATATGGAACAAAATCAAAGTGACATTTTAAACATCTGATAACCGTGTTTTTTTTTGCTTGTCAGAAAATTTTCGCGGAGGTTTGTGTCCCCCCCCTTTTTTTTATACAAAATCCAGGATCCACCCCTGCCCCCACAGTACAATCTATTCGTCTGAACCAGTCATGAGCAGAAGATAGAGATGTGATGAAAGAGTTTCAACAGCAAACAAGATGGTGTCGATGCAATCGTCTGCTCAGCTGTTCGATCACGAAGGCGATGACCCCGCTGGTAATCAGGAGAGCACCAGTGAAGCAGAAACAAGGCCGGTACATGTTGGTCCCATCAAAAAGCAATCCTATTAAAAAAAAACAGACGCAGATGAAGGGGTTAATAGGTAAAAAGGGGTTCAAGACAGAATCGGAAATCTGAAAAGAAATTACCATTATACATCACATAACTGGTGTTAAATAAAAGAAGAAGAAGTTTCGTACCTAGAAAGAATGTCCCGAGGAGCTGAAATACTCCAGTAAAAAAGCTCTGCAAGGCGAATGCGTTGACCAACTCAGAGGGCGCTGTGTACTTCTTGGTTACTACAGGGATCAATGCAACCATTGCTCCTGAAGTTAGTCCAAAGATCACCGCATAGACCGCGAAGGCTTGGTAGGATACAAACAGTACAATAATATAAGCGCTACCCCCTGCGACCATTGAGGCTAACCCAAAGAGCTTTGTTGATGAGATGAATTTTAAGTCGATTAGGAATCCTTGAGCAAGACGCCCGATAAGGCTAAAAATGCCAATGATAGTGAATATGTAGGATGCCCTTAACTCACTCTCTCCCGATGAAACAATGAAACTGGATAGATATATAAGTGAAGGAAAATAACCGACTCCCTGGAAGACTGAAACCAGACAGAGCACAAGAACTTCAGAGTTTGTCCATAGGAGCGAGAAACCAAACAGATTAAGAATGTATTTTACGAACATGTAAATAGGCCTACAAATCGGTCGATGAATGCTAAAATCATCACCGGTCTCTGTAGAATGTCCGGCGCCGTCAGGTGTTCTCTCTTCACTGATACTTGCTTGATGTCGTTCATTGGAGAGAGCTATACAGTCCATACCGGTTGCCTTGTTGAAACTTACAATATATAGTGATTTGACTGATGTTGATGGAACGTTTTCTATATGACTCTGGCTGTCTTCTGTTTCTTCGGTTTCTACATCAATTACATGAACTTTCACGTTTGTCTTTGCAACCGCTGACTTCTCAAAAATATGACGAATTTCATCGACAGGAAATTTTTTGAGCGTTATAATTGCTCCTTCATTTAACAAGTCTGATTTCTCCTCGCCATCTTCCGTTGGTGAGCCGATTTCAGAGCTCTTTTTTGAGAGTGTCTTCCCGTATGGCCACCAGGTTAGCGGTCGATACACTGCTGCAACAACGCTAAAATTCGCAGATATACCTGCTAGGATGAGCATTGCCCCTCTCCAAGTATAGAAACCAATGAGCAGCGCCATCAGCGGTGACCCAACCATGAATCCTATGCCAATTCCTCCTTGTGCAAATCCATTTGCCCGGCCCAACCACCTGTCGAAATACATGCTGACGATGATAATCGTCCCTTGATTTGCCAGTCCTGTTGCTGTCCCTGTTAGTAAACAGAAAAGTTCATGAGTCGACGGTCATGACTAATAAATTTGGAAAGGACATTTTCAATATTCGCGGCAACGCTACAAATGCAACAACGATTCTTTAAATTTGCTCCAAGACAACTTCGATTGAGAACAACTTTCCGAAATTTCTGTCGAATCACAGTTTCACTACCAGCTACATACTAAAAGTTCTCTTGAACAGCAACTGCTCATTGGTGGTTCCGATCACATCCAAACCCTTTTAAGTAGCGTACAGGGTAGTTATAGTAGTTTAAAATTAAAAAAAAAAACCTATCATCTCCTACTTTCCTATACCTACCGATTCCAACACAGCAGATGTTGATTTGCCAGAGTTCCTTGGCTAGAGACAGGAGAAGCGATGACATCATAGCTACGACACCACCTGCAAATACAACTGGGCGACAGCCGAATCTGTTTATGAAGGCACCGACCACTGGAGCTTGGGAGAAAGAATATAATTGAAGTGTCATCAACTCTATCGGCAAGAATCTGTCATGCATGAATATAGTTGACTCTTTCTGCAAAAATGAGTTTTAATGCAATTTGCAGTATAAAATAACCTTATTACCACCGGGGGGAAAAACACAATTAAGATCAATCATCAGTCTAACCTTATGTGTAATATTTATCAATGTTGAAAATGAATGTGTTTTAACACGAACTAAGTACTTTTATGCGTGTTTGCAAACCTGATAGTGATACTAATTAACAGACTGGGGTTTTATGTATAAATTTAAAGTTCTAGAATTAAGTAAGCGGATTGTAGTGCTATATTATTAGTGTGATGGTGTTAGGGGTGATACAGGACAAGATCATTGTGAACACGATGTCTGTTGTTGGAAATTTTAGCCGAAAGTAATATACATGTACTAAAATATATTCCGTCCTGTGTACCTCAATCAAGTTGATTACCGGCAGATAACCGGAGAAATTCCCCATAAAATAACAAATAGGACAAATTATTCATTTTTGGAAAGGTAATCCCCCAAAGAATACGATGAAATTATATTTTAGTGATGTAAACTCGTTCAAAAAGATTTTTAGGAGTTTTTTCCAAGACCCCTGACATAAAATAAATAAATGATTTCTCAATAACACAGTATCTTTGACCTTGACTGGAATGTCTTACCTGTGCAAAATCGAAGGGCGTTGACCAGGGTTATCGCCCATGACACTTGGGACGGCGTAAACCCCATTCTCTTTTCCCATTCAACAGTGAACATTGGAAGGGAATACGTCATAAACCCTAAAATGGCTTGTCCAATGAACGCCGCCATTGCAATAACGACCGCCCATCTGCCGTCTACCGGGTTCGCTGATTGGTTGAGCAAACGTCTATTCTTGCATTGCCTCACTGTTTTCACCGTACTGTCGTCACTAGAAAGCTGAGAGAGCTCGATGACCGCCATTTTGCAAATGCACAATGAACATTACTGAAATCATGAAATGATAACATAATCTTTAGGAGAAGCAGAAATAAAGCGTGGGTCACATTTGTCAGCCGAAGGATAACGATAACGAGATTTATCATGAAAGGTACACCATAGAGTTGCCCTACTATTAACAGACATGAACATATTATATTCACATGTACACACCATATAGTAGGGTGCACCTTTAATTGAAAATCTCGTTATCGTTATTGTTATTGGACAAAATGTGACCCACGCTTAAAAAGTACATGTAGGCCTATGTAAATGATGTTCAAAGAGATTTGTCCACAAAACCGCGGTTTAAAAGACAACTTTATTGCAACATGAAGATAAAGACAAAATGCTTTAATGAAGGCTCAAGGAACAATCAACACAGGCCTAATAATTTATTTCTACGAGTACCATATATAGGCCTAGGTATAGTGAAAGGCACCGAGGCATGTGAAAATTAAACCATGTTTTTCCAAGTGTTCGTACAAGTTCAGAGAAAAAAAATCTATTCATTATGATGACTTTGACAAGGAACTTTCTGACCAGCTCAAGGCTCTTCATGGACCAAAAGATGTCGACTTAACCCTAAAAGGGCTGGGATATTTTGGCTATGCCACAGCCGGGGGGGGGGGGGATGATTCCACCCCCCACCCCCCGGCTGTGGCATAGCCAAAATATCCCGACCCTTTTAGGGTTAAGTCGATATCTCGACCGTCGACCGCGCGATCGCGCCAAAAATCGGCACGCACGTCGTCCACAACGTAATCTACAAAACTGTATAGTTAAATGCTCCGAACAATTTTCACATTAATTAATTATGCAAATTTATGCATGAAATCAAAATTTTGCTCTAAATCATTAAATAAAGCGCAAAATATGCTAATTTTTGGTCTAGACACTCTTTCCACTATTCTTAGCAAATATACTTGAAAAAAATTCGGTATCAAAATTGATTTCTTATGTATTTTATTGTATTTAGAATTTCTTATGTATTTCTTTGTTTTTTTTACCTTTTGTTTTTTATTGTTTTTTGGATAAAATTTGTCGGGGACACTTTGACGAACATAAACAGCCTAAAATAAATTAATTTCAATCAGCAAATGTAAAAATATTGATAGATTTCTAAATTTTGGCTGAAACACATTTTGTATTGAAATTATACATGAAATCACGTTTTTGAGCAATTTTCGGTGTGACGTGCAAGTAGGAAATGTTGCGTAAATTCCGAACCGCATGCCCGGACATCGCGAATTTGGTCTCAAAAGATGCGTGAGATTCGAAAGAAAAAAGTCATGAAACGCCGCGGCGACTGCTTTGCGCGTTGCGGACATATCGCGAGAAACGTCTAGGGGGTGGATTCCACCCCCGGCCCTTTTAGGGTTAAGTGTCAAGAACTTTGATGACGCAGTCTCCATTGTTCTTGATAAACAGTACATGTACCTCATGAAGATCATTTAATAACCACTCGACATCGTCCTGGGTGGTACAACTCCAGGACTGCCGAAGCTAGACGTGACCGTAGGCGATGTAAAAGGAGGTGGGGTAAGTTAAAGACCAAAGCAGTCCATTTTGTATCCCTGGGTGCTTTAGAGGATTCCAGGATACTTGCTCTGTCTGCTGCAAGAGCTGCATATGACAGTGCAAAGGGTCATGTCAGGAATGTTCTTTCAACTGAAAAAAGCACACTACTAAATGGGTTGTTACAGAACAACACACCAAAAGACAAGTTTAGGACATTAAATAAACTTCAAAACAAACACGACCGTGTTCTTCCAGAATCTGAATCTACACCAGATCTTGCTTCAGCTTTCTGCAATTACTTCACATCCGTCAGTGCATTGATGATCGTCATATTGGCAATGATAGAACTAGAACCTTGGAGACCTCGCTGAATGATTCTTCCCCTAAGCTGAATCATTTCAGGTTGCTGACAGAGAGTGAAGTCCAGGAGCTTCAACTAAGTCTTGCGCCCTTGATCCGATTCCGACCTGGTTGTTGAAGCGGCATCTCTCAGCGATACTTCCAAAGGTGATAGAAACTATAAATCAATCTTTGTCATCAGGTGTTTTTCCGTCCTCATGGCCATGTAGCAATGATATCTCCTATTCTCAAGAAGCCGTCATTGAACAAGGAAGAGCTTCTGAATTATCGGCCAGTATCTAATATCAGATACATGGGCAAGCTCATTGAGACCGCCGTTTCAGTCCAGCTTACAGCACATGCACGTCGAGTCCAATCAACTCATGGATACACATCAGTCAGCATACAAGGCTCATCACAGTACAGAAACTGCTCTGGTCTGCGTCCATGATTTCATTTGTAGGGCCTTGGACAATCAGCAAGCAGTCTTTGTGATCCTTCTCGATTTCATCCGCTACTTTTGATATGGTGGATCACAACTTGCTGCCCAGCAGATTTCAACAACGGTATGGGATCACTGGTTTGAATCCTACCTTCAACATCGTACATGTATACTGGGATGACTGAAATTGTGTGTCAGAAGAAGGTGGCATTGTGTATATACATTGTGACCTTTTTTACTTCTGATTCGTTCCCTATTTTCTCTCTTTCATTAGTGCCCCTTTTCAAATCCCATAAGTGCCCCTTTTTCAAATCTCATAAATGCCCTTTTCCCGTTCTGATAAGTTCCCCTTTTCAAATCTGGATAAGTGCCCTTTTTACTTCTGATACGTGCCCCTTTTCCTTCGAATATGTGCCCCCTTCACCTGTATATAATTATGTGTCATTATACCTTCTGAGAAGCAAATACCGTATTTTCCAATGTGCCCTTTTTTAAATACTCAAAATAGCCATATATAATTTCAAGGATCGGTGCGGCTTTATTTAGTCACATGTACCACTACAATGTAAGGCAGTGGTGCTGGAGTCAAGGGGGACTATGCCCTCCCCTTCCCCGAAGCAAAAGATTTCTCATTCAGCTCCCTCACATGTGCCACTAATCAATAGTAAATGGGGGCAACATTCTTTTTTTTTTTAATCCTCAAAGCTCGCTCGCTACGATCGCTTGCGCTTGTAATTATGAAAATGAAGCAGATCAAATCAGCTAAGTTAATATCCATGTAACAATATTCACTATGTACTTTAAAACCTCATCAAGTTTGGATAAATTCTGATCTGATACAATGCTGCATGGGGAAAAAATCTTTAGAATATTGCTGGCTCGCTTCGCTCGCTCTCAAATGATTCATCAGACCATTACGCACAAGTGCAAAATTATGATGTGGAAGCAGAATTTGGGACAAAGTAAAGATAAAAACAATACAATGTTAGAGATGATGCTTGATAATGTATTACTTAGAATTTAGTATGCAGATGTCTAAAGATATTTTTTTTTTTGGGGGGGGGGTTGTATTTTTGTCTTTGTGTTTAACAAGTGCAAAATTATGATGTGGAAGCAGAATTTAGAACAAAAGTAAATATAGAAATAATACAATGATATTTTTCTTTTCGTCTTTGTATTTTTGTATTTTTGTGTTTTTTGTGTTGTTGGTGTCTTATTTTGGCAAAAGTGTCCTTTTTCGCAGGTGACCCCCCCCCCCCCCACCCCCCCCCCCCCCCTTTGAAAGACGCTCCGCCACCCCGCCGTTAACCTTCTTTTTCAGTGGAGGAGCATACACCCAGTGACATCCCAGTAGAACGACTTGGTTATCGCTCTCGTGGGCTGTATACGCTAGATCGGTCACTGATTTCAATTTGAACCAATGATTAATATGCAACTTTTATTTTCAATTGCACCAATCAAACATATCAATGATCTCCATAACAATGGCACAGTACCTACATAATCAATAGCCCATAACTCTGGGAACATCAATAGAAACTGGGGAAAAATTCGCCGCTGGTTTCGCAAACCGACTTAAAATACGTCAGTTTACAAACCAGCGACGAATTATCGGAAATTATGTACATGTATTATCAAGGAGGTACTAGGCAAGCCTAGTACCTCCTTAGTATTATTTACCCCAAGAGCAGGTGTGCTGTAGTGTGTTTCTGTTCTACTATGATAGTTTCCCTCTCCTTGACCCTAGAATCCCACAAGCAGCTGTTAATATAATCAACTTTATTCTTTCCACCGTCTGCCATTTCTGTTTATCCCAAGATATCTTTTCCATCTGCAATGCTTTTATTTTCCCCTTTTCCCTTTATTTGTCGGGTAGGCACATTTTCTTGAAGTTTATACTGAAATTCACTTTTTACGGTTCCTTACCTGGTTTTATTTCATCTCCCCCTTTTTTCGTTTGACCTCTGAAATAAAAATCCTTCTCTTCATTGCTGTGATTTTTTTCTGTGTATCTTTTCTTTTATGCAGCGCTGTTCACCATCAATTTTGAAACTTACAGCCGCGCAATAGTCTTTAATTTCATTTTCCGAAGAAATAAAAATGAATACAAGACCCTGTAAAATGAAGTTGCAGATATAAAAAGAAGGGGCCGCGTAGCGTTTTTGAAATGGGTGGAGGCTTAAGCATGCGAATGAGCGTATATGAAACGTGTCTACTCAAAAAAGGTTGGTGAGGCTGCTGCAGCCCCCAGCCCATTCCTCCCCTTTTTTCGCGTTCCCTATAATGACACGCCGAAAAAGAATGAAAAATCGTCAGCATCAAGTGACAAAAGTAATACTTTCTACTTGGTATATCTTTCCACTTACCCCAAAATATCCACGCCTACACATATGCACCGCAGCAGGAGGAGATTCGTGTTGGTCTGCGTTTGAACGTCACAATGAAATAATCGAAAGGCAATGTCATCTGCGATTAAAGGGCAATCCAGCCTTTGTAATAATTTGATTTGTGTAAGAGCAGAAAAATTCGAGAAGCAGATTGGTGAAAGTTTGAACAAAATCGGACAAACAATAAGAAAGCTGTGATTTTTTGAAAGTTGTAATCACTATACATATTATGGGAATCTTAAATTGGCCGTATCGGTACAGTTACTGTGATGAAGCGGCTGTCAATTTTTCCCATTCGCTTTAGCACACAAAATGACTAAAAATAAAAAAAAAATAAAAAATGTATAACTTTGTGGGATCTTTTTTCTTTCTGGAGGACCTATAACAATGCTATCTACAATATATTTTGAGTATTGCCCCGAGAGAACAGGCGCCCATGAGAAAACCGGAATTTAATGATATTTTGGTGAGAGTTGACCGTGAATACGTCACGATCGATTCATTAAATTGACAATTTCCGATTCGCATATATGTAGTGATGTCTTTTTTTAAACATTCATAACTTTCTTATTCTTTGTCCTTTATCTTTTAAACTTTATCATCCTGTTTCTCTTATTTTTCTGCTTCCACAAAAATCAGCTTTTTTACAAAGGTTGGATTGCCCTTTAAACCTCAGTCACACCGCAAAGCTGACCCAACAACGATTCCAGTCCGATCAATTCTTTTTATCTAGGGTTAATGTGATTTAGGATTATTCATTTATTCAATATTCATTCAGTATAATTAATTTGAGTGAACTATGTACTATGTATTTATTCATATTATGTACATCTGAAGGCTGTATAATTTCCGACATTATGATATGTTATGTACATCAACTAAAAATGAAATGTATGACTTTTCATTTGTACTGAATGATTGCAATAAAGAATGCTACAAAACAAAAAAAGTGATTGTAATTTCTGGTTTTTTTGTTTTGTTTTGTTCGGTCTGGTGTAAGTCTCGTTGGTGTGACTGGGGTCAAAGGTCGTGAACCATTTGAACGCTGGTTCAAGTGACAGCAAGGGAGGAGGACCAAGAGGACGGAGGTTTAACCCCCCCCCCCCCCCCTTCAAACAAGCAAAACAAAACAAAACAAAAAATATCGTCGTGCAACGGATGACTTGATGTTTCCGTAGGATTATGAAAGTGTTAACCTGTGTGTTGTGTTCATTTAAAAAGTGCATGCCATTTTTAGATCTCATACTTCTCTCTTTCTCTCTCTCTCTCCGCCTCTCTCAAAAGCAAGGAGAAAAAAAACTTTTGACAATGGATAGAAAATAATTTTCTGAAAATATCATTGACCACATATTCATATTTGATGTTTATTCATTTATCCTCTTTGACAAATTATGATATTGAACTGAAAAACATAACATGCATGGGATATAATTAGGTTAAAACAAACAACAGGGGTTATTTTCTTTCTGATCTTTGTAATGCATCCTTCTCTCTCTCTCTTTCTTTCTTTCTCTCTATTGTATTAATATTCATTATAACTGTAAAAATGTAAGTCAAATAGATACAAATGAGTTATAAACATAAAGATTCTATACCAAACCCGTTGGTTGTACGGTAAAAGTTCATCCTATGAACTATTTTAAACCAAAAAAAAAAGAGAAAAGAATGAATATTGTTTATATTACTCGAAATAATATCCAGCGAAAAAAATGCGCTGCCTTCAGGTCTTCTAGAGGTGTTGTGGTCTAGTGGATAAGTCACCCGAATGCAGATCACAAGGTACGGGGTTCGAATCCCACCACAGCGGACTCTGATCTACATTTGTCAATCTCCATCCAGGTGTAAATGGGTACCTGGTATGCTTGAACGCTAGTTACTTCTGCGGCTCGGCTATAACCAGGGTAATAAATGTCTAAGCGCCATGAGCGTCATTACGTGACGAATATGAGCGCTATATGAGCATGATACGTGGCCATTATTATTCAGCGCTACCTCCCCATTACGAAACGAATTGTCACTGTACAGTGCATACATCGTCAGATAAATTTTGATAATCATGTGTTGCTTATATAGGCTAATGTGGCTTTACCATCTTCTTGGCAATATTACAATATCAAATATTTTAGGAATGAAATAGACAATAATATGTGGCTATACATTCATCAGTCCCGTATATATTCTGGTGGCGTCTTGGAGGGGGGGGGGGGGGGGGGGGGGACTGACTGTATTTGATGAATGTGTTTGCTCCTTCCTTCTGTAGCCATCCTCAAAATGGATCAACGTCTCTGACTAGGGTTCTTCACTCAACAAAGAGAAGGTTGAGTTCTGGTTAGACTGAAAATTGATTTGTGAGCATCAGTGGCGAATCCAGGCAGGGGCGCCCCCTTCAATTTTTTTCTGTTTCTTCTTGATTTTTACCGTATACCCACTCCACTTACCCACACCCTCCGTTCCCTCACCGCTACCCCCCCCCCCCCCCCCCCCCCCCCCCCCCATTTCAAATTCCTGGATCTGCCACTGAGCATTTTTTTTTTTAATTCCTATCTGGAAGATAGTAGCAATGTCTCATGAAAAGGATTTCTCCTGAATTGCCCTCATGTTCCCATATCTATATGTGCAGTGCTTTTCACTGTATGTAATTTTTTAGAATGATTGAATTAATTTGTTATAAGTTTGATGATTCCAAAACCTTACAATACACATGTATAATTACATAATAAAACTTTTCCAATAACTTCTAGATATATCGTTTCTTTCAAATCATACTACCCCAGGGGCCACGAAGCGCTTTTGAAGGTGGGGAGCTCATTTGATTTCACTTGAATAATGACAATTTTCGAATGTTTTTTTCCCCGAGATTTTATGATACGTGCCTACTCAAAAAAGGAGTTGGCTGCAGCCCGCCCCTGGTTCCGCGGTCCATGCTACTCGCATGTCCACTACTCAACCTGGCAGTAACTTTGACAAGCATAATTCAAAGTTTTGATTCTTATTGGCGTGAAATTAAAATAGCCTACTGCCGATAACTTAATAAAATAGTATCTCATATGACAATTATGACATATTCATGATGGAGCAAAAGATAATGTTTGATTTGAATTGACTGTAAGTCATCACTTAGCAATAATAATGTTATAAAATATTAGAATATATAGCAATTCAACTGTTCGAATATACAAAGACAATTTCCATCTACACAGTTAAGATTCATGACAGGATTATTATATTCTGTTTGCAAATAGTACATGAAGCTGCAGATTGTATAATTCACTGGGAAACACATGAAATCACCTTCATGTTATAGCCCATGAAACGTAGTATGGTTCGTGTGATCTTATCATGATATATTCATTTCTTTAAAGGAGATTTGCCAATGGTACAAATCTACCACAATTGGCGGGCCCACCTTATTTTCGATCTATTTAACCGGCCTTCGAATTATTTTTCAACGTCACTCTGTTCACTATCATTTATATGCAGATGACATACAACTTTTTGTTTCTTTTCCGCCACATCAAATTCAAGCTTTCCAAAACTTGCGCAATTTAGAAAATTGCATCGCTGATATTGATGCTTGGATGAAATCAAATTCTATTTCTGGTAATGACATTCCTTTGTCAAACTCATGTCGCAATCTTGGAGTTACGCTTGATTCTAAAATGTCTATGTCGCAACAAATTACTAGCATTTGCAAATCAGTTCGCTATCAATTGCGCAATATTGGCTTCATCCGAAAATATCTCACTCGTTCTGCTACAGAGAAACTTGTCCACTCGCTCATTTTCTCACGCCTTGATTTCGGTAACGGCCTACTCTTAACTTACCAAATTCACAATTTGCTCAATTACAAAAGCTACAAAACGCAGCTGCACGCATTGTTTCTCTGACAAGCAAACGCAGTCACATTACCCCCATCTTACAAAACCATCACTGATTGCCCGTAAAAGAACGTATAATTGTTAAAATCCTTCTATTGGTCTATCACAATATTAACGGAACAGCCCCTGAATATACCAAGTCTTTGTTACGCCAGTATCAACCCACACGAACCCTACGATCCTCCAACTCTGGTCTTCTACATGTTCCGCTTTCTAAGAAATCATGGGGGGAACGAGCTTTTGCTCATGCCGGACCAGCCCTGTGGAATTCACTTCCACAGGAGCTGAAGAACTCCAACTCCTTTAAGGGCAACCTAAAATCCCATTTGTTCAATCTTGCGTTTTGAAGACAGATATTTTTTCTTGTTATTCATTCTCTTGTTATTTTGTTTATATAATTTTGTACAGCGCCTTGAGCATTTAATCAAAATGGATAATGGCGCTATAGAAATCTTATGTATTATTATTTATTAATTATGATTATACTAGGCAAGTCCCTGATAAGAGAATATTCATTCCAAGTTTACAGACATAATTATTGAAGATAACTCTGAATTTTACACTGAAAGAGAAATTAAAGCATGAACTTAAGTTACTCCATTAAGTTTTTACGGGTCCAATGCATAGATCAAATGAATCCGCCGAACCTAATCACTTCAGAAGTTATATTCGCGTCGATTTTTTAAGGGTCCAATGCATAGATCAAAAAGGGAGAAAGGCAACAGAGTGTCTGATTCCAGTCGACCGTCCAACAATCGGAAAAGACCAGTAAGGCTTAATTTTTAAAAGTTTGTTATCATCTGCATAATATGATTACTTTCTTATCTCACGAAAGATGTACAGCTTATCTGGAGTGCAAAGTGCAATTTCTCCAGTCTTGAATTGCTGGAGGTAGTACCAATTACGTTTCGATGGTTTTGTTATCTTGAAATCAGTGATAAGGTTTTTGATGTGTATTAGCTCTCTGGAGTATTGATCAATGTTTACCAGACCCTGACTGTGCTTCACCCATGCAATGATAACTGAATCATCCTTACACACAGCAGGGTGAGCAAATTCATTACACTTGGTGATACTGTGAATGGTGGCGCCAGACACACCATCGATCACGCGTACGCTGTCCGAACCGTTCTTCACGACAACCGCCTGACTGGATGTCATCGCAAAGATCTGCTTTGGTGGAAATCCTTTGCTGGGTATTTCTCTGATTGCTTTCCCGCCTTCTGGCTTAAATACCTGTATTTTCTTGCATTTATTGTAACTTGTTAATATTAGCCCATCCTTATCTACAGTGAGACCGCCATGGCCCCCTTTTGCATCATCCAGTGTCTCGAATGCTACATCAAGCTTTTCACAAAGCTCCGTGTAAAGGAAGATTCTGTTTGTAGTGTCACGTATGACATATCCACCATCGGGCATGACCTGCAAACCACGAACTTTGACACCTTTCAGAAGTGTTCTCCTTATTATGCCCTCAACAGAATATGTGAACATTCCTCCCACTTTTTCATGTTTGTAGCAACCAACTGCCAGCTCATTTTCTCGTGATATTGCCATTCCTTCCATGCTATCTGCAACGGGCAGTTGTTCTTCCGCTTGCAGAACCCATTTGGATTCCATTTGTAGTAACTGGCCCAACTCAAGTTCACCCGATCCATGACTCATGAAGTCAAGCCGTTCACCTTCATCAGCAGTCTTTCTGGGCAGCTCCTCATCAGGCTCAATCTGGCTCAGAAGCTGTTCCAACTGCTGACACATCTTGTTATGTGTAGTCAAGGCCTCTTTCTCTAGCGGAAACTGTAGACCGTTCTTAACCAAGCCAAAAAAATTACTAACTTGGACTATATGCTCACTGCCTGAATTTTCCATGTCTCCTAATACAGTTTCAAGTTGCTGTATCTGGTGCCAAACTTCATTTTTCAACACTTCTTTTCTCTCCTTCAATTTTCTAACCGTTTCCTCGAAAACTTCCTCAATTTTGTCAGTGAGTTGTTTCTCTACTTTCTGCACCCTTTTACGTTGGTCTGCAACGAGTGAAACATACTTGTCAATATCGTATACCTTTGCATCTGCTTTAGACGCAAGTTCATCAACGTTTTTCTTTTGCTCAGTTTCATGTACGCCTGCTTCCAAAACCTTGTGTGCCTCGTTTGCATGCTCCAATAAGCCACACTTGAAGCAGACATACTGCTCACAGTCAAAACAAAAACATTCTCTTTCGTCAGTCGGATGTTTTGGACATTTCCTCCATCTTCTCTGAGGAATCTTGCCCGACGCGACATCGCTGATACCTACGATGGAATGACCGGAAAATTTCGCCCATTTTGAATGTACTTTCTCGCAAGAATCGCAGAGATATTCACCGCACTCAATGCAAATGGCCACTGCCAATGCTTTGTCTTCTGGATTGCAGATGGAGCACACCTGACTCTGAGTCTCCACGTCTTCAACCAGGGATCTGACTGTGATGTTCGTTTGCAGTCTATCCACGTCTCCACCTGGAACCGGAGTCTCCTCTCTGCATGTGGGACACGACAGATCTTCTTTGTCTGGATAATTATCGAGAAGGGTTTCTAGACAACCCTTGCAGAAGGTATGGGAGCAGGTCAAGATCTTGGGCTCTTTGAAGAAGCTCAGACAGACAGGACACTCCAGGTTCTGATGGATATCTTGCTTTAAAGAAGTAGACATCTTTGACAACTTAGCACAAACCTGTGAAAAATCCAAAATGAAATATATTATGAATTAACGATGATTGAAAGATAAAGCTTCTCTCCTTCCATAATCGTAGTTTATTGCTCCCTCTACTGTATACTGTAACCAAAGCCAATAGTAGCCAGAAGTAGGCATGGTAGGAGCGTCGCTAGAATGTAATGAATGAGAAGGGAATACGGGGGTCCTGACTAAATTTGCCGACAAACAGTGGCTTCATCACAGCCGTTTCGAAAAGCTTGCGGGAAGGGGGGGGGGGGGGTCATATACACGATGGAACTTAAGAGTTAAATCTAAAGAGATTTTAAATGTTTTCACATTATGAGCCTGAGAAAATGCAGAGGTCATTTGAGCAATATTTCTACCCAGATTTGCTTTACAGTGTGGGTCACCCTAGCTATCCCTAGACCAAGAACGGTCTTTGTTTTTAGACAAATCAAACTCAAATTTTATTACAAGGCACTATTTTGAAATGTTCCAGTACTTGACGAAATGTCATGAAACCTATAGTCCAAAGGGATATTGTTCGTCTCCATAACTTTCGAACATGCAAACTTCACTTTTATTTGAGTTGTAACTTTTGATTTATTTCGATCAAAAGTGTCAACATACCCCTATTACACCGAAAAGATAGAAAAACAACAATATTGCACAGTTAATAAAGCATGCATTGATAGATATTCAGCATAAACATTTCAAAATTACCTAATTTCTACTTGCTATCTAACGTTATACACAGCTAGTTGCGATGGAACCTTTCAGTCTGTATGTTGGATGATCTCTTGCCCATGCATAATAACGTCATGTACAGGCCAGTTACAGTTGCACAGATAATGTCAAAAGAGTGCTATTTCTTAGCAAATAGGAATTTCTATTCCATGCACTCTCATAACCATAACAGGAAATGTTATGTTTAACCTCGGCACATGACTTGTGTTCCTTCCGAACCAGCTGTTCGCCCACTCATATAGGCATATAATGAACCCTGTATTGTTCATTACCCCCTACCCCCCCCCCCCCCCCCCTATTCAGCCATACACAAAAAGCGAGAGCGAAAAAGCGGGGTGAGAGAAAAAGGCCTAAAAAGGCGTTACAAGCCGTTATATCTGGCTCTCAAAATTTGCTAAAACGTCAAAGTTTTTGCGCTTCGCGCGCGAAGGAGGGAAATAACTCTCCTCTCCCTGCATCCACCCCTGTTACCATGGGTGTCGATGTCGGGAGGATGGGTGTATATATCAACAACAAAAAATTGAGGTGGGGGATGGCCTGTATTATCCCCCCCCCCCCCAATATTTTTGGATAACATAGATAAGAATTATGATACATTAACTTAAAACTAATAATTACCAAAACTCATGATGTTTGATCTTGAAATGCCATCACATGCTTCAATGATTAGAAGTAAGGAAATAATAAATGCCATAACTTCAATGCGAAAATATAGAAGAAAATTTGTTCGCTCGCATTGTTATTCTCAATTAAGGGGTTCCGTCCATTGGCGTAGATCCGTGCATTCCTTCTTTTCATTTCCAAGGGTTCCGTCGTCCATTTTGGGATGCTCTAAAATGCAAGTTTTATAGACAGATTTTTGAAAAATTCCCCGCTCGGTCTCTTCGCTCAGTGTTGTATCTAGGGGGCAGGGGGCACGTGCCCCGGGCAGCACTTGGAGGGGGTGTAAAAAACGCAAAGGAGAGAATGAAAAATAGGCAGAAAGAAAAATCATAATCTTTATGGGTCACGCGCCTCCAAATCCGCAGGGTAAATGCACTAGAAATCTAGTGTTTGAAGGTTTGAAATGCGAAAAATTTCCAAAGCTCGGTCGCTTTGCTCCCTCGCATAAATATTTTCTTTCAGGATCTCGTAATTTCGCTCCCCCGGTATATAGTTCTTAAATAGCTTAAAGGGTTCAAAGAAAAAATAAAGATGTAATTGCTTTGCTCACTATATCATGTAAGTTTCATGTGACTCCTGCTAAATATTACGCTCCCAATATAGGAGCGCAAAGTGTATAAAACAGCATTTGCAAATGTTCAACTTTTGAAAGAAATCTCAACTTCAGGTCGCCTTGCTTAATATCTCGACTCTTTATCAAGCCTATATGGTTTTCGTTAGTTCTGCTCCCGATTATAGAAGTGATAGAATATCAAAACAGCTTATCAATGTATAAAATTGGGTTAGGGTTAAATTGGGTTAGTGGTCAAATGGGTAAAATGCACAAGAAAATGCGTTTTTTAGGGTGAAAAAATGAAAAATTTGCCGCTCGGTCGCTTTGCTCCCTCGCTTGTACAATAGCGTAGATAAGTTTGGGCACTCGGGGGGGGGGGGGGGGTAGATAATTCCTAGATACGCCACTGGCTTCGCTCCTTCGCATGTGAAATGTTGCGTCCAAATAATTGAAATAAAAAATTGTTTGCTACAAGCCGTTATTTCAAATTATCTCAAATTTGCTAAAACGTCACAGCTTTCGCCCTTCGCGCGGGAAGGGGGAAACTCCCCCCTCCTGCACCCACCCCTGTTACATACAGTGCAGTATTGTATATCACCAATTTCGCACTCTTAGCGTGCCCCACAACCGCCCCCCTAACACGAAATCCTGGCTATGCGGTCGGATCCTTCACGTCTGGCCTCCCTTATTGAAAAATTCTGGCTACGCCGGCCCCCCCCCCCCCTCCCTACCGGCTGAAATTACGATACCCCTCCCTTTCTGGATATATAATAAATTAAATATGGACTTAGCTAACAGAGCATTATAGGGAGTTAGAGCTGGGGGATTTCCAGAATTTACAAGTTCCTAGGATGAATAATGGTGTACCCTCCACCCCCCTCCCCTTCCCTCTATCGGACAATCCTGGACCCCCAGAATTATTTTCATTAGGATAATCTTTACGCACAATCATGGAACTTAAGAGTTAAATCTAAAAATATTTTAAATGTTTTCACCATAATGCGCCTGAGAAAATGCTGAGGTTTGAAATCCCTTGAAACATGGTGTGCACAATTATGAAAAACATACATCTTTATTACGATTGTACAATTATACATCGTTATTACGATTATGATTTCATTTGGGGTAAATATTCATGCCCAACATAAGGGTAATTATGTGTCCGACCAACGTTTTGGCAATTTTGTGCCCGGCCTGTGTAATGATTTGCCTAATCACAATCTCCTTTTACAAATTGAGCAAAAATTACTTGAGTGGGGCATATATTGCTCAGAAATTGGTTGGACATAATTATCCTCATTTTGAGCAATTTTTTAATCCAAATTATTTTTACAGTGTGGGTCACCCCCGCCATCCCTAGACCTAGTCTTTGCTTTTCGACAATCAAACGCTTATTTCAATTCCAGGCACTATTTTAAAATGGTACAGTACTTGACAAAATGTCATGTCATGAATTTTCGTGTCCATAACTTTCGAACCAGCAAACTTCACTTTGATTTGATTTGTATCTTAATGAGTTATTTCGTTTAAAAGTGTCAGAAGACACTCTGCTATACGCCTACACTGAAGAAAAAGCTTGCACAGTGCTTAAAGCATTCATTGATAAATATTCAGCATAAACATTTCAAAATTACCGTATTTCTGCTTGTAATCTAATGTTATTTTGAACTAGCTGCGATGACCATGTTTTCGAACCTTTCAGTCTGTATGTAATTAACCAGTTGATTACTGAATTTTCTAATTCGCATAAGCTTAGTACATGGCCCTCCCGGTTCCAGTAGCCAGTACAAAGTGCATGCCATGTTTAGATTTGTATGACAATATTTTCATGGATCGGTCTCATACTTCTCTCTCTCTGTCTGTCTCTCTCTCTCTCTCTCTTTCTCTCTTTCTCTCCCTATATTATACTCTCTCTTTCTCTCTTTCTATCTCTCTCTATCTCTATCTCTCTCTCTCTCTCTCACACACACTCTCTCTCTCCCTCTCCCTCTCACACACACACTCTCTCTCTCCCTCTCCCTCTCACACACACACACTCTCTCTCTGACACACACACTCTTTCTCTCTCTAAAAAAACCCAAAAAAAACTTTGGACAATGGATAGAAAATATCAGTGACCACATATTCATATATGAAGTTTATTCATTTGTCCTCTGACAATTTATGATATTGAATCGAAATACATAACATGCATGGGATATTATTAGGTTAGATTAAACAACTTTTTTTTTTCTTTCTAATCTTTATAATATATCCTTCTATCTCTTTTACTTTCTTTCTCTCTTTCTTTTTTTTAAATTAATATTCATCATAACTGTAAAGATGTAAGTCAAATAGATACAAATGAGTTATAAACACAAAGATTCTAGACCAAATACCATTGGTTATACAGTAAAAGTTCATCCTATGCACTATTTTAAACAAAAAAAAAAAAAAGAAAAGAAAAAATGGTACTGTATGTGGACAAAATGTATGGGAACATATAACAATGAATATTGTATATTACTCGAAATAATATTCAGTGAAAAAAGACATGTGCTGTCTTCAGCGCTACCTCCTTATTACCAAACAAAACACAACATAACAACATGTATTGCATGTCACTGTACAGTGCATACATCGTCAGATAAATTTTACTATTGTGATAATCATATTTTGCTAATGTGGCTTTACCATTGAACATGAATAGAATCTTGCCAATAGTACAATACACTGTATCAAATATTTTAGGTCTGAAATTTACAATAATATGTGGCTATACATTCATCAGTCCCATATAAATTCTGGTAGCGTCTTTGGGGGGAACTCTACGTCATAATAGCGGGACTGACTGTTTTTGATGGATGTGTTTGCTCCTTCCTTCTGTAGCCATCCTCAAGATGGATCAACGTCTTTGACTAGGGTTCTTCACTCCACAAAGAGAAGGTTAAGTTATGGTTAGACTGAAAATTGATTTGTGAGCATTCTTGTTTTTGTTTTTTTTAAATCTTTGTCTGGAAGATAATAGCAATGTTACATGAAAAGGATTTCTCCTGAATTGCCCTCATGTTCCCATATCATTCTATGTGCAGTGCTTTTCACTGTACGTAATTTCTTTTATAGAATGATTGAATCAATTTATAAAAAGTATATGATTCCAAACCTTACTTACATAATTAGACCTTTTCATATAACTTCTAGACAGTTTCTTTCACTGTGTACTGGCATGACCACTAATAATCTGCCAGCAACTTCAACGCATGCACTAAATATTTGATTCTTAATGGCGTAAAGGTGAAACAATTATGATATAATTATGACAGAGCAAAAGATAATGTTTTGATTCAAATTTATTTTAAGTCATCGGTTAGCAATGATAATGTTATAAAATGTTAGAATATAAAGATATTCAACTGTTCAAATAAACAAAGAAAATTTCCATCTGTACAGTTGAGATATATTATGTTCACGGATTCATGATAGGATTATAACATGTATTCTGTTTTGTAAATAGTATAGTTGTAGATAGTATAATACACTGCTTGAGAGAAATCTGGAATCCTCTTCAGCTTTCGCCCATCATAGGTACTATGGTTGTGTGATTTTATCGTGATAGATTCATTTCCTGAAAGGACATTAGTCAACGATTCAAATCGACCACATTAGTAATCCAGTCCCTGATAATCGGATATATTCATTCAAAGTTTACAGACCTATTGAACAGAACTCTGCATTATACTCAGATAATACACTGAAAATTGTTAAAGGTTTAACGCGTAGATCAACCGAATCTATCCATTGACCTACGAGAGAGAGAGAGTGCTAGTAAACAACTCACTTCTGAACTTGGATAGAATGCCATGTACATGTAGAATGATAATGATAACTATCAGTAATGCCAAGGAAACAGAGTGTCTATATCTTTATAGTGTCTTATCCCACTTGACCAACTATCTCTCGGAAATGACAGTAAGCCTGAGTCTCAGTTTATCTGCAAATGTGATTACTGCCATGTCTCACGAAAGATGTACAGCTTATCTGTAGTGCAGAGTGCAATTTCTCCAGTCTTGAATTGCTGGAGGAAGTACCAAGTACGTGTCAATGGTTTTGTTATCTTGAAATCAGTGATAAGGTTTTTGATGTGTATTAGCTCTCTGGAGTATTGATCAATGCTCACAAGACCCCAATCATGCTTTACCCATGCAATGATAACTGAATCATCCTTACACACAGCAGGGTGAGCCACCTCCCAAGGTTTGGTTATACTGTGAATGGTGGCGCCAGACACACCATCGATCACGTGTACACTATCCGAAGCGCTCGTAAGTACAACCACTTGACTAAACTTCATCGCAAAGATCTGCATTGGTTTAAGTCCGTTGCATGGTATCTCTCTGATTGCTTTCCCGCCTTCTGGCTTAAATACGTGTATTTCCTCGCATTTATTGTAACCTGTTAAGATTAGCCCATCCTTATCTACAGTGAGACCACCATGCCCTCCTTTTGCATCATCCAGTGTCTCGAATGCTACATCAAGCTTTTCACAAAGCTTTGTGTATAGGAAAATTATGTTATTAGTGTCACGTATGGCATATCCACCATCAGGCATGAACTGCAAACCACGAACCTTGACAGTTTTAATAACTGTTTCCTGTAGTATGCCCTCAGCAGAATATGTGAGTATTCCTCCCGTGTAGCAACCGATAGCCATCTTATTTTTTGGTGATATTACCATGCCGTCCATGCTATCTGCAACAGGCAGCTCTTCTTCCGCTTGCAGAACCCATTTGGACTCCTTTTCTTGTAATTGGCCCAAATTCAATTCATCCAATCCCTGACTCTTGAAGTCAAATCGTTCACCTTCCGCTGCAGTGTTTCTGGGCAGCTCCTCATCAAGCTCAATCTGGCTTAAAAGCTTTTCCAACTGTTGACACATCTTGTTATGTGTGGTCAGAGCCTCTTTCTGTAGCGGAAACTCTAGACTATTCTTAACCAAGCCACAAACTTTATCAACTTGGACTATCTCCTCGCGGCTTTTCTTTTCCATGTCTCCTAACGCAGTGTCAAGTTCCCGTATCTGGTGCCCAATTGTATTTTTCAACGCCCCTTTTCTCTCCTTCAGTTTTCTTGCCGCTTCCTTGAAAGCTCCATCGATTTTGTCAATGTGTTGTTTCTCTACTTTCTGCAGCCTTTTACGTTGATCTGCAACGAGTGTTATATACTCGTAAACATCGCATATCTTTTCAGAAACTTTAGAAACAAGCTCATCGACATTGTTCTTTAGCTCAATTTCATGTATGCCTGCTTCTAAAACCTTGTGTGCCTCGTTTGCATGCTCTAATAAGCCACACTTGAAGCAGACATACTGCGCACAGTCAAGACAAAAACATTCCTCATCGTCAGTCGGATGTTTCTGACATTTGCTCCATCTTCTCAGAGGAAATTTACCCGATGAGACATTGGTGACAGCTACGATGGAATGGCGGGAATGGCGGGGGTATCTCGCCCTTTTGCATGCACTATCCTGCAGAACCCGCAGAGATAGTCCTTGCACTCCCTGCAAAATGCCACTGCCAATGTTTTGTCTTCTGGATTGCAGTTGGAGCACACCTGACCCTGAGTCTCCACGTCTTCAACCAGGGATCTGACAGTGATGTTCGTTTGCAGTCTATCCACGTCTCTACCAGGAATCAAAGTCTCCTCTCTGCAAGTAGGACACGACAGATCTTCTTTGTCTGGATAATTATCGAGAAGGGTTTCTAGACAACCTTTGCAGAAGGTATGGGAGCAGGTCAAGATCTTGGGCTCTTTGAAGTAGCTCAGACAGACAGGACACTCCAGGTTCTGATGGACATCCTGCTTTAAAGAAGTAGCCATCTTTGTCAACTCAGCACAGACCTGCGAAGAAAACAAATCCAACAGTGAAATATATTATGAATTAACGATGACTGAAAGATAAAGCTTCTCTACCACCATACACATAGTTTATTACTCCTGCTACTGGATCATGTTACCAAAGCCAATAGTATCCAGCTCAGAAGTAGGAGCGTAGCTAGAATGTTATGGATGAGAAGGGGGTGGGGGTGTCCTGACCAAATTTGCCGACAAACAGTGGCTTCATCAAAGCCGTTTCGAAAAGCTTTCGGGGAGGGGGGGGGGGGCGGGGTCATATCCATGCTTAAAAGATTTTAAATGTTTGCACATATGAGCCTGGGAAAATGGTGAGGTTTGAAATCTCCAAAATATGTTCTAGCACGTTCACAATTATGAAAAACAAAACATCTTTATTACGATTAGACGAGTATATATCATTATTACGATTACGATTTCCTTTTGGGCAAATGTTCATGCCCAACACGAGGGTTATTATGTGTCTGACCAACTTTTTGGAAATTTTGTGCCCAACTTGTGTCATGATTTGCCCAATCACAATCGCCTTTTACAATTGGAGCAAAAATTACTCGCGTTGGTCAGTATATTGCTCAGAAATTGGTTAGACATAATTACCGTCATTCTGAACAATTTTTTCTACCCTAATTTGTTTTATATTGTGTCACCCCCGTTATCCATAGACCTAGAACGGTCGTCAGTTTTAGACAAATCAAATGCTAATTTCAATTCAAGGCATTATTTTGAAATAGTACAGTACTTGACGAAATGTTCAGGGAAATTTTCGTCTCCATAACTCCCGAACATACAAACTTTACTTTGATTTGAGTTTTAACTTTTGAGTTATTGCTATCAAAAGTGTCAATATACGCATATTACACCGAAAGAAAGAAAAACAACAACATTGCATGCACAGTTTATAAAGCATGCATTGACAAATATTCAGCATAAACGTTTCAAAATTACCTAATTTCTACTTGTCGTCATACACAGCTAGCTGCGATGGAACCTTTCAGTCTGTATGTTGGATGATCTCTAGCCCATGTACAATAACGTCACGTACAGGCCAGTTACAGTTGCAGAGTATATGATTATTATATCAAAAGAGTACTATATCTTAGCAAATAGGAATTTCTATTCCATGCCTTCTCATAACAGGAAATGTTATGTTTAACCTCGGCACATGACTTGCGTTCCTTCCGAACCAGCTCTTCGCCCACTCGTATGGGCATATAATGAGCCCTGTATTGTTTATTACCCCCTACCCCCCCCCCCCCCCCCCCCCCCCCCACCGGCTGAACTTACAATAGCCTCTCCCTTTCTGGCTATAGACAAATTAAATATGGACTTAGCTAACAGAGCATTATAGGGAGTTAGAGCTGGGGGATTTCCAGAATTTACAAGTTCCTCGGATGAAAAATGGTGTACCCTGCACCCCCTTCCCTCTATCGGAGAATCCTGGACCCCCAGAATTATTTTCATTATGATAATCTTTACGCGCAATGATCTAACTTAAGAGTTAAATCTAAAAATATTTAATATGTTTTCACATTAATGCGCCTGAGAAAATGCTGAGGTTTGAAATCCCCTGAAACATGTTCTACGACGTGCACAATTATGAAAAACATACATCTTTATTACGATTATACAAGTATACATCATTGTTACGATTATGATTTCCTTTTGGGAAAATATTCATGCCCAACAAATATTTTGGCAGTCTTATATCCAACTTGTGTCATGATTTGCCCAATCACAATCGCCTTGTACAATTTGAGCAAAAAATACTCGAGTTGGGCATAGTGGTGGTTTGATGGTTTATTTTACCCGACTGCTAAGAAAGCATTGTATGCTTGTAAGTAAGTTTTTCTTGTGAAATGGCAGGAAAATTAGCAATTTTCCTGCCATTTCAAAAGAAAAATACCGTATTAACAGAAAAACGGTCAAAAACTTGTAATTTTACAAGTCAAAAAAACCTGTTAATCTACAGTTATTTTTTACAGTGTATCTCACTCTCTTTCTCTCTCTATCACACGCTCCCTCTCTTTCTCTATCACACTCCCCTTCTCTCTCTCTATCTCACTCTCTTTGTCTCTCTATCACACTCTCCCTCTCTTTCTCTCTATCACACTCTCCTCTCTCTCTCTCTCTCTATCTATCTCACTCTCCCCTCTCTCTATACATCTCACTCTTTATCTCCCTCTCCCTCTCTCTCTCTCTCTCTTTCTCTATCCCACTCTCCGTCTCTCAAAAAGTAAATGAAAAAATTTGGACAATGGATAGAAAATCATTTTCTGAAAATATCAGTGACCACATATTCCTATTTTGATGTTTATTCATTTATCCTCTGACAATTTATAATATTGAACCGAAATACATAACATGTATGGAATATTATTAGATTAAACAGCAGGTTTTTTCTAATCTTTATAATATATCCTTCTATCTCTCCTTTTTTAAAATTAATATTCTTCATAACTGTAAAGATATAAGTCAAACAGATACAAATGAGTTACAATCCTACAGAATATATACCAAATCCCGTTGGCTGTACGGTAAAAGTTCATTCTATGCACTATTAAAAAAGAGAGCGAAAAACAATGGTACTGTATATATGGACAAAATGTATGGTAGTATAACAATGAATATTGTATTTTGCTCAAAATATTATTCAGCGACAAAGAATGTGCCGCCTTCAGCGCTACCTCCTTATTACCAAACAAAACACAACATAACAAAATGTATTGCATGTCACTGTACAGTACATCGTCAGATAAATTTTGATATATTGTGATGAACATGTTTTGCTTATAGGTAACTATGAAAATGGATATAATCTTGCCAATACTACAATATCAAATATTTTAGGACTGAAATTTACAATAATCTGTGACTATACATTCATCATTCCCATATATATGTTCTGGTGGCGTCTAAGTGGGGGGGGGGGGGGGGGGGACTCTGCGTCATAATAGCGGGACTGACTGTATTTGATGAATGTGTTTGCTCCTTCCTTCTGTACCCATCCTCAAAATGGATCAACGTCTCTGACTAGGGTTCTTCACTCAACAAAGAGAAGGTTGAGTTATGGTTAGACTGAAACTTGATTTGTGAGCATTCTTGTTTTTTTAATCTTTGTCTGGAAGATAATAGCAATATTACATGAAAAGGATTTCTCCTGAAATGCCCTCATGTTCCCATATCATTCTATGTGCAGTGCTTTTCACTGTATGTAATTTTTTTTTAGAATGATTGAATCAATTTATAAAAAGTATATGATTCCAAACCTTACTTACATAATTAGACCTTTTCCTATAACTTCTAGACAGTTTCTTTCACTGTGTACTCGCATGACCACTACTCAACTTTTCCTTTAATTTGGTTATAATCTGGCAGCAACTTCAACGCATGCACTAAATATTTGATTCTCAATGGCGTAAAGGTGAAACAGCCTACTGCCGATTACTTAATGAAATATTACTCCATCGCAATTATGATATAATTATGACAGAGCAAAAGATAATGTTTTTATTTCAGTTGACTGTAAGTCATCTGTTAACAATGATAATGTTATAAAATATTATAATATAAAGCACTTCAACTGCTAAAAATAAACAAAGACAATTTTCATCTTTACAGTTGAGATATGTTCACAGATTCATGAGAGGATTATCATATATGTATTCTGTTTGCAAATAGTATAGTTGTAGATTGTATAATAAGCTGCATGTGAGAAATCTGGAATCAGCTTCAGCTATATCCCATCAAACGTACTATGGTTGTGTGATTTTATCACGATAGATTCATTTCTTGAAAGGACGCTTGTCAACGGCTGAAATCAATCGCATTAGTAATCCAGTCCCTGATAATCAGATATACATGTATTCATTCAAAGTTTACAGACCAATTGAACAGAACTCTGCATTATACTGAGATATTACACTGAACGTTTTTAAATGCGTATATATGTATCAACCGAATCTACCTACTAGAGGGAGAGAACTAAACAACTCAGAGCCTGATCGGAAGAGTAGGCATTGTGTCCGTCCGTGACATTAAATATTTTATGCATTATAATTTTAGTCGGCGACCATGGAAACACATTTAATCAAATTTTAAACCCTTCAGTGATGCCCTTCACAATTAAACATGAAATAGATCTCTTCCATTAAATACTTATTTTCTACAGGCCTTCAAACTTTCCAAATTTGTCAAATGTCCGTCAAGACTAACCAATCAGGCTCCCCATTTCTGAACTTTATACAGTGTCATGTAAAATGATAATGATAACTATCAGGAATGCCAAGGGAGACAAGGCAACAGAGTGTCTGATAATATCTTTATGGTGTCTTATTCCCGTAGACCAACCATCTCTCGAAAATGACAGTAAGCCTGAGTCTTATTATAGTATTGTTATTATCTGCACATGTGATTATTCCCATGTCTCACGAAAGATGTACAGCTTTTCTGTAGTGCAGAGTGCAATTTCTCCAGTCTTGAATTGCTGGAGGTAGTACGATTGTCGTGATGGTTTAGTTATCTTGAAATCAGTGAGAATGTTTTTGATGTGTTTCAGCTTTCCTGAGTATTGATTGATGTTCACCAGACCCTGACTGTGCTTCACCCATGCAATGATAACTGAATCATCCTTGCACACAACAGGATATGCAAACTCAGTAACCTTGGTAGTATCATGGAAATGGGAGTCACAGGTGGTACCACGGACTGGAAACCCCTCCATGTCCTTGGTGATACTGTGAATGATGGCGCCAGACACATCATCGATCACGAGTACGCATCGGCTGTCCGAACAGCTCGTAACAACCGCCGGACTGAACTTCATCGCAAAGATCTGCATTGGTTGAAATCCGTTGCATGGTATCTCTTTGACTGCTTTCCCGCCTTCAGGCTTGAAGACTTGAATCTTCTCGAATTTACTGTAACTCGTTAATATTAGCCCATCCTTGTTGACAGTGACACCGCCATGACCACCGTGTGCATCATCCAGTGTCTCGAATGCTACATCAAGCCTTTCATAAAGCTCTGTGTATATGAAAATTCTGTTATCAGTGTCACGTATGACATATCCACCATCGGGCATGGACTGCAAGGCACGAACCTTGAATTTTTTTAGAACTGTTTCCTGTAGTATTCCTTCAACAGAATATGTGCGTATTCCTCGTCTATGGCAACCTATAACCAACTTATTTTTTGCAGATACAGTCATGCCGTCCATGCTATCTGCAACAGGCAGCTTTTCTTGAGCTTGTACAACCCATTTGGACCCCTTTTGTAGTACCTGGCCCAACATTAATCCATCCAAAATCCTGAAGTCAAGTCGTTCACCTTCCTCAGCAGTTTTTGTGGGCAGCTCCTCTTCAGGCTCATTCTGGCTCAGAAGCTGTTCCAACTGTTGACTTATCTTGTCATGGGTGGTCAGAGCCTCTTTCTGTACATGCTGTAAAGGAAACTGTAAACTTTTCTTGACCAAGCCACACACTTTATTAACTTGAACAATCTGCTCACGAGCTGACTTTTCCATGTCTTCTAACGCATTGTCAAGTTCCTTAATCTTGTGCCCGACTTCTTCTTTCAACACCTCTTTTCTCTCCTTCAATTTTTGAGCTGCTTCCTCAAAAGCTTCATCAATTTTGTCACTGAGTTGCATTTCTACTTTCTTCACGCGTTTACGTTGGCCTCCAACGAGTGTCACATACTTTTCAACATTGCATACCTTTGCATCCGCTTTAGATACAAGTTCATCGACGTTATTCTTTAGCTCAGTTTCATGTACGCCTGCTTCCAAAACCTTGTGCGCCTCCTTTGCATGCTCCAATATGCCACACTTGAAGCAGACATACGTGGTACAGTCAAGACAAAAACATTCTGCATCATCATTCGGATGTTTCTGACATTTCCTCGATCTTCTCTGAGGAATCCTGCCCTGCGAGACATCGCTGATACCTACAATGGAATGACTAGAAAAGTTTGCCCATTTCGAATGCACTATCCTGCAAGAATCGCAGAGATATTTACCGCACTCATTGCAAAATGCTACTGTTGGTGTTTTGTCTTCTGGTTTGCAGTTGGAGCACACCTTACCCTGAGTCTCCACGTCTTCAACCAAGGATCTGACAGTGATGTTCGTTTGCAGTCTATCCACGTCTCCACCTGGAACCGGAGTCTCCTCTCTGCATGTGGGACACGACAGATCTTCTTTGTCTGGATGAGACTCGAAGACGATCTCCAGACAACTCTTGCAGAAGGTATGGGAGCAGGTCAATATCTTGGGATCTTTGAAGAAGCTCAAGCAGACAGGACACTTCAGGTTCTGATGGACAGCCTGCTTTAAAGAAGTAGCCATATTTGACAACTCAGCACAACCTGCGGAGAAAACAAATCCAATAATGAAATATGTTATGAAAATTTGCCGACAAATAGTGGCTTCATATCACATCCGTTTCGAAAAGCTTGCGGAATGGGGGGGGGGGGGGGGGGGGTATATGTACTGGAACTTAAGAGTTCAATCTAATTTATTTTTTTGATGTTCCCACATTATGAGCCTGAGAAAATCCTGAGGTTTGAAATCCCTCCAAAACATGTTCTATGATGTGCACAATTATGAAAAAACATACACCTTTCTGGCGATTATACAACTATACATCACGATAACGCGATTTCCTTTTGAGGCAAATAGTCATGTCCAACATAAGGGTAAATTATGTGTCCGACCATGGGCGTCAATCCGAGTAGAGAATCTATTGTTCATGGGGGGGGGGCGGCTATTGTGTCGTCCCAACATGATGAATAGAGTGACGTCACGATTTCCGCCCATGTGTCCGACCAACGTTTTTGGCAAGTTTATGCCCAATCTGTGTAAAGATTTGCCCAATCACAATCGCCTTTTACAAATTGAGCCAAAATTACGCGAGTTGGGTATATTTATTATTGCTCAGACTTTTTGGGACATAATTACTGTCATTTGGGCCATTTTTTACAGTGTGGGTCACCCCCGCCATCCCTAGAGCTACAGAACGCGAAATTCCGGTTAAGGCACTATTTTGAAATGGTATAGTACTTGACGAAATGTCATGGAACCAATTAAAAACGGAATTGTACACAACATTTCACATTTTATAAAGCATGCATTGATAAATAGTAAGCATTAACTTTCAAAATTACCTTACCAACCTTATGAACAAGCTGCGATGGCCACGATTTCGAGCGGAGACCTATAGCTATAATACTAACGTTTCATTTGGGTATGTTGGATGATCTCTAGTCCTTATAATACCACCACGTATAAACAAGCGTGCATTGCACATTATTATTATGAAAAGAGTGCTATTTATTGGCAAGTGGGAATTTCCATTCCCTCTCATACCAGTAGGTATTTGTTTAACCTTTGCACATGATTATGTTCCTTCCAAACCAGCCGCTCTTCCACTCATAATAATAATAATGCGCATGCATTTATGAGCCATGTATTGTTCATTATTACACCCCCCCCCCCCCCCCCCCAGGAACTACCAGGAAAGGGGGGTGGTGATTTTTGTCTTACCGTACCTCTTCCCCTGTGGACATAGACAATTTAAATATGGACTTAGCTGAGGAAGCATAGGGAGTTAAACAGAAAATTGTTAGAACTAAAGCCAATAGCATTACATATAGGCAGTTTATCAAGTGAAGGCTACCTGATTCAGGTTCTGAACAATGAAGGAATTTGGTGCGATCCCAACCTTAAATCCGGAATAAGGGCCAAATCAGTATCAATCGTAGACAATCGCAGGACTGCTCTGCAATGACGTCACTACGATTCGGAGCCGATTTGGCCTTTCCTCCGACTAGAAGGCTCGTATAATAGGCCGTAATTTCAATTTTTACTATCTATGTAACCATTCAGAACCTCAATCAAACATATATTAAGTGTTTAACTGTTTATATCTAATGCTATAACATTTTCTTTCAAAATCGGATGTAGACCGATCCTATATAGTGTGCGGTGGGCTTAAGACAATGAACGGTTTTTAAACCTTATTCTAACTTATAGACAAAACAAAAAGTATTATGATAATCGATTTTGAAACAAAACAGATTGCGTAGCTTACTAATGAAATAAAAGAAAGTTAAATTGTTGGAACTAAGACAAGTGGGGTAAGTAAGGGCAACATTTCTTTTGGGAAAATGGGACCCATGTTTAAGGATTTGGGGGGGGGGGGAATGGGACCCATGTCTAAGGATCTTTTTAATGAAAAGGGGACCCATGTCTAAGGATCTTTCTTCAAAAAGTCACCCTTCCCAGCGGCACGTCCCCGTATACCCAATATACGTGAGTACTTCCCCCCCCCCCCCCCACCCCCGGGCAGATAATGAGGAAGAAAATGTTTAGGCCTACCGAAGAAGATAGAAACAATTAAAGATAGTGGTAATGCATTATTCTGGAAGGTGCATGGCATGTCTCATCTCTGTTGTTCTTCAAGCTCAATATTTACCCCTTTTAGGTGCCCATTTTATTGTAGACTACTCCTTTACTGCATTCCCCTCCCCTCCCCCAATAAATAAAACACTCTGGCCCGTATTCTGAACTCCGGTTTAACTTAAACTCCAGTCTAAGTTAAACCAGAGCTTTAATCAGAACTGACTAAAACCGTAAGTCCAGTCTAAATTTCTGTAGAAAGTTAAGCCATACTAGACTGGAGTTTATAAAGTTAAACCGGATTTCAGAATGTAATTTTCTAAAACTATGGTTCAAAGGGCAGTTTTAAACTGAGTTTAAACCATGCACACTTAGACCGTGGTTTAAGTTAAACAGGAGTTCAGAATACGGGCCTCTGGCATTCGCTCCCCCTTGCGTTGGATATATTCTATTTGACTGAATGGCTTATTTTTACATCTTTAATAATTTTTAGTTGAGGAATAAATCACTGTTAAACGTAGGAAACATTTCAAAACTGCCGCTGGGGAGAATATTGCAAAAAAATCTGATTTGGGAAGAATGTTTTTTTTTCTTTCTGTGTGCAATTTCCAAATAAGAAAGCATTGGTCTAACGCCCTCTCTTGGTGCTTTTTATCATAGTTTTATGAAGATTTTCTCAAAAATATAATGAATCAAGAACAAAACACTTATGAAAATGGACCAAGAACCATTTTGTGGAAATTTCAGTGACCTTATATTTATATTTCAAGTGCATTCATCCTCTTTGACAAATATGATAATGAACTGAAATACATAACATAACATGTACTCTTGGGATAGACCAAACGTAACATTTTTGTCATCTTTATTTCCCTCTTTATTTCCTTTTCATTTTTTTTGGCCGGGATGGCATATTAATGGTTATCATAATTTGTAATGATGTACAAATTAAGTACAAATTAATTGATAACATAAAGATTCTATACTAATAAGCAAGTCTTGTAAATATCGATAATGATTAATAATCAATAATCAACAATAAAAATTATAATAATTATAATAATAATAATAATAAAAACAATAATAACAATAATAATAACAATGACGATGATAACAATAATGATAATAATATTAACATTAATAATAATAATAATGATAATAACAGGCTTAATAGTAGTATCAGTAATAATTGTAATAATAATAATAATAATAATAATAATAATAATAATAATAATAATAATAATAATAATAAATAATGATAATGATAATGATTATAATAATAATAATTATGATGATAATGATAAATATTAATAATAATACATGTAATTTGGTCTTATTTTACCAAGGGTATCTATCAACACTGCTCTTCCCAAGGGCCCTGCAGTAATCAATATTACCTCAGCATTACGAGGGTAAAACACCTTGTCCAAGGATGTAAACACCAAAGAAGGATCGAACCTTGGACCTTTCGTATAAGAGTCGTGACCTTCACCAATAAACCAACAGTTTTCCCACTGTATACTGTGCAGTAAGTGTTGGTCGTTACCATGGTTACAAGGAGGTTCATAAACTGCGCTATTTTACCCAAACATGAAAAGAATGGTCGAGAAAATCTGTGGGTATTCCGTAATAAGAATGAGTGTTGTACATTACTCAAAAGAAGTAAATGTACAGTAATATATTGTTTATTGTGCTTTATTCGGCCGTACCCCTTTATTACCAAACTCCACAAAAGAAAAAAAATGACTATAGTGCATACATCTTCAGATGAAATTGTTGATATTGTAAGAAACGTGAATTGATTACTTTGGCATTACGCTTGAACATGGGTAGAACCTTGCTAGTATTACAATATCATATTAGAAAATGACAATATTAGGTGAGTACGTTCATCAGGGCCGTAGACTCTGGTGGGGGCGTTGCAGGACTGACTGTATATTATGTAATTCTGATACAAACTGAGCAAAAATTACTCGAGTTGGGCATACAGCCCTGGAAAAAAATTATTAGACCAGCTGCATTTGGAGGCATACAGGTAGTGTTAAGTCCATTGTCTATGGAACTAGGAAAGTGATTATTAACAGCTCATTCATTATTAATTAAATACTACTCCCATTTACAATTCCCTTTGTGGCAATTACCCTGGACAATTACCCCTAAGACGGCTATGGCAAGGACGAGCTGCCCCCGGACAATTTTCCCCAGAAATTCCCCCCCCCCCCTATTTTCCCATGAGAAAGGGTTTTTGACCCAAAATAGAAATACATGTAAATGTCTGAGAGGGTGAATTTCAAGCGTTACTTGTCTTGGTGTAAGCATTATGGCCTGAGAACATTTGAGGTGACATAAAAATTGAAGACAATAGAAAATTGAAGTTATCTAAAAAGAAAATCCCTGCATTTAGCATGGTTAACAAGGTACTTTGAAAATAACTGATGCACGGTGGACTGAAAACATATGTCCGTTGTCTTTGATATTAAAAGCAAACTGTTCTCGAATAGATATGTTCATGGTTCAAAACATAAAATACCTGATTTCTATGTTAACTGTCTTATATCTTGGAGTGAACTTGGGTGCGTTGATTTTCTGCACGTCGAAAATGTTCGAAATGAAGTATTATGGTACAATAGCAATATAACACTTCGTAGTAAAACCTTATATTTTTTAAAGAATGGTTTTCAAAGGGATTCTTAAAGATTAATGATATTGTAAAAAATGGACATTTTAAATCACGAGATTATATTTGTAATGTGCCTGGTTCGGACTCTTTGTTGGTTGACTTCATGTATGCGAAGCTCAAGAAGGCGATCCCTAAAGTCTGGATCAAACGAATCCATGAACTCAATCGGCATGATAACGAGATACAGGTATTATGTACAATTATGATAATGAGTTTCATGAAATCAAAACAGGTGATGCCATTAGATATTATTCTGGAAACGTATTACTGCATTTATTCGTTATGACTTTAAACAAACACTTATATTGAATGACAAACACTTGATTGTTGGTTTAGATTCTACATTTTTAAATGCTAAAGATATAAATATAGTCATTACATACGCACAATATGCAATATATAAAATGTATATGTTGAACTTCTTTCAGGGGAAAACTTATAATAGTTTCACAATATGGCATGCTTTTAAAAACGAATTACATTTAGATAACATTTCAGATGATATATCAAATGCTATTCAACAATTTATTCCGTGATTATAACCGATTGTTATTTTTCTTTCTTCCTTTGGAGATTTTTCGTTGAGAAGTGAATGTATATTTATATGTATTTTAATAATGTATTATTGATTGTACCAAATAAATGATCTCTGAAGAGGTAAAAAAATATATATATATTCTAGCTACATGAATGAGCCGCTGTGAAGAGAAAAAAATGCAACCCCTTTTGGACAGCATGCCACAACGCATGGCTGTTATCATCAAATTTATGTGTAGCAATTTTCCACCAATAACTGAACAAACTGCCTCTACAGAAGTGAACATGGCTTAACCAGACAATCAGGCATACCTCCTGGACGATTATCCCAGAGACCATTACTGTCGGAACATTTCTTTCAAAACCTTCCTGCCCATGGAGAATATCCCCACGACAATTATCCTCTAGGATATTTTCATTCTGAAGTATCCATCCATTTGGGGGTGCATGCATTTAGATCTAATTGTCCTTAGGGGATAATTGTCGGGGGGGGGGGGGGGTAATTGCCCTAGGGGTAATTGTCCAATGGGTTATTTATTGATTGATTTAGGGAGTAGTCATCAAATAATTATAACTTAGCTAGTAGAAATCAATTTAAAGTTCAATTACTGATGTAACCAACATTTCCCATATACGCCTTTCGGAGGTTGGTCTAATAATTTTTTCCAGGGCTGTATATTGTGCGGGACTTTTTCTGGACATAAATGCCGTCATTTGGGGGAATATTGTACAGACCTATAGAAGCGTCTTTGATTTTTTAGAAAAATCAAACGCTAATTTCAGTTCAAGGAACTGTACTACTTGACGAAATGTCATGAAACCTAGTCCACAGGGAAATTCGTCTCCATAACTTTCGATCATGCAAACCTCACTTTGATTTGAGTCGTAACTTTTGAGTTATTTCGATCAAAAGTGTCATAAAATATTGTTTCCAACACTCAGCTATACACCTAATGACCTATTACACTGACAAGTGCACAAAACATTGCAAAGTGCGTAAAGCATGCATTTATAAAAATTGCGCATGAACATTTCCAAATTACCTTACTAACCTTATAAACAAGCTGCGATGGTCACGTTTCCAAAAATAGTAATGTTTCCTTTGGGTATGTTGGATGATCTCTACCACCACGTTACAGGTGTATAGTTGCACATAGTATATCATTATGAAAAGAGTGCTATTTCTTGGCAATTGGAAATTTCCATTCCCTCTCATACCAAGAGGTATTTGTTTAACCTTTGCACATGATTGTGTACCTTCCAAACCAGCCATATTCTCCCACTCATAATAATTATGCGCATGCCTTTATGAGCCATGTATTGTTCTTATTACACCGTCAACCTATCGGACAAGCTTAGACCCCCCCCCCCAATTATTTTCATTATGATAATTTTACGTGCATTGTTTCCGTGCCCCTTTCCAGGAGCCCCCCCCAAAAAAAATAAATAAATAAATAAATAAATAAATAAAAAAAAAAAAAAAAAATTATAATAATAATAATAATTATTATTATTATTATTATTATTATAATAATAATAATAATAATAATAATAATAATAATAATAGTAATGAAAAATTGTATAGTTTTAAAACCTTGTTCTAGCAGGGTGGATCTAGCTTATATAGATTTCAAAAAGGGGGTTTTGATAATTTTGTCAATTTTGACACAAACAGACAGAATGCGTAGCCTGCACCACAGGGTGGATGATGCGGGAGGGGCAGGGGGAACGTGCCCCTGCGGCGGTACTTGAATGGGGCGCAAAATAATGCAAAAGGAGAGAAAACGAAAGGGGAGAAAATGAAGAAAAATCATTGTGTATAAGGATTATTATGCGCCCATAATGCAGGGTAAAGTGCTTTAGAAATACTTTTTAAAAGGATTTGAATTAGCTAAAGGTCAGTCGCTTCGGTCCCTATCATTATTTGGTTAGGATCTCGTAATTTTGTGCCCCCAACAAAAAAATCATTTTCAAGGGTTCAAAATTCTAACTCCTGTTGCTTTACTGTCTAGCAATGCATAATATAAGTTTCACCAAGTTCTTGTTGAATTTCGAGCTCCCATATCCCTTTAGGATCCCTTTGGTGGTCGCTTTGCTAAATGCCTCCAACCTGACGAATATTTTCTTCAGGATTCTAGTTAATCTTGTGCCGAGAATGTAGGGCTTGAAAATGAATAGCGTTCCCTCAGTGCCCAAAATTAGATATCAATTTTAAATAACGTTGATCTGCTCTGCTCCCCTAAGAATATCACCTCAGTGTAAAATGGCAAAAGGTATGTTTTATTGAGGGAAAAAAATACAACTTTGCTTCATTTGATAGCTACTAATATTTAGCAAACTTTGTCTATTTATAGGGTTAAGTGTACTAAAACTCATTTCACAAAGCGCCCTATATTCTAACGGGAATGAATCTGGTTTAAGCCGATCGGTTGGGGGAAGGGGTGCAAATTTATTGTTAGCCCTGGGTGCCATAATACCTAGCCCCCTTCTCAACACGAAAATAGACAGTCAATATGAGTCCCCGTGTACTGTCCCAAAATATTGTCCTGAAATTGTATTGTTCTTGTTAGCTTTGATCGCTCGCTCCATGTAAACAAACTACCAGATCTATCTGTACTCGCCGTAATGAGGAACAGAATATTAGATATAGGCCTATACAAAGATAGTTCTAAACAATGGAATATAGTGGCATTATGCCTACATTAATATGCTGAGAGATGCATGGCAATCCCATCGCTGTATAGATTTTCAAGCTTAACCATGATTATTTTACCTCTTCAGGTAGAGGCTATCCATTTATTGTGTGCATCCACCCCGCCTCCCTCCCGCCTCTCTCCCCCTTTAAAAAAAACGCTGCTTAGTTTTTACATTATATCATCAGTTATTTTGAGTTAAGGAAGTAAATCATATTTCAAAACTGCAACTGGGGAGAATATTGCAAAAAAGATCTGATTTTGGAAAATATAATTTTTCTGTGCAAATAAAACGCAGTGGTCTAGCGCCATCTCTTGGTGCCCTTTAATCACAGTTTTATGAAGATTTTCTCTCAAACGTCATGAATGTTGGCTTCCGTAAAAATAACACACAACGGATATAGATTTGCATCTATCAGCTGTGCTACTTGCAGCTTCTGACACTGCCCTACGCACCTCTCACCCATATCGCCCCGGAGTGTTAGGCAGGCGACTTCTTGTCGCACCCGTATGCCAGCTCTGCTTGCGGGATTTCGATGTTGGTTTAAATAATTTGGACTAGTCAATTCCTCGGCTCAAAATGTCGAATATGAGCGGTAAGTTTGATGATTAGGGTTGAATTACGAGTTGTTGGTTTTTGTAATATTTTGTTGACAATCTTATACGGTGAAGTTTCAACGTTAGACATGTTTTTCTGACCATATTGATATTTTTTCCCTTTCTTTTCGTGCATGACAGATGAGGAGTCTCGGGACAAGCTCCTGAAGACGGTGAAAAAGGAGGTGAGATCTTTATTAGAAATTTGTGGTCTGTCGTAGTCGACAGACCACCTCTTAATTTCGTCAGAATTTTCTTTATTATTAGGTGGTCTGTCGTAGTCGACAGACCACCTCTTAATTTCGTCAGAATTTTCTTTATTATTTATTTATTTATTATTTATTTTTATTTTTCCACCACTTTCTTGTTACCATGATTCCTCAATATCGGCTGAGTCAATTTTTATCAAAATCTCTACAGTCATGAGGACATATCAGATCAAGGTCGGGTATCTATTTCAAGGTCATCAGGTCATCGTGACGTCATCCAGGCGCCATTTTGTGAAATCACATTATCAATCATATCTTCATAACGAGTCATCACAAATTAACCATATTTGACATACATTAAATTCAGGTCAAGGGTCGACATAAAATGTCATCAAAATCCGCGCCCACATCATGACGCGCACGTACGCGCGCGTCAAAATTTAAAAATGCTCAAAATCACTTTTTAATCAAATTAGAGTATTGTTCAGGACATTTTAAGCATTTTAAAATTTTCCGTCCGTGCGCGTCCGCGCGCGCGTTATGCGCGCGCACAGCGCATAGAGAACGTAAAAACGCCGTTTTTCCGCATGTATCGTCTTCCTGATACTATTCTTGACAATTTCCAACTATTTACAGTTATTCTCGACCATCCATAATGTCGTACGCGCGCGTCAAACTTTCAAATTCGTGTGCGCGTCAATGGGCATTCTAATGTAAAAAGTGGTAAAAACATGCCCATCTAGAATTCGCCATAGCTCGTCAGAATGGGCCGAAACCCCCCAATTTCTTTACATATTCTGAAAGCCTGTGAGATGTAGAATTGAATTCATGTAGATTTTTTGCCGATCGCATGTTCTGACGTCATCATATTTGCATATGAACTCAAAAAAATGATTTTGAAAAAAATGATGTCATCATTTTTGTATTCTTTTGATAATATTTCAGTAATAGGTGGTCGATTTTCTTCCAAATTTTGATATGTTATAGCTGAGACAATTCTCTACAACAGGAGCGCTCATTATTATTCATTTGGATGACGTCATCACACTGACATTTTCAATTAAAGACGACATGTCAGAATTTTCCCTATTTGCGTGTTATGTCTATGGAAGATGATTTTTTTTCGAATCATGAATCTACATGACATCGTTCTCTGAGCAGTATCTCAGTTATTTTTGGTCGTTTTCCTTCCAGATTTTAATATGTTGTAGCTGAGACTATAAGCTTTTATAAGTGTGGTCTCCAAATTTTGATCAGATGTCGGGATCATGCCCAATTTTGAACTACCAAATGGGATTTGAGAATCCCGTTTTTCGTTTACGTGTTATCTCTATGGGAAATATTTTGGTCTATCGGTAAAGCACATGACTACCATGGTCAAGGTACCTGGTTCGATCCCCGGGGCCGATTTTTTTTTTTTTTTTTTGCTTCTTTTTGCCTGTCATTTTAACATCCTCTTCGACTATTGTAACATAAAAAATCACAAATCATGTAATAACCTGTCTTATTTTCCGTATTATGTCTATTAGAAAGCAGTGTGCAGTAGTTTATGTACAACCCTATGGAAATTGTGATTTCCTGTATTAGAGCTATGGTGTTAATCTCCCAAGTATCCTGTATCATCATCATTATTATCATCACCGTCATGATCATCATCGCTACTATTATATCATCGCCATCATCATTATGTCATTATCATCATAATCACCGTTATCATCACCATAATCATTTTACAATGACCGTTACACATTTTGCTACATTCCTGTTCTCAGGAAGCATCTCCATTCATGGCATTCTTGACATCCTATCTTCTGTTTAGTATTTCACCATTAATATGATCATCCTGATTACAATCATGATCGTGCCAATTTAAGGACAGACCACCTAATTCGTCCTCGTGACGAATTCAATTTCTAGTTTATTTATTTATTTATTTATTTTTATTTTTCCACCACTTTCTTGTGAACACAATTTCTCAAAATCAACTCGATCAATTTTCTTCAAATTTTTGTCAATTATCAGACCATATCAGATCAAGTTCCCCTATCTTTTTCAAGGTCATCAGGTCATCGTGACGTCATCCAGGCGCCATTTTGTGATATCACATTATCAATCATATCTTCATAACGAGTCATCAAAAATGAACCATATTTGACATACATTAACTTCAGGTCAAGGGTCAACATAAAATGTCATCAAAATTTGCGCGCACATCATGACGCGCACGTACGCGCGCGTCAAAATTTAAAAATGCTCAAAATCACTTTTTAATCAAATTAGAGTATTGTTCAGGACATTTTACGCATTTTAAAATTTCCTGTCCGTGCGCGTCCGCGCGCGCGTTATGCGCGCGCACAGCGCGTAGAGAACGTAAAAACGCCATTTTTTCGCATGTTTCATCTTCCTGATACTATTCTTGACAATTTCCAACTATTTACAGTCATTTTCGACCTTCCATAATGTCGTACGCGCGCATCAAACTTTCAAATTCTTGCGCACGTCAATGGGCACTCTAATGTAAAAAGTGGTAAAAACATGCCCATCTAGAATTCGCCATAGCTCCTCAGAAGGGGCGGAAACCCCCCAATTTCTTTACATATTCTGAAAGCCTGTGAGTTGTAGATATGAATTCATGTAGAATTTTTGCCGATCTCATGTTCTAACGTCATCATATTTGCATATGAACTCAAAAAAGTGATTTTGAAAAAATTATGTCATCATTTTTGTATTCTTTTGATAATATTTCAGTAATAGGTGATCGATTTTCTTCCAAATTTTGATATGTTATAGCTGAGACAATTCTCTACAAGATCAGTTGCCATCATTTTTCATTTTGATGACGTTATCACACTGAAATCTTCAATTAAAGACGACATGTCAGATTTTTCCCTATTTGCGTGTTATGTCTATGGAAGATGATTTTTTTTCGAATCACGAATCTACATGACATCGTTCTCTGAGCAGTATCTCAGTTATTATTGGTCTATTTCCTTCCAGATTTTAATATGTTGTAGCTGAGACTATAAGCTTTTATTAGTAAGCCCTCCAATTTTTAATCAGATGTCGGGATCATGCCCAATTTTTCAGTACAAAATGGGATTTGAGAATCCCGTTTTTCGTTTACGTGTTATCTCTATGGGAATTATTTTGGTCTATCGGTAAAGCACATGACTACCATGGTCAAGGTACCTGGTTCGATCCCGGGGCCGATTTTTTTTTTTTTTTTGCTTCTTTTTGCCTGTCATTTTACCATCCTCTTCGACTATTGTAACATAAAAAATCACTAATCATGTAATAAACTGCCTTATTTTCCGTATTATGTCTATTAGAAAGTAGTGTGCAGTAGTTTATGTACAACCCTATGGCAAATTGTGATTTCCTGTCCTGTATTAGAGCTATGGTGTTAATCTCCCAAGTATCCTGTATCACCATCATTATTATCATCACCATCATGATCATCATCGCTACTATTATATCATCGCCATCATCATTATGTCATTATAATCATCATAATCACCGTTATCATCACCATAATCATTTTACAATGACCGATACACATTTTGCTACATTCCTGTCCTCAGGAAGCATCTCCATTCATGGCATTCTTGACATCCTGTCTTCTGTTTAGTATTTCCCCATTAATATGATCATCCTGATTACAATCATGATCGTGCAAATTTAAGGACAGACCACCTAATTCGTCTTCGTGACGAATTCAATTCTAGTTATAAATTTGTGTTCATGACAACCTATTTTAGGTGTAAGCACTATGAAGTCCTTGTACTATAGTATGATGGGGGGACCTAAACTAAAGCTACGCACTTTGTTTTGTATGTGGAGCGCGTATTCTCCTATAGCCAACGCGTATTAAAACTAGTGGTGCGTAGCTTTAGGACCCCCTGCCATACTATTAATTTATTAATGCCAACACTAAAACAAGTTCAGTCAATTACGCATGTCAGATTTGGTTGTCTAATATTCAATAAATTACATCATGTGTGTCCATGATTAATGATAATGTGATTTTTAGCTTGTTGACTGTTGTAAATCGTGTTAACATTGTTAGTGGTCGAGTGAGGGTCCTTACATGTAGGCCGTAGGCGTAGCTATGTGGATCATAATATGCTACGACAGTCGTAGGCTACAATGTACCTGTATATATTATGATGGGGAGCCCTACGACTAGGTACATGCACGTCATGTACGTATATATATATATGTAGACTATGGCATGTGCTCCTAAGATTCATTTCAACTCTAGATTCATTTCTCTAAAGAAGGTTCTTCTCACTCATAGGTACACGCCATTGCCGACTGTGTAGTAACGCAGCCAACACACATCCCATACCTAAACTGCATCACTGTGCATTTTTTGCTATATTTAATTGAATCTCATATATTACAGTTTACTTACATCCAAATACTTATGTTGAATAATAGATGATTAAAACTTACCAGGTTGTTTTGTGACCTTTGAAGAGGGTTTCCTGAAATTTTGGGTCCTTTTTGTTGATAACTGCTATCGAGACTGTCCCGTCAGCATCCAGTTTGTATTTTTCACGATTATGATGAAGGGAGCCCTCAGCGCTCGTAGTAGTAGCGGCGCGCTCAGTTCGTCGATCTCCTACAAAGACCTGGAAGGGCCAAACTGACGACGTAAAAAAATAAAAAATATTACGTACGTACGTAATAATTACTACGTACGTACGTAATATTTTTTATTTTTTTACGTCGTCAGTTTGGCCCTTTCAGGTCTTCGTAGAATAGCTTGTGTGCGTAACATTCTGTGTACGTATCTACGGTGCGTAACCATGTAGAGCGGCCTCACTAGTGCGCAACATATTGAGAGCAGTTGTCATCCGTATGGAGGTGTGGGTAACAAGTACCAAAAAGAGGGCTGTAAATGTAAGTTTTTATAACTTTCTACATTTTGTATCTTAACGAACTGATAACTTAAAATCTAAAGAATGATACTTAAGTATCAGTTTGCCCACAAAAACCTCCATTTCAAACAAAATTACATCTGTATCCCCAATACCCAGTATACACACATGTATATGATCCTAATGGTCAATATGACCATTGCTTGCTGATGTGGTTCTTCTCACACCACGAATAGTGGTCATATTGACCACTACGAATACAAAATGCAAAAATAGTTGGTATTTTCTGTCGCGTGTAGTAAAGGTATGGGGGGAAAATAAGATAAATATTTTAAATACTTGCTTTCAAATTCAGCCCTTAAAAATCTCACTCCTACCTCAAATGGCTGTTAGAAAGAACTTTTGATATTTTCAGCAAAATCCAAAGTCAAAATCTTGTCCAAAACCGGAGAAATCCCCGCCGATTTGTTTCGCGATCGCGTGTTGTTTACATACTGCCGATGTCTTAGACTAAAATCGGCCAATAAAATTTTTGTCCACGAAGAAACTCGGGCTCGCAAGCGCACATCGATCTTTACGATCGCGCACACAGAAAATCGGGACTTTCCGTGTATGCCACATAGGGACCGAATTTTTAAGGACAAAACTCTTTTGGGGAGATGTCAGCGCCCGCGGCGACCAGGAAATGTACACAATGACTCCGATAGCTCGTTTCGCGAGAATCAACAGTAAATTACGGATTTGATTTTTGGAAATATCTTTTCCAACATCGGTGAGTTGAATTTATTGTATTTCTTGGATATTTAGTGGTCGGTTTTTGTAAATTAAATGCCGATTTTGAGTGAATGTTTGTGACTTTTGTGCAGTGGTGTTTTAAAAAGTTGAGGTGTATGACTGCCTACATTATACACACGAAGTATAGGAATGTAGCTATGAGTGGTTCTTCTGTCTGATTTTATATTTATCCTGATATTCTAAAATGAGTGGTCTGATTGTGTAAAAAAATTCATCAAAATTTAAGCAGGATCAATGCCATTTATTTCATAAGGAATGGTGGCTGTGTCATTTTGACCTTGCAAAACAGTGGTTCCCATGTCTGCGCACTCCTTATATTTTACACACAGTTTGGGATGGTTATTGTCACGAAAGAACATTTCGAAGCTTGTGAATAAAATTACTGAAACAAGACTTTTTTGCAATATTTAGAATTGTTATTATTCCCGCCGTGGCACTAATGTCCTTTAGCAAGACATTAATCTACATATGCCACTCTCCACCCAGGTGTAGTAAATGGGTACCTGGTAGGAATTTATTCCTTGAATGCTTTCAGCGTCTTAGTTATTATAAGGCAGCTGGGCTAAAGCCAGGGTAATATTGGAGCGCCTTGAGCACCATTGGTGGATATGAGCGCTATATATACATGTACATGTAGATCTACATGTATACATGTATTTATCGCTATTGCATGTTTTGTTTTCAGAATAGCACAGTTAACATGTACGCGTGTGCGCTGACAAAGGCACTGGGCAGATGTAGACTTGGGTGCTGTAGTCATACATTTGTACATTTGTTATTGAGCTATTCACCCACAAACATCCGCAATGCAATGTGTACATGATATACATGTAGTTGTATACAATGCACCAAATTTTGGAGATGACTGATTCTGTGCGAAGAGAAAATAGCTTTGTCCAAAATTGTGATTAATTTCATGTCATGTACAGTGTATCGTTAATAGTTAGAAATCAATGTGTGATTTACATCAGGCAGATGCAATATCAAGATTTTTATGAATTTATATTTACTACGTATCTGTGTAGCATACATGTAAGTACCCTTTAATTTTGTGGCACAAAATTTATGGGGTCGATGTTGACTTGAAAAAAAATATTGACATTTGCATGTCATAATTTCCTCAACTATTCAACTTTAGATTATATCTGATCTCCAGGTTAAGAATTTTGCTTATAATACTTAAATGGACTATAACTTTATTAGCCTTTGAATTGAAAACAAAGTGTGTAGTTTTTGGTCCCCCTGTCATACTCCAGAGAATGAACAATTGATAATATCAGTTTGATTTATGATTTTTATGAATGTAAAGTGATGATAAGGTATGGCGTGATTGGACTCGCCACATTTGCATCGCATGCATAATATCAGTGACATACAGGTTATCTACCTATAACGGCCCCCTCCCCCCCGTCAAAAAATACTAACTAACAAGTAATGAGGGGGCACTGGTGCCATATAATGTCTTTACAATTAGAATCATAATCATAACAACAATTCTGACTTAAACCAATGGGATCTAAACAGCTCAGCCTATACTCTCTGCAGTTGCTGCTCATGCATTAGTTGACTCACACACTGTATGGAGCAGTACATAAAATTGGGCTACACACATTTTGGTTTTTTACTTGAACTGCTCATATGCACCGTAGTTGTGTAGCTTTTAAGGGAGAAAAATCAGAGAAGCAGATACTAGACCTCTTTTAACCAAAGTGGATAAATAAAAAGGAAGACATGGATTTTCGAAAAAATTTGTAGGCAGGTCTAGGTATCGGAATTTCAAATTGGCAAATTAGTAATGTCATTCTGATATTTTGGCAGTCCACTCTCCTGTTTGCTGCAACACACTATAACTTCATACTTCCTAGGATCTTTTTTCTTTTTGGAAAACATATAACATGTTACATGTGTCATTATTTGAATGTACATGTACATGTAGCCGGAACTGAAAACATACTTTGGAGTAAAATGGAAAATCATATTTTGGGGTGTATAGAATGGGAGAGTTGTCCGTGATTAATTAAGTCATAATCAAATGACCATTAATATTGATCTAAGATTTTAAACATTGATAAATTTCTTAGTTTTTGTCTAATTCTTTTCGCTGAACTGCTTCTCTGATTTTTCTTTTTTCTTAAGCCCGGCGCACACCATACGATCCGACTGCGACCCGATTTTTTGCACAAATTGCAGTTTGCATTAAATGTGAAAGTTTAAAAAAGTGAAATCATCTCATTTGAACTTCAGAATAATGATACGAATACTAATATTGAAATTTTGGTAAACTGCAGTTCTTCTGGTCGGAGTAAAGGCCAAATCGGCTTCAAAGCTTAGTCGATCGCAAGATTGGTATGACGTCACTACGATTTGGAATTAAATTCGCTTTTATTCCTACACGGGGGCTTGCAGTAGCCAAGAATTTCGATTTTAGTATTCATACTACTATTCGGAACTTTGATCACAAAGACTTAACATGTTTGAAGGTTCATATCAAATGTTTTAACAACTTTTCCCAAAATCGCATCGTAGTCAGATCGTGCAGTGTGCGCCAGACCTTACAACTCAACCAGTTACAAAGGTTGGATTGCCCTTTAATTCCTCCTTTTCCTGTACATGCATTACAATACAAAATAAGTTAATCCCAATTATCTCTTGGTTTTATAGTATTACTCCAATAAGATACTCCTTTTTCAGAGCATGCATGACCTTCATTTGTAATGGAGTCAAATTCAATGCATGAGTGGCCTTTGTGTTACTGTACAATAATAATAATGGTGGCTTCTTGTATAGCGCTCATGTCCATCACGTTGTGACGCTCCTGGCGCTTCATTATTACCCCGGTCATAGCTTATATTAGCAGCCAAATATGTAGCGCTCAAGCATATCGGGTACCCATTTACACCTGGGTGGAGAGTGGCAAATGTGGATTAATGTCTTGCCAAAGGACGTTAGTGCCGGGCTGGGATTCGAACCCTCAACCTTTTGATTAAGAGTCAAGTGAATGAACCACTATACCACGACACCTCCACAATGCAATGTTTATAAAATACTTTATTTCACTTGTATTAGATTTGGTTCAACCAACCTACTGTGGCTTTCAGACTAGACATCACAAACTGAATACATTTTTTTAAACAATGGATTCTTTTTTGGTGAAATGTGGCAGATATTTACAGTTGGAATAAACTCAAAGATTTATTGGCTGTTCACTCTGTACAGGAAAGGTTTTTAAACACAAGATGGTTCCAGGGTTTCAAATCCCCACTCCCTTATTATGCAGAAGACAGAATTTTTAATGCACCCCCCCCCTCCTTAAACATGAAAACAAGAAAATTGTGGATTCTGAAAGACCCCCCCCCCCTTATTTTCTAGCATTTTCAAGGAGGAAGATTCTGAGGAAACCTTTGTAATAAGTTGATTTGTGTGAAAGCTGAAAAATAAGAGTTATATATTTTTGAAAATGGGCATTTTGGCATCTTGCATGTTAGAGCAAATGGGAGATTTGCCTGCCGATACATCACACTGACCACTACCGATTCCACCAATTTGAAATTCCCATATATATGTATAGCGATTATTCATAAATTCATATCTTTCTTTACTGCTTGTCCGAGTTTGACTGTGAAATATTGGCAACTATTGTCAAGATGTATCCAAGCAACCGGGGAGATTGTATTTGTTGGGTTTAAAACTGTTTGCATAAATTGGCGAGATAAAATACACAGTGTATGTACATGTACAAGTTATTATCCAGTATACATTGTAGCATGAGGTATCAAGCATTTGACAAAGGACTGTAAAATTGAAGAAAAACTTCGAAAATATCAAATAGGTTTTGGAACTCAAACTCATGATAATTCACCCAATATGTTCTTTAATCATGCGGTATAATCTGTTTATTGTAAGTGTGGGTTTCATCCCAGCTATTAATAGTTCACAAAGAATAAACTACATGTACTTATAAAATGATAATGATTACATGTATGATGTGTATGATTTCAATAAAATTCACCATTTTCAAAAGATTGACAAGTATGAATATTACCATGAATATTGTCAATGCATCTTAATTCTCATTCCATTTTTCCAACAGAATTTTACATTATGGCAGGCTACATATACAGGTGGTCAAAAAATTCAGTCTTGTTTAAAGAAATTTGTCATTTTCAGCAACGTTTTTTTAATGGTGTTATCCAAAATAAGCATACATGTACATGTATTGCCTTTAAATATTTGTATTCATTCTTTAACTTTGCATCATCTCCACAATAAAATAGATAAACATGCCCCCTGCTGGTATTATGGCAAGCTGCCTGGTGGTCTAGACATCACACATTTATCCATTAAACCTTGACATTTGGGCAATGAGATGATTTCCACTCATCAATCCTTCTTCTCTTTCATCATCCCATCTCTCAGGTGAAACAGATAATGGAGGAAGCTGTCACCAGGAAATTTGTCCATGAGGAGAGCGGGAGCATCATCTCACTGTGTGGTAAGTCTCTCGTTGCCATGGAAACTGACAACTTATTCAGGTAGACAGATGGTGGTCATCATGGGTTGTGTAATTGCTGGTTTAAAGGGGGCAATCCTGCAGGGCAGATCACTAAATCACCAATAACGATAATGATAAATTGGTCTCTGTATGTAGGAAAGGTATACGTTGATGTTGCTGGCGGAGTTATTATCCCAGTCACACCCGCAAGACCAATGCAAGACCGACAACAGATTGAACAAAACATTACATTACACCGAATGGCAAAAAATCGGTCATTTTGGAATCGGTGTGGAGTCGGTATGGCGCTGTGACTCTGGTACTACTACTTAGCATTTTTCTTGGATCCAATACATTTCCTACACAGACCGATTTACTGTTGCTGTCATCTTTATTATCATTATCATTAGTATGTGACCGGCACTTTAATCAGTGCTTGAAGCTTTGTGATGAAAATGCAGCGGGGTGTCACTATGAATGATTGTTTCTACAGGAGATATTTGTGACATTGCTTCATTGTACATGGTGTTATAAAATATCAGAAGTTGCTAGATTGAATAGGTACATGTACCTGAAAACCGAGTTTACTGACCCATGTAAATGTTTGAAAAATAAAATTCCTCTTCAATGGAAGTGCCCAGCAATTTACAAGCATTATTTTGCCAGGAGTACATGTATGTGCTTGTAGTTAGATTTTCTAGGGCAAATGACCCTGATTGACTTTTTATTTCCTTTATAGATACAAAAAGAAAAGAAAAAGAGACGTAAAATACATCTTTACAAGTTGAATATTAATGTGCATGTAGAAACTTTGTTTGCCTGTCAAATATGTGTCATGTTTACATACACACATACACATGTAGATACCCTAATACAGGGCTCGACACTAACGGAACATTTTCGATTATTCTTCATTCTCAAGTACATGTACATATATAGTCACATGACTCATGTTCGCGATCACGATCATAAAATCTGCTATCGCGATCGCGAACGTGAGTCACGTGACTTATACGTGTTTGAGGAGGAAGGATATTCAGAGAAATTCAATATTTTGATACCAAAACCAACTTTTTGAAAAAGGAATCGAACAAAATTCAAATTAAATAAAAGAATACAAATGTTTTATTACTCGGGATCGAATTGTGGCATGAGGTTTCAGATTTTAAGCTACAATTAAAGTGAAATTTAAGCCAATTGTTTGTGTCTAACCAACTTGTTCATGGTAGAGTTTATGTTCAATTACTTGCAAGACTTCAAAAATAGTAATTTCAACAATCACGTCACATGCACATAACTTGCTGTTTATCATTAAAACGTGAAGCAGTCTTTTCACCAAGAACTCTTCTTGGTGAAAATGTCCAACGCGTTTGAACATCTTTGACCTCTTTCCGTGTTTTGGGAGGATTGGTGATTCAAAATTTGTTGGTGGTCACCATGGGACCTCCATTTTCTTACTTTTTTCAAATTTAGTGGTCCAACACATCATTTTGGTGGACTTTGACCTCCTTACCTCCGCTAGCCCTGGGTAATACTTCTTGAATGATATAATTGTCAGAAGTTATTGCCAACAATTCTGCAGTTTAGAGCTTGGTAAATGTTTGCTACATGTACAAAATATGATTTAGATTTTTCATATTGTCCAGAATTTTTGCCATATTTCATTTTTGTCCAATTTAGTGTACATTGTACATTGTACCTCTATGTGGATAGCCTAATGAGAGTGATGTAATTATCAGGGGAAAAATTAATTTGCACTACTAGTAATTGATTCTCAACTTGCATAAATGTATATTAGCCATCATACAGTGATCGCTAGATAGGCTGTATGTGGATCGCTTTTGCGAAGGCTATTACTGTATATAGTGCCTTATTATCGATCATTCTATGTGTTTAGTGTACAGCTAAATTAGGCTCTGGAGGGAATGCACTAAAGAGACCTTTATTGTGATGTCACAATAGGCTCTTATAGTATGCATTGATTTAATTGATCTGCAGTAATCTCATGTACACTTTTGATGTAAGTGTGTGACCATACGGACATCAGACATGGTTATTACCTGTTACATGTGTATGCGTGTATGTTTGTGTTAGAGAAAGAGAGAGAGAGAGAGAGAGAGAGAAAGGGATGGAGGGAGGAAGAGGAAGATGGAGGCAGGGGATAGGGGAGTTAGAAGGAGAAAGAGAGAAGGGGGGATAGTAGGAAGAGAGAGAGAAAGAAAGATGGGAAGAAAGACAAGGGGAAGATAGATGCATGTAGTGAGAGGAAGGGGGATGTGTACAGTGTAGAGAAAGATAGAATTGGGGAGGGGGAAGAGAGATAAAGACACAATACCTGAGCAAGATGAAGGGAGAAAAGAAAAGAGAGTTGAGAGAAAGTGATGTATGTTTTAATGTCAGTGTCCCAAATAACAAAATGTGGGACTTGGCGGTTACATGTACACTGAAGAAAAGATGAAGACTTGGGAAAGCTCACCATATGGATGAAAAGCGGTGAAATCGATGGCCATCATGGGACGTAAACTCTATTTTTGCATGCAGCTCATGTTCTAATACCCTGTGGGAGCAGTTTCCCTTTATCAAGCTGAGATCCCTTTTCACCATGTCTGCATCCTGAATTCTAAATATCACATGTACTGTATGTACCTTGTTCATGTGTGATTCGTGATCCATCTTCTTACATTGTTCGTGCTCCTTCTCCCTTGTCTCTTTCTCTCTCTCTCTCTTTCTCTCTTGAAGTCTTTCACCCCCAATCTCCAGGCTCTTTTCTGTATTACAAGTCTATATCTTGGTTCATGTTTTACTACAAAAATCACCTCTCATATACACCTTGTACATGCTTCAGAGATCTCTGTCTTTCTCTTCCATTGGTCTTTACTCCTTCTCAACATCTACATGTACCTGCAGGTACCCCCTTCCCTTTCTCTTTCGCTTTCTCTTTCACTCTTTCTCTGTGTCTCTTTATAATTTCTCTCGCTCTCTCTCCCTCTCTCCCTCCCTGTCTTTGTCTCTCTCCCTCTCCTTCCTCTCTGCCTCTCTTGAAGTCTGAGACCCCCTTTCAGACTTTCATTTGTCATCTTCTAATATTCTGTCATCCGCTTGTTACTTTTTATCTCTCTTTCTTTGTCTTGTCATCAAAACTTTTCACACCTTCTCTTCCTCATCATGTCTACTGTTATGCTCACTGTTTGGACTACCAGGTCAACTTTCCTATCTTCTTTGCCCATTACTGGGCTGTTATACATTTTTAACCAAATTTTCTTGGTAAAAATATTGATTTTGAAAGGCAGGTGAAATATAAATATGATCTATACAGTCCAGTATTTATAGAACAGTCTAGGTCAAGGATATGTGCATTAAAAGCTCCCACATCCACGGGTCACTCATAGCTTGCTTGGTATTAAGTAGATAAAAGATAGGCCAACTTGAATATACATGTATTTTTTTGAGTGATATATGGCGTATCTGCTGGAAAAGGTTGTAGTTTCAATTTTCAAGCCAGCGAATATCATGTAACTTTTTTAAATATATGAATTTGCTCTTTTTTTTTCTGGTTGCCTACATGTAGTCTGTTCTAGTCCTAGTCTGTTCAACAGATTTATGAGCACAAAAATGACTGTTACTATCTACTAATTTCATTTTTAGTAACACAAATATTCTACTTTCATGTGTCACCTTGTCTTTGCTGTCTATTATTGTTTTAGATTGATAACTTCTAACTTGAAGCATCCAAATGCTGACTAGACCCACACAGTAAAAAATTGCTGTAGGAATTTACAGTAAATTACTGGCAACCCACTGCACAGTAAATTACTGTATTTTTCACGGTATTGTACTGTTTATTCTACAGTTAAACTGTAAAAAGCAGTATATAACTGTAAATGATACAGAATTTTACTGTGCAGCCAGGTTGCCAGTAATTTACTGTACTTCTACAGTAATTTTTTACAGTGCATGCTCCAGTGACAGTTGCTGTGCACTATATCTTGTCAAAGATACAGTTAGAGTTAAGGTTGCGATTGGGTTGTAGGTTAAGTTTAGGGTTAGGGTTAGGGATAGAGTTGGGTCCAGGTGTGAAGTTGGGAATTTAGTTAGTGTAAGAAATAGATTGAGGGGCCATTGTCGGCATAGTATATGGACCACCCAAATTGTTCATGAGTAACCTTTAAGATTCATGTTGTAATCACAAGCCTCCTGACCTGCAGCAAATTATGTATGTCAGCACTGCGACAGTGGCGACAGGCAATCAAGTCGTGTAACGGTCCAATATGGTTGGATGAATCAATCGCGCTTTCCGGACCAAGAAATCAGCTTGTGTTGTGCATGGTTGGCTGCTGGAACGGAGCATTACGGAACATTGCTCTTCATCCCGTTCTGTACTGGAGAGGTTTATGATGAAAGATGATCTCCAAACCATATTGTATTTTAATTTGGAAAATGAAAATAATGTACCCACAGATATCAATCTGAACAATAGAAAATATGGGTTGTCATTAGTGCTGTTTCTTACAGGCCTTTTGTTGACAGTAGAAATTTAAGATCTTTAACATTTGTCAGCAGAAATTTCTTTTCTTCTTTATTTTTTTTTTGTGTGTGGGGGGGGGGGGGGGGTTGTTCAGTAACCAGAAAGTACATGGGCTGAGGGGAAATATGTGAGGCAATATTTCTTTCTGAAGCAACTATCAAATGTCCAGAACATCATCTCAGAGAGATTCTTAACCAGAGCAGCCTGTCATAGAATTTAGGGATAAAGCTGATGCATCACTTTTTATAAAGATAAAACTGGAAACAATTCCCAGGAATACATTCAGATTCTTGTCAAAAGAACAAGATATGTAGCCATGGAAAAAATTATTAGACCAAGAATGGTTAGTGATAGTGTTATTTTTGTGGTAAGAAGGAAATAAAATATCATAAAAGCAAGGTATACATGTAATTGCTGAAATTTAGTATTCAATCAATGAAATACAAAGGCAAATCATTTTAATAATTTTGTTTGCATATCATAGTACCCTTATTACAGAAGCTTGGTCTAATAATTTTTTCCAGGGCTGTATATATAGTTATTAAGATTCTACACTGTAGTATGGGAGTATACCAGAACAATACAATGATTGATAAGACTGGAAAGATTTTTAAAAACTGAACAATTGAGTATTTTAGAGTCTTCAAGATGTTAATTTAGGAGGCATACCTAATTAGGAGAGGGAGGATGTTCCTGAGTTGAAAGTGTGGCACTACAATATCAACAAAAGCATGATCTCCAAGGGTAATCCTTGTCTTATACTCCTTTTAAACCAAGCACTCACCCGCTTTAACACTTATAGGCCCGGGGGGGGGGGGGGGGGCGGAATCCGCCCCCTCGACGTTTCACGAAATATGTTCGCATCGCGAAAAGCAGTCACCACGCCGCTTCACTACTTTTTTCTTTCAAGTCTTGCGCAACTTTTGAGACCAAATGTGTGACGCCCGCGCTTGCAGTTCCGGAGTTACGCAACATTTCGTAAGTGCATGTCAGACCCAAAATTGCTCAAAAACGTGATTTCGTGTACAAATCCAATGCAAATTGTGCTAAAATTCATAAATGTTTCATTATTTTTACTTTTACTGTTTAAAAGCAATTAATTTTATGTTGTTTATGATTAAAATAGTGTCGCCGACGAATTCCATCGAAAAAACAATAAACAAAAAGTCGAAAAACAAAGAAATACATACATGTACATGTAAGAAATTTAAAAAACAATAAAATACATAAGAAAAAAAGAATTTTACAGAATTTTTTTTGGAGTTCATTTGATCAGAATCTGACAAAGAGTCTCTATACCAAAAATATGTTGGGGCTTTATTTAATTAATTAGAGCAAACCATTGATTGTATGCATAAATTAGCATAATTAATGAGTTATGACATTTTTCGGAAAAATTTACTATACAGTTTTGTAGATTACGTGGTCGGCGACGTCCGTGCCGATTTTTGTTTGACGGCCGAGATCTTAAGGGGGGGGGGCGGAATCAGCCCCCCCCTCCCCCCCCCCCCCCCCGGCTGGGAGATGGGTCTAAATAACCCGGCTCTATTAGGAAATACGATAAAGGTCAATTATCACTTCCGCCCTGTCACCGAGATTGCACGCACTAAGGCCAGCTCGCCCTTCACAGCAGCATAACATAAACTGATGGCCCTTCATCTGTGTGTAACTGTTATTTATTTGTAATATTTATAATTCCTGTTCTCCTGAAACTGAACATTAACTGCACAGGAAATATGATGTTAATACTTATCATATTTTAATGATTATGATGAGGATTTTTATTCTTTTTATTTTAACTTTTACAATTGTCATAATACTCTTTACGAGTTAATGTTTACAATCGGTGCAGCACACGACGTTGACGCCATATTTTTCTACACCGACCGCGACTTTCATTTTAAATCCCCGCATGAATTACACAAACAAGCGCACCCTGAATGACCTGACTTCCGGCCAAGCGAACGTGGAATTCGTAACCAATGGCAACTTCACCGGGTAAGTGAGGTCAGTCTGAATGGTGCTCCTGTACTTCCCCATGTAACCGCAAGAATTCGTGCTCGTAATATTTGAAGATTTTCACCAGTGAAGTTACGCTGGTAAACTGGTTTGAAAGGGGTATTATACAATGGATAGCTCTAAAGGAGCACGGTGTATATGTACATGTTAACCATATATGTACAAAGCCTATAAGACATGGAGCCTGTTTTCCTACCAAATGAAATCTCAACATCCTATGGAGCATGCAGAAGCTTATTAGCAATGACACTCTCTGCATGGGAAAAAGTATATCCCAGTTTTGGATCAAAACAACTTGTGATAAGAGGTTCTCGCTGTTGACACAGTATTGCTGTGTCCGACCAGAACAAATACCACAGAGAGATGATCGATTTGGCCTGTTATTTCAGTGTAGGATATTTGCCAACATACACACACATAGTAAAGGGGCGAAGTGGCAAAAACACATTCTTAGAACTTGGTGTGAAAAGAAGCTGAAGCTTTTCTTCTTGCCCTAATCAGGATAAACTGCAAGAAAAATAGAAAGCCGATAATCAAGCAATATAATATACAGAAACTAAAGGTGCAAAGAATGCAAAAATAATGGGCTGTGATTGGCTGTCTGAGAATTATTAGGCTTATTACCAGCCATTTAGTAGCATTCTTGTGATAAAATATACAAATACCATTGCCCTATTGGTTGGAGCATATGTATTATGTTAAACATCTTTATAAATACCGGTATGTGCAATATAAATATTGTATTTTACTTTTAATATTGAACTAAATATTGGCATACATGTTATTCTCAATTTTAAAAAAAAGCTAGAAGTTATATGTAGAAGGGCGTTAATGCTGTTTTTATCGCTATGAAGTCACTCCTTTCACCTGACTCTATGAATAAAAGAGAAAAAGAGAACCATTTTTTTTTAATGGATTGCAAATACAGACCTGGTGAAACCATCTGGAAAATGAAAACATGTCCAGGGGCTGTATTCTGAAAACCATGTTATCTTTCATGTTAAGGAAAAACTATGTTAATTGTCATAACAAACTGAAATTGCATGCAATAAACACTAATCATTGCTGCTTGCGCAGACATCTCTGTTAACTTTACGCGAGCACAGCCATCTTTGCGCTGCAATCATTACATGTAACCAGTGACCTGTCCTGATTTTTATTTGTTGTGACGATTTAACATCGTTTTAAACATAAAAGATAACATTGTTTTCAGCATACGGCCCATGAGGGAAAAACTCAGAGCATTTCAAGAAAGAAAGAGGTACAATGTAATCCTGAAATGGCTTACATTGTGGATTGTAATAACCAAATTATGTGTTCATAAAAAACAATCGGGTTTCATGGAATCCAGGGTAGCCTAAACATTAACCTGAAAAAACAGCACCTCTTTGTGATACAGGTATAAATCATTTGTGCATGTTTGGGAATTTGGTAGCACCCTAAGGGTTAAGTACATGTACCCAATTGATTTTAAACTTAAATTATTTCATGTTGGAGCTATTGTAGTAGTTTAATTTCCAGAATTTAGGTTTTCAGGCTGGACATTGGATCCTCCTACGTTCATATCTAAAGCAGATATCTGTATATGCTTTGTTCATCAAATACGTACCCAGGTACATGTACATGCCTGCTATAAGTAGTAACCTGCCTACAGTACAATTAATGCATTCAGGGCAGGATTTCTTCACGGCTTAATTGATGAGCCTTTCTTCTTCAAATTGGCAACATTTGTATTTTTCTTTTATTGGTTGGCTTTTCTAATAAGAACTACTGTACAGTACATGTATTGAATCTGAAAAGAAAGTGCATGGCCCAAAACTATGTGTATGTATATGTACGTAAGTGTTATTGTATTCACTTTAATACACCATATTTTTTCTCGATTGTCAGGTATAAAAGACTACGATGACGATGACAATGAAATGACACTCTTTTCATCATTTAGAACATACAATGGCAGGTTGTTTTGAATGTTGTAAGCATTCAAGTCTCCTAAGCATTTTAACGTCATAATAAACAGAACTATTATTATTTATGGTCAAGGGATTAATAAGTTTTCAAGCACGCAATTTATGCCTAATTTGCTAGCTTACCTCCCTTTCTGTGTCACATATACCTCATATTAGGGCTCATGTACTCGAAATACAATTTGTACTGCATATTTGCAAAGCATAACAAAAATTTGGTACATGAATATCCATCCTACTCCAAATAATCGAACTACAACACCAATTGTATCATTTGTAACCAAATGATAGGTATTAGGATGTATCTAATAGTATTTTGATCGTGCCATATGGTACAGTTTACACATATGTCCTGTGCATAAACATGTCATAGCTTCTGCATTTTTTTCCCCTCTCTCCCTCAATCCTTCCCCTCCAAATTATCGCCCACACAACAAACACAGGCACACATTCCCCCTAGCCTTCCAACGCTGTACTATCGGCCCATACATGTTACCACCTACATGGTACGTGTAAGGCCTGCTCATTGGCGTGTGTGTGTGTGTGTGTGTTTGTATTCCTGTGTATGGGTGAATCTGCATGGTGGTTCATTTTTTAAATACGCAGATGCTCCAAATAGGTTTGCGGAAAAGATGCTTTTTAAATTGCATGCATTTAGGAAGATAGGCCAGGAAGAGAGAGGTGAAAATGAACGTGGAATAAATGGAGAAATTTACAGAAGAAAGGAGTACTAAAGATAGTGTTGGAAAGATAGGAAAGGAATAAGAAATAGAGGCAGAGGTGCAAGATATATAGAAGTGAGAGAGAGAGAGAGAGAGAGAGAAGGAGAGAGAGAGAGAGAGAGAGAAGTGCTCTTGAATGGGTGGTGTACAGATAATTGATATTTATTCCCTTTATACATGTATGTACTACATGTAATGAACAAGCTCTTTAGTCACTAAATATGTTTCACACATGCGTGGATCAAGAGAACATAACAAGCAACGTGAAAATGACTGGCTTCTTCTCTTTTCTGGAAGTAAAAAGATAATCAATTGAGGAGGGGGGGGGGGTAGTCTTAAAGTGGTATAAGAGTTGAAAATGAAATATAGAAATGAAAAATAGATATCCATGTGTCATGTACATGTAAGTTTGTAGGGGTGGGGGTGAAAGTGTACTTTATTTTTGGCAAATCTAATCCAGTTTTCAATGCATGCATGTAGTACTGCGATGTTATACGTGTACCGTATGTATTTTATGCAAACTTTATGAAATTTACATACTATACATGTACATGTACCTGTACTGTTCCAATAATGATTTGATTTTGCAGATATCCTGTAGTGTAAACTTCTCATGAGAATTTGATAAAGATTACCCATGAATTTTGTTGTTGAACTGTCACTAATTTCATCGTAAAATCATTTTCTTAGAACAAGTTCTACACGTGTTAGCGTGAGTGCTGCATGCAAGGAACTCTGTAAATCACTTTATTCAGATCACATACTTTGTATTTGTGTCAGCAGTGTTGGTGATTGGGTAATTGTAGTTGTCTTTACCCAGCAACTATCCCATCCAAGGATGTAACGAGAGCGAGAGAGAGAGAATTGTATTGTACATTCACTACACAAAGCTGAGCTAACACATCATCATTCAGGCATGTTCTATTCCATGTTCTGACGTCAAAGCTGCCTCATTTTATGTAGGATGCAGAAGAAAGTCTGGATTTGTTTTTTCTTCTGCCTACAGGCATTTGGTTCTCAAATTTGAATGAGTAGTGCAGACAGCTTTTTCTTGGAACATGATAATCTAGCAGTGTTCAAAACATGTGTATGCACTATGCAGCGAAAACATAGGAGTAGTCAGCGATTTAGCTCTGAAAAGCTCACAAAGAGCTTTAGGGAGCGTTTCATCAAGTGTTTTGTCAGTGAATTTTACCGACAACTGTTATAAACTACTGAAATCCTTGCATCTGATTGGCTGAGAGCAAATTTGTCCGTAAAAATCACTGACAAAACTCTTGATGAAACGCTCCCCTAGAAAACTGAGAGCTGTGGTAAAAATGAAGATTACATCTACTGTAACAAATCCAACTAGAAAGGCCGTCAAAGGCGGCAGACCCACGCCTTAGTGGCGCTACAGAGTACATGTAGTTGCAATACTATACTAACTATGGGTCAAAACTACAAGGTTAGACAGAATTTGCAGGCGTCAACCGATCATCGCCAAAATCTAATCGATTCTTTCCTGTCACTATCCGAACATTCCCTGAAAATTTGGTGCAAATCCGTTAATGGTAGTGGAAACCACAGTATATACATGTAGAGTGCTATGAAAATAGCACCATCCTAATGATTTTATATGTCACTCCTGATATATTAAATTCCATTGTGGTTCATGCTAATGATAGTTGTATGATATGAGCACTCAAAATAAATGCATTGTGACCATGATCCATGGTAGATAAATAATGAGGGTGTCCAATCCATTACCATCTCATCTTTTTCAAGGCCTTGGCGTAATAACTATCCTCATTAATATGTAGTTAGCAGTAAGAAGACAAACTGTGATTTTATTGATTTGTTGAATAGAAAGGATATAATTTCCGGGAATAATTTGCTGAGCTGTTTACTCAATTCATGAAGATGAATTAAATCATATCTTAGCCTCAGCTTACTCTGTTAACCCATTGTATGCAGTACCCAATACATCCCTGGCTGGAGTCTATTCAAAATGTGTGTAATATATGAAAATGTAACCATATTCATCAGGTTCAAAAGCACTGGTGCTGCATATCCACTAGCTGTTTTTGGTAGGGCAAGCCAGTACTGTCAGGCAAGCTTATGCCTAAATATTGAATATATTTTGTCAATTTTCTTTGCATATTGTGGTTTTGCAAAGGGCCGTACTGAGAAAAAAAAAACAGTAGTTGGAATTACTGTTATTTTCTTTACATATATGTACCAGTGATAGATATTGTACTTTTATTACTTTAGACATATCAGCTTATATGATTGTGCTCTACATGTATGTGATAAATTCATTTCGGCTTAATATGTAACTGGAACTATGAGATTATAATGTCAGATTTGCAGATCTGTGACACACATGTAGTGGTAAACATGCATTCATGTTTACAAACTATTTTTAGAATGTGTTTGCTTAGTGACTAAAGCTCAAGGAAAAGTAAATAAAGCATGAACATCGTTTCAAAACATGACCTTTGCTTCTAAATGTCACACTCTATCATTCATGTTGTAAATGACATTTTGATCTAAAGAAATAAAAGGGAATGGGAAACTCTTGTACTGCTCCCCTTGAAAGAAATTGTAAAGGTGAAGTGTTCCTCGTTAAAGATGGATTACAAGTGTTTATTGTTGCAGATGTGCTTTGCTGTTGCTTCTTTTTTGTTAAAAAATAAGATAACTGAGCAGAAAACATCTGAATAGAAATGAACTTTTAGAAAAGAAAAAATTGAAGCAGAATACAATAATAAAAAAGAAAGGGAGATAGGTAGGAGCAAATGTCAGATCACCAATGTTGATCAAGTTTGTTTTTTTGTTTTTTTAAATAATTTGAACTGTAATATTTTACCCATTGCTGAGTAGGTACTCATAACATTGTGAAGGATACTTGATAAATTCATTGTTTGCAATAAGACTATAAATGGAAACTCATCATGAAGTGAAGTATGATATTGTGTCTGCATGCTCTTCTTTTATTTCTGATGTGACTTTCTTTATATTTGTCCATGTATGAATACAAGTACACTTTTTTAAAAGCCAATATGACTAGGTGACCTATATTTGAAGACATCCACTAGAGTTTTGTTATGTATTCTATGCAGGCTTCAAAACATGTCCAAAATTGACTTCTCTTGAAAGATTTTTGCATATATACACTTGCGATGTAAGTGTACCAAAACAGAGCAGATTATAGATGAGTGAAAGCATTTTGTAGAATATTTGCTTCTGGTTCTTTGAAGTTGATAGCTTTATTGAATCTGGTATTGAGAAATATAAAATCATTTTTCGAATCTCTAACGGATAATATTGTGCTTTTATAACGTATATATAGAGTTGGGAAGTCTTTTTTTTCATTTATGCTATAATCACAGTACTCCATATTAATCAAACATCTTGTAGGAAGCACATAACAATTTGTTATGGTTTTTAGTCAAGTCCCAAACCATTTTATTTAGCCACCAGAAAGGCCCAGACTGTTCCCTTAGGTTATACAACGAGTTGGGGTAGTGGGTTGCTAATGCAGGATGAAAGTGGTCTGATACCGGTAAATTGAGCGGGTAATATTGAGATTATGCGAGGAAAATTCTCCTCCAATTTCCCAGAACTTTCAGCTTGTTATCTGCAATTAATCATCTCCGACAGGCAGAGATAAGAGAGAGAGGTGGGTGTGTCAGGGTTTGATTTTATAGTCGGATTTGATTAGACAGTATGCTGCACAGACTGAAAACTTACGAAGGTGCTGTGCAAACCTGTACCATATCTTTTGCAGACCTACATGTAGAAGAAAATTATATCAAGACAATGTTATAGAAGAGAAAAGTACTTTTTAAGAATTTCTCTTGGAATACATATGGCTGAAAAGTGGCTCTCTGTAATTTTTAAATAAATTTGCATGGGGATGTCATGAAATTGCATGGACGTCCATGTGTCAACTCCTTTTATACAATGCTGGATCTGGGCAGGGAAGGGGGCATGTGCACAAAAAGAATTTCCGCCAAAAAGGTCTGATTTATTCTAACCAATATCCTAGATTTGTGCTGAATATGGCATTTGGATATCAAAAGAACAAGAGCAGTAGGTTGAGATATGAAGGAAAAGTAAAATGATCAATGAATAGGAATGAAAGGAATACAAGTTATGATATTGACAAAAAAGATTGGAGGGGAGAGCAAATGGAGCAAGTACCAAAAATCATTTGAAAGAAAATAAGCTCATGTTACATATGCAGAGAGAGAGAGAGAGAGAGGGGGGGAAGATGGGTTGAGAGGGAGGGAGAAAGGAAAAAGATTGAGTAAGAAAAAACATAAAAAGCGATGTAATAAATAAATGGCAATGAACTGTACAAAGATAATGTAACAGGCTGAATAGTATGATAGAAAAGAGAGAATGTCAGAAAAAAAAATGAGAAGAAAATCAAAGGAGATAAGAAACAAATGTTGATGAGGTATTGAAGTTTGAGAGCAGCTAATGGTGAAGCAAATGGAGCAAGTACCATGTGAGGGTCATATCTTTCTGTCTTTAGCAACAATGGATCTGAAAGAAAACCAGCTCATGTTACAGAGTGAGAGAGAAAATGAGAGAAAGAGAGAGAGGAAGGAAGAAGGAGTAGAATATTGGTAAAAAGCCATCATCTGGGTTGGGGATCTTTTGCGGAGGAGGAGGAGAGATGCTTGTTACCATGGCAGCAATGATGTCAGCTGGTAGAGAATGGGAGTACGGTCCTGCTCATTCACAGCTCGCCCTAATTGTGCACCACTTTGCCTTCAAAACCTGTGGCATGATGATCAATAGAAGATGAAATCGGCCTATGGAGCCAAGCGAGCGTGCAGTCACATTTTCCTCCTTACGTCACAGTTCCGTGGAATTGCGGAGTGATGGAGGCTTTCGTTGGTGGATGAGGATGGAGGAAGCGGGAGACATTCGGTGCTCCGGCGAAGAGGATGCATCAAACTGTTGTCTTAGCTGTAAAGTGGCAATCGTTTGATGAGACGGAAATCAGACAGTCTGAATCCATTGTTTTGGGAGGATAACGAATTGAGTTACATCTTTTTGATTGAATGATGGAAGTCTCTGAGGATACAGAGAGACTTTTAGAGGGCTTGAACTGGCTTGAATGAAAATAACATGTTGATTGTTGAAATATAAATACATGCACTTTACTTCATAATACAGCAAAGACTCCGGAGGTACTATAACAAAATACTCCCATCTTAAGAATTCAAAGGTCATTCATGGTCTTCAAATTTTAAACTAGACTGAATATTCCTTGCTTATCGCCTTAAACGTTTATTGAGAAACGGACAACAACAGTTTAACAGTTTCAAGAAATGATTTCTCAATATTGTTAAAAGAAGAATAGCGATTTAAACACAACTAAACATGGTAAACAGGGGGTGTTTCACAAAGAGTTAAGTTTGACTTAAAATTGTGCGTAAGTGCCAATGCGCATCCGGTATTAAACCCGTAATCTCATTGGTAGATTACCCAATAGCGGGCGCCCCCTGAGCATGATCTGACCAATGCGGTGATACCGCACGCAACTTAACTAGGAATTTAAATGCGACTTTAAGTCAAACTTAACTCTTTGTGAAACACCCCCCAGGACTTGTAATAATCAATGATCAAAAATTTGAGCAATACCACTGTATATGACTATAGAAATATGAAGTGTACATGTATGCCATGTAGCTCAGTTAATTGAAGTTGTTCAATTGAATCAAGCTTGTCTGAGATATGTAGTTGGATCAGATGGAAATGCAATAGCAGACACGATGCATACAGATCTACATGTACTATACATATGGGGGGGGAAGGGAAATTTCATACATGTCAGACATATTGATTTGCTCTGAAGAATTATTAAAGTAAAGAACATGCAATTTACCTTGATACTACCCACTTTATATTTTATGTGTATTTTTGCACTTTCATGTTTCTTTGATTTACAAAGCATGAAATTCTTCAATGAGTTTACGCTAGTCATTGTTGACAGAGCGAGCTGAGCAATTAATCTATGTAAACAGCGAGGGGGAAATTCGGTCTCCTCATTGACATTCCTTGACTGTTTGTCCAGCAAATACACCATCTTCAGACATCATATCGTCTGTTTGGAGCCAGAAGGGCGTTAAGTCCCACCCTTTGTTAACGCTCTTCTGGCTCCAAACAGACGATATTGTAGTTTACTCCATGTGTAGTCCTATATACAGTTAACAACAAAATTATTCATACCCCTTGGAAAATTCTAGTTTTTTGCATTTTTCCTAAAAATGAATGGTTAAATGAAGTTACTTGCACTTCACTTGAATACATTTAGTTATCATCTGCAAATGAATGCCGTTTCCGGTTTCACCTCATTTGCATAACAATAGAAAAGGTGAGTTATCCAAACTGGGCGATGTTCAAAATTATTCATACCCTTGGTGATTTATTGACTTTGTCAATCAGTATGAATCCGATCCTTGTGATTAATGCTTGTAATTCACTTTATTTTAATACACCGTCACTAGGCTTCCGGGGAGGGGTCTCTGCTGGGATATCAGGCCAGTACCTGTTCTCAAATGGCTCAATCTCCTTGAGGATGAAAGAATGATTTTTGGTATGAAAGCTACAATCCTTGATATCAAAATGAATGTAAACCAAATTTATACCATATGCCCTCCATGTTACCAGCTGCAGTGCACAAAATGCTACCACTTTGACAGCGCACTGGAACATAAAGATCAGTATTTTAAGCTTCACTAGAGTACCCACTTGCAGGTGTCCATATCAAAAATGTGTCAATCAGTGTAACTGAATAAACTGATAAACTTGGCACCATCCAACCTTTAGACAACTACCATGGCCTCCCTAAACATTCTTAATAATAATGGAACAAAAGTATCAGGAAATACCTTCCCTTGACACCGCAACAGTGAAGGCCTCTAGGGAAGTCCCTCCAGGAAGAGTGCTTTGTTTCAACTTAGAAATACAGAATTGTCATTAAAATGTAAGGAATATTAACAAAATATCAATATCATAGTTCTATCCTCATGACGTCTAAAACTACACCACCTGCAAACACAAAATCTGCTTTAAATCCACCAAATCCCCTGAAGACCAGGTGATGGCATGTGTGGACAACATCCTCAAGGAGATTGGGCCTTTGGAGACCAGGTATTGGCCTGATATCTCAGTAGAGACCTCCAGAAGCATTGTGACAGTGTGAAGAAAGTGTTACGAGCATTAATCACAAGGACTGGATTCATACTGATTGACAAAGTCAATAGATCACCAAGGGTATGAATAATTTTGAACATCACCCAGTTTGGATAATTCACCTTTTCTATTGTTATGCAAATGAGGTGAAACCAGAAACAGCATTCATTTGCAGATGATAACTAAATGTATTCAAGTGATGTGTAATTAAATTCAGTTAACCATTCATTTTTAGGAAAAATGCAAAAAACTAGAATTTTCAAAGGGGTATGAATAATTTTGTTGTTAACTGTACATTAAACTGTCATGTAATTTGTGTCATTCTGTATAACATGTCTCAACATTAATTGATGCTCAGGACACATAACATGGGCACCAAAAATTTAAGTCTAGATTCCACAAATTTCAAAGTTTGAAGATGGGTCTCATCCATACAGACCCTAACAATTTTGTGCGATTCCCCTTACTCAAAAAGTAAATGTGGAGCACTTTAGGTGTAGCAGACCTTGCCATTTTTAAAGACCACCATCCCAAATTTATAGGCCCTATTCCTAAATACATTGTATGACAAGAAATTGCATTTATTTTTTGAAAAGATCACAATGGGAAATCTCTTTGATTGACATTCAGAAAAGTGATATTGCAGAGTAGTGTAATCTTTCCAAGTCAGAGAGAAGTTCCCAAAACCAGCTCCCCATCTTCCCATCTTGGGAATATGTCCACTGAATTGCACATCTTTAGTTTAGTTCATACATGTATTTGAATATGAAGGGTACCCCCATCCCCTCCCCTCCTCTCCCCTATACCTCTCCATCGTTTATAAAATCCACATCAATACACCCTGTCTTCTAGAGGATTGATAAAATGTGAGAAAAATATAGTGAACCAAAGAAGGAACAAAATTAAGAGATTTTCACTGGGGATTGCCTTGCCTTGGGTGAAACTTTTCTATTGATTTTAGGCTTTTCTTCAGAAACCGTGAAATAAGTTGCTTTTTAGCGGCACAAATTTCGAGGAGAGTGCGCGGAATGGGAATTGATTTTTATTAGCTCACCTGAGCCTAAGGCTCGAGTGAGCTATTGCGATGGAAATTTGTCCGTCGTCCGTCGTGCGTCGTGCGTCGTGCGTCGTCCGTTAACTTTTTACATTTTCATCTTCTCCAAAACCCATGATCGGAAATTCAACCGAACTTGGTAGGAATCATCCTTAGGGGTAGGGGACCCAAAGTTGCTAAAATGGTACATGTGGCCCCCAGGGGGCCCAGGGGGAAGGCCCCCAATTGTAAAAGCTATGTAAATTTCAAACATCTTCTTCTCCAGAACCAGGCATAGCTCAGACTTGGTATTGTGTATGGAGATACCTCTATAGATGAAGAATGAATGTTGTTCATGAAATTTCTCTGAGTGGCCCTATAGGGGCCCTGTGGGGGTAACATACTGGGGGGGGGGGGGGGGGGGGGGTGGGCGCTGCCAGGCAAAATATACATTCTGATCTTCTTCTCCAAAACACATGATCGGAATTCAACCAAACTTGGTAGGAATCATCCTTAGGGGTAGGGGACCCAAAGTTGCTAAAATGGTACATGTGGCCCCCAGGGGGGCCCAGGGGAAAGGCCCCCAATTGTAAAAGCTATGTAAATTTCAAACATATTCTTCTCCAGAACCAGGAATAGCTCAGACTTGGTATTGTGTATGGAGATACCTCTATAGATGAAGAATGAATGTTGTTCATGAAATTTCTCTGAGTGGCCCTATAGGGGCCCTGTGGGGGTAACATACTGGGGGGGGGGGGGGGCGCTGCCAGGCAAAATATACATTCTGATCTTCTTCTCCAAAACACATGATCGGAATTCAACCAAACTTGGTAGGAATCATCCTTAGGGGTAGGGGACCCAAAGTTGCTAAAATGGTACATGTGGCCCCCAGGGGGGCCCAGGGGAAGGCCCCCAATTGTAAAAGCTATGTAAATTTCAAACATCTTCTTCTCCAGAACCAGGAATAGCTCAGACTTGGTATTGTGTATGGAGATACCTCTATAGATGAAGAATGAATGTTGTTCATGAAATTTCTCTGAGTGGCCCTATAGGGGCCCTGTGGGGGTAACATACTGGGGGGGGGGGGCGCTGCCAGGCAAAATATACATTCTGATCTTCTTCTCCAAAACACATGATCGGAATTCAACCAAACTTGGTAGGAATCATCCTTAGGGGTAGGGGACCCAAAGTTGCTAAAATGGTACATGTGGCCCCCAGGGGGGCCCAGGGGGGCCCAGGGGGAAGGCCCCCAATTGTAAAAGCTATGTAAATTTCAAACATCTTCTTCTCCAGAACCAGGAATAGCTCAGACTTGGTATTGTGTATGGAGATACCTCTATAGATGAAGAATGAATGTTGTTCATGAAATTTCTCTGAGTGGCCCTATAGGGGCCCTGTGGGGGTAACATACTGGAGGGGGGGGGGGCGCTGCCAGGCAAAATGTACATTCTGATCTTCTCCAAAACACATGATCGGAATTCAACCAAACTTGGTAGGAATCATCCTTTAATAGGGTAGGGGATCCAAAGTTGCTAAAATGGTACATGTGGCCCCCAAGTGTAAAAGCTATGTAAATTTCAAGCATCTTCTTCTCCAGAACCAGGAATAGCTCAGACTTGGTATTGTGTATGGAGATACCTCTATAGACGAAAAATGAAAGTTGTTCATGAATTTTTCTGGGTGGCCCTATAGGGGGTCTGTGGGGGTAACATACTGGAGGGGGGGGGGGGGGGTGGGGCAAGTTTCCACCATCCATAAACTTTTTACATTGGTGCTAGAGAGAACATGCACCAGATGTGAATTGATCCACCTCAGGTGAGCGTCGTGCCCCCTGGGGCTCTTGTTTCAAGTGGATTGGTGATGCTGGATGGTAAAGGTCATGCTTCTTTATGGATATAGAAATGAGAAAGATAAAGGAATAATGGAAAGATATTTTGTTACAAATATTTTATATATTAAACATATTGTTGGGAAAGAATGACATGAAGAGTGTGGTTCTGTGAGACTATGCTAAGTACCAGTTAATGAGATGACAATATATGGCTTTTTTCTCAACAAGGCATGAACATTTTTAGAAAAGAAATGTCCACCTTATGTTCTCATGGGATATCAAGAAGTTGTGATAACATTACACCTGTTAATTTGTTCCCTCCCATCCTGTCTCTGGAAATTTACTACTTGAAGATAATGTGTAAGACAATTTCTATTTTGCTTAGAACACTATGAAATATAAGATCAATATTTTTTTTCTTCTTGTGGATCTGTGGATTAGTCTGTGCATTATAAAAAATAATGTTCATTCAATGAAAATGCCTTTTCAATGAATCTTGAATAAAGTATGAGATGATAGAGGCCGTAGCATGATAAGATATTCTATCATTCTACTGAAAATGATATACTAGGCTCTATCGTACCCCAGGGATATAGTTCATATTAAACCTAGTTCATATAGTTCAGCCATAACAGAGTCCATAGGATACGAAATCTGACAGTCGGGCCGAAGTGATTGGAAATTGATTGCCCACTTAGTCCTGAATAATCTATGACTTGGGGATGGATTAATCCGCCAGCCTCACACCCACTTCCATGCCCCCTTACTGCCCCGCTGAGGGGGTTGAAACCTCATCCGGTATCCTCTTCCCATCCTCCGTCCTGGCGTTGCCATGGCAACTGGTCTGGTTGTCTTGGCGACTGCTGGCGTGGACAAACCGAGGGCATATGCCTGCTTGACATTCTAATGAGACGGGAGGTTTATGGACATACACGTGGAGAGCCGACGGACATGAAATTGTAACGACCTCACTGCTCATCTTTTGATGTTCCACTGGGATGATGTTTAAAGTCTTATTTAACGTCCTAATTGACCGTATTGATGCTTTGATGTCACATATTCTCTTTTCATTTTCTTTTGTCTGAAATTCATTTCTCATGTATTTCATTCACTTCATTTTCAGAGGCTCCTTTTCAGATTTGATATTTTCCCCCCTTCTTTTTTCTAGATCATATTTTTTCTGTCTGCCTGTCGATCATATGTTTTGAAAAGAAAGGTATATAAAGTTTAGACGAGTCAATGTTGGCTTTTCGCTTCCATTCTATATTTGCCCAGTCTGACAAATGTGTTTGATCTGGGCTATATGGCTACATGTGTACATGTACATTGTGAGCCTGTCACTACATCATAGACTACATACATGCATTGAAGCCATAGACTGGTTCATGTACATGTATATTGTATGTACTGCGACAAGCTAAGTCATTAGAATACCTTACACAGGGTTTGACACACTAACAGGTGCTTGGGACACGCGCGTGCCCAAAATCAAGGTCTGGCTGGACCCCCTCAAAATTAAAAATTTGAACATTGGGCTCAATGCATACTTACCCTTAAATTTAAATCCGGACCCCCACTGACAGAAGTTAGTGTGGAGCCTGGAAATGAGTGATATCTACACATTTTTATATTACATAAACTATAGAAATAAATAATTAAATCCTCAGTTTAGAACAAATTTTGCATGCTGTCTATAATGTCTCTTCTCAAAAGTTGGTTTTATGCATCTGCAAGAGATAATTGAGGGAGAGGGAGGAAGTATGGAAGCAAGTTGAATTAATTCTTTTTAGGAGTAGATGGATTGATATTCAAGATTTTGATTACTTACTAGTATTCCTGTCACACCAACAAGACCAACATCAAACTGACAAGAAACTGAACAAAACACTACATGACACAAATGGCCAATAATTGGTTGATTTGAAGTCATTGTCAAGTCTGTTTGGCGGTGTGATCGGCCAGGATTTTGTGATTTCATCCAGTAACATTAGCTGAACAATAGCACAATCATATCTTTAAAAATTTGCAAATTGCCCCTTTTCATAAAACTTGTTATCAATAATATGTTAGAATAACAGTTATAAGCTACTGAAATACTTGCATCTGATTGGCTGAGAGCAGATTTGTTATAGATTTGTGGCAGTTGTTATTGATAATAAGTTTTATGAAATAGGGTGCCAGCTGGTATGCCACTATTATGTATTAATGCAGTGCACATTAAAAGAGTAAATGATGGATGATACAGAATAGATATCATTTTTGTTGATATATAAAGACTCTTTTCCTTACATGACCCAGATAATAAAAGTTCAAACCTTTTATACATGATACATTTTCACTCAAATGGTTTGAGGCTATTTTACAATTGTGTTCTTTGACATTGTTACAATAAAAGCTTTTCTAACTACTAAGGAAGATCCTTTGATTAATAATCTTTGCATAACAAAATCGTTAATATTTTGCATGGAATATTTTTGTTCAGTCATGTAGCAGCAGTATATGTAATGAAATTGAGCCGCCCCCGATACTAATTTTTTCTTTTTCTTTTTCTTAAATAGAATATAACAAATTTAGGAATAAAAAATAGAGAATTTTTTTAAAGCATTCATAATATAAGCGGTTTGAATAAATTATTCATGACTTGTTTCTAAGTACCTGATTTGAAAGGAATTGGAAGAGGCTGTAACCTTCCATGATGATTTATATCCATGTTGTGATGCCGAGGGCCTCGCAATGTGGTATAAGGATCGATCAATCACCGAAGACACAACGGAACGATACGCAATCGCTGAAGTGAATCTCAACAAATGTGTGCTGAGAGTTGATTTGAGTTTTCCCCCATCTGCAGGAGTAATTATTCTTCATTCTGTGTCATGATTTCAGTTGTCTTTGATTAATGAGAGGAAAAAGATACTGCGGTCATGTCTAGAATTGTAGTCTTTTCACACTAGAGGAATTAATCATATTAATGCAATGTTGTATAAAGAAAATATGATAACTGTATAGCAGAAGGGACATGCACATGGGATTATTTGGGATACATATTTTATAAAAGATGTATTCTTTGAGGGAAGAGTGTGGTTGTGTAAAAATACTATACAACGTTCAGACAGCGAGTTGACATATATCGCTGTATGATGTTCACACAACGGAAATGTAAATTATTATTTTATAACTGTTGAGTTATCGTATAAAACATGAAAGGGGGTGGAGTTCGGTAATACCACTATCAAATTGTTTTTTTGTGGAACAAATTATATTGTCAAAGGAATTTGTCCAGAATAAAGAAATAACATATAGGTTCCTTTCCATTTCAACCAAAGGAGGAAGATTTTTTAAAAAAGAGTTCAAAATAGCATTGAGGATACTTCTGATGGACTTTATGCTTTTAATAATCAAGTTTTTATATATAAGGATTTCAGCGAGCAAACAAATTGCCCATTTCCTCAAGCAATTTATTTGTACATATTAGTAATATATTGTTGCAAATAAAGGGTTGTTAACTCATTACATAAACATTTATTACAGAAAACTGTAATGACTTTGATGGTCTTTTGGGTAAGTCCCATTTGTCTTGATATGTTTTGTTATGTCTGTTTCTATTCTGGTTAAACGAAACTTGGGGAGCGTTTCATCAAGCATTTTGTCATTTTTTTTTTTTACTGATAAATTTGCTTTCAGCCAATCAGATGCAAGGATTTCAGTAGCTTATAACTGCTGCCAGTACAAATCACTGACAAAACGCTTGATGAAATGCTACCCTGGAGATACTAAATGATTAAAGTTAATCCATAGCAGTACAGTGTCTCCTTTACAGTGTCTCTTTTTGTGATAATTTTACATTATCTTTTGATCCAGAATACTAGGAATTACACATTATACATGAGCAGAAAGAGCAAAAATCATAAAAAATGTTGAGTCTATTTCCAGTGCAGTACGAAAAAGAGCAATTTAATTGTAACCAATCATTGAAGTTTCTAAATTGGCAATGCAGTGTAAAATATATAAACACCATTTTCGTGTGTACAAATTGGCAATTTTTCTTTAAATTTTGCAATTTTCATTCACATTGGTTCACTTTTTTTTCAAACCATGTTGGAGTGGACAAAAAGAAGAATTGTTGCCAATTTGAGGAGGAAAACTGATTGATATTGACCATAACAAAACTCCAAACTGCTATGGGTTAATGATACAATATTATTACAATCTTGATGAGATTTTGTCCTCTTTTCATGCATACAGCTGCTGTGGATGCATGCTTGTCTCAAGGGCTGAAGCGGAGAGCTGTGGGTCTCTTCAAGGGAAACAACACCACCTTCTCTCTCCTTAAGCAGCTGTCCAAGAACTATCCACCGGCTCAGGAAGTCCTCCAGAAGGTCCAAGAAATCGAGCTCAGATTAGAAGCCAACAAGTAAGTCACTTGCTTCTTTAATTATCATTTTCTTTTTCTGATTAAAAAAAGGACATCTTCAGTGTAAAATGCTATATATGCTATACATATCAGGGTTCGATATTAACTGGTGTCTAGGACACATGAGCCCCTCCCCCCCCTAAACTCTGGACCAAATAATTCAAAAATTTGAACAGGGGCTCCTGTATACAGACCCTAAAAGATTCAATCTGGACCTCCGAAGAAAAAAATTATGGAGCAAATAATATAGAGAAAGTAGGTATTGAAGAAAAGGGAAAAGAGGACAGATACAGAGAAAAATGTGATGGCAGATCCATGTAATACACAGTACAACAGAGAGAGAGGGGGGGGGGGGGGGGTCGGGGAGGGAGAACGTGGAGATATTAATAAAGATGAGCTGATACGATGATGTACCATGCACAAAAGAACAAAGAAACGGTATGTAATTGATAAGATTCTGAGAGAAGGAGAGACATAGGGAGAGAAAGGGAGATGAGGAATAGGTCTTGGCACTTCATTACTGTCTTTGCTTGTCCCCAAAGACTGCCCTAGTCTTCTTTAATCCCGGCCCCTTTCACTAAATTAAGCGGAGTTAGATGAAGAATGTATGCATACAGCCTCTGTTCAATCATTCCATATGTGATGCACCACGCGGTACCCCGGGGTAGCGTTGTACCCCGGGGTACCACGTTGTGTAGCGCCATCTCATGTCCACTCGAGTACCACCCCGGTGTTATGAATGCAGTGCGTGTACGTAGTCATTCCCAATGCATGTTAACAGTGCAGTGGTATTATGCATGGTGTGCATGCACTGTACTGCTGCTCGCGCTAGCTAGCGCTAGCTCCCGCGGCTTTAGAATGTGATTTTATTTCACTTCTGCCTAAAAAACATCACATCATCGTTACTGTATTTTAGCTGTCAAACTTTCAAACTTAGACAATGGTGGAAGGTGATGGTGGATACGGAAATTTACTGTAAGGGAAAGGACATAAAAGACGGAAGATTTCAAGGACCGAGAAAGTTTAAAGAGCACGATATCGTGCAATACAGAAGTTGGGGGACGAGCAGGCCGCTGATCAGTGTACATGCATGGTAGCGGTTTTTCGGAAGGCGAGTGACAGGGGAGACAAGGAGCAGGCTGATGGTGTTATTATGACACTGCTGGCCCAAGCCCTCTCTCAAATCGAAGAAATAGAAATCAATAATAGAATAATTACTCACAACAACAATGAATTTGAGAAAAATACATGACTTATAGGATTTTTACAAGAACATGGGACACAATTGAATGTTGAAAAAATCACACCAAAATAGTTTCCCACTTTTTGGTAACCCAAGGTACAGCCCAAAAAAAAAATGAAATCAACAAAATGGCCGATTTTTATTTGGTACCCCAGGGTACCATTTATGTCATCATGTGTACATTAAAGGGTACCAACCACCCCCAAAATATTTTGCTCTGAATGTTCCATGTCGCTCTATTCTATTCAAATAGTACTTCTGCAGGAAGTTTAAAACACTCAAACATAAAACCGACTTGTGAGTAGAGTGGTCGAAGCACCCGTACACACTCTCATAGAATAGGGCGCGCACAGAACCCAAGTCCAACTTGGGTTCCATGCCCAGTAGTTCATGTTATCTTTTATTCCCTGCGTACTCCTTAACTGTTAACCTATAGAATGCCAGGTAAACTTCTTTTAGGTTGATTTTAGACTTACTAGATATTCACCGGAAACATTTTTAAAATCGTATTGTGCACCCTGTAAGACATTTTATATTGATGGACTAAAAGAGAGATAGTAAAATTTTATTTTCTGCTATGTTCATATCTAAAGAAGATGTAGGCCTACATAAAGGCCCAAATTCACAAAGAGGTTCATCTTAACCCACGGTTTAAAAGCTCCATAAGCATATGATGTGCGTGTCCTCATATCCAATGGGCGGGCAGTAATATGCTTATATATGCTTATTTACTCTCATTTATGCTTACTTTAGTCCACGGTGGAGGTTTAAACCATGATTTAGACCATGGGTTAGATTAAACCTCCTTTGTGAATTTGGGCCAAAGAGGTGCTTCGGCAAGTGTTAAGAGATGGATGAAGCAGGATTAAGAGATTTTGAATAAAGTAAGAGGAAAGAAAGAGAGACATGGACAGAGACAGACAGAGAGAGAGAGAGAGAGAAATGCAGAAAACAGACAGTGACAGTGAGGGGAGGGGCGGGGGAGATGGAGCACATTTGAAATACAAAGGCCAGTACAGAGATATGGTAAAACTGAGTCAAATAAAAAAAATTAAGAGACAGAGAGGGAAATATCATGACACATACATTTTAGGTAGAGATACATGTAATACATATTGAAAGAGTAGAAGAGAGAGAAGGAATGAAATTCATGATGTGGTATAATTCTAATCATGTGGGATTATGGGATGATTGAATAACACTAGTCAAAAGAAAAACTGTCCAAATCTCTCTCCAAACCTCATCAAAATGTTGATGAAGTCATAATCCCATTTCTGCTGATTGAGTTGGTTGATAGGGGTATGAATAATGTCTCAGGTCATAGAACCCATTTTGCAGTCAGACACAACTTCAGAAAACTGCCAATACCTTGAAAAAAGTACCTACTGTTGCTGTAGATTTGATTTGAAGAAGTTTGTTCTTAATGTTACATCTGTGAAAAAATAGATTTTGGGGGCAGGGGAGGTTCTGTAAAAAGAATTTCTGGCAACAAATAGCAGAATGGGGTAGTTTGATCTGTAAGATGCCCCTGCAAATAATGTATTTATAACATAAGTATGTATTATCCTATTTGTTTGTATTCATTCTTGTGATGTCTTGTGAGAACAAGAAGGATATAACTCATAGAATTTGGCAGGGAGTTATGTTCTTCTGCCTCTCAGCAGATGTTATGTTCATATTAGCATTAGATGCATGTGACATTCACAGCATGTGTATCTCCAAGTAAATATAAGTTGGTGGCTTCAGTATTACAGTGAATGTACATGTGTTCATTTCATACATGTTTCAAGGAGAAACAATTCTCCAGGGAAACAAAAATTGTGGTCTTTATAGACAGGTGGTTGCTAAAGCAGGTTCGACTGTACTTTATAAACAGTACACTGTAGCTCTTGCAACATGATGCATCAAATATGATGTACTTGTCAGAATATGGCTGTGGCTGTAATAATATCAGTGCACAATGGAGAGGAAATGTACACAAACATTTCACTTGGCCTCTTGGGTATTAAAGATTATCACGTGATCGAGCTCAACTAATGAAGTTCGACACTAGCAGATTATGCGGTTTACTCCTAGGGTGTTTGAACATGATATCGTTGGTTGAGAGCTAAAAGGGCATTTTTCTCTATATTAAAGTGAATGTTGTTATAAGTCAATGCCCTTCTGATTCTCAGCAGTGGCAGCTGCCATCTGTAAACGATACATTCATATCAACAGTAGATAGCACATGTATACAAGTGTTTTGTGGGTTTTTTTAATTGCTCTTGGAGGTCAAAATGAGGGAAGAAGAGTGAAACACATGGGGGGGGGGGGTGGTAAAAGAGGAGTATGGTGTAGAGCCCAAAGGTATGGAGGGGGGTCTTTATGTAAGATGTAACATATTGGAGTATTGTACAACACGTGCTCTGTTAACAGTTGCTCGGTCGTTTCCCGGTTCCTAACACCAAGTTCCTAACTTCACCCCTGGATCCAACACTATACCAAGTGAATAACCCTAACCCAATACCTTAACCTTTCCTAAAATGCAAAAATTATGCATCCCAAGCTCTATCCCTGTGTCTTTTACAGAATAATGCCCCCAGAGCAAATGTCTGATGGGCAATTGGAGAGGTGTTATTGTCAAACTAATCTCTTTGAAAGTCAAATGAGGAGGAGAGGAATTGAATTGAAATGTGGGAAGAATGAGGTGAATATAAAGGATGCTGTGCTTGTGTTGAAAGGGGGAGGGGCTGTTCTTAAATGTGAATGTGCTCTTCTTATGTATTTGTAGAGGATATTTTAACGAGAATCTCTTTTCTTGCGGAAAAGACCCTGTAATGAAGGGGGGGGGGGGGGGGGGGGTTATAATTGTAGAGATGATCTCTTGAAATCAAAAGGAGAAATAATGAAAGCAGGGGGGGGGGGAGGCAAAAGAAGACATACAATGTCTGTTGTAGTGAAATTGATGTCAATGTTTATAAGTTAATAATCTGATCTCTTGGAGATCAAGAGGAGGTAGAGTGCAACGCCATATAGATGAGGCAAGAAGGATAGACTAGCAGTGAAAGAAAAGTCTGGTATATGGGATGAGGGATAGGGAGAATGCTCTCATTGTTGGTGTATTTATAGAATATTGAAGAGGATGTTTTTGTAAAGTCGATTAAGATGATTAAGATGCAGCACGGAACCTAATCAAGCGTGATATGTGGATGGGCTGCCATGGCGATTACTATACCACTTGACATTTGCCAGGTTTTTACAGGATAAACCGATTAGGGATAAGGTGCATTGAGACAGTAGAGGGAACATGATTGGGAAGTAGAAAGAGATGGTCAGCTCTGAGCCAAAAGGGCATTATAAGTCGCACTATAAAACAGGTTCTAAAATGTAGGCATTCTTATTGGTCAAATGACATCATGTGACCGTGCGTTTTTCTCTTCTACCGTTATGACTGCAAAAAATTTCCCATCAAAAAGTGATATCACACTGTTAAGAAGCGCATTTGTGTGCCTCTGGCGCGTAAAAAAATGAAGATGCGATGAAATGCGTATAGTTTCTTATGGCAAGGACATTGATGTGCACACTAAGACATGTATTATAATGTTTGGCTGCGCTAGTGTGATAATGTCATCAAAGAAAGCAAATTGTGGCCCTCCATGACTGTGCGACTCTGTTTTTTAATTCAGTCATGATTTAGCCAATTCTTCAACTTTATATATGGTAGATCCGTTTTATAAAACAGTTCATGTTTTGTGGCTCTTGCATGAGTGATGCATTGCAATTACGATAAGAATAACTATATAAACGATAAGTCGATCCCATATCGCTGAACCATTGTTCATGTGAAAAATTAATAGGAAATCGGTGTGAAACCGCCAACGATTTACTGCCTTTTTGGATCGTTGACCACCTTTTTTTTCAGGACAGACCTCAATGATCAAATTGGGATTGAGGTAGTGTCCATAGTGACTGACTGACCAAAACAATTATTTCATCAATAGTGCGGAAGATGTTGATCATCGTGGTAGTACAATAAGAGTATAAGTTGATCTGTTGTCACACGAAGGAGCAAACGAGGGTTGCGACGTTTCGACCGCTAACTGCTAGTCTTCGTCAGCAATGTGGACAATCGCCGCTGCAAGCGCCTTTTATAGCGTAAGCTGCGTTCCGAGGGCAACCGCCTAGAATCTGTGGATTGCCGAAAATCCACAAACCTGAGATCCCGTTGGCGAGTATCTTGATGTGAGTTCATTTGCTTTACAAAACACTTCTAAGTTTTTAGCCAACATTCTCTCCACCCTTGATTGGTAACAAATCAGCATGCAGTCCGTAACTCTGTGTCCCGTTTGTTGATTTCTTGCGCAGCGAGATCATGGTCTCTTTCGATGTGGTATCCCTGTTTACCAATGTACCCGTAGAAGCCGCTTGCGTCGTCGCTCTCCAGCGACTGGAAGCCGACGCTACTCTGCCCGATCGCACCAACCTCTCTCCTGCCCAGGTCACAGTCGTGCTAGAATCCACGTACTTCATGTACAACGGTGACTTTTATGAACAACAAGAAGGAGCGGCCATGGGAAGTCCTGTTTCCGCAGTTATTGCTAACTTGTACATGGAATCCTTTGAGGAAGATGCGCTCAGAACTTGATTGCCCGAACTTAATTTGGAAACACTATGTCGATGATACCTTCATTGTAACTAATAGATCCACCACCGGTGGTCTTTTAAGTCACGTGAACGCGCAGCAACCGTCTTTTCGTTTCACTATGGAGACGGAAGACAATAGCCGCATCGCCTTCCTTGACACACTAGTGCACCGGGATAGTGATGGCCGCCTCACTACCACAGTGTATAGAAAGCCCACACACACCGATCAGTATTTGGCCTATGACTCGCATGATCCCCAATCCGTCAAGCGCGGGTAGTAAGTGTCTTTATGACAGAGCAGCGCATTGTTTCCAAACCCCTGTGCACAGCCGCTGAGAAACAACAGATCGCTTCCGATCTTGTTTCGAATGGATACCGCGTTCCTTCCTTAACCGCGTCACTAAGAAGAAGAAAGCCACCGATAAGGAAGTTGTAAATTACAAGTCTACCGTTGTTCTTCCGTTTGTCGATTCTATTTCTCGCCAGCTCCGCCGACACCTAGAGAAGCATAGCATACGCGCCGTTTTCAAGTCCGACACCACTATTCGTAACCAGCTAGTCCACCCGAAGGACCCCACGCTACCCGGCAGACTCGACGGCGTTGTCTACAAGATCCCATGTGGGACTTGCGACAAGGTCTACATCGGCGAAACAGGTAGACCCGTAAGCGAAAGAATGCTAGAACACCGCAGAGATGTCAAGCACCGTCGCATAGATAGTTCGGCAGTCGCTGAGCATGCTTGGAGCGCACAGCACCCTCCCAATTGGGATGAGGTAAGTTGCATAGCGCGGGATAAGCACTGGTACACACGGCGTGTTAAAGAAGCTATCCAAATCCGTTTACACCCCAATAATATCAATAGAGATAACGGCATTGACATCCCGGAGGAATGGCTCCCCACCATCCGCCGACATGCGCCCCCTACCGTTGCCCTCCGCCCGACGTCCGCATTTCGCCCTCCAGTAGCCAGTAGCCCGCCAGTAGCACCGACGGGGTTTTCCCCGAAGTCCGCATCCCGTCCACCGATCGCACAGTCCGCGGCTTCTGATTGGTCGGTTTCACGGACCAATAGCAGCGCGGCAGTTCCGGCGCCCTCGGAACGCAGCTTACGGTATAAAAGGCGCTTGCAGCGGCGATTGTCCACATTGCCTGACGAAGACTAGCAGTTAGCGGTCGAAACGTCGCAACCCTCGTTTGCTCCTTCGTGTGACAACAGATCAACTTATACTCTTAATTATTTCATCCTTGTGAAAATCAGTGAGGTCTGACAACTTATCATTCTTGGTACATACATATGCATATATATATATATAATTTATCATTATTGTTATCGATGAGGTCTGACCAGCACTTTAACTCTTTCAGGACAGAAATTATTCAAGGGCTAAATTGATCACATTTTATCCTTCAAATTGCAACATTAATATTTTTCTTTTAGTACTTCATGATAAGATGTAATGTCTTTGAAAACAATATAGATGGTTAGAAATATGTGAAAAAAATTGCCAATTTTGATGAAAAAACAAAGATTTTGAACCTCTCAAATTTTCCTCTGGAGATTAAAAATGATAGAGCATTTAGAGTCACTGGAGGGTAGCAAGAATGTAAGGTGCAGTGAAGAATTTGAGACAAGTGCATTCAGTGATCTATTTAATGGCTACTTCCATTGAAATAAGGAATGAGTTTGGAGAAATTATGTGAAGGAACAAATTGGATAGAGAGGAATTGATATGAAAAGAAAAAAAACTAGGGAAGGGTATAGAGAGGAAAAAAGAGAAAGATAGAGGGAGGGAGGAGACAGAGAGAGGGGAGAGGAGGGGGGGGGGGGGGGATAAGAATGACAAATTATCAAATAGAGCTTAGGCATGGAGAGAGGTGAAAAGGCACATTTATGTAGAAAATTTAGCAGGATTGTTAGATTGTAAAGAGAGAAAGATAGAGAAAGAGAGAGAGAAAGAAAGAGAGAGAGAGAGAGAAAGAGAGACAATGAAAGAAAGCAAATTATATTGTAGATTTATTAGAGGAACATTGTGATGGCATATATCAGAACTTTATTTAGGCCAACTTCCATGAAAACATTTAGATAGTAGATCTTACTCGAGATGCCATATGAGATTGAAATCTTTCGAAGCTTGTCAGATCTCGGAATCGCAAACAACCTACATGTACCTGTTCAGGCTATATTCAGATCATGTAAGTACATTGTACATGCTTAGCGAGAATTGTCTTGTGAAGGGTAAATATGCGATGACAAAAAGCAATTTCCTGCCTAAAACAGTGGTACATACATGCACACACCTACATGAGTATTTGTTCATTTCAGACAACTCAGTCTTGGTGTTGGCATGCTCCATATTGAAGACGATATATACCGTTGTTAAATCTGATCAAACATGATGTTCAGTGTTGACATTTTCAGGATTGTCTGGACCCATCACCTATGCTGTAAACTGCCTGCAATAAGGCTGTTATTACTGTAGAAAATAGATGGTCTTAATAAGGTTATTGCAGGCAAGAACGAGAGAGAGAGAGAGAGAGGGGGGGGGTAACTAGATAAAGAGAGAAAAGGAAAAAATAAAGAGAGGCAGAAAGAAAGAGACATAAAATGAAAATGAGAATGAGAGAGAGGGAGAGAAGAGAGACGTAGCTCAAAATTTAAAGAGAGAAAAGGAAAAAAATTAAAAGGCAGAAAGAGACATAATGAAAATGAGAATGAATGAGAATGAAAGAGAGAGGGAGAGAGAGAGAGAGAATATAGAGATGTACATGTAGCTCTAGATTTAAAGAGAGAAAAGGAAAAAATAAAGAGAGGCAGAAAGAAAGAGACATAAAATGAAAATGAGAATGAGAGAGAGAGAGAAGAGAGAGGTGTAGCTCTCGATTTAAAGAGAGAAAAGGAAAAGAAATAAAGAGAGAGAGAGAGAAATTCATTTCTTCAGGAGAATAACATGCCATACAAGGATACAACTGGATTGCCATTTCAGGGCGCATCAATTCTCAGCATCGATTACAGATTTTCTTCACGTGGAGATTCTAACCTTCTCACATCACCTGTTTTGCATTGATTTATACTAACTAGATCCTGCAAATTCAGCATGTAGATCTAAACCTGGATATCAATTAAGGAACGATCACATCGATTGAATATGGAGAACCTACATGTAGCATTCCAGAACCATTTGCTAATTATGTTGGATAATACCTTTGTACCCTCACAGTGTAAAACCGTACCCAGAGGGTTTCGAGACATCCTTGTCTGTGTGCAAAGCCAAGGGCCCCCATGTCCATTGATTTACGAGATATTTGACTCACAAAACTACTCTTCAGCCATGTTTTTGCATGTTGTTACCATGTTTTTTTTCTGGCAAAATATGCATGGATCTCTGCACCTGATAAGTGCAGTTTTGAATTCCATTGCATGGCGGCTGTAGCTTTTTAGAATATTTGCACATAACCTAACGTCGAAGTTACCAAACTTTCCGTAACGGCAAAGAAAAGCAAAATGAAAAAAGAAATTCATTCCTTTTCATGTTGGCAAAATATTCTAATTTCTCAGGACTAATTCTCTCTCTCTCTCTCTTTCTTATTTTTTGCTCAGGAAACATACAAACGGCGACAGTCCGAGTAACCATACACCTCAACAGAACATCAGAACAGCACTCCAACAGAGGCATCTCTGGATACGAGTCGCCCTCTTTGAGAAATATCTTGCCAAAATATGTGAGAATGTATCACAGAATGGAAGGTGAGTTTCCCTTATTCTGTTTTTTTTTGGGGGGTGGGGGAGGGATACTTTTCAAAAATGACACTTTGATACTGAATTCAGTCACAATCAGTACTAATCAAGACTTTAAAACAGGTTTAAAACTCTAATTAATATTTCAACATAGTGGTGAAAGTAGTTGAATTATTGAAATATGATAAATTAGTCATTGTGTTTTGATAAAAGAGGAAAAAAAATTGTTTCTTTCAAACATAACTTTTTTCATACTGCTGAATAAATAATGATTTAAAAAAATTAATCATACTAATTTGTTGAATGTTTTTGTAGTTTCTGATGATTTAACAATTCTCAGAACTTCACTTTTGTTGTGGATATATGCCTGTCTGTGACAATCAATGATGCCTCTTTATAATGGGACTACATGTATGATTATTTTTAGTCAGTGAGAACTTTGAGGTGTCTGCAAATAGTAGACATTTTTGTGAAGTGATCTTATGATTGTAGCGTTCTTCTTTTTTATTTCCATTACAGTAAATACTATGACAAAGATAGTCTTATGGCAGACCCTGTTGATGGCCCTATTCTCGCATCCCTTCTTGGTGAGTGTTATATTCTTTGACGTTCACTTCATTTTTTTAAAAGATATAAACATTGAAATATACTGTAAAATCAGAAACATTCCCAAGCGTTTAATGTTAGCAAATTTCACGCGTGGTTCAGATTCGCAAAAGTTTCATGCCGCGAAATCATTGAATCATAATTGACATAACACTAAATTTATTGCAAATCGCTAAAGTTTCTTGCTGTGAAAATGCCTCGTTTACAATTCGCGTAAGTTTCATGTTGCCAATGTTTCAGATTTGACAATTATTCTCGGTGATGGTCAAAGTCATGAATTTGGTGAAAATCAGTTTTCATGGTTGTACGACGCATGCTGTGGTAAAAGTTTTTCTGCGTTAACTTTGTACATTAAACAACTTCTACTAAACTGCAACCCTAGCACAAACACTACCTAATCCAAACTCTAATCCTAACCCTAGTCCTAACCCTAGTCCTAACTCTAACTTAAAACGATAATCCTAACCCTCTATCTTTGACGAAATAAGCCCAGAAAAAGTGTCACCGGAGCATGTATATGTCGGAGCACCATTTTGATCGGTGCATCTGCAAATTGTAAGTTTGGAAACAACTTAAAGGTACTTCATCCCTTTTGCAGCCCTAACTTTGGAAGTATGCAATGAATTGCAAAATAACGATAAGTTTCGTAATTTTTAAAATTATTTTTTGACCGTTACTAGTTCATGTACTTTCGTTGATTTGTGAATAGCTCCCTCTGCGACAAAAAGCAAGATTTTCATTTCTTACAATGTTTATAGAACTTGTGACCTCAAATTTTTTGTAGACAGAATATCCAGGATGTCTACTAAACCTGCGCAAAGTTTTCATGCAATTTTGTGTAATTTAGCAAAAGGGATGATAGTAACTTTAATCAGTGTGATATTCACAACTGCTTGACTTGGCTGTAACACAAGAAATACTTTACAGTGGGCAAAATTTTGAAAATGAAATTCTGACCATTTTAGATGTTTTAAAATTGAGTAATTTTGCTATAGCACAAGAAATTCAACATTGAAAGATAAATTCTGCAAATTCACTACTAAAAATGTTATAATCTTGAAAATGCATGCATCCCAGAGTGTTGCCTTTTACCCTTATAGGTGTATCCAAAATTTACAAAGTAAGGAATTCCATTTTTTTAACCACTTTGAATTTTATCAACAGTGCATATTATATGTACTTCCTCAAAACACATGATTTATATATCTGTACATTCTCAAATGCACCTTTTTTTTAACCATAGGCAACTGTCTACATATTCAGAATAGGATGGTTTGGATATTTCATTTACCATGATATGATATATGTAGTAGCCGGGGGGGGGGGGGTGGTATTAGAACTAGAGCACCAATCACATTAGTCTTGCTCTAGTACATGTGTGTTTGGAGGCACCGCTGCATTTCCTAGTACCGTATTTTGATAAAAGGCATGTGGTCGATGGAAAATATTGATCCCCGATCGCCATGTGTCCGCCGTGACAGTTTAATGACAAGGCATCTGCCAGACAGAATGTTTGTTTTCTCTTTTTCGGAATTCGAATGTGAATTTGGCCCGGCCTTGAGGTTTCCTTTGAAACTGTGACCCCATTGATGGTCATGTTTTTGATTAGAAGTGAAAATGTGTAGGGGGTGTGTGTAGGGTTAGGGTTGTGGGTAGTGATGGGTAGGATAAGGAAAGGGTAGGGCTGCCTGTGTGGGGTTGTAGAGTATGGTAGTTTAATAACATCTTGCATAATTTTTGCAGTGTCGTTCCCTTTAAATTTTATCATTTAGTCACTGAAATATTTATCGTACAGGGTTATGGGTTTTTTTCTTCAATTTTAGTCTGTAGCAAACTACTACTATCCTTTAATTTTTAGGATTACACAACTATCATAATGCATAATTTACATTAGATTAACAGTAATGTATTTCTGCAGTATGGCATTATCGTACTTGTAAATGCAATTATCATTAATTCTGTACACTCACACTTTCATTAATATAATCTGTCAATTTATGTCACATTTATATTTTGGAAAAATATGAGATAATTAAAAAAGCTATATTTCAGGTTATTTAGATTTCTTAAATCATGTTACAGTTGGCCCATGTAAATAGACCTGTTCAGAGTTATTCACATTTTCTGGGGACCTAGTAACGAGGTATTCCTTTAACCTGTTATTAATGAATGAACTATAATACTTGGAATCCAGTTTGCATACATTGCTTGTTTGCTATGTCTGACAAGCCTCTGACAAGCCTCTGACAAGTTTTCTGGTTGTCAAGAACAACCTTTGTTTTAAAAGTATGCATAAAATTTGAATATATTTGTGAACAGGTCTATTTGACTATATATATATTTATAAAGCTGAAAGTGGCTGACCATTTGAAATATTGTGAATAAATAGTAATAAATAGTAATTTTGCCCTTTATAATTGATTTATGTGTGCTAGACTACTCCAACATATACACGTACAGTACTGACCTGTCTAAAAATTGATAGATTAGTAAAACAAGGTCTTCGTTTTGTTCCTTGTGTTATTGTAGTTGGTCCATGCGCACTGGACTATTCCAAGATGAAGACGGCTGACCACTACTGGACTGACCCTCCTGCAGATGAACTGGTCCAGAGGCATCGGATACACAGCGCCGGACCAGGGGTCACCTCGGGCAGCAACTCACCAAGAAGACCTGGTCTACAGGTATGTGTGTAAAGGCGACTGCACACTCGATGACCTGATTGTGACCGGATTTTGAAAGTGGGTTGGGGGGGGGATAACATGCCCTTATGCCCCCTCGATCTTCCAATGCAGTTCAATACAATGAACCCTAAAATTATTGACACCTGGATAGTCTTCTATTAATTAGGAATATCCATGTCATTGGATTGTAGATGGAATGCTCTATGAATCTATCTCTAATTATTTGGGAATTGGAGCGTTAAATTTCTCATTTTCTGCCAAAGGTTAATCTTTGGTGTGTGCCGTGGTGTAGAATTAGTTTATTGTATCTTTGGCTGTTTCGTGGGAGGAGGTTATTAAGAGATTGGTTTTAGAACATTCTGACATAGAAACAGTGTTTGGAACCATGATGATGATGATGATGATGATGAATATTACCATTATTTGCTTTTTTGAATAAAGGGCACCAATCACCTCGAAATATTTTGGGCTATAGTGATGTTTAGAGTTATGTTCTGTGGCTGTGATGTTAAGCGATACCTTGAAAAGTCTAGGGCATTCAGTGTTTTCCAATCGTTTTAGGTCAAGAAAACAGCTACGGGTACAACACCAGAAGAGCACTGCAGAACACCAGTCTCGGCTAGGGACTACGTGGAGTCATTACATCAAAACTCGAGAAGTACACTGCTATATGGCAAGAACAACGTCTTGGTGCAACCTGTAAGTCATCTTATGTCTTTTTCTTCAATTCATTATAATCAAATGAATGATAGAATGAAAACAATCATTGTAGCAAATAAAATATGTTTCTATGTGGTATTATGTGGAGTTCTACTCAAGGAGTACTCTGTCATATGGCAAGAGCAATGTCTTGATGCAACCCTTGAGTCTGCATATTCTTTTTTTTACTCAGTTCAACATAAACAAAGGATTATTAGAAATAAAACGCTTGTAGTAGCAAATGAAATATAAATCAGGAAACATATCTTCAATCATGGCCCTGGAGCTGACTTATGTATTCAAGAACAACATATAAATGTAGAAAGGAATAATCACCCCCAAAATGTTTTGCTCTGTATGTGGGGTACCATACATGTAGTAGTATCCTATATTTGAAATATCGGCTTTAAAATCATAATTCTGTAGAGAGATTATTGCAAACAAAAAATAATTTAAAAACTCACTCTCTAATTTAAGGTGAAAGTGCTTTGTTCGTAGACTACTAGTCAATTCACACACATAAAGTGTGGTGTGCACAGAAAATGGCCATAAATATACCCCCCCCCCCACACTTTTTTGTCCTTTTTAATCTTTAGCTATGTAAATATGTCAAATAGTTTTCTGGGTTTTTTTTTTTTTTGTCTAATGATAAAGAAAGTTTTGTAAGGGTTATATATTGACCCTTTTAAAGGCCAAGTCCACCCTAACAAAAAGTTGATTTGAATAAATAGAGAAAAATCCAACAAGCATAACACTGAAAATTTCATCAAAATAGGATGTAAAATAAGAAAGTTATGGTATTTTAAAGTTTCGCTTAATTTCGCAAAACAGTTATATGCACGTCCTGCTCAGTATGCAAATGAGGGAACCAGTGACGTCACCCACTCACTATTTCTTTTGTATTTTATTACATGAAATATAAAATATTTTGATTTTTCCTTGTTATAATGTGAAACAAGGTTTGATTCCTCGCTGAACATGTGTAATTGCCATTGTTGCAACCTACATGTATACACAATTCAATGAGAGCTTCCTAATTGTGAAATCAGCAGAAATTAAAATATTCTATATTTCACATAATAAAATACAAAAGAAATAGTGAGTGGGTGACGTCACTGGTTCCCTCATTTGCATACTGAGCAGGATGTGCATAACTGTTTTGCGAAATTAAGTGAAACTTTAAAATACCATAACTTTCTTATTTTACATCCTATTTTGATGAAATTTTCAGTGTTATGCTTGTTGGATTTTTCTCTATTTATTCAAATCAACTTTTTGTTAGGGTGGACTTGGCCTTTAAAAGTTGACCAATAATGTCTGCTTGTTTGAATACAATGCTTCCCTTGGGCAAGAATGGTGTATGAAACTCCAAATATAAATATAGCTGCCCTATTCGCTATAAGGAAAGTGACAGTGATGGTTTGGAGCCATGCTACAGTTTCTGTTATTTCATATTGTTCGATCATTATTCTGGGCCCTGTTTCATAAGACTTGTTATCAACAACAACTGCCCTATTTCTATGACAAATTTGCTCTCAGCCAATCAGATTCAAGGATTTCAGTAGCTTATAACAATTATTGTAACTTGTTATTGATAACAAGTTTTATGAAACAGGGCCCAGGTTGAAGATTAATAATGAACGACATAAGCAGAAGATTTTACCCTCTGTAAGACAGCTTGGATCTTACTTATAATTTGGATGTTTTGGACAATATTTAGGATGAGCTTTATAGTTTTGACATGCCCCTGAGGGTGATTTTTATCACTGATCTTACTCCCTAATAAGTTTAGTGTGAAAGTTTCATTTGGATGTTTCTGACATTTTGGATATGCCTTTAACTTTTATGCCCTTGTGGATAATTTGTAACATCGATTGAGCCTCCGCCATCTTTTCTGAGAAATGGGTAGGAGAAGCATGTCGAAATGAAACTGTTACATCTCCATCGCTTCATCGCTAGCATGCCGACGGTCTTGAAACCAATTACTGCCAGATTGCCGGGGGAGATTGATATATACCGAAGCTGCTAGATTCAGTGAAGATCTTGACTGCTGCAGTCCCCCGCCCCCCTTTATTTTTTTCTATCTGAACGATCTGAAGGCTTGTATTCCATGTTCAGCATCTGAATTTTAATTAATTCCTGCTACAGCCTTGCCTGAGGGTGGACTCAAAGATGGAGCAAAGAATTTGAGAGGATTGAAGTCGCTTTGCTCGAGATGTCTTCGCATATCTTCAAGACCATGCTAAGCTATACTGTTTATTCTCCTGAGAAATCTTTGTTTTGGCTAGACGGTATTGGCTCAGATTTTCCCTAGTAAAAACATGGGTGTTGGTGAGATTTTATGGGAGAGTAGAATTACAAAATATTTTTCTTACCCAAAGATGCTTTTAATGATATTGCGTTGTGTGGGTAGTAAGGTCTTTAAATCTAGTTTGACCATATTTAAGCAGCTTATATTCTCCCTAGATAACTTTTTGGGCCTTTGTTTTTTTTTGTTTTTTTTTACGTCAACATTTTGCAAAATAGCTCTCCAGAAATAATCTGGATGTCGCGATACATATTGTTATTTAGTATCTATACTGATTCCAATTAGAATCTTGTTTTGACTTGGTGCAGTGCAATTTCCTTCATAAACACAAGTGGGTTATTTTAGGAGAATCTTGACATTTTTTCTTACACCTGAGTGCAAGTAAGATTTTCAAGGAGATTTTTAACATTTCCAAAATATTTTGATCACTCAGAAAAGTGCATCTTTATCATGTTGTGCTGCTTGTTTGTCACCAAAGTATCTATATTGATTCTGATGAAAAAGATTGTTTGATTTGGCAGCAATCCTTTTTCCTCCATTATATTAGGCGAATCTTGACATTTTTTTCTCCGTAAACATGAGATTTTCTAGGAGATTTTTAACATTTCCATAATTGTTTGATCACTCAGAAAAGTGTATCTTTATCATGTTGTGGTGCTTGTTCGTCTTTGAAGTACTTGTACTGCATGATTCCTGTGAAAAAATAAATGGTTTTGCTTTTTCCACCATGATATTAAGTAGTCTTGATATTTTTTCTCCATAAACATGAGTGCACTTGAGATTTTTCTTAGGAGAATTCATATTTTCAAAATATTATGATCACTTAGATATATCTTTTTAAAAGTACATGTATAATCTATTTGCCTGGCAGTGGGTACAGGCCTCATTTTATCCATTTGAATGTTTCATTGTTGGGATTTGATGTCTCATTTGCCTCTGGAATGAGCTGAAAGTTGTGTAAGGGTAGGACGGGATTGGTTCATTTGATCCTGGATGCGAGAGCTAATACTTACAGGCAACGAACCGTAACTGCCATCTTGTCTGTCCATCTATATTCATTTACAGTGATTTGCTTTTTGATTCGGTGAGGCCCTCTCTTCAAACTTTCACTGCACAAATGGCATCTTCTGTTAACCTCCATTAAGACTATTGAAATTCATCATTTAGCTATACCAAAACTGTAGAGCTATATTTTCTAGTCTGAACATTTTAGAAAAGTCGTATACCAGAACAGAGGTTTGAGCATTGTTTCAACAGGATCTTGTTGAAGACTCAAGGCCCACTTCTAGTGTGAATGTTGTATGGTATAAAAATGGTATACTTATGCAGGGCTGAGATATTACCGGACAGCTGTCTTTTTTTTTATCGGGCAGTACCGTGACCCAAGCTGACAGTAATGGTGTCAGCTGTACTGACCACTTCAAAACTATTTTCTTTATACAATGTTTCTGTATTTGATTCTGTTCATGTGTGTGTATATGGCCCTTTTGCTACACTTTGATTCATTGTTTGATGTTTCTTTGTATGAGTTTCGTATACATTTTCTCTCGTGTGGAAAAGCCTGTAAGACTTTCCTGGTCATGGTAACAGGCCCTGACTGTCAGACTGATTTATCTATTTGAATATTTCTGTGCGGATTCAATGCCTCATTTACTTCAAGAATGAGCTAAAGAATGAGATTGGACGTCATCTGATCCTCTGTGCGAGCGAAAATACTTGTAGGCAACGAGGCGGAACTACCAAACTCATTGTCGATCCGTCTGTTATTCGGCTGCTGTGATGTGTTCAGCATGTTAAATAACATCCTTGTTATTTCTCCACTGAGAATGTCCAATTTCAGTGAGCAAAACTTTTCAGTTGCATTGCTCCAGTAAAGATGCAGCAAGATTTTAAAGGGAAACATTGAGAGTAGCACTTACAGTGAAACATAGGACAGTTTCATAAATAAGTGAAAATGTGAGGAAAATTGTTAATCAAAGTCTGTTAGGTCATTGATTATGGAAATCTCACATTGGCAACCCAGTCAAGTGGCTATGATCTATTCTAATCATCATCTTCATTAATACTTAGTGCCTGTGAATCGTTTTATTTTTTTAAAGTAAATATACTCCTGGACATGCCTACTCAAGAACTATTCATCATAAAAGAAAATTCTTGTAATTCACTATAAAAAAGAAAATCAAGGGATGAAACACATAATGTTATTTAGTTTTAACAACAGAAAGAGAGTAGTACTTTAATGACATCACAGTCATATTGCCAAGTTGACAATAACATTAAATATTATATTACTATATGGTTACAGTATAGGTTGCATTTGTAGCCTGTAATTATGATCAACGGCCCACTATTGTAACCGCAGTGTAAACACCCTTGAAAATGAATTGCAGACTAGTGGGTCATCCTCATTGCTGTTGTTCAGGTGGATACAAGTGGTTAATGAATAAACCAAGAGAAAAAAAAAAAACCATCCCTCTAATGCCTCGTTCACACTTCCTGCGTAAACCCTTTTGTGACAAAAAATTTTCAAGGGCTAACTTGAGCACATTTCAATATTCAAATTGGCAACAATGATATTTTTCTTTCAGTGCTACATGGTTCTAATAAAAAGTAATGCCGTTGAGAAATATACATAAATGCAACTTTGTCAAGAAGTTGAAAAAATAGTCAGTTTTGATAAAAAACAATGATTTTGAACCCGTCAATGTGTTGCCATTATAAGGATTTTAAAGCTTATTCTCCTTTTTAAAATTTCTGGCATCAAAAGCAGTATGGTCATGCAACAAAAATGGACAAAGTGTGTGCAGAAATTTTTGCTCTTCTACGACATGTATCTGTCATATTTTTAGAGCTCTGAATCAAAAGATGTTGAGGCAAACCGCAATATGTGGAGTGATGTCGTGAAAGGGTTAAACTGCTTGGTAAAAGTCGCAGCGGCAAAGTAAGAACCATTTTATATGTAAATGAATGGCAAATGGAAGGGAAAAAAGTGGCTGTACACAACAAATGTCCCTATTAAAATGTACTTATTTATCTGTGTGTTATAAGATACGGAAATGGGAAATGCACTAGGCTTTTGTCATTTTATTTTGCTGTGGCTGTTTTCTTTCCTTTTTTTTTTTTGAAGGTGGTTAGTCTTGCCATGTGTGAGCAAGGCTTGAGATGGTTGTTTCAAGTATTCAAGAGGGCATAGCTTCAACCCTCTGTTCTCAAGTTTGTGTATGTTTCTTTTCTCCCATTACTGTCTCTGTCTCTTTTCCCTCTTCTCTCTCTCTCTCTCTCTCTCTTCTTTTTCTTTCTCTTTCTCACTCTATCCCTGTCTTTGTCTTTCCATCTCTCTCTCTCTTTCTCCTCTCTTTCTCTTTCTCTTTCTCTTTCTCACATTATCCCTGTCTCCCCCGGCCTTTCTCTGTCTCTCTGTCTCTGTCTTTTCATCTGTCCCTTTTCTCTGTCTTTGTCCTGTCTGTCTGTCTCTCTCTCACTGTTTCTATCTATATCTCTAGATCTGCCTCTCCTTCTTTGTCTCTACTCAAGTACTATAATACTTCCAACGTTCACAAGTAATAAGCCCAGGGCTGCCAAGTCTCCCTGATTTCGCAGGAGACTCCCTGAAATCGAACACTTGTTAACCAGTTTTAAATGCCCCCTATCGAACAATCTTCCTGGCTATGGAAAAATTATTGCCATTAGGTTGTATGCATTTAATAGACATCTCCCTGATTTCTAATAAAATTTCCCTAGATCTCCCTGATTGTTGAATTTCAATGTTGGCAGCTCTCAAGCCCAGTCTTCCAAAAGCTCAACGATTATTTGTCACCTGTACCTGAACTCAAGCTTCTCTTTGAAACGCTTCCACAATGCACCACTCATAGGATTTCAAGGGTTTGATATGGATGTTCACACTGTATCACACTGAATTCACAAAAATGAAGAAAAAAAAAAAAAAAAAAAACTTGCCACTGACGAAGTAGATTTCAAGGAACTGTGAAAGAGAGCAAACATGGGAGAGATGGACAGAGAGCAAGTGTTTGTGAGCATGGATGTCTGATCTGATCCTTAATTGTTGCTAGGCAACGGGATGACATCATGTGCTCCCTGTTCAGTGTGAGATACACAGGGAGCGACCCCATTGTGAAGAAGACAACCATATGTTTGCTTTCAAGATGGTGTAATCAAGCTTCCTTACTTCAGCTATTTATTCTAACATGTGAGAAATCTTGCACAGTATTTGAGTAAAAACTATTGAAATGAATTTCAAATGGTTGGAGATGAAATAAAATTCACTGATTCTCTAACAAACAGATACACTCTTAGTTCAGAAGGATCTATAGTGAATATTGCTAATTTTTTACTGAAATTACTACTTCTGATGCTGTTTGTACTGAATAGTTATTTATTCTATAAAATTTGTATTTTATTTTATTTTATTTGTCAAGTGTGAATACATTTCATACATCAGATGTCAATGAAAGGAAATATATAATAATAATGATAATATTAATTAATAATTAATAATTAATAGTAATAATAATAAATAATAATAATAACTCTTTTCCAGCGTTAGGGGGAATCCTTTTATCTCAGCCTATTGTTAGCATTCCCCTTAACGCACGGTTTCTTTCCCCGTAACGTCGAATTTCTATTGTGACGGAATAAACCACTTTGTTAGGATTCCCCCTAACGTAGGAAATAATGTTGTAATAATAATAATAATAACTTGTATAGCGCATATCACTCTTCCAAATGGATTGGATATTATTACTCTGGCTTTAGCCCCGGCAGCCGTAATTAGCGCACAGTGCATTGGGAATAAATCCTGCAAGGTACCCATTTAACACCTGGGTGGAGAGTGGCAAACATGGATTAATGTCTTGCTAAAGGACGCTTGTGCCAGGCTGAGATTCAAACCCTCAACCCTTTGATTGAGAGTCAAGTGAATGAACCACTATACCTTGACAGGATAACCCACGATGCTGATAATTAGCTGATTTCCAGTGGGGCTCTACATGTTTTACTTCTGCTTCTTTTCTGCTTCTTTTGCTTGTCACTATACATGTAAATTGTACTTATCAAATCACATTTTTAATGGAAATGTGCTTTTGACTTTGTTATGGTCAGGTATGAAATACATTCTTTCTTTAAAATTCCATTTGAATTAAGTTTGAAATGGCAAAGGCATTCTTTGATCATCAAAATAAAGCCACCTGGGCAGACGTTTTATATTTTAGATGCTGTTTTTCTCTGCAGTAAAATTTTATTGGTACATTCTAAAACAATTTGAATTTATGCAAGCAATAATATCCACTACATAAAATGTTATGTCTGGCTTTCTTGCATTAGGTTTGATAGGTAATTGTCAGTGAATATAAAGACAAGATACCATTTATTCTAACAATTTTCACATTAATGAATGCATACTTTCACCTCATAAAAATAGCTAATGAGTTCCATTTGATAATTATACTGGTAGGTGAATAGAAAGCAACCGATCACTGGCTGAAATCTTAACCTTGAATGATGTTGCTGTTGATTCAGCCTTTTTTTAAAATAACTTTTTAGCCTTCTTTACTCATCATCAAGTATCAAGTAAATTTTAGGTTTAAACCCAGTTGAATACTGATAAGCAGAGGGTAACTATGGAATGTGTTCTGACATTTGCTTCAGGCTTGATTTTGTCAGAGACATGGGGTTAGGGTTGTTAGTGTTGTTAGTGTTGCTAGTGTTGTTAGTGGTTGTGTAAATTTTCCATATACACTGTAGTAACTAGATTCTTGACCTATAAATGGTAGTGAAGTGAGCTTCTGATACTTCTCTTATACAGTGGAATTTATTCTTCAAAATGATGTTTTAGGGGATTCAAATTGGTTATATTTCCTAAAGTGAAAAAAAACATGTATATATAGTTAGTTTTCATATAGTGTTGCTGTACACTTGTGATTTAGATGAAGTTATCTATTTGGCTATATGCCTTTTAATAACAGATATGCTTCAGTTTGTAAAGGTTTTGTTGGATCGGTGAATATGTCGGCTTTTCAAAGCTAAATCTTTGAAGTTGTAGGTTTCAACTAAATTGAAACCATCTTCTCATAGTCCATTCTTCAATTTCCCTGTTCCTACTTAATTTCCATTTTTAGTGTGCTTTTTAAATAATATCCTTCCCTCTCTTTCTCTCTCTCTCTCTCTCTCATTCTGCATTTCCCTCTGTAGTGTATTTTTCTTTTATTCTCTCCCTCGATCCCATCCACATTGTCTTTCCCTTTGTAATTCTGTCCATCTTCTTTATGTCCCTCTCCCTTTCTTCTTTCATTTGTCTCTCTTCCATTTTTCTTTTCATACTTTCTCTCTCTCTGGCCCCCTCTCTCCTCTCTCTCTCTCTCTCTCTCTCTCTCTGTCCCCTCTCTCGCTGTCCCTCTCTCTCCTTTCTCGCTCTCCTCTCCTTTTCTTTCTCTCTTTCTCTCTCTCTCTCTCTCTCCCTCCCACTATCTCTATCCCTCCCTCCCTCTCTACCTCTATTTCATATTCCCTATATTGAAGTCAAAATGATGTATCACTTTTAAACTGTTCCCCTTATTGCAGTGTTTTATATGTTCGTAGAGTTAAATCTTCTCTCCGCAAACAATCAAGCAAATTATTAATGTAGCATCATGCTGTATTCCTTTTTTTTTTCTCCTTCTGTCCCTCCATCACAGAAAGAAGACATTGCACTGATCCCTGGGTATCTGTCATTACATCAGACTGCTCTCCACCTCACCATCAAATGGACGCCCAACCAACTCATGAACGGAGGTGGGGTAGAAGAGACGGAGACGGAGAGTGAAAAAAGGTGAGAATCCATCCGTCTATCCATCCATCCTTACAGATTGTCTTTCTCTTATGTCCCTTTGTCTGAGAATGTTTCGATGTCTGCATCTTGTTGAGAGAAGTTATGTGTTGAGAGCCAGAAGGCATTAAAGGAGAATGAAACCCTGGGGAAATATCCATTTTAATGAAAAGATAGTAAAGAGAGAAGCAATTTAAAAAAAGTTCCATCAAAATCGGTTAAGAAATGAAAAAGTTGTGAATGTTTGAAAAGTCTCGATTTACTTTCTATGGCGATCCTCAAATTGGCTATTTGCTTCAATGTGGCAGGTTTTTGTGGACAACTCTCCATATGTTTTGTACACAAAATTTCATATTTTCTCCATTATCTCTAAAGATGCTACTTGTCTCTTTGTGACCTCAACATATGTTGTGTAAAATACATTTTACCATGATATACATAGAGCTAAAAAAGAGACAAGCTGTACCTTGAGAGATAATGGAGAAAATCTGAAATTTTGTGTACAAAACATATGGAGAGTTGTCCACAAAAACCTGCCACATTGAAGCAAATAGCCAATTTGAGGATCGCCATAGAAAGTAAATCGAGACTTTTCAAACTTTCACAACTTTTTCATTTCTTAACCGATTTTGATGGAACTTTTTTTAAATTGCTTCTCTCTTTACTATCTTTTCATTAAAATGGATATTTCCCCAGGGTTTCATTCTCCTTTAAAGGGTTAATGCCCTTGTGGCTCATAACAAGCAAAGCATCTTTGCATGGATGTTTGAAATGGTGTGTTAGTAATTGTATTAGAGCATCTTGACTGAGATATCGTGGTATTCAGTTTTTCTCCTCGGTCTATCCCCTTTAGTGATTACATTTGATACTGTAAACATGGAATATTTTGCGGTGTGGAAATTTTCACATGTTTCGCGCGGCATGAAATTTGCACGGAAAATAAAAATGCGAATATATTTGTTTATGTATTCTCATGTCCGTGAGTCTAGCGCACGGGCGAAATAAAAAACACGTGAAATTCACCTCACTTGGCCGAGCGCGAAAAATTAATCACATAAAAATTTCCGCTTTTACAGTAGTTTAGATGCTGATGAAATTAGATATCTTACGAAATCCAACAAAGTTGACTAGAACTGAATTTAAAAGATTTCACACATGATATCTCTGTAGCAAATGTGACAGCAAATGTAGAAGAGCAACATTGAAAACCGTTCATTGGTTATCGACCAGTCGTCAACCAGTGAACACTCTTACAAGGACTGCCTTGTAGAAAAAATGAAATCAGCAGCTCAATGGGGAAGTAATACTACCATAAACACTTCTATGATCACAGGCAATAAAATAATATTGATGTTACTTTTGTAGTCAGCAATTAATTTGCAATGGATCGGCCATGGAGAAGTTGTTCATATAATCTAGCTATATATGTGTAGCCTATCTTGTTATCTAGAGGTCCCTGTAAATGACTTTTGCATGCAGGGGTTTTAAAGTGATTAATAAAGAACATATTTTTACTGTGAGTTTTATGGCATAACTGCTACCAGTACATTTTAAAATTATTTTTCGTGTAATTTGAACTGAAATGTGTTGGGAATACATTTGAATATTTATTTGAAGTATGTAGCAAACAATATCTCCATTCAGTGCGGCATGTACCAGCATTTTTCTAAATACAACATAGATTATAATGAAATAATATTTATTTTTATAGGGTGTATCATGTTATGATACAATGTCTCTATGTGCTTCCATAGTGCTTTTGAAATTATTATCCTGGCATTGGTTCAGGCAGCAATACATACAGAGGAATAGATCTTACTAGGTACAGTGAAACCTGTGTATAAAGACCGCTCAAGGGAGACAAGAAAAGTGGTCTTTATGAGCAGGTGGTCTTTTGAGTTTATTAACAACACATCACATAAATGACAGTATAATCATCAATATAAAGAGTAATAATGTTACATGAATACATATACATAACAATGGTATGACAGTTTTTTTTGTTTTTTTTTGTTAAAGCGAGAACTAAAAGTTAGCACAAGTGCTAGTCGAGAATGGCCCTCCCTCTTTATGTACAGGTTCCTTTAATACATGTTTCCTTTAATACACGTTTCCATGAGAAACACTTTTCAAGGGAAACAAACATTGTGGTCTTTCTATACAGGTGGTCACTAAAGCAGGTTTGACTGTACCTGTTCTGTACCTGGGTTGAGAGAGACAAATGTAAATTAAGTACCTTGTCCAAGGATATGAGTAACTCCCTTCCAGCTCTCCGGAGACGATCTGCCCTAAACAGGAATTTAAACAATTAACATCTTGATTAATTAACAGACAAGTGAATTAACAACTGTATAACCTTAAACTTTCGCGTGCATGAAACTTTCGCGGATTTCGCGAGTGGTCGAGATTCACGAAAGTTTCACGCTGCAATATTTGAGGTTGCGAAACTTTCTGGATTTCCAGTACAATGATAGTCCTGCAGTATTCTGTTAAAGGAGAAGTCCACCCTGGCATTAAGTTGGTTGTAATAAACACAGAATAATGTGAGAAACACAATAATGAAAGTTTAAGGATATAGTCGAAACTCACTATAATGAGGACTTTGGGACCGTGAAAATTACCTTGTTATATCAGGATTAAAAAAAAAAGAACATAAAGACCTGGGACCAGTAAAATTACCTTGTTATATCAGAAATCTCGATATATCAGAGCTCTTTATAGTGAGTTTCCGCTGCAATGTGATTTAGTGCTTTATAATAGTAATGAATTTTCAAAGTTGCCATAGATCAAACAGAATTTGGCATCTCTTTGATTTCCCTATAGTGAGAGCAGCTCTCTCTCTTTTTTTCTGTTCTGAGAATTATAAGAGATTTATCTTCTTGGTTGTTAATTAAGGAATTAATCTATTTCATTTATGAGAGGATTGATAAACGTCCTATCTTCAGTCACAGTTTAAGACTAATGCCAAGAGTTTCCATATAAGGCATTACATCTGTTTGAAATTGAACATTTTACAAGCCTGTATTCCCAAATCAGGCCAGAAATGTGTACCGGTAAACATTTGTGCATGACAATTCATCTGTGTATTAGTTAAAGAAAAGGGTGGCATGTAAGGCATAAAAAATGTTTCTCCTTTGCATACATGTACGAGCAACAGAGCAAGCCATTAGTCTGAGAAATCGTTCTGCATGACTTGTAGAACAATATACTTGTCTGTGAGAGAGAGAGAGAGAGAGAGACCTTGGAAATGTTATGCCATTTATAAAATCATTCGTGACTTTCTGCCTATTTCTCTGTCGAAACTGAAACCTGAGAAACGGAGAAGAAGGTGAGAAAAGGCGTGCTGTGTGAGCGAGAAAGAAAGTGGGAGAAATGAAAGAAAGGACGAAATTGATGAAAAAAATTGGAGTATTATACAAGGATTGAATATAATCCATTAATAAACAAGATGACTTTATTGAAATTGCAGACTGCCAGCAGCGTGTACAAACATGAATGTGGTTAAAATTTCAAGGACTTTACTGCTTTGCTAAAAAAAAAAAAACACCAAAATAAAAATGTCAGATGAGAAAATTCTGTGATTTTCATTTTGATCTTATTGAATTGGCTAGAGGGGAGAAGGGGGGGGGGGGGGCTTTGTGTAGGGATAGAATGGAAAGAAGACAGAAAAAAAGCTCTTGACATTTTGAGAAAGCAGAGAAATTCATACTTGGAGGTACGGAGAAAGCCATATAAACACCTATTTTTAGACCATGGCAGCTAGCTAGTCAATAATTTTTGGCTGGGCATTTGAGAGTAATTTGAATATCACCATATGTTTCGGCTATATTTGGTCTATCAATATTTTTTTACATGTGGAAGGAGCACAAATGTGTTTATTCTGTAGAATGGAACAGTATCATTTATTTCATAGTTTAATGTTAAAGAAATTTGAGAATTTGTTCTTCTAGCTTTCATAAGGTTGTGAGAAAATTGAGTGTATAAGAGAATTCGTTTTATAGAATTAAATGTGGTCTTTGGTCTCCTACTTGATGTAATCATTTTAATCGGTTGATGACCTACAAAAATGTACCATAAAAGTGAGGGTGTTGACTTTCTGCGAAGAGAAATAAGTTGCTGCTCTTGTGGGTTAGTGCAGCAGACAATATGTCATATTATGAAAAGATGACCATTTCCCAATGGGCATAGGGCATAAGTTTTGGTTGGAAACAAATAGGATATAGAATCACTAAATGGGGACCCATGACTGAATTTACTAAGTCAAAATAAATCCTTAAAACAGGAATAGGAAATATTACTTTGAGTCTTACATTTTCCTTTTATTCTATCGAATGGCTTCTGTGGCTTTAAAATACTGATTTGCATAATGCATGCTTGAAATAGAACTTCAAAATTGATTGGGAAAAAAGGAGGTTTGACGGTAATGTATGCTAAAACATGTCTGGGCATGATTTGCTGAGTTGATTAAACACAGACATGATCTGTAAGGTTTCTTGAACTTCAAATTGCAAAAAATAATTTTTTCCTTCACATTTCCAAGAAGCTTTCATTTATGTTTAAAGGGCAATACAACCTTTGTGAAAAGCTGATTTGTGTGAAAGCAGAAAAATACAAGAAACATGATGGTGAAAGTTTTAAAGAAATTAGTCAAAGAATAAGAAAGTTACGAATGTTTGAAAAATGAGATCACTTTATCTATGCAAATCTCATATTGACAATTTGGCGAATCGATTGTGACGTAATCATGGTCAACTCTCCCATTTGTGGTACACCAAAATGTCATTAACTTCCGGTTTTCTCCTGAGCGCTTTTTCCCTCTGGGCAGTACTCACAATATATTGTAGAGAGCATATTGTTGTAGGTCCTCAAAAGAAATCCTAATGTTGTACATTTTTAAACATTTGCATTTTATTCATTATGTGTGCTGGAGCGAATGAGAGAGTTGATCGCCGCTACATCACAGTGACTGTACCGATACGGCCAACTTGAAATTCCCTTTTGTATGGTGATTACAACCTTTGAAAAATCATAACTTTATTGCTTGTCTGATTTCATTCAAACTTTCACCAATCTGCTTCTATGATTTTTTCTGAGTTTTACACAAATCAAATTATTACAAAGATTGGATTGCCCTTTAAGATAGCAATATGTAGATAGAAATACATTCATTGTATTATGACGAATGTGCATGTTAACATAAATAACAATGCCAAAATAATTACTATAACAAAAATGTTCTTGAGTTTTTGCACTTAATTGACCACTTTTAATCTTCCAGATCTATGATTCCATCCGGTCAATATAGAATCCATAAAAAAAATGTGATGCTTTTAAAAAAAAATTACAATGCTCATGTTCTGTTTAAAAAATTCATTATGTTACACATTCTGTACTCACAACAGATATTACTTTAAAAATTGGCAGGAATTCTTGCTTTTCTACTAATTGTTTTTGAGGGTTTTTTTTAGCACTATGAAATAAGATACTATTTCTTACTGCAATATTTGTAATAATCTCTAATGGACTGTGTGCATAAATATGCACCAAGTACTGCAAAATTTGTGAAATCTAATCTGAAGTGACAACAGTGCTAATGGCAGCCCCTCAAGGATCTCCTCTTATTTAAGCTGTGCCTTGTTAAGCACGGTCACATTTGTCCGATAGCTATATAACGGTAACAAAATTTTTCATTAAAGGGACACGCTAGAGCTACCCTATACTATTGACAGACAGGCGCATACTTAAATGTACACACCATAGAGTAGGGTGTATCTTTAACTGAAAATGTTGTTATCGTTATTGGTCAAATGCGGCCCAGGATTTAGGCCTTCACAACATACTTCATATGAAATAATGATGAAATGATGTTTATCCACATTAGCCTAGAATATTGTCCTTATAAATTTTACTCTTTTTTTGTTACCACAAACATTTGAATGTCTCGACTGAAAATAATGATTTTGAAGAGCATTCCCAGTTGTTGATTTGTTCATATTCCTATTGACATGTATGTTGGTATTGAAGATTTAAGTTTGTATTTACAAGGTTGCATACAGAATCATTCGGTGTATTTGAAGAGCAATCTGCCTATTTTAGCCTCGACATGTTTTTGTGCATTTGCTAAATATAGTTTAAAAAGATGGTGTGCTTTTAAAGATATCATTTTTCTTCCGAAATGTATCACTTGGGTTTGTTTACCTATTCATTCCAAACTACACTTTGCATTATATTTGCAGTACTTCATTTGCAATGCTCCAATTCCCCGCAAAAAGATAAAATCATACAGCTTGAATGTCAATCTCATCTCACCACCTACGCTGGAAGATTTGAATTGTAAGGTTTTCATGTGTCATTAGTGGCTGCTCCGTTTATAGATTGGCCCCTAAGAAGAAAATTAGGACAGCGTAATGAGCAAAGCATCGTATGTCTCGCAGGTTTTATCAGCATGTGAAAAATGGTTCCTGTCAAACAGTGATTGTGCAAGTTTTGCTTGATCAGTGCCTTATAAAAAAATACCATGGTAATACTACGTATTTCATGGTATTACCGCCATAATACCACGAAAACATGGTAAATCCGTGGTACACATCGTATTGCCACAGTATTACTACGAAAAACATTGTATATTCATAGTATTTGCATCGTGTACCATGAAAAGCATGGTACATTCATAGTATTTTCATCTTGACAATGGGTAACGCGGTAAATTCATGGTACTTTCACAGTAATACCGTCCCAATTTACCGCGGTATTACCATGGTATTACCATGGTACTTTTTTGTTAACACTGTGCAGATGTTTATGTTTAGGGTACAAAAACATAAGCATTTTTAGGAGATGATATTGAGTTGAGAAAAAAAATATGAATATTCTGTTCATCGTTAAGTATTGTAGATTTATTTTTAGTTTGTTAACTATCAAGTTCAGAATATAATAATCTTGTTAATACAGGTACATGTACACCTACCTTAACAATGATTCTCTTCATTGAAAGAATTAAAAATAGCTTTAAAAATATGGAGTTTGAGTGCTGTGAAAGTATAGAAATGCATTAAAATAGATGTAGATTGCTTGACGTATATTTGTGTGCATAAATTGAGCTGTTTTTAGTTTTATATTTGTTATGATTTGCAGAAGTACTTTGATGCTATGTTGGATGTGCGTCTTGAATTTGTTGAAAAGTGATAAAACCTTGTCCTCTTTTTTTTTTTTTTAATTTGCCAGCTTTCTAGTTTTCCTATTGTGTGTGGTGTGATGCGAGTTGCTAAAATTAGATGGTAGACCATTTCACAATTGTATTCAAATTGCATGCATGTCTAGGCTTCTGCAGACGTGGCTGTGCTGATTTCACAAATGCAATTAATGGCTAAGAATCCAAGAATTAAAGAGGTGTGGGCACATGAAAATACTGATGGTAAATGTTACATTTTGCACTGCATATTGCCAAACTGTGCAGCCTTTTAAAGCATACCATGTAGTACGTGCTATACTTGATTTTCATCTGTTCCAAACTGATGCATTTCACATGCTTAGGATGAAATGCAAATTGAGCACACACACACTTTTAAATTATTTTTCATCCATTTCTACTTTAGGCCAATTTTTATTCCCCCATAAGAGGCATAATTTATATTCAAATGTAGTTTCTCTGTACATGTAAGACCAGACACATCAATTTTGCAAGTGGTCTTGTTTCTTGCTGCAAAATAATTGAACCACAATAATGAGTTTTTGCATACTTTAAATTTCTGGTTCTGCAGAAAGTATTTGGCACCGCGTAGGAGTGCTATAGGGTAGAGCTTCATAATACAGGCTATATTTATATTTGTGACTGAATTAAGCTGTGTTGTTCAGCTGCTTAAACATGCTTTCATTTGCAAACATTTGTGAAATACAGCAGTGAAAAGTGGTGTATCGTTTAACTTCACAGCATTGTATTTATTTTGCTGTTTGAATTTGCATGGCATCCAAGGGGCTAATCTGAAGCAAGAGGGTGGAGAAAATCTTTTTTCCTGGAAGATAGGAGCCCCCCCCCCCCCCCCCCCTCCCCCTTCCAGAATTTGAAACAACAAAAATTTGTGTCAATACTTTCAGTGATATTGATGAGATGCAGAAGTTTGGAATTTAAGCTTATAATCTGTTTGGAACTTGTTCCCAACCTTGCCAGCCCCCCTCCCCCCCTCCCCCCCCCCCCCCTTCTGCATGTCATATTTGTAGTTTGACCCAGTGCCCTCTATTTTTTTTCTGTGGCAACCAGTTGTTCTTGTTTTAAATGTGCTGTATCCCTTCAACCCTGCTTCTTCGATGTATAGGCGTCGTTCTGATTCTTTCATCTCAAGATTAAGGAATGGAAAAAGGAAACCGTGAGTATATCCAAACTTTTGGAAGTAATATTTGGGTTACGGGGATACAGATTCTTTACAGATATTTTTGTTTCTTTGGTGAAGGTGTCCTGATTCAACCGTTTCTGGCTTTTTTTGAAGATGGTGGTAGGGGGCTCTTTTTAGATTTTTCGAGTCAATTCAATTATTTTGTCACTCAGATTCATTTACCTGGCTGCATTCAAATGATGCAATTATCACTCTCAAGCGAATTCAATGCATGAAATTAAGAATCTGAGCAAGCCATTTAAATTCAAATCTAGGCAAGCAAATCCATGAATGTGCATTCCATTCTAGATTTGGGCACTTTTATTTTCAATATTCACCTACTCAAGTAAACAGATGACAGCTGTGATGAATATGAATAGTCATTGCTTTAAAAACATGCTTGCCATTTTAAATGAAACAATTTTAGATGTGAATGATGATTCACCTCAATGAAATGCCCTGAATATGAATTTGGGTGACAGAATAATTAAACCTATATTAAGTTGAGAAATATGCTCCCCCTTCTCTCTTAAATCTCCCTCCCCCCCCCCCCCATGGATTGGGTCTTTGCATGAAAAGATGATGATATAGGAATTGATGATGGTTATGGCCATTTCATCTTGCTCCCTTTGAGAATTCACTGTTTTTTTTTTTCATTCGTTTTGTTTGGAATATTGGGCAAAGGTGAAGGAATTACTAATCATATTTATTTATATTGAAGAATTTCTAATTGTATAGAGCAGTTATGCATAATCTAATCACCCTCAAATGATATAGTTGAAAGTGGAAATATATATCCTTTCTGAAATTGCTGCCTTTTATTGCTCACAAATGTAGTATAGATGTATTTGCACAAACTTTACGATTGACCACACGCATGTTTGTTTTCACTTCAGTAACACTTACACCCAGGGCCAAACATATATTTGCTCGTCTATATTGCACATTGCTGGAAGATTAGTGCACTAATCATTTGATGCATACATGAACTAACTAACTGCTCTCCGTAATCTCTTAAGATTATTATTATGAATGTGGGTTAGTTTAGATTATCTTGTACTATAAACTTCCAAAGTTTATCTCTGTCAGTGTCATATGCATAGTTAAAATGCAGACACTATGTAATGAGTTTCTCCAAATAATGTCTTAATCGGTTTGAGAATTCCTCTTTGTTAATCAGGTTATAAAGATTACTAGCAAAGAAAAAAGGAATATTTTTTCATCTGCTGATGAAGTACATCACAGTGAGACATAATGTAGAATATATTTACTTATAAACCTAATCGCATACATCATATGTGTCACAAGATCACTGTGTCGGTCAGTACAAAGTGGATTAATTCATACTTTCTGATACAAGCAAACTGTTAGAAATACTGTTTAATCAATGCTATGCTGTAGATACCAAATATGGCTTTGAAAACTTCAAATATACACTGCATTATACTGTACATGTTAGCTTGCTTTGACTGTGCATTTGCATAATACAGCCCTGGAAAAAAAAATTATTAGACCAAGCTTCTGTAATAAGGGTACTATAATATGCATACAAAATTATAAAAATGATTTGTCTTTGTAATTTACTGCAATAAATCATATATACCTACCTATTATGCCTGTAGTCTTGACTACGGGACCCCTTCGAGAATTTAACACACATGAGTCACAATATTGTGCGCACCCCCCGTAATCCTATTGTCCCCACCCCCCGTAATCCTATTGTCCCCTTCGCCACTCACGCGCGTCAACACGCTACGGCTATCTTCCTCTTTCTTGCTCGCCCCCGACGAGATAGGACGTATAGTCACAGCGCTCCTGAAATCAGGTCGTATAGTATCCTTTAGGTGCGCTTTTTCGCACATTTAAAGCACTTTTAGGTACCTATATTCGCTTAGATTATAGTACTGTGTGTTTAGTAGTCACTTTTGCCGATTGCAAGGGATTTTTGATATCCTTTTCTTGGCATTTCTTTTTCCCTTTCATGCCAGCCCCACGTAGATATTTCTGCGTGTTTGCGGGTGTTTCTGTTTGTCACCGAGCCTTTGGGTTCGGTGTTTGTTTTTACGGTTTTTTGGCTGTGAAAATCTTTTGTGCGTATCTCCCAAATAAATTTTACTCTTATTTTACTGCATTCAGTTGAAGTATTTCTTATTTCGAAAAGTATACTTTATTGTCTGTTTTATTGCAGTGGTATGGATTCGGAAGAAGAAGCAGCTAGGTCAAGGAGACCTCCTTCTTCCGAAGAGTCGTCTAGCAAGACGACTCGGCCTTCCAGAACTCTCCCGAGTACTTCGGTACATGGGGGAGGGAGGAGGGCTAAGGGTAAGTTGCCTAGTGGTGTTTCCTTGCAGAGTTTGCCAGTCTCGGAGCTTGCGGCTTCAGGACGGGTGGCGTTAACTGAGTCGGGATTGTCAACTCCGAAGCCCGTGGTTTCGGGGTGGGTGGCGTCAGATTCTAGTGGTTTGGATATCTAACGAATCCAATCCCCCGGTCGCTGAGACCAGAGGGGGGCGGTTGTTTCCCGTACGGTAGCGTTCACTCGCTCTGATCCGTTAGGGGAGACGCGCCCCACTACTGCAGGGCAACCCACAGGCTTAGTCCATGTTGGTCTGGGTTCTCAAACCCTAGCCCCCGGCAAACGCCATATGGGGGAACGAGTACTTCCTGGGCTGTCTACATTGCCAGCTAATGGGAATGGTCGAGCTAACAATTATGGACGCTCTTCGGAGCAACAGGTGTTTTCACCTGAGTGCGTGACTACTAGTGCTCCCCTATTGCCGCTTTCTAGCGGTCCAATAGCGGGTTCACACGCCTTTAGTAGTCATCGGGCACATACCGAGTCATCTCGGTCTGCCCCCGCACTGGGAGCTTTTAGCTCCCAACCCATGGCTACTGCATCTTCTTGCTTAGCCAATATGGGTGATTTGGGCGATTCTCTAGGCTTCGGAGATCCGAACGAATCCGATTAAGCGTTCTAAGAAAAGGGTTTCGGCTACGACTCTTGTCGAGCCAGCCAAGAAAAAGGCCAAGAAGAAGGCAAAAAGTGGCAAGGCTTTGCCGGCCTCTTGCCCGTCTGGCCTGGCTAACCCAGCTAGCTCCTCTCAAGCTGACATGTTCAGCATGATGCGGGCTTTTGTTCAGAATCAGGGTTGGTCCTTTGTACCGGCTACTTCAACCCTGACTTCTGTCCCTATTCAGGGGTTTCGCTTTGAGTCTAATCAGCCTTTTGTGATTGATTCGTCTTTGTCTGAGTCGGATTCGCATGTGCCTCCTATTCCCGCGGCCCTTGGGGCGCCGCCGGGCGAGGAGACTTTTGTTGAACCATGCGGGGCTCTGCCTGCTGAGGCCTTTGTTAGCGTTCCTTTGTCTCATTCCACTCGGGTGGAACCAGATTTGGAGGTGGCCTCTCAAGCTTCGGTTTCTGAATCGCTTGGGCAGGCGGAGTCTCAATCGCTCGCCCTCTGTGGGGTGGAAGCGATTGCTTTGTTGTCCAGATATCTCCCTGAATTTCAGTCAACCCGCGCGCAGGGTTTGACTTCGCGTTGGACTGGCCCATGGCTGTTGCATCTTCTTGCTCAGCCGATATCTTCTTGCTCAGCCGATATGGGTAATTGGTGCGCGTCTTTGGGTTCAATACCCTCAGCGCACTTCTCCCATAAGGGTTCGGTTCGTGTTCCCGAAGGGCTTCGGGGGATCCGAACGAAACCAAATAAACGCTCTGAAAAGCGGGTTTCGACTTAGGCTCTTTTTGGGCCAATCAGAAGCCTAGGGAAGGGGCTAAAAGAGGCAAGGCTTTGCCTGCCTCTTGCCCATCGGGTTTAGCTAACCCTCCGGTCTCTCAAGCTGAGATGTTCGGTGTGAGATGGGCTTTGCCCAGACTCAGGGTTGGTCCCTTGTACCAGGCATCACATCCCCTGCTTTTGTTCCTTTTTTGAGTCGGACATCGAGATTAATTAGCCTTTTATGGTTTATTCTTCTTTGTCTGTGATGGGATCACATGCGCCTCCTATTCTCGCAGCCTCGGGGCTCCGTCGGGTGAGGAGGCTTATGGCGGTTCATGCGTGAATCCGACTGTTTCGGCCTTTGTTCGTGATCTTTTGTCACGATCATTTCAGGCGGAACCAAGTTTGGAAGCGGCCTCTCAAGCTTCGGTTTCCGAATCGCTGGGGCAGGCAGAGCCTTAGTCGCTCTCCCTTTGTGGGGTAGAAGCGATTGCTTTGTTCTAAACTTTCCCTGACTTTCAGTCAGCCCGCGCGCAGGGTTCGACTTTGCTTGGGTTCAGGCAGCGGGATTCCTCCGAGGGTATTTCTCTTGCGGAGGATTTCAAGCTGGTTTATGGACGCATTGAAGCGGCGCTTCTTTTAAGCGTCATGTTTGGTTTGCAGTGGTCATAGTTTCCACTGCAGCTGCCTCGGTCATGTACCGTCGCAGAGTCTTGTTTCTTACGGCCCTTTGGGTTAAGGAGTCGGACATCGCACTGCTTCTTTCGGATGTTCCGTCTCGGGTCCTTTGCTTTTGGCGATGCGCGATAACAGGTCTCTGTCTTGTTTACATGCTCATCCTAAGTCGATGCGAGCCTCTGTCCGCGTCTTGGTTGGTGGCTGTCTTCGTTCCTTTCTTCCCGCTTGGGAGGCCATCTCCGGGGACGCTTTTGTTCTCTTTGGCGGACGAGACGGATTCTTCATAGATCTGTCCGTCCCGCTCCCCGGAGGGGCTATAGGAACTCGGTCACCTCACAGGCCCTAGCTCGCTCTCGTGCCTCATCAGAGATTGAATCTCTGTTGAAGAAGTGGGCTATAGAAAGGGTAAGAGACTGGCTGTCTTTTTCCCTTTCTCCGACTTTTGTTATTCCCAAGCGCTCGGGAAAACTTCAGTACATTTTCGGATGGAGACTCTCGCCTCCATTCTCCTGTTGATCAAGAGGAAGGACTACGCGGTCTTGATAGTTTTCGAAGATGCGTATTTCCACTTTCCCATTCATCGCGCTTCGCGCGATCTTCTGGGGTTTTTCCTTCCTCTCAGAGACTTATCGCTTTCGCACTCTTCCCTTCGGGCTGCGCCCAGTCCCTCGGGTTCTTACTCAGGTTGTAGCCGTGCTGGCAGCCTCTCTGAGGCGACGCGGCCTTCGGCTATTTTTGCTACCTGGACGATTGGCTTCTCCTGGCGGAGTCGCGCGATTGTTTGTTGAACGAGACTCGTTTGCTCGTCAATCTTACTCAAGACTTGGGTTTCCTAATATTTTGGGAAAAGTCAGAGTTAGTTCCTACTTGCAGCCCAGTTTTTCTGGGGGCTGTGTTGGACATTTGGAATCAGTTGGCTCGGCCCAGTCGAGACAGGTTTCTCAACATTGTCTCGGCAGCTCGCAAACTCATGCTGGCCAGAAAGGTTCTTGCGCGAGGCAAGTCCTTCCGTACCCCCCCCCCTTCCGTTGATCTTGGTTTCGACGGACGCCTCTCGGTTGGGGTGGGGAGGACATTGCAATGGCAGTGCGGTCGCGGGGGATTGGTCTCATCTTGGGACTCTTCCCCATATTTAATGTCCTGGAGTTTTTGGCAGTTCTTTTAACCCTGCTTCATTTCAGAAGTCGACTTTTCAGTCGTTCAGTTCTGATCCTCACGGACAATGTCACTGTGGCCGCATTTGCAGTTACCTGGATCCACTGGAAGTGGATCTTTTTGCGTCGGTTCTGAACCACCTACTTCCGATATATTGCTCCTGTGCGCGCGATTGGGGAGCTTGGGCTCTCAATGCTTTCTCTCTCAGTTGGGAGAATCTTCGAGGATTTGCCTTTCCTCCCTTCCAGCTGATTCCGCGAGTCTTGCGGAAGATCAGGGAAGATCGGGCTCGGGTGCTTGTGATAGCTCCCTTTTGGCCCAGGAGGAGTTGGTTCCGGAGCTAATGAGCCTTCTGGCGGCTCAACCGTTCCTCCTTCCGTTAAGAGTGGATCTGGTGTTGCAGCCCCTCTCGGGGATTCTTCACCACAATCCAGAGTCCCTTCATTTGACTGCTTGGCCCTTGTCGGGGAATCTGCAAGACAGTCGGGTCTCTGCGATAGAGCCGCGGAATTTTTATTGTCCAGTCGTAGAGTTTCTACTAGGGAGATTTATAATTCCCGTCTTTCGGTCTTTTTCCTTTGGCGTAAAGAGCGAAATCAAACCCCTTATCGGCTCCTATTGGTTCAATTGCGGATTTTCTAATCTCGCTATTTGACAAAGGGAGATCCATCTCTGCTATCTGAGGCTACCGTTCGGAACGATCGGGGCCATTCATTCGGGTTTCTCAGATGGTTCGGGGATTTCCAATTCCCCGCTGTTAAGTGGTGTGATTCGGTCGTTCTTTTTGAAGCGACCTCCTTGTTCTAGGTTAGTGCCGTCTTGGAGTCTGCCTAAGGTCCTGGAGGCCTTGGCGAAACCTCTTTTCGAACCGTTAGGTGAAGCTCGCTTCATCATCTTACGGTTAAGACGCTCTTTTTGGTAGCTTTTGCCTCTGGGCAGAGGCGCAGTACTCTTCATGCTCTCTGCCTTACTCCTGGTCATGTTCGCTGGGAGAGAAAAGGCGTTAGTTTGATTCCTAAGGCTTCTTTTATTGCCGAGAATCAGACAGCTGCCTCTGGCCCTGTTGAGATTTTTCTTTGTCTGCTTTCTGGGTTTTCGTCAGTGCGCGAGGACAAAGTGGCTCTCAATTGGTATTTTAATAAGACTAAGTCTTATCGTAAGGATGATCAGTTGTTCCTGATCACTAGAGAGCCTTTTTCTCCTGCTTCTCTTGATTCCATTTCTAGATGGATTGTCGAGGCTGTTAGGGCTGCTGGCACAGGGGCTCTTTTTTCCGACAGTAAGCCTCGTGCTCATGACACTCGTAGTGTCAGCACTTCTTGGGCTCTGTTTCAAGGTGTGGCGCTTGATGATATTTTGAAGGCTGCTTATTGGCGTTCGCCCAATTCCTTCATTTCTTGCTACCTTAGGGATGTTCCCGCAGGTGAGGCTATGTTTGCGTCAGCCACCTTGAAGGCCGCTGTGTCTTTGTATTCTTCGCTGTAATCCTATTCCCTTCTGCTTGAAACATGCCTCCCGGTCTTTGAGTTGGCGCTGGTCTGGCATAATAGGTAGGTATATATGATTTATTGCAGTAAATTTGTAAAATCAGCACTGATTTTCTTATTTACTATATAAATCTATATACCTACCTATGACCCTCCCTCCTTCCCCTCACCTTGCAAGCAACATGTTTCTACTTGGGATTGCTCGCAAAAGAGGAAGATGGCCGTAGCGTGTTGACGCGCGTGAGTGGCGAAGGGGACAATAGGATTACGGGGGGTGCGCACAATATTGTGACTCATTTGTGTTAAATTCTCGAAGGGGTCCCGTAGTCAAGACTACAGGCATAATAGGTAGGTATATAGATTTATATAGTAAATAAGAAAATCAGTGCTGATTTTACAATTTCATTGAATGAACTTTGCTTTTATGATATTTTATTTCCTTCTTACCACAAAAATAACACTATCAGTAACCATTCTTGGTCTATGGCTGTATATTCTTGCATTCACTGTATAGATGTTGCATTTCATTTCTTGCAGAAAATGATATAGAAAAATACTCCAAATTAGTTATTTGCCAATATACCTGGCTTTAGTGCTCTTTTGTGCTCTGTCAGAATAATGCATTATTTATGATGCTTAAAAGTACATTTTAGCTTTATACCAGTGTTCGTCTTTGCCTGTTGGATGTCTTAATAGTTTGCTTCAGAATTTTTTGTCAGGAGGTATCCATGTCTTCAGATTTCTTGGCTTCTTTAAAGGAATTTTGTAACCTTATCCCTACAATGATCATTCATCGCAATATTTTCTTTATAAATATTCCTGCCAACAGAAATTTACCTGAGCCCATATTCATAAAACTTTACTAGGCCCCATATTCATAAAACTAGGCCTAGTTGGCAAATAAGCTAAGTACTGTAGCCTATGCAATTAGTTGACAACTATCTTAGTATAAAGTTTTTATGAATATGGGCCAGATCTTCATCGCTTTTGCATGAATTTTGGAGCCCGTAAATGTCCACCACACATGTAATGGCTTTGACTAATTCTCTCAGTGAAATTGTGTTTTACGGGCATCTGATGAAAGTAAACTGATCAAATTATTAGCATTGTCAATAATTAAACAAACAATAATACTGGGATATTAGTCTGCATTTTTCATACGCTGAGGCCAAGCAACACGGTCTTGTTGAGAGCATGCATAAAAAAATCTGATCCCACCTGGAAACAAGACTTGAGCTGTAGAACTCACATTGTGTTACTGTACGGAAATGGGGATGTGGAATTACAATACTAATAGTATAAAAACTGCTATAAACCAGTGAGTGTAGAATTATCATATCAGGGCCCTATAACACAATAAAGGCTTAGCAATTGGTCAGATGACCAATCAGTCAATCATATGATTGATTTTTTGCGTTCAATTGCATATACAATGACATAGCGATCGATTGCCAAAATAACATATTTTTTTACGTGGTCCAGGTGTTTTTAAATGTCAATACCCTTCATTTTAGTGGCTAAAATAACTTCAGTTTGCGTTAATTCACACTTCATAAGGTCAGTAAATGTTGATTGTCCAATACTCGTCACCCCTCTGCCCTATTAAATCAATATTTATGTTTGTAGTGTGCAGGTGAGCTCTTCAATTATTGTGTGATGTAGGATATAAACACATAGTTCATAGACCATTGTGTTAAAAACAGTCTGCCTCCACCCCTGTAAAATTCAGTAATAAGTAGATAGAGCTATACATGTATAATGTCATTGATTCATGTTTTGTGAAACTTGAGGTTGATGAAGCTTTTCTAGAAATATTAAATCATACTTTAACGTTTTGTATTCTATTAACCCGATGACTACCGAGTTCTCCCACCCCCATAGGCTTAATACAGGGACCACCCGGTTCCCGTAGACAAAGGGTTAATAATCCTGTTGAACGGTCTACAGTCAGGTTTAACAAATGGAAAACTTAGAAATGGGTTTAAGTTTAGCAGAATATGTGCCAAAGAATAATGTATTCTTCTCAACCCTTGATATGATCTTTACTTAAAAGCCAACCAAGTTATACTTAGCAGAATTTTATCATATCCTACAATGCTGGTATTGTTCACTTGTCATCACCATATGTAAAAAAAAATAAATAAAAAATATCAGGGTCAGTAAATTTATAAGTGGAATGAAAAACAAGTGCAATTTTTATTGGCAATTTCAATCAAATTAATCAAATGAATGAATTTAAATCACTGGTATTTATGTCATAATCAGTATTGATTTCTACCGATCCTAACATGTATTATACAATGCTATCTATTTCCATGAGTTTCATTAGATAACATTTATTTCTTTGTAACCTTCTGCAAATCCATTATGTATAAATGAATCTCCACATTGAGATGATTAAAACTGCTATGCAATGAGCCCACCAGTATGTTTTGATAATAAATGATTGCTTTTCACTTTATATTTATGCTTCTGTTGTATTTATGCATGTACTTGACGATTATTGATATAGAGCTGCCAACCATTCCGTTTTTGACAGAATTATTACCACTTTTTAACCAATATTACGGCATTCCGTTTTTCTTCATGAAATACGTTTTTTTCTGTTTTTTAAGTGTTTGCGTGTGTTCTGTGTACTAGTACACGAAAATACAGTGTTGTCTATGACTTCCGGGTTTGAGCTATCGATACACGTAATGTTACAGTCCCACCGACGAAACCGACCCCAAACTGACCGATGGTATGTACATGTACAGTATATCATTGAAATAACGCAAGTTTCGATCGCTCTTCCGTCGTGTGACTGGGTCGTGTGACTGCGAAAACATGTTTTATTCGCATGCAGCGGTGCCCATGTAGCGTGCGACCCATGCAAAACGCATGTAAGCACAGCACCGATCTCTATATGTGGACAATGTATTACCGCTTGCTGAACTGCGCACGGCCTTTGACACGATCGTGGATTTAACGGAATTATTTCGCGAAACTGGAGAGGATTTGATCAAGATTAGTGGAAAACGGTCACAGAAGTTTAAAGAGGAGTACAAACAACGATTTCCTGTCATAAAGCCAATCACAAAAGGCGTTGAATTTGCATTTTGCATGTGTAAGTTCTCATTTAGATTTTCAAAAAAAAAAAAAAAAATGAAATCCAAAATCTAAAGTAAAGCATTTTTATCAAAACCAGTGCGGTGTAGCAGGTCATGCAATATTCCTGACACTTGTATAATTTTCCTTCTAGTTCTATTACATGTACATGTATATGTTTTTGAAAATTTCTAGTTCTATTACATGTACATTTATGTTTTTGAAAATCAACCTTGGACTCTGTCTCTGGAGTTGGAGATGCTGATTTAATGGCCTCTAAATAATGCCCCTCCAATCCTCCATAGTGCTATTTTCTCAGTTTCAAGGGGACGTTGCCCCCTTGAGACTCCCATCAGGGCGCTGCCCTTGAACCCCCCCCCCCCCCCAAGTAATGCGTGACTGTGAGCACACATCAAAGGGAAAAATGTGACGAGACATTTCAGCATAAGAAATGAGCATTATTTCTGCAATGGAAGTATGTCGCGCGAGGTTTTAAGTTTTGTTTGAAGGTATTCCTTTTTTTTGCTGTAAATTCCTTTTTTTGGCCATCATGATTCCTTTTTTTGGCCATCATGATTCCTTTTTTTGGTTGCACAAGGTTGGCAGCTCTCTTGATATGGAAAGTTGGGGGGAAATGATAGCAAAAAATGACGCTTCAGAACAATTCAAATTTCATCATGACGTCTGCGTTTACGTCACTCGCTGATGTCTGCTGCTGTGTATCAATCATACTTGATGCTAATTAAGATCCGCAGATAAAAAAATGATGACCCCTTTTGTGATAATGTTATTGATTTGGTTTCTGAAAATATTGATCATTGTCATTGATTAGAGATTCCTGTGAATCCTATTTTTGTACAGGTTTTCTGAATTGTGATATGTTTACACATATATTGTTTTTTCATATTTGTAAATGTATTCACAGTATGGTGTATGTTGTGTGTATACATGTATGTCCATGTACATGTTGCGACTGTACTAACCCCACGTCTTGTTCTGCATAACTTCAATAGAAAGACTGTTTCAAAAAGAGTAAATCATATTTAAAAAGCATTGTTTCTATACTTTATTATAAGATGATTTTTATTGTCTAATATTTTGATTTTAGTATTTTAGTAACGTATGACAGGTACATGTACATGTAGTAAGGTAGTTAACTGAACTGCATAGTAGTAGCTATGTCATCAAAAGCTAATTAGTATGAGTTATCTTTCATTCATTTATTAATCAATCATGAAATTCTATAGGAATTTCTATAATCAATAAAGCATAGAAATTGGTCCATTCTCTTGTTTTTCCTCTTTTTTTTCCTCTTTTTTTTCCTTCCGATGCTTGTACATGTATCTTTGAGCTTTTATTTTCTTTTTATTTTATTTCTCTTGTTTGATACATCAAGATGTTATTTTCATACTAGTATAGAACATCTCAAATTTATTTCCCAATCGATTTAAAAAAATGAAAATGCATTTCATTTCTTAATCTTCATGCATGTATTGAAATCTTGTTACTTTTTCCTCCTTATTTTGTTTCTAGTTACTCTGGCAAATTGTGTTTTATGCAGTTTTTGCATGTTTGGACATCACCTCATTACACCCATCACAAAAGATGATAATTTCACATTGTAGTGGATGTTTAATTTGGATTAGTTTGCTGCTTCTCTCAGTAAGAATAGTGAATAATGCATTTCAACCTTATCTACCACTTTCCACTAGGACTTCAATCAGATTGATCCTCTTCGATAAATGAAATATGCCCATTAATAACTCCTTTTCAGACCGCTTGAAGTTTATGAAAAAACTCAGGGCCATCTATGAAGTACATGTATATTGCACTTCATATTTGTGTATCTTATAAGATACAGATAAATGCTTGCTCTAAAGACAGGTTAACATGAGGCATCATTTTGATTGCATCAGTGCCCGCGCTAAGTGAGCCAGCGATGGCAGTTAACCCGTACGCCGGTTATTAAAAGTATTGCGGCACTTTTTATTTTGCAGTCGCAAGCAGTTTGTTAGACGATATCACTCTTTTGTGATGCGCAAAAGACAAGGCACCGACAAGGTTCTAAATGATGCCTCTTATGAGCCAGGCTTTAGGGCCTTTTTTCAACCCATTTACAATTCATTTTAATATACATGTACATAAAATGGTTATATTCTACCATGGCAGTTATGTTCATTCTTTCGAGAAAATTGACCACATTTTGTGGTTTGGGTCAGTAACTTTTGATTCAGAGCTCTAAAAATATACCAGATACATGAGTAGAAAGAGCAAATATTTCTGCACACACTGTTTCCATTTTTGTTGCATGACCATATTTGTGTTTGATGCAAGAAATTTTGAAAAGGAGAATAAGCTTCAGAATTCTCAAATTGGCAGCACATTGAGACGTTCAAAATCACTGTATTTTATCAACGTTTCGAAAAAGTTTCTATGTATACTATTTTCAGACATTGCATCTTATTAGAACCATGTAGCACTAAAAGAAAAATATTTTTGTTGCCAATTTGAAGAACAAAATGTGATAAATTTAACCCTTGAAAAATTCCTGTCATGAAAGAGTTAAGGTGGTTTATCATGTCATGTGAGTGAGGCCAACTGATCTCACGTTTGTTCTTTTGCTTCAGTAATGCTACCATATTAGTGGCGGATCCAGGAGGGGCACAGGGGGCATGTCCCCCCCCCCCCCCCCCACTGAGCGAATTTTGAAGGTCTGGCGGAAAAAAATTTATGTTGACACCCCCCCCCCCCCACTAAGCGACTTTTCAAGAAGCTGGCAAAACCAACAATTGATAAACCTTCATGCCCCCCACCCCCCCCCCCCCCCCCCCCGGTCATGAAATCCTGGATCCGCCACTGCATATATTCATTAAGTTGACCTTTGTCATAAGCAAAGTGCATGCAAAAAAAAAAAGGACACTCTCTATTTTATCCTCCTCATCGCCATTACCACCTAATTTGATAGCTTTAACCTTTCCAAGATAGTACTAATCTTCATTCATATGAACTCTATGACACTTATCATATTTGTTGAGAGGGGAGAGTGGACGAGAGCACTTATATTGAAGGAGCTGTTGATAATGCAATTCTAGTGGCCAGATATGATAGGAATTAGTAAGTAGAGCCTGATCGGTTAGTCACTGACGGGCATTTGACAAATTTTGACAGTTTGAAGGCATGTAGAAAATAAGTATTTAATTGAAGAGAGCTGTTTTATGTTTCATTGTGAAGGGCATCACTGAAGGAGTTGACATTTCATAAACTTTGGTTGCCATGGTCACCTACTAAAATTATAATCCATAAAATACTCATTGTCACGGAAGGACAAATCTTAACCGATCAGACTCAGCTAGTACCTCTTTGATCTGGGGCGATTCCAGGATTCTGTCAACGGGGGCGGGGGTGCAGTTCTGAAAAATTGCTAGATCACAGGTGCAAGTTTTTTGTTGTGTACTAAAGGTACCGTATGCTAGTTGAGTTTGAAAAGGATCAAAGCATAATGTGCCTAAGCCCTAAGGAATGAAGTAAATTCTGTAATAAGTAATAAATGTCCAATTTCCCTTTTTAATGTTTGAGATACCGGTATCGGTCTCTCAGGTTTCTTATTGGACAAAGCTATGTCATTAATGATTTTTTTTTCATTATATCATTTCACATGTTTTAACTAATATAGTAAAACCCAAATGTAAAGACCACTCAAGGGAGACAAGAAAAGCAGTCTTTTTGAGCAGGTGGTCTTTATGTACAGGTTGATTTAATACATGTTTTAATTATGAGAAACACTTTCTCAGGGAAACAAAAATTGTGGTCTTTCTATACAGGTGGTCGCTAAAGCAGGTATGACTGTATCAGAAATATTTTTTTCTTTTCTATCAACCCCCCCCCCCCCCCTTCTGTACAGTATCTATTGGGACTATGCGGTCACAGTAAACGTGGAGGATATTGTCTATCTACATTGTCACCAACAACGTGAGTATCAATCATTTAGATCAATAGGACCAATTTTGTACATAACTGTAGAGTTCATTTCCAAAATCTACTATATCCATTTTCATCAAAATTAACATTTTGTGACAAATGTACTCATTCCCATTAGCTGACATGTATACTTGTATGAATGTTAACAAATCAAGCCCACAAAAAAAATGGTAAATGATGCTTGCATTTATGATAAATCAATTAATTTATCAGGATATAGGTGAAGGTGAAAAATCTATTTTGTTGTACTTGATTTTTATAAAGCGTTATTTGAAGAAAAAAAAATTAAATGACTCTAATTTCACATTCTGTCGATGTCCTATTGAAAGAAAGTATAAGAAAATTTGACTGAAGTCCAAACGTTGAAAAATGGAATACACTGATTTGTTTATTGTAGCATTTCTTTTGTCTGAAATCCTCTTCCATTTTACATAACAACCAATATTTCTTGCAAAACTTTCTTTTCGGAGCAATCTCAAAACATGTTTTGTTATCGAATCATGTTTGCCCTTTACAATATTTCCAAATGGAGAACCTAATGAGTTTGCAGACATGGCATATGACGTCTGTCCTATTTAATCTGTCGCTTTTCATTGATGAGGTCCTCTTGTTTTGCTAAAGAAACATTCTTACCCAATATTTTACATGATTTTTTTTTCCTTTTAATTATTTTAAGGGCAATCCAACATTGGTAATAAGATGATTTGCATGAAAGCAGAAAAATAGGAAAAACAGAATGGTGAAAGTGTAAAGAATATAATTGGGAGATAGCATATTGTTATAGGTCCTCATGAAAGAAAAAGATCCTACTGAATAATATATTTTGAAAAAAAATGACATTTTAGCCATTTTGTGTGTTGGAGCAAATGGGGGAGTTGTCCACAACTACATCACAGTGACCTTACCTATTCGGCCAATTTGAAATTCTCATATGTATAGTGATTACAACATTTAAAAATTCATAACTTTCTTATTGCTTGTCCGATTTCGTACAAACTTTTCACCAATCTGGTTCTCTGATTTTTTCCTCTTTCTTTAGAGCAACTTGCCATTAAGGTTGGATTTCCCTTTAATATCATCTGCTTGTATTCAGGCCACAGTGAAATGTGTGATGTAAACGTCATCTGTCTGCTACATTTTTATTAAAAATGAAAGCCAGTTTGGCTTATTGAAGAAGAGTATTCGTGAGGTGACAGGGTATAGATTTAATCAAATGTCCTAATAGAAACATGTACATGCATTATAGAAACCAGATGTGATTGGTTTGTTTTGAAAAATGATAGATAAAGCAAAGCATTGCCCATGTTCATTTTGAATGCTAGAAGACTAATGTTGTAAATGTTATTCCATCCATAAAATGACATTTAAATAGGCATGCCAGTTTGCAGGCTCTATCATACATGTATGTCTCACATATTTTCATGCTTCATGCTATGCATAACAAATTTGGTTCTTACAAGCCAGGATGTATTTTTAGGCTCATTAGGTAAAACCAACTTGTCTCCATGTTCAAATTTCATATTTCTCTCTGTGACCCCCTCCCCCATATTTTTCCCTCCCTCTTTCTCCTTCTTCCCCCTTCCCTTTCTCTCTCTCTCTCTCTTTCTCTCTCCCTTTTCCCTCTTTCCCTCTCCCTTTTCCCTCTTTCCCTCTCCCTTTTCCCTCTTTCCCTCTCTTCCCTAACTTCCCCATCTTCCCTATCTCTTTTACCTCTTTCTCTCCCTCTCTCTAGTCTTCCCCCTCTCTTTCTCTCTCTCTGTCTCTTCCTGTCTCTCCTTCTCTTCCTGTCTCTCCTTGTCTCTCCTTGTCTCTCCTTGTCTCTCCTTGTCTCTCCTTCTTTTTCCCTCTTTCTCTCTTTCTCTTTCTGTCTTCTCTCTGCAGCGGACAGCGGGGGCACGCTAGTCCTTGTGGGGCAGGATGGGGTCCAGTACCCTCCCATCCACTTCCCCAAGGGGGGCCACCTCCTGGCCTTCCTCACCTGTCTGGAGAATGGTCTCTTACCCCGGGGCCAGCTGGACCCCCCTCTCTGGTCCCAGAGGGGCAAGGGTAAGGTGCTGCCTAAGCTGCGAAGGAAGAGTTCCAAGAGCTCCGGGTTGGGTGTGGCCTCCTCACAGGATGGAACGCAGATCTTTGAGGGGGACGAGGCGACAGACTATGTCTTCAGAATCATCACCAGCTTCAGGCCAGAGTTCAGTGAGTGCCTGGATTTGTAGAGTTGTGTTTTTGAGTGACTTCCATTATATTAGAATATATGCTTATGTAGTAAAAACATCTAGGGAACGGAGGACTTCTAGACTAGTCCTAAGGTGTAAATTGACAAATGATAGGTTTACAAATCATGACAAATACACAATACTTTCCAAATGGCTTTGATAATTGCAGTAGCAACTGTACTCTAAACAAAGCTGAAATAATACAATACCACCTTTAATATTACTACTTGAAGAGGTCCTAAATAAGCCAAAGTGCAATTCTGATGGAACTTGAGGATGATTATAACCTTGTATTACTAGTTCTGTGGCTCTGTACTTCCTCAAAGAAATGGTAAAATGCATATTACTCTGAGTGGTTGTGAAAAATACACCTGTAAAATGCACCAGAATCTTCTAGAAATAAACAGTTTTTTTGATTGTATATATTTTGAAGTATAAAACTGCTCACAAGATGGCGCAAGACTCAATATTTTTGCTGATTTACATACATTGTACATGTATATAGCATTTTAATATGTAGGGGTAGTTTTGGAACTAATAGAAAAGGCTTTATACACCAATGTATATACCCCAGTCACACTACCAAGCCAATTCCAAATCCACCAATAATCACAAAAATATTGGACATTCGGGGATAAAATGCAACTTTGGTTTTGATTTATTGTTGGTGTGACTGTAGGTGTGACTGAGTTCTCAGGGACTAAACGGTCAAATTTTTATTTTAAATGCTATCATGAATTAAGTATCTAATAAAAAAACTACAATTTTTTCTTTTCACATTCCCCATCTCCACTCCACCCCTAACAGTCCCTGAAGAAGCGAGCATCCTCCCCATCCGTAACGGAGGCAGCAAGCACCACACGGCGTTCCCCTGGTCGGCCCGGGACATGGGGCCGCGCCACGCCCTGATCCGGCAGCAGGAGGTTGTCCAGAGTCCCACCAGCTCCTCCCCATCCCCGGTCCAGCTACCCCCGGCCATCCCTTACTCACCGGTGTCGCCCACCTCGGCCGAGCTGGCTGCTATCACCAGCAGGTGGGACCAGTATCAAGGGTTAGGACCTGCTCTACAGCACCAACTACCACTCAGTTTGTTTGTCATCGTTGTCGTCACTGTGAAGATAGCATGCTCAGAATCTGTGTATCTTAGTTGTTTTTTGGTGTGTTTTATTTCTTGTATATAGTACACACACCATGCGACCTTTGACCTTCCTGCCTTGTCTGCCATTTTGCGCATATGTCCTACTGTCAAAACTAGATTGGTGAAGCTAAAGATCTGTTTTGCTGACCAGGCTCTGTAAAGAACTGGTCAGACCTCAACGATAATGATGAGATTTTCAGGAAAAGATAAAGTTAAGTTCTGGTCATGAGATTGAATTGTGAAACAGACTGTCTCAAAGCAATTGGGAAAGGCTGATTATACATAAGAATTGCTGGTGTATGCTGTCAGGTTTTGGAATCACCAAAATGATAAGAAATTGACTTAATCCTGCAGAGAGTCACATGCATTGCACACAGAAATGTGTATATGGGAATACACACAAATATCCGGCCCAAACATTTCAGCTGTTTCTTGTCATATTTTGAATGTGAGGGCATTTGAAGAGCAACCCTTTTCAGGGGACATATCTACTATGATAATCTTCCAAACTAAGAATGAGAAAGCTCACAAATTATTTTTGACCTTTCCCAGAACTCAAGCTGCCCTTTACAGGTACACTCTAAAGCAGCCCTACTATTAACATACACGAGTATACTCAAACGTACGCATAACACAGTAGGATGTCCGTTTAATTGAAAATCTTGTTATCGTTATCATTATCAGTGAGGTCTGACCACTCCTTACGGGGCAAACCCTTTTCTCAGTCTCAGGAGATATTGGCTATCAATCCTGGTTATCATTTTATTTTAATGCGACTATGCTCGGGACCTCTTTCATATTCATGGTAATGATGGTTCTACCAGTGAGCAACTGGAAGGCATGGGGTCAAAGGTCACATGGTCAGTCGCAGAGTGAGTTCATTTAGCATTAGCATAGTGACATAAACATGTAGATAGTAGGCCTGTTGATTAGCTTTGTGATTGAATGCAACTTACACTCTTATGCAATCGACTCTGATCCAATGAAAAAGGTTACATTTTTACACGCTATGGTTTACATGCTATATTTAGGCGTAAGTATTTTAGGCGTAAACTTTCAAATTGAATGGTAATCGCTGTTCCAACTAACCCAACAACAACAACAACCTGTATTTCCAAGGTGATTCTGACTTGGTTATATAACATGTAAAGATGTATCCTTCGAATTGCATATTTAGGTACCTTTAAAGCTTGATGGTGATATGCCATTGCTTATTAAACACCTTCAGTGCCGATGGCACGTATTTATGTGACAGGTAGACTTGTCATTTTCATTCGCCAATTGCTCAACCACAGGAGAGGTATATGGTGGTCAATGTATATCAAAATTTTAGCATAAATCAAGCATTCTAAATATATAATTATAATTATATGTTACCACCATAGACATTTCCAGTGAAAATTGCAGATTTTTAAAAAGATATTACCTTATTTCAACATTAAACAATAGTAAACAAATGAGAAACCAAAAAATAATGGACAAAAAAGAAACTCAAATGTAATTTTCAATAATTCTTATGCATAAAGTTGAGTAAAGTAATAATGTTTGGTATCATAAGAAATTGTAATGAATTTCCTACAAGTTATGTACACATTATGTTGTGAAATAATAAATTAATGAAGTGGAGATATTTGAAAAGTAAGCATTGATCACATTTTGGTAAAATTTTGAAAATAGCTAAAACCCTTGGCACCGTAAGAGTTAAGGGGTTGCATTTGATTGTAACTTGCATTTAATCTCTAGCATTTTTACGACACAGCCCTCTACACACGGTTCACATCAAAGTTCAGAGGCTTCGCTGGGGAGTAGTTCGCTATTTAACATGGCTTTTGCTAAACAGTCGGGTAACGTCGCGGCGCGTTGGTAGAAATTTTCGAACATTTTTCAGGAAGGTGTCTTCAAGGGGACAAATTGAAAAAGAGTCCATCTCGGTATGATTTTTCCCGTTTTCAGGCTAAAAACGACAAACAAGGGAATAAAGAAAACAATAGAAGGATAATGCAAAGAAAAACATGAACTATAAAGAGAGAATAGAAGGGTAGGAGGGATGGAAGAAAATATGATGAAAGGAAACAAAGAATACAACAAAAGGAAAGTTGGAAAGTAAAAATAAGTGGATAAAAACAAAGAATAACATAAAGAAAGATAGAGACATAAATGATAGAAGGATGAAGATATTAAGAGTAACATAAGGAAAGATAGAAGAGAAGATGATAATTTGAATAAAGGAATAACATAACGAAAGAAGAGATGAAGGAAAACAAAATGATAGGATAAAAAAAGTTTAACTTATATAAAGAAAGACAAAGAGAAATGATAGAAGGATTAAGATTAACGTGAGGAAGGTGGGGGAGAAAATGATAACAGGAAACAAAGAATATCATAACGAGAGGAAGGATGGAAAGATAATTGATAGAAGGATAAAAGCAAGAAATGACAAAGCGAGAGATAGAGAGAAAAATGATAAAAAGATAAATATAAACATGAAGAAAGGTGGAAGAGAAGATGATAAAAGGGAACAAAAAATAACAAAGTGAAGATGGAAAGCAATAAAAAAGAGGATAAAAAGAATAAATATAAACAGTAACATTATGAAAGATGGAAAACACAATGATAAAAGCAATAAAAGAATAATGTAATGAAAGGAAAGTTGGAAAGAAAAATTAATAAAAGGATTAAATATAACTGAATTAGTAATTACGCGATGCGTAATATATGTCCCCGCCAGAAGTGTAGATCTGTGGAATGGCTGTTAATTTATGTAATTTCTGATAGAACCTTGAAGATAAATGTGAGAAATGAATTATCAAATTAATGTTTTATGATTATAAATGCATTTTCTATTGATTTTGAATAAATTACAATAAATTTGCAAAATTAATGAATTTCAAAATTCTGTGTAGAGGTTTGACAGCCCCTACCCAGCCCTATCAGATAAAACAGATTCAAAATACGGTGTGAAATAGAGGAGAAGTAGCATTTTTGGTCGATTTTAAATAAATTTGCATAAATTTGCATAAATTTGCATAATTGATGAATTTCATGATTTTGTGTAGAAGTTTGGAAGCCCCCACTCAGCCCTATCAGATAAAACAATCAGAATCAAAATCGGCCAAGAAATGACGGAGAAGTAGCATTTTCTAACTTTTTGAGCACACACGGACGGACGGACACACTGATGGACGGACGGAGGGACGGAGGGACACACACACGCACGGAGTTCGTTTCATAGTCCCCTCGCGAACTTCGTTCGGCGGGGACAAAAAGAATAACACTACGAAAGATAGACTAAGGAATGATAGATGGATGAATATAAAGAGTAACATAAAAGATGGAAGAACAGATAAAAGGAATCACAGAATAACATAACGAAAGTAAAGATGGAAAGCAAAAAAAAAAAGTATCATTGGGAAAGAGGGAAGACAAGATGATACAAGGGATCAAAGAATAACATAATGAAAGGAAAGGTGGAAAGAAAAAAATTATAGGATAAAAAAATTTGCAGAAATCATCATAATTAATGTTTGAGACAGAGTTCCAAAATCCTGTGTAGAATTTCTATGTATATCACTTAGCTCTACTGGATAAAACAAACAAAATTTAAAGAAATGAAATGAAGGAGAAAAGGCTTTTTTTGCGGGGGGGATTTTGTAATAAAAAATTATCATAGTTAATATAAAGCAAACAAAATCAGATGAGAAAAGACAAAGATATGATAGAAGGATAAAGATTTACAAATAGAGCTACATCCGCACACAGATTGGACACTCATCATTCAACAAAACAAAAAACAAAACAAGAAAAAGAATACAAAGAAAGTTTTCTTTTGTCTATAATTGTTTAACATTATAACTCTTGTTAAATACCTCAGGATAAAATATGAAGATACATAAGCAGCTTGTGGCACACAGGCAAGAGAGACAAGTATGGCAGTAACTAGTTTTGGTAACTTCCTAATACACATTGCACATCGACTGGACTCGACTCGGCTACTTCATGGACTGCAGAATAAGTTCAATATTGAAGGAAATGTTGGAGTTATCACTGCCACAAAACTTACAGGGGAAACAAATGAAGCAACTGAGTTGAAGCATAAAAATCAGAGAAGCAGAATGGTACGAGTTTAAAAACAAGTCAAACAAAAAAGAAAGTTATGAATGTCTGAAAGTTAAGATTACCAATGTAGGGAATATCCTCTTGACATCGTCACACATGGTGAATCCCACCATCTGGTGTGTATAAATACACACACACACACACGCGCGACTTTCTTGACCATTGATTTACTTGATATATCTAACCAAGACGGCCTGTCATGTTGGGCTTTTGCTAAACGGGAAAAATCATACTGAGATGGACTATTTTTCAATTTGTCCCCTTGAAGACACCTTCCTGAAAAATGTTCGAAAATTTCTACCAACGCGACGCGACGTTACCCGACTGTTTAGCAAAAGCCTTTCACATGAATATAGCCATGATACATAGAGTGCGTTTTTTGCTGTACATAGGATTCTTTTTTAAGGCCCGTTCAGACATGAGGTGGTAATAACGAATTTTACAAAATAGAGTGAGATTAGTGTAGTTTGCATGACAACACATAAAGTGTACCGATCACCAGACATGTTGATTCTATAAACAACTTGAACTTTATTTCTATCGACCCCTTTCGGAGTATGAGCAAAATACATATAGTACATCGTATTATAACATATACATAAAATGCTGTACAAAACAAAAACTAGAAAACTATGAAATCATAGAGATATTGCAAGTTCAAATACACTCCCAATAAACAAAACAGTGACTTGTGAGGAGACTAGTCGAAGCACCTGTACGTGCTTGCATAGAATAATGGCCCAAACGGAACCGAACTTGCAGTTTGGTTCCTGGCGAGGGAGTTTTTATGTTTTTCTTCATTTTGTTCATACTCCTTAACCGTTAACCCATAGAAGGCCAGGGAAAGTGTTTTGAGGTTGATTTTATACATTCTAGCTGAACACAAATTATTTTTTTAAGTGAATGGTACACTTTAATGCTATGAGACACAAAGCAGTGAACATGCATAGGGGCAATTAATAGCAAGCAGCGTATGGTTGTTTTGTGTTTATTCATGTTTTTTTTGGGGGGGGGGGGGTAGGTTAACTGCAAAAATATTGCCTCTTACCATTCATATACATGTACACATAAAGTTATGCCGCCTCTGTTTCTTTGAAGCGTTTGGAGCTTTAGTATTCCGTGTACGTAAACACACACACACATAAATACTTAATTATATACTTTTCAATATGCATATAACATTGTGATTTGCATACCATATTACTTTATTATATATTAGTTTATTTGTGTAGTAGTAGACAATTCTGATAACTCTGCAATTATAGCATGATAATGAATTTTACTTTGTGTCTTCTAAAAATTGTCTCATTATGAATTGACATATAAATGGTCTGCAGTCTAATTTTTGTTTCTTATTTCTTGTATACATTTCTCTTTCAAGCATGGCTACATAAGACTTAGTGTTTTGCGGTTTTTAGAGAACTGTGGCTAAAATGTTTTTCTCATGAACCTAACTTAGATAAAAGTTATACTACCAAACATTTTTTCAAATAGCTATTCAGACTCACTTTGCATCATTGTAAAAATATTATTTCAACACACCACATTATGGTTATCAATTATTAATCTATATATTCCCTAAACAATGTATTTTTGCTGCGATACTGACTACATGGTGTTTTTTTCTCTTTTGTGTCTGTATGTAAACTTTGATTCACTGAGCATGCTCTTTTCATATATGACTGCAGTGATAGATGACTTGCTCTGTAGGAATGACTGAGTTGTTTGAATTACAAAAGGGTGATAAAACTGCACAGAACCTTTTGTTTGTTACTATGAGAAATGAAGACAAATCTGAGCTTTAAAATTATGCTGGAATTCAAAACTCTTTCAAAATGTTAAAAAAGGGAAACATTTTTCCCTGTTTAATTCTTTTATCAAACTCGGGTTTAAAGCAAATGGATATATTTGCATGAGAAAAACAAACTGAATTTTTTAAATACATAATGTATTATTCAAACGCCCTTTGAGAGCAGGTTCCAGCTGTCATGAAAACAAGTTGATGGTAGTGTGTTGTGAACAGTCCTGTCTTTGGTATATACACTTTGTATGCTTACTTAGTTCTAAGTTGCTGCAAATTATTATTTTGATTTTGCTTTAAAGAAAATGTGACATAATTACATGTAGATCTGTAGTGTGAAAATAATTATCTGTTGATTGTGTATCTTATGTTATTCAGATAGCAAGTCTTATGTTTCATTCAGCTGAAACATCCTATGAAAAAATTCTATTCTCAATGACATTTTTGACAGGTGGTTAGATCAAAAGCTAAAATTTCAGGTATCATTTCTAAGTTCCAATTTAAGATAAAGGGGGAATTTTTAGTTACTTGAAATACTGGAAAAGTAACTGCTTTAACATTCAAGGAAGTTTAATTATAAATGCATTTTTTAGTTTAAAATATGCTTTATTACATATTAATAATCTTCAATTCTGTTCTTTCACCCGTAGATCTTCAATCAGAATTCTTTGTGATACGATGCGAAGACAGATCATATCAAGAGCATTCTATGGCTGTGAGTATTAATCTTTACTTTACCGGGGGGGGGGGGGGGCTGGGAGGGGATGTTGTCACGTATATTAAATTGTTTTGACAAAAGCAAAGAATTTGTCAAAACAGATCAGTGAAATTTTGAGGAAAATCCAATGAAGGATAAGAAAGTTATGAATTTTTATATGGGTAATCAATTTAAATGCAAATTAGCAAATATGTGATTTACTTTGCGATCCCCTCTCCCCTGTGTTTTATACAAAACATTTTATAATTTTTCATTTTCTTGGATGTTGATAGAGGAGATTTGCATAAACTGTTGTGTCGAATAATTTATTTAGGGCACAGGTATGCTGATAAATTTTATATGGAGAAAAAATGCAGATTTATGAATTTAAAAAAAAGAAAAAGAAAAAACAAATGGGTGAGGTGCTTGCAAATCATAGTGTTGCCAGTATGTGTTAGATGGATTACAACTTTAAATATTTTTTTCTTGGAGAGTTAATGTAGAATGTCAGTATGTATTTTTTCATTTCAAACTGATAAAATAATATTTTGTAACGTACGCTCACTTTAATAGCCATCCCATTTCTTCCTGTGACATGAATAATCACATATGATTGGTACAATTCAGTAAACACCAATTAATCTCACACACACTCCATGTATATGTATTACCCCTCCTTATTCCTCTAGGGTTGGCCCATTGCAGACACCTCCGCACTGTCCGAATCCATCTATCTGGTCTCGTCCACCCAGTCATCATCACCAGACATAAATAATCAGAAATTGCTTTTTCCTTTTGAGTGGGTTGAGGGTTGGCTCATTGCAGACACCTCCGCACCGTCCGAACCCATCTGTCTGGTCTAGTCCACCCAGTCATCATCACCAAAGAGATGACAGAGGAAGCTTCAGAGGGGCTCACCTGCGAGAAGTGGGCAGAGTTCTTCAGCTCGGAGGAGGACATCGATGAGGCGGAGGTGATGAGGTTAATCTACTTTGGCGGCATGGACCATGAGATCAGGAGAGAGGTGAGTTCTTCGCGCTTGACGCCTAGTTTTAATCTAGACCCAAGACAATGGACTTCTGTAAATAGAATTCTCACTGAACATTGCCAGGACTGGGCACAACCTCCACAAGCAAAAATACAGAGAGAGTGCAGCATGGAATATGGTCACCCATATCAGACCTTATGGCACATCTTCAGTGACCGTGTCCCGACAAGGTTTTGCAGGAGGCATCAAGGACTCCATCTCATGTCAGATGGTTCCCTCACCTGGCTCTCCAACCTAATTTGTCCCTATAGCTGCAAAAGAACAAGAACCATTTGCAATTCACGTCTATTTTGTTTTTATACCCCGCCAAACGAAGTTTGAAGGGGGTATATAGGAATCAGTCGATGGTTGGGCGGGCGGGCGGTCGGTGGGTCCGTTGCAAATCAAACTACTTCCTCAGTTTTTGACCGAAAGTCATGAAATTTGGTACACACATTGGTCTTACTGGGAAGATGTGTACAACATATTTTGTTGATGTGTCGGAAGCTGCGTTGCCATGGAAACGGCATATCTATGGCAGTAAATCAGGGAAAAATCTTGCGGATCGAACTACTTCCTCAGTTTTCGACCAAAAGTCAAGAAAGGCTGTTGTCACGGGGCGGGGGTATTAATCATCATCTTCAGTGATATTTCTAGTATTACATAGTGGTACCCACAGGGTGTGGCTGTGAGTGGGAGCTGGAAGGGGTGCCAAAATCACGTTTTGTTTTTGTAGATTCTTTTGTGATTGTAATGATGTAGAATACTGTAAAAACCAGAAACGTTCACGACATGAAACTCTGGCGATATGTAAACGACAGGCATTTTCACAGCAAGAATCTTTCGCGATTTGCAAAAATTTCGTGTTGATTATGATTCAATAATTTTGTGGCATGTAACTTTCGTGAATCTGAAACACTCGCGAAATTGGCGAACATTAAATGCCCATGAAAATTTCTAGTTTTACAGTATTAGAATTTTTTATTCCTGCCATATTCCTACAGGGAGATCTTTTTAGGAAGTTCCAGAGTGGTTGATAAAAGAATGCTATTGATGACAACGATAAGATTTTTTTTTTCTGTATTCATTTGACAGTGTCATTCCATTTTTGTTTCAAATCTTGCTGTTGAATTTGTTATAGGTCTGGCCATACCTACTAGGTCACTACAAGTTTAACTCAACGGAAGAGGAGCGTAGCGGCGTCGATGAGGGCGTCAGGCTGAATTACGAGCAGATCTTGGCTGAGTGGATGGCTGTTGAAGCTATCATTAGACAAAGGGATAAGGATAACCAGCAGGCAAAACTGTCATCGGAAAATAGTTCAGAGGGGCAGATACCACTCACAGGTCAGTATGTGGGACTGAAGTAGAATTACAGCTCTATAAAATTTCAGTTCTACAACACAGGCTCTCGTGAAAATTCTCCTCGGCCATTTTATAATACTAACCACATTCTTACCTTCATCCGTGGACCGGATACTTCACCAAACCCTAACCCTAACCCTAAACATACATGTATCACATATCCAGTTGCAACCCTAACCATGACCCTATCTTTTTCGCAAAAAAAAGCCTTTAGCAAATGTTGCCAAAATTACAGTTGAACTGATCTGGAAAAATGATCATTTTTTACAGCATTCTCGTCTTAAATTCATCAAAAATAAAAATTCTCTATTGGATTTACTTGCTATAAATTCTCTATTGGATTTACTTGCTTTAAATTCTTTATCGGATATACTTGCTATAAATTCTCTATTGGATTTACCTGCTTCCATAAATGTAACTCTTGCTAGTAATGTACCTCTGTAACCCCCACCCCCACATGAAAAGAGACTTGGAGTGCAGAGTTTGAAGAAGGAAAATGAGCTGTAAAATTATCATGCATTAATATACATCAAAGAAAAGCCTTGAACCCTTAAGACTGCACAAAGAGCTAGAATACTATGTTTGCTGGGTGATGCATCTGTGTTTAACACCTTGATTTGTAGATGACCAATAAAGTTTTATTGCCAAAAAAAACCAGTAGACTTTCAGACTTCCGGTAACATTGAACAGATCTTATAACAGTAGTTCAAAGAGCTCAAATTTCACATTTGACCTTTCACTTGAAATTGGAGAAGCCCTCTGAATGCTATGATGCTGTCTAGCTGTTCTCGACAAATTATGCTGGTATTTTTTACGTGGTACTCATTTGCAGGCTGGAATGTATGGCATGAGTCAATGTTGAGTTTGGACATTTTGAAATGAAAGTAAATGAAATGAAAGAGATGGAGAGAAACAGAGAGAGGGGTAAAAAAGACAAGCACTGATCAATAATGCACAGAATATCTTCTTTGTTGCTCTGGCAGATTATAAGATTAGTTTCGTTCAAATCCTAAGAGTGTGAGAGAGTAGGGAGATGCTGAGAGAGAGAGAGAGAGATACATTTAGCAAGAGAGAGTAGGGGAAACATAAAGAGAGAGTGGAAGGGAGAGTAGGAAAAAGACGGGGAGAGAGAGAGAGAGAGATGAAGAGAAAGACAGAAAGAAAATGAGAAAGAAGGGCAGGTAGAGAATGAAAGCAAAAGTGGACAGGCAGAAAATATAAGATGTGAGAGAGAGAGAACAAGGCAGAAAAACTGAAAAGACGGATAATAGAGAGAGAGAGACATGCAGACAAAGACATGCAGGGAGGCAGACAGACAGACTGACTGACAGACAGACTAATATAGAGCTAGGCATATAGAGAGATAAAGGAATTGACACAGGGTCTTTATAAAGTGAGTCTTTTCTTGTTTAAGCGTACTCGTAAATCCTGATTAAACATCCAATGAAAAGTGAGATTCTGCGTCATGTATACAATGTCCAATACCATTTAATAGAAAGAACAAAAAATATGTAGAATGTTCATCTGGTGCACTTTTCAAATCTTTCCATTAAGTATCTTATGACTGCAGAAAGCTTTACATACGATGTATTCCTTTTCCCTCCTCTCTGCGTAGGTCATGATCCTAGCTTGGACAGCGAGGTGTTCGAGATCGACGACGACAACGACGAGTACGTTGAGAGCGGAGAGGTGATCCAGGAGGTAGACCAGGCTGATCTCACAAAGGAGCAGCAGGACTTTGTTCAAAAGGAGGACTATGTGGTCCTAAGGTAGGCTAGCATAGTATAGATGTCTTAAAGGACTGTTGGTCCTAGAGTTTAGCACGGGATTGGTTTATCAGAATTACATGGTTCTAAGGTAGGCTTGCAGACTATGAAAGCCTTTAAGGACTGTGGGTCGAATATTTTAGAACAGGACATTGTTTTAAAAGAGAGACTATGTGGCCCTTGGGTAGGCTAGCAGAGTATAAAGGTCTTTAACGACTTATGGTCATAAAGTTTAGAAGAGGACTTTAATTTCAGAAAGAGGACTATCTGGTTCTAAGGTAGACTGGCAGCATATAAAAATCTTTAAGGAGTAATCGGCCTTGAGTTTAGAACAGGACTTTGATCAAAAGGTGGACTATGTGTTCCTAAGGTAAAACTAGAAGAGTATACAGATCTTTAAGGTCTGTTGGTCTGAAGTACAGTAGAGCAGGACAATTTCCAAAGGCAGGAGAGAATAAATCTGATTGGAAATATATTTTCCCGAATGTATTATGATAGAACCTTGTTAGAGAGGTGGTCTATTTGGCTCTCATGTGGGATAGATCATACTTTGGGCAGGACATGATGCCAAAATTCTAAAACAATAATTCTAGGACAATAATTCAATTTGAACGTCATATGAAGCTTGTAGCTACAGGCTCATTCCCGTGACAATAAATATCTTACTTTATTCTCACATGGGTCTTTTGGTCATTTCATTTTCCTCCAGTCGATGTAGGAGTCCGCGCCAGGACACGTTAGAGACAGAGACTGGGCGGAGCCTAGGTAGCGAGGTCAGTGGAGACGTTCCATGCGAGGTCATTGCCAGTGGCAAGATGTCACCGCCAGGCAGCGATGAGGGATTCGGCGATGCATCCAGCATCACAGATGGCAGCAGACACAGTTCAAGATTGGCATCCTCCTCTTATTCCTACGATTCGAGAGAGGTGATAATGAAAATAATGATATGATGATTATAGCTGACCTGGAAGGTCAGTTTCTAACCAGGGGAGTAACGGTCAGTTTGTTGGCGAAGGGAAAAAGCCGACTGTTCCCCTTGTAGACCAACTCGCATCTCCTTCTCAGTAAATCGAAAAGCCAATGGGCTCAAATCCGGACTTTTCAATTTATAACTTCTCTAGCACATTTGATATACATGTATTACATTCTGAGAGCCTTAAGGGCATTTAATATTTGATTTGATTTGATTTGCTTCCACATTCAGTTTACATAATGTATGTACAATGAGAAGCAAAATATAAGCATATAAATCAAATGACATAACACAAATAGTAATACATAATGTGATAACATCTCTGTATAGTTAATATTTTTCAGTAGTTATAGTAAACGCATACAGTATATACAAATGTGGGGAAACCTATTAAAGGCGGGGCTTGTCAAGTTTGGTCCCCATTTAGCAAAGAAAAGGAGCTGGAAATTAGAATTGATGAGATCAAGATGAGAAGAAACAAAGAAAGCATGGAAATCAGCACATGAAAACAGAACATGAAAATACTTATAATTGTAGAGAGGAAAAGGGAGATAGAGAGAGAGAGAGAAAAGAAGAGAGAAGCGAAGTAGAGATCGAGATAATTTACCACAGAGTTAACAACCTTTCGATAATACACATGTCTCATTGTATTTGTAGGGATAATAATTAATAATTAAAGCATAGACATTTCAGCAAGTGTGGTATTAAATGAAATACACATTGTTGTTGACTCTTTGACTAAGGTCATCCATGAGGGTCACAACGGTGACATCTGCAGCGACGCGGATGACATTGATGTCCTCAAGAAGTCCCATTTCAACGAAGCCGAAGAGGACGTGGGCGGGCCGGAGGTCATCGCCAGGAATGGAAACGGGAAAGCCATCACCGTTGAGCTCGTCAACGGGAAGTCCCACGAAAAGGAGAACGAGGAGCCCGGAGAGAAGAGGACGGAGGAAGATGATGAGGAGGAGGAGGAGGGAGAGGAGACGATTACCTCCAGCAGGAGCAGTGCAGATCCTGTCCTGGAGATGAAGGGACTCAACATCCCAGAGGCTTCCAGTCATCTGATGGCTGACATGGCAACTGCATCACCTGCATCCTCGAATGGAGGAGTGTATTCGGTGAGTAGCCAATGTGACTAAACTAGGTAAAGATGGGTCAGATCAGATGTGATAATCAACATCCAAAGGTTGGAAACTCCATGATTATCTTTTCAAGCAGCTGTCCATTTGTTTTGTGCTGAGAATTATACAGAATTATTAAAATTACAACGACGAAAATATGTTGAACAGATTGTATGGAGAGCTGCAGTCAAGAGCATTCACAGATTTGCCATTTTTTTTCTTTGATAGATCATAACTTTAATAAAATTTCATAACTTATACTTTAACTTTAAATTCTATTGTTCTAATATTCTAATTATTTACAAATAATTCATTACGTGAACCAAAGTATGCCCTAAATACGACGTTGGGACAATTTTTAGAGTTACATCTATTTCTGCCCGTGGGCCATGTGTACATTTTTTAGCCCTCTAGATCTGAAGATGATTTGTAAAAATTGAAAAAAATAAAAAGTTTTTCTGATCTGTGTTTAATTATTTCTCTATCTCTCTAGAACTATTCCCTCGCATAAATTTTTTTCTGATCTCTTTAACATGGTTCATCGTCATATTTCTATCTTTGTAGAACGAGCTTCTGGACTCGTTCAGTCTCAACCTCCACCGAATTGACAAGGATGTCCAACGCTGTGACCGTAACTACCACTACTTTACCTCATCTAACCTGGAGAAGCTCCGGAATGTCATGTGTACCTATGTCTGGGAGCATCTAGACGTCGGCTACGTACAGGGCATGTGCGACCTTGTTGCCCCTCTTCTTGTCATTCTTGACGACGGTGAGTCCCAAAGCTACGACACACCTTAAAAACATATCCTATGAAATTACAGTATGAGTATTCTCACACGCTGTGTGTCCAGACTGATGATTTCAAGCAGTAATTTGAACAAGCTTGCAAGCATTATTTCAGGAATATTTCAAAAACTTATGTTGGACAATATTATAGATGACAAATGTTACGGGAGATTAGTACTTGCAGTTTTGATGTGACTCTTCGTAGACAGATTCGAGACCTCAGTCAGAAGGAATTTGAATTTGTGAAAGTTTGTATCTAATCCTATTTGAATTGTTCATTGATCATTCACTCCTGTTGCAGAGGCCAAGTCGTACAGCTGTTTCTGTGAACTGATGAAACGAATGTCAAAGAACTTCCCACACGGTGGTGCTATGGACACGCATTTTGCCAATATGAGGTCCCTTATTCAGGTTAGAAAATATAGAGGAAATTTGTACAGTGAAACCTGTATATAAAGACAGCTCAAGGGAGACAAGAAAAGCGATCTTTATGAGCAGGTGGTCTTTATACACAGGTTCCTTTAATACAGGTGTCAATGAGAGACACTGTTCAGGGAAACAAAAATTGTGGTCTTTCTATAGAGGTGGTCACTAAAACAGGTTTTACCGTATCAGTGCCTGAAATTTCTTATAATTTTGCTTTGTTAAAGATGATGTCCAAAACTTCTCCCACAATAGTGCTGTGGACAAGTATGTGGCCACCCGGTGGCCCCTTATTCAGGGAGAAGTTATGTTTGAATAATGTAAAGTGCACAGGATTTTTATGCTCAAATCAATGACTGGAAGAAAATAATGAATTTTGTATATTATTTTCCTTGCTGATTTATATTGAAGAGAAAAAAAATGTGCCAACTAATGAAAGTATATGTGCTGCCAATTTCAGTGTTTCTTCAGATTTTGATTCTACAGACTGCTTAATGATTTGGTCCGATATGCTGACTTTAAGTGACTCATGTTTGAAACGCATTGGAGAGTTTGAAACTTGAAAGCAGTAGCTATATTGAACTTGGTTTTTTTTTTCTTCCAGATCTTGGACTGTGAGATGTTTGAGCTGATGCATCAGAATGGTGACTACACTCACTTCTACTTCTGCTATCGATGGTTCCTACTAGACTTCAAGAGAGGTCAGTTCAACTACAAAAAAAAAGACTTACAGTCTGCTCTTTGTCTTTTATTTCTTTCTATCACTTTGATAATGATGATGCTGAAGAGAAGAAAAAGAAGGAGAAAAAGAGAAGGAGAGGAAAGATGAAAAAGAAGGGTGAAGAGAGCGAGAAACAACAGATGGTGAGACAAGGGCAATAGAGACAAAGGAAGAAAGAACAAAGAAAGAGAGAGTCTGCTCCTTTTCATCATTTATTTCTTTATATCTTTTTGGTATTGATGCTGAAGAGAAGGAGAGAGAGAGAGAGACAGACAGACAGACAGAGAGAGAATGATAGAGAGTTGGACAGAGAGATAGAGTTAAGAGAGACAAAGAAAGAAAGACATAAAGAGCTAAAAAATAAAGCATAGATGGGGAGAGAGAGAACAGAGATACAAAGAGTGAAAATTTTATTAATCCAACGTATATAGTACAAGTCTGATATGTTCATATCTCGGAATGTCAGGAAGATTTTAGAATTGTTTAATAATTTCCCTATCGGACAACCACACAATATATGAGATTTTCCATTTTTATGTGAACAAAATAATTTCCAAACAGAGATGCAATTTTCCTGCAAAACTCACTGATACCTTTGACCTTTGACCCCCATGAACCCCTCCCTATTGCAGAGTTGGTGTATGATGACACGTTTGCTGTTTGGGAGACCATCTGGGCAGCCAAGCATTGTGCATCTGGTCAGATGGTGCTCTTCATAGCCCTGGCTCTGGTGGAGTATTACAGGGACATCATCCTCGATAACAACATGGACTTCACCGATATCATCAAGTTCTTCAATGGTAAGTTAACCCCTGCAGTGACTTTATTGGAAATATTCATAGATTAATTTTTAACGATCTAATCTTTAAAGGTAATGAGAGGCAAAACGTAATTTAGATACCGGGCCTGGGATGTAAACTCTGACGGCATCGTGCACCTACCAGGATTCAGTGACACACATGCTATCTCCATGAGAAACCCTGAGATTGTTTTCCAGGGAGCCGTTGGGATGAAAAGGTCCTGGTGTAGAGCAGTATATTGCATGATCTAGCATTCCTGACAGATATTTACACTAAAATTCATTGGAAATCATGAATGGAATACCAAATGGTCTCGTCAAGTCATTATACTTATATGGTATTTACCACCCACAGCATGGAAGGGGTTAAGCGTCTCCGAAGAAGAATAGCTTTGAACAAAGACTTACCATAGGTTTTTGTTCATTCTTGCATTTTACTCTTTGTGCTATTCTCCATTTTTATAGTATGAATCATGATAATAATAATCATAACTGTTTTTAATATAGCGCCTTTCCAATTAAGTAACTGATAAAAGCGCATTACAGTGTATTATTACCCCGGTCATTGGATTCCATTGCGATTCTGCACTTAGAGTGCACATTCTCCACTCCACTTGGGGGCATTCCAGCTTGGCAACCATTTAACAGGTGCACACTTGTCATTAAACATAGTTTAGAATTAAACTCAATAAATTTATTTAAATTAGTATTGTGTTAATGAGGAAAATAATCTTAAAATAATCTTATCCAGTGATGTGAGCAGTTCTGTATTATTTGCGTCTCTGAATAGTTTTATGTAGACATCATGAGTGTGTCCTCTTATTAGTAGTATTTTAATTTTATTACACTTTTGATGTCGTTGCTTCTTCCATCCTCACAGAAATGGCAGAGCATCATGATGCTAAAGCTGTGCTGAAGATAGCCAGGGAGCTGGTGCACCGAGTTCAGAGCCTGATTGAAAACCAGTAAATTGAGCTGTAATGCTTGAGAAATGCTTACCAGTCTGCCCCCACCATGGTCATCATTAACATTAGCAGCAACATCCAGAAGCAGTAGCAGCAGTAGCAAGAAGCCATGATGGCAATAGGGTTTGAATCAGCATTATGTCTTCTGTGTTTTGATGTTTTATAGACCTTTCCAAGCAACCAAATACTTGTCCAGACATTCGTACTATTTTTGTCTGTGATGATGTTTTTTCGTATGTGCTAGTCTGAAATGCAAGTGGAAAATGGTACATATACACTGTTGAAAAAATTGTCATGCTTTTTCCATTGTGTTTCTTCTTGGTTCTACCACACAAATTCAAACAATGCCAAGTCCTGTCATTGCTAACGATTGGCCTATTGTTTTCTAGTCTCTGTTTAGTTCTATATAATACATGACATGCTGTTGTGCAGTTGAAACCAACTTTGTTTATTTTTGTAATAGGAGGCAAAGTTTCGATGGACAGTGCCAGGATATTCATTTGAGTTGTACATCACTGTCATGTGGATTGTGGTGTTTTGCTTTTGAAATGTTGGATGGAGAATTTGTTTTAGTTTTCTTGCATTGTTTTAATACATGAGATGGTATCAAGATACGTCAAATGGAGAGACGATGCAAAGAGGATGTTCTGCACTTTAAGCGAGCAAAGTCAAATCTTCAAGGAAATACATCAAAGAATTTATTAATGAAGAAAGTAATGCACCATATGTATGTGTAGTATTGTAGCGGAGAGGCCAACAAATTTGTATCAGTGATGTATGATGAGATATGCAGTTAAGCAGACCAAATAACAGGCATTTTACTTAGATCTATAGCAGCTTACAGAAGCAGGAACAGATCGTAAAGGGTCGGTCAAATTTGTCTAATAACGACAACGATGAAAGTGTTCACACCTGAATAAAATCGGTGGGGTTCTGTCAATCAAGTACAAATGACACTGCCCACATAATTCTTCTGAACTCACGTCATCTTGAAGGAGCGAAAACGATTGGCTCTCAGAAAGTATCGGTGAGATCTGTCCTAAAAAATTTGGTGGCCAAAGGATTCCACCGAGAAAACCGAATTTGTGAGGGAGACACATTACCACATATCGGTGAGGTCTGGCCTACCCTAATGATTTCCTATTCGTTTTCCACATAAATAACGCTTGACCAATTTGGCAACAATTATAGGTATCGTTATCGTTATTAGAAAGTTCTAACCAGCCTTTAAGGGGGAAATATGGATGAAGACCCCTAGGTGAAGGTGTTTCTGTGAACCCGTGAATGTGATTGCATGATTGATATGTAAGAACAATTTAGTACCGGTATGGTATAAGATTAAAAAAAAGATTAGACCTGAAATATTTTGATTTATTTATATTGTGTTGTTTATATTTGGAACTTGTGGCTTGAACACAGCAAACAGATTCTTTATAGATTTGAAGTATGAATTAAAATGCCAGTTTGTCATATTGAATATCTGTGTTTGAATGAAAAAATTGTACTGGAGGAATTGTAGATTATTGATTGTAATGTATTTGAGTACTGGGATATCACTTGTATTTCATGAGGGAAATGTGCAATAGAAGTATGGTAGAACCTGTAGTGGGTTGCCTTGTGATCTTTAAGCTATTCATGAGTACAACTGGATGAGAGGTTCCCTGAAAATTCATTCTTCTAAAATAGCACACTTGCCCAAGATATGGTAGGTGAGATTGTTATATGCTGCACACTGTGTATGTTTGAGCTCAGCGTGAATCAAAGAGTATTCCTAGACTTGTACGAACTGTGATAGTTCATCTCATGATGAGGTCACGTGTTGCAATCAGATATGTTATTTATCATTTTGAACAAAGATTGATCATTTTCTTTTATTCTGAAAACTATGATTAAATAGATTTTCCATACAAAGGTTTGATTATTTAACTATATATATATATATATTTCCATTCCTGGTTGATGCAGTACGAAAGGCGTATGACTTGCAAAAAATGGATACATTCCTATTCTTTCTTTCTGTACTACATGTATCTGTGCCATTCCATAACAAGCTCTGAATTCCTTGAAAAGTGTTATGTCAGATTTGTCTTTATCAGATTCAGATTTCTCCCTATTTAGATTCCAGATTTTGTATTTGTATTCATGAATTTCTTATATTTGCAGTGATGTCATTGATTCAGGAGAAGAGGATGTAGCACATTTTGATCACTTCTAAAGTTTGGAGCATGTGCACTGATACACCTGTGCATCTCTCTAACCTTTATGCGGTCTGCTTTTGTTGCCAATTTGTTCGAGAAAACAAGGACTCGCACAAATCACTGACAAAACGCTTGATGAAACGCTGCCCTGATGTATGTATGAACTGCATTTTAATAGAAACCCACATGTGGCAGTTCTCTAAAGCTTTGTTCCCACATGGTGCAATAAACCGCCTCAAAATAACTGTCATGGCAAAATAAAATATGTGTAAATGAATTGCAAGTGGGGGTGAACAAAAATATGATATTCACTTAATATTTGTTTGATGTAAGATACGGAATAGCATTCCAGCAAAGACCGTAAACATAATCAAGCTGAATTATAATTTGTCACTTGTTGCCCTTTTAATTATTCCTTGGCAGATATGGTCACACACTCAGACATTGCTATATGTCTTGATTTCTCTTGCCCCATTCAAAATTATATGAATCTTCTCAAGATATGAACTCATTCTTGTGTGACCTACTTTTCCTGTTGCACTCGTTCTTGTGTGACCTACTTTTCCCGTTGCACTCGTTAACATGGTTGCCTTATAGCGGAGCCTCATGAAGTCCTTCAGTATGCATGGAAGTAGAATACCACTTTGTTGTTGCAAAGTTTTGTTGTGCTTTCAGTGGCACTGGAGTTTGGAAAGAATCTGTCTTCATTTTGTTAGGAATGGCTGTTCATTTAGTGCTTGGGAATCTTCGCATATTTTTGTGACATTTGAACAAAATTATGAACTCTTGCTGAAAGGATAGACGCCGAAATGTGTAAACACAGACTGCTCATATAAATACCTACACCTATTCGATTTACTTTAAGAAAATTAATACTCGTTGAATAGATGTATAATATTCAGACTAATGCATGATTGTAGAGTTTTTCCCAAAATCCTTCAGATTTAACTTTCAATGCGTTATCTATAAATGGAACGTTTTAATTGTAAAAGTTAGCATTACATGTACATGTAGCTTCAAATACAGTATCTTACTCATATTGTAACCATCGCAGTTACGCTCATTTTTTCTAAAGAAATTCACTTTAAAAGCTAATACATGCCAAGTTTATTAATGATAAGATGGGAATGATTTCATCAGGATTTCTGACATACATACATGTGGAAGTGAAGTAATCTGTATGTAGCTTCCCATCTCCAGTACATTTCATCCTCCTAGATTTGTAGTTATCTGTCCACTCCTTTCTCTCCACCATTCCTACATTATTTTTACTCGCCCTTTCCTTCTCTTGTACATTCTCATCTTTCTATATACATGTAAATGTACTTCTCCTTGACCCCCCCCTCTCCTGATATTTTATCACATGTTAGCTCGTTTTTTAATTATGCATAAATCTGGTTCTAACTGTTTGAAAAGTTTCATGGAAAGTGATCGATGTGGGTATCAAAAAGATTTTTATTTTATATTTTCCTTGTTTTCTTATTTTACCAAAAGACAGAAATTTAGTAGCTTTATTACCCAATTCTACCATTTCTTTTTCTCATCTCTTCCCCTGGAACCCCTTCCTCCCCCTCCTCCCCCTCTCTCTTTTTTCAAAAATCTCTCCACTCTACATCCTCCATTGAATTGTTGCCCTTCCTCCTCTGTATTTTCTGCAAAAAAAAATGTGTTTTAATAAATGTAATCTCATTTCATTTTCATCAATGGGCATTAAAGTGATTTGGTAACTTTTGTAGAGGCTTGATAAAATCTGAGCTGCCTGGCCTTACATGCTATCAGTGTATGTAATATGATGTAAAAATGAAGCCCAGGAAAAAAAAAAGCACTTCAAAATCATCACGTGCTTCACAAAAAGTAAACAATGCAAGTGACCGGAAATTCCAGACTCATTTTTCCCCATAGACTCAGTGTTAGACTAAAGCGTATGGCCATACGCTTTCATAAACGGGAGTATTCAGTCATAGATATCTTAATAATAGTATTATATATTTGAAAACCTTTATATGCCTGGCTGTTTATTTATCCTTGTGAACATTATTATACAAGACAGATATCAAAATTTGACAATTTATTAAAATCAAGCCTCCACAAAGTTACCGAATCCCTTTAATCTTGAAGACTCTTATAAAGCACTCCCTGATACGTTGAGATCACTTCGTCATGATGCAGTTTTCTTTTGTCCCCAAGTTGATTGTCAAGTTGCAGCGTTGCGTGAAAAAAAAAATCAAAAGGGAATGTCGAGTTCTGGTAAGGGTGAAAAGTAATTAATGAGTTCTGTCATTCTTATTATTCCTATTTTGAAAAAAATATTACATTAGCAACGTCACATGAAAAGAATGGCCCCAAAATGCCCTTGGATATATCACATGAAATGGCTCAATACTTTGGACCAAAATTTGATGCCACACATGCGTTTATTGTGTAGTTCCATATACTCTTATCTGTGTGTAATTCTTTTCTCAGTATGTGATTCTCAGCAAGATTTAATCCATTTCTTATTACCATGATCAAAGACCTCACAATACACAATTATTCTTGTGTACTATGTAATCAATCTTTCCCAGTAATTAAAAACTAACAATAACTGAAAAAAACAACCTAGACAGTTTCGTTCAAAATTGCAAATCCATGACCAGGGCCCTGTTTCATAAAACTTGTCGTCAATGACAAGTTGCAATAACTGTTATAAGCTACTGAAATTCTTGCATCTGATTGGCTAAGAGCAAATTTGTCAGTAAAAACACACACAAGACACTTTATGAAACCACCCCCCTCCCCCTGTACCCAACCTTATCTTGAACCCTGAGAGTGTGTTCCAGTGCTCCTTTGCGATGCATTCATTAGGGTCATTTGATACTCTCTGAGCCCACGTCACATCCAGACAGCCTCTGCTGTCATCTGACACAGTTTCTCGTTAGAGGACAGGGTCGGCGGAGTGGCAAGGAATAGAAATTGGCAGAAAAAGGCAGAAAATGACTGCTCTGTGAATGTGGAGTCACGGAAATCATTTCCTTACAGGCAGTAGTGTAATACTTAGGCTCATGGGTGGAGTTGTTTTTGTAGTATTTTGGATTATTTTTAACTCTGGCATTCATTATTAGGTGCAAATGAAAGGACAACAGCATCAAGTAATTTGTAGTTATTTTACTTGCCAGTGTTTTCCTTGGAAGACAAGGAATTTATGTTAGTAATGCATTAAGCTTTACATGAAACATTAACTATTCATCCAAAGTTCAAGTCCTGTACTGTTATATCTCCCTCTCTTTCTACCTCTCTCTTTTTTCCTTACAAGCAGTCTTCATATATATCCTCTCTGTGTTTGCATCTCTCTCTCTCTCTCTCTCTTTCTCTCTTTCTCTCTCTTTCTCTCTTTCTCTCTCTTTCTCTCTCTGTTTCTCTCTCTCTCTCTCTTTCTCTCCTCTCCTTTTTCTGTCTCTGTCTGCCTTGTTTCATTTCTTTGTTTTTCAGGTGGGAAAGGCCAGTTCGTAATTCTATGCCCTGTATTTCACTATAAACAAGGAATATGGTAAAAGCGAATGAAACCAAACGAGCTAAGCTGAAAAGCATGCTTGCCAAGCAGTAATGAGAGAAAGCACGCTCACTGTAACATTCACGCTAACCACGCTGTGCTGTACATGTATATTAAATGAACGCACAGACATCCGTGTTTGGCACAAGCTGGAAATTATGTGCAATTATTCCTTTCATGCGTGGCAGTAGACCGTTCCACGTGGTGTTGCCAACACGTGTCGCTGTGTTTCCTAGTGATGCAAATCCCACAGGCTTGTAGCCGAGGGAGAGACAATAATCATTACCGTGAAGCACTTGAGTTGATACTGTGAGCATTATCCACTTGATCCAGAATAATTTTGCTTGCCTGTTTTGTTGAAAATCTGTTAAGCAGCTAATATTAATCTCACCCACCCTCAATTATTTTTCTCTCCTCTCTCTTTCTATCTCTCTCCCGTCCTTTCTCTCTCTTCCTTTCTCTCTCTCTTCCTTTCTCTCTCTCTCTCTCTTCCTTTCTCTCTCTCTCTCTTCCTTTCTCTCTTCCTTTCTCTCTCTCTTCCTTTCTCTCTCTCTTCCTTTCTCTCTCTTTCTCTTCCTTTCTTCCCTTTCTTCCCTTTTATCCTCTTCTCACTTTCTATCCTCTCTTATCTGTCTCTCCCTATCCTTGTCAATCTCTTCTTACTCCCTTCCTCTCTTCTCACTTCCTTTCTTTTATTCTGTTCTCTACCCACTCCCCTCCCCCCAACACTCATCTGTTTTGCTGTGCATCTTTCTCACTCCCCCCCCCCCCCCACCCATTCTCTGTCCTTCTCACTTTCTTTCTCCTTCTCTTTATTTTCCTCTGTCTCGATATAACTCTCCTCTTCCTCTCGCTTCCCCTCCTCTGTTGTTCGGCCGTTTCCCTATTTCTCTCTGACACCCTCTGCATGCACATTTCTCTTCTCTTCAATCTTGTTCTTTCTCCCTCTCTCCATCCATACCTCAAGCCCCATGGCCTAGTAACTTGAAACGCAATATGCATCCTTGCTGTAACCATGCCAACCAACACCGTTTTTATCCAACCTGCTTATGTTTTTGAGATGCTGGGATAGAAATGCTGGGATAGAAATGCTTACTGCTAATCAACAAAAACAAGTGTATGATATTTAAATTTCATTTTTGTGCTTACATCACCATTTTTTTTTCTTCTTCTTTCCTTTCGTAATCCTGAAAAAAAATAGATATTGTCTGATGTGAACCAGTAGGGTGTTGATTCTCTGTTAAAGGATATGAGAGAATACCTTTATTCTAGCTCACAGATGATACATGTATGTTTGAGGATTAATTAGCAGTATGGTACTCTAAAGAGAACCATGAGTACCATATATGTGGGATTATCTTCACTTAGCTTAGCAGTTTTGTGAAAGATCAATTTAATTAAAATGAGATATTGTTGTATGCACTGACTTACTAGTACATGTATAGTGTAACTACAGTTGATGGTTCAGTCGTAACTTCTTTTAAAAAGACAAAAATTCATCGGCTCTCTCTGGTGTTGCCAGTGATCCCAGAGAAATTGAAATCAACTGCAAATGGTGTGCAATATGGATAATTGCAAATGACTGCAGAAACTATCCTTAGTGCAGTCTGCATTAATTAATGTCATTCACCATGAACTAATAAAAAAAAAGTGGAATTATTTGTACTTCTCAAAAATCTCTGATGGAAAGTATAAATAGCGATCTAGTCTACCTCTGAATTTGCTGTCAAGTCACCAAATATTCATGCCCCATTAAATTTAAGGAAACTGTCCATATATTCACACACAGGAGAATCAATACTATTAAAGTATTGGAACGGTACTAAGGTACATGTATACAGAGTTGTGAGGTTCATAATTCTTTGACAATTGTATTCTTCTATTATCGGAAATATTATCTTTTTCAAGACTGTTCTTTGAAAATTATGCTGATGAAGATTTATGTCATCGGTGAAATATGAGGAATCACTTTAGAGTTGTTTCATGTTTATTAATATTGCAAATTGTACTTAAGGCCTGTTTTGCTTTGTTTTGTCACAAGGTAATTGAAAGAGCATTAATGTCAATGCTTTATTTAGAGAGGTACATATATGTGCAAACTAATTTTACAAGTTATATTCTTTGTCTATTTAATTTGTGAAGTGTATATTGTTGATATACTTGCAGAGCCAAATATCACTGAGTATTTATTTATCTTTTGTAGCGTATTTTGTAGTACAAGTTCACCTGTGGAATCAAATGCCCATTGTGTGTACAATAAGAGAATATATATAGTAGCTGTAAATACCAAGAGGTATATGTGTAAACAAGTGGTGTTCAGAAGTGTAAGATTGTAAATAGAATTGTTAACTCAAAAGTACTATTGGTGTATTGAGCTATCGGTAATGCGCTTAAGCTGTACATGTAAATATCTGTTAAAGGAGTGGAATAATTTGAAAAAGATTTCAGTGATTAGTTTATCGAAGGAATAGATTTTCTAGTCACAGTGTTTATCTTAAGTTCAATCTCTTGTGCATTAAGTTAAGGCATACATGTATATGGCAATTAAGCGTAATGTTGTATGATAGGCATAGCTTTATAAGTATACATGTCTTATGCTTTTGAATGGGTTTTCTGTGTATATTGTAAAATAAACTAAATAATGAGTACATAAGAGATGGTTAATGGATTTATTTTAGATACAAGGAATTAACTATCTCATGTTATTTATGAGGGTTCAAGGGAAACTTTGGACATATGGGTATAGCATTTCATGATGCACAGTTTCCACTTCAAATGGTTGCAGTGGTTCAAAAAGGTTTTTTTTCATGAAACCACAAATTCAGTATCGAGCAAATGATATTTTATTATCTGGTATGGTTACTTTTTGCCTTACCTTTTCTTTCTTTCTTCTTTCTTTCTTCTTTCTTTCTTCAAATTATCATACTACAAATGGACAAGATGAAACATACATGTACATCATATCACTATGTATGTTACCAAATGTACACAAAAATGATAGTTTTATTTCCAGTTGCATATAAAGGTGTATATGTCGGAAGGTCATATTTTTTTAGTACCGGTATTAAGGTTTCCTCTCCCCAACTTATCAAAATATTCCATAATGGAATGTTTGTTTGGCCCCAAATTATTAAAGTAATTGAAGGTTTATGAGAAGTAAGATTGCTTTATGCACATAACATACAAACAATATCCATTTCATTTCACTTTTTGATAATACTCTTGTAACAAAGGATACTGTATTGAAGGATCATCATTACTTCTTATTTGAGTTAAAGTGTGTTGATTCCTGTCATTTCAATTTTTTTCATGTAAACCATAAAGGAGTAAATTATTTTGTCAAAACAGTGCAAAGAAACATGTTATGACAGTGTGAATGTATTATTCAAAATGTTGTTCCAATGATTTTTGAAATGGTATTCATGTGTACGCATTTTGTTTCAAAAAAATATTTTGTTGTTGTTAACAAAGTGATTTGATTAGTATGAATTCATATCATATAGCATTCCAGAAATGTGGGTAAAGTTTGCACCTTACTGAACATGAATGGGTATTTAAATACTCTCTATTTCTCTATCATGTATCTGTATTGGATAGTGGATGAAAAATTCATTTTCTCTGATCTTCTACATAAAAAGGATTCAATACACCTCTCTCCTGCATCAATGCAAGACCCTCATCTTTATTTTATTTTTAAAAAAGGTAATGAAAAAAAGGGAATCAAATTGAGTATTGAACAATGGTTGCCATATCTGATGATGTAAAAGGAGGGCCATGTCCCCCTACCCCCCCCCCCCCCCCCCCTTCATTGGTCGTCAGTGCCACCCTCTGTTTCCTCAGTTAATCTCTAATCAGTGGGCATCAGACTGCCTATACTATTAATCAGTAAAGGTCCTGTATATGCCTAATGGTTTTCACACCCTCCGGCACTTCTGGATAATTGGGAGGTGGAATTTATTCATCGGTATGTGGATAAGTCTTGTGCGTATCAAACAGACTTACATCATCAAATTGTGTAGGTTTCCGATGATTATGTCACTTGCTAAGTGAGACGTGTTAAACGTTCATCGGAATACATGTCTTTACATCCAGTTTTGGTTTTCAACATTTCTGCTCTACTCTTAGAAAATAAAGCAAAGTTGTTGAAACTAAATTCTGAGATGAAAGAGATGAAAATTTCCTGCCTAAAGATATAAAAAATTAGATCACTATTGTCAAGGTTTGTGATGATTATGTTAGTTAAGTTAAACATGTTCACATTCATGTCTATGCCTATACCCAGCTTTGAAGTTTTCATCATATCTGCCCTACTTTGTCAAAAGGAAACAAGTGTCAGTGGAAATAGAAAATTTTTGACAAATATGAGGTGACAATTTGCAAAATCCCTACTGCCTATTAGATTGGGGGAAAAAAAGAAAGAAGCTTGCATCGCCAAAATTTGTAGCATACATGTATGTCAATTATTCTGTACTCAGAATGGCCACTTCATGTTTTACATTGTTAAAATGCTTTAAGTGTTTGGAGGCGTTTTGCGCATTTACCACAAGTAAAATATGAAATTTTGATAGATTATTAAGCTCTCAATTTTGTCAAAATAGGGCATTCTTTTTAATCTACATATAGACAATTTTCTACACATATCCTATGAGTTTATAGTCAATTCTTCATACGGCGTATAATTTTGTGGTTATAATCCCGCTACATTAATTTTCTCTAGATAAGAGAGATGTTCAGGGAAAAAATTTGACTTTAAAGTTTACAGTATGTCATGCAACTACATTGGTTCTTTCTAAAAGTTGGGTGTATCGCAATTTATGACGAACATAAACTGAGTTGTATTCTATTCAAAATGCAATTTACTCCAGAGGAAAGGAGTTTATAAAAATTCAGTTCATTTTTCAATGTGGCATCCTTATGTGCAAGTTGGGAGATTTCAAGCTTAAGCGGTATGTTGAGCTTTACTGCTCTTATCTCTATGAATAATTCATTCCATATTGTTCCATACTTCCACGGCAGATATAAACACACACACACATACATGCACACAACAAGATACTGGCTCGATATTTTTTGAGGACTGTACATAATTGTCTTGATTCAGTATATGAACTACCAGTAGTACCTGTGTACGAGAGAACCCGTCTTCATTGTATAAAGTCATGTAGCGTGTATGATTTCTGAATGAAATGAAGACTTAATGTCCATCGTATGTTTGAGATGGACCGTGAATTTGTGCAATACTATTAAATCCATTTGTGTGGACAAAAATTTTTGAAGGTTCCTGTTGCCGTTCTTTGACCCAAGTTGTTGCTGAGTGTGCTCCTTATCATTTCAAAGTTTCATGTTTACATGTGTATGAGTTGAGCAGAAGGGACTGTGAAAGTATATTTTCAAACTAAAGTGATATTAAAGGTAATGAGTTCAGATAATAACAGAAAATCAAATATTTCAAAGATTCAAACCAAATTTACATGTTACATTCAATACTAGAAGTAAAAAATATCTGCCAAATGCATTTGGTATACATGTACATGTAAAATAATTTCTGAACAATAAAATCAAATCTGACAAAAGATGAAGCTAAAGAATTAATCACATACACAATGTCTATGTTTCATAGAAAAATTACATCTTTTTCTTTATTTTCAAGAGGTGTGTATTACATACACATAATATAGATACTGTACAAGATATTCTTACACTCTGTCAACATCATGCAGCAATGTACAAATCAGTCTTGGAATGAGACTACTTCAAACTCACATAAATTATCTTTCTATTTTTCAGAGATCAGACCAGTTTACACACATACTCAAATGTCTTGTTTTATTCCCCAAGTCCCTCATGATGGAATATTGCATTCATTTTGTAACAGGGCGATATATTTTAATAGAAGGGATGTGGGTTAGACACATTGGTTGGTCAGGCTTACCTCAGAAAAGCTTCCTAATTGCCAAGAGTAACCATTGCTAATAAAGTGCATAAAATTAAAAGATGTATTTGTCTAATTGGCTAATATTGTGGGACATAGCTTGAAAGGAATCCGTGAGTACATTTTATTTCCCGTGCGACAGTATGCTTACAACTATCGATTATCAAACGTTAATATTTCTTAAGTTTATTTTGAAAGTTAATATAAAGCAGCTTCTTCGGGGCTGATTGGGAAACATTCTACAGCTAATTGAAGATGAATTAACATAATACCTAAAGATGTAATGATTATTAGTGTTGTGATTTGTAGACCAAAATGAGAATCAACATCAAACAATGCAATCTCTTGAAAATGAAAATATATAACAATGACGTAAAAAATATGAGACTGTTTAATATTATTTTTCTTTCTTTCTCTAGAAACTGCAGCGAACACTCGATGACCCTGTTTCATATACTTCTTCATTTTCTTCCTCCACAATTAATCTACCATTAGGTAATTCATTTCTTCAAATTTCCAAAACGCATATGGAAAGAAATAAGTAATTTCCCACAGTTAATCTAATTTCCCACAGTTAATCTACATGGAGAAAACTATTTCATACAAAATATAAATCTTGTCAACTTCTACAGACCATGATTAATGGCGGGTTAGGTTTGAAATGCAATATATCTTTTTTGAAAACGCCCCCAAAATACACAAATGAAGTATCGTAAACAATGATGCAGCTAATTCAGTATTGTAAGAAATATTTATGTGAATAAACTTGACAAATGTTACTGAAATCCAGTAGAAGTCTCAACACATTTAATGTTGAACATGTGATGACATTGTCAATATTAAGGGAAAATTTCAATTACAGAATTTAGTATTCAAAATATAGTTTGATGCAAGGATAATTCATTACAAAAGCGGCAGACCTGTTCAAATCAATCATATTGTTTTCATGATGTAGGATGCATGTATTATTTCACCCGACATTATTAGATATCCTACTTATGACATTTCAAAATGATTGTTCATTATCTATGTGCATTTTACAAAGTTTGGCGGTTCCTTTAACAATCCTTATGGACAATGCTTCACATACATGTACTACTTCATGCAAGTGTGGAATATGTAGCATTACCATGAGATAATGGCCTCGTTTGTCATTTCACCCTTTAAACAATTTATACAAGAATCTCTATGCATGATCTCTGTATGCTTGTACATTCATCTTTCAAACAGTGGTTTTGGGGGTATTACTGAAAGTAGGTTTTCAAAACTCTGTCCTCATTCTTTGATAACCTCTAAACATCACAACTTGGTGCCGTGCATGAGTTATCAACATGCATAAACATCCATTAGTGGTACCAGCGTTATCTAGTAAACCACAGCTGACGCATTGACAACTTATTTTTATCACTTATAGTGTCCTATCACTGTAATACATTGAATTATTTCTCCTTCATAGCCAACATTTGCTCCAAATGACTATTTCTTGCTCCCATTAACTCTGAGAGGTAGGCAAATGACATTTTACCAGGATACTAACCTGTTTAATTTTCCAATGACAAATTTGATTACTGTGTAATAAGACAAACGAATCATTCGATGTTTTTTTCTCCCCCCCCCCCCCCCCCCTCTCTCTCTCTCACTTTATTCAAAGTCTCAGTGATGATCCTGTCTTTGGCAAATTGAGAAGATTTGAGGCATTATCCGGTATAATTTCCATTTTTACATTATCCATGAACAAGTTTATCAAAATACACTTCAAATAAGTTGACAGATGTTTACAAGGAAAAGTAAAGAGAAGAATAATTAAAAGCTTAAAGTGTAATCCAACCATTATCGCAAGTTACTATGGGTAAGAACAAGATAGTTAGAGAAATAGATTGGTGAAAGTTGAAATGAAAGTAACAACTGCGTTATGAAGGCATAAGAATCTCAAATCAGCCAAATTGGTTATTTAAGTGATTATGAGTCAATTTAGAAAATTCAATTCTACCATTAATTATTATTACAATGAATTCCATATTTCTAGATGTCTCTTAACCTACTTTTGTATGGGGTCAGTGCTGCAAAATTGATGATACTGTTAAACCAGAAACTATCACAAAATTTCCAAGTGGTTATCATTTGAAAAATCAGTGACACAACACTGAATGTAAAGCTTCTTCCTGCAAAATGACAGTTCTTTAAATATTTGAAAGTCAGCATACTGTTACATATGCATGTGCCCTCCAATTAAAAAAAACTGCATCATTCCAATTGAGGAACTATTATATTTGTAAGTCATTACAAGTACAGAAACAATAAAGAGAGTTGTCCTTAACATCACAAAACCATTGTCAATTTTGCAAATATGTTCTGAAATGGCCATGCCAGTGATCTTAACATTCAAAAGCATTAAAACTTATGCACTGCTCATCAGATTTCCATGATCTGTTTCTCTGATATTTTCTGCAGAAATTTTTACGTAATGTGCCATCAGGGTTGGACTGCCCTTTAATAACAATAGTCACATGCCTATGATGGAAATGAATCCAAGCTTTAGGGAAACTACAAAATCCATTTCTCTCTTTTCTCCCTTTTAAAATCATGATTGTGGGTAAGACATTGGAGTTCCATCTTTTCAAAGAATTTGGTGGTTAAGCCAAATTTATACATTTCTTTATCCTGAATATCCCAGTGCATTGTCTAACCAATCACAAATTCTCCAGACACTTTCTCCAAACCAGAGGAAGTGTTCAATGAAACCAATAAATATGAATATAATATGAAATATTAAATATTTATAGATGAAATGAGGCAGATACTCTGTAGAATTGTAAGGCATTGTAAGCTTACCAAATAGCATATCATATTTTTAATGTACAAGTTAAAAAGTTGTTACATTGTCACAATTTTAATCTCCTCCTCAATGCAAACGAATGCTTCGGTCATAGAAAAGGGAATATAATTAGCATAATCAGTGGTGGGTGGGTGTTGGTGGAATAGGCAATTCTCACCAAACATCTCCCCCTGAAAATTACGAGCAATATGTAGGAATTTCTATAAAATTACAATCTAAATGTACATGTATATGTGAAGGGATTCATTAACATACACGGCTGAGCATGAGAGCCAGTTTAAACTGGATCGTTACTACCAGCTACAAAATTAATGATATTAGATCGTGAGTAACATGATGTGATCTAACAAAAATCATGACAACCATACACAAGATCCAAAGCTAGAATTTCAGTTCACGATACCATCTCTCAAAATTCTTGTGTTTCATACATATTGATTCTATACAATATAGCACCCATTGTCATAGGTGCCTCAAACTCCATGCCCTATATCTGGAACCACCCCCCAGTAATTTTTGTCCTTCCACGAGTATCCCTCATAGTTGTTACCTCTCCTAATCTCCCTCCGGCCCTATTTTCCTTTCACCTATCCACCATAATACACTGATCAGGTGGTATGAAAAATAAGTTTGGTGAGAGTGTGCCTGGGAATCTCAAGAAAGAGAAATGTATCAAGTTACCACTGGTGAATAAATACAAAAAAGCTGAGAGGGATTTTAGCAATGGATACCACCAGAAATACATATACAGTGCGATCATAGTAACATCATTCTCGTGGTCAATATGAAATTACTGGGAAAGATACAAATGAACTAATGTAACCATATGAGTGAAGTTTTGTGGAATGGGCAATTGCATGTCTAACAAAAGACGGGGAGGGGTTGGTCTACCTAGAGGGCAGCAAAAACAAGTACTGTGATTTACATGTATAAGCGCTTGCCCAGATAGACAACTGTTGTCATTGCAATATCTGCTTATTAATAACTGTTTGTTGAGAGCAGGGTGTTAAACCCTAATGCCCTTTTGCCCCTGAGCAGACAAAAATGAAAGAATAGGCTACCAGAAGTTCAATTTACCATAATCATGAAGAAAAAGAATGACTGTGCTTGTAAAAAAAAAATGGTAAACTGCATGGATGCGTAGCGCGAAGATTACCAAAGAAAGTTTAGGTTTTGGTCAATCGGGTGCTAAGTAATTTTGGTAAACTGATGTTATCTTTGGTTATTCCCTCGTTTTCATTACTTTTCTCACTTCCTATATACCAACTGAATAAATCCTTTCAAGCAGGGTTAATGGGATTTGAATCGCAGAAACCGAGCAAGTATAATTTCATCTACAAAGTGCATTATGATCACAACAAGATGCTCAATCATATCTGGCAAATTATTCTCACACACAAATGTTCCATTTTTCACACAACAGCATAGAATCACTCTAGACTGCCCTATTTACAAGCCATTTTCATATATATATATCCATTATGTACAGAAAATGTTTAAATATATATCTCTCTCTCTCTCTCTTGTATGAAAGTATTCTTACACATATCTACACTTGCATTTACAATAATTGTTACTAGGTGAAGAACCAAAAAGCAGTTACGAAAATAGATTCTGACATATGCTCCTGCGACAATGGTTCCTGGGTCGGTTTCCTCCACTAACAACAATCCTAATTTTAACCCAGGATCAATCACTAACCCTAACCCTAAACCTAACCCTAAACCTAACCTGAAACCCAACTGCAACCCTACATCTTTGATAAAATAAAGCGCCAAGCAAAGTAAATGTTGGCTCATCATGAACTAGACTGTCGTGAGTTGGCACCCCGTCTGGACATTCATGGACCACAAAAGGAATCGTGATTTTTTGTTTTAAATGAATGGACTTCAGGTTGCGAAATGTTCTTACATGTACATGACAGGGTGAGGGTCTTATAAAAAAAAATCCCACAGAAAGTCACTCACATGCAAGTTTGTGTTTTAAACTAAAGTGAGAATTCTGGTCAAAAGTGGTTAATGTTGCTCCTGAACAGCTTGAGCATATATTCAGTAATTTGAGATCTATAAAAGCCCAAGAACTACTTTTATCTGGTGACCCTTTTCCCTTAGTTCTACTCTTTTGTCTACAAATAATAAACATATTGACAGTCAAAACATTGAATTTCTGCATGTAAACTTAATTTTTCACTCCGGAAATCGCTTTGGAAAATGTGTTCATTAATGTTTTTTGTTCACATCTGCTGGGAACCTTCCTCAAAATGGTCCATTTTCAATATTATTTTGAGGAAAAAGACATATTTATTACCTTTTTCGAAAAAATATATTGCAATTGAATAAAGTGAAATTATCAACAGTGTTCAGTATTACATCTTTCAATTATTACGTATCACATAACATAATATTGATCATGCATAGCCATAAAACTAATGCCCTGTCTGAGAACAGGTTTAGGCATACTCCAAACACTGCTACCTTTGAACGGACTTACAGCAAAAGAATAGATATACAAGACGTTCAGATTAACTTTTTTCCCCCTCTAAAAAGTATGTCCTTGCCTATTTAGAAAATCTCTCTTATAATCATAATCCCTGACGAAATGCTTCTACCATTTGGCACTGCTACCTGTCTGTAGCAACAGCAGGAGCTTGCAAAACAAAATCTTTAACATGCATCAAGCTGACCATGTGTGGCTATCAGTAACGGGTATCTTGCGCTGAAGTCTTACCAATTCACAACAATCATAAGGCAGTTTACATGTATATCTGAGATCCTTTCCCATATCAGGTGCTATAATTTGACAACCACAGACTGCTGGCTACTACGGACTGTAGACGTGGAATGTCCATTCTTGGCAATTACCTGGGAACTGTTGGCAAGAGTGGCCATCGTCTCTGCAATCTTGGAGGTGGTAATCTGGATTTCAGTCTTACCATTGAGGCTTTTGCTATGTTTGCTCCTTGACCCCTTGGACCCTGATGAACCAGGGGCTGAGGACTTGGGTTTTTTTACTGCAGGGGCTGCAGACATTGTATTTTTAACAGTAGGGGTTGCAGATATTGCAGTCGACGACGCCACGGTCGTGAAGGAACCATGCTTGACAGCAGACAGGTTTGTTGAGAGCAGGGTACCTTGGGGCGCAAGGCTATTGATGCTCAGGGCGCTGGGGAATTGTCCAGGGGGCATTTGCTTGGGGAGTGCCTGTGCTAGTGCTAATAAATTGGCTGAATCGATGGATTGCGTGGACGGATGGACCAGTGGTTGTGTGGTTGCCAAAGATGGGCTAACCTGGGTGGAGGTGGCCAGTTGTATGTGAGACGGCCTTGTGCCTGCAAAAGATCCAAGGAAGGACTGTGGTAGCATGGTAGGAGGCAGGCCAATGTAGCTAGATGGGTGGGTAAAGAGAAGAGAAGCACTAGCATTAGCTGGAGACTGCAGAGCAATAGGCGGAATAAACTGGCTATGTCCAGTATGGGACATGACTGGGAGAGTCTGCGTGATGACTGAGGCTGTCATTAGACTTGTAGAGCTTGCTACTCCTGCAGTTGTCGTACCTAGGACACTAGTTGCGAGAGGACTCGTCAGGACAGGGGTTGTTAGGGGAGAGGCTGTGATCACAGATGGGGTAGTGTGTTTGGCAGTGATTGTCACTGTGCTTAGATCAGGGGCTGTTGTCCCTGATGCATTTGATATGACAGTCTTGTGGGTGCTCGTTGTTTGAATGACTGAAGGCTGTGCAAGAAGAGAGTTGATTCCTACTGTAACCACTGGCTTGCTTGATCCAAGCACACCTTGAGAGCTTGGGTTGAATCCTAACCTGAGGGAAGGTGTGCTCATGATCCGTGGAAGGAGCTGATGAGGTGTCTGAAGTGGAGGCTGAATGACAGGAAGCTGAGACACTGAGAGCTGCCTTCTAACAGGTTGTCTGACGACTGGTTGCTTCCCTAAGAGCTGGCTCACAGTTTGTCTAGTCACACTTCCAGCCAGCGCTCCCGAAGATTGACCGACAACAATGGGTGTCTCTATCCTTGTTACAGGCGATATCTGATTGGCAACACTGTGGAGCACTGTGGACACTTTGTCCTGACTCATTTGCATGTATGTGGTCCTTTGTGGTGGAATGGCACTAGCTGCTAAGGATGGGGCCGATCCATGTCTTGGCAGGACAGCCTCAGGATGTGTCTGTTTATTCCTTAATGGATCGGAACCCTGAGGGGGCTGTGCATCTCTCATGGTAGTGAATCTCAACATGGCTTCGTTGGCTGAGCGACTGAGACCCACAGGACGGGAAGCAGTGTTGGTGTACGGGGGTGTCTCCTTGATAGCTCCTTGGAAACTGGCGAAGGCTTGCTGGTACGAGGTGGAGGCACCAGGAAGAGAGTAAGAAGGATGGACGAGATGAGATGATGACACAGGTTGATGAAGAGGAGACTGAGATCGGGACTGAGCACGTGATTTCCTCTCCTCTTCTTCTGCTTCTGCAATAGTAACAAAATTATAGCAATTAACAGCAACATATTCAAAGTACCTGCATCTAGAAAAATATGGATTATCATTCACATATTACCCTTATTCTTCAACAAAACTAGGTATCATCAACTCCGATATTTGAAAATACTAACTACATTCAAATTTCACAGATTTTAAATAAACTTAAGAATTCAACTCAAATTCCTAATTGAACTTTCATCCAATGGTCTTCCACAAAGTCATTAAAAGGATCCTACACGATCCTGGAGAGTAAACAACTCTCTACTGAATTGTTGGTGTATCTTTTACTGATGATATACTGGAAGCAAGTATAAATAATCAAGATTTACTGGCTCTCAGCACACGATTTTTATTCTTTACAAAGAAGTCCCGTGACCCAACATCATATACATTTAGGAGAGGTAGAACCTACCTGATGCGGTTGATGTTGATGCTTGGTCATCATCGACCTCATTCTTCTTCTCATCATCCACCATAACATCCACATCCTTTTCCTCGACAACGACAAGTCTCTCCTCATCATCATCTTCGTCGTCCTCTATCTCCTCCTCCTCCTCCTCCCTGCCTGTAGGTAGCTTGATGGGTTTGCCGATGGTCATTCCATTCTTGATCTTGAGAAGGTCCAGTCTCTGCTGAGCCTCGATCTTCTGGCGTACCAGACGGTCCAGTTCGTGTTCGAGCTCTCGCTCTTTGCGTGTCAGTACCTGAAGGAGGACAAGAAATATTTTAAAAACATAACTTTTGGAGGGCTACTTATATGCCAAGAGTGGACTAGGACACGGTGTTGTCCATGTTCAGTGATTTTACTCATGACACCCCAGAGTTTGGTTTTAGAGGTGATTTTTTAAACTTTCAGAGCAAAAAGCACAAAAATATCAACACTAACTACATGTATGCAACATAAGTTCAAAATTGCCATAATGTTATCATTTATAAAGGGGGGGGGGGGGGGGGGGGGGGGGCAATGTACTAATATCTCACGCATATCCCAACATTTTTAAAACCATGCAATCCTATTTTTGAGCTGCATGATCTTTCTCTATTAAAATGTGTGGTTGTGTACCTAGCATCAAAACATAAACCTTAGTTTGCAAAATTGTGGTGATACATGTACCTGTTCCTTTTGACAAAAGTTGGTCCATTCCTTCATGGGCTGGATAGGGTAAAATTTATCGAAGTGATAGTCTAATATTATTTGCGGGTGTCTATAAAGTATAAATAACGCTCAAGGCACACTGACAAATTACGTGCCTTGTGAATGACTTACGACATGTGCATGGTTTCAATGAACTTTATGGGGTCAAATCTTACCGGCTTAACAGGTGAAAAATATGAAACGGGTTAAAAGACCGAAAATAAATTATGGATATTACACATACCTGGATGAATCTGAGGGCGCCCCGTAGGATGCTGAGGTTGGATGTCTTTGACTTTTTATCCTCCATGTTAGGAACAGCCTTGCGCAGATTTTCAAAACACTCTTTCAGATGCGCCCGCCTGGAAACATAGATGGAAGATAAAATAATTGCTGTCAATGAATTATAATGAATTATAATGCATTAATGCACAGAATACAGAAGCCAAGTACAGTCTTGCTTGAAATAACCACCCCCCCCCCCCCCATCACTCTCATTTCTCACCGTTAGTTCCCATGTCGTTCAATGAACTATAACATTTTCTTCCAACCAAAACGAACAATAAACGTAAAAAAGGAATGAATAGATAAAACATCACAGATACAAGAAATTAAAAACACAGTAATTGCCATTTTGTAAAAAAAAAGAAAGAAGAAATTGACAAAGTCTGCCTCAATCCATGTGTTATTTTAATCAATGTTCTCAAATCATCAAAAGCATTATATGGTTGATAACAGATAATCAGGCATGTGTGTGTACAAATTAAAGAGGAAACCTGCTGCATTATTGAGAATAAATAAGTATAAAATTGGAATCAGCAGTGTAAAAGAACTTACCTATTTTTCTCCAATTTGTTGTGTACCTCTCTGATTCCAGCCCTGGGGAAATATAAGGAGAGAAATAACATCATGCAATTAAAATAAACAGAAATAAAAATGGAATTTGAGTTAGTGCAGTCAATTGATAACTAATGGTCACTGGAGTACATCTACATGAACATCACAATTATTACTGGTTTGAAAAAGGAGTAAAGATTGTACATGTGTACTGTGTACCATGTACATGTACTTGCTCCTGGAAGAGGTTGGGGCAAATATTATGACAATATCCATGTGATGCTGGTACGAGATCTTCTATTACACATAGAAAATGAAATGATCTGTTGAAGTTTTACGCCAATGATAGTGCCCAGCTGGAATCAGTCCCATTTCTGTTGGTACTCTTTCTAAGCTTTGCTTAAAATGCATTTTTTTTTTAACCATCTTTACATGGACATCACATTTATATAACATTACATACAATTTTGGTCTACCATATTGATTCACTATGAAGCTAGAGTATTTCACAACATACATTAAGTGGCTATGCTTTTTACAATGAACTCCATTTTAGCAAACATTGTTATGGTTGAAAAGAGGTCCTCACTTCTGGTGTATGTCTCAAAAGTTGCCCTAATCCAACTCTAACAGATTTCCTAACTTCAGTCCATGACTCAAAACTACACTTCACCCTGTACTTCACACAGTGTTTCATCCAGACTAAAAGACAGGTATGAGCATTATGAAGATTATATTTCTATGGGAGTTACTATAATTCATGCCAAATCAAACAATGAAAGAAAGAATGAACATTTATCAAATCTGAATTTTGAAAGTTCACTTATGATAACTGTCGGTAAACCTTCTACATGTATGTAATGGTAAAGAAGGGGTTAAGAAACGTAATGTCATTTGGGTTGACCGTTGATGTTCCTACATGTACATGTATAAAATGTAACGCATAAATCCCCAAATCACAGAATTTGAAAATAATGTTCACCGACATTGACTGCCTTTTGTAACACATGATGTTCTTCAAACTTTTATACCTCAGCCACACCGCCACACAAACTACACACCGACTCCTAACCGACCGATTTTTAGCCATTCAGTGTAATGTAATTTTTTTGTTCGGTCTGGTGTCCACACAGTGTTAGTCTCGTTGGTGCGACTGTAATATTTAGGCTTATATTTCACATCACGAAAGTGTGATTTTACTGCAGTATTCTCCTTTATAAAGAATTATTCCTTTTAAGCAGATGTAGTCAATTACTTGTCGAAAAGAGTAACAGACCATATGACAACCAAATGCAAAAATTATTTTCAAGTACGTCATGGAATATCAATACTAATACTTTTGACAGGGGAAGATAGTAAGAAATTGATCTCAGATGTATATTTAACTTAATATAAGTAAATTGCATTGTAAATCCACAAATAATTCCTTGAGGCATGCCACTCTTTACAGGCAAATCTCTGGGGGCTGCATAATTTATGCACATGGCGCCTACAGCTAATCCAACGCAAAATCAGAATTCTTCTTGAGATGGAGAGAGTCTGGCCTTATTGAATTTGAAGTTCATATAACAAAGTCACATTAAAACAATAATGGTAATCATTAATAACATTTGAAGACAAGAATATTGCTTTGAAAAATATTAATGACAACTTCACAAGAGCTCTTCTGAAAATTTGTCGGAAAAATTTGTCTCGGTTTTTTTCAGGCTTGGCAAGAGATAATTGCATGTAGGTTTCACAAACCCTCTAACCTCTTTAATTTTTACAGCATTTTTGTTATCCAAATTCAAAAATTGAAAGATGTTAGAGTTAAATAACTTATGGAGTAACACTTACATGTAAATTCCTCAATTTCAACTAGAAATGTGCATTGCTGGGGCCGCGCAATGCTACATGTAAATGTATCCCCCGGCACTGGCAGCGATTTGAAGGAGGGACAAAGACCCTCCCCCATCCCCTCCCTCAAACAAAAGGATGGTGTAGAAATTAGATGTGTAGGTTTCACTAAGACACATCTTCATATAAAATTTGAAAGAAATGTGTTGAGAGATATACCAAGATACATCTCCATACAAAATTTGAAAGAAATCCATCAAGAAATGTGGCCTGCAGAGTGCACTCACGCCATGCCCTGAAGTATGACCTTTGACCCTATAAAAGACGGAACACTGGTGGCAGCATCACAAAAAACTATAGGTTTTTAGATTACACCAAGAGACACCTTCATGCAAAATTTGAACGAAATCCGTCAAGAAATGCAGAAGTAAGAGTGCAAGAAATGGAAAAATGACCTTTGACCCTATATAAAGGACGGAACAATGAGGGCAGCATCACCAAAAATTAAATATGTGTAGATTATACCAAGATACATCTCCATACAAAATTTGAATGAAATCCGTCAAGAAATGCAGAAGTACATGTAAGAGTGCACAAAAGGGACAAATGAGCTTTGACCCTATAAAGGACGGAACAATGAGGGCAGCATTACCAAACAGTAAAGATGTGTAGATTATACCAAGATACATCTCCATACAGAATTTGAAAGAAATCCATCAAGAAATGTGGCCTGCAGAGTGCACTCACGCAATTCCCTGAAGTATGACCTTTGACCCTATAAAAGACGGAACACTGGTGGCAGCATCACCAAAAACTATAGGTTTTTAGATTACACCAAGAAACACCTTCATGCGAAATTTGAACGAAATCCGTCAAGAAATGCAGAAGAGTGCAAGAAATGGAAAAATGACCTTTGACCCTATAAAGGACGGAACAATGAGGGCAGCATAACCAAAAATTAAATATGTGTAGATTATACCAAGATACATCTCCATACAAAATTTGAATGAAATCCGTCAAGAAATGCAGAAGTAAGATTGCACAAAAGGGACAAATGAGCTTTGACCCTATAAAGGACGGAACAATGAGGGCAGCATCACCAACCAGTAAAGATGTGTAGATTATACCAAGATACATCTCCATACAAAATTTGAAAGAAATCCATCAAGAAATGTGGCCTGCAGAGTGAACTCACGCCATCCCTTGAAGTATGACCTTTGACCCTATAAAAGACGGGACACTGGTGGCAGCATCACCAAAAAGTACAGATTTTTAGATTACACCAAGGGACACCTTCATGAAAAATTTGAACAAAATCCGTCGAGAAATGCAGAAGTAAGAGTGCAAGAAATGGAAAAATGACCTTTGACCCTATAAAGGACGGAACAATGAGGGCAGCATCACCAAAAATTAAACATGTGTAGATTATACCAAGATACATCTCCATACAAAATCCGTTGAGAAATGTGGCCTGCAGAGTGCAGTCACGCCATGCCCTGAAGTATGACCTTTGACCCTATAAAAGACGGAACACTGGTGGCAGCATCACCAAACACTATAGGTTTTTAAATTACACCAAGAGACACCTTCATGCAAAATTTGAACGAAATCCGTTGAGAAATGTGACCGCCAGAGCGCACACAAGAGTACACACAAGACATCTATCAAAATATGACCTTTGACCCTATAAAAGACGGAACACTGGGGGCAGCATCACCAAAATCTATAGGGTTCCAGATTTTACCAAGAGACACCTCCATACAAAATTTGAACAAAATCCGTTGAGAAATGTGACCGCTAGAGCGCACACAAACTATCCCCAAAAATATGGCCTTTTACCCTATAAAAGACGGAACACTGGGGGCAGCATCACCAGAAACTATAGGGGTCCAGATTTTACCAAGATACACGTCCACAGGAAGTTTGAAAAAAATTCGTTGAGAAATGCGACCGCTAGAGCGCACACAAGAATGTGACGCGGCGGCGGCGGCGGCGGCGGCGAAACGCTGCTGAATCCAAAGTATCCTCCGGCATACTGCCGGGGGATACAATTAATATTGTATCTTCCGGCATACTGCCGGGGGATACATGTAAATTCCTCAATTTCAATTAAATTGTATCTTTGCATACACAATGAACTTCACAGGCCAACACGCAATGCCCTTGTCCAAGTATCATAAAGCAATGTTACCCAGCCTGTCATAATCCCTAAATGTAAATGAAATTAATATACTACGGCTATCATTTGTGCAAGTCCTGTGTCCACTCAAACCCGGAAGAGAACCGATGGGATATCTCCCCTAATGCATGACAGGAAGCTAACGAATCATCTGATAGGACTCATTCAGCATCCTCCTCTCCTGCCCGTCATGTGTCCCACCGTTGACATCTTGCGATATGAGCGGACAAAACACTCTACGTTCTCAACTCACTTGGTGAGGTAAGGATTATTAATAGGTTTCTGCCAGGACATATTTAACTACTGTGCACAAGTCCCACGATGAGCGAGAATGGATCTGGATCTTGGCAGGAAATGTGACTTCCTCTGATTATTCACAGTAACCACAAACTCTTCACCCGGCTACTGGGAATCACACAGTTAGCCTGATCTCGTAGCAGCCTGCTACACGCACCAACAAGTGGATGTGTTTGTTTTCTTTGCTTCTTTTCTTAGAATTTCTTTCTTTCTTTTTTATCTTTTATATAAGCATTCAACTTATTCTAGCCTAGATTTAATGCCAACTAATAGGAATTGCAAAAATAATAAAAATAATAATTTTGTTCTAAATAAATGTAGTCAGCATAACAAGTATTATAAGAATATATTCCTGCCTAAATAAGTAAAAGCAAGATAAGCCAACAAAAATTGTGTCTAGTGTCCATGCTTTTCAAACATGCATGTAACTTTTAGTCTTTAATGTTATTGCATCCTAAAATTGCTTGGCAACCAGTATATGAAATAAATGAAAGCAACACCATTTCTATATAGAATCTATATAAACTCAGTCCAAATTGAATGTAGCCTGTCACCTGCATTAAAGTAGAACACTCAAGAAAATCACAAATATGGCAATTAATGTATCACTAGAAATTGGGAAGCTTACAGATGGCAATCGTATAAGTTTTATGTCAACTGCGTATATGATGATTATAAAAACAACATAAATAAAAGCTCTTCTCAGCATGTGGAATATCCGAGGATTCGCCAGAAATATAGCGATGTTTTGATGTCGTCATACGAGGGATCGATCCTGCTTAAGCAGACGACGTCCTATAATGAATGAACGTAATTGCAATGCAATTATTTATCAAATTATAAAGAGTTTGGTACATTTAAACATGACCTTATTTCACACCATTCTAAAAGGGAAAGTGAACTGATTCTGATAACTAAAACCGTTTGATTGTAAATACACAGGAGAAGGGTCAATGATCAATGAAATAAACCCCATTTTCAAATTGAAAAGCCCTGCGAATAATAGCTGGATGGTATTCGTTCCCTCTTGAAACGCCGAACATGCCGCGGTGCAAGCAGCTGAAAATACAATGGCGTCTTATTTTGTTTACAAGTGACTGATTCCTTTATTTTTTTAACGCTGCATTTTTCATCAAAATAATACCATACACGAAGTTAAGAGTGAGGCAACAGACTAACATTAAGACTGACGCTAGTCAAGTAAGAGAAATAAGTGAAGAGGAGATGACAAAACAGGCACTGAAAAATGTGTATAATGTTATGGGACATCGTCTGCTTAGACAGGACTCGCCCCTCTTGTGTCGTCACACATCTCAGCAGCGTTCAAGGAGCTTTTCAGCTGCTATATCGGGGGCTGTATTTTACCATTTTATAATTGATAATAATCATTAATTCAAATGTTTCCAAGCTTTAAATTTGGATAACCTTGTTTAATTTATGCCATCTATGCAATAATAAGTATTAAGCCAATATTTAAAATCATCAGTGTTCTACTTTAAGAATTGGATGTTTCTGTTTCTGTTGTTTTGCTTTTTTTTTGTCATTTCATACAGGTATATCAGCTGGATTAATTTCAGCCAAAAGCTGCAAATGTCAACAGGAGGAATGATTACAAATGAATGAAAGAAGCATGGTTCAAGAAACTGAAGTATTTCAGCCAAGCTACAGGAAGTCTTTTATAAAGGTGCACTTTAGAATGGTATACAAAACACACTATACGATCGACTGCGATCCGGGTTTGGAAATAAACCGCAATAGCATTAGATATGGGCATTTTAACAAATACATGTAGAATCTACCTGATTCAGGTTCTGAACAATAATATACTGTATGAATACCAAACAAAGAATTTGGTGCGCTGGCAGGCTTATGCCCGGAATAAGGGCCAAATCAGTTTCAAATCATAGACAATCGTAGGACAGCTCTGACGTCACTACAGGTACGACTTGGAGCCAATTTGGCCTTTCCTCCGACTAGAAAGCTTGCAATAGCCGGTATTTTTCGATTTTACTATCTGTATGATTATTTAGAACCTTAATAAAAAATATTTTACATGTTCAAATGATTATCAAATGCTATTCCATTCTTTTTTCGGATTGCAGACTGATCGTATAGTGTGCGGTGGGCAATAGTTATTATGTCTTGTTATATCACATACTGTACATGTACATTTACAGGAAAATTTAGCTTTGTACTTGTAATTTTGGTCTGCTGGAAGCAGACGTATGTTTCAGGCATTCTAAGGAGTAGAGAAACCTTCAGGATACCTACATGTACATGTATCTACCTGACCTCAAGACATTTTATTTCATTTCAATTTTCATATCCCCCCCCCCCCCCCCCCCCCCGAAAAAAAAAATAAATAAAAATAAAGTGGGGCAAGAAAAAACATACATGCCCCATTTGAAATATTTCCCAAGGATGTGCACATAAATCTTGGAACAACCCACTAAATTTCTTGATCAATGATATGAGATGGAAAGTACGAAACCCATTGAAGGGTGACTGAAATGAATTCAACAAACCTTTTATCCTTGCCACTCCCATCATTTGCCGAATCGTTGGAGTCGCTTTCACAAGACGGCTTCTGGTTGTTGGGGGACGGCTTGGGCGATCGTGGCCTCTCACCAGCAACCCACTGGTTGTGACTGACAATTTGATGGACCAACCTGGGGCTAATATTCCCATGGTGCACAGGGCTACTACCCCTCCCTCTGGGGCTAGTGGCATTTGTAAGTGTTGTGTACTTGTTTCCTTGGGATTCAGCAAGCTTGAGAAAGTCCATAGCCTGACTGGACCCCACCACACGTGGAGACGAAACTGCAGATGACGCCGCTGGTGAAAGAAGAGGTGGAGGCTGTGCTGGTGGAGGCTGTGCCGGTGGAGGCTGTGTCGGTGGAGGGGCAGAGGGCTGCGTCGGCCGAATTGGCTTGGCCACTGAGGCTGTCACATAGCGTTGCGGTTGTTGTTGGTTCTCAGCTTGTTGCTGGTGAACCAGTGCTTGTTGCAGATGAGGGTGCTGTTGAACAGGTTGCTGTACAAGTTGCGGGTGTTGTGATGCCGGACGAAGATGGTGTTGTGGGTGCTGCTGTACAGGATGTTGTTGGAGGTGTTGTGGAGGTATGTGAGTGTAGAGGTGGTAGGACGCTGGAGGATCGGTGGCAGGATAACGTGGAGCATGCTGAATGATGGAAGATGAAACTGGGATGTCGGCTGCAGTCGTAGGTGCTTGAGAGCTTGGTGAAAGCACATGTTGTCGAGCTGGTAGCGGATGGGCGGGTTGTGTCTCGCTGTATCTTGGGCCCGGTGACTTGGTCCGAGCACGTTTGGGGGGTGGTGAGCCAGTCAACTGCTTCTCGAGAATAGATGGAGTATATGAACTGGCACTCTTTGGAACACCAGAGTCAACCTCATCTTTCCCTATAAATGAAAGAAAACAAAAATTACAAGGCTGTCAACAATGTCACCATGGTCAAGAACCTAATTGTTATTGCCACTGGTTAAAATAATTTATATATTGTATTAAGTACAATTTTCAAATACAAGACTCGCCCTCAAAAGAGATTACACATATTTCTTGCTATATGCATTTTTTTTTTCATTATCCCTTCTTTTTTTTGTGCATCTTTCAAGCAGATCAGCAATATCATTGAGCTAAAGATAATACAACAATTTTATTTCAAATCACAAAGATATATAAAGAAATTTTGAAGCCAATAAAGGATCAATAGTTAAAATAACACCAATTAAATCAGACGTTTATCTTCCAAATTGTGCACTTTCAATTTTAGTTATATCTCCTAAATATACCAGGATGAATAATAAAAAGGTTCTCTGTAAGGAGAGGGTTTGCATCCCCAGAAAAAGCAGACTTTAATTACATTAAGATTTCAGAATTGACATCTTGACAATATACGCATGTCAAAACAGAAAAAAAAGACAAAGAACAAGAACAATTGAAGAAATAAAAGCAATTATGGTCCTAAATTCCTAAAGCATTTATAATTCACTTTCCTATAAAAAAAAAAATTAGATTTAGAGAATGGGCTCAAATAAATTGAAAACTGTAAATTTAGATGCTTAGCTTGCTTTTATCCCTGGGATATATATGCTTAAATCTCGGATTTTAAATGCACCATACTTAGAACATTTTATATCACAAGTTGCGTCAATATGAACAGGCTTGCCCCTAGTCTTGGCAATGACCCACAATTACATGTAACCGTCCACGTGCACAAGAAACACACACCACAAAGGCTACCAATTCTATCTGCATAACTTAAGGCACCCACGTAAATGCTCTGAGATGGATATCACGATATGCATAATATCGCCTATCTCATCTCCATTTAAAATGGAAATTAACATACAACTCTTTGCAAGCTAGTATCAAGCCACTTTGCAGCAAATGTGGAAAAAACAGGTGGAAAGACACAATTTGCTGTTCTCCAATACTGTAAAACCTTAATGCAAGGAAATATTCAATCACATCACAATTATGTGACCATGCATTTTTGTTAATTATGAATAAATTAGTTTTCTTCCAATACTGAATACCGGTATCTACATATAACATCTTGTAAATTCCTGTAATATATTGGCTAGATGTAGTTTCAACACCAATTTGATCCTGAATGAAACTCAAATGTTGGGAGGGGGATATTGTTTTATTTTTTAAATTATACTTTGCAACACTTATCCTGTAGATCCGGATGAATAATTCTTAACTAAGACAAACACTAAATATAATACCAACACAAATATATATATATTTTTTTCATTTCAAACAGACTTTCTACATTACGCATCATAAAAACTGTTTTTTTTTCTCTTAATCTCTGGACTGGGATCAAATAATATTTGAGAGAAGGTTCAGTTCTGGGAAAGGTGAAAAATAATTTTGGGTCAATTTGGATTAACATCATAGTAGAAATATCCCCTGGAAGGATTGCTCTTCAAATGCCCTCATATTCTAAATAAGATGAGAAGTACATACTTTGTACACTGCACATGTACTGTACATGTAGCTAAAGTGTTCAGGTCGTACAGTCAGGCCACATGGTGTGTGCAGTCCCATATACCCAATTCTGTGTGCAGTGCATGCGCTTTTCAGCCAGATTGGGTCAATGTCTTATGATTTCGATGATTCCAATACCTCACAGTATACACCATACTTATGCAGACATGATCAACCTTTCCCAGTTGCCTTGAGAAAATTTCTTTCACAATGTAATCGCATGACCAAAACTCAACAACATATATATTCAAAGTGTACCTACTACCTCAAAAAATGATTTGTATACACAATTACAGCTGGGAAATGCATAAAAGCAAGTTCAACATCAAAGAATTTTACATGGCAAGTTATAGGTAGGAAATAAAGGATAACATGAAAATCAGGTGGTTCCTGTGGACCCCATTCTGGAGCATGCAAGAATGCATTGACTAGTCTACTCAAGTCGCTTTTACATACATGTATTTTTAAGTTTCTTGAGAAAATTTTAACATCTCTTTATAGAACTATAAGTAGTATTTAATATAGCATAGAGAGTGACATGGAACTTCCAATATATATGTATATGTAGAGCAATTTAAGAGTTAAATATTTATTTTGGTGAATGATGATTGAGAAATAGACCAATGAAAGTTTGAGCAAAATCCGATAAGAAATAAGAAAGTTAAGAAATTTTGAAGTTGTTATCAATTAAATACAAATGGGCAAGCTCCTCTCATACATGTACAGGTATGTGCCCTGTACAAAAAAAAATATTTCCACTTTTTCTAAAGAAACTATTTAATCATACAGTGATGCAACCTAGATATTATCATGATTCATTGCACATATGTTTTTAAACAAAACCTGGATCAAACAAATGTATTCCTTCATCAACAACTAAGAAAAAAAAATTATTAAATTTTTGGTACAGAGCCAATGAAAGAGCAGCTTGCAAGATATGTCACCGAGTTGCCAATTTGTGTGTGATTGATTACAACTTCAAAGATTCATATCTTTCTTATTTCTCATCAGATTTTGCTCAAACTTTCATTGATATGCTTCTTTAATTTTTCTCCTTCTTTTTAAACCTAATTGATGTCAGCGTGGACTTCCCCTTTAAAGGAGTGCTCCGGCTTGAAATTAATATGAATTGAATAAATAGAGTAAAATTAAACAAACAAATCATTGAAAATTTCATCGAAATCGGATGAAAAATAATGAAGTTATGGAATTTTTAAGGTTTTGCATTATTTTGGTAAAACAGTTATATGGACGTCATCATGAATATGCAATTAGTGAGCTGATGTCATATCCCCACTTTTTCTTTTGTATTTTATTATATGAAATTGCAATTATTCAAATTTTCTGCTCCAAGCCTATAACTAAAAGGACTGACTCCTTATTTAATGTGTAAGTTCATCATTGCTGTAACTTATTTTGTTACAAGGGAGTTATGTTTTATAGACATGTATGAAAAATGAAATAATGAAGATTTCATATAATATAGTTAAAAAAGGAAAGTGTGGACGTGACATCATCAGCTCACTCATTACATATTCATGATGACATGCATAGAACTGTTTCCCAAAATAATGCAAAACTTAAAAATTCAATAACTTCGTTATTTTTTATCGGATTTCGATGAAATTTTCAGTGTTTTGCTTGTTTAATTTTACTCTATTCATTCAATTAATATTATTTCCAGGCCGGAGTACCCCTTTAAATAGATGACTTGTAGCTCTTTGCCTTGAAGTCATGTTCCATTGAGTGATTGATGTTTCATATGAAGAGTTTCACTCCAAAGGAGCTAAATCCACATTTAGCATTTTTGTGTAAATTAAGGTTTTTGATTTACCACTTTCCCTTGTCTACTGTTACTTTATTATGATATATATGATACGGCTTTATAGATTAATTCAATCATGTTTTTAAAAATCTAGCAATTAATTTCAATTTTTAAGAAATTTTTATAATTTTAATTTCCATGGCTCCTTTGGAATGAAACATTAGTCAAATATCTATTTCTGCACATTTAAAGACGTTTAACAATTAGAATTCAACAGCAACCACATTAATATTGATAGCAGAGTACATTTTACATTTTTTCTGATATTTGTTGAGAATTAAAAAAAAAAAAAAAATTCAAGAATTTCTTATCTTTTCTAAAGACGGGGAATTTTCGACGTTTCTTTCCAAAAGGAGCTAAATCCAAAAATTTTCATAAAAATATTAAAACTCTGTCAATTACGTCAGAATTTTAGACTAGTAGCCACAACATGTGCTTAAAAATCTTATTACAGCTTTAAGGAATGTGGTTAAATAAACAAATCCTAAATGACCACAGTGGATTTAGCTCCTTTGGCATGAAACCTAAATTTGTAATAAAATTTTTTTCAACTTTACAAATATTTTTGCATGCGATATGGTGCCTTTGATTCCCTTGTCTGAGGTACACATATTTACATGTATCTTTAAAACTAAATTTTGGTCAAAAATGGATTTAGCTCCTTTTGGAATTAAGCTCTTCATGTATGATGGGGAGCCCTATGTCTGCGCACCTAAGGTTTTGACCTGAAAATGAACAAGAATTTCTTTAATATTCTTCTAAAGCTTTATTTTATATTATTCCTGATATTCTAAAGAGTAAGTTTGAAAAAAATCTCACCAAAATTAGAGCAAGAACAATGCCATTTTCACAAGAAACGGTGGCCGTGTCATTTCAACATTGAAAAGATAATGGTGCCCATATCTGCGCACTCATTCATTTTACACGCAGTTCGGGAGTTTTGACGTGAAAGACAACATTTTGAGGCTTGTGAATAAAATGTCTGAAATAAGACCGTTTTTCATCATTTTGACTCGTTTTTTGCATGAATACCTATCGCTATGATAATGATGAAAAGTTTGTGTTCGTTGCGTGTTTTGTTTTATTAGAATCGCGCAGTTACGCGTGTGCGCAGACATGGGCACTGCGCAGACTTGGGCACTCTAGCCATACATGTACACAGATCTGCGAAAATTAAATTTCTAATAAATAGATGTAATAATAATATTGGTCATTGATCTACTAGATCTATTACACACTCTGATCTAGGTGATCAAGGAGTAAACCGTAAAATCAGTCTATTTCGTTCGGGATATGCTCCACTGAGACGACGTCTGGCTTCACAGAATCCCTCTCCTAAATGTCTTGGAGGAGAACCTCCAAAGTCAGAAAATGTTATAATTTTTATAAAACTCCTCCAGACGAATTTTTCTGTCTAATCAAGGAGATGCCAAGATTCCAAGCTAACTACATGTAGTCTACAGACAACAGTTGCTCACTGTAGAGCAAAGACAAAAGTCAAACAAGACAAAGTTCTAACTTAATTCCCCTCTAGGCCCTAGTCTAGGCTCTAGAGAACATCTTTCTGACTTTCACAGCAAAAAAACATTAGACCCTACAACAGTTAATAATGTGTTTATGAGAAATGCCAGCAGTTGGAACAGGATTACTCATTCCCCTCCAAAAGTACAAATATTACAGATTGCACACACCATGACATGTACGCACAGCTCCGTCAACGAAACCGACTGCATTTTGACACTATTTTGTTGACCCGGAGCGGCCAGCCGGCTAATTTGAATATGCATGAGGATATTACAACACCGCCGATCGACCGTACCCCGTCAGGCTAGCTAGCTCAGCTTGGCCGGGGCGTAAAGCGGTGTACGTGTATCATCGCATTACGACAAACTGTCACTTCTCGTTTTCATAAAAATTGTTCATAATCGAAAAAGAACGGGAAGTTAAACTTGGGAAGTTAAACTTGCGAAATCATGAACCTGAATACTACACTTCCTAATAGTAATAACAAATGTTATGGTCGAATGTATACCCCTACAAATGTGGGGGAAAAGGATCCATATTACAGGATGTTGTGGAAATTTTTTATCGAAGCGAGGCGGGTGTTTAATCATAATCTCCACGTACATACACACACATACACACCAATGTGCTTTACTATACACAAACAACAATACACACAGGTACGTCATCTATTCATATTCCCGTAGCGCATCGCAAAGGCCAACTACATGTGCATACTTACCACGTGTAAATGAATGCTCTGCTCCGGTAGCGCTGGCCAAGACTCCACCTGATTCCACATATTTAGCAGCTTCTAAAAGGACTTCGATGTTCATGATTTTTCATGTATATATGAAAATCACAACACAAAATAGATCAAAGCTAATGTAATATCCTTTTAGAGATCACAACTCGTCGTTTTCCTTAGATATATCACCATATTCGAGGAAAGAATCTTTCACGAACGTCATGTCTTCCCACAACAATTATAATAACACAATCTTCGGACGGGCGTATTACTAATTTACATATCATACTCGAGGGGTGTAGACATATATGCTTGGCAATAAAGTTTCTTTTATAAAAGTATTTTGATTTATGAATAATTACAGAATTATTTTCAACATTGATAATGAATTAACATTGGTTCTTTCGAAATATTTGTATTGTAAAACGAAATGTTTAGCAACAAAAAGTTAGAATTTATCCCTACAAATAATGGACGTTACTATTAATTTACATATAAAAAGGGACTTGGCCAATCAGCACGTAAATGTCAGCTTGTTTATGCCACATGCATAATCACGTGGTGCATTACGGCTTTCCATAAGTGATTGAGATTACCCTACTTACCCCTCTGTACAAACGAGGTGGTATCAATAATTGGTCTATTTTCTTAAATTACAGTGTTTTATTTTATTTACATTATTGTTTGAAGAAATTTTAGAGTATTCAGTCAATATTCTATGTATTTTAAAGATACAAAATACTTTTTATTTTGTATAAATTGTGTTTAATTAGGAATTGAAATGAGGTAATATTATAGTATACTTCCTAGATAGAACAGCCTATATATTTACTCGCAAACAGAATCACATGGGGGGCTTCTTTTTTCTGGCTTCCAGCGAGAAGAACACGTTGTTAATTTGCATATACCGCACACTTTGTCTTTCTTCCCAGCCGTTTGACAATTATTGCGTTGTATGTTTGAGTCAACATGATTAAAAGCAAAATATGATAGGCCTAAATTATTCTAAACTTTTGATAGTTTTGATTAGGAACCATACAAAAACTGTTAGCTTCCAATGAAGACGTTAAAATGGTCAGGGCGGTGGGTGGGGGAATCAGGTTATTTCGACACTAAATATAAATAAAGGGGCCTACGTTCACTGATAGGTTTTGATTTATTTGATTTATTATTTCATTTTCAACTGCTTACAAAGAGAAAAACAAAAATTCTAAGCAGTGGCGGATTTGGGTAAATAAGTTTATTTTCAGTCAAAATTTGCATAACGATTAAGAAAAACAGCTTTACAACAAGTACTCAAATTGATTTGTTGACAGTGACGCTCGAAAAATGTGCCCGGAATAAGCGAGGAAAAACATCATTGACCTCATCCCCTTGCGCGCCAGTCACCCTTTCCCTGCCCCCCCCCCCCCCCCCCCCCCCCCCACCCCCTCCATCCCGAGGGCGATGGGCCAGTCCGATACACTGGATGTGCTCCCTATCCCTTACCACGCTTTCGCCCGAAGAAATGATAAAGGCCAAAAGGGGAAAAAATGTGTGATGCGAGCATTATGTCACAGAGTATTATGGAACCGACTAAGAAAAAGTCTAATACCCAACAAGTTCCCTGTCAATCATTCTGACAGGTCGCGCGCTTTCCTACATGAGAAATCGCGAGCAATGCAGTCATCATAATGATTACGTGAAACGATGAAAAGATATGGGGCGTGTCGAATAAATTTACATATGAATAAACATTAGTTTGACTTGGCGTCGTGCAACACGTGATTGGGGAAACACGTGTAAGGTGTATTTTTGTAATCATTTAGACAGAATATGCAGGTCGAACATAATACGATATCGACGTCTATTCCTGAATATTTGCATTGAGGGGTATCGTAGTAAGAGGGAAAGAAAAAAAAAAGAAATATATAAAGGGCAGACCTTCTGAAGTTTTTTTTCTTCTTCATTCCCCCTCCCCCACCCGGCGAAGAGAGCGGGGCATGGGGACCGAGAGAGATGGGGGAGGGGTCAAGGAAGAGAAATATAAGAGGAAAAGGGAAAGCGGGCAATTCCACTGTTGTCACGAAAATCTAAATCAATCTATATTTTCCATATATTTATTCATAGCAATCTCAATGACTTTCATTGTGGAAATGATAAAAGAGACCAATCAAAAGAGAAAACAATATAAAGTCAGATGATTCTATTGACTGATTTTCAAATACTTCCCTCCCCTCAGTTTTGACGATTCTGTTTCCGCCTCTACAATATTGCAAACTTGTTATTAGGACTCAAGTAGGCCTAGTCATAAATGCAAACATTACGTTGTAGAACTACATGCCAAACTGCGGGATAAAGTTAAACAACCAAAATGCTTTATGAACAATGTGATTACAACAAATTTAAATGTAACATGGCTTTGATATCATTATTTTAATTTTTAATTTTAATTTTTTTATTTTATTTTATTTATTTATATATATATATATATATTTTTTTTTTGGGGGGGGGTTGGTCCCATGCTGGGGGCGTAATCCTCCTAATAACATGCCCAAGTTGTGCACGTTATATTGATTTCTTTTCCAAAAGGCCTCCAAACGGGAGGGGGCGTACGCCGGCTCTGGATACGCAAGTCATTTTTCCTCTTGTCACCCCTTCCCCCCCCCCCCCCCCCCCCCCCCCCCCCCCTCCTGTCTATCTCCATAGATCGACGCCCATGTGTCTATTCAGTATTTCTATGAAAACGGCCAAAGTAAAACCAACATCCTGCCGGACACGCATTTCCTCTATAAAACATTGCTTGTCTATTATGTCCTATTATGGACATTAAATGGCAAAGACGGCTTATCTTTATTATTGGCTGATCCAGGATACTTTTACCGAAGGCAGAGCCCAAAATATCACTCAAAAGCACAAAACGGTATTAGTAAATGAATTAATAAATGAACGAATAAACAAATAAACAAATAAATAAATAAACAAATAAAGAAATGAATAAAGAAATAAGCAGTTAAACAGAGAGATAAATAAATAAATCGATGAATGAATGAATGCATAGATAAATAATTAAATAGAATCAATAAATAAAATTGATAAGTAAAACTGATGAATAAAAAATAAATAAATAAAACAAAATTAGCGCCGTGGCGGGATTCGAACCGCGAACCATGTGAATAACGCAGACAAGGAGCATATCTTCATCCATTTCACAGAGTGATGCAAGAAGAAAGAGGGGGAGGGGGAGGGAGGAGAAAGAAAGATGGGAATGAAAGGGAAAGGGAAAAACAGACATGCCTTTTTCGTTTAGAGGTGGCGCTATTGATAACCAATGAATTATTACTTTGCCGAATCGTTCTCTCTCTCTCTCTCTCTACTTCTCTCTCTTTTTCTCTCTCGCTCTCTCTCCGGCTAGGGGCGGCGCGCCCGAAGGGGGCACAGTGTACCCCACTTTTTCAAGTACCCCAACAGTGCCCTTTTTATTTCTTAAAAATGCCATCAAGCAAATCGCATAAAGTATGTTTAACATTGTTATAATCATAAAATGATCATTCACCATTCCCCCGAATGAATTTGCTGTTGTCATTTTAATTATATCGCTGTAAATAATGCACAACTCAACGACTTCAGCATTAGAAAAAAAAGTCAGAACATATTTGCTCGCTCTCTTCGCTCGCTCCCACATGAACCGTTAGACCGTTACACACAACTGCTAGGAAGAAGGTGATGCTTGATAATACCAATGTTACAAATTGGTACTTTTCCGTTTTATGTTCACCCTTTGCAAGTGCCCCTCCCCCCCCCCCCCCCAAAGCCCCTTTTCCTGCCCCCCCCCCACTTTGTAGGACACTCCGCCGCCCCCTCTCTTTCCTTCTCTTTCTCTGTATTTCTGTCTTTCTCTCTTTCTTTCTCTCTCTCTCTCTCTCTCTCTTCCATTACCCAAATCTACAAATTCACTTCAAATACTTCATAATTATTTTCCTCTAACCTATATTCTCGTATAAAAGACATATTACTAGTCGTCACAAATACACAGGAATTCACGTATTGTGTCAAATGATGTTGAAATGTCCATGCCCGTATACTCAAAACGTATATATTATCAGGCGTAACAAAAGAACATTTTACAAAGTTATCATTAAGCCACACAACAAAGTATAATGGTATTTAATTAAGAGTATGTATAACGATAGGAAACATACATGTACATGCAGATAAAAATTTACAAAATTAGAACTGAACTATAACGACAGGAAGATCAATTAAGCTATCGGTAGTTAAGTGATAATAGAAAATCTATACTATTGACAATTATACAAAACATGTCTAAGATATTGAAACATGATAAATAACATTATTTCATTTAAAACAGGTTTCAAAGGACTCAAGTAAACGATCTGTAGTAAGGCAAATCTTCAACTACATTCGACAACGAAAAGTCACATTTTACATATACATGTATTTAGCGAAAAGAGGTATACACAACGTCAAAAACTAATCATATCAGTACGAATTGGGACAAGTTGTAAACTGTAGCCGAGTTGATTCATATTGTATATTGGCAAGAGGTTTGAAACATGATAATGCAAGAAACTTGTTTTTAAGGTATACAACAATGTAGAAGCCATCATGTTGTAAATCCATTATCACATCACAAGACAGTCGATCCATAATTAAGATACTTTATGAAAAATTACAAAATATACCGGCATATTATGTCAAGGAAAGATGCTCGTGTTAAATTGGGGTGAAAGTTACTCAATGTCATAAGATTACTATACATGTAGATATAAAAAAAAATGTTTCTTTCGCAGCAATAAATAATCAGTCCGTGCTTGAATTTTGACGCATTACAAAACCACAGCCATTGTAAACCAAGCTCCATAAACCAAAAATATATAGAAACTGTGTATATATAGGCATATAAGCAATGAACACATATGCTGATGTTTCTTTAAAGATGAGAAGTTTTTGCGACGTCATTGCAAGTTCAAATCCCTATAACCATTCATCATCAATGTTGAGAAATATATGATCTCCAAGTTAGACGATAAGTACCTCGGTGACTGAGCAAAAATATTGTCCTTTAAGCAGTTCCGAATCATTCCTGGGTTGTTGTTGTTTTTTGCCAACAATTACAATTCAAATGTTCCCGACAAATTGTTTATCTCCAAGTTAGATGATGATTACCTCGTTGACTGTGCACCATGCTGAAGCATCCTTTAGGCAGTTCCTAATGTTCCTGATAGTGAGAGGCTGCAGAAGACGATAAATGCTAGTGTGGCTGATACCTCGTTCGGCCAATCCTGGAACCGTCTCCAGGAGCAGCCTCTGGATAGCCGCCATTGTGATGGACTGCACTTCCTTCTGAGCGACACGTTGCACTTCGCCGTTCCCGAACTTGACATCCCTGATGAGATTGGCGAGGAGGTCCATCAAGGTGCGTTCAAGGTCCGGGAACTGAAGACGAAGAGGTCGGGAATGACGTATGACAGGGTGGACGTAACTGATGTTCAACTTCAAGCCCATTCGTATTTTCCGAGGACGAGGAGAGCTGTGGTTCTCCCAGACAAGGCCGCTATTGACACGTTGGAGGAGCGGTACTGCTGTGATGGGGTCAGGTACCAAACGTAGTGAGACGAAATTACTCTGGATTCACGGCTGGAATATCGTCTGGTTTCGCTGCCAAGGAGTGGTTGACAAGCAATGTATCCGGAACAGTGATGCAGTTGCCTTTGATATCGGCTGTCTTTCGGGGGTATACCGGGCATTTGTTGGAATTCATTGAATTGCTTGATGGCGATAAAATGGGAACGCTATCGGCTCTGGGTGACGGACTGGAGAAATTCGATGAAGAAGGTAGTAACACGGAAGGGCCGCACTCGTTGCCATTGACGACAGTCAGTGTGTGATGAGCATGTGACGTCGACGGGATACGTTTGGCGCTTGGCAATAATTGGTTTGCCCATTCCTCGTTGTCCCAGTAGGTTTCGTTGATTGGAACTTGAATTTTGTCATCGTCGACAGTCGGGGCTACCGTGTCAAGAGGTAGAGCCATCTCGAAGAGCCAGTCAAGACCTTCAGTCCAATCGTAGTCGAAGACTTCGGAACCACAGGCCCCGCCGCAGCAGAGTTGCTCAGGATGGTTTGTGGCGGAGCAAGCCGATGTCAAAGGCTGTTGGGACACGGATGCCATAGTATAATTAGACTTAAATGAATAGTACTTGTCGCTCTGCATGAAGAAAGGAAATCGCAAATCTGATTGTAATCTCGAAAACACAACCCTCATAATCCGATGCCATGGCGCGTGCAACACAACCCATAAAGTTACACAAAGTTCCTCACCTATCGTGCTTGTAAACGCGAGTTCCCATTGGATGGCTGCGAGAACAGTCTCAGGTGATTGGTCAATAATTTTCGTCGTCGCGTGCACTGGCGGATGTTCCAAGTCTTCCTTTCCCCACAATAGACAGACGAAAGACAATGGCGTTTTCCTAATCACCCTTCGACCGTTTAACAGATCTGCGGATTATCTCCTATTGCGTTGGAAGAACAATAGCCTATACACCTTTTGTGCTAATCCGCTGTTGGCAGGGTGCCAATTAATTATCGGGAAGCTTTGACGGTGTTCTGCTTTCTTGTTGGATGTCCAGACCGTTATAGTGGTCCAGACTCATCGGCAATGCTATTTGGTTAGCAAAATTTCAGTAGACGGATTAAGTATTTCTATACTCTGTATATGGTCCGATTTAGATCATTGGCCTATTATTGAGATGGACATGATCGCATTTACGTACTTCGCACTCGCTCTCCTCACTATTATCTTCTTTCTTTCAACTTCCATAATTTAATATTTCTATAGTACTGTTTCTACGTAAAAGTTTATTTTACAGGACATCTAAACCAGCTTTGAGTAAATAATTACTAAATAAATTGAAATTAGAATTAATGATTTATGTTCCATGATAATGATGTGCATAAGAGTTATGAAAAATCTAACTAAGTTGATCAAAATTAATCAGTCTAAAAGATCGCTGTTAATATGATTTGGTAATTACACCGTCTTCTTAACTATTATTTTGATTGATCGACTTTTACGTTTTATATGAATAACAAACACCTTTTCAAGTTACGGAAAATATACTATAGACTATATATCTGACCGTCTATATAAAGTCTGCAAAATGACGATTCATATTTGGATTGAATTGGATTAGATTGGTAATATCATTGATTACCATACCTCACTCCCCCCCCCCCCCCCCCATTCTTTGCTTGTAAAGATCGTGAGACGTTTATGACAATAGGTACGTTCACACGTAGAGCGATAGCATCGATGCTATCGAGGTGTCGATGCTATTTTGGTGAAGACCAGATAGTGTCGACACCAAACGCTGTCTGAACGCAGATAGTCACGAGATAGAAGCGAGTTTCCAAACTATTCTTGCAGCGAGTTTAGCAGGAGTAAATCTCAGGATCCAGCGACAAAGCATCGACGCTTTGCGGTAGACCACCCACCGCGCTTGTGACTATTTGTCGTGTGAGCGCAATCGCTGCTATCTTCACTCGCTGCTATTATAATTCTATCTGTTTCATGTGGTGCTATAATATAATGCAATGTATGTATTCATGTGATGTACCCTCTTCCCTACTTTTTTTTTCTATTATCATTCTGTCTGTTTCATCTGTAATGTAATGTATGTATTCATGTGATGTATATAGGGGTATAGTAGGGCAATGTGTATACTGTGTGGTAAGGAAGGGTTTCTTTTTTTGGGGGGGGGGGGTCCTTCTTTTTATCTTTTTCTTTTTTATATATGTGACCAGGCACCAAAAAACCACCCAAAAGTCGCACTGTGTGATTTTCAGTTAGAGATCAATCAATGTGTTTTGGTTGGCATGCATGGTCAAATTTTAGTTTTGGGTATTTCCTGAAAGAGTATACTTTTTTCTAAGTAATCTAAAATGTGGTATTTTTGCCAGCTTTTCATCAGACTTATGTGTGTCTTCTCTGGATTTTGTTGTATTACTTTTCTTTTTCACGACCCTGAATACTTGTCTCATTTTAATCTCCCATAAATCTCCTGGAGTAAGTTCTTGCATTGATACTTGTGCACTGTGATAAACAGGATATGTCTATGTAGTATGCCAAGTTTTAGGACAATCTGATAATCCCTTCATTGAAATTTTCATTGAGTTCTAATCCTCCATTTGTCATCTTAGCACAACACTTTGCAAGTCAGAGTGCTTCAATAGACTGCAAACATGTACAAGGTTTATTTAAAATTAAGTATTATTACACATGTATTTGCTACTTGATTGTATTATCGATATTATAAATGAATTGTTATTGTGTTATTATGTTGATTTATGAAGACATATAACTTCCGCGCGTTTGACCATGCATACCAATTATACTCGGGTCACTCTGTGTGGCGCAGTAATTATTGTTTTGACAGCGGGTGAGCGATGAATAGTCACGAGTGGGTGATAGAAGCAAGTCGATCACGGCCTGTCTGAACGTACTGGAAATATTTTTGAAACTTACATAGCATCGATGCTATGTACTACGTGTGAACATAACTAATGTCTACTCGGAAGAAAACAGGCCACTCTGAAATGAAATGAACAACCCCGCTCTCGATAATACGCTATACACCGTCAACAAACTATGTCTTTTCCCAAGAGAAATAATATTGACCAGTGAAATGTAAAATATATATGTAATTCATGTAAAACTCATCACGGATGTTATCGTCAAGACAAGAATTACAGCATTAGGTCGTTGTCGAGTGACTGTGGATGCAACGGTCGTGCTCGAAACTGCATTGATTTGGCAGGACATTAATCTACATTTACTACTCGCGACCCAGGTATATATGGGTATATACTTGATAGGATTTACGCATTCAATGCACCATGCATAATTATTAACGGTTGCTGATCCCAAAGCCCTGGTAATAATTTCCAAACTAGCCCTTTGCAGAAAACCCGTTTAAACGTTGTAAGTGTTAAAGGAGAATGAAACCCTGGGGAAATATCCATTTTAATGAAAAGATAGTAAAGAGAGAAGCAATTTAAAAAAAGTTCCATCAAAATCGGTTAAGAAATGAAAAAGTTGTGAAAGTTTGAAAAGTCTGTGACCTCAACATATGTTGTGTAAAATACATTTTACCATGATATACATAGAGCTAAAAAAGAGACAAGCTGTACCTTGAGAGATAATGGAGAAAATCTGAAATTTTGTGTACAAAACATATGGAGAGTTGTCCACAAAAACCTGCCACATTGAAGCAAATAGCCAATTTGAGGATCGCCATAGAAAGTAAATCGAGACTTTTCAAACTTTCACAACTTTTTCATTTCTTAACCGATTTTGATGGAACTTTTTTTAAATTGCTTCTCTCTTTACTATCTTTTCATTAAAATGGATATTTCCCCAGGGTTTCATTCTCCTTTAAATACGGTAAGGTGATCATTGTTAACTTCACTGGCGGATATGGAAGTGGAGCACAACCGACCCATGCGCCTTAAAACCGTAACGGGCACAAAAACGTAACGGGTCCAACATTTCGAAAACTTTTGATCCAAAAGGCACCATAGTAAAATCTTCTTGCGGGCCATAGGTGTAAGCAAGGGCACGATATCGCCGGGGGCCGGGAGCTGAAGTCGTCGCTTGCCCAACGATATCAACTTTGCAGTTTCTAAATTTTTACACTTTATTTTCGTTAAAATGTCATTTTGTCCTCGAAATGTAAAAGGGGAGCTACAAATGTATCACCTCAGTATGACCTCACTGCCTGAATATAAGATGGCGGTTGCCCGAATATGAACATGAGGAAGGCTCAAATTACCCTTGATAATTTCAAAATTCCCAAGGGAAGGGCTGCAACCTCAGCCCCCCCCCCCCCCCCATGCATGCTCCCCTATATCCAGATACGATTATGATCAAGATATTCCCCCCTCATGAATGATAGGCCTGTAACCTGACGAATAAATCACTGACTGAATTAATGTCTAACGGTGGTGCACGAGGCCGATTATTTTTTCTTTCTGTGCTCCCTCATCATGCATAATATTATGATGACAGATCGAGACGAAAATGCACTGCTTGAAAAAATTATAGCGCCATCTACAATCTCTTTTCTTGTAGTCAATGAGCATGAGCACAAGCCATGGAAAACCACTAATCTCTGTTTTTATGTAGAGCTCAGCGTGAAAACCCAATCTGGCTTATCGAAAATACACAAAATAATGATAAAAGATATGGACAAAGCAATGTGCCTTCTTCAAATTTTGTATTAGAAACCTTCCTTTTCCCCCTTCAAGTGGCTACCTAAAGTTGGCCAAAATAGAATCAGAAGAAGCCAATTTTATCAGAGAAACTGCGATCTGTGATGGAATATCCCCAAGAACATATTGATTTTCCATGATGAGAACCGGATGAGAATTGAGCAAAGTGTATATTTAGCAAGGCTTGGAGCAGTGGTCAAAATTTCTGTCGCCGACCGAATATCTGATGATTTGGTGAAAGTTTTTTTTTTCCTGGTGCACTATTGTGTAAACATTGTTCAGTAAAGTGAGTTGTTTTACTTTCGATACTATTGTCTCCTGGGTAGAATGTGAATTTCTGTTGTTCATATTATTATCATAACGCTATCCGAATAATGGCACTTCGTTTATACTTTCATTAATATTATAAAGAAGCTGCACGCCATTGTTGTTTTTCTTTGTTTCCGTTAGTATGATAAACAATAATATTAGTCAACTTTACGCGCTTATTCTTTACAATTCATGAATATATCTGAAACTTTCACTAACAAGTTTCTGCCTGTCGACAGGGAAAAAACATTTTCCCACGTGCTTGTCGAATTATAAGCCTGAATGTGAGACCCCCACATCCTACCCCTGGGTAGTATGATTAGTATCAGTGGCGGCACCAGGATTTTTAAAGTGGGGGGGGGGGGGGGGCAAGGGCGGACTTTTTTCTTTCCTTTTCTTTTCTCATTTTCCACCCTTTTGTTTTTTTCACTCCGAAAATTATTGGGGGGGGGGGGGGGGCAAATGCCCCCCCCCCCCTTGGTGCCGCATTCCAGCCAGTCGCCATGCTATAGCAAAGGACATTAACTTTCGCCATCCTACCGGGTACCGGCATTTAACACCTGTGTGGAGAGTGGCAAATGTAGATTAACGTCTTGCCACATTATTCGTGATCTATAAAGATTTGCCTCTAGGTATTACCTCGAGGAATATGTAAACACCTAGCCAGCAATACATCACTCGCTGCATTTGCCTTGGATCAGGCTGAAGCCGGAGGCCTAGACATGCATGCGGCGTGATAGGGTTCCGCCCCCTATAGATTGAATAATCCCCCTAAATGTTATTATAGGTTATCGGTGTCTTGAATTGTATGCCTTTACATGTAATACCAAGTTCTTTTTCTGTTTGTATTACCAATCGTATATTCTTCCACTATACAAATCTTACGAATATCAATGATGAAAGAAATAGATCACAGCACTTGTCACAAACACGCGACAGTATATTAATACGAGTACTTCACTAGGGCCTAGGCCTATTATTGTGTTTTTGCGAGTTGCACTCGACGTGTGTTGATAGCGGACTTGAAATTACATAATTTTGAGTAAAGTCATCATAAACCTATACACGACTGGAGTTCTGTAAACTGCATGTACAAAATCTTGCTAAATTATTAATTTTTGGTGGTTACTTTTGCAGTAGCAGACCGCCATATAGGGCTGCCTGATGAATGATGTGATTCGGGCACCCGGAAGCTATTGGCGAACAGCTACACTGAACTCGGCTCGCGTCTATGCGCTGTGCGCTCGCGGGGGATTGGCAATATGTGGCAAGGCTAGTAACTCCTCGAGTAAGAATATAGTAACAAAGGAGTAACTTTTATATTTGAATAACTATAAGTAAAATATCTAAAGTGCATATTTTAATCGCAAAAATTAATCGATTATTTATTTTGTCTACTTTGATGACTCATTGAGCTTTACGGGGTGTATCATTAGATGGGATAAGTGATATTATTTTGTCCGGAACTATTTCCTTCTTCTCTCTGCTCATGTCGGCCTGCATGACTTTACTCGGCCGGTACACCGTTAACAAATTTCTTTGATTATTCTCAATTCTTCAGGTTGTGGAAATAAAAACTTTAATAAATTAGTGGATATCAGAATCTAGCAAGATGTCGCAAGTTTTGCCCATCCGTTTTCAGGAGCATTTGCAGGTAAGCCGATGGTTTTAAAGGTTTCAGTAAGGTATATTTGCAGTATCGCGTACGTGTAAGGTGTATGTCCTCTGTGTGTTTGCGTGTGTATGATTCATCCAAATGAAGATCCGGTGTATGTACCAAGTGTGTACGATCAAGGTAGTGTGGGATACACGCCCTCCAGAAAAATGATAAACGCCGGTTTTTGATCGGTATTTCTATTTCGTTTACGTCAAAGTTTCACTTATTCATATTCATCTCAAAAAGATAGATCAGAAATATAGATTATAAAGATTTATTCATAAAATGTTGTGACTGTAAAACATGTTCAGTGTATTTATTAATAATATTTCCACCCCATTTCTCATTTTCTATTTCCAGAAATTAGAAATAGAAGCTCTTCTAGTTCTATTAGTAATAGAACTAGAAGAGCATCATCAATCATGATCATTATTGATTCATTGATACTGAAAATTGAAAAAGGGGGAGGTTCTAATCTAAATTTGCCCTCTAGCCTCAATATACTGATTACATTTAGATTCAACCCTCTTAGTCTTAATGTAGACTTCAATCGAAACCATTTGGGATTTAAATGTTGAAATATTAAATTTAAGAATCCGGGCTAACTCGGCACTACATGTAACTTAGTCTTAGTTCTAGGGCGAAATCGGCACTAGCGGAAATGCGAAGCCAAGTGAGCCAGAAATGTGAAGCCGAGTGAGCCCAGAGGGTTTGAATCGATAATGAATTACCAATTTGTAAGGTTTTGTTTTGATTACTAAATACTAGCAAAGAATTTAAGAAAGCATTTTTTTTAGCCATTCTTTGAATCTGTGAAATACTCACTTTGAAGATAATTTTGCAATTTTCTTGAGCTAATAGTAATCTAGACCGAAAATTCTGTCCCTCATTCGTTAGCTCTTCACTTAGAGACAGAAACGGTCTGATCACGCTGCTGTGCAAACCTAGCTGTACGAGCTCCTTGGCTTATCAATCTGGTACTGGCCTACGGAGCTGTACATGGGATGCATATTGTGTGGAGGGGGATATCAACAACAAAAAATACATCTAAATATAACCATTTCTCACATACTGTGAGCCATGCAAACCGCCCTAGGAGTTTGCTTAAGGGGTTACATGTACCTTCCAGGATCAACTAAGATTGTAAAAATTGAATGAATAACATAGAAAAATGTGTAATATATGGGACTACACATGCAAGGTAAAATTTGTGTAGTCCCATATATAGCTAACGAGCGAGAGACAGAATTTTCAGTCTAAAAGTAATCATATTAAACTTAAAGTGACATGTTAGGCAGTTTAATCACAGCTGGCAATCGCCATGTGTTGCATGCACTGTGTTTGGTACTCAGACTGGTATCTAGAGACATATTTTGATAAAGAAATTAGATCTACTGCTAATCAAAACAGCAGCCAAATTGATGCACAGTCGCTTGATTTCATGTGAATATGAATGCTCATCAAGATTGACATTCAATTGCCTAAAACGAGCATTAAATTTGATTTTAGGGGCAAGCGATCACATACTTTCATCGTGCATTTATTAGAATTAGCATTCAAATTAGAATTTTACCCAGTGAGCATTCAAATTCACAGGAGCTTCAGATCGCGAACATTTGGCAATTCAAATTCATCAATAGATAAGCATGTTCGCGATTTAAGCAATGGATTTAACAATGCACTCCTTCCCTTCCAATTTTCAAATTGATGATGATAAGGTTTAGAAAATAAATTATGTAAAGTCGTGTCCTTGCTATGACATAGATCAGGAATAAATGATAATGATGAAAACTGTATTCTACAAAAAGGTAAAATCATGAAACAAAACTATTTCTGACTATGAAGTGGGGTTACTCGAGGCTCGTTAGCACCCCTCCTATTGGGGGGGGGGGGCGGGTGGCTGAGATTATACAAACAAAAAAGAAATAACAAAGCGACTGGTCAAGTGAAAAAATAAAATCAGATAAAATTTAAAAAAACAGACAATATGATGTTAAAGGCTACTTTGAATACACTGGACACATTTGAAATAATACATTATATGAAAAGTTTAGTGTAGATTGTAGTCCAATAATTTGTCTTTACACCCATATGATTAGATGACACCATCATTTTGCACAAAAAAATTACATATATGAAAACATGAGAATACTTAAATGACGACAAAATTGGAGAAGTTAGATTCATTTTCTGTACTTCTTTTTCCTGTTTGCAAATGAATGAACATACTGCTAACTTGACTGCCCGTTAATGAAAATGAAAGTAAAACTTGAGCAAGAATGCCGCTCCCGAGTCATCATCAATGAATCTTAATGACGCTTTGGTCTCTTCAAATTGAATGGCGATAAATTAATTTGGATGTTCTAAACACATGTTTGGACACTGGAAAATGAATTTGAACACTGGAAAATGAATTTGAACAACTGAAATCTATATGAACCAAAGGGGTAATACGGGAAAAGAAAATGGCTTGAATACGAGTGTTTGAAAATGAATTTGAAAGCTAATTAGCTAATTTTGCGAATTTGACCGAAAAAACCTATAGGTACGTAAATTCATGATGGATGAAACTTTTTAGCCACTGTAAGGAGTTTTGCAAAATGTGTCTCTGATTTTGCTCATTATTGTGGTGATTTTACCTCTTCACTTGACTACTGCCCAAAATTGGCACAGCCAAACATAAGGATAATTCTGTGAGTGTCACAGGGCACTGTTAATCATGTCCTCGCAACGCTCACTTTCGTGTGCACATTAAATTCTATGAGCTGCAAGGATAAACAGTTTGTTGCGTTTCAGTAGAAACGAGATACATGTAGTTACATGCTGGTAGGGGTTAGTAATTATTATTTTTATCTTCAGATAGATACATGTAACTTCATTATTTTCAGTCCTCCAGTAGAAACACCTGCTATTAAAGCTTTAATTGTTATCGAACAAGTGTTCAACAACAACTCAGAAATGAGCTTGAATAACAGAATTGCCAAAATTCGGACCACCAAAATTTCAGACCCTAAAAATCTCACGCCGAACCCCATATGAAAAATGTAGTTAGGAGCCTTGACTACACTAACAATTTCTTAAACCGCAGGAAGGAAATGAAATATTTATGGTTTGTACATATGCAAAGATACTTGTGCCACAATTCTCTCAGATCGTATTTTGATCACGTGCGGTCATAAATGCTGTCAATTACTCATGTACAATACATGAACGGAAGTCCATAATTGCAATAATTTACCTTCAGACTAATATTCATTAGATACCTGTGCTGAATCAACAAATTGAAATCTTGTATTTTGATCCCATTGCTCATTGTAACTTACTCATACATGTACATTGTTGCAATCAAAGTGCACTCTCATTTTTTACAGGTCGTGAATTAAAGTTTAAAGTCGACAACCACCTTCATATTCAGTAGGCTTGCACATTGCTTTCCAAGTTTGTGAGCCAATTATTATTTATGAGAAATGTTCAAGACTGTATTTTAGATATGAGAATTTTTAAATATCCTGAAATCAATCAGATACAGACTTCCTGAAATCCTGCTTTCAGTAAATTGGTAGATAAACCAAACACACATGATTAAGAGATGTTTCCAAGTTGGTCTGGCTGGATTCCACACTAGCATACTCTATTTGTATATCTCTTAGTATACAATGAAAGTTGTGAAACTCCCAGACATTTCCTCCTGAGTAGCGAGCCAAGAGAAGTCAGGATGAAGTCATTTATGTGATCTTTTCGGTGTGATTCAGTCAATTCTATTTATATCATATGCCATGTGGAATGGTGCGAGGCTGCCAAACTGCAAGCTTATCTGATATGACTTTGAACTGTTTGCAGTTTCATAAATAATTGAGAAGACAAAACAAGTTACACTTTCTTGCTTTTAATTGCAGTTGGGCCCTCTTTACTTGCTTGAGTATCTGTAAATTGACAAACTTGACAATTTTCTAGGTAATTATCTTACCTTCATCATTCATGAGTGATCTGCCTTGTTTCATTGGAAGAGGTGCGGTAAAGTTGATGGCCGTTATAAAGAAATTTTGTGTTTCATTAGTTTACATTTACTGTCTTTGGTTCAAGATTCTCAGAGGAGATGTGCCTTCAGTTTGATTGTTGTTAGAGAAAGAGCAAAACTATTTTCTCATATATTGTATTTCCCCTTCTCCAATATTATGATTTGTGTGAGCATAGATAACAAAAACAAAAACAAGAACAAGAAATATGTCAACAAAGCAAAACTATATTGCCATGGTTTCAATTTCATTCTGCCAATGCATTTGTCCTACATGTAGTTCAACTTGCGGGCACCAAATTGAATTGGCCACGGAGAGGATTCCTTTTATTGAATACCTTAGGTTGCAATTTAAATGAAGATAACATTTACAATAGCTACAATTTAAAATACCAAATTTATTTCTTTATTTTCGATTAAGCTGCACACTCGTTGTAACTCATATTACCCTTTTCTTTATATTAAAGTTAGATCATGTTCATACAGATACATGTATATCCTCTAAAACTGTGACCTTCTTCAGTGCATACAGAGTGAACCATTGTATTAACACCTCAGTCACTCTGTATGACCCTTCGATGTTCACCAGATAGGAAACGAGGAAGGAACCTACGTGGAACCCTGAGACTTTTGGGTTTCCTTCCACAAAATAAATACTAAATACAGTTCAGATTTCCCTCTGGAGTCTGGACTAAACCGACCATCCATGATTGCCTTGGTTGCAAGCTACCTGACGTGAAGCGGCAGCCTTGCTTCCAGACAGAATGAGTTTTAGTTTGTACATGTTATCGCCTTCATATTGTTTCTCAAGTAAGAAGAGAGCACATATAAAAGTATGAGTGCTATAGTCCTGCTGGCATAATATTTTTTCAAAATTCATGGTGACAATCAGTGTTGGGTACCTCGAGATCGGCATCAGTAACCTCGATCTTGTTCTTGATCCAGAAAGTGTTGGTCTTGATCTTGATCTTGATCTCGGAGCTTCTGTTCTCTGAATTTTAGCTCGAGATCGTTCGAGATCAACATTGTTATTACGTAAATTATGAAACGAAAAAGCTTTTAAAATTGTTCACCATTCGTCGAAAACACGACTCAGTTTTGGGTACCTCGAGATCGATCTTGATCTCGGACATATCTGATCTTATCTCTGTTCTATTCTCAATCTTGAGCTGCGGATCTGGATCTTGATCTGGATCTTGGACTGTCTGATCTTGTTCTTGAACCCGACACAGGTGACAATGTTCAGTGATTGGTAAAAAAAAGGGTTGATGAGCCTGCCACAGCAGACAGGGTAAAAGACCTGCCATATGCAAAAAAGGACCATTATAAAACTTTGTCTAATATTTGTAATCTGTACTCCATGGTGAATGTAATGGACAAGTCTACTCGCTTATTTGGGTTAAAATTATTTATCAAAACTCTAATTGTAGTTGCATACCCTAGTAAATGCATTTATTCTTAGTGAAAGTTAATTTAGAATACGTAGCAAAATAAATCCAAAGCTCTAGGTTAAAGTCAACTACATATACTTCATGGTCAAAAATGTGAGATTAGTCTGTTGTAAATTTGTTCACTCATGCATGACTAGGTTCATTCAGCCACTTTGTGCATTGATAAGTGGGGGGTTTGGCTGCCATTCAGAAAACCATGGATAGTGTGTTTAGTGATTCAGGAATTGTCTAGTGGGTGTGTGTGTGTGTGTGTGTTATAGAGGCTGTATGGGTGGGAGAAAAGGGTACAAAAGAGTGACATGTCTATATCATGAATCAGAGCTACGTGTGTGACATCATAGGTTTAACATTCCAATTAGTGCGCACATTAGCAGAGTATGCTCTAATAGACCGCTTTTGTAATGTATACAAATTTATGTTCTCTGAGCACATAGTGACGAGCTATTCCATGAACATGCTTTTTATAAATGAGCCTCAATGCTGGGAATCCATTTTGCATACATTATTTGTTGCTATGACGGCAAGCTTTCAGGTTGTCAAGAACAACCTTTGTTTGAAAGGTATGCATAAAATTTGCAACATTACCGAAGCGGCCTATTCACTATCTATTACTTGCAGATACATGTAGGCCTACATATGCATTCACTCAAACACATGGCTATCACAACTTGTCAATTCAGAACTGAATTATGATGTTCCAACATGAATACTATTAAATTAATTTACATACTTGGTATTGCAATTTTCATTTAAAGGGATACGCCACCGGGCGGCCGTGGGGAAAGTCAGGATTGCGTAAGCCCCATTCACTCGTACACAAAGTTTGTGCGTCGAACGTGTCTGTTGGACTAAGTGGGATTACATTTCGACTGCACGAAGCCGACCGAATCTCGCACGAGAGCTCGAGCTCAGGCGGAGCGTGCATGTTTGTGCGGCGACCAGTCTATCCGAGGTTTGCGCCGTGCGCCCCGTGGGGCAACGGCATGATTAGGTAACGATCACAGTGCCCTCTCGCGGCATTAAAACATCCACAATCTGCGGTTGAGTATCCCTTTAAGAAGTTGCCCTTGTCGGTTATAGGCCTACACGTACAAGTAAATTAACAGACATCAGATGAGATTTATTCATTAATACAGTACATATAATGTAGAGGTGTTGTGGTCTAGTGGATAAGTCACCGGACTGCAGATCACAAGGTACGGGGTTCGAATCCCACCACAGCACTAACGTCCTTTGGCAAGACTCTAATCTACATTTGCCACTCTCCACCCAGGTGTAAATGGGTACCTGATATGCTTGAGCTCTAGTTACTTTGGCGGCTCGGCTATAACCGGGGTAATAATGTCTAAGCGCCATCAGCGTCACTGCGTGACGGAAATGAGCGCTATACAAGTGGCCATTATTATTATAATATACATGTAATTACTCTGGATTTCAAGCACATTGTTGTCTGACATGAAGGTCTGCAGTGTATTTAACCAGAAGGCAATTTTACTGACATTAACTGGGCGTTGTGGCGTGCGCCTGTAATCCAGCTACCAGTGGAAGTTATAAACTGATTCAGCGGACCCAGGTTCAAGACTGAGTCACGTCTTTCGGATGGTGACGTTAAAGGTCGGTCCCAGACGTAAATAATCATCTGATTGATGAACGTCTGTAAAAACCCAATTACACACACACTGACATTCTGTGTAGCAGTGTTTCTGTTCTCTGTATCTACAACATGTGGACATTCCACCCAAGGAGATGTGCTACTACTAACCTCAAATGAAATTAGGAACATCATGCATGATCAAATTACACCATCAGAAGTGGTGGAATTTTCACCAGATGTGTGACCTTTCACAGCAAAATCAACACTGACTTTATGTCTGGATGAGTTACATGTACATGTACAGATATAATGTTCCTTTGAATTTAATCATTTAAAGGGGTACATTCAAAAAATAGTTGTGGGATGATATTAAATGTATGATATATATGTGTTATCATATTTTAGGCCATGTTTAGGACATTGAGATAACAAAAAAAAATTTTTTTTTTTTTTCTTCATTTTTTGTATTTTTCCTAAAATTGCAATTAAAAAATAATTCATGCTGAACTCGACTACTGCCAATTGTAAAACTACAAAATGTTGAAATATTTACCAGTACATATTTTGGCAGTCTTTAATTATCTTCTGTTTTTTTTTTTTTTTGGGGGGGGGGGGGGTGTGGTACTGTAGGGCTTTAAATCAAAACAAGAATTTTAATTATAATTTGATATTGAAGCAACAAATATATTCAACTACAGTGTAGTCTAGGTGTCTTTACTGAAATGATAACCATCAAATTTATGTTCCTTTGATTACATTGGTAGAGTAGACGCACCTGTTATGATAGGTGTAGATACAAAATGTATATGTTAGAAACCGATTCTACTCCTAATAAAAAAAGTAGAAGGGGAACTGATGCTTGAATAGGAAAAGTATCCAGTTCTGGAGTACAAAATAATACCATGCCAAAATTTAGGCTTAAATTAATAATGAAGTGTTTGTAAATGTTCCATTGTACATGCTTGTTCTTCCTGTAGTGTTTATTAATGATTGTCAACATTTGTAAAATTATTTTGCAGAATGAGCACGACATTGAATATCGCATATAATCACGACATTGATATCGCATATAATCACGACATTGATATCGCATATAATCACAGACTAATACATGTACATGTACCTCTCCCCCCCCCCCTTTTTTTTACAACCAGAGTCAGCATCATGTTCATTTTGCATTATATTTTATTCTATTGAGGGAAGGAAAATTCATTCATTCATTAACAATGAATACATTTTCATGTAAGGTGTTTCACACAGAAAGCTAAAATGCATTTCTATACACACTTACAGTGGCGACCAAATGACTTGTGTGTGCGCATGTGTGTATGTACATGTAGGATGGTGGGTGTGTGTGTGTGTGTGTGTGTATGCAAGATGGTTTTGGGCAGGCATCTTTGGTACAATGGATGCATGTGTGTGTGCTTATCCCAAGGATTAGATTCGATCAGAATTAAGTGTGCATCTTTTAGGGATGGAATTGAATGTCCATATGTTTATTGAGGTAGTGTTTTTCATGGATAGATGGATGCTCTTCAGTGGGGTGCAAAAAGCATGTAATGTTGTTTATTGTATGTGCATATGAAAGTTAATGAAGAGTGGTAGGCAGAGTGATATGATTTGTCCACATTAAGAAGATCTATAGAAGAGTTTAATAACCCCAGTTGAGGCTTGAGGTTAAATAAATAAATAAATACTTCAAGAGGCTTATTGGCAATTACTAAATAGGGTATGCTTGATGCATACAAATCTTTGAATAAATATTATAGGAATTTTGCTTTATGAGTAATTGCCTGAAAATTAGATATACATGTACATGTACATGTACATGCAGTATGATTTATGAAATGTTGAGTTCATCCCTCCGTTATCATGTAACATGGTTATTTGTAACATTAAATTCAAAGAAAAGCAGGTAAAAATGGTAAAATATTGAAAAAGAGTTTATACCGCTTTCTCATGTTCCTTTCAAAATTGTAAATTTACATATGAAATGTGAAGATGAGTTCTCCGTCGCAGGTTTCAATGAAAACGATAAGATAGATCTACACTGTATGAAGAATTCTATTCATGTAGATAGATATACATGTTACATTTATTGTAAGAATCCATATTTCCTGCTGTCCCAAAATGTTTGATAAAAAATATGTAATATTATTATCATTAAAGAAATGTCTGAAATATTAGAAATAATGAAAAATGTGGAAATGTTCTATAATTATATCAACAGTCAGATTGAAATAAAAAATATACTCAAATGATAAAAGCAACATTATTATACAGTCAAACCTGTCTATAGCGGCCACCGAAGGGAAACGGAAAAAGTGGCCGCTATAGACAGGTGGCCGCTATAGACAGGTCGGCGGCCATTTTTAATTTTTTTGCACATACACTGTTACACGCAACAAAGTTATAGTGTAGGCCTACATGCATCCATATATATCACTTAGGAAAACAAGCTATAGATCAACAGATTTGACGTATAACATGTCATATGATATATAAATGCCAAAATAATATGCTTTGTTGTCAATAAATGAGAAAAACAATAGATATACGAGCAATCTGTGTAAAATGAATTTTCCCTCAAATTACCACGTACGTACCACCCGCGGTAGACTGCTGTTCTTGATTTTTATAGTCTAAAAACGATGTCTAATCATGCTTTTGCTTCCTGTAAAAAAATTACAATAATAAGTTTATCTTTTGAAAAAAATTGTGCAATCAATTTTCATTCAATAAATATTTGCCTTTTGAATGGTTTAAAAGAAGTTTTAACTGTTTTTGAGAACAGGCGATAGAAGGTGCTCGCTTGCATTCGTCGAAAGTGCGAACGTCGACAATGGCCTGGATCGATCGCCGGTGGACGATCCGAGTCGAGTTCAACCTTTGTTTGAGTTCTGTGGTCGAGTTATCACACCGTTTTTCAGCAGGACAATCTCTCGTACATGAAATCGTTATTATTGATCTTTAAAAAAATAATACTTGGGTAGTATTTTATTATTTTCACTTTCTAAAATATATCACTCATTTATTATTTATTTCAAAAGTTGTAACGCTTTAAATTTTTTTTTTAATAAATCTTTTAAAAATTAAAAATTATATTGAAGTGTACGAGCCTGTGCTATTGCGCAATGGCGATCAATATCAATGCAATGCGACCGCGATAGCTTAGGAGAACAATACAACTAAGTAAAGTGCAGGGGATTGCAGCTGGATGGTGCGAAGATTACGTAAACGAACAATACTAGTGCTTAATTCTTACTAAAAAGACTTTTAATCTCTAATTAGTCGGCAATGTGGTGAAACTATTAGATCTTCATAGCCATTGTAGAATCTATTCACGACGTTTGTGTGAGAGTGTGACTGAGCTAGGACTCGGTAAACACATTGCGCCTATGGCAAAAACTACTTTTTTGTGCATGAAGCTACGGCTTGACTCGATATTAGTGGCCGCTATACGCGGTCAGATATTGTCCGAGGGATACATAATGGGTGGCCGCTGGCCGCGTTAGGCAGGTGACCGCTATATGCAGGGTCTACAACACAGTAATTTCCTGCGGGGGATTTTTTGGTGGCCGCTATAAGCAGGTGGCCGCTATAGACAGGTGGCCGCTAAGACAGGTTTGACTGTACCTTTATAGCAATATTATTCAATGGTTATAGAAATGTATTAAATGTTTTTTATCTTCCTGAAAACAGCTCCAGAATCTGGGCATCAATGCTGCCAACATCGGATTCAGCACCCTGACTATGGAGTCGGACAAGTTCATCTGTGTGAGGGAGAAGGTGGGCGACCAGGCCCAGGTGGTTATCATCGACCTCAACGACTCGGCCAACCCCATCAGACGACCCATCTCCGCAGACTCGGCCATCATGAACCCTGCCAGCAAGGTCATTGCCCTCAAAGGTAAGAGGGCATTTGAAATCAAAAAGAAAAGCAGATAATAGATATGTATATTAATTATTAGGCCTACTAATTATATGCATACAATTTTGTATGAACAAAAGATTCTTGTGACTACTCAAAAGCATGCTAGTTGCTTGCCAGGCATAGCAATAACTACTGTATGCGTAGTTGATTGCATCCATAGAGATGCCATTATACCGAGCAGGTGAATTAAAGTATTTTCTAAAAACAGCAGAAAATTTAGCATACCAGTCTCCAATCGTACATGTATTTTTATCAACAATATTTTTATTATTGTATCCCCCGAACTAGTGTTCGGGGATACTATGGATTTGGCATCATCGGATCACCTTCAAATTTCGCATGGAGGTGCATTATGGTAAAATGAGGACGCCTATTGTTTTTGGTGTGGGCGGAGTCATGGTTGCGATGGTAACCATATTTTTTAAAGAAATGGTAAAGATTTTCTTGTGAGCGCTCTACCGGCTGCAGTTCTTGTTGGATCATCTTCATATTTCACATGGAGGTGCATTATGGTAAGATGAAGACGCCTATTATTTTTGGTGTGGGTGGAGTCATGGTTGCCATGGTAACCATATTTTTTAAAGAAATAGTAAAGACTTTCTTGTAAAGACTTTCTTGTGAGCGCTCAGCAGTGATACCCGAGGTCCCAAATTGCCACTTTATCCATTTCAGTCACAACATTGATTCAAATGTGGGGGATGGGTGACGGGTTCGGGGATACATGTACTCGGACTGGTCCCCCCTCCGAGTGCTCTAATTTTCAGTTCAAACTTCTGCCATGGCTTTATGTTTTTCTCAAATGAAATTAGAACTGTTTCACACATGCAAACCAAGTTGAATTCAGGATTAATTTTGTTTTGTTTGGAAAGGAAAATAAGTTATGTAAATATGCAATTTGAATCAAATGAAATAAATATATTACAATCACTCTTAAAAATAGATATTATTGATATTAACATTGATTAAAGCCAATCCTAGTTGTTTTGATTACCGTATTCACCAGCCGAATGGCCGCAGCGCCGGATAGGCCGCACCCCAACTTTGACTACTCATTTGAAGAAAAAAAAATATGGGGAAAAATCACAAGCGTAAGAAATTTTGCCCCCCAAATATCATACAACGAAAAAACAAGGCCAAACTTTTTATTGTATTGACTATTTGAAGACGATTATTCCTAGATGTCTTTGCTTTATGTCATTGCTTTATGTTAGTAAGAATTTGAAAAGTTGAACTTGAAGAGAATCTGACGAAGCGTAGTACTAGTAGTAGTACTCGCAAACACGTACATTTTTGTAGACTAATGTTAGTACTATACGGTACATGCAGTCTCCCTACTATAAAAGTTCGACAACAAACAGGACTATCAACCGTGAATGCAACTCGCAAATTGAGGCACAATCACAAATGAAATTGGAAAGGAAATGTTTCCACCACTCTAAAAAATCGTGAAGAGATATCTTACATAGGTGCATATTCCATCAAAGGTTCCCTATGTGACATCCAAAGACAGAAAAATACATAATACAGCATGATGGTTTCGAAGAGGAAATTGAAAACGTTGTCACGACGATTTGCAAGCTGAAACATGTCCTTGCCATGACCAAAGATCGTGGAAAGAAAGATAGGACACTCCCATATGAGGCCACTTCCGTTACATAAAATTAGGGGGAGACGGGAATGTCCTATCTTATCTTTTAAGATCTTTGCCATGACTTACAATGCAGGGTAACGCGCACGCCACGTGCGCTATGAAAAATCCTCTGCGATAATGTCCGTTCTCCATACAAAATACACACATCTCCGTGAAGGATCCTGCAAGGATACGACCGCGCTGAAATAGCGCGGAGGTGGAGGGGGTGCCATCGATCTCAACACATACGAAGGGTGTGCTCAAAAGACAAATTAAAACTTACAAAGTGCCTACGTAGTGCTGTATTATCCACTACAATAGCTCACAGAACAGAAAACACTTTTGCCTCTTTGATACTACCATAAAATCTACCGGGGAAGAAAATTTAGGTATTTTTCGTGGCTGATTTCAGCACGTTACTCGAGCTCAATAGAGAGCTTCGTACGAGTGCTCTGTCAACCTCGGAAGACCATACGAGGCCGTGTTTGTAACTATATTGATAAGATATGTAGTTATTAGTTCTGAATTATATATTTATGACTGAAAATATTTCAGTACTTGAAAGATAATTAGATCTACATCGTTAGAGATAGAGCACAGGCTTACTGTAGATCTAACGTTTGTCCCGTCCATTCCAATACGTGTGGTGATTTTGGAGGCGGTTCATTTTTGTCTGTTGTTGCCCATAGGCCGCACCCCGACTTTGGGATCATATTTTGAGTGAAAATACCGCGGCCTTTCCGCCGGTGAATACGGTATGTAAACTTTTGTGATTGTACAATATTGTTATCAGAAAAATCTCATATTCTTGTACTTAAGACGAGTGAGTTTGGCCATGGAAAACTTCTACGCATACATGCAGGTGATCTGGCTCCCTAAGCTGACTGACGTTAAGCTCTCACTTTCTCACCAGCATCTAAGCCTAAATATGTACTGTGACTAAGCTAGATTTCCAAATTGGGCTGACATCTGGATCAGTTGATTTCCAATGAATATCTGTCCTTCAAAATATGGGTTTCCTATGTGGAGTTGTGATTTGGGATAAAGATTAAAAAAGCTGTCTTCCATAAGTAGCATAAATGTACATGTACGTGATATGGACATTTACAGTTCAGAACTGATTCAAGGACATGGCAATTTATTTGGGATTCTTGCCTCTTGGAATGCATGGCTTTGCTACAAATTAGCTTCTCAAGATCAATAAAGCCTCTGTATGTAATTCTTTTGACTTTGTGTTAAAGTGGTCCTTTCTAGAGTATGTGGCTAGTGTTGTGGTCAAGTGGATAAGTCCCCTGACTAAAGCGCAAGGTATGGGGTTCGCAGCACTGGCATCTTTTGGCAAACCATTAATCTACATTTGCCACACTCGACCCAGGTGAGGTAAATGGGTACATGGCAGGAATTGATAAGCCAGTTCATAATTACAATTTGCGCATGTGCAGATATAGGTCATTTGTACCTAGTACAATTCACCATTATACGCTATGGGGTCATTTGAGGGTCATTTGTACCACGTACTAATCGCGAATTGGCTTATTCCTTGATATGCTAGAGTGCCGTAATAGCAGCCATGCTAAAGCCAGGGTAATTATTGTGGAGCCCCAGGAGTGTCAAGTCTGACAGACACGTGGGCTATACAAGAATCCACTATTATTATTACATGTATTATTAGAGAGATACAGATATACATGTATTTTATTCAAAGTAGAGATGAAATATGTAGTGGCTTAAGAATGGAAATAGAAATGAAAATACATACATGTACATGTACATGTAAGGAAATGCCTTCAACTAATCCTTGTAGGCCTCTGTGCATGTTGTTTCTGCAGGGTAGCTTCATAATCATAGGTTACATTTCATGAATCTGATAATCCATCAAACCACAATTTGACATTTTCATTAGAATAATATGATGCCACCATTAAAGGTAATGTACTACATTTTCATCCTAAAATCTGACTTTCCAAGATTGTTGTGTTATGCTGAAGATTACTAAATGTGAGAAGTTATCACCAATCAATTAAGCAAAAAGATTGGTAATTATATGCGTATTTTTAATTATTCTAATAATAATTCTTTTATTCGCGGCCTCGAATTGAATCAGCGAAATTCAAAATTATTTTCGGCCGTTAGCTAACGGCCGAAAATGATTTTGAATTTCGCTGATTCAATTCGAGGCCGCGAATAAAAGAATTATTATTAGAATAATTAAAAATACGCATATAATTACCAATCTTTTTGCTTAATTGATTGGTGATAACTTCTCACATTTAGTAATCTTCAGCATAACACAACAATCTTGGAAAGTCAGATTTTAGGATGAAAATGTAGTACATTACCTTTAAGAGAGAAACTGTCTATAAAGAGACAAAATAGCTTGAACTGAAATTATCTAAAGCCTTGGAAATAAATCACAATGCATTTATAGATATGGGCATTTTAACAAATAAAATCTACCTTAATCAGGTTCTGAACAAATAATATGAATATTAAACAAAGGGTTTTGGAGTGCTGTCAGCCTTATACCCGGAATAAGGACCAGATCAGTTTCAAATCATAGACAATCGTAGGACTGCTCTGACGTCAATACGACTTGGCGCCGATTTGGCCTTTCCTATTTTATTTTACTATCTTTATGACAATTCATAACCTCACATGCGTTTAAATGTTTATATCAAATGCTATTATGCTTTCTTCCGAAATCGGACCGCAGACCGATGCGGTGGGCTGTAGTTTAACACAGAGTTAATACTCTTCAGGCTCTCCACAGATGAAAGTGACGTACTCTCAACAATCACAGCAAATTGATATCACTATTCAACAGCAAACTTACGTAGTTGCTATAAACCAAAACAATTGTTATTAAAAAGCACCTGATCACTTGCCCTACTATGAAAAGTATCTTTATTTGCCAGTTGGTTCATGCTCATGGGAAAGACAATTGGTGCCATTTGCATTTTGATGTCCCTTCACACACTATGATGTATGCAGGATTAGGCCCACCCACTCGCCTGGAAGGGATACTCTAAGAGAGGTTAGAAAATCAATACCAGGAATGAATTAGTGGGATGGGTCAACTGATCCATGTGCCGATGATAGAGAGCCCCGTTGTGTGTACTTTGCTCAACTGCGTCAGTCAGTGGAGTAACAACTCATTTAAAATGCGAATGAGATGAGGGGAATAGCTTGGCATAACATGCGCATTCACCCAATGTTCGTTTGCCACTGTTATAAATGTCAGTGGATTCAGAATGCTGCTTAGATTACATGCAGGCCTCTAAGCTATGGAGTATTGGAGTACTAGAGTAGAGTACCGGACATATTCAATTTCTGAGGTTTATGAAAGTAGAGAGAAATTGCTTATTCTTACAAACAGGTGTATTTCCTGAAATGAAATGAGAGGGAAAGTAATATTACTCAGGCATATATATAACTCTACGTTCGAATACTCTGATTATTGATATTTTACAAAATTGTATTCAGAGCTTGTTACTAACTTACATGTATCAAATGTGGTTATTTACATACATGTATGAAAACAAGAACAATGGGGTCAGGTATGAATATCTCAAAATGAAACAAAAAATGATGTCTTTTATATTTGAAGGGTCATTTACAGACAGGCCCCTGTAACTGTTTAGCCCAGCTTTATCCTATATTGCAGAAGAAAACTAACAGTATTCAAAAATGGTTTATGATTAATATTGAGGGTCAAGTGGTCAAATTATTGAATTTGATTCTACTGCATGTACATGTAGCTGTAAATTGCATGAACCGATGAACTGTAGATATCCACATGAATCTGTACACAAATCTGGAAGGTTTTGATAGGGTACTCAAGAGGCAATCCTGTACATGTACATGGATGGAAACATTGGCATAGAATCATAAGAGGTTGAATCCAAAACCCCTTAATCATGTCTGGATAGTAAGGAGGAGGATGTATTTAATCACGAGGTAGCGTTACACACGTGGAAGATTAGTCATCAAGACCCCATGCCAATCAAAGAGCTACTTCCACTATGTTGCCGATGCAATTGACCTGCATGGGTATGCACGGGTATGCACATACAATGTACTGTACTAAAGGAAGGGGAATGTACTTGATGAACAAATTTGATGATACAGTAAAAAAACCTGTCTATAGCGGCCACCGAAGGGAAACGGCAAAAGTGGCCGCTATAGACAGGTGGCCGCTATAGACAGGTGGCCACTATAGACAGGTCGGCAGCCATTTTGAAATCATGCTTTTGCTTCCTATCAATAAATTACAATAATAAGTTTATCTTTTGAATAAAATTATGCAATCAATTTTCATTCCATAAAAAATTGTCTTTCGAATGGTTTAAAAGAAGTTTAAAAGAAACTGTTTTTAGAACAGATGGTAGAAGGTGCTCACTTGATTCGTCGAAAGTGCGAAGGTCGACAATGGATCACCGGTAGACAATAGAATGCCTGTAGACAATGGATCGCCGGTAGACAAGTTTTCCTGCCATTTTTTAGCTTGACAGGCTCGTACATGAAATCGTTATTATTGATCCTTAAAAAAATAATAATTGGGTAGTATTTTATTGTTTTCACTTTCTAAAAAAATTCACTCGTTTGAAGAAATTTTTGTCGAAAGCTTCAACGCTTTTAAATTTTTTTATATTTTAAAAATCGAAAATTATTATTGAAGTGTACGAGCCTGTACATAGTATTGCACCCGTGCGATCGATATCACTGCCGATCGTGATACCGGTTGTTTTGTTTTGTATGGAGGTAGCTAAGCTTAAGGGAACAATACAAGTGCGGGGGATCGTGGCTGGATGGTGCGAAGATTACATAAACGAACAATACTAGTGCTTAGACTTTTAATCTCTAATTAGTCAACAATGTGATAAAACTTTTAGATCTTTCATGAAATCACCACTACTTCTTGGCTGTTGTAGAATCTATTCACGGCGTTTGTGTGAGTGTGTGACTGAACTAGGACTCAGTAAACTCACCACGGCTTTATTATGGCAAAAGCTAACTTTTTGTGCATGAAGCTACGGCGCGACTCGATATTGGTGGCCGCTGTACGCGGTCAGATATTGACCTCGGGATACATAATGGGTGGCCGCTGGCCGCGTTAGGCAGTTGACCGCTATATGCATGGTCTTCAACACAGTAATTTTCTGCGGGGGATTTTGGTGTGACCGCTATAGACAGGAGGCCGCTACATGTAAGACAGGTTTGACTCTACATGTACATGTAATGAAGGAAACATTTTGGTTATCACTTGGAAAGATAAGTTTCAAATTTTATGTACATGTGGAATAAAAACTTAAAAGCTGGTGTATAGTTGTGTCAGAATCTTTGTCTTTAGACCCAGACTATTGCAGCAATAGTGACATTTCCCAGAAATTCTGTACACATTATAAAATATGTTTATGATGTTCAAGAAGGATTTTCTATGCTTATAAAATAGATTTTTCTATGCTTATAAAATATATTTTTCTTGTAATTTAATAGTATTTTAATTCTTTGGTATCTTTTCTAATTCTCTGTTGTAGCTGGTCGCACCCTCCAGATCTTCAACATTGAGATGAAGAGCAAGATGAAGGCCCACACAATGACAGAGGAGGTCACCTTCTGGAAGTGGATCAATGTGAACACCATCGGACTGGTGACGGACACCACGGTCTACCATTGGGGCATGGAGGGCGACTCCCAGCCCATCAAGGCCTTTGACCGCCACTCAAGCTTGGCCGGATGCCAGATCATCAACTACAGGACAGATGCCAAGATGCAGTGGCTGCTTCTTATTGGTATCTCGGCACAGGTGAGCAGGGAATGTTACTTGACCAATGAGATCATGACATATTCATGGAGGTTGGGTCATCTCATAGTGGACAATATGGGAAGAACGGGCAGAAGAGCATCAGAACATGCAACTTTAAAATTATCTGTATATAGTAGGAAATTATTTTAACCCCTGGAATACCAAGCCCAAAGTAAGTCAAGATTAGAAATGCTTGTTAAATGAAAATACAATGTCTCCAACAGGTTAAGAAATGTGTGAGACCTATTGAAATGATTATTCTAAAGAATGTAAGTGACTGTCTTATCTTTGGTGTGCTCAATTTGTGATACATGTAGGGATGCAGAAGGAAACAGTTCTGTTCAGTTCTTTCTCTGCTTAGTCACCTTTTCCAGGATATTGAAGGTATTGATAGTAATATCAGAATTTGTTCAGAATCAATTGCTCTAGGCTTCTGGAGTGGAAAGGTTGACTGCTCCTCAAGCCCTTCTGCTGGCTAGATACTTGAAGTATTAACCACTTTAGATGATTATCTTTACTTAGTGATGTTTGTTCTGTGTGATCATAAATGAGTATCACTCTTTACTCTCAATGGTGCAGTTCCAATATGTTTTATTCAGGGTAACCAGATCAAGCAATGATCGCACAGTGATTATAGCCTGTATGAAGAAACAAAAGAGAACAAACAACACTAAGTAAAGATAATCATCTACACTTAACCGATGCCAGGATTTCCAGAGCAAGATGCCAGTGATTCTAACGATGGCATCCTCCACTTCTTACTGGTAACCAACTGGACTCTAATTTAACTGCTGCGCTGGTATGGTAGGCCATTTGTGGGCCTGACCATCGGTCATTAGTTTCTCTGCTCAGATGAGATGTTGTCTTCAGTGCTCAGTGCTGAAGATTTTAAGTGATTCATGCAAAAGAAATTCTGCCTTGTATTGCAGACAGTAAGGCCACAAACTTCTAGTCTGGTCAGATGTCAAGGAGAAAGACTTGTATTACATTATACTGCTGATATTTCTAACTGTGTGGGTAGTATATCCATGGTTTTATACCAAACACCAGTTGAACAGGAGATGTGAGGTTATGGTGTTCTTTCTTAGTAGCCTTTGTGAATTGTTGAACTTCATGACAGATTTACTATTTGTCCGGAGCACTAACTGTCAAGGTAACCCTCACCTGTTAGCATGTGTGAAAAGCTTCTGAGAGGACCTTTTGCTTATGGTTAAGAAAAGTGGCTCATGTTAGCTTAGTTTATGTTGATAAATCAAAGATTTGTGAATACTATGAAGGCTTGTTTTGTTGATTTCTGTAATGGTATCAATTTCAAGTGGTTTGCAGTAGGTTTACATGAAGGTGATGCTCAATGTGTTCCTGTTCTTATGGCAAACATGTTTCGTAACATGGGTGTGTAGCAAATGGTATGAAGCCTGTTAGATACTATGGATACCACTCCTTCTCAGACATACCCCTCCACCCGCTGTGGCAGGCAAGCTTATCTCACATAGACCTCGTCAGTCACCGGTGGGCCTGCATAAATCAAGGAACGCCTTCCTAAATCTTCATTAGCAAAGAAGAGCCAATGAATGACTACATGTATGTGTATCATTGATTTTGCTTTCGTTTTTGTGTCACATTGATTTGTGGTGCCACATATTTTTCTTTATAAAATGCTCTTTGAATTTTTTTTTTATTTGCCAAATAGGAAAGTAAAACAATGACTCTTTTACCAAACATGAGCATGGCTCCAGGCAGGAAATACGTACATTGTAAATGTAACTAAAACCATTTGTCCAGTGACAGAACATTTGTAATCATCTATGTTGCTGTATGCTCTACATTATTTTGCTTTTATTACAATGATTATTTTTATTGCTTTGATTAAAACCCTCGTGGACCTTTTAGTCAAACTAAACACCTTATAAAAGGTAGTTGCAGGAAATGAAAGTTCTGACAGGAAGCCATAAAGCAAAACAGATTAGTTTGATGGCTTTACTTGGGGGCCTCCTTTTTTGTATTAAAAAGAACACTGCACATAATAGCACTTAAACACCTGACTAAGAGAAAATTAAAGTACAATGTTAAACTTTAGTTGTCTTTTGTATTCCTGAATTAGGAATTAAAGTGATTTTAATAGAAAGATTTTTTTTAACTGTAGACACAAACAGCCTGTTCAGAAATGTCTTACATGTATATCTAAAAGCATGCATACATTATATAATTCTGTTTGAAACTGTCCTGTGAGGAAATTGTAACATGCGATACGTAAGCTGCTTCTTACACATGTATATTGTTTATCCTCAGATTGGAAAAGAACAGGAATCAGTCCCTCAGGTAGAAGACACAAAACAATTTCTTTATTTCACTTAACACCCCGTAGAATGGCTAATGCTTTTAGCATGCGCCCTCTTTCTCTCTCTACCCTGTGCACTTTTGTTAACCCTCTGAATTCCAAGTATGCTAAGCTATGTAGTGCTTCGCGTACATGTACCTTGCAGGAAGCATGCTAAGGATTAGCACCCTTGTGTAGTGAAGGTACTCCTGTGGTCCGGATAGATCATAGTGGTCTTTGATTGTGGAAAGTGATGTGTTTAAGACAGTTCAGCTTGGCAAAAAGCCATCTGTATTCCACTGTTGTTCCATGGTGTAACCTTTTGAAGATGTTCTATTCATGACAATATGGTGGAAGGGAAGTGAAGTTGGATATATGCTCAAAGAATTGATTATTTGGTTTGAAGTGATTTTGAAGTGATTTACTATGCAAATAATGGAATTGCAGTCAGTGCTCTAATAAATTTATAATCACTTCTTACCCAGAGTTGATGGGTCATTCCTCTCTCACTGGCATACATAGGTCTTTAGTTACTCATTATGAATTCTGTGCAAAAATTTAGTGTAGAATTCATTGTGACATCCCACTCTATTCATCAGCATCAGTGAAATGCCTGATGCATATTTTCGACACAAACACATGAAAGCCAGCTTCCGTACTACTGAAGAAAAAAAAAGAATGCCAGGAATACATTTGTACAAATTGTGGTATTCTAGTAATTGTGGACTGCTGTTTTCTGTAACAGTGTTCTCCATAGAAGCATGGTTTTTAGTTACCAATGTTGACTTTGATATTATAATTATAGTTCATTTGAAAAAAAAAAAAATTCAAAATAGCCTTTACAACCTTTACTAAGCCATACATGTAGATTATGGTATGACCCTCTAAAATTCAGAATGACTCAAAATTTGTAATGATGTGTCCCTTTAAGAAATAGAGCAAGACTCCTTTTTCATGACAATATCCTTTACGTGACTGTTAACATCAAATGTAGCGTAGTTGCTCTTGCCTATATTTTTATTTGGGTTGCCAGCAGGGAAACCTAGACAATTGCTTAGGGTGCCATATTCAACTTTTGGTCAAACAGCTTTTACAGCGAACTCTACAAAATTCACTTGAAATAGTGGTAACTGAGGCTTATTTTACTTGCCACCCAGGCAATAAAGACAGGACCTTTTGGTTGCCCGGCAGCATTTTTGGTAGTCAGTGGCACCTGGGCAACTGCTAATTTGAGCCCTGCTTAGAACTCCACCTTAGAAATGAATATAACCTTCTTTTATCTTGTTCTCTATCTCCATTGCAGCAAAATCGTGTGGTAGGCGCAATGCAGTTGTACTCGGTGGAACGCAAGGTCAGCCAGCCCATCGAGGGTCACGCAGCGTGCTTCACCACCTTCAAGATGGAGAACAACCCTGAGCTGTCCACTCTCTTCTGCTTTGGTGTCCGTGGTGCTGCTGGTGGCAAGGTAAGTCGTGAATGACACCAGTAGAGACAGGTCCAGCCAGTGAGGAGACCTGATGTGGTATTGTAGTCTTTCAATCTTTAGGTTAGTGAAATATTTCTAATCGTCATAACGTGAGCTAGAGTCTGAACTATTTGAGTTCACCCAAAATCAAATCATTTCCAACAGTTCAGATATTTAGTGAATTACAGCTATACTTTTTATGATCGAAATGTCAAGAACCAAAGCACTCTTAGCCGAGCTCACCAGCCCTTTTCAGGGCTCATATTTCTTGAAAGATTATATGGTGTAACCCTGCAAATTTAAGCTACAACTCAGTTTATATCTATATATATTGCAACATTTCCTTGGTGCTTGTGCAGATGCCACCTAGAATGCACAGTTTTTATAACGGTTGATGCGGTATTAGTCTAGATTTGTTATGACAATTGAAGTATTTGTCCCTAAAACAAAGATGAAAATATTGTCAGAATGCACCCATGGTCTCATCAGAAAGACAGAAATTTGAATAGTTATTGTTACTCTGAAATAGATACATTGTCAGTTTTTATCTATGTTCAACCTTTTTCTCACTGAAATAAAAGAAAATGGTCTTATAAAAAACGAAAAAGAGACTTTCATATTGACCGTCAGCAAACAAATAATCCAAAAGACACCGCCCAAATTCTGACAGCAAATGAGTGAACTATTCACTAACCGACAGACTGAGGAAAGAACAAGTGCCATTGACACCCTGCTACAATAATGCTGTTTGGTATACAAGATACATGTATCATGAGTAGTGTGAAGAACATGTAATCTGGGTATTTTCCATGACTCCCCGTGGCTGCATTGTTTATTCATAGCATATATATTGCATTGTTTTCTATTTTGAAAAAATACCAGAAAAAAAAAACACTGTGTAATCCAAAAATTACATTCATATAATTTTGAAGGTCAAATATCATGGACTGATGAAATAATAGTTCAGTGCATTGCAGGATTAAGTAAATATGGTCTGTTCCGGTTGACTGCTTGTTTTGCATTCATTTAAGCTGCATATTTCTTTGATTTTTTTTTTCTCTCTTATAGCTGCACATCATCGAAGTTGGTTCCCCAGCCACAGGCAATCAGCCATTCACCAAGAAGGCTGTTGAGCTGTTTTTCCCACCGGAAGCCCAGAGTGATTTCCCTGTTGCAATGCAGGTGAGTACAAAAAAAAATGGCCTGACCTTTGACTTGTTACACCTTCCTCTACATAAACCAAGTCTAAAGGAAGAATTGTAAGAAATGATTAGTTGGGAGATGAAAGACATGAATATAGTTCTTATTGCTTCAGGAGCCAAATTACATGAGACTTATAATTCTATTCACTGCTACCCTCTCCAATTTTACTGCATATTATCTAGCTTCTTTTTCTCTCTTTGTTTATCTTTGCTTTCATATACATGTAATCATTTTATCATAAGGTTTTTCCAGATGTTGATTTTCTGTCTGCATTCCTAATCGCGTGAAAATCGCTTCACGCTTTTGTGGAAAATGAATCATTTAATTGAATTGAATGTACCCTTCTAGTTTACTTATTTCCTTTTTTCCAGGTGAGTCCCAAACACAACGTCATCTTCCTCATCACCAAGTACGGCTATGTTCACCTGTACGATTGCGAGACTGCGACATGTATCTACATGAACCGCATCAGCGGTGAGACCATCTTTGTGACTGCAGCCCATGAGACGACTGCCGGTATCATCGGTGTGAATAGGAAAGGACAGGTAAGCTACCAGTAAACATTCACTTATCTTTGATAGGTAAAAAGGAGGCTTTTGTCTCAAAACTGTAGATACGGTTGTTGAACCAGCTCGTCTGGATGGTTTAAAGACCTCAGCCTGACCCAAAACAACCATATATTGACGTAAAGCTTAGTAAACAAAGAATATAATTACCCTGGTTATTCGTAAATTTTCGTCTCCGTTTATCCATAAAAAATAAAAAAGATAATTTTTTTGGTCCGCCCCCTCCCTATGACGTAACACTGCAGGGGGTCGCTAGACGTGTGACGACATGTCATGTATACAGCTCCGAGTGCGTCTACACGATATGTCGTCATCAAATTTTCACCCCCCGCAAAGTAGCGTTCCTCAGAGACGGGGCCCAAACCACCGGGGCTCAACATTCGGGACGCTGTTACTCATTCCACAGGAAACGGAATCTCATGAAGTTGGTTTCAATTTGTTCAGAAAATATATAGCTCCCCGTGGATGAATAAAGGGTATATTTCAAAATTCGGTCAGGCTGAGGTCTTTAAATCATTAGGAATAAGTTCTATGACATAATTATTAGGTGAGTATTAGACTTCTGCATAGATCCAGTATTTTGAGGCAGTTATTAAGATGCTCTTGCATCTACTTTTACTTGTACAACTTAATCACTCCAGCATCAGTAGTTCTTCCTTTCAGTTTTATTTCGCATGGCGTTTTTTATAGGACTATGGAAATAATTAGATAGTATGCTTATTGTGAGCAATAAAGGGGTTGGGGATTGAAAACAACCAGGTTTCATAGTTCCCAATCTTTTGTGATTGCCCTCTTTAATGGCAAGTTGAATAGAGCAGCATGAGCTCAGCATGATTATCAATAATTTTGTACTAACAACATGCCTGATACAGGAAAATGATGGTGGAGCTGTGGTTTCATAATGAACTACACTGTCAGGTGTCATGAAAAGCTCATGAAAGCCTTGATGTTCTGGTGTTTCTTGTAAACCCTTGTTCACACATGTCATAGTAAACCACCTAAAAGAACTGCTGCAGCAAAATGAACTGACAGAAGCATAGTGAGCTTTGTATTTCTGTATCTAATAATGATATAGATAAGTCAGTATCCTTTGCCTATAAACTACTTTTTTGCACCCCCTCTTGCCACTCATAAAAAACACTTAAAATGATTTTATTGTGACATTTATTTTTTTGGGGGGAGGTGCTTTTTTAAAAAGTGGTTTACCACATCATATGTGAACAGGGCTTTGTTGAATGACAAACAGACTTTCAAGCACATTATTACACTCTGATCATGAGATCACTCGACCACAAAGAAGAACCTTTGTCAAAATATAACACACGTTCTATTGCACGCTAGTTTGCTGTTTTGTCAGAATCATTTTTTTTTAAATTGCCCCTTCTTGACAGGCAATTATGTGGCCATGCCATCATAGAATTCCATGAGAATTACTGTATATGAATGTTCAGAGGAGCATGTCAGCCCCTTTTATTCTGAATTAGATGAGCAATACAGCTATTTCATATGCATCTAGCTCTTTATAATATTGTAAATGAAATATTAATTGATTGTTCTGTGCGTTTGGGTAACAAGTTATATATTAGACCTTTTTGTATATGTATCATAAATATGTATAACATTCCATGCAAAATCTTATCTAACACACAGTATTTATCATGCTGCAGTTTGAGAAGAATTTAATCAGATTTTTACTCAGATGTTAAACATTCTTCCTGTAAATGGGAAAATTATGAAAAGCAAATTTAGGGATATAGCCTCCAAAAGGGTAACGTGGCCTTACGTGGGTGACCTTAGAAGTTCACACTGTGCTGTGGGCAACACCGAACCATAGTGCCAGGGGAACATGAAGTTACGCTGCATTGCTTTTGTGAAAGCGGGGGCGTGGGTGGTGTTTATAAAGTCCAATGCTCCATGCTAGAGGTACACAGGATATGATGCAGTAATTTGATTAGCAACTGCCTGCAACCATACAGTACATGGGAGTGGGACTCACAAGTGGTGTCATTTTGCGATGACACATGAGTTTTTTTTGGTTGCACCGTTTGTCTCACATTCATTCACCCTCTTCTCATCTCCTTTGGAAAGTATTTACTTGTGGGTAAAGGACATGGAAGTCATGATATTCAAAACATATATTTTTTTTAATCCAAAGTACAAAAATAATTCATTTCATGTTAAAGAACACTAGCATTTAATTGTTTGATTTTCTATTTAATGAAATTATGAGATTTTGTAGTAGCCTGTGTTAGATTCAATTATTTGTTTTTCAATTGTATGTAGAAGAATGCAATAAGTGTTCTTGAATAAAGTTGCTATGCCATCCATACAGTGGAAAATATAATACATCTTACAAATTTAGTTAAGTTCACAAAAAAAAACAATGAAAAATTATTAATTATTGCACTTTCATTGCAAAATGTTAGTATGAACAGGGTTCATTACCCACTTATGTCATATTCTTTGGTGTTATTTATCTTATGACAATGGGTGCATGCATCCTTGTTCAATCTGTAGCATGAATCTGAGTAAATTTTGAGACAAGTGGTGCCACATAAAGGCTGGAATTTACTACATAGGTTTTGGTACCGGTACTTTAGGGTAAATGTATGGATTACGCATTTCAGAGCACATTGTCTTGATTGCTTTTCTTCTTATAGAGTTTTTTTCTATTAATGAACCCTTCCAGTGCCCTATGCAGATTGAACCACACTAATTTTGAATTGTATCTAGTATCTAATATTCTAGACTTTAGAAAAGCTTGTCTCCTGGGAATTCAAAAGGGATTCATGGATCATAAATACAGTCGTATTGCAATGGTGGAATCTTGTCTTCTGAAATTGTATAATACAGTGAAACCTGTCTATAAAGATCACTCAAGGGAGACAAGAAAAGCGATCTTTATAACCAGGTGGTCTTTATGGACAGGTTCTTTAATACCTGTTTCAATTAGAAATGTTCAAGGGAAACAGAATTTATGGTCTTTATGGACAGGGGGTCTTTCTATACCGGTGGTCGCTAAAGCAGGTTTGACTGTATTTGTAATACATGTTTGTTAACTGGATGGCACCATGATGGTAGAGGACCATGTATTATCTTGACCCTTGTGACTTTTACCAAACAGCCATAAACAATGAAACCTTTTTTTTTTCTCATCCTATCCCAGGTTCTGACAGTCAGCGTTGATGATGAGAACATCGTTCCCTACATCACAAACAACCTCCAGAACCCTGACCTGGCGCTGCGTATCGCCGTCCGTAACAACTTGTCCGGTGCCGAAGACCTCTTCGTCCGCAAGTTCAACAACCTGTTCCAGCAGGGCAACTACTCCGAGGCTGCTAAGGTGGCTGCCAATGCACCAAAGGTAAGTGTATTGTGTTCAAGATTCTACTCTGGGAAATCATGTTCTTGGATGTCTGTGAAAAGTGCACCAAATGTCTTGTGTGACAAGGCCTGTTGATGAATAGAACCGTTGATTTGTGAATATTGTTCACTTATCACATTAAAAATCTTCTGTAAGATCATGAGCATTTATTACGGATTCAGTGTAGGCACATTACCTTCGAATATTTTAATCTTTAATCGCCATGGATCACAACACTGAACTGCCACGTTGTTCAGGGTATTATTATACATGCACACTGTACGTGTGCCAAAAGTCGACTGTGGCATTTCCCTGTTTGTTCCATTGGTAGACCAAATCCTATAAAGAGTTAAAGTCATCCTACTGCAAGGTCTGTAAAGGAAATTCTTCACTGTAATTTTGTATCACATTTTGTTTCTTTATTTAGGTTATAATGGAAATAATACCCTTCTTTTCAGTTTCAACTGCTTTATCAATAATGCAATGTCGGGAACTAAATGGGACATGAAGTGATTGCTATATGTGCGGATGCTGTTATCCAGTACTGTTTTTCTGCGGTTTAGCTTTCAAAATGATACAGCAAAATCCATGTGGTTGACATTTAAAAATAGAAATAACTGCAACCCATTTGTGTGGTTTAGATTTCTTAGTAATAGAAGATAAGCTTATACATGTAGGAAGCCATGTTTTTCTTCCATGATGGCATAGATATATAATGCATGAAGCAAAGTCCCCTTTAGAATTGCTCATGATGCTAGAGGGTATATTGTCCATTCGGAAAATGCAAAATTAAAGTAGATATTCAAAGAAAATCACAAATATGGCAATTAATGTATCACTAGAATCTGGGAAGCTTACAGATGGCAATCTTATAAGTTTTATGTCAACTGCGTATCTGGTGATTATAAAAACAACACAAATAAAAGCTCTTCTCAGCATCTGGAATATCCGAGGATTCGCCAGAAATATAGCGATGTTTTGATGTCGTCACACTCGGGATCGATCCTGCTTAAGCAGACGACGTCCTATAATGAATGAACGTAATTGCAATGCAATTATTTATCAAATTATAAAGAGTTTGGTGTATTTAAACATGACCTTATTTCACACCATTATAAAGGGAAAGTGAAACTGATTCTGATAGCTAAAACCGTTTGATTGTAAATACATAGGAGAAGGGTCAATGATCAATGAAATAAACCCCACTTTCAAATTGAAAAGCCCTCCGAATAATAGCAGGATGGTATTCGTTCCCTCTTGAAACGCCGAACATGCCCCGGTGCAAACAGCTGAAAATACAATGGCGTCTTATTTTGTTTACAAGTGACTGATTCCTTTATTTTTTTAACGCTGCATTTTTCATCAAAATAATACCATACACGAAGTTAAGAGTGAGGCAACAGACTAACATTAAGACTGACGCTAGTGAAGGAAGAGAAATAAGTGAAGAGGAGATGACAAAATAGGCTCTGAAAAATGTGTAAGATGTTATGGGACATCGTCTGCTTAGCCAGGACTGGTCCAGGGTGTGTCGTCACATATCTCAGCAGCGTTCGAGGAGCTCTTCAGCTGCTATATCGGGGGCTGTATTTTACCGTTTTATAATTGATAATAATCATTACTTCAAATGTTTCCAAGCGTTGAATTTGGATAACCTTGTTTAATTTATGCCATCTATGCAATAATAAGTATTAAGCCAATATTTAAAATCATCAACGTTCTACTTTAAGTGGTATAGTCCAACGGATATGGAAGATATTTATGAATTTTTGTGAATGTTTCAAGTTAAAAACAGAATAGAAATATCTGTGAATTGTGGATGTGTTGTATCACTCACATACAAAATAAAGCAGGAACATCCTGATACAGGAATCTAATGCAAGTTTTTCGTGGAGATTACGACGTGTGATTCCTTGGCCACAGTTCATGTGAAGTTGTTTTGCCACTACTACTGCATGAAGCATAGAAGTAAATCAAGTGACGGATGAAACAAAGAAGTAAATGATGAACTAAAAGGAGAAGAGTTTCTTGAGAAGTTATCCTGTTGGATGTATGTAGTGCCTTTGTCAAAGGATCTACACTGGTTATTGTCATTGTTCTAGCTTTTAGTGAGTTTGGCATGTACTTAGTGCTGAAAGCATTCAGTAAAATCATAACAACCTTTTATTACACCTGGCTCTACAGAAAATTTATGATGAAATGCTTTGTCTAACAGCACAAGCTCTAACCCATGCCCAGGATTCAAACGAGGCATATTTTGCCAATCAAATTAGATGAAGAAATGAATATGAAACCACCTTTAGAATGGTCATATTTATTTTTCCTTATTTCGTCAGCATATGACAGTACAATTACTCTTTTTCTTCAAACCACATCCTCCCAAGAGTTCCTGACTCTTTTCCCCCATTAGCTCTAAGTAAACCCAGCCTCTTTGTCCACTCTTTCCTCCAGGGTATCTTGAGGACTCCTCAGACCATCCAGAGGTTCCAGCAGGTGCCCACCCAGCCAGGCCAGACCTCCCCTCTCCTCCAATACTTTGGTATCCTGTTGGACCAAGGCCAGCTCAACAAGTATGAGTCTCTGGAGCTGTGCCGCCCAGTCCTGCAGCAGGGTCGTAAGCAGCTGCTTGAGAAGTGGCTCAAGGAAGACAAGGTTGGTTTTCCTTTAGTTTCATCTTGCTTTTTGTAGATATGAGTAAGCACATGCCTCATGATGCTTCTACAGTCTTTTAGATTATTCACCTTTACAACAGCCTCAGACAATTACCATATAATCCAAAATCTGTTTATTCCAGTGATTTACAAGTTGTTTAATTCAAAGTTATTTGCTTTTGTGAAGAATCAAAAGGACATGATAATTGATGGATAAGATGAGGTTTAGACATGCAGCAGAGAGATTTTTACTGTCCACATCTGATATTGGTTCTCATGTAGTGACGATTATGACATGTATTTCTCTCTTGTAGCTTGAATGCAGTGAAGAGCTCGGTGACCTTGTCAAGGCCCATGACCCTACATTGGCCCTCTCGGTCTATCTCCGTGCCAGTGTACCAAACAAGGTAATAAAGTCCAACCTGTAAAGACCAGTATTATTTTATAGACTGCTTTCCTATGCTATGCTTTGCTATGGAGCTTATAACCATAAGGTAATCTTGCCCTTCTCCTCCAGGATGAGAATTCAGACAATGCACTACTTCATGTTGTCCAATAAAACCAACCATATAGGCAATATTCAACCTAATAATAAAAGTCCAGTTTGAGTACTTGAAGTGAAGTGAAGAGTTTTATTTTGAGAAAACATATTTAAAAATCATTTTTACATATCCATTATGAGATGTGGTTTAGTTTAGCCAAGCCAAATGTAAATAAGCAAAAACTGAACTGATAAACTCAAAATCACAAACTGTTGATAATTGTAAACCCAGAAAATCGAAGACGGATATGTACACATACCCAGTGTAGCAGGTTGACAACATAAATGGCCTGGACATAGTTCTGATAATTCAAGCCTTGTTCATTGTGCTAATTACCCATCACTTACATAGTTCCTGTAAGAATTTTTGTCAGATGCTATGTATTTGTACATATCCCGTGATAATTATGTTGTATTCTATTAAAATTTATTGTTGATTTCTACGAAAAGTCTAGATTATCTTAAATCTAGTGATCCATCTTGTTTTCTCTTTTCTCATCAGGTAATCCAATGCTTTGCAGAGACTGGCCAGTTCCAGAAGATTGTGCTGTATGCCAAGAAGGTGAACTTCACCCCAGACTATGTGTTCCTGCTGCGTAACGTGATGCGTGTCAACCCTGACCAGGGAGCTGGATTCGCCCAGATGCTGGTCCAGGATGAGGAACCACTGGCTGATATCAACATGGTATGAAGAATTCTTGATGCATTTTGTACATCTCTTATTATTTATAGTGATTGAGGTTTAAGAAAATTGATCAACAATCTGACATCAAGATTCAGGGAGAAATCTGAATGTGTTTGTTTGATAATGAAAGAGGAGAATGTCAAATTTTGCTGATTGCGGATCCAACTGGTCAAAAGAATGGTTAAAAAAAACCCACAAAACACCCAGTCATAAAGGGGTGGTGCACAGTTTGACTACCAAAACAATGACTTACTTTCTCTACTGCTAAAGGTGTGTGCTGATCCAAAATATCCTTTCTGAACCTCAATGCAATGGTGATGTGTTAAATAATTTGATTGAGTAGTGATTTTGATGTTTAATATTGTAAATGGGTTGAAGGTGGATGATTTAGTTTACTTTAAAATTCAATTTGTTTTATGCAAAGTAATTAATAACTATTTTCCTCTTTTGTATTGTAGATCGTGGATGTTTTCATGGAGCAGAACCTTGTACAGCCCTGCACCTCCTTCCTCCTGGATGCCCTGAAGAACAACCGCCCTGCCGAGGGTCACCTCCAGACCCGTCTCCTGGAGATGAACCTCCTCTCTGCTCCTCAGGTCGCTGATGCCATCCTTGGCAACCAGATGTTTACCCATTACGATCGCGCCCACATCGCCCAGCTCTGTGAGAAGGCTGGACTCTTACAGAGGGTGAGTGGACAGTAAAGCAGCTGTCACCGTCTGTATACATTCAGGGACTAATTCTTCTCTTTGATTGGATTTTTTAGTATATGTAGTCAACAATAAAAGTTTTGACTTCATATGTAGTAAGCAGTGATAATTGATAAATGAGTTAAAGAACAGTATTCTGTAATAGAAACATGAATTTTAAGGTTTTTTTCTTATTTAGAATCTTTGATGTCTAATCTATTCTCTGACTTAATTCTGTACTCATATTCATATGATACAAGGAAAGATAGTCAGAATACTACCCCAATGGTCAGGAGCTGAGAAATTATAGTGGAATTGTTCATAAGTCCTGTTATTTATTTAATTAATATTTCTTATCATAATGAAATCAGTATATAATTGTATGTTTATATCATTTTTTTCTCTCTGTCTTTGTCAGGCTCTTGAACACTACACAGACCTGTATGACATCAAGAGGGCTGTAGTACATACTCATTTACTTAACCCTGAGGTAAGTCATTTCTCTTTAAATCTTAATTTTGTGAGTTGGTAAACACTCATAGATGCAATTAAAAGCTTTAAAATTTTGTCAAAATTTAAGGTTTACACATTTCAGAATGTTGCCACCGATTATTTTCAATTTTACGCAAATTGACACTCTTGCCACTTGGGACATGTTATCACCCATCCTCACTGTACATTGAAGATTTCCCAACTTGAAGCAACTACATGTAACATATCTAGTAAGGCCAGCATCCTCATTTATTCTAAATGGGCTGGTCAACAACCAAGTACCAAGTGGTACAGAGCATTATTCGTAGCATCAATTGAGTAAATGAGTAGATTCGTCGCTCTCTATAATTTGAGTGAAAAGTAGTTATATTGCACATAAGCAGATAAAAGTTAGTTGTTTATCTTGAAATTTGAATACCTTATATTTTCTTTCCTTCTCTCTGCCCACTTTAGTGGCTGGTCAACTACTTTGGTTCACTGTCTGTTGAGGATTCCCTGGAATGCATCAAGGCCATGATGACTGCCAACATCCGCCAGAACCTCCAGATCTGTGTCCAGGTGGCTACCAAGTACCATGAACAGTTGACCACCACATCTCTGATTGACATCTTTGAGACCTTCAAGAGCTACGAGGGACTCTTCTACTTCCTGGGCTCCATCGTCAACTTCAGCCAGGACTCTGATGTCCACTTCAAGTACATCCAGGTAAGTGCTGTTTGGGTCATAACTAAGAATCCCAAGTTGGAAGCGTTTGAACATTGCCTTGGTCCAGCTGGACAGTGGTCATTATATCCAAGAGTTCTTATTTGGAAGCCTCTGGGCAATGCCTTTGGGCAGTAGAACATGGGTCATTATGAGTAACCTTAGAACTGGGAAGTCGGGGGTTGTTTTGGGGTCAGGCATTAGTCCTCAGATATTGTAATACTAGATCCAATCCTTTGTACTTTAATCATTCAATTGTCGATCTCTACTGTAAAAGTTATTTTTTTCTTTGTGTGTTTCTGAAAACCAATAGATACTTTTAAAGTAAACTTTTCCATATGACTTTTTAAAAAGAATAGATGCAATTTTATCATAAAGATGTGATAAAATTTTCTGCTTATGAGCTACTTAAGGACAGGCCATTTATAAAGTGTGAAAGTTGTAAAACCAAAAAAAAAAAAACCCAAACAATGATTGACATTGGAGACAGGGCTTCTTTGGCCCCCTAACCCATACCATAGGGCAGGCACTTGCCCCGTCTCCATAGAGCGATACCCGAGGTGTGACAGACAAGCGCTGGTCAAATCAATCTGTGGGCCAGTGCTTCGTAATCATTTCCTACATTAAGTTCCCCCTCTCCCACCATAGAAAATGCCTGCATCATTTTCCTGTTCTATCATTGTTGTGATTTCTCCTTAAATTCATTTCTAGTTTTTTAATTGGTCAGGTCATCCGTTCTTGGAGAAAACTTATAATTTTTATTTTCAGGTAGTGATTTTTTTTTCTTCACATACGGTAACTTGGCTCCATGAGAGTGTGATATTTTTATATCATATATGATTAACAGGAACTGATTGGCCTACAGATTCTAACAACATATTTATAAGACTAATTAATCAAAGGAACTTAGATGTTAAAACATGAAACTTTTTTTATTATAACATCAGTTACCATGGTAATAATCTGTTCATTTTCTTCATCTGTTCCCTTTTACCAACAGTCTGCCTGCAAGACGGGTCAGATCAAGGAGGTGGAGCGCATCTGCCGTGAGAGCAACTGCTACGATCCTGAGCGTGTCAAGAACTTTCTCAAGGAAGCCAAGCTCACCGATCAGCTTCCTCTCATCATCGTCTGTGATCGCTTCGACTTCGTCCACGATCTCGTCCTCTACCTGTACCGCAACAACCTGCAGAAGTACATTGAGATCTATGTGCAGAAGGTGAGAAAAAGCTCTTGCTTTCGTAGATTAAAATTTTTCAGCTGCATGCCATAACTGCTGCTTCCATTGACAGTATTGGATATAAAAGCCTTTGACAAGCAGCTTATGAAACATTCTGCTGCACTGGCAGTGTTTTTGAAACTGTTCAGAAAGTAATAATAGATTTGTAGAATCACCTAAATCAAACTTATTTTAATATATATTAAAGTATGATGTCTTGTATTTATAATCTCTTTCTAGGCCAATTCATGAATCAATATTTAGGTGGCCAAAAGGAACAAGTAATTTTGATTTATGTGCAAAAGGTTAGAAAACCTTGTTTGTGTGCTCAAGCTGACGTAATAAATGCTTTCTGTTTATCAACTGTACAAAGACATTTATGGAATTAGCTGATGTTGAAGGGATAATAGATTTGTGTAATGACTGTTTTCAGTGAGTAAGGCTTTGAAATGTAACTGCCTGGAGACAGGGCATCTGTGGTCTCCCTACCTATACCATAGGGAAGACACCTGTCCAGTCTCCATAGAACGATACCCGAGGTATGACAGACAAGCGCTGGTCAGTTCACATAGTGGACCAGTGCTTCGTAATCATTTCCTACAAGTACCTTTCTTCTGTATTAAGGAGAACCTCAACATACTTTTCTTCCCAACCTTTTATTCCATTGCCAGAGTTGTTAACTGGCTGTAAATTCAAAATGACTTAATGATATACTGTGGAATATGTAATTCCTGGCTTGACAAGTAATTTGTGAATCTGTTGTATTCTATTCCAGGTGAACCCATCCCGTCTGCCAGTGGTCATCGGTGGACTTCTCGATGTCGACTGCTCAGAGGACATCATCAAGAGCCTGATCATGGTGGTCAGGGGGCAGTTCTCCACCGATGAGCTTGTGGAAGAAGTGGAGAAGCGTAACCGCCTCAAGCTTCTGCTACCCTGGCTGGAGACCCGCATCCATGAGGGAAGCACTGAACCAGCCACCCACAATGCCCTGGCTAAGATCTATATCGATAGCAACAACAACCCTGAACGGTTCCTCAGGTGAGTTGATCTGGTTGATTGTGATGATGATCTCATTTGTGGGATTGCCAACTTTGAAGTTGCACCAGAAAGCTATTTTAATTATGAGAGTACGTCACAGGGTCAACAGAAGAAGGTAGCAGCTTGTGATTTTGGTAAATGAGGAAAGTAATTTTTTGTGATTGTGATTGTGATTATTGAGGATTATTTTACTTTGGGTGGCCAGAAAGCAAGTAATTCTTGTCGATAAGCAATCAGAGTAGCTTAGTAATCAGGTGATCTGCAGCTATAGGTCTGCAGCTATAGTTGCTAAATTGCAGAAATGATACCTTACCCCAGGTACTTCTCTGGACTGTTTTGAACCTTGACATCCAATCCCATTTACACAATTGAAACCAATGCATATAAAGTTTCTTAGATCATGAGATACTCTACCAAACATATTTCTTCACTACACTGTATATGCAAGGGGTTTGCCATCAGTACCCTTAATTTGTCTCATCTTGTTCACCTTCAGAGAAAACCAGTTCTACGATAGCCGTGTCGTTGGCAAGTACTGCGAGAAACGTGACCCTCACCTGGCCTGCGTGGCGTACGAGCGAGGGCAGTGCGACCGGGAGCTCATCAACGTGTGCAACGAGAACTCCCTGTTCAAGAGCGAAGCCCGCTACTTGGTGAGACGACGGGATCAGGAGCTGTGGGCTGAGGTGCTCCAGGAAGATAACCCATTCAGGAGACAACTCATTGACCAGGTGAGCTAGGACACTACTGCAGATAGAGCCAACCCATCCATCCAAATGTTTCATTTTTTTTAAGGGGCTATGATAGGACAAGTGAATACTCTCTATTTATTTCATGGTTTGGAATGTGTTGGAATGACACCTTTATCTATTCAAATTCATTGCTGTTCTTTCTTTCACCCACTTAGGCTACGTGCCATACTTGCTTATGAAAGCACTGGCCACTTAACCAAATTTTATTAGCTGATGAATAAGTTCTTACTGTGGCAGGCAAGCCTCAGATCTGCATAGATAGTTTCTTTGGTAACTTTTGTAGTAAAACCTTCTTTAAATTTTGGATTAGTCTGAGTACATAGAAGTGTATGTTACAGCGTATGTGCCGTCTGCAAAAGCCTTAAGTAGCCTTTCTGGAGGGAAATCTTAACATGTAAACTGCCAGCAATGTAAACAATACATGGATATGTATCTGAATTCCATCAAATTCATATTCCTGAATTTCAGGTGGCAATAATAAATTGTCTTGTTTCAGATTGTTCAAACTGCCCTGTCTGAGACCCAAGATCCAGAAGATATATCTGTGACTGTGAAAGCCTTCATGACTGCTGACCTGCCAAATGAACTGATTGAACTACTAGAAAAGATTGTGCTAGAGAACTCTGTCTTCAGTGATCACAGGTAAACACTCGTCTACAACCCCTCTCATTCAATGATAAAGATAACGCTATCTAAAAGTTGTAAGTATTCTTCTTGATGGATGCCAAGGGTACCTAGAAGAACACAATTTGACTTACTTTAAGAGAAGGTGGGGTTCTTCATAGCAATCTATTAGCATTGTCATGGAAAGGATTGCTCTTGAAGTGCTGTCAAATTTCAAATATGTCTATAAATATATAATTCTACATTTAATACTTCATTCAATTATTTAGTAATTATGTTAACTTTGCTCTGGAATGATCTGTCCACTAATATTGTTCATTTATTAAGCTTATCTCAGAGATTTGGCCTCCAAAGAGATGCATTATTACTCATTTATGTTCTGGGTCACAAATATCTTTTCCATTAAGCTAGCCGATTTCCACAGCAGTGAAGGAAATTTACTGCAGTGGTGAGCGATTGAGCTCTGAAAAGCTCCAAAAAGTGCTCTGGAAACAAAATTACACGAGAATTGTTGCAAGGAAATATCACATTCACTACGGCAATTCCAAATGAGCTCCTGTGAACAAAAGGTATTTATTTACATTGTTCCACAAGAAATGACAATGCTCTCTTCTTTTTATATTTTTCATGACAGGAATCTTCAGAATCTGTTGATCTTGACAGCCATCAAGGCAGACCGTACTCGCGTCATGGAGTACATCAACCGCCTGGACAACTACGATGCTCCAGACATCGCAAACATTGCTATCGATAGCGAACTCTTTGAGGAAGCGTTCGCCATCTTTAGGAAATTCGATGTCAACACATCTGCTATTCAAGTAAGTGGATGGTCATTTGTACTATTTAAGAGTTTAGAAGCAATTGTAAAGGTATCCTGGTACAGTAGATATGCCATCTAGTTCAACAGGTGTAGGTTCTAAGCCCACTTGCATCATCAACCTTTTGCAAAACAATTGCAATTGAGAGAAATAGGGACTTGGGAAGATGGAGCTTGTAAAGGCCAATTTTGCTCATTCTGTGCGAGCATGCATTTGAATATTCCATGTAGGTAGAAATACCAGAAAGTGGAGATGGTATTTAATGTAGGCTTGATAGCATTATACTAGTAACTATTTCATGCTTTCCTATGGATATTACCTAAAAATTCCCCCCCCCCAAAAAAAAAAAAATAAATAAATAAATAAATAAAAAAAAAAAAAATTAATTCATTCATTAAAAAATTTACAAAAAAAATAAAATAAAAAAAATGAATAATAAATAAATAAATTAAATTAAATTAACCAAAAAAAAAGAATAAAATTAAATTAAAAAAAATAAATAAAAATGGAAGTATGCAAAATTATTTTTTTTAATGTTGGACTTAAAAAACATTTAAGAATATGATACACTATCAAACTAAATCATAGGAACCTTCAGCAATCTACAAACAGCCTTGACCATATAAAACTAAAATCTGCCTTATTTCCCTGGATTCTTCAGGTCCTGATCGAGCATATAAAGAACCTGGACCGGGCCTACGAGTTTGCAGAACGGTGCAACGAGCCGGACGTGTGGAGTCAGTTGGCTGCTGCCCAGATCAAGGCTGGCATGGTCAAGGAGGCAATTGATTCCTACATCAAGGCCAATGACCCATCCACCTACCTGGAGGTCGTACAGGCTGCTTCAGATTCAGGTATTATCCCATGGTCAATAGTCAAAACTATTGAACTGTGATAAGTTTTACTATTAGAATGCTGAAAATTTTGAAATGGTTAAGCTGATATATAGCAAATGTTAAATGCTGAAGTCTTAAAAGTACAAATTGCTGTTAGCAGTGAGTTGGTTTAGTTGTGTCATTGGAAGTACAAAGTGCTGTAAACATTGTATATATTTAGGGTATGATTTAAAAGGTTCTGCTTTCATGAGACATTTGAATAATTGATTTAAAAAAAATATTTTTCTCTGTTTTATCCCATAGGGAACTGGGAGGATTTGGTACGCTACTTGCAGATGGCTCGCAAGAAGGCCCGCGATGCCTATGTCGAGACTGAGCTCATTTTCGCTTTCGCCAAGACAAACCGTCTTGCTGATCTAGAGGAGTTCATCTCAGGGCCAAACCATGCACAGATCCAGCAGGTTAGCAGACATGTCTCATATTAATTCATTTATGAAAGATATGCCCAGTAGTTTGTATTGATAGGTATCCAACTTTACAGAGATTTAAAAAAAAAAAAGGTGATTAACCTATCGGTTGAAGAAATTAATTAGGCTGATAGGTTAATTTTAACTTATGATAGAGTTCATCTTTACTCAACCATTTCTGGTTTGTTTGTTTGTTTTTTTTTTTAATCATAAGAGAATTCATACATAATGCTGTAGAATACCCTTCAAGCATCATTCTTTGGATTTGTGTGTGTGTGCTTTATAGTTTTGATTGCATTTTTGGGTGTAAATGGACTATATGAATAAGTATGTCTTGTACATTGCAATAGTGATATTGTCATCCTCTAGTTATTAGGATTTCCCTCAAGGTATATTTCTTGCCACATGAGGTAGATTAAACAACCGGTGTGGAGAGTTTTATCCAAGATTTATCTTAGTCCAAACACCCAGTTGAAGAAGGTTTTGATTTATTAAAGCATGCATTGATGTCAATTTCTAGACCAATTGTTATTTCACAGATTAATGTGTTCAGGCTCTAGAGAGTAACACGTTTTCTATCCATCACTATCAATCCCTCCTACACTAGGTTGGTGACAGGTGTTACAATGAAGGCATGTATGAAGCAGCCAAGCTACTCTTCAACAATGTCTCCAACTTTGCCCGCCTGGCATCCACCCTCGTGCACCTCGGTGAATACCAGGCTGCCGTCGACAGCGCTCGCAAGGCCAACAGCACCCGCACATGGAAAGAGGTAAGTCCATAACAGAAAAATGCTTAATCATGAACATCATCATAATCAAGTCCAGTTTATTGTGAAGGCTCGGATGCCATGTGCATGAAAATGGATTTTACACAGGTCTCTGTCCCGTATGATCACTGGTCTTCAAAAATGCTAATAAATCTTCTGAAAGCCTGTAGGAATATATTTGTAAACAAAGTTGCTTACAAATATTGGATGCCATTTTTCTTCTGTTGCTTAGGTTAGGGTTTCACTTGGCAGGTCATTTTTTTTGCCGTAATTGATCACGAATACCAATTTTCTCCAGTTTTGTTGTGTGTTTTTTTTTCTTTTTAAATATTGCTCAGAGAAAAAAAAAATCAGTTAAGAAATATCAATTCAATGAATAAATTTAAATTCAATGAAGTGATACAAATGAGATTTTGACACAAAGTGAAAGAGGTTTGATGAAATGATGCTTGACAGTAGTGAGAATATGTGTGGAATGCAAGTCAAGCAGATATATACCTCACTGTTTAATCTAAGTACAGCTTTCATTGTCTTGGCATTCGTGGATAATAAGCGGTTATCTGTCAGCGATAGCAAATTCTACCTGACCAATTCCTGACCTTTATAGTCTACCTTACCTTTCATCATGTGTGGCTCTGATGCATCGGTTAATATCAAGGTCACATTCTTCCAAATTATCTCATTAACAACTTGTGCTGCATATAGATCATATCACTCTTCTCCAGACCATGTGGTGTAGTTGGTTCAACTTTTGATTCCAGTCATGAATACCCTTTACTATTAACCTAGATCTTAAATACCAACATAAAGATCCCACTCCCACTTACACATAGGTATGTGCTAATCAGTTTAGTATAATTAACCTTATTTATGCAATTACATGTACCTCGCCAGCACAAATCTTTTCATAGGCATATTCCATGTGTTCTTTGTTTTTGTTTTTTTTCAGTGTATGGTTGTTTAAGGCAATGTGTGCAATGAAACAGGTTATGAAGCTGGCTGAGGTGGCTTGGAACTTACTAGAATTTGTATCTGTAGTTCTCATTTGCTTTTGATATACTGCGAAATATAGTTGTTCATCCTTATGTATTTTTATTATTGCGATTTGTTCATGACAATAAATTTGATTTCACTTGCTTTGTTTTTACCCACTATTGTCCGTACTCTTCCAAACACTGTGGCAATACAGATTAATTACCAACTCGCACTCCATTTTCTCTCCCCAGGTATGCTTCTCCTGTGTGGACGGCGAGGAGTTCCGCCTGGCCCAGATGTGCGGTCTCCACATCGTGGTGCACGCCGACGAACTGGAAGAGCTCATCAACTACTACCAGGACCGGGGCTACTTTGAGGAACTGATCCAGCTCCTCGAGGCCGCCCTGGGCTTGGAGCGGGCACATATGGGCATGTTCACCGAGTTGGCTATCCTCTACTCCAAGTACAAGCCATCCAAGATGAGGGAACATCTGGAGCTCTTCTGGTCCCGTGTCAACATTCCAAAGGTGAGTGGGTGGAGCATGAAGGAATCTTTGTCAGTGGATTCCAGTGAGTGGAATTATATTGTCTAGGTTCGGTACTATTTCTTAATTTCTTAATTTTCTTAATTACTCAATTATCTTAATTATATTGTTATTTTAGACATATTTTCAGTGATTCCAGTGATGTGTAATTATATTAAGTCTAGATTTGATACCTTTTCTCTGAATACATTGTGGTATTTCTGAGTATTTTGCTCGCCTTATATTATAATGTGATGCACAGTTAAGATTATATCATATCTAATGATGGCATGATGAGGAAAATTATGTGTTTTTCAAAAATAGCTTTGGATAATTTTGAATCTGATTATTTTGATTACGAGACCACACTGCTCTACCGCTGAGCCACAACACTTCTGTTATTCTTAAACATTTTCGCCCACTGTTCTCCCTCTTGCCTACCAGGTCCTTCGTGCAGCAGAGCAAGCTCACCTCTGGGCGGAGCTGGTGTTCCTCTACGACAAGTACGAGGAGTACGACAACGCCATAGTTACCATGATGACTCACCCTACTGATGCATGGAGAGAAACTCATTTCAAAGATGTCATCACTAAGGTAAAACAATCTCCTCCTACTGCCTCTACCACTCTACAAAACAATTCGAATCAGATCCTCTAGGACCTTAAGGTTGTCTGGTTTAGCTCTTCATTGCACTGATAGATTTCCTATTTTATCGTATTATATGAACGAAGACAGTACTTGTCTTGACAGTGTCATGCATGTAAAATATGTGAGGTATGGCATTTTAGAGAAGTATTAGTCTTCTGAGTGGATGACGCTGATTGTAATGCTAGGTCACACTGCAAATTTCCATTTCTTCGACAGAAGCAGACAAAGCATTAATGACATGTGCAAATACATTAAAAAAGTATTTGTCACTGTTATGCATTTATGTAGGAATTCCTGTTATTTATGTAATCAAGTTCTTCACTTCTGTGTCTATTTTGATTTTATTCTTTACAATTTTTTTTTGGGAGGTTCATGTGCTGTGATTGAATCACTGAGGAAAGTTTTTGTTGAATTATGCTGTTGTAACCCTCTAATGGGGTGTTGCAAGAAAGTTGCAATCAATTGCAAATCCCCCATTTGCAATCGATTGCAAATATGATACATGTATTTTAAATGGAACTTGCAATCAATTGCAAGACTTGCGACCGATTTGGGGGATTTGCAATTTATTGCAACTTTCTTGCAACACCCCCTAAGAGCTATAAACAGATATACAATGAACGAACTCGATCAGCAATGTCGACTTGTGGGCTAGGAGACCTCGGTGGTACTTCTGAAAGAAAACACCAACATGAATGTATTTCTTGATTTCTCTGTTAGGTTGCCAACATTGAGCTGTACTACAAGGCCATCCAGTTCTACCTGGACTACAAGCCCATGCTTCTCAATGACCTCCTGGTAGTACTCATTCCTCGTATGGACCATACCAGAGCTGTGGGACTCTTTGACAAGCTCAATCAACTGCCACTGGTCAAATCTTACCTCAGACAAGTACAGAGTCACAACAATAAGGTGAGTCAGAGAAAGGGTACCATTCTCTAGGCATTGAAACGATCTCCTCTTTTAGCTATGAAATATCATAACAATATTGAGCAAACATGATCGCAAAGACTTCTAAAAATTAATCTGTGGGGAAATCAGTAGCTTAGTGCATCACTTATTTCAATATTTGAATTTTGCAATGATGTATTACATGATCCAAACATGATTTCTGTAGGGATACAGTATATAAGTATAGAAATCACCCTTGAGTTGATTTCCTGAAAGTCTTTGCGATCATGTTAGCACTATATCATGCCGTATGCTATGAAAAGGTTATCTTTTGCTTTGCTTGTCTAATTAGTTGAAGAAGGGATAAACAAAACAGAGGAAAAACAAAGTTGATTTCAGTTGCAACCAGGAGATAAATGTCATCATTCACTCATTTCCTGTTTCTTCATTCTAAAAGAACCAAACTTTACACGTGTTTAGAATCGTGGGTGTCTTGCTATATTTATCATCTAAAATGTTAAACTTCATGTTTTATAAGTCGGGATGAAGAAGTTTAGCTTAACAAGATGCTTCTCCTTTGTGAAAAGGAAGTTGGTATTCTCATTTAGTATTTTCCTTTTCCTTTATCCTAGGCGATAAACGATGCCCTGAATGATCTCCTGATCGAGGAGGAGGACTACCAGGGCCTTAGGGCGTCCATCGATGCCTTCGACAACTTTGACAACATCGCCCTGGCCCAGAACCTAGAGAAACATGAACTGATCGAATTCCGTCGCATTGCCGCTTACCTGTACAAGCGCAACAATCGCTGGAAGCAAGCCGTTGAGCTCTGCAAGAAGGATAGGTTATTCAAGGTAAGTGCTAACGTTGGTTTATTGGAACGGTCAAAGTGGCAAAGTCATTATTCAGAAGACTACAAGACTGCTCAGAGCACTTTGTTGTATTTCACTGATTTTGCCAGAAGCAGCTCAGAAAACAAAAGATTACTGGGGGACAAATTCTTTGTTATATTTCGTCATAATCTTTTTTTTAAATGGGATTTGTATTTATGACATCAGATTTCGTGTCAGAAATGTTGATTGTGTTGCTAAGACAGCATTTTAATAGAGAGCTGTACAGTTGTCAGAAAATTGTCTTTGATGTCAGGAAAAAGAAAGAAATTTATAAAGAAGCTCACACAAAAAAGGATACAGAGCAAGTGTTGCGAAGTCCTATAACAATTTTCAAGTAGTTTTTAATGGATTCTAATTTAACATCTGGAAGTTAAAATGCAGTCCAGAGTGGAAGCTCAAGTAGATTACAATGACACAATTTCATATTTATCTTGCTTACAGGATGCAATGCAGTATGCGTGTGAGTCTAGGAATATCGACATCGCCGAGGAGCTGGTCAACTGGTTCTTGGAGCAGAACAACAATGAGTGCTTCAGTGCATCGCTCTTCAACTGCTACGATCTCCTGCGTCCTGATGTGATCCTTGAGCTCGCATGGAGGCATGACATCATGAACTTTGCCATGCCCTACATGGTCCAGGTCATGAGGGAATACTTAGGAAAGGTGAGTGAACTTTGAGTTGGGTTTGAATTGAGGGGGGGCGGGGAAAGGGGGCTGCAATCTCCTGTGCCCTGATGTGATCTTTGAATGCTCATGGAGGCATAATATCTTGAACCTATATGGTTCAGGTCATGAGGGAATACTTTGGAAAGGTGAGGGAATTTGGGTTTTTTTATTTTAAGAAGGGACAAGCTTATGAACTCTAACGTCTTGATGTGATCTTCCAGTGCTCATGAAGGCATGCATTATTAACTCAATGTGGACATCTGGCCTTTCTACAGAGGTTGGCCAGAACTCACAACTTAAAATTTTTCTTTTCAAGTTGTCCATATTGATTGTGACACTCAATGTTTCACATTCTGTATTACCTCAAAATGCAACATTTACTCCAATAAATTGATGTATCTACCTATTATGCTAGTTGACCCAAACTACGCCACCACCAAGAAACTTAAAAGTCACATTAACGCACACCCCACCCCGCTATACCGCCTTCCCATAGTCACCTGCGTGAGCGCACACCCGCCATCTTCCTCTTTTCATTCTCGCTGCCGATGAGTGAACATTGTCAGATAAGTCACTGCGCCCAAAATTGAGATTTATCTCTATTTTTTGCGCTTCCTGATCTGCTTTAATAAATTTTTCCGTCCACATTTAATGCTTATTTTATTTGTGGTACAGATTTTCTAGTCACGTTGTTTTAAGACAGGAAATTAGTTATTTTTCTGTCTCGCTTTTCTTCCCCTTCGTTCCTCCCGGTGACATAGCTTTTCGCTCGTTTGCTGGGCCTTTGACCTTGTTTGTATTAGTGGTAAAGATCTCACTGTCATTCCATATGAAACTTCAAATGAACATCAAGCAACATGTACCATGTCCTTGAGATGTGGATAGAATCAAACTTTATCTTCTCGTTCTCAATGCAGGTTGACAGGCTGGCCGAGTCAGAGAAGGAGAGGAAAGAAGAGGAGCAGTCCAATGAAAACCAACCCCTCGTATACAGTGAGTAACATTCACACCTAAATTGTGCTTGTAAATCTTTCCAAAACATTGTATCTCCAGTGTACATTTGAAAGAACAAAATAAGATTTAAAAACATTTTGAACTATTCATTGCCATTTTCAAGTGTTTGGAAGCAAAGTACTTTTAGATATATTTCTGATGTTGTATAATTTCTTTTTTGAGGGAGTTGTTAGATGACTTAGTGACCTTTCATTCATGTTTGTTTGATGGTATGCAGTGGTAAGCAGAAAGCTAAGAAAGTGAAGAATCAAGAACAAAATAAAAATACTACCATCAAAAATTTGACTGATCTTAAAATTCTGATAATACAACTAACATCTCTAATGTATGGCACACATGACTTGACTACATGACAGAAAAATGGTTGTGGAATATAGTAATGAATATGACCTTTTTTTCTTCATTTTTCAGATGAGCCTCAGCTCATGATCACCGCAGGTCCCGGCATGGCACCAGGCATGCCAGCAGGGATGCCGCCTCAACCAGGTATGATGCCAGGCATGATGCCTGGCATGGCACCGGGTATGGTACCGGGTATGCCCGCTGCACAACCTGGCTACTACAGTATGTAACACATGTAATCAACCTGCACCGGCGGTACCGTATAACCCTACCACCGGTACACTAACCCACAGCTCCGGTACCAAGTATATAGACATGGGCGGTACCAGAAGTTCTTTTACTGCAGTACCGAAAGCAACTTTCGGTCAGCAAGTGCATATTTCTATGGAATGATGTGCGGTGGGATAGGCGGTTCTGGATCAGGATTGTTTTATGAAAGGATGATGTATAATGAACAGGACTCAAAGATTTTATATGTATGCTCTATACAAAGATGTACAAATCAATGTAGAAACTTATGCTATGTTTCATCTTAGCATCCCCAAATTGGCAAATACTGGTGGGCACAAATTGCTGGTCACATGTAAAACCGGATACGTAAATTTGTGATATATATATAGTTATTATAATTATGTGCAAGTCATTGAATGAAATCTAACTTGAATAGAAGGAAGGGGGAAGAGGGATCTACTGTGAGAATAAAGTAAATCAAAAATAGATGAAAACGGGAAGAGATAGAAGTGAGAGAAGGGAAGCAGATTTCGTGCTTTATCACTGATGACATGTGGTCCAAAAATATTTTAGTTTTTCAGAGCAGATTTAGATATGTCAAGATTTAGTTTTTATCTATGTTCATGCATATAATTTCAGTTTGTTTACTATTATTCTCTTTTGTAATATCTAATAGCGGATTCAACAACCAAACCATTTTGCTTTCCAATCAATGTGATATTTAGTACACTTAGTTATATATTGTATTTTTATGTAATTGATATTATATTAAGTGGTCCATAAGAGGAGATGGATGTATGCGATGATGAGACATGTGGCAGGCCAGAATGAGAGAAATTAGATTGTATTGGAAGTATTTTGCGATATTCTTGAATTCAAAGCCGAGCCAAGTGTAAAAACAGTTTTTCTTTGTGGAATGTATTATAAGAGAAGACTCAATGTGTTTTTTTGTTTTGTTTTCTTGTAATGGAAAATCAGAAATGGGAGCAAGTTTTAACGCTGAAAGCTAGAGGAGTGTCGTTTGTATATGACGTCTTCAAGATATTCCAGGGGATCAATTTTAGATAGACATTGTGTTTCATTTTAGGGGATTTCCCTTTCAGTTCAGGGGAATCCCTTTAAGGAGAGAGATTACTGAAGAGTTTAGAATGTACTGTTCTCTGTGTTCCTGATCGTCAGTTCGTTGTCGTGCTTTGTAAATGTCTGCATATGCTAGCCCAGCTTTTATGAAGAAAAAAAAAATTATCTTGTAAACTGTCCAGAGGAGATCTAATTCAAGAATATATTTTGTTTGCATTGAAGCCTAGCTTATTCCATTATAATTTGTTCGTAAAATCAAAATTAATTTCTTTAATCAGATTTTGACAGCTTTCATGCGAATGAAAGAAATAATGATATTTATAAATTCAATTGAAGAATTAAAAAATCCTGTGAATTATAGTTTAAGGAGATATTCATGATGTCAAACAGAAAAGGAGCACAAATTGAGTGATGTGATATAATATGATTATTTATGGGAGTCCAAAATTCCCAGTTATGTCAGGGAGAAACGGGTGGTAACTCAATGACAAAGGTACAAATGATTGTTAAATTTTATGTTTCATTAAATAGAAATATACAACTAGGATAGACTGAATGTAAGATCACCCTCAGAGGAAGATAAGTAAATGAACACAAGTTATTGCTATGTATTATCTAGTCATTTATTGTCAATATTAACAAATAGCATTTATTACAAAACCAAGCATACACTTCTTATTATATTTTGTTTCGTGAAGCTATAATAATACATTATTTTGTGGACCCTCGTGGAGAAAATAGTCTTAAATCAACTGAATTCATTCCTCATTGTGGAAACGTTAGAGATACAAAAGTGTGAAATAGTTTGAATGGTATATATTTGATAGACAGTGAATGGAATCGACATGGACCAATGATAACGAAATGGAGTCGCCCGCGAATGTGCTAATGAATGAATTGAAAGATTTTATCCAACACTTTTTGGTCGCTGCATTCTGGCTGCAGTGTTAGGTAGATAGGTCATGACTTTTAAAAGAAACAGAGAGCTCTCTTTATTTTGTTAGAGAAAAAAAACATGAGCTCCTTCATGCTTGCAACTTACTTGCTCTCATGTTTTTGTTAAAAAAAAAAATAGTTTTCTATATTTTGTTGTAGAAGAATCAGATCATACCAAATGAAACATTAATCTGCAGAACGACTGAAAATTTAAAGCAAAAAACTATGGTGTCCATAAACAATTTAAGGGGACCATGAATTATTGTCACCATATGAAGTAGGTAGATAGTTATTTGAAAATTGCAGAATGTATCAATTACTTAATGAAAGAAACAACTGCCCCCAGAAATTTTATATGGTAGAAAAGCATTTATACATCAGGAATTTGTTCATGGAAATGAATGTTGGTATAAATGGTTATTCCATGATATGAAAGAGATATTTCTCTTTTGGGTTTTTTTTTTTCATTCATTTTACGTGTGCAAACCTATTTGTTACTTGCTGGCCCCATATTAATAAGACCGTTGTTTTCCTTTCTCTCTTGATTGTATGTGAGGGAATGATACCGTACAAATAAATGTGATAAACCCAGTAATTATAACACAATTCTGTTATTCATTGCATTCTTTGATTTTTTACAATTGTGTGCTGCCGGGGCTTTGACAATAATTTAGGTTGATTCAAGTTGAATTAGCATGTTTAAAAGGAAGAAATGAAATTAATGTGTGAGAAAAAGGGAAAGAGATCAGAAAGATATGCAGATAGTAGACAAACAGAGAGAGAGAGAGAAGGGGAGAGAGACAAAGAGACAGGGGATAGAGATAGAGAGAGAGAGAGAGAGATAGAGAGAGAGAGAGAGAGAGAGACAGAGAGCTAGATAGAGAGACAGACAGATGAGAGCTTGAGGACGAAGCCAAGAACAGATATATGATTAAGATGGAGACCACCAGAGAGATAGAGAGAGAGAGCGGGAGATGCAGACAAAGAGCTACACAGAAATAGATAAAGATAATAAAGACCATGAGAGAAAGTGAGAGAACATAGGAGGGGTGATAAAGATAGATACATGTCTTTATGTATGAGAGAGGGTCGCAAGAATAAAGAGTCAAATCTTCAATGGCCTTGAAATTACAAAAGGGGTAAAGTTCTGTAATCGCAAAAATTCAACTTCCCCCGCGCCCCCTCCATCTCCCCCCCCCCCCCCCCCCCACAGAGAAGCATATAGTAAAACTCCTGTTTAGTTAACCCTAAAAAGGCCGAGTTATTTTGGTGGTCTACTTCGCCGTGGATAGAACGGATTCTGACTATGTCAACCAATTGTGTTTATTTATAGTAGTCAATGACAAACGAGCATTAATGTAAAATCAGTTTGTGAGTCCGCGGAATGTCAGGCTTGTGGTGATGTGTCAACGCCATACTATTTTGGTCCAAGGGGTTGGAACCCCTAGCAAAAAAACTCGCTCGCATTCTTACCTCGACGTGGGACGGACCCGCTCATTCCCCGACCGACATCTCGTCGTTTTGTGTGAGGGATGCCATGGCAAAATTGAGCCCGTATTTTTTGAGAGGTGAGAGGCTAAAACCGTCTGCGCTCCAAAAGTATTCGAGGTATATTGACGATTTTCAAGAGCCCTTTCCCCCTTTTTGTTTACTGATACACTGTAAAAAAAACTGTCTGTAATTTTACAGCAAATCTGGTGTCAGCAGAGTCGCCATAACTTCTGATGTAAAAATACAGATTAGTTGTAACTTTTTCCTATGACATTGATGTACAAATAACATCAGATTAGCTGTTATGAGTAAATACAGAACTAATCTGTATTTTTTCCCCTGTAAAAATACACATATTTTTTACAGTGTATCATTATTCTTTATAACGTTAAAGAACGAAATGTTAATTCAGAAATCACTTTTGGTTTTTGGTAGTTAATTCTCAGTGACGCACATTTTTCCCTAAATGCAGCCATCTTTGCGCAGGTTATAGAATGCTAGGCCCATGTTTGTTTGTTTATTTGTTTGTTTGTTTGTTTGTTTGACTGATGACCCTCTTTTAACTCTATTGCTGTATTTGCTTTCGGCAAATCACAAATCTAAAGTAATGACATCCAGCTATACTGGGCCGTATTCTGAAAAGATGTTATCTTTAACTTAGTAAAAACCCGGAGTAAAACTATGTTAATTGTCATAACAAATCAAAATCAGGATAAGTCATTGGTTAATGATTGCGTAAATATGCTTGTGCTCGCGTAAAGTTAACAGAGACATCTGCTCAAGCACCAATGATTAGCGTTTATTGCGCGCAATCTCAGTTTGTTATGACAATTAACATAGTTTTCCTTAACATAACATTAACATTCAGAATACCGCTCCAAGAGCATACAAAATGGATGACATAGGCCTCAATAAAATTTGAAAAGAATATTCTGTGGTCAATATTCATGTATTCAAAGCAATAAACAACTAAGCCATATTGTTCATTGCATTCGACTTCAAATCTCCTAGCATCAACACAAATTTCCTACTGACAGCTAAGAAGAATCGTGATTTCTTTCCGTAATATATAACAAAAGCAGAGCGATGATTCATAATTGTGAGATGTCTATATCCGTAAGTTTTCTGGAACACAATCCAAAATAATTCTGACCCAAGAAACACAAGATAAGTACACGTTTACTTTGTATACCACACACTCTTTATTGCCAATACACTGCCAGACTCTACAACCCATTTTAAATTTGAGGACAAAACGTTTAATAACAAAATCTTTTACAAAAAGCATAACAGGCACGTACAGCTATTATGCCCGAAGCGTGTTTAATCTTTAAAATCGAAACCCTAAATCTTATTTGTCATTTAGTTCTATAACATGAAGATTATAATGAGAAAGTAAAATCGAAACCCTAAATCTTATTTGTCATTTAGTTCTATAACATGAAGATTATAATGAGAAAGTTATTACTTTGATAGACTTGTTTTGATATATCGTAAATACACATAGATATAGAGAAGCAGAAGAAGAAGAAGAAAAAGAAGAAAAAGGACAAGAAGAAGAAGAACAAGAAGAAGAGGAAGAAGAACAACAAAAACAAGAACAAGAAGAAAAAGAAGAGGAAGAAGAAGTACAAGAACAAGAAGAAAAAGAAGAAGAAGAAGAAGAAGAAGAAGAAGACAAAGAAGAAAAAGAAAAGGAAATAAGAAGAACAAGAACAAGAAGAACAAGAACAAGAACAAGAACAAGAGGGGAAGAAGAAAGGTTTGAAGGAAAGAAAAAAGCAAGAAAACGAAGAAAAATATGTGTATATAATGTATCAATAATTCGAGCTATTCAAAAATCGTTTTTAATGAAAATCCATTCGGGAATTAGCGTGGATGTCAAAATGTCTTGAAATCTAGTGACATACGACATTATCCTCTTCATGATTCATCTACCCGCCTTTCGTGGTGTTTATACTCAAAACGCTAAAAAATTAGTCTTCTCATATAGGTAACTATTAAAAGAAAAGAAGTTTAGACATACAGAAGACAATGGCACTCTTTGCCAGCGAAATCAAGATATGTGGCATGTTAGCAAATAAGGAAATAAATAATGTGGACGTGGATAACACATTTAAAAGTTCATATATGTAACTGCGAATCAATAAAGAACACATCAGTTGTACAAAAATTATAGAAAATACATATTGTAACAATCTTCAAAGCAACTACAATAGATCTGAAGAAGAAAAAATAGACCAAGGGTAAATTTAGGGCGTGCAGCAGATTAATTCGTAATAATGGCAGTTCTATCGCTATACACTGTCAATAATACAAGCAATACGGCTAATGAAAAAAAAAATTAACACGAATAATATATCTCAGTATAAATACAAGTCTAAAAAGCATTAAAAACCATGCACGAAAAATAGTATGTACACGTGACATAAGATAGCACCTTTACATAAAATGCAACATTTTGAGTTCTTTAAACATAGTACATTATTTAGACTCTTCCACAAAAGTTATTAATATTTTGCCATGCAGCTATCCATTGAATGTCATCGTTACTTCTACATTACCATAGAATCAATGGCACTTTTCCCCCTAGATATTTATATTTCGAATCAGAAGTCATGACTTAAAATATACCATTTTAATGGTTGTATGTATAAAAACATTGAACAGAGTATTATATACAGGATTGAATACAAAATATGACTGAGGTGTTGCCAATTTGGTCCACGAGGTTGAACACTGATTTTTCTGAATACTTTCTGGTGTTTTGCTAAGCTAGTGGATGATAAAACACGTTTTCTTTGAGGCTCTATCATTTTACATTGGCTTTTGGAAAATTTCGAATTCAAACAAAATAATTCACGGTCCATTTTTTTCACTACCCATATTATTTCTAAAATGAAAAAATCTTTGGATGTATAACCTTTAATAAAAAAATCTAAAGACTCTAACAAATCGGTGTAGAAATAGTCATGACATGCAAGGCTCGTATGCATATTATGACATTTGGATATAGTGAAGCAAAGAGATAAGTTTGAAATTCATCATCCACATTTTCAAGTAATTCTAAGTTCTCATCTTTAGCACCAGCATCTCTTCAGAATATTAAACACAAGTTAGCGTTTAAGCATTAAAAAGTACAGCCCGTATAAACCGCCAGAAAATAATTTCACTCGCAGGTTCCTAAAACGCACAGGTTTTCTTTACTTTGAAAAATTTTCAAGATTAAAGCCACTAAACAAAATTGTTAAAATTATCTGTAATCGAACATGTCCTCATGTACTTTATTTCAATAGACGATAATATTCGATTTTATTCATAATGAATGAATGAATGAGGACCTTCCTTTTTGGTAAGGAAATTCATGTTTCTAATAATACATCATTACATAGACTGTATAATATATTTTAACCAATGTCTCGAGTTTTGTGAAGTTGACGACTTTACATAAGCAACCAATTTAATGAGAAAATTCAATATTATGTCTTCAATTTAATTTATATTTTTTATTGTTGAGGTTGATTATGTATAAATGATAAATTCTGATGTAATCATATGCTGTAGAAATTTATGTAATTTAGCCACTGGGATGCAAATCAAATTTTCAGTAAACCATTACCAATGATTACCATGACATAATTATAGACGGGACGAAAGAAAAAGGGACCGCCCGTCCACCCCCCCCCCCCCCCTTTGAGGAAAAAACCCAGAATCGGTATGTGAGAACTCTCTTATTCTCCTGATAGGGCTTCCAGGACATTTGGGAATCTTTTTTTGGGGGGGGGGGGTCAAGTCAAAAGAGAAACATTTTGGCATCCCCTTTCTGACAAGCTTCGACCTGCCCTTGAAAATCACTCGTGACGGTGAGCTTATTGAAGAGTTGAAGATATTGATGAGATGCATGCTACTGATGTTTTATAAACACAATTACCTATTTCATTTAAATTATTAAAGGAAAAAACAGAGTTGAGAGCACCTTAAAACATACAAAAGTATAGTTTAATATAAAAAGTTGTTAAAAAATCTAGGATTTCATTTATTAAACCCTATACTGAATTTTGATGGTTCTTATGTAATAACAGGCTATACAAAATACATTCACATACTCTCATTATTGTAATAAAGTACAGTATCCGAGCCACAAAATTCTTAAAAGATATTTAAAAAAAAGAAATACAGCCTATGTAATCAGAATCATACGATTAGTTATATGTCTGAAGGTGAATACGATGAATTATCTACTAGATGAATATATAATCTTCCCCCGAGTCGCACTTGCAGTCTTCTTCGATCGATTGCTGGATCCAACGACCTCGACAGCCCCTGATATCGACGGCGGCGAAGCGGGTCTTTTCCTTGGTGACACCCTCCCCATGGCACCGCCCGTCCGTCCCGTACGCGGGGCGGTTGCACTCCACGCATACGATTTTGGCTGTGTTGAAGAATAGGGGGAAATAAAAAGAAACAATGTTATCTTTTTGGCAGGACATTTCACCTGTCTGTGATGATTTACCGTTATAAATGCTGGGTAAAGATGTGATCAACGTGACGATAATTGTGTGTCCGACTAACTCTGGGGCATTTTGTGCCCAACTTGGGTAATGTTTTGCCCCACCACTGTGGGCTTTTATTCTAAATTGAGCAAAACATCTCCCAAATTTTACATAAATACATGTACTGCCCATAAGTTGGTCGGAACGTTGGTCAAAATAATGTTTACCCAACTTTTTTGTCACAATTGTTAATTTTTAAATGATAATTTTGAGGCGGTTGACTGGTTATCAACCATTTGAAATGGACTTGGTTTGTTTTCTAGAGATGGGAGGGAAATGATGCTGCGTTATCAGGATGGGGGGTGGTGTTAATCTAATGGTGAAAGGTCCGGATGTTAAATATCATGTCAGTCTAGCTGTCCGGATGGCAGCCATCCACCATGATCGAGTTCAATATTGTCCTATAGGGGCAATCGTCGGGTGGGAATAGTTGTCCGATCGGTCTGGAGTCCAGAGGTTTTTCCAGACACACCCAATCACAAACACTCCGAATCAATTCTTTGTTCGAAACTATGTGGATCCTATTCAATGAGAAGAAAACATCCAGTTCCAACAGGCTCTTTTGTGTCAGACAAGCTTTTAAAGTTGACAACATACACAGGAACAAGAAGAATCTTGTGAATATGATTAATTTGCAATTTTCACACAATTAATATGTTCCAGCGTTCCACTCCATATATTTCTCCGGCAAAAGAGGAAGATAGATAGAGAGAGAGACAGAGAGAGAGAGAGAGAGAGAGAGAGAGATACAGAAGCTGATCAGCATAATATATAGCTGTTGCCAAGTAGAGATGTGAATTGTAAAAATAGAATTGAGATATAAAAGTAGATATTTTTGATAGGTCCAGAAAGCACAGTCATTCCCAATGTCCTCGTAAAATGTTATGAGCCGTGGCAATGGAATAAATAGTCCTGAACAAGGTGAAAATGATTTATGATTTACGAGCATACCCATGAGGAACATTTTATCGGAACATAATGTAGTAATGTGAGTGTATTTACTGGTGTATATATTTTTTTATGCTAAAGTGACGAACACCAAAATATGTGCCCCTTCAAACTTTCTGCCCATTACCTATTGTGATAACCTTTTCTTTTTCCTTCTTTTACTTTTTTCCTTCTTTTTTTTATGTTCGCCAGACCCTTTTTCGATATTTTGCCTCCCCCCTCATTTACAAAATCCTAGATCCGACCCTGATTGTATACACTGAGGAACAATCCATACAAAATGTTACGACACATTGGATACATGATTGACTACAGTATTACAGACTACAGCATTTTCTGATGGGGGCACTTACCTTTATGTCCTACTTTTGTGTGCTAGCATTAGCTTGTGAAATTTTATCGAATATCATGTTGCTTTTTCCAAATTTGAGGGTTTTCGGATTTCAATTTATATCGTGATATTTAACCCAACGCAGAACGGTGACGTCCAGAGGAATAGACAATTAAATTCAATTAACCTGTAATAAATAAAGTGCGTTCTCTGAGCTATATTATAATAGCACAAAAGTAATATAGGTGAATTTTTGAGAAGTTGATGTGTCAAACAAAAATCTCAAAGATAAATCATTCGTTTTGACAATCGTTATCTGAGAAGAATGCTTCGGGAAGCAAATCCTCTTTTGTCGCTCTCAAATTACATTTCATTTACACGAATATTACAAAAGCTACGAGTGTTTAGTTCCACAAAGTAATTTCAACTCTTCCATCATCTTCCGTCTTTTACACAATGAGAGAACTTCATCTTTTGATCTGATGGAACAAGAGATTCTTTCTTCGGACTTCCATTACACGTTCTTTCAAGTTAACCCGATTATGACTGATTTATGATTAACGAGCGTCCCTATTAGATTATCGAGTCGTAAAATTGATAAAATAAGCTTGAAAATTGAGGTCGGGTGGGAAAGATGACTCTGAGATTAGGGATGAGTTGGTATTTAGTTCTGCTTCAGATAATTTGAAGTAGTCCACTTTAAAAAGTCAAATTTATGACGTTAGCTAAGCTGCTAATTCAAAGTTATATGATTTACGATTTCGTCACAAAACGGCCGATTTGATGACTCTACACCACTAGTATTTCCAGACTGAAGTCAAGTGACATGGGAAAACCCGAAATATTTCAGCTACCTTTTGACAATACTTGTAGTTGCTATACCCTATAATCAGTGATTCATCTTAAATGATTTTAACAAATATTGATACAAATATTTTCAACTAAATGCAAGTTTCAGGTGTCGGATACTTTTTTTCTATCAGATCGATGACATTCTATAAAATTGAATACTAAGCTAAGATAAGATCAAGAAATCAGTTCACAATTATTAATCATAATTTGCTTTAAAAAAGTCACTCAGTAAACTAGAGAATAAAAGAGAGAAAAGAGAAAGGATTGAGAGGGCAAGAGAGACAGTTGAGAGAAGGAGAAAGTGAGACGGAGAAAGGGAAAAGGAGACAGAGACAAGCAGAGACAGACAGAAACAGACAGACATAGGGAGGGATAGAGAGAGAGAGAGAAAGAGAGAAAGAAAGAGAAAAGAGAGAGAGAGAGAGTAAGTGGAGGAGTATTGGGGAAAGGGGACGGGGAAAAAGAGGCGCGAAATTATTTTAAAGAAAAACGACAAAATTAACATCTGGAGTGAAAAGAAGTTGAGGGAAAGTATTCTGATCACAATTAAAGGTATTTCACATGGAAAGAAATATTGAAAGGAGGAGGAGGAGGAAGGGATGAGAGAAAGAGAGAGAAAGAGAGAGAGAGAGAGAGAAAGAAAGAGAGAGAGAGAGAGAGAAAGAGAGGGAGAGAGAGAAAAAAGAGAGAGAGAGAGAATCACCATGTGTCCGATTATTACCACAGTCATGACTGGGTCATTACGTTTTGTTACAAACAATACTATACATACTATATGATAACACTCATTAATTACACTTCCCGTGAAACGTCACAGTGCGTTACATCAGTAAAGTGACGACAATCAAACTCATTACAGTTCATAATCATCCTAATGATACCGCATTCAAAATCATTGAGAGGGGCGAGGAAGGTGTGCGGGCATTTTTATTGGTAAAACCACGGCTATTATGTCAGGGTCAAATGGGTAAAAAATCGAATCTATTTCCTAATTATTTGGAAACGCCTGTATGTATATAGAACTCATTTCGAGACAATAAAAAGCAGCCACGGATTTAAATCATTTTAAAGAAATAATATCGTTTAGAACCAAGATCCCATGCATGCAAGTTTTGATAAGCCCCCCCCCACCCTCCAAGAGAGAAATAATTAAAATAAATTAATTGATTACCCGGATTTCATTTATTTCAGTTGCAAGGCTGCGCACAATTATGAACATCTTTGAAGTTCTTATTTCCTTCGAAGTGAATGGAAAACCTTGATTGAAAGATGTTTGAAACGGAGAGAACATCTAGCAGACATGAAGAAATTCCCTCTCACGAGTAAGGAATAAGATAATTATAGTTCATAACAGCCTCTGGCAGCCTAGTATAATTAATGAGCACGTTTTCCTCCACAGTGTTCGTGTAAGCCATGTTAAATTTCTACTCGGTGAATTCCAAATAAAAGAACCTTTTTTCAAGATTTGTCTACATCCCAAAAGATAAGCATAATCATGCTTTACTTTCCTCATAATTTGGACACTTTCATACCATCAGTAAAGATCACCCATTCTACATGTGATCAATCAATATAGTTCTTGCGACACATAGGAAAGTACAATCACCTCCGAAACCATAACTACGTATTACCAATTATTAAACTGGGAGGGGGCGTCAAAGATGGAGAGAGATTAACAGATTAACAAAAGGAAAAACAATACTTAAGTGCACCTGCATGACATACTTTTGAAGACACTGATATTATTAAAGGTAAATATGCAGATTTTCAAAATTTCTTGAACCAATCCAGATTTAAAAACGACAACAAAAATGAACAACATTTGGAAAAAAAAACAATACAGTTTACATCCACGGGCTAATGCTCTTTCATATCATCATCATACGATAATTGCCCCTCAGTGAAATAACAAGAACAAATGCAATTATGTTATACCATACCAATTAACAATCTCTGAGCTTTAATTATAGAGGCTTAAGGCTTAACAGGGTAATTCAAACCACTCCTGTCACCCCCCCCCCCCCCTTCACGCGGACGCCCTTGTCTGTGGTTCTGCGAGGCAGGAGGTATACGTGGTTGTGACTCGTGAATCATAGAAATATTCCACCTGGAGAAATTAACATCAATAACCGTCGTGGAAAACACCTCTGGGTTAAACAGAGGTTCATATTTTTGGGGTGACGTGTACTTTTTTTAAAAAGACGAACACAGGAGGTGCTGTAACGGTAACAACAACTTCATCAACATTATGCAATATGAAAATTAAAAATGATGGAATATTTTTGTCATATTTGATATATACAAGTCATGTATGCTAGGGAATAGGCAAAAGGAGATAGACAACAGGAGGAAGAGAGAGAGGGGGGGGGGGGGGAAGGGGGGAGGGGGCTTATTCCTCCCTTCTATACCTCCTCCCCTAAGTCGTAATGCCACAATTACACTTTTGGAAGGGCTGGACGATTAAAGTAAAACACAATCGATCCCTTTCATTCATCAACATCTCATGAACACACAGTCAAAGACCGAGAAAAGAAATTATCGAAGCAGATTATTAAGATTGTCACTGCAGTTCTCAAAGACTGTGATATGAGTTGACAATCTACGATATTCTTTACATTCAAAATATCTTCACAAGAAATGACCCACTTCATACAGTTTCTTGCAAGGCAACGACAAAATGATAAGGATAAAATATAGTTATGAATTAAAACAGGAAACTTCCCTCATTAAGGTAAGCTGTAAAATTTGTTTTAAAACTAATTAGACCCCCAAAACAAAACAACAAAAAACAGTGATAATTTTCCTGAGATATTCACAAGGGGTGATATAAAGTTCACATCTACTGCAAACCGCAAATCATATCATTTTCATACCTCAGCTGACGGAAACAAACCGCAAAGTACATGTCACAGGACCCCAAACATTGTATTAAACTTCTGTTCACCTTTATTTTGTTGAAGTATTATTATACCCCCTTCCTATACCCGTACCGGCAAACATAAACATGATGATGTTCCGACTGATCACCCATCTAAAGAGTATCCCGTATATCTTCTTTTCATTCATCGGATATCATTTTTTTTTCTCTCTCTCTTTTTGGAAGTTGAATCCAAAGTCACCACTATCGTCGTCAAGTACAATCATTGAAAACCACAGAAGTACGAAGAGGAGAAGATGAATCGCTCAATTTCACGCTCTCTCGCCTCTGGCTATATCTTTGAACCCTCGTTCAAAAGAAAATAAAGGTAACGCACTTCGCGTTTCGGAAAACTTTAAACGATATAATATCGCCATTTTCCTGATTCACTGGAGGTAACAATATGGTAGGAGAATGGGGGCTGAGTAAAGAGGATATGAACGAGTGTAAGTTCAAACATTGGGTTCAGCTATTCTCACCATCATTTAGCAACAAGCTTGGGGCGAGGATTATAAGTTTGAATGAACCGTGCTCTGTCCTTCGAAATTGTTTGCAGTATTAGAGTCAAATGATGAGAGATAAATCTTAATGCGGGATGATCTTTGAGGTGATTATATGGCAACCTTGAAAATGACTCCTTAATGGTAATTGGATCTTGATAACATAGACATATCTAGCTATACCAGCCGTTAAATTCACCTTTTTGAATCGTTGTTATAGTGAAATGTGTGCCAATTAACTGCTTTAAACATAAATAGTGAAAAGATTCTAGGGCAAGGGACAGAGTTTCACAACATACTTTTATGTGGAAACATTTAAGATTTCCAAAAACCATTCATACGGAAATACTGATTATAGGCACGGAGCTGTTCATGCTAAAGAGGTCACGAAATGCAGTGAATTATCTTCCCTTTTTTGTACATAGGACACCAATAGAGATCTGTCTGATTAGAAACTCGTCATAATGTAGGCCCATCCAAAAAATATTGCCGTATTTCATGAAATTCATTGTTAGTTCTTTCCTTTTCAGCAGAAAATATAGAGGACTTTTAGGATGAAGTTTCTCTTGGCTATGATATTGATAAACAAAATATTAACCTACTTTTTTGTCTGGTTAATGGTGGGGACAAATAGTCCCCAACATAGTATACAGTATTTAATCATTTACATACATTTCAAGATGGCGTAAGTAGTTTAAAATGGAATCACCGGTCATGTGACTTTTGTCAAGTGTCTTCTCTGAAAGCAAAACGTGTGCGTCCTTGCCCCCCCCCCCCCCCCACCCCGTTCCTTATGCTAGAAGTGTTTCTGAGTTTACGGTGGAAATCAACATAAAAATAAGCAGATTTTTTTTTAATGGGAGCACAGTTAGCACAGGCGGGTGAGAGGGCGAAGGCGAAGGCGAAACGACCGCGACCCCTATTTAAAAACAGGGCAAATAATTTTTTAGGGTTGAAGTCCGGAAATAATATTCATTTTCGGATCTACATCGTTTTGGTTCTAACCCTACCCTCCAAAAATATGATGCATAGGGGAGGGGTACATCCTTGGACAATGCATTTTACCCACACCCGTCTCACTCGACCCAGGTGTATTAAGTGGGTACCTGACAATGCCGGAATAGTAATAAGAATAGCAGGGCCTGGCCCTCGGGAAGAATAGTATTAATACCGATGGTGCTTGGTTAAATAAGAGCCTGTTGTTTTTTCGTTCTGTCTACGAAGATGACATTGTGAAATTTAGACTAATATCGGACCACACTGTGTGAGAGAGAGAGAGAGAGAGAGAGAGAAAAAAAATCTCCTGGCCATTTAGGTATTCAAATTAAACATACCATTGTTGACAAGTATAGAGATAAGCATAATGGCTATACAGAGCGATGGGACGAAGAGAAAGACATAGTTATGATTGAAACATTTATCATTTTTGACAGCTATTATCCCTCATATCATTTTGACAGAAATGATTTCTATTCTACGAGAAAATCGCCCTTTGACGAAATGCCGCCGTTCCAAGGCATGATAAAGGGGTTATAATAGCGGACATTTATCACTTTCAACATTTCTTTCTTCTTTCTATTGAAGGGGGTATAGCCTATTATCTATATTGATCTTTTAAAATCTTTTGGGGTGGCCTGCTACCTTTGAAAAAGGTAAAAAAAACACCATATCTGTAAATGTATGACTGTGTGACTATCCAAATAGACCATTCCTCATCTAGGCTATCTTGGTTCAAATTTTGCCCTTTTGCTCCCGTAACTATCTACACCTTCCCCTACCCCCCCCCCCCCATTCCTCTCTCTTTCTCTCTCTCTCCCCTCAAAACTAATCCTATATGCTCAAATAACCATTTATCAACAGTTATGACATTTTAATGCTGGTTTAAGGGTTAAGTCCACTTGTGAATAGGGTACGGTAAGTTCACAAGTCATTAGTGTAGTCAAAGAGACGCCCGGCGCGAGTCGCGTGACCACTCGACCGCAATAAGCAGTGATAAGATTCATAATTAAGTACAATTGTGTCTTTTGGTTGACCTCTATAATTATATTTATATTATTGTAGCCTATATTTAGCTACAGGCCATTTCACATTGATACGTATCATCATACCTACTTCGTCACATGTGCTATATCAAATATAGGAATGCTTCGAAACATGAAATTTAACTTATATACTTCGTTTAATGCTAAAGAACGGACTTATCTTATAACTTATCTGGCTTTTGAAGAAAAAAAATGGTCATGCTGATGCTCTTACAGTAACATTTTAAAAATTACTTTTTGTCTCAGGCGTTCCCGACACAAGTTCTCCTTTTCGGGATTTCGTCTCCTTCTTTGTAATATTTACTGTATTGATCTTTGCAAATATGTTGTTATTATTGTCAGAAGGAAATAAATTCCAGTGGGATTCAATTCAATATAAGCGTCATCATGTTAACCCGTCAATAACCCAATATGGTAGAAACGCACTAAAGTTAAGCCCATCATTAATTTTAATAGCACGCTGCGTATTAGTCGGAGTTATTGTGAGGAGAAGTGTATCGTGTATTGAGAAGGAAAGGGGGGGGGGGGGGGTATGGTCATGGTTCGTCGAAGAAATGCGAGGAAGAGGAAGGTGTTATGGTCGTGGCAGGGAATTTTAGATTCTTTCTCAGTTTTACATTTTTACATGTTTTCATCTTCCTTTCATCCTGTGTTTCTTTCTTTCTTATTTTGTTGCCATTTGATGGAATGGGTGGGGGTTGGGAGGGGCCACTTGTAATGAATTTAGAAATGAACTAAAATTGGTAGAGCATACATAAACAGTTACGATATAAAGATAAAATGTTATTTTTTAAATAAAGCGGAAACGAGTACAACTCGGAACACTTACGTTTTGTTAGACTAGTCGTCCAACTAGCATCATCTGAGTAACAGCGTTTATTTACGTGCCTTAACTTGAAATATACACAGTAACTGTTGAATCTGCAAAGAAATATAAGGTAATAGCAAAAATGTAATTCTTTCTGTTGGAAATACACTGATAAGTATAGCTTTGAAAGATATTTTTGTAACCTTTGTCACTACACTCTAAAAACTAAAGTGTTAAATCACCATTTAAAAAGTCAGAAGAATGCCCACTTTTCTAAAATGGTAGATTAACACATTAAACATGCTGGATGCAACACTATAAAGGCTGCATCCAGCTTGTTAAAAGTGTGAATCTACCATTTTGAAAAAAAGTGGTAATTTCTCTGCCCTTTTACATGGTGATTTAAACATTTCAGTTTTTAGAGTGTATCATGAAAAAGCCTTCTCTCCTTATGAGTCCTACCCATATTCTTCGTATTTTCCTCATGTTTACTCATCTTTCTTTTCTGAATTTTTGAAAAATCTTTATACATGTATTTTCCTTCTTCTTCTTGGTCTTCTTTTTCTTTTTCATCATCGTTGTCGTAGTTTTCCTTTCCTTCTTCCTCCAGCCCTCTTCTTAATGTTCATAGATACAGGCCGTCCTCTTTCTCATTTTCTTGACTTCCTATCTCCCCCCCCCCCCCCTCCGTTCGTCAACAAAATCTTCAAAATCTGGTGGATTTCCATGAACTAATTGGTAAAGCAAACTTGACGAAGACGACGACCTTGGAAACGAGCTCGTCATACTTACGTCATTCGATCACGAAAAAGGAAGTTGTTGACTGCGTTGCGTTGTGCGTCGTCGCGTTTCTCGCCGTAATGGTATGGTAAAATTAAAGCAACACCTAGCAATAGAAAAACAAGAAAAAACACAACTTAGAATGATAATAAGAATAAATTGTGACGAGATTTTGTTATAATTTTCTTCCTATAAAACTCTCAGACATTTAAATTATGAGTAGTTCTTACATTCGACAAAGAATCCTCACCTAGCATGGATTCTAAAAAAATATTTGAATTTTTATTTTTCTCAAACGTGGAATGTCGAACGAATCCTCTTATATGTTTCGTGAGTTCAGTCTTGATTAAGCAGTCTCCCCATTAACACAAACATGTACACGATTACCAACTAAGATCTACTAATGCGATAAAGAAGAGAATCACAGGAAGATTACACTTTGTAAGTTGAAAGCTCGTTATGACCATTCGCAACTGTCTAAAAATAATGATTAAAAGGTGGCAACAATTAGAATGTGTATCACAAAAGCCCTATTAATTCCAGCAAATAACTAACAAACAAAATTACTGGCTTTTTTGCGTATGTCCGTTTTATATATTTCAATATATTTCGCCTTCTTTCATGCCTTTAAATTATATGCTTCAAATTATTTTAAACAAACTACTTACTATTTCCGTATTTTTTGCTGATGTCACAGAAACTACTGAGGCATGCTTTGACCTGTCTAAGAGGAGGACACTTCTCGCCGGCATTCTCGGGCTCTGTAATTACATGTCTCCGTCTCTCACTGATGCCTATACCACAGTGTACACTGCAGCCGCTCCAGTAACTCCACGCTGATACTTCACAATCTACGGCTGAAAGGAGATGGGGAAAAATAGAAAAAGAAACAGAGTTACTTATTATTTATTATCTTGGATTCATTGATTTGAAGATGTGCTTATTTTGATAAATAACTGATTGAAAAGAAATTCTCTATATTTATTCAATAATTCTTTATACCAGCCGGTGTTTTAGAATCTACTGATGATCAGAGTTAACGTGGACACGTGGGTTTCTTAACACCTTGGTATAGCCCGTTGTTAGTTTTATACGATCATGACTCGTACGTGCACTTGTACCCGGACAACTACACCCTGGGAATACTACACCCGCATACCCCAGAATAATTACCCCCTTCGGAAAACTACGCCCAAAGTGCTTAGGTCTACCACTTGTTAATATACCACCCCTGCAGAATTTGTTCGGTATAACTTGGTATAGCCCGTTGTTAGTTTTATACGATCATGACTCATACGTGCACTTGTACCCGGACAACTACACCCTGGGAATACTACACCCGCATACCCCAGAATAATTACCCCCTTCGGAAATGTTCTGGGTGGTAGGGGGCAAGGGTAGATACTCGGATGGAGTTGCTGTTGGGGTACATGTAGTTTTCAATGGAGTATTTTCGTGGAGTTGGCATTGCAACAGAGGTGTCCTTTCATATCGTGCCTCCAGCATCTCGTTACCACGGTGACTCGAAACAATCTTCGGAAAAGTGCAAACAAATTGTTTCGCTTTCAAGAGCGACGTAAACTATGTTAATGGTCTACTCTAAACGACCTGCTCGAGCCAAACAATGCGGAACATCAAAACTAATTTCTCGATATCCTCTGACAGTCTTCATCAAAGGCGTTCGAGGCTAGGGGCAGCCCCCCGCCCCTCCCCAGAGAAATTTGTAATCACCAGTATTCGGGCAGTCATCACCATATATTTCGGAAGCGGTGTGGGCTATTTGTAATTTTGAAATTTTATCTGGTATATTTTTATGACAAATTATATTTTACTCAATAATAAAGTACTTTTTAGACTCACTAATCTGTTTGAGATGAGTCGAATGATAGAGACAGATAAAACTGAATCGAATTTTACATTTATTTATTTACATGATCATTCTTTTCCTTTCTTTCATTTGAGTTTCAGATATGATATGATTCCTTCTAATAGTATATGTCGTGAAATAAACACTACAAATATCATTTCAAGAATTTAAATTGAGATTTTGGTAGAAAAACTGCAAGTGTATTTCGTCTACCTTTAAGAGATATTTCTCAGGAATAAAAATGAAATAAAATGAAGAATTGAAAGAAAAACATCACATTCCATCACGCCGTTACAAACGTTCAGTAGTAATTTACAACGGGCAGAGAAAGAGAGCTCATCTTGCACGTAAGCGGAAAAATGAGATTAAGGTCTCTGCTGACGAGTGGCAGACATAAAACTGTCTGTATTTTTGTCGTGTGACTGACCTCGTGATTGGTAAGATAAATTCAGGGCAATTGCTGCAATAACAGAGAATTTTCGAACACAAATGTTGTCTCAAGATGAAAGACGGGTTCACATTTGCGTAATACATCAAGTCTGATTTGGCCGAGTTTCAAACTCTGGGAAATGGCGTATCCATGTTGGGTAAAGGCAACTTTCCTCACTGTTGAAAGCCCCGGGAAAATGAATGCAAGTTGCAGTCAAATCAACGCGTATACGCATGACTGCCTATATACTTTACGCCACACCCCCATCGCTCCCCGGCCGGCTCTAGAGGATGCCGCCCCTAGTTATCAATTTCTGGATAGATCACCGTACTGGGTACAGGCGTATGATTTCAGTATCGATACTCCACGATCTACGATGATAGACCATCAGCCGTCTGGCAATAAGGAGATAAGAGGAGGGTGAGAAAATTACCACGAGTGTGAATACTCTCATTGAATCCTTATATTTCCCTTCTATCTCTCTTTATCTCTCTTTATCTCTCTTTATCACTCTCTCTCTCTCTCTCTCTCTATCTTCTCTCCCTATTTCTCTTCCCCACTCTATCTCCTTTCTCTAGCTCTCCTTCTATTTATTTGATTTATGGTAATAATAAAAACGTGTTAAAAAAATCACCAACATGGAAACACAAACAAATAAAATTAAATCAGTTTATTTCAGCATTGTTCTTCCATTCGTCTGATGCGTGCATAGATACCGATTTGATGTTGAAATAACACATGTGTTTGCATTTTATATTCTACCCCTCTCCTACTATTTCTTCTCCCTCTAATCCTCAATCTATTTTCTTCTCTTTATATCTGTTTATCTCTCTTCCCCTTTCTTTCATTGTCGATTCAGATACACAGAAACAACGGACATTAATGTGCCTACATTTACTATCAACGTGCAGGAAAAAAAAGATAACACTACGCTCGATCGGGCTCATGATAGAGTCAGATAAACACAGATTGTAGAGGGAGACACAATGGTGACGACACTTCCACATCTTCTGAAGACAGCGATAAATGGCACAAATAAACTGGTATGTGGGAGAAATGAATTTTGCTCCTTTGCTTTCTCTTTGGGTATGCTGGTATGTTACATAGGTCCACGCGAAACAGATATAAGTAATAGCTCTGATATAACGATTGCGCAATATTTTTTTAAAACACAAATCATGAGATGTGAGATCGTTTTAGAAACCTTGAATGCCTTAGGTCAATGACTTTCAACGGTCAAACAGAATATTCAGTTTTATGAACAAATAGTTATTTGAAAAACGCCTACAAACAAAAAGGGAGGGAAGACAGACTTACGTAGAGAGAGGGAGAGAGAGAGGGGGAGGGGGGGAGGGAGGGGGTACCGGTGATTAGATGAGTTGGGAGACTGATATTAGAGAAAGAGAGAACAATAGAGAGGAGGGAAGAGGATAGTAGATAATAAATTGAGGTGCTGAGGAGACAGATAAAGAGAGAGAGAGAGAGAGAGAGAGAGAGAGAAGGGGGAGCGAGAGAGAGAAAGGGGGATCAGACACACAAATAACTAGAGTCGTAACGAAAACAAAAGATCCTGTAGTCGATGTTGAAAACTTAAAATACCAATCATTTTGCGCACAAGATCTCTATCTTCAACTGGTATAGAATTCCTTCCCGTGCTTGATGGGCAGAAGGAATCTCAATTGCCAGACAAGACAGATCATACTAACGTGCCCCATTTACTGTCTCCTGGGTATAGAGCGGCATCGTGAAAGAATGTCCCATATACTATAACGCCTGTCATATCATTTTCTCTTTGAAAAAAAAAATAATTCGATTTAAAAGAAAGAGGGCTATCATGAATTTACATTTGGGACATGAAATAGTAGAGACGTATAGTTATGGAAGAAGGCGTCATCGCGGCAGTCCGTCTTCATGTGTATATGCCTAACACTATATCAATATCAAAACTTTTAACATCAAACTTCGAACAATTAATGTGATGATTAACTGCTGGTCTCTGTTTTCATTCTCAATTTCATGTAATTACTTTAATGCAGTCTTTTATGTTGTTGTTTCGGAACATATTTCTGCACTTTGATTTCTTTCCCATATTATTTTTGCATTCTTAATTGTACAATTGTTACTTTGAAAAATCAAAATGAACTAAATCTAAGAAATCTAAATATCTAAAAGAATTAATATTTTGAAAGAAGAATGAAAAATTCTACCGTGATGCAAAGCTAAAACCTCCTTCATCCCTAAAAGAGTTTGAGCTGTCTGACTGCCTAGAGGTCAGAGGATGACCTGTATTTAGAAGATTATGTAAACAAAGGCGAGAAGAAGAGAATTTCGAGAGGAGGAATTTTTTGTGAATCAAAGTCAAGAAGCCGTGAGAACTGAACTACGATGGTTTACATCTACTGTACAAATATTAAACATGGTCATTGGAATTTTCAAGGTAGAATCGATGTTTTGGACAGCGGAATGGTCATTTTAAATGTGTTTATTCAAGACACAATGTCGTCACTTTCGTTACCCAAACGGGGGTGGTGGTGGGGGGGGGGGGGGGTTATAAGGGGGTCTTAAGTTATAAACTGTATTCTAGTCATCTCTAGCATATGAAAGCATTTCAAGATATGTCTACGAGACAATAATTATATAATAGTCTTTCAAATTGGAATTAAACGAAGGAGAAAGCTCACAAATAACTGTTCACTTTTACAAAATACATATATTCTATTTAAAGACCATAATTTCTTACAAAACGCTATTTACAATATTATTGATCCCTACTCAAAATAAAATGTAATTGCTACATGCAGTAGAGTGCAGTTCTCATAGACCAAGGACAATTTTTTTTAAAGAATTAATATTCTTTCTTACCAGAAGGACGTAATTCAAACCATTTTCATTGATTAATATCATCAAACATCTTGATAACATTAACACAAGTAGATAGATTTGAAAGGAGTGTCAGCCGCAAATAATTTCAGCAACTTAGAACTGTTTTAATGGCTATGGGACTATTACATTTCCTTTAAGGGTCGTCACGAAGAGGACTGCGATGCTTGGAACATGTCAGTATACCTGACAGAAAAATATGCCAGGTTTTATTTTTAGCGGCAAACTTTGTTGTAAGCAGACGATACCAATGACAGAAATCCCTGCAAACGACCTAGTTAAAATCGCATTTCATAGCTCCTCTGTAAATCGTTTTGGAAAGATAGTATTTAATAGGTATAAATGTTATAACCCCTTTCTCTTTTCTTTCACTTCCTCTCTATTTCACCATTCCACCCCTCTCATCCTCCCCCTCTCCCTTTCACTTACTCTACTGTTTTTCTCTCTCATCACCCTCATCTCCTTCTCTCTCTCTCTCTCTCTCTTTCTCTTTCTCCCCTCTCTTTCTCTCCCTCTCTCTAACAGTCTTCCCTATTTATTTTAACACCAAAATTCTATCCTTGGTTATCTGTTTTCTCAACACTGTTTTTGGCATACCGTACCGCGAAGTATGGGGTGCTATAAATGGGGTGTGGCAGCTGTTTTTATCAAAATGTTTATTTTTATTTCATTTCAATACCGCTGTCAAATATGACATTTTCAGAATATAGTTACAGTTTCTACATCATCAGTATTATCACGAACGTTACTATGGATTTTAAAAAAGAGGAAACTTTGCACGTGCCCAATATGAATATGATTTATCGACTTTAAAATATCATCCCATAAAATCAGGAGTTGTACATGCTCTCACTATAAATATAATTTTTATGAGAAGATAAGTCAAGATGAAAGGTCGCTAAAACAAGAAAAGTTACGACAGCAGTTTATTTATTCATAAAAAAAGAGACACGAACACTATACTTTTTTCTGCTTCTGTATTCATTCAGAGTAAAATATTTTCTCATAATTATGTTAGCATCGAGTCACGTAAGTCAATCTCAAGAAATAATATTACTACTTTTTTATCAATCCCTTTTTTTCAACAGTAGTCATACAACTAGGACTTGATTATCGGCTTCCAAGGCAGATGTCGGGGGGCTGCAGCCCCGCGCCCCTTCCGGGAATTTCGAAATTATCAATATATTCGGACAACCGCCACCTAGGTACAATTTTGGGTCCGGCGTTATTTCTATGTTTTATTAATGATATATCTAATAACATCGCCTCTACCATTAGATTATATGCTGATGATTGTATTTTATATCGTCGCATTTCTACTTTAGATGATTGTAAAATTTTACAAAATGATCTGGAAGTTTTAAATCAGTGGTCTAAGACATGGATGCTCGATTTTAATTTATCTAAATGCAAGATCATGACGATGTCTCGGAAGCTTCATGATATAGCTTACGCATATACTATTGGTGGTCAGGAGCTACAAAATACAATGTTAGAGAAATATTTAGGTCTTATGATAAACAATACTTTAAATTGGAATGATCATTGTTCTGAATTACATGTGAAGTGCAATAGACTTGTTGGTATTATACGGAGGAACTTTGTTGACTGTCCAAAATTTGTTTTAACAAATCTTTATGAATCTTTAGTACGCTCACGTTTGGATTATTGTTGTATAGCATGGGATCCATATAGAATTTCACAAAAACAACTGGTTGAACGAATTCAAAAACGCTATTTAAGAATGATGTGCAAAGACTGGAGCACTAGTTATGATATTTTATTACAAAAGTTAAGTATGAATACATTAGAGAATAGACGAAAGTACCTCCGACTGGTGTTTTATTATAAGCTTGTTAATGATTTAACACAGGTGCACACCTGCGAACAGAATTGCAAGAAACGATCGTAACTTAAAGATGCATGTACCCTTCGCAAGAGCAGATTATTATATGAACTCATTTTATCCTAAAACCATGAATGATTGGAACAAACTTCCGAAGTATGTAGTCAATATGAAAACTCTTAGCATGTTTAAAAAAGCGTTAAATAACCATCTCAACCCACATAGTTAATTTCACAGATGCTATACCTCAACTAAGTAATTTTGTACTCTGCAATACTACAGTGATTTTACTTGCAATCATCATTGTTGACTATCGTTTACATCTTTTAAATAATACTTTGTGCAATATGTTTATGATATTGAATTTACTTGTTGTTTATATCCGGGAAACAGACTTGTATGGGTTGGTCAAACCTTTTTGTTTTCCCGAGACATGTTTTTATAATGTCTGAATAAATTCAAATCAAATCAAATAATATCAGAGTAGTGAGGTGGTCAATTTTTACTTGTTATATCTTATCTCGTCTGTTTTGATGACAAAATTATTTGTTTACTTTAATGAAGTGTCGATTTTCTTAACGCTCTTTTCGCTTGCTCGCAAACGACGCTAACCCCCTGGGAAAATTATGCCCGCATATACGACTATGCACTTGATACACCTTTACTCTCAATATCTAGATGACACACATAAAAAAGGTGAAATTCTACGACAAATTTACAGCAACATCCGCACTAGAGTGTCGTCTGACTTGCGATTGATTTATTAACCGTATTCATGGTATTGCCATTGAGTCATTTCGCCCCTAAATCCGCGTCGTTATCACGAAATCTCGGAATTGGAAATATGGTAGTACAATGGTCGCGATGGCACTCAGTAAAAAAAAAAAATCATAAACTGTGACGATGTACCCAAATTTAGTTCATAATTCATCAACAAGATAGAAAGCACATTATTAGTAAATTCATCACCGAATACTGAAATATGACGGTTTGATTCAAAATATTTCGTTAGTAGATAAATCAGCGATGAAATACAATGCCCATATTTATTTGCTGCATTAAACGTATTGTGTTTAAGTTTTCATAGTAAAACTGTCAGTTATATAAACAAGCCTAATAAATCCAGATAATAAAACAAGAATGGATAATAACTGCGCTAACATTCAAATCTGATGGGATGATATTATCACATATGATTTCCGATTCACGGTTACCAAAGTACACAAAATAAATTTCAATAACAATGCAATAAAAATTCCACATGGTATTCTAGTTCCACAGAAAGCATTTTCATCTCTCAAAGTAATTTTAACCGATATACGTTGTTAATGTACCGTATTTTCCATCACCATTAATTGATATTAAAAAAAATAAGCCAGTATGCCATTCCTGTCTTGAATCATACATAAATCAGAAAAGCGAATTGATTTTTTTTTAAAAAGCAATCGCAGCAAGTATACATTCTAATCTATTACAATAATGAGCTTCCCCTGTAAAGATATAATTCTTTGATTTCTAAAAATAACGTCGCTTGCAAACTTACGTTTATCTATGATTTCACATCTTAGACATGCTGTGTCATCATAGCATATATATATATATATAATATTAATCATTGCTATATTTTACGACCGGCACATTAACATACGAAGATCAACAATGAGTCATTTTGATGTGTTTTTTAGCCTGAGTTAAGGGTTTTGAGTAGAAATTCACACCTTTCCCTTAAATCCGTCAGTGCTCGCGATGACAAGAAAATGAGCTCCTCTAGCAATAATGGCCCTACGATATCTGAGCTTGAAGAGATTGTATGATAGAGGAAAATAAAACGATCTACTAGCTTAATGCAAATGAAATTTCCTTCTTTTCACACGTTTCTCTTTTGATGTTGACCATGACGAATATTTTGCTAAATGTTTTTTCTTAAATCTTAAATAATACACTGGACGCCTAGTACAATTTTAGTATGGAAGGATTAGGTTGGGGTATATCCAGCATATTGGAAAGTGGGAGGAGAGGGCTCTTTTCGAAAATGTTCTTGACAAGCATAAAAAAGCAGGTGCCTTTTGGGTAGAAAATTTGTATAGTGAGGGGTACATAAACTTAGGGTACATCACTTGCCACTTGGCTATTAAATGGGAGGGGGGGGGGCATGGAGGGGCAGGTTGTGCCCCTAAATCCGCCAGTAGGATTATGAGTATCGGTATACATTCCAAAGATAATTACATCCCATTGAGTCGCACTGCTTCCTAGTTTAACCATGTCAGACGACTTCTCACCTCTTCACACCTTGAACAAGAAAATATTTTAAAGAGGCTACAAAATAGAGAAGAAACACCTACGAATACAAAAATGTGTCTATATTTCGTATTTGGCATACAACGCCATGTCTTGTAGCAGGAGGGGATGATTTATTTTTAATATACGATTTAACCCTTTTCAATTAAAAGGTGGAGGGTTTTGGTGTGGCAGAATATGAATTTGTTGACTTCAGAGTTTCTGAGTGCGTTTGCTAAATATATGTGGAGGTGGGGCACAATCCCATGTCTGTCATGAAAAATTCTTGTACTGTGAAAGTTAAAGGCTGTTAAGAGGTATTTCATATATTTCATTAACTTGTCAGTTAAACATAAAAAATCCACGATATTCTGATCTTGAACTAGGAACTCAATATTTGCTGATATGTAGAAAATTGCCTTTATTTGGGGTCAATCCGATTTAAAGAAAATACGTGTGTCAAATCTTCATCGTCAAATATAATTTAGAAGAGCTCCTGGCAAACGTATTTAACATGATTTATAAATTCGTTTGACTTATATTTTTTTTTAAGGGGGGGGGGGGGGGCTGGATCGGAGGCTTGTTGATGCAGAAAGACATTCAATATTCCCAGCGTTCGTGAACCGCGTAATTTTCGGGGCTATCCGTCTGCCTGAGGTGTTAACAGTTTAAGGCTCTATAGAATACTGGGTAAATAATATCAGTTTCATGATCAACACCCTTGGGTAGCATTGTTATTGTTGATTATGTATCGCCCTTTCACGTATGCACAATGTGCCCTTCACATTACCTTGGAAACAGAATATGAACGGTATAGATTTTTCGGCATGCAAGAATAAAGCGATTATGCTTTTTGTATTATTTGTATCTAATTATCTTTGTTTGATTCTCAATCATGTGTACATGTATTTTAGTCGTCTTGAACAAAGTTTGTGTAATTACAAGTCAATCGAAGTAAAATTTATTCCTACCTTTCGTCCCGTCCGCTTCTTCTTTTAAGCATCATTCCTTTTACAATTGATATTTTTGTTTAGAATGAAATGAATAAGAAGTTGAAGAAATGAAAACAACGGGCTTAGAAAAATCACAGATATCGTGCACTTTCATCTTGTTTTGAGCATCTGTATTGCATGTACAAGTGAAATCATATTAAGCAAATTTGGGTTAAAATTGACCCAAGAACATTATATGTACCGGAAAATATCAAATAATACATAACATGGAACCCCTCCTCCTCTTTTTTTTTTGAAAAATCAGGACGGGAAACTAGGAATTAATTTTATTTGGCCTTACCATACTACACTGTTCACGCGGAGCAGAACTGCGGCAACCAATTATGAAACTGTCAAGTTTGAAATCACGTGACTTTTAGAGGCACCTGTTGAGCTCCGAGATATGTGAACGGACCCGCTCTTGCCGACTAAACTACAAACAAGATGGAATACCGAGAACAAGAATAATATTACAAGATGATATTGTAAACTGTTTATTCGGTGGTAAGGTGAAATTGATATGGTTGGTACCAAGTCCCTCGATACTCCTAGAAAAAACGTTCCGGAATGTTGGCGTTAGATTCGATACCTCAGGTTAGTAGACGAAGTACTCAACTCAAAATGATGCACACGATGAGAGTGGATGAAAGGAAATTAAAGAAAGGAAGAAGTGAATTGACGAAAATAAAAATAAGTAAGAGGAAATGAAGAAGAGAATGTAAAAGAGGAGGGAGAGAAGGAGGAGAGGAGGACGAGGAGGAGGACGAGGAGGCATAGGCATACGACCCTCATTTCAGGTGGACTGACTTCTTTTGGCCAGCTACTAACTTTCCAGTTTGTAAATTTTGCGAGCGAGAAAGAGCGAAATGAGCAAAATTTTTGACAGCATTTTAAGTAGTGAAAACATGATTTTGATTTTAATTTATTTCAAAATAAGATATGAAATATAGAATATCCAATACCTCGCTGCCCGAATATGAGTTGGTTGCCCGAAAATTAGTAATTTCAACATTCTCGGGAGGGGGCGGTTGGCTGCAGCCCACGTAGCAGTCAATATTTATTTTTTTACACTGCATCCCGGGTGTGAAATATTGGAGAAAAAAAGAAGAAATTTTGGCAGCAACATTAATTTGTCACTGAGGAGTGTGTCTTATTGTCATAATTGGGCGTAACGAATGTTAACTTTCTGTTAATTTAGAGCCTCCTTGTGATGTATGCGCTAAAAGTTATTTCCCCGGAAATATTTTTCGCTACTGCCCGCTAATTGTGACGTAGCGGTCAATAGCAAATTTTGGTCCTGCACTTTTGACCAATTAGAGGCCTAGAATCCTGCTGGGTGGTATATTATAAAATATAATACACGTGGTGTATAATGAATGCTAGAGATTTTCTTGTGCTAGGAAAACTGTGTTTCCTATGAATGCAGAGCAGATGTAAATGTCATAAACAGGCGGAGACTAGTAATAGTATTCATTTCCTTGGAATGTTGATCCGTCAGTCGAACATGGAAATATTTGGATAATTGTCAAGCATTCCATAAACATAATCATAAAGTTCTACTCTTGATCTAGTTTAAAATGTCTAATGTTAACTGATGGACCTATTTGTCGTCAAAATATTACGTTTTAAGTAGGGGAATTCATGTCAGTCTTCAAAATCATGACGAAAAAGGAAATAAAAAATATAAACTTGTGGGAAGGGGGCTGAGGTATAATCTCACACAGGCGGAGTCATAATACCGATATCCCCTCGGGTTTTATTTAAAAGACTGAATAACGTTAAAAATTGGTAGCATATATTAGTTCCTTTTTGCAGAGGTATGACTTAAGGACTTCAAAAATGGTTAAAAACCCTTTTGTCGGTTATTGTGTTCCCTCTCCCCATGTATTCTGAATCATGCCAAATGCTGCGCGCGTTTCAGTTGTTAAATGTCAAATAAGTAGCTTAAATTGTCATAATAACAAGTATCGCTTAAATTCTATGAGAAATATGGGATGAAAGATAGGACTTTAATGATGCATGTATATCTTTTAGCACGATATAGGGTTTATGATCGCAGACGTCAAAGACAACAAAATTCGGCTATCGGACACAATATCGGTCAATCAAATAACACGTAGTCCCATCTGTTCCTCTCTGTGTGGGGTTGAGAGTGTACGCCATACCAGGTGAGGAAACATGAAAGACAAACAACGATGTTCAAGTGTCAAGAATGCGATCTCGCCAAGAGTGATGACACATGCGGGGGGGGGGGGGGGGGGGGGGGGGGGGGCTGTCTTTGGAAGACATCCCCTCATTCGTACCCCCTCACATTCAGCGTAAGATCAAATTCATACAGGTCTTTAATTATTATTTTAATAAATGAATTAGTAACATTATTTCTGTAGAACCATTATTATTGGACATGTTTATCAACGCAAGATTTTGAATTAAGGCTTAAGCAGTGGTGAAAAACACTCTTTATGAAACTACTGCATTTCCAATTCATTAGGCTTTTCTACATTTGCCACTCTCCACCCAGGTGTTAAATGGGTACCCGGTAGGATGCGAAAGTTAATGTCGTTTGTTTAGCAATTTGAGCGTCACTGTACTGCCCATTGCTGGAATACTCCCCAGGGAGCGGAGAATGTGCATACATTGTATGCGGGCATAATAATATCTCCTTTGTAGGCGCCTTGAGCATCCTCTGGGATGGATACGTGCGCAATATAAATGTAGCTATTATTATTCTTAAATTCCCCTTGACTACCGCCAGTGCCCCGTCCCCTCCCCGACTAATCCCACCATACGCCACTGATAAGAAGATAATCAACGCACGAATTCATCACGTTGCCAAACTTCTATAAACTAATTCACACATTCGTTTTTATCTATTTATTGAGTAGAATTTAGCGAGGGTGGCCTTATCGATGGTCACAGTGGTGTTTTCCATGAGCTCCTCGATTTAAAATTTCATCAGAGGTTGTCGAACCAACTGTTACGAACAAGAGAGTTAGTCGGACGAGGGAGGGGCGGGGTGAATAGGAACGGATCGCACCCCACACACACCTCACCTACACCCCTCGTTGAATACTCAATCAACAAGGTGAGACAATAATTTGTCGTTAGAAGGTGACATTGATCTATGACGAATGTACATATCATCTCCAAGAAAACTATTTTGAAGAAAAAAAATAGGACATTCAAGGATATGCGAGTTTTCCGTGTGTCTTCCGTGGAGAATCCTCAAGTAGACGTTCTCACTCACTTTATTTAGGACTTCGGCTTCCGATAGATAGAGATATATGACAGCCTAATAGCATATCGCCGACTGGAAACATCTATTTTAACTACAGTTTCGTGCTAAATAAGTGAAACTATAATATTTTTGAGGACAAAATCTGGATAAGGAAGTATAATTACATCTATAGGGATGTAAAGAATTACCGAGTGAGGAGTGACTTTAGTCATGTCATAGATGTCAATGACAAAATATAACCTTTTACAGGTTTACAGGTATTTTGAAAACTAGTCTTGCTGATGTAAGTCATTTACAGATTGTTTGTCTATTTCAAAAGCATGCATGTGTTGTGACTTGTTTGCCAGTGAAAATTCAACAGATATAAAATGCTGAAGACTCCATACACAAAGAGATTAATTACGTATAAGTTAGGTCAAACAGATGACTTCAACAAACTTTCTTGCAAACATTTTGAAAAGCTTTGTAACAGAGACAATATACATTGTACAATTACCAAGTTAACCCTAACAAAATAATTTAATCAGTCATACTTTACATAAGATGGACGAAATTAAAGTCACAAAACAAAGTTATAAATACGGTTACAGCACATTTTTCTATATGTGCAATCACATTTCTTAGATTTAATTGGTGACAGGTCGGCAGCAAATCGGCCATCTAAAATAGTAATAATCAGCGAATTGTTGATATTCTACCCTGATAATGATATCTCTTGGCATCTTCTGTCAGAAAAAAGAAGAAAACAAACAGAGAAACACTCGAACAAGGTTCCTTTCTTTATGTACTTCATTGTTCAGCCAAACTACATAGTACATTGTAACTCAATCTAATTGCTAGCAAACACAGCAAGCTCGACTCTTCCATCACAAACGAAATCTTTAAACAAACCAAAATATTATGCTTTCACAAGCGTAATGTCCCACCCACTTTCCTCGTCACAAAAGGCATTTGAGTATCCATCTTGTTTGCTCTACCTCACTTTAAAACTCAAAGGCAAATTTAAGCGGGACAAATTTGAACATTTGTACGCTTTTGTCCTGGATGTGGACCAAAGTGCTTGAGTCTAATGAAGTTCTACCAAACATGAAGAACTTTAAGAGGACACAGATCAAATGTCTAGCGATTATTAAAATGGGAACATTTAAAAGCAAGAAGAAGATCGATGGATGACTGTATATATTCATCTTCTCCTTGTTTCTGTGTTTTTTGTACGTCTTTTCTTTCCTACTGTTTCTTGTCAATAACCTCTTCTTCTTCTTCTCCTCCTTCTTCATATTTTGAAAGCTCCTTTCTTTCGGTGTATAAAGAAAGTTTAAGGTTCCTTTCCATGCCTTTTATCAAATTTCCTTAGTTCTATAAAAATCATTTTTTTCACATACCTCACGTATCTTGTATTTTTCACCTTTCCCCTTTCCTTTATCTCTTAACATTCTACCCCCCAATTTCATCTCCATCTCATCATATAAGTTTCTTCGATTGCTGTTCATTATCATATTCTTTTACCATCAGTCTCGACTCCTTCTTAATATTCATCTTCATCATCTCGTTTTCTCAAGTTTTTTTCTTCTTCTTCTTCTCCTCATTCTCCTGTTCATCCTATTCATAACATTACACCTCTGCGTCTTTCATCGTTGAAAGATGCTATCCCTCCTTCCATCTCCTCGAAATATGAAGAGCAATAATTGCAAAACAATTCTAAGACGTATAATTCGTAACCATAGCAACTGGTTTGACGTCAACCCCATCCTCAAGTTTATTTTGTGTTGTCATACCCATACAGTAAAAATATGCAATACCCCCAAACAACTTCCATTTTTTTTCAATATCAAACAAAGTCCTCTCCATAGGGCAGTTCGTGAAATATAGAGAGGGTGGGGAGTGAGTGGAAGGAGGGGTGCAAAGTATATATATAAAGCATACAAATAAACAATCGCTTTCGGTATTTGTAGATGACGAACTGACGAATGATGTCTTGTTAGTTCGGGACAACAAAATAGGCCGTGACATGTCCACGTTATATCTCGAGCTCATGAGTGTCGTGGTCTAGTGGATACGTCACCGGACTGTGGATCTCATGGTTCGTGATTCGAGTCCCGCCGCGGCACTAATGTCCTTTGGCAAGACTTTAATCTACATTTGCCACTCTCCACCCAGGTGTAGTAAATGAGTACCTGTTAGGAATTTATTCCTTGAAAGCTTTTAGCGCCTTAAGGCAGCCAGGGTAATAATACTCCTTTGTAGGCGCCTTGAGCATCCTCTGGGATGGATACGTGCACAATATAAATGTAGCTATTAGTATTATTAACTTTTTTAAAGAAAAAATAAGCAGTACAGGAACAATTCCCGAGTGCAATACGAATTAAAAGATATATTACAGGACAATACAATGTTCAAGTTTGTGTAGAAGACAAAGATTAATTCTTCTAGAACTATTTTTCAATGCTGTTTTCATATTTTAATCTAGGCCAATCATTAATAACTGTAATTTCCTTTTCCCGCTAACTTTCCATCTGGCATATCAACCAATTTTTGTCAGGATATGTTTGTGACCGTATTCGAAAGAAAATATATATTCCCTCAAATCATCATTTAGGACGGAATACAAAAATGTAACAAAAATCATCATAATTGAAGAGAGTTAATCAATTGTCTCACGATGTGCAAACGTAAACGTGCACATCGTGAGACAACTGATTAACTCTCTTCAATTATTCTTCACCACGATGAAACTCTTCCATTCTAAAAATCATAATTTTAGAGATTTCTGTGCATGTACTTCATTGAAGAAGGGAAAGATGGAATTTGTTTAGTTTCTTGTTCAAACATCACATTCAAAAATAGAATTTTAAAGGGGGGGGGGGGTGGTACATACGCCATATAGTGTTTCATTCATATATACTTTAAAGTTATGAACATTCTGATATGGTGTCGGAAGTAATTTCTTTTCGTTTGAAGTGAATCAACTAAAATTTGGTAAGGGAAGTTGTTTCAAATGTTATAATTTTCAATTTGCAATGCCTATGTAAATGGCTAGTTGCTGATTCATCCCTTTCTATATTCTAAGTAGAAATGTGGATGGATACGGTGGGGCATATATAGCTGTTGCCCTCAATATCGTAATAACACTCACGACTCCAATAACGCCCCCACAAATTTACATCTGAGAGTGTTTCGTGTCAAACGACGACTCGGTTCCTCATAATGGCATAGTGGGCATTCTTGAGAGACGGAGATGATTTTGAAAGTGACAGTACGCTGTCGTCTTCCATTTCGAACTTAAATTTAGACGTGTCAATTGATACCATGTGCGTCTCCTTAGCCGTGTCTGATCTTTCGAGTACAGCGGATTGGAGATGTAGTTGTGACAGATGGAGATATATCTACGCATGCACACATGCCGAATATTGCCAATAAATCAGAGTAAAGAGGTTTGAGCTGTTTGGGGCAGGTTTTTGATCCACTATTACAGCTACTGGGTAGGGAAACAATACCAACATGACACTGTGTCCGACTGACGTTGGCATTTTCATGCCCAGCTCAGGCAACAATTTCTCGAATCATAATCACTTTTGCCACAAAATACCCGAGCTAGGCACGAAATGCTCAGCTTTTTTTTCTTCTTCCTTTTAAAACAGTGTTATAGATGGTGTTTTACAAGCACTAAGGCATTATTCATACACCATGATCATGCTATGAATAGGTTACAAAATTCCCATATTTACATGCAAAAATCAATTAGGCAGAACGATATCCATCAACTTTTTTTTTCATTCTTCAACCAGATTTCAGAACAAAATGCACAATACCACTAAAATAACATAAATAAGCTGTTCATACAGACTTATACAATTCTCGTTGGCAGTTTCTGATGAATTTGATTTGACAAGATCCTACATATTTTGTCAACGGTTCAAATGACAGACAAGCCTTCATTTAAGTTTAGATAAATATCTAAAAATCACATAAACTTGACAAGTTTGGGGGCATTTTCAAAAGTAGATTCGAAAGCATGTCTTACAAAATATCTCAAACGTACTTCAAAGTTTTGCAAATGACTGTGACAGGGAATAAAAACGAATTCTTATAATCTCAGTACAATGTACATTGATTTAAAATCCCCCCAAAAAGTTCCATAATTTTTTTTTTTTAATCGTGAGATCTGGATTCCAATCAACAGATCTGAAATAATTCTTAACGTATACAATGGTCTCATAATCATGTCCAGGTTAAAATGAAACGGGGGATGAATACCAATGTTATGAAGACAAAATATATTTATCGTATCAATTATTATATAGCATAGGCCGCGGAACCAGAGGGCGGGGTTAGGGCTGCAGCCCCCACGTTTATGACGTTTCATAATACATACGAAGTAGAAAATGATATGTGTTAGTTCGCATGCTCAGCCCCCACACTTTCAATAACGCTCCCCGGCCCCTGTATAGAAACAAAAGATTTATTCATTTTTTATTTATTTATTTTTTTTTGGGGGGGGGGGCGGGGAGTGGGGGGGGGGGGGTAGTGGGAAGAAATTATACTCACATCTATTGGCTACTTGTTTAACGTATTTTTCAGAATGATGCGAAATACATCTAAAAAGTGGTTTTGAAAGCAAAATCAAATTGAACATTTCATCCGAAAAAAAAGAACAGGGAAACAGAGCAATTTTTCCAAGTGTGTTCCCTACAAAAGAAGATATTAAAAAAAAAAAAAATCTCATTACAAGATAATATATCGCTCTAAATTCTTACAAAGTTATTTCAACTCATTGTAATTATTGCAAAATTTGTCATTTTTCTCTAAAAAGTACCTTAAATGTATTTCCAAAATAATACCATTTTCATCACTAATATTTTTTAGTGGTCACACATCATGTGTATCCAAGAAAACAGAAGGCTTTCAAGAATTAATTGACCTTGACCATATTGTGTTTTATCACTATGTATATACGGATGACTTATTCTGTTTCCATCAGGTATGGTGTTCATAATACGTTCACGCTTGTGTAGTGCTCCGTATTTTATTGAGAAAATGCAACCAAAAGAAATTAGTGTTCATCGGCACATGCAACCACAACGTATTCAAGTTTCTTTGAATACCTTACAAGCTCACAAATTGAAACATACAGTTAAATTCCAGTCAATATGACTTGTAGCTGTTATGGGTCTGATCATAATCATAATCATAATCATATCTGTAGTAGTAGCAGCAAATTAACAGATTTAGTTGGTAATTCTACCAGATCTTTAGAGGGGGAAAAATAGCACATTAACATTTCGATATTACCTTTTCATTGTAAAAAATATAATTTGTGACTTCTGACACGGCTTCAAAACGCTAATATAAACGATCTTACGCTAAAACACAAACGAATACTGACAACGATTTTTGTTGTTGTTGTTGTTGTAAATCAAACATACCAAATACATCCTCGTCACTGCAAAGTTTGTGAAATAATACATCACTGCGACAATGTTGCGAGTCTATATTCAAACACTGACTCATGACTCAGAAAGATAAACACTGACAACTTAAAGGTACGGACTCACTTCAGTTCCAAAATATTTGACCTGCCTGAACTTAATATTTCTGAATAAAAGAAGAGGTGATTTATTGCTGTTTCATAATTGTAAATGATTGCCATGATTACTTAATGTATAGATCTAAGTGTTTCCTCCATACAATCCGATCGATGTTTGTAGCTGTGTAAGTTCTTTTCTTTATTGATTTCATTGATTGAGTTATTACCAGCGGCGTAGTGAGGGGAAAGCACCGGCCTTACTAGTTGATAATTTGCGAGAGAAAAGGGTCACTGCGTGAAGATGGGGGGGGGGGGGGGGGGGGGGCGTGTTGTATTATTTTCACGTTGCATTCCCCATACCCTTCTCTCCCCCTATTTCTTTCATATTTCGATATTTGATGGGAGGGGGCAGCACGTGCCCCCTGTTACCTCACTGACTATTAAATCATTTATATTGTTTCATAAATGTAATAATATCTGAATTTCATTCCTGAGTGGGGGGGGGGGGGGGGTCGTGTTGTATTATTTTCATGTTGCATTCCCCATACCTTTCTCCCCCTATTTCTTTTATATTTCGATATTTGATGGGAGGGGGGCAGCACGTGCCCCCTGTTACCCCACTGACTATTAAATCATTTATATTGTTTCATAAATGTAATAATATCTGAATTTGATTCCTGTTTACTAGATAGTCAGCAAAAGCGCATGACGAATACAATCATGTACGGCTAACAGTTTATGCCAATTTAAAAAAAAACATGTTACTAGCGCAACTCATCTATAAAAATAGAATGATGCCAATAATCAAACACATCAGAAAATAATGTAATCGTTGTCGGATCATATTCTGATCGTAGCATATAATGGACCTAAACCTTCAATTTCAGATCAATACCATGATGTATACTCTTGTGCGACCAGGGAGGGAAGCTTGACGACATCGAGTGGATAGAATTCAGACCAGCAAACTAGACACGGATGCCAATGACCGGGACTATGTACGCAGAGAAGTCTCTTGATACGTCAGAAAAAAAAAAGACTTTAAAAACCTAAACATCATCCATCAAACCAAAATTCAATAGATTCTAGACACAGGTGCATAAAGTCCCTTCTCCCAAGTTTACCCTCAGTAAACGATTATCGAATATCATGCCAAACGACCGAGTTAAAATAGAAAGCAAATATTGTGAGACATGGAGTAGTAGAGCGTTGGTCTTAATCTGGGGCGAAGTATCATAATGATTTATGATATTTCGATGTTATCATAATTGCTATGTAAAGCTCTATCTCGAGACGGGATCGCACAGTCAATGGTTGAGCTAATATGAAGAACGCAACCGAAGGGGACTCCAAGGGGCTATTTTTGGCGCCAAAACCATGTTGGACGCGGGTAATTACTTGTTTAAGTTCAGGTTAGCAATATAATTATCTTAAGCTACCCTGTGCAGTAAGAATTCTGAATGTCATTTGGGAATTATGTGGATGCTTTGCAAACCGCTTATTCAAAACACGAGTCTTTTCTGGTTCGGGAAAAAACGTAGCACACCCAACTTATATTTAATTTGTTACGTTTTCGGGTTTTTAAAGATTCTATCTGAACATGTGACATGTTGGGGTTATTATCCATGTTATAGAGCAGGGTTCATGATAGATAACATACCCCCACCCCCTCCCCCCCACCCCCCCCCTCCCCCCTCCAACGTGGAAAGAGAGACACATGAACGGCCTTCTGTGTGATAAAATTTTCAATTAAAAATGGGGAGTGCTGAAAAATCCCACCACAATATGATTTTTGTCCAGTGAAGATAAACTTACCACATTTACAAGTGAACTTCACTACTTGAATATACACATATTGCACCTGCTTAGTCGTATAGATTACCAGTTGTCAAAGTAAACAGATGAAATCAACAAAATAGAGACCAAAGATTCTTATACAAATGAAATTTCAACAGTTCGTTGATTGTTTAAATAGATATATGCCAATGCCCTCGATTGATTACAGTCTAAAATATGCATGGGAAGGAAGTCAACCGATAACGTGGGCAAATATTACCACAGTACTAGACTCGTTCCCTTAAATAATACTTCAAATAATCACAATCAAACAGGGGCATTCCTTAGCGCCAGGATGATTATTTATTTTAATTGACATAAAGATCGTATCGCATTTCATTTCGTTTCAATTAAAAGTGGGCTGTCAGATGTTATGTGACAGATGTATTGTATAGACAAGCAGCAATGATGTTGAAAACGAAAAGATAACATGACAGGTTAATAATAATCATTATGTCCGATGAGTGAAGTATATAGCACAAAGAATGGACGGGGTGATAAGAGGGCTTTTGCCTCACTCTTTTAAATTAAAGAAATAGAGGAAGGGGGAAACAGCAGAACAGTGCATAGGGAAGGAAAGAAAATAAAAACTAATTTCCCTTTCGTGGAAGGTGTGGAGACAAGGGTGTTCCCCTCCCAGACTCTCCCGTCGCCTTCGCATCTTTCCCTAGTATCATGCGACTATATTTATAGAAACTTCATGGATATAACTATCCTGACAATGGTTTTGAAGTTGGTTGAATCACGGAGTTAGAAATAAAGTCCACATAAATAAGTGGTTTTCACGGCGATATTCATGAATTTTGGAAGCTGACGTAGACGACAACCTATAGACCTCACACATAGCTTGGCTAATATACAGTTGCCTGGTAGCATGGGCTTTAATGTAGTGCTGTAGATTGAAAAGATTATAACATACCTGACAAGATTTCATACTACTAGTATTTGCTCTCTGGCAAATCGTCAAGAGTCTTGAGTTTCTCATGAAGGGGAGACCGTTGTAAGGTGTGCTCAATTAAGTTTGTCTAGACGACTGGAATGTTTTGTTAAAGCTATACGCCTTTGTTTTGGACTGACGTGAGCGATTGCGTGATTAGCAGGTGCTAGTTTTTCGTCGATATTGATTGAGATTTGGGTTCAACCAATAACCAGCTGAAGAATTACCGGTGCCCATCATGTCCATGCAAGTAAATTCCGCCTCTCTACACAAATTACTGGGTATGATACTAAATAAAAGTACATAATTATCTTACTTTTCAATTTATCGCAAATTTATCGCCCGTTTTTGTAAGTGCTTTTACTTATCTGTCAGCGCTTTTAACCCTCTTAGTCCCAAGCCATAAAAACCCTATTGAGTTAATACACATCTTTGGACCTGGGGGACTGAGAGGGTTAAATGATTAAGGTCACATATACTGTAATCAATATATTTTGACGTAAGTCACATTAAAATTCTTATCATATGATATAATCTAATATACATCATATAATGCATCATCATTCGCGTCATGCCATATAACACTCTTTCAAACCCCATATATATATATATATATATATAATCATTTTTATTTGATCATTCAAGAAATGAACACGAGGTGTAAATTACATTATAATGGTACTGTTGTTCAAATATACTTGAGATTCTTATATTTCAAACTGTGTTTAATCTTTAATACCTGAGTAAGGGTCGTGTTTGAACAGAGGTATAGGCCTAATAAGCTGGATCTATCATTAAATGAATTATATACACGCAGGGAACCATTCGTTATGTACTTGCTATGCTTTGTGATTTAACATGACTTGTGCACATTGTGACTATATAGACATGAAATGGTACGATATACTTATAGTTAAGTAGTTACAACTTGTAAACACCAAAAGATATTTTTGACGTTAATAGCTGACGATGCAGTTGACGATTGGCAATGAGATTGATGCTGAAAGAGGGATACCCGTATATGGTCGTCATTGAACTTTACACTAAGTTCAAGAGAAATTTTGTAACGCACCATCATAGGTGTAAGGACTTACGCGTCCCTTGCCTGAATATCAACTTACCAGTTCCCTAAAATTTAGGGCGAACACGCAAAGCGAGCGAGCAAAATTTTACACTTTATCGTGGTGACAACCACTGTTGGTGCAGTTTGTAGCCATTTTATAGCTTTGTAGTGTAATTTTGTTATAAAGATATACTCGATATTGTAGAGATTACATATAAAAGTTCCAAAGAGAACCACCTCGCTGCCCGAAATCGGGGGGGGGGGGGGGGGGGGCTTCAGCCACTTACCCCGGGCCACTTGTATGCCTATGTGCATTATAAAATAAAATGACATTACACCAAATTTCATAATGGGAACAATACGCTTACACAATTTCACCAGACAGCTACAGAGATCTGTATACTCTTCATTAAATATACATCGCAAAACATTACATATACAAATGAAATGAAGTATACTTGTTTTGGTAAATAGCGGAATAATGATGGCTGCAATTAGAATACATTGAGAATGCTTATAGAAATTAGAAGGAATTAGTTTCATGAAACAAAAGTAAGACAGTAACAGAATAACGATGGGAATATCGCAAGAATAAGAATCAAGCGAGATGAACGAGGACAGACAAGTCAAAACAACAGGTTTGAGATGGAGCCATGTGGAAAGTGAGAGGGATCGCAAAAGAAGAAGTAAGGAAAGAGCTAAGGGTTCACAGAGAGGGGAGCAGACATCGGGAGCGAAAGAATGTGAAGTTCACGACACTTCATCGAGGTGACAAGTTTAATTCCCGCCTAATTACTTCCGAATTTTTTTAGGCAGACGTTTCACGTCGTCTGGTGACGGGGCGTGTTCTGAGACGGGGCGAGTTCTGGGAAAGCCAGGCGACGTTATGACATCATGAACTGATTTACAAGGAGCTGCTTCACCCCAGGAATACAAGCTCGGGGTCAAGGAGGAAAGTAGCAAGGGTTTCCCCTCCGCCGGATGAACTTTCACCGCTGAAGTTCTTGTAGTATTTACTACTCCTGGCACCTGACTCCTCCCAGCCCCCTCCTACTTTGATATCGGAGGAAGTGATCCGCACCCCCTGCGAGAATGCTTTTGTTTTAACGCGCGCATATGTCTACCGTAAGAACTCCGTTGTCAAAATGAATGCATGCGTCTTCTCTCATTGTTACGTGTATAGACATATTTAGGCAATCTTTAGGTACTTATTCATTTTTGCAGAACGCATGTTGTAACTTGAAACACACGTTTATATGTAATGGAAAGAAATATTGTATAGGTGACGACATGATATGAACATTACTTCCCCCTTGCTAAACATGGGTCATTTGGGTTTTTTATGAAGTTCTCAGCATAATTGATAATCTATTCAAATAGTTTTACGACCATGACAAACTGTAAAATATTACCTTCTTCACAGATGAGAAGGCTGTCAAAAAGCAAATAATTTGTGAAAAATTTTCATTTCCGTGATCTATATAGATTTCCGTCTCCAGTATCAAAGAAAATATATTTTCCCTTTGTCCTCTTCCTTTCTCTTCATCTATTTCTACGCTTTTGCTCTCTTATCACTCTGTGAATATTTTTAAACATGCCAATGCGCTTTGAAGGCACCAAACACTTGCTTATTCTCCACACATTATTTTTGCAAACCTATATTAAATGTCAATGACATGTTTTCATGGGCTACCTCGTTATTCCAAAAGTTAGCTATGCCAAAGATTCGTTAAGGTTTGTCATTTTATATATATAGTTCTCATAACATTTAGGACTAAATATCAAGTCATAAACATATTTTTGTTTTGGTGAAGATTCGTGATAAAGTATTTGGAATAATTAACAGTCAAACCTATAATCAAAATAATATTCGGATTGTCGTTCATTATATAGGAACTTTCTGCTTCTGAAATTATGAACCTCCAATAATGTCGAACACAATATTGTGTTCATATTTTGTTCGGAATAACTAAAAAAAAAGATATACCTTTAGACTTTAGTAACGACCTAAACACATCGACTTTTATAGTATTATAGTAGGCCCACAGATAGAGAAGGGAAGAAAATTTTGCACGCTGTTTGGCATTCATTAAATAAGTTATTCTTTGAAAATGAGGCACTTTACATTTATCATAAATGCATTCAACGTGCAGTGTTCGAAAGTCGGAACGTAATATTATAGAAGTGCTTAAGGTTTTCCAATCATGTGCGATTTACGCCCCAGGCAAAGATAAACCAGTTATTTTAGATCAGACGATAAGCATATTTAGGTCACGTATAAATACGCTAATAACTTGGAAGAATTTCTAAGAGCTTTGAAGAATTTTTCTTGAAGTGACGGCGATGAGCTGGATTAGGAATGCAGACATTATGCCGATTATACAGCCAATAAATGACATAATTAAGAGTTGGGTGACATATTGGGGAATACTTTGGGGTGATAATTCCGGCATTATCGTTGAGATTCGAGCTGATTTATCCTCATTAGTGTCAAATTAAAAGAGACCCATGAGTTGCTCGACCATGACAAAATTGTCAAAAGAGGGTTTTAATATGGCGCCTGTTACATTGGCCTGAAAAGCTGTGCCTTTCAGGAATAACCTTCAACCATGTCATGTTGACAGCGAAATCATAGAGCAATGTTAAAACAGAATGCCAGCTATCCGTCAAAGAAAAATCATCGGTAAATGTGTTAAAGGATAAATCGCAGTTATCATGGTTGTTGAACAAAATTAAGAGAACGTCATTGTAGGAAGGGGTGACAATTGCAGGTAAATAATTATGGATATTTTATCGAATTTGTCTGCAAAATGAACTTTCTGCCAGTGAATGTCTCCTGTGATCTTTGAGTATACTCAGGTTGATTATTCCCATCCAAATGTTTAGCACATTCGCAAACCGTCTCTCCAAATATGAAAGCGATCAAGATGGCTGGCCGTGCTAACGAAGGAGAATGTTGAATTCTAGTCAACTGATGATTGTACATCTCTCCGGAGACACATCTGATGGAGTGGGGTGGGGAGGGGCATACCCAGCGGCGAAGCATATGTCACGCTACTAAGGAGACACTGGTATCATGGGGGGGGGGGGGGGGGCACCAGTCACCCTAATTAGATAACATACGAGAGAGAGAGCAGAGCCATCGAGTGGGGAAGGGACGACGGGAGGGGTCGTTTCATATTATTTTCACACTCTGCTTTTCCCTCTCCTTTTCTTTCCCTTCTATCTCTCTCTCGTTCTCTCTCTTCGCAATGCGTTAGGTGTGGGGACACGTGTCCCCGTGCCCCCATCACTACGTTACTGGGAATACCCAACCTATTCAAAATAATGGGGGTAACAGAAGATGTTGCAGCTTGCAATTCATGGGCATCAATCTGACCATGCTGACCAGGTCAATATGATTTGGACGAAATTGAAAGATAACAGAGTAGAGTCACGCCTAGCATTAGAAGTTGAATTTCATAAATCGCGCCGGGTTAACTTAATCGTTTGACTTGTCTTGAAAGTTCAGACCCTGGTGTGAAACTGCGCATTGAAACTGGTTTCTATTTCAACAGCGATATGGTTCTGCAACATTGACGATGCTCTATAACCATGGAGAATAGAGGATCTTGGCCCGATTCTACCAAGTTGTACTGCCTGTTGTGCACTATACGTCATTTGCCTGACGTAGGACTAAGTCAGAGATTGGCACGGTGCTTGACGCGCCATGTGGAGGTGACACTGTACAAAGAGTGAATGCAAACTGAAGAATGCATTCATTGCTTTACATTAATGGTGTGCAGCCAGGGCTCCGTTTCATAAAACTTATCAATATCAAGTTACAATAACAGTATAAGCTACTGAAATACTTGCATTTGATTGGCTGAGAGCAACTTTGTCATAGAAATGGCGCACTTGTTATTGATAACAAGTTTTATGAAACGGGGCTCTGGTATGTTGGAATATTTAGTGCCGGGAATACCGCAATCGAAATAACGCACGAGAGCGCGTGTTTCGAAGCACCATCAATGGTAATCGACAAGGGATTGGTTTCTATAACCTAGCCAAATATCAAGGTAAAGAACTACGCGGCGATGCTCGCTGGTGGTAAAGAAATCCGAAGATGACCTCTCCATCCCCCTCTTTAACCGTTGTCAAAACCCTTTGAAAGCCTCATCGCGCATCCGATATTCGCTAAACGCATTCCATACGAGCTCCGAAGATTCCAGGGGGCTTCCCGTCAGCTCCCATGCTCGGCGGGCGTCCCTCGATAGACGCATATAGGGGCGTATCAAAGAAAGGGAGAGGGGCACAGTATGAAAAAAAAAAAATCTGTGATAAACAACAAAAGAAAGAGAGAGAGAGAGAGAGAGAAAGAAAGAGAGAGGACTGCTGGATTTAAATTCTAAATGTTCTTGACAAATATTATGGACAAGCAAGGGACAAAATCGTAAGGGGTGGGGCTGTCATATCATCATGCCTCTAGCAACCTCCCTATAGCAAATCTCCTGTCTCCCTCTACAACTTACCCCGTAGGACTGCCATTCATTATTCCACATTCGTCACCCAACAACTCAAATAATTACGACCATTACCGACAGTGTGGCACGACTAGTGATAATTCCATCTTTGTGGGACACCACAGTCCCTCCAGACATGCCTAACCAGCTCCGTCTTTTCAACGGGTAGGTCACTGGTTCGTCGGGGCCTACAACGACATCCCGATAGTAATGCATAGTGACATCCGAGGCTTTGATGGCTTAACGAACATTTAGCCCAAAACGATACACGTCAATCATGTTTTTAAGGGGGATTGGGGCTACTGATTTAGTACAACTTCAGTCCGCATCATCATGATGAAAAGTATAAGAAGTGTATTAATATATAAATTTATGACGCGCATGCCGGGATTCGAACCATGGATTTCTTTACTCTCTTCCACCTCCCTGGTCCGACAAGACCACAGCACTTCAACAACGTGACGTCGTGTCCGCTAATTCCAGTACCAACTAGCTTAGAACTACCAACAAACCCCTCATCCCTAATCCCTCTATAAAAAAAAAATCGAGTGATCACTGACGTCACTCCCCGGGGGAATAAAAATAGAGTGAAAAGAGAGTGCAACTCCACTCTTTTCCTTTTAGAGACCACTCGATAGTCACTCCTCAACAAGTGATCAATGACGTGACTCCCGGGGTAGTGAAAATATAGTGAAAATTCACTTTTGAGAGGGAGGGTAAATGTTGGTATAGCAATATTTATCTCCCTGATTTCGCTCCCTTATTTTGAATACTACCGCTAAATCCAACCCAAACATATTCTGAGTACATGTTAAGCTCGGCTCACTCGAGGCGTCATTTGGATCGCGCCAGTACCTGCGCTAATTGAGCATGTGAAGACAATTTAACTCAGGTACTGACGCAATTGAAATGACGCCTCGTGTAAGCCGGGCATAAGACGTTAAATCACCAGAAGTGATCAATGTTTTACCGCTAGTATATCCATGCAGTTAGGCCCCATTGCACACCAGATATCACACTAGCTGACATAAGACCGCGTCAATGACTGGCGCAGTCTATGACGTTCATACTATGCAAGGGTGATATCATACAAAGAGTGAATTCAAAATGGACAGTGCAAATATTACGTTGGTTTTACTGACACATGAGTTAATATTACTGCATTCATATTATGCTTGATAAACGTAGGCTATATAACGCAATCGAAATAGCGCATCGTATTCAACCGGAATCACAGTTATCCCCCATGATAGGTTGCTCAGTTTCTCCCCTGAGGGAATAAATAAATCTGCTTTATTTGAACTTTTTTTACACATCATGCTTGTCAAGAGAATGGCAGACTTGCCACTTTGTTTGACTGATATCTGTTAAAAGTCACATAATGCCCAAAGCCTTTCTAAATCCATCTTCCAACACTAAAACCTGATAATTTTTTGACGTGACAACCAATATCACTACCACCACTAATAAACATGCGCATGTGATGAGTGAGCTCTCTGTTATGCTCACTTGTGCTGGCTATAAATTTGCCAGATGTAAGTTTTTTCGTCATCCCGTGGATTTTCCGACTCTTGCCATCAAAACAGATTTGCGCCTCCTCCGTCAACATCTGAAAGTCAAGCATCGTGAAGGTCAAAAGTCGAAGACGTCTAAAGTTGAGGAGGATCAGAGATATCAATTTTGATCTCGTTTGAAAGACATCATCTTTATATTCTTACCGCAAGCTCTTTGTGATGGAAGGAGATATTTCAGGAAAGTCAGCAGAAGTTAAGACAACATCTGATTCCGTTGTTGTTATTGTTGTTATTGTTGACGATTCACAGCTATCCCATCCGGAAAATCTGAAATGTAAGGATTTAAGTAGGTGCTGCAACTCTATTAGTTTAATTGTTTGTGTTTGAAAACATCCGATCGTTCTAGTTTGTTTTCCTTGTAAAGTGATGTCATCTTGGAACTTTTCTGCACCCATTCACTTAAACATCACCTTCTTTGCTTCAATATTTTGTGATACGTTCTTTAATAGCTTCAAACATCCGCTTCGGAATACTCGTCAGTCGTCACTCACAGACTCTATCATATTCTTCCGTATTACTACTGAGTGGGTCTACCAGAACTTACATGGCAGGTGACACGACATTTGCTCCTCTGACCATATCTCAAAAGGTCAAAGGTTAAGGTCAAAGTCATGATTCGTTTTTTTGTTAAGGACAATGTGAAGATTAGGATTAGGGTTAGAGTCAGGGTTAGGTGTAGGTGTAGGTTTAGGATTAACATGGTAAAGTTAGACCGGAGCAAATGTCATGGAACCACATGGCAGTACTTCAGATTGCCATTCTAGTATATTGCAGTAAAGATCATTAGTATCATAACATTCTGGGGATTTTTTTTCTTAGTCCATTATCAAATTTATAAATGATGTCGGAAAAAAATTCAGGAGTCTTGAATCGAACCACTGTTTAATCAAGACATTCTCGTGGAGGGATTTTGCCTTGATGATTATGAAATCACTAAGAATAGCCCTTTTGTCCATTTTCTATGCAGGCCGCATATCAAAGGGCAATGAAACAAAAACAAACACAAACTAAAGAAAAGAAATTGGTTGAATCAATCGACTACAATGCTTCTCGCAATGACGAATTATTTCAACCTGCAGGCCTACACCATACAAAAACATGTACAACGGAACAGAAAATGTCACAGAAGCATTTAATTCAGCCAAAACATGTGAAACCTGAAACGCAGGTGACATCAGTATGACACCGCCGAATTTGACCCCGTCGATGCAATGACACACAACTCTGCCAACCCGTGAATGATGGGCGGTACTCCCCAGCCCATCAGGGGTCCGAAGTCAACAACGATCACCTCTCAGCGCCGGTGACCGCGCGAACGTGTCAAAATGAAGAAAAATGGGAGAAAAGGTCGCCGTGAAAATACCTTAGCGAAAATAAAGATGTACAAACTGTCATTGCAGCTGTCGCTTTACGTCATGTCAAACTGTCGGTGTGTTTCCAATTTTGGTTGGGATGACTCCTTCGCAACATCTCAAATGATATTCGTGTGGAGGATGGGGTGGGATGTCTTCCAGATGTTTGTGTGCTCCCTTTTATGGTCCAAGGTTAACGATATTATCAATATTATGCGTAGATTCAAGTTCTCTGATAATTCTGCCCGAGTTAGGCCTATATAGTTAATCAAAAATCAAGCAGAGGACTAAACCATTTGAAACAACTTATTTGTTTTATATGGTTGGAACCGTAATATAAACTATGAAGAAATATTCTTAATCCTCCCCGAAATGGCTAGACTGAGGCACACTGCGCAACATTTTTTATCATTCAGAAACTGACCAGCGGTAACTTTAACCATGAGTTTACAAAGCATTGTTTGAGTCGACTACAAGCTTCTAAGACAGGGGTGTCGATCCGTGTTCACGATTGGGGGGGTGACCGGCGAGGGAGCGAAGCCAGTGGCGTATCTATGGATTATATCGCCCGGGGCAAAAATGAAGTTACGTCCCCCCCCCCCCCCCCGAGTTCCCAAACCTATCTATCTTAGCGAGGGAGCAAAGCGACAGAGCGGCAAATTTTTCAATTTTTAACCCTACATAACGCAATTTCTTATACCATTTACCCAGGAAATTTTGCAATTGACCACCGCAATTCAGCGGTAGGGAAGTTCGAACTTTATACATTGCTAAACGGTTTTCTATTCACTCACTTCTACAATCGGGAGCAAAACTAACGAAAACCCTAAATAGGCTTGAGAAAGTGTCGAGAAATTCAGCAAGGCTACCTAAAGTTGAGAACCTTTGCAAATGCTGTTTTATATACTTTATCCTATACTGGGGGTGCAGTATTTAGCAGGAGTCATTATGAAACTTACGTGATATAGCGAGCAAAGCATTTACATCCTTATTTTTTCAAATTTTGAACCCTTTAAGCTATTTAAGGTCTATATATAGGCCTACTGGGGGCGCGAAATTACAAGATCCTGGAGGGAAATCATTATGCGAGGGAGCAAAGCGACCGAGCTTTGGAAAATTTTCGCATTTCAAACCTTCAACAACTAGATTTCTAGTGCACTTACAATGCGGATTTGGGGGCGCATAATCCGTAAGGATTATGAGTTTTCTTCATTTCCCCCCTTTTACTTTCTCTCCTTTGCGTTTTTGCGCCCCTCCAAGTGACGCCCGGGGCACGCCCCACTGCCCCCCTATATACGCAAAGCGACAAAACGGGGCACTTTTTCAAAAATCTGTCTATAAAACTTGCATTTCAGAGCATCCAAAAATGTTTTTTTTAATGAAAAGAAGGAATGCACGGAGCTACGCCAATGGACGGAACCCCTCAATTGAGAATAACAATGCGAGCGAACGAATTTTCTTCGATATTTTCGCATTGAAATTATGGAATTTCTTATTTCCTTACTTCATAATCATTAAAGAATGTAATGATACTTCAAGATCAAACATAATGTGTTTGAATAATTATTAGTTTAAAGTTAATGTATCATAATTCTTATTTATTTTATCCAAAAATATTGGGGGGGGGGGGGGGGATGATAACACAGGCCATCCCCCCACCTCAAATTTTTGGGGGATATATATACCCCCCATCCCCCCGGGATCGACACCCATGGTCTAAGACACATGCTCCGGCGGCTATATTGTTCCGCGGTCCATTTCCTAGACTAACCGAATTCGGAAATTCGAAATTGGACCAAAACACTATGCCTATCAAACACTAACCCTATAACCCTAAGCCTAAGCTAGCACTCACTACCACCCTAACCCTAACCCTATCTTTGACGAAGCAATCCCCGAGCAAATTAACGTCGTCAGAGCAAATATCGGGTCGCCCGACTACCAAAGAAAATTGAACGCCCAAAAGTCGAAAACCGACACTCGACTTAGGCTGGAGAAAAGTGCAGTTCTAATGGTGGTGACCCGGTCGTGTAATCGCCACCCGCCGGGCTGTTAAACGGGAAAGTCGCTTTCCCCAGCCGCCTAGAACGGACACTGCTCCTCGATGCAATTTACGATAAGAGGTCTGGCAAAATGGACCTTTGATACCTCACGAAAAGTTCTTTCAGACGATGACCTATTTGTAATTCGCAGTCCCAATGTTCCTCTACATCTTAAGACAAAATATTCTGACCGACTTAGCAATATATATTACGAGTTCTTCAGTTTCAGCCAAACGAGTCAAAATCATTCGACCTCTATTGGCTGTTTTGTGGACCTGACACAGGTCACATGATCAGAGTCTCCAGGTTCAAACATGAATACATAATGGTGTCCCTTGCACTGTTACCAATGATCTACTGAAGATGTAAACATATTATTAGACAGTGAAAACTAAGAAATCCCAAAGAAGTGCAAAACTCGACAGTATCGGCATTCCTTGTTAAATAATCCCAGTACAACTTTTTCAGGATTCTCTGATCGGGGCGGGGGGGGGGGGGGGGGGCTCAAGTGGAGAATCATTTACCACCCCCCCCCCCCCGATCTGCCTGTCACTGGGGAGCGAAGATTCAAATATGCATTAAAATGTCTATAATTTTTTTATAGTGGCGTATCTAACAAAATTTATGCTTCCCTAAAAGGACCTGAATGAAAATTTACACAAACATAAAAAAGGAAAAACAAAAACCACTTTTTGTGCTGATTTATGCAGTCCTGTGATCAATCAAAATACTTGTAATTTGTTCATTTGAGTAAGCCAGTTATCGAACGTTATGTCTTATAGCTCTTCGCATCTCTTTCAATGAGCTTTTTGACAGACAAGTGCTTCAGCTCTTTGACGTTTCTTCTCATGGATATGTTGATCATGCATGGGGATTTAATGGTCGATGAGAAATAAGGGCGAAAACGTTTACCGAACAGATTTATAGTCACACAGGTAAACTGGGATACATATGAAACTTATTTGCTTTGGGGAACGTCATCTGCAAAGAGAAAATTCATTGACGGGTTGGATAATGTCGAATGGTTATTAGTACCAACTGCAAGAAGGTAGTAAATGACATCTGACGATATTAACAATATACATGAAGTGGGAAATTGTTTATGTCATACTGATAACTAAAGCCCGGCTCACACGATGCGTCATTTGCGGACGTAAGGACTGCGTCAGTGGCTTATACGGTCTTTTGCGCGTCAATAAAGAGTGATATCGTTAAAAAAGTGATTGCAAAGTAAACAGGGCAAACAATACTTGTAATAACTGGCATATGGATTAAGTTTCTGCACATGCTGGCTGGATTATTGCAGGTACTGACGTAATCAACATTATGCCTCGTGTGAGCCGGGCCTTACAACTCAGTGGCAAAAAGGCCTTTGACAGGGGGTTGATACCTCACCTTCATTTGTCTTTACGTTGAATAAGGTTGCCGGGAACAAGCCAGATACAAATAATAGCCTTTTAGTAGATAGATCCTTTTCGCCTTGTAAATCCAGGGTAACATATGGATGCGTGGGAATGCAAATACTTGAAGACCAATAGATAAAAATCACTCATGTAGGCCAACATTTGGACAATATCTCAAGGACCTATCGTTGTCTTTGCCATTTGATGGCCTTGGAAGCAGGTATCTCGATCAGTGTTATTTGACTGTCTTTATCCATAAAGTTAGCCAATAGCGACCCTTTCAAACAGTGATGGATAAGAGAGAGAGAGGGGGGGGGGGGGGGGTCGGAAGAGCGGCGTACCATCTATTTCCCCAAACTATGTTATGAAGGTCTTGCCGACGTTGCCCCTATGTACTGAATAACTCTCGTAGAATACAAGTATAAGGTTTCGGGCGCCCCTCTACTTCAAAATCCTGGATTCGCCACTGTTTATGGACTTTTTTCCAGGCGTTGATGCGTCTTTACAGCCATGTATATTAGTCGGCCAAATATCACAGGCTATAGTTGAATGTATATAGTCTCAAGCCAAAGAACATCAAGATTTCGATAGGAATATGGTATAAAGGGGGGAAAATAGCTGAAAATAGAGTTTCACAATGAGTGATATTGCTTGATTGTAATTATGACGTTGAGGAGTTTCGCTCGTGGTTGAGGCACTGACGCAAGCATGGCTATTTCGCGCTGAATTATGACACCATGCCTACAAATACAAAACTGTTTAATATTAACAAGAATGTCTGACCATGTACAGTCTTTGTTGACTTCACTTACTCATATCAAACAAAGCGCTAGGTAACGCCAAACAAAGCGGTCCGGCTGAGTTGGCGTAACGGTCCGATTAATTTGTTTTCGTGTCGGTGAATGAAAGGGTATCGTACAAAAGGAGACACGACAAACGCTCAAAATGTGTTGATTTGCAGGATAATCGGTGTTAAATCGAATCTCTCCCTTTTTTAACACCGCAGATATTATTTGAACTATAAATCTTTAGAGTATTCTGAAACACGATTAAATAGTTCGCGTGGCCTGGTTGAACTACATACAACATGGACAAGCTGATCAACGGTTTCCTATTCAAGTATACATGTATAACAAAAGTATGAAATACTGACGGTTTATGTAACTGAAATGAGATTAATGCTCGCTGAGGAATACCCAATGTAAGCGCACGATCCATGAATTCTTTGGAAATCGGTTGACAACAGACACTGATATTTAAGATTTTAAGATCAGTGTTGTCCACAAACCCCATTTATATACAAGTATACTTGCCACTGTCATTAACCAACTGGATTGGCATATCTTCAGAATTAACTTTGAATCGTTCTCTGCATTCTATAAAAATAGATTAGAATGCCAAAACATGTATGTAATATCTTTCCTCAAAATAATGTGCAATCATTTTGCAATTTGGTTTCTATTAACCGCACTATCACTGCACCAGGGGAGCGTTTCGTCAAGCGTTTTGTCAGTGATTTTTACTGACAACTGTTATAAGCTACTGAAATCCTTGCATCTGATTGGCTGAGAGTAAATTTGTCGGTAAAAATCACTGACAAAACGCTTGATGAAACGCTCCCCTGGTGTACAGGGCGTCATTTCATGAAAGTTCTTGAAAGGCGCATTCTGATTGGCTAATGCAAGGAAAACTTTTAACCAATAAAGATGAAGGTTTCGACTTAATATGTGTATTCTGACACCTCATGCGTTGATTACGACTACTGCAGCAGTTCTCACACAATTAATGTTGAATATTTGCATATTATTAAGAGTATAACAAAAACAAACAAACAACAGCGACGACGGCGACAACAACAACAACAGAGACTTAAAGGCTTATCGTTGTATGTCAAGCTTCTACTTCGCGTGCCACGAAGAATATTTCTAACAGCATTATTTTGACCTCTACCATAGTAGATTAATAATATTCAAACTTCTGCTTATTCATAAAGTAGAAGAGTGGGACGGAACGCTGTTTCCACCCTTGTATAAATACCAGGTAATGATACTCTCACTGTAAACTGGGTTTTATTCTCACGACTGTAAATTATCAAGTTATTATCAAGTAATCTCAAAATTGTTTGAAATACAACCAACCAATTAGACAAGCTATTCTTCTTACCACGCCTACAAATATGCCGTGTAAGGAGAGTCAAGTTCCAAAAGGAAGTATATCTAATCTGAATGATTTTAATTCACTGTAAAAGATTAGGGCCGTATTCTCGAAAGGCGCCTTACTTTAAGCACCCGCCTAAGAGTGTAGATTGTCTTTCCTACAAAATCACCATAGTTCTGGGACTAATTTATACAGGACTTATAGGGGTTGACGAATGGCCTTCCATAATCAGCGGCCTAACTTAAGCCAGGCTACTTTCGAGAATACGAGCCTAGGTTTCTAATCTGTGCTAAATATTATAAATGGTGCCGAAAATTTCTCTGAACTTCGAATTTGTATTTGTATTTCTATTAAATTATTTAACCACGGAGAATAAAAAACTTGCTTTCAGCTTTAAAAAACTTTTACCTTTTAGATGTTACAAGGAGAGGAAGACAAAGAAAGGACTTAAAGGGATACGCCACCGGGCGGCCGTGGGGAAAGTCAGGATTGCGTAAGCCCCTTTCACTCGTACACAAAGTTTGTGCGTCGAACGCGTCCGTTGGACTAAGTGGGATTACATTTCGACTGCACGAAGCCAACCGAATCTCGCACGAGAGCTCGAGCTCAGGCGGAGCGTGCATGTTTGTGCGGCGACCAGTCTATCCGAGGTTTGCGGGGCAACGGCATGATCAGGTAATGATCACGGTGCCCTCTCGCGGCATTAAAACGTCCACAATCTGCGGTTGAGTATCCCTTTAATCACTTGCTGAATACGTAAAAGAGATGGTCTTCGTCAAATGGTGACTTAGCACCTTTTGACACATATCTCGTCCGTGGCTTCGACCCTTTTTTTGACAACTGTGTGCGCGGCACAATATATGGCTGTGACAACTAAATTAACGTTGGCAAACTTTGTCACTATTCTTCCGATCGCATCGGCAATCTCATTATTGTCCGATAATTGACAACCTCCTTCCCCTAACTGCTAATTGAAGAACGACATGGGCGTACCCAGCTTTTTAATGGGGGGGGGGGGGGGCACCATGAGCAGTTATGCGGGATAATGGGATAGGACGAAAACATTCATTTTCAAAGACACATTTAGAGATAATAATTATAATATTTTACCGACATAATATGAATATGAAATGTGTAGAAAGAATTCTGAATATCCAGGGAGGGCATATTGCCCCCCGGTAAGCTAATGAATTTTGAAACTATCCCATTCAAGCTACCCTCGTCCGTAAACTGAGGGTGGGGTGGGCGGTAGTAGGGTGGGCACTGATTAATGCGGGATCTTAATTACTTTTTAAATAAACTAATAAAAAATTATAGCCGATTAAAATTTGAAATCTAACCCCAAAATATAATCTATGTAATGTGATGATAGCCTGAATCGCTCTATTATTTTTTTTTACAAAAGCTATTTTAGGTTATTTCTTTCACTGATTTGACTACGTCTACGGATTAGATTTTTTCACAAAAGAGAAGCACATCATTATTTCGTCTATAGAAATCTAATCTAAAATTATGTTATCGGAAGGCCCGCGAGACACGTGAGCTGTCCGTAAACAGGCTGTAGCATTAGGAGAGGATTGTCGCCATTGTCGGCGACTAAGTTTGATTTACACAAGTCGTATTCTGATGAGTAATAATTTCCCACGAATGCGTCTAGAAGCAGCTAAGTCAACTACTTGTAATGATCATGCCAGATTTCCTTCTCTTTTCATCGTTCGATCAATTAAATATTTCCTCGCTCCATTCGTCTATGGTTCAACAAGTTAATTGCTGCATATTTGATAATTTATTATCTTTATGAACTCCATTTCTTTTTTAAAGAATAGAATCAGGCGTGTCGGGGCTCACAACTCGGAACGCGCCAAAGAAAAACGTGACAAAAGTAGGGTTTTCAAATAATACGGATACGGTTAGCAACTTTACAAGTCATCATAACAATTGAACACATGCCATAGCAACTATGCATAACTTCCACTGAGCATAGATTCTGCTGTGTAATTTCATGCACCAAAGGGTAGGGTATCTTTAAAGATATGAGTAAATATGACATCCAGTAAATCGTAACTTTTCTTCCGCCCACATGCTGAATAAGACTAAACGTTTTGAGCGTTTCATTAAAAAATACAATAAAACTTATCAAATATCAACAATGTCGGTTGTAAAAAGGGTACGCAAGTGGTACCAATTGTCAACGATTTAGAATCTCATAACAGTTGGGCTTCTTCACATATAGGGCCTGTCTATGTCTATATACATTGCGACTACATGTCTTACAATATTTGTAGTGATATCAATACAATGTAGTTCACGTTTGTGTATTTGATTTCGCTCGGAAGCCTACTTATGAATACAAAGACTAAATTAAAGATTGGACCACCTTCTTTTGCGAAACATTGTAGGCCAAAGTAAATCAAAGTTATACTCAAATTTGATGTACATGTATAGGTGTAGCTATATAGTTGTTACTATTTCCATACAATATTAGTTTTAATATGCACACAGAGATTTAAACGATGTGCGGAATTAAAATAATGCAAAACATATATATAATTAGATGCATGCAAAAATAACAGATAATTACTAAGGGTTTGAGAGAGAGAGAAAGAGGGGGGGGGGGGGGGGGGAGGACCAATTATTTTGGGAATATTATGTATACAACTATCGTGACATAATTGCGGTCCTCGGATCATATAAACTTTTTTTTGTAATTGCTTTTATATTTTCTCCAGGTATTTAGGTCATGAGTGAGACGTGAGTGCATTTTTATATTTCATTCATGTGAATTTGGTGTAAAGTGGGAGATGGGGGGGGGGGGGGGGGGGGGGGTCTATAGATACGCTTTTCATTTGTTAAATATTGACGGTTTCCGCCGTTATTAATCAAAGCCAAGTCATCATATAAAACACTGCAAGACCTTTAACAAATCGGTTGGCGCCTGCATTCATATTTTGAATGCCCTCTCCATAAAAAAAAAAAAAAAAAAAAGAAGAAAAACGTCTCGAATCCCTTGACTCGAACGCAGCACGCTACTTTCGTTCGCAATCCACATAATCCCCGTTCAATAACATGATTACTCAGTAATGAAGAAGGATATTTCCTCTGCTATTGTCAGCGGATAAACATTCAATGACAATCGCGGCCTTTCAGCATTTCACACGTAATTTCAAAGGTAAATCCCATGACAAACGAATCAATTTTTGTAATCCCTTTTTGCTGCTTTTCCGGATAAACAGAGCACCCCTTTCAAAACACGCTATATTTCACTCGGAAATAAATTCCACCATTCTTCAAAAAAGTGCCCGGCGCCAATGAATATAAATGTCCTTTTTCCATATTTTTTTTCTCTATGCAGACAACCAAGGAAATAGAGAGAGGGATGGAGAGAGAGAGAAAATAGAGAGAAAGAGAGAGATAGGGAGAGAGATACAGAAAGACAGACTTGGAGAAAAGAGAGGCGGAGAGAGAGAGACATAGACAGTGTGACAGAGGCGGAGGGAGAGGGATAGAAAAAAAAGTAAATAAGTTTAATATAGAGAAGGACGGAAGAAGAGAAAAAACGAAAGAGAGAGAGAGAGAGAGAGAGACGACCGCGGCACTCGACTTGACAAAGCGCGGCAAATATTGATGGAGATTCACACACATGATTTTCAGCTTTTGTAGTGTGTATTACTCTTGACCTTGTGTCAATTATGCATTCTTTCCCAAGGAAAATCATATTTGAGCAGATTTTTTCACTCACGCGTGGTTAACACGATTCATATGTGCGGTTTGAGATTAATTCTATATAGGGATGAGGGGCAAATATCATTGGTCGGAATCATGATACTTCATTAAGAAGGGGTGGGGTGGGGTGCCTCAACACCTATAACCCCCCCCCCCCCCCTCCCGCCTTGGATCGCTGAACATGTTTCATACCTTCTCTCAAAGTGGAAAAGTTAGGTCCTTAGGAGTTGGAACATGTATAATGCTGAAATAGATTCAAAGCATGTAGGGTTCTGTATTACTAGACTCTGTTAACTAAACAAAGACATATTACACAACCCACCATTTAACCCTTAATAGATGCATGCATGTTTCGCTACTATGAACATGATCAATGTCAACATAAGTATTATTATCTGATTATAATACAAACTTATTGTTTCATTGAGCTTAAAATTGTGTATAGCTTCATTATTGCAACGATGAGGAAGGTATACCTTTTTAGCTCGATTTTAGTTTTTAGTTTTCTAGGCGTACTGATATCGATGCCAATAAAATAGGAAAATGACTTGAATTAGCATTTGTAGAAACGTCAAAAAGACGGTAAAAATACACCACATTATAATATCTGGTCTAAAGCAATGTTTTGACTGCATTTGCTTAAAATTTGCAATACCGTCGACTATTAATAGTAGTTTTTCCTACATTTCAGAGTGCGTTTAGTGAGAAAAAAAAATAATTAATATGATTATTTATGCTCCATGGATGTGCTTCCGAAATACCAGGTGGTAAAACACAATGGAAGTAGAATACATGATTATCAAAACATTTATTTCGTATTACATGTCCTCTCCGTAAGGAGACATTGATTGACGGACACGTAATACTTTATGCAAAGACAGGTATAATATAATCTATGCTACGCATCTTTGTTTCGAGATCGCTATCTTCTTTATGAATGGGATGCGTGTGTGACGTCAATTCTGTCATCGCCAAGACGAGCGATATGACGTGTTTATCGGAGATTAAAGGTGATCAAAATATATTGTTGAATACTGAGCTCAATAGCAGAGATGGATGGGGTGGGGGGGGGGGGGGGTGGGGGGTGGTAGGGACACGTGCCCCTTGTAAAACCCAAATTTGCCATACATTTGCATAAATTATGAGAATGATCATTTGCCATTGTTTGTTTTTTTCCTTTAAAGAGGATCTTTGAGAACTGTGCCCCCCCCCGTGATAATGCAATTTTCGTTTGTCAGCTAGACCTTTTCCTTAGAGACATAGCATCCCTCTCCAGTCAAAAAGCTCAGCATTTTGCCAGTGATCTCATATTGGTCAGACCAATGCCCCCTCCCCTCAACTGGAACTGCAGAGCCTAATAATATAATAACGTTACATTTTCCAGGCAACTCACATAATATATTTGTATATTCAAACGATTAAAAAAATAAGAGCATGTCAGGAAAAATATAGTTTTAAGGTAAATACCATGAACCTTATGCAAGCATGAATGAACGAACAAAATAATTGTCGGATGCACCAAGCTTCAGTTACGTTCCCTTCTCTAATTAAAGCATATCGATGGATTACTGCTGGTGTGCAAATACAGATTCTGTAAATTTAGTCATCATGGGAAATATGAAGTATCCATTCAACAGTCAAGGGGAGTGAATTATGGTTTTGGAATAATATCACGGATTTTGTGCTACACAAACTTGTATGTTTATTGGGACATAAAAAGAATGAAAAGAAAGCGATGACACACATGTTTCCTTCCAGATACAATCAAATCGATTTATCATGAAAATGTTTATAGCACCGGAGCAAACAATGCACTTCCCCCAAGCGTGTTGGTATTTCTGATATCACTTTGATATTTTTGCCTTAAAGGGACGCATTCTAATTCGACGTATTCGTCCGTTCCGTAGCCCATTCAAACAAGGAAAAAGAGAAGGAGAGAGAAAGAGAGAGAGAGAGAGAGAGAAAGAGAGGGGAGGAGCAAAAGGACGAGAAAATAGAAATGACAGGACCTCTCCCACACCTCATTAATCGGCGTTGTTTTTATTTTTTATTTTTTTTTAATTTTTAAATTTTCTAATTTTTTAATATTTTAATTTTTTAGTTTTTTAGTTCATAAATTTATTAATTAATCCATTTACTTACTTATTTTACTGTATTTCTTATTCTATTTATTCATTATTTTTATTTTTTATTTTATTATTATTATTTTTAATATTATTATTTATTCATTTTTATTTTTATTTTTATTTATTTATTTATTTATTTATTTATTTATTTATTTATTTCTTTTTTTTTTTTTTGGGGGGGGGTTCTTCATTTTCTTGACTGAGAAAAAGCAGTGCTCCAGCTTATGCCGGTGCTCCCCCTCCCCAATGGCCGAACCAACGGTACGCCACTAATAATATAATTTATGTATACATAAATCTCTAAAAAAAAAATCGAGTGATCACTGACATCACTCCCTGGGGAGTGAAAATAGAGTGAAAATAGAGTGAAACTCCACGTTTCCTCTTAGAGAGTCACTCGATATTCACTCCTAAAACAAGTGATCACTGACGTCACTCCCGGGGGAGTGAAAATATAGTGAAAATTCACTCTTTTTGTACAGAGAGTACGTTTTAACCTGGAGACCCGAGTGACGAGTTCTGCTTATAAATGGTATGTCAACAGTCATAATGATGATGGTGATGGCATCTTCTATAGCGCCGGTATCCGCCTCAATTGGGCGCTCATGGCGCTTGCAGATTGCAGATTGCATACAACATGTACAAGTCATTGGTTGTTGCGACATCAGGAACATCTGTGGCAAATTTAGGGTGAAGTCAGGGATCGTCATGGGTAATCGTAGTTGTGAAACGGTCTATAAGGACAGTAATAGTACTTTAATGGAATATTTTCAATGAAAAATCTACTTTTTGTAATGTTTATCTTACAAGCAGAAATCCACATGTCTTGAAGTAAAACTACATAGTTGATAACCGGCCAGCTTCTGTGGCGCAATCGGTTAGCGCGTTCGGCTGTTAACCGAAAGGTTGGTGGTTCGAGCCCACCCAGGAGCGGATTTTTTTGACGACCATGTCTATTCAACAACATACTCCCATTTTGGCATTTTGGAGAAAATATTGAAATTCGAGTATAAAATGTACCCACCAACGAGGATATAATTATACCAAAAACCTAAAATTTACAAATCTGTAACTATAAAACAGAATGAACAACCAATAGAGAATAACGAGAAGTCCTATGAATGCTATTGAATTCAAATTATTTCCTCGTGAATTCATTCATGGTTTTATATGAATGTTCAGTGTAAACATGTTTGAGAGAGAGTATATAATAATGCGATTAAAAAGAAGAAGGCATACGATATTGCTCATTATTGGGTTTACAATGAGATCATTCTCTCGTAGTATGTTTTCCTCGCTCAACCCAATGTCAGTGTATTATCATGCAGTCGCGAATACTAGACAATCATTCTGTAATTTGATTTATTGATTCATTTTCATTCTCATTTACAATTTTCGATAACAAAACAATGAAATATATGAACATTAACGCACATAACATGCAATATAGGGTACAAAATAATAATCAGTAAGCACTGAAAATGAAAATGAAAATGAAAATGAAAATGGTTGAGTATAAGAATTCCATATCTTCCCGTTTTCAAGATGTTTTTACTGATATTTTCTTTGCAGGGGCGTAGTTGGAGTCCATCATGGGGAAGGGGTGCCCGAGCTATGGGGCTGGGGGACTGGTCTTACCAAGTGGATAAAATACGAGTGTTAAGAGGTGGGCCGCGTCGTCTTTCTCCCGTGTCGTCTCCCTCCTCCCTTGTCTCTTCAGGGGCTGGGGAGGGGGGAGTTGGTGTCATTTAATTGGAGAAGGGGCACGTCCCCTCCACGTAGCTACGCCACTGTGTATTAGGCGTATCTTGATGAGATGATTGTAAACCAGCCACTTACTGTGTGTATGTCTTATATGACGAGTGTGTGGGTGTGTGAAGAAGCAGGGATCGTCTGGGTTCTGGTCAGCTATGAGGCGTGTCCGCCAAAAATTGCATCCTCCGTGACGTAATGCTATAAGCAGTGAAGGCGTGAAGAACACACCGATAAAATGGGGGATCGAATTTCTTAAAGGTTTAATAAAAGCTTGAGGATTCCGAAATTTAAATTGGTAAACCAAGAGCAGAATGGAACATTTAGAAATCTGAGAACCGATTTTGAGTGTCATCAAAAGTTCGTTCTAGACGTCCTGCTTTTCGAAAATTGGCGAATCGAGCTCTTGTTGATTCTTTCGTGTTATGACTTATGTATTTCTTTTTAGGATGGGCGTACAGAACATAAAACGGGAGATATGCACATCACGATGGTTGATGGCATATATGAAAGGGTCAGACCTAAAGGAAAAGGAAATTGGTTAGCCAAGTTCTTTTTTTTTCCTGGGGGTGGTGTGGTATGTTCTTGGCTCTTTCTCATACTTTATTAAGATGATAGGGATTCAAAGGCTTTGTTGGAGTTTGCTCGTACTTTCTAAAATGGGTGAGAGCCATGAGGCACATGCCAAAAGATATTGTTCGAAGAAACTCAAAAGGCATGGAGTATTGTCATGAAACATAATTTGCAAGATCGTTAGACAGGGCAGGTTCAGATAGAAAAACTATTTAAAAATTCTACTGTTGCGGAGACATAGACGAGTGCATCTAATGCTGGCACCTGCCATTTTCATAATAATAAAAGGTGAAAATGGAAAGTTTTCGGTACACAAAATTTTCAGTTTGATGGTTTGGCGAAGATAGCGACGGAGGATAATGAAATGGGGGGGGGGGGGGGGCGGTTGGGGTGGAGGGGTGGGTGACCTCGTTCCGCCAACTTAGAGCAAGGGAAAGATGGGGGTGAGGGGGGGGGGGTTGGAAAGATGGGATGGGCGCCAGCCCCCCCCCCCCCCCAAATCACTGGTCGAAGATCTTGAAGAATTCCTACCTTGGCATGTTTGATGGTAGTCTGCGCAGCAGTCTTGAGTATAGGTGCAAGCCGCGTCACAGTAACATGACCTGTAATAGGTGTGGTAACCATTGGCAAAACAAGTCACATCTTTCCCTTCGCAACAAAGCCGCTCCCCATTTATTCCTCCAGTTAGACATCCATTACCAAGGACCAACACCGGGAGCAGCGAAACGTACAGAGTCGATATGATAACCAACGATGATGATCCCATCTTTATTTAAATAGAATAATAGAATAATAGTTCAAAATCAGCCAAGAAACAATAACTTAGGGAAAAGATGAAACAACCTCAAATCAGTCCGTTGCTGAAGTGTGATATATTCCGTTAAGTAGTGATTCCCAGGTATTTGGACGAGGCTTGAAAATGATCGTAGGGAAGCAGGAAGTGAAATCCAAAATGAAATACCTCATTCGTTTAGCAAAAATAAATCCGTGACATCTGTAACTTTCCACCCATTCGGTATCGCACCTACTGCTGAGCTGCGAAATTCGAATCGAGAGAGAAACCTGGATAAAAGTCAGACGAGCAACTTTACTTCTTTTTACATCAATTAAAAACACCACTTTTTAGATCGCGATCACTGTATGAAATCCAAGATCGAATGAGTGGGCTGAAGACTTAATAGTTTACATCTCACTAGAACTCATTAGCGAGATAGAGTAAACATTTCTTTTAGTTTAGGATCCACCTCTGTCACAGTTTGTCGCCAGGATTAAAACTTTTCCAGAAAAGTTTGATGAGAGAGGTGTGCGATCGCAAACGTACGCCCACGATATCCGCCGCCGATGAGGTAGAGTGATGAATGCTTGCTCGGTCGTCTGCTATTACAACCGTCGGGCGCGAGCTCTGTTTGCAGAGACGCCAGAAACTTGACGTCAAGGTTTCTGAGAGCGCGCCTCCACCGGCTGCTACAGGAAAATAGGGAAATAATTTTGCTGTCGTGTGATTGGTGGGTTGTTATTCACTTTAGTGTTACATCAGGTCAGGGTAGTGGCATAGCCATCGCCGGGGGGAGGGGGGGGGGGGGGTCGGTGCGAGAGTGTGAGCCTCCAAAGAAAGACATTGCTTAAAAAAAATACACTTTGTAATATAGATGAACATGCAAGGAGGGGGGGGGGGTCTCGTCTTCATATGCCCTTTTTTCTTTCCTGTTATGCAGTCACTTTCGGATACGCCATCAGTTGTCTTTCGTAAAAAGTAAAAATCTACATCAGCTTGAAGCAGAAATATTTAGTCTTTGTGCAATGGGGACATTAACCTAATGCCATTAGTTTTGTTTCTTTCAGTGATTCAGTTACCGTGGTTACATGCTTCATACATCTGACTCATACTTGAGTTAAACGACACGCATGTGACGCCTAAAATTGTAACCCGGTCTTAAAGTGTAACTCGGTGCCTAGGTATCTGAAAATGTGTCTGTGCGCACATAGCCGCACACCGTAAAGTTTTCTGTGTATGGAACTTCTGTGTTGGCTTCATTACATAGAGTTCGGGGGGGGGGGGGATAAAGTGAAAAAGAAAAAGAGGAAGAAGAAGAAGAAAAGAAGAAGAAGAAGGAGCAGGAGCAGGAGCAGGAGCAGGAGCAGGAGCAGGAGGAGGGGGTATTGGAGTAAGAGTACGAGGAGGGGAAGGCGGAAAGAAAGGCGGAGTAAGAGAAATATTAAAATATATATATATATATATATATCTCTCTCTGTATAATAAAAAAATAAAAGAGATGAAGAAGAAGAAAGGAGAAAAATGATAAGAAAGAAGAAAAGGAAGAAGAAATTTAGAAGAAGTAGTTGATTAAGGAGAAGAAAAAGAAGAAGATGGAGGAGGAGGAGGAGAGGGAGGGGGTAAGAACTCTTTTCCACTTTATCCCCCCCGAACTCTATGTAATGAAGCCAACACAGAAGTTCCATACACAGAAATCTGTACGGTGTGCGGCTATGTGCGCACAGACAAATTTTCAGATACCTAGCCACCGAATTACACTTTAAGACCGGGTTACACTTTAAGGGCGTCACACACGCACCCCTCCCCTCTATCTGGGATAGTTATTGAGAAGCGACCTCTGACGTGAGAAGGGGTTGGGACCTGATGACACAATAACAATCATCGGGTAACAGATTTGGCATGAATTATCAAATAAGGCTAATTGAGTTATGGCATTTGAGTGTAATTGTGTCGCGGGGGCGAGTGTTAAAAAGAGGGTGGTGAAAAGAATTAGCCTTACATCCATCCAACCACCCATTCCTAATACGCAGTTAAGGAAATCCTCTGAGTAGAAAACGTTTTACTGAAAAGTTCAAGTCGTGTAACGAGCTTTATCCAGGCCATTACGAGGTCAGGAAAACCGTTTACTTCAAACTTTAAGTATTTCTCTTAGTTCGAACCTTTAAAAGGTTTTGTTTCAGAGGACTATTTACTAGGCCTATTGGCATTTCCTAGCTTATTCTACCATAACTGAATGTATCAATTTGATTTGCTTGATGTCATGATGAACATATTGGCGTACGGGCACAATTTGATCATAAGGAGCTGGGGGGGGGGGGGGGGGACGTCTCTTCTCTTTTAAATTTAATTCCATGCTAATTTTCTTGATGAATCTAGTGCTTACTTAATTCATGCCGCATACATGCTGGTAAATTTTAAAGCAGAAAGCAAAATCTCTCTAAAGATTGTGTCTCCCTCGCTGTAATTTGAATAAAAATGGAAGAAGCAAATCAGAAAGGGAAATGAGATGAAAATGGAAAGAGGAAACTATGCTAAAAATGTGGCTGACATGTTCTTCATATCACTTCTTCACGGGCTAATTTAGGGCCCGTATAACATTTTTGGCAATGTCGTATTTCACATAAATGTTATTCCAAGACGAATCTTAAACGTGAGGAGGCATTCCATGTCAAAGGACCAACACCATCAGATCCATATTTCATGAGAAGTGTCGCCAGCCATTTTACAGCCCTCTGGTGCCGAAAATGATGTCTCGGGGTAAAACCGATTAATATATCTTTAATATATCTGTTTATTGCGAACAGACGTTTTTGAAGTTTATAGCTGTAATATAGAAGCGTGGACGTGTGAAAGATGCAGCCACAACAAACCGTATTTCTTCTCTTTTTTTTTCTTCTAGATTTTGACAAGGTGTAGTGCGGTCATGACGGTATAGAGGATTTAGGCAATGATCAATCACGGAGCTATCACAGAGCTTCTCGTTATGATAGTGGAATCATGCAGTTTAAATGGTTTAAATCTCTCACCCCATCTCCTTAACCGAAATGAAGAATGGTTTAATAATATCAGAGAAGAAATGAATATAAGCGTGGTGTAGTGTGGGCACAGCTACCGAGGGGGCACTGTCATCACAACTGCCTTCCTGACAGTGGATAAAGATAATGTGGATTAGCAAAGCCACCAATTATTTGGAGCATGTAGAAGTATAGGTCCTATCATTCTCTCCTATAAGTTCCCTTTCCCCTCTGCCTTTATTCATTTCTAGTTGAAAACTAAACTGGAACATGCACATACAAAATATATCCGAAATTATTTCCCGGAATATTGGAATAATGAATAAACTCAAATATTTCTTTCCAAGGACCACACTTTCCACACTATACTTTTCACTGATATTACCTTATCTTAATTATGGAATAATGGCTCGGGGTAACACTAATAAATATCTTACTATCTTACAAAAGAAAATAATAAGGATAATGCATAGTGCTCCTGTTCGCTCACATAGCGATCCTTTATTTTACGAATCGAAAATTCTAAAGTTTCCAGATTTATTTCTTTTTCAAACAGGACAATTCATGTATAAATTGAATAAAAACGAACTGCCACACGCTTTCATTAACATGTTCACAAGAAACAATTCCATACATACATACCCAATAAGACAATCCAACCGTTTCCACCTTCCCCGCACCCGCACTCTCTTTGCACACAAAACCGTCTCTTTCTACGGCCCGAAATACTGGAATTCACTTAGCAGCGATATAATCAACTCCCAAAGTCTAAACTGTTTCAAAAGCATGTTGAAGAAACATCTTCTTCAACTCTATGCAATGAATTCAAACTGAGCGCAGGACCCACCTCTCTCTTTCTTTCTCTCTCTCTCTCTCTCCATCTCCCTCTCTCTTCTCTGTTTTACTACCTTATCACCCCTTCTTTTCCTGCCTTCTCTCTTCCTTTTTCTCACACACAGACACACTCATTATCTTTCATTTTCCTCCTTTCTCCACCCTCCTTCTTTTCATTCTTTTTTGTTTCCACACCGTCTTCCACTTCCACTTTACTTTCACACTTAGTATTTCTTGTGGGTTGAGGCAATAGTCCTACTACCTCAACTCACTTATCAATTCTCTCTTATCAATAATTCGCTTCTCGTAATGATGCTTTATGAATTTAATATTATTGAACGACCCACTCGTGATATACAAGCTTTGCTTTTAAACATGTCCAACTGTTTTCAACACCACTTAATAGGTCAATATTTGTGCATCATATATATATATATATATATATTGTTGTGCAAAATCTATGGAAAAAACATAATTGTTATATTTTGTATTATTGTATTCATATTATGTTATGCAATACAGTATTATGTAAATTATGGTAATATGAAAACAGCGATAAAAATCTGAATCTAAAAAAAACCGAATCTGAAAAAATCTGAATCTGAATCATGATTGGTGTCACGTGCCCCGCGCCCTCTATAGCTACGCCTCTGTCCTGGAAGAAAGTGAGGAGTCAAGGATTTTTGTCAAAAACCAAATAGAAACGATTTAAAGAGAGAGAGAGAGAGAGAGAGAGAGGGGGTACATACAGATAGAGAGGCAGGGACAAGCAGGGACAAGCAGAGAGAAAATTGTGATCTGAAAAGATACATCACATTACACTCTTAGAAAAAATGGTGCTTATGGGGTACTCTTTAGCAACTAGTGCCGCATTGAAAAGGTGTCTACAAGTTCCATTAACCCTAACTGCACTGGGGGGGGGGGGGGGGGGGGCTGGGAGGCCCCCCTCCATATTTTTGGTGATTGCATCGCGACCGCTGGCAATTTCGGATTCTCGCTTCATGACTTTTTTCCCTGAAGTCTTGCGCACGTTTTGATACCACATTTGTCCATATCAGACATACCTAGGGGGTGTTATATGCTAATTAGTATGCGCATGTCATTAAAATTGCTAATCGCTCCATATAGTTGGGTACAGTTACATGCTGTCAATAGACAATGGCTTGCATTTTAATTAGCTAATTATTCAAAAACTTTGCGTAATTGATTAAAATTAATCACACCATCAGATTCAGCATGTGAAGATTTATCGACATGCAAATGTTCAAGTTTCATTGGACATTGCGTTTCGGAGATCAATGGGTGGGGGGGGGGGGGGGGGGGGGGTCCTCCCAGGCCCCCCCCCCCCCAGTATTTTTATGGAGCAAAATAGCCCAGTTCAGTAAGGGTTAAAAGGACCTTATAGCCATTGAGCTTTGATTTCTCCACCTTTTGTTATGCGTATTAGTCTTTATCATAATCTGTAGATATTATTTAAACATGTCTACATTCGTCATTTTCAAAATACTTTGGTTTGATACAAATTGTATTGCATGTTGTTATAATTTATTGATTTCAGTTACTATAGATATATTGTATTTTTTTCGAAGGACGATAAAATATTGCTCAAGAGTAGGCTAGCTCTTTGCCAGTGCTCGTGATGAGCACCTTTAAAGGTGTCGATGAAAACCTTTTCAAAAGGTGCTTAGGGGCACCCTAAAAGGTGGCACTGGTGTGGCAAATATAAGCACCTTTTAAAGGTGCTCAAACAAACCTTTTTTTTTCTAAGAGTGTAAAGTACACGAAAACAGATGTGGAGAAGAAAAGTGATACATACAACAGGAAATTGTTGGAAACGAGGAAATTTGAACGGAGGTGAAAATGGAAATAAGGTAAAGCCTAAGAAAATAAAATCATGAGGAAAGGCGAACCAATATAAATATGGTTATAATCATATTTATTTTTTAAAGTATATACTTGAAAAGTATATATACTTAAAAAAAAGCAAAAAGAAATGGCTTCAATATACATGTAGAAAAGACAGATCGAGGAATGAAATGCAAAGATTAATATATAAAAAAAGAAACAGAAGACTATAAAGAGAAACCAGTAATACGGGGAAAAGTGAGAATAAAAGTAAGATGGAAAAATAGTCTTAAAAAATAACCCATACATGAGAACGGAAAGCTTTTATATATATTGTAACTATTAATGTTGACCATGAAATGCGAGCAGAGGTGAAGAATATGGGCTAAACTCTGAAAACTGATGCGTCAGCCGAAAGATTGGAGCCGAAAGTAGGTCAAACGGTCTTGCGCTTAGGAGGAGGTGGACTTAAATAGACCAAAGAAAATGTTTAACAAGAGAGATTACAAATTGGAACACATAGTTCATATCCGATAATCTTTCTAGTGGTATGTGAACTTGTCCTTGTGATGTTTAAAGGTACCATTTGATATTTTTGAATAAAAATGAACGTGATTGTATTGTGAATAAATCTATTTGAATCTGTTTGAAAAACAGAAACATTGGAAGGTTGCAAGCAAAGATATTATCGTCCAGTGTATATTTAAAAAAAAGCTTCCTTCCCAAATACTTTTTGTAAAAGTACATTTGTGGAAAACTAAAAAACTATATGTCATCTAAGAAATCATTTTTGACAGGATTACGCTTGTATTAATTTGGTCATTTTATGTCGAAACACGTTATATGTACATTTTATCAAAGATGTGAAATATGATATATTAACAGCAAAAAAAAAAAAAAAAAAAAAAAAATATGGCAGACACTCGAGTCTATTCTGAGAATCAAATTCTATACTTTGACAATCAATAATTGAAATATTATCCAATATTTTTTTATTTACAGTCGGCATACTAAATGGTTTCTAAACAGGTTAATTTTCAAAACAAAAAAAAAGAAAAGAAAAGAAAGGAACTTCACATTCCATAACTCTACACGATCGAAATGGGCAAAGCGGATTTCGTGAGATATCAAGGTACCCATTACTCACTTTTAAAATGCTTTTTAAGAATATATAATGCATTTTGAAGAGGTTAAAATTTATTTTAAAGTACTGAAAATGATAACAACATTCCATAACCTGATAAACTTAAAGTGGACAGCAAAAGCCCTTTTTACGCATATTTTGATGGATTCATAGAACGCTCAAATCTCACTTTCCACAAAAAGAAAAACAAGAAAGATCGGGCATCAAAACATGATACTCACAAAGAATAAATATCAAAACACTGTAGTTCACACAGAAAAGGGGTCAATTTGCTGCTTATTATTTGATTTCAATCTAAACAGATTTAATATAATTTTATACAGAACTACAAAATATCACTTTCCAAAATTTGATACGCTCGCACAATGTGGACATTGTGGATTTTATCAGAAATCAAATTATTCATAATTCATCTATGGAAAAAGCAATTTCCCGCTTATTACTGGGTTCTAAAGAGGTTTAAAAATACTTTCCGATGAAGTAAAAATCAATTCCACATTCCACAGCTTGACAGGCTTTTAAAAAGTGGACATTTTTTTTTAACAAGCTCTTCACCTATATGACCTAGAAAAAGAAGCAGTTTTCCGCACACGAAGTGCATTCTGGACACGTTCAGTTATTGAGAAGTCAGTGCAAGGGAGAATTAAAGTTTCGGAATTGGACATGGCAGCTCGTCTAATAGGTACGAGGTCCAGCTTATGCCCCCAGGAGGGACCGGCGTTGCGCGCCCAGGTCTTCTGCGGTCGAGTAACAGGTAGGGTGCCTTTATATCACGGGCGAGCGTGAACAATAACAAATGGTGGACCAGTGGTGGTGGTGGTCGCGCGTCTCTAATACCAAGGCTCCGCCAATAAGGAAAAGTCTACAGCAGTTAGACGTGTTTTACCGTTTTCTTCATAGATTTTAAGCAATGCATCAGAAGTGTTGCTCTAAAATTTTGCTTCATCATCATTAGGTTCTCTTTATACTTAGTTTTATTCCATTTTCCCTTCCATTTTGTGTTCTCAGTTTACAAATTATGTTCACCATTTTCGGGGTAGTTTCCGCAAAGGTCCTCTCCCTAGTTATAGCTCATTGTAAGCAAAATAATCTGTTTTGATTTCATGGGACATTGTCGGGATTCATTTCAACTTTCCTTCCTTAAAAACTTTCGGAGAACCTGCCCAGTGATTTCATGAAGTTTACAGTGTGAAAAATTTTCATTTACGTGTCTGTCTAATGTTGTTTTCAAGTTGAAGGTTCAACGTGAACATAATTAACAAGGTGATGAAAAACATCCTTGTTTCATTGGAAAGTACGACGCACGTCCTTTATTACACCAATCGATTTCTCGGTACAGGCTAACGACCAACGAATGAAGTGCATGATATACTTGTAAGCAAAAATGTGTCAATTGGTCATGCTGTCTTTTGACCGTTCAACAATTAGTTTACCCCATTCTGCAATAATTGCTGAATTTGCTTTCTTTAAAGCATTGTGATGATCATCCTAACCGCACCATTACATTGAATTTAGAAGCGCATTTAGTGTCCCAAGGGTGGCATGAGATGAAATTTAAGATATTTTCTTTTGGTGTAATAGTTCTGATGTATGATAATTAGGATAATCGTTGGCTCGTATTTCAGAAGGCAGGCACCTTTGGTGGTTATTTAGAATGTTATTGGGGAAAGTGATATGGAGAGAGAGAGTGGGTTAGAGAGAGAGAGAGAGAGAGAGAGAGGGGGGGGGGGGGAAGAAAGATTTGGTATGTCACAAGTCAAAATACCCTATAGCTCGTATATGTCGTACTGAAATATATACATGTATGTTTAGTATTCTGCCTCTGGTTAAATACAATTCTGAAATCTATTGAAGTAAATGTATTCCTCAAAAAGTTGATACAATAGAGAATTATCTGTAATTGGAACATCGAATAAAAAATGAATAAATAAATAACAACAACAAAAACAACCACAACCAGAGAAACTTCCTGTAGCCCGAAAGGGTAGGGGCACGATTTCGTTTGGGGTTGTCGTCTCTTGCCCTTTCCACCTGAAAAAGGATGGTGAATTTATCCAATGGTGGTACATCGTGTAACAAGCAGTTCATAGCATTCTTTATTTCAGTCATTAAAATATATGAGATGGGATACAAAACGATGCCCTTAATGGGGTGGTTGCCTGAATATGAATTATTATCATAGTTGAATTGATCACAACTTAAAAGCAATTACCTGTTTTTATTACTAAACTTGATACCAATTGCATATCATAAAACTCCTTGTTCGTCAGTCATGTGTTGCAGGTAGCTGCTAAAATCCTCCCATCTTGAAAATAAAATCAGGAGCTTGATGTGAGTCGACGGGGCACGTTCAGTTTTAGTCGCCAGTCCCATGGGGAGAGCACCGGGCACCAATTACCCTAGCATCGCTGGAGAATAGGAACTCGCAAAGAAGGAAGAGGAAAGAGTGTTTTGTTTTAGTTTTAAAGAGGTTTACTGGTGTATCGTGAAGGTGAACTTGAAGCTTGATCCTAAAAAATAGAAGAGTGAAAATATCTAAAGAAAACAAGAAAGATAAGAAAATATTGTCAGTACAGGGGCCTGTAACATAAATAGATGCAATCAATCTTACGATCAATAGTAACTCGTCAGTACATGGTTTGCCATAGACTTACGACTGATATCAATTGTAAGATCCATTTCAAGCTTTATGTTACAGGGCCTAGAAGTGTTGTACTATCTCAGTTATGAGCAGTACGGATTAAAAGGGTGATTATAGAAGAAGTAATAAAAAGAAGAATAATTGGGAAATCCACAGCTGCAATGAATAAACAAAGACACGATAAAAATACGACATTGTAAGACAGATAACAATTGCCATTACATACGGGTGACGAAGGGTGACGAAAGTGTACATGTCAGGGTGACGAAATCAAAGGAAATTATTTGCCAAGAAAGTGTACATGATTGTATACGTAAAGAAATACGAAAGACAAGGGGAAAGGGAGTGTGATTGAGGAGAGGTTGTGGCAAGGGTCGGGATAGGGATAGAAGAACTATTCAAAGGGAAATAAATGATATGTACTATCAATTACTAAATCATTCTTTACAAATATTTGACAGAAGGTAACATCTCAATCACTGTTCTCGACCGATAAATCCAGTGAATGATAAATGGAATGGAATCCTCCATCATATTTAAAAAAATTCTTTTTAATTTTGTTGATTTTTTTTTTTTTTTTTTTTGGGGGGGGGGGGGGGGTTGGGGGGGTGGGGATACAGCCAGGTATTACACCTTATATCAATAAACTTCATTTCCCCGAATAAAAATGGTCACGAGTCAGCTTTTATCGACGTACAACTACAAGCTCTCACCTTATGTGTTACGAATTCACGTTCATAATCTAAAACATCGATGTAAACCGATTAGAATAGATTTTTCTTGACCCGGTGTCACGCCCTTTGACCTTTGAAGATGACTGACGTCATGAATCAGTTACCTACGGGTCACGGGTACGAGGTGCTAATGTTTGTCGACAAATACTCAACAATCGGAACGGATGGTACTCGGGAAAATCAATACATTTTCAGGATGAGCGGGAGGTGTGTATGTGTGTGTGTCGGGTTTAGGACATGCATGCAACAGCTAGCCAATGTCCATATCGGATTTTGACAACCCTATGCGTCTTTAACCCCATGGCATAAAAGGTGTTTTATAAATTATTATTTTGCTATTTCATTTAAGTAGAGCCTATATGACATTTCGTATATAAATATGTACATAGAAAAGCTCAAATATTGGGAAGCACCCCATTATTCCATCTTATAGCGAAATGGCCATAATGGTTTTTTGTAATTTTTTTGAAGGGTTGATTAACTCGGCAAAGTGACACTTTAATTCTTTTTCATTGCACTCAAATGTACACATTTCCACTTTGAGTGAAATATCGCTGCTCCATGGTGACCTGCACGTGCACCCAAAGTGATATGGTCATGTTTAATCTTCAGGACCAGCTCAAAAATCAAGAACGTCACCTCACCCGCAAATGGATACGCGAGTCTAAACAATGGATTGATTTCCAAGTTCATGATCTGTAGTCCCGCGCGTACAGGAATATGTTGTAACCTTAACTGGGGTATAATTTGTCATGTCACCATGTTTTGGCTCTGGGGGTAACGTGATTCAATATGCCCACCCATGGCGCGATGGAGGTGATGTGCGAAATTTTTCAGAAATGATTAGCACCTTGATAAGTAGAGACATGAAATAGATAAGTAGATATATATTCTGATAGATATAATCCAAATGATTGGGTAAATGAGAAAAAGAACCTGTCAGAGGTGCAGAATTAGTCTGAACAGGTGCCTCTAGGACTGTGGTAATCTGGCATGATATCATTATCTCACACGTTTAGTAAAGAAGAAAAAATAATAAAAATAGATAAAAATAATAAAAATACAAATATGGTGTTAAAGATGAATTGTAAACAGTAATTGGCAAAAATAGTGAGAATTTGACTGGTTGCCACTAAAACCAACCAACAACAGTTACAAGGGGGCTCCTCCTAGAATTGGGCTGGAGGGGTAAGATCAGAGGAAAACAAGACAACAGAAAGACCAGGAGAACATGTAAAAGAGAACTTTAGTAAGGAGGGGATAGAAAGAAGATGATTATGAAGAATACATCGAAGAAAAAAACAATACATTACATAAACAGAATACGATTCAGAGAGAAAATGAAGGAGTGGAGAAGAAGGAGAAGAAGGAGAAGAAGAATACATTAGAATGGAACTCACTGCACACCGAGATTAAGAATCCTGGATAAGGATACGATATCAATTTAGTGAAAAATGTTTTGATCTTTAGCAGATGACGTTTATTACCATGCACTTAACCCGTGTGGTCTTCTTGTGACCGGGTTCTTGTCCATCTGGCCGGAGAGCTGATAAAGACCATGCTGATCACCATACCAATAATACTTGACCCCATCTGGACATGGACTGCCCATGGAGTGACCATGACTTGACCTGCAACTTCTGCAAGAACTGGAACCTTCTCATTGAGTTAGTCTTGTGGATAGACAGCGGGTTCTTTCTATATTCATCCTAATACAACAACAACAAAAACAACAAGACCCAAACAAGCAATAGAAAAAGGAAGAAAAAAAGGGGACGGCTCCACGATTGTCTGAAGGGAGGGGGGGGGGGGGGGATTGATTTTCCCAGTATCTTGATTTCGGGATCCTGTTGGTCCCCAAGGCTCTGAAAGGATGGGGTTGTTTTACCCCCTATGGGCGTGTCCATAGTTGTCTGAAAGGAGAGGGAATAGTCTTGGTGGAGGGGAAGTGTGGCCATTCGACCCTGGATCCGCCCATATGAAATAAACAAACATATGAACATTTGTGTGGCCAAGTCAAAATGATCGAGTTATTCATGTTATAGCAGGTATAACAAACAAATAATGATATTAATGTGCCTATCGTTATCTTTGTAACTTAAACCTAAGAAATTTCACAAATGTCATTTAAAAAATACTGAAGTGTGGTACATACAGGCTGAAAAAAGAGACTAGAAACATCTAGCGCGTTTTCAAAATATCATATTCACTTTTTGATAACGACCGCCAGAGGGGGAAAATATTTCCATCTCGGGATTACTTTCAATGCGTTTTGAATTTGTAACTCTTTCACGGTGGTGCTAAAAGACACGTTTGTTATGATTTAAAGGTAGGGTATCAATTTTGCAGTTCTTTAAGATTAGTATAGACCTCGAGCTGTATAAATACTGCTGTATATGAATACAACAGGAAATATATATATGAAGGCAGTGTTTAAAAGTTCCCAAGCATAGGAAATGGAAACTAAATTTTCGTGTAATAATCCATCGTTGTATCGATTTCGAATTGAATCATCAGACAGTCGTCCAATGATATAGCTATTAATATGGCATCAACATATATTTTTGTGGACTCTGTGAAGAAATCAATCTGACAGTTCTTACTGATCATGCCACTTGAATGACAAGAACTTATTCTCGAAATAAGCTCTATAGCTGTTTTCGTCAACGAAATGAATTGGCAAGACTGACTTTGTTACACAAGGGAATAAAGTTAATTATGTAATGAAACCGTTACATTGACAAAAGTGATGGGACAAATGGCTGTAAGAATTAGAAAATATTACTGTATGGGTATTTAATTCCTTTTCATACCAGATTTCATGAGATTTGCAGAATTCAGCTCCCCCGACTACAAAAAATACAACAAAACACACACACTCACACACACACAAAAAAAAAAAAAAAAAAAAAGGGGGGGGGGGGGAGCGAGAGAGAGAGAGAGAGAAGATATTCTGCCTTTAAACTGTTCTCGATTTAACTGTTTACACTCTGAGTCACGGCTTGGCTACGCTGGCCATAGAGCGATAATAGATGATCAAGACAATTTCTGACAAGATTCCTGTGCGGTCCTTCCCAACTGCTACAAAATGTATTTCCATCATCGAAATGTCCGACTCTTTGGTAAATAGTTTAAAATTGTTACTATATTAGTTCATTTCTGATTATGTGAACGATACAAGACGTACCTCATTTCTACAACTGTTCACCCCATACCCATACCCCATACCCATTTGTTTTTAATAGAGAGAGAGGGAGAGAAGGATAATGATCGGGAGGATGATAGCAGAATACGGGAGCGCTGAGAGAGAGAGAGAGAAAAAAAGGAAAGAAAGTGAGGGGGGAATGGTTCGGTGAATAGAATGTGAGAGAGGTAGAGGGAGAAAGAGAGAGGTAGAGGGAGGGAGAGAGAGAGAGAGAGAGAGAGAGAGAGAGAGAGTGTGTGTGTGTGTGTAAGAGAGAGAGAGATAGAGGAGGAGGATAAAAGAGAGCAAGAGAGATAGGGGTGAGATTTTTAAAAAAATAGTTGAGAGAGATATTATTAAAAAGTTACATGTATAAGAGCGCCCCCTCACACCAAACAAACAAAAGGAATATACAACAAAAGTTGGGATTTATTCAGTATTATTTTCGGAAATGAGCTGGGAATTATTTATAGTTTTCGTAAGATCATAAGCCATCGTTAAAAGTGTTTAAATCACTTCAAACAACATAAAGACATATAGAAGAAACCGCTATTCAGTTGGTTAACGGCTCACATCAATAAGCAGTTTTGATTACATTCTACTTAATTCAACTTTGCAGTACAAACTATTGGAGCAAACTAGCAGATTTGTTTCATCAAGTTGAGCCATTTTTACATGTTTTCTTTACGGATTTAGAGCTGAATACTTAAAATTAACGTTGACCAATACTTTTGAACAGAACATCCTACATAAAAGCACAGATTATATACTATTATTATGGCATTGTTAGCATAAAATAAGGTTTGCTTTTTTCAACCATGACAAATGATTGAATCAATTTCGAACTCAATATATAGGTTTTCTACGAGCACTTCAATCAGTACAACTCTATATAAGATACTAGTACCACAACGATTAGGATAATGAAATCCCCCTCTCAAAGCGCCATCTCAATCTACTGTATATATTCAATATGATAACCAATGTAATGGAGCAAATTTATCACATTGATTTGAATTATTTATTTCTCTTTATGATCTTTTTTTACAAACAAGTAAAGTAATTACATTGTATAGTTAACGTAAATGAATCATAAAGAAGGATTGTCACATAAGCAGAGCTAGATGGCGTAATAATCCTTTTTAAAAGATAGGAAATACTATTTACAAAAAAGGGGGATATTAAATGAAACCCCAAACTTTTCGTTGTATTCAAAGTATAATAGAAGTCAACTGTCATGATCGCAAAACAACACACAAAATAACCCTCCGTCTCCACGTCTACCAAGTTTATACAATAGCTTTACGAGCAGTACTTGAACTATAGACATCTCTTTATGTATAGAACTATCTAATAATTTTCGTATCTCGTTAAACAACGTCCAAACAAAGACTTCTTCATTCCCTATTCTCGAATCCTTCATAAATCATTTTTTGAAAGGCACGCGACTTTATTTAGATCTTCTTACGATAATGCACCCCGGTCGGGGCAGGAGACTGAATGATGTTGGCGGAAGAATGACGTTTCAGACATAACTGTGGCTCTTTATTTAGAACTGTAAATATACGAATGCCTCCCAAAATTGCACACCCGAAAGTAGGACGCATATTTCTTCCCGGGTTGATGATAGTGATGGGGGTAGGGGGGGGGGGGGGGAGGGATGTTGCAACTGAACATGCTAAAGCAATCAATGATGCCGTGAAGGTGCCAGGCAAAGGAAGTCGAGGGAGGGGGGGGGGGGGGGGGGGGGGGATTGTGGCAGAAAGATCACGGTCCCCATTTTTACCAACTATGTATATTACTTTACTTTACTTTACTTTACTTTAATCCCACGATGATATAGGACGAATGCCTGTTCATCGATCGTAGCTTATTGTATCATGTGATTATACATTTTCCATAGCATGTCATAACAATTTCAATGCACGCTCACAATTTCTAATTGAAAATTGAAATTAGAAAACACCCTGTCTGTATACACATGTGGAAATCCTGATTTACTTCTAATATTGGAAGGTAAGATATGAAGATTTATCCTATGTTCCGAGGATATTGACCAATTATAATAATAATAATAATAATAATAATAATAATAAAAACCCGTTTTTGTATAGCGCATATCACATTATGATATAACCTCCCTATGCGCTTCAAAAGGGTTTGGATATTATTACCCTGGCTTTAGCTCCGGCAGCCGTATAGTGCACAGTGCATTTCAAGGAATAAATCCTACCAGGTACCCATTTAACAACTGGGTGGAGAGTGGCAAATGTAGATTAACGTCTTGCCAAAAGACGCTAGTGCCGGGCTGAGATTCGAACCTTTGGATTAAGAGTCAAGTGAATGGACCACGCTACCACGACACCTCCACTGCCTATGGAGCATACTATAAAATAGATACCAGCGTTTGGGAAACCGAAAGGTAATTATTTTTCATAATTATGATATATCAAATAAGCCTTTGATAGCAGAAACATCATTAATAATGCCTACATGAAGCGATTATCAAAACTGAAGTTCTGCTTTTATTTGCTTATGATACTTATACAGTACGTGTTGAAATAAGTGTCAGGTAACGGTATTAACAAACACCATTTTGAACTCCCATAGAAATAATATAGTTTTTGAAAATGTTAACTATCAAATACAATAAAAATATAAAGTCTGGGAGAAAGACAGAGAGAGGGAGAGTGAGAGGGGGAGGGTGGGGGATACCAAGGGAGATATAGAGGGGGTAGAGATTTTGAGGGGATTCTTGTCTTCCCTAACCCCTATTATTTGTGTTTGTATGGGTTGGCCGAAAGCTTAATAATTTCAAAGTTCTTTAATCATAGTGTACAGAGTCCGACCCTCCAAAAATTGCAACAATTTTTTTTTCAACTGTGGTTGGTATATAGCATTCAGGAATATCATAGGGAGTGAGAAACTCAGGAAGCAGAGATATATATGGAAAGAGAGTGACGACAGAAAGATATGCAATAAAGAATATCAAAGTAGAGAACAATTTAAACGGCATATCCGATTACCAGCTTACTAACTACATGATACAATATAGGCATAATATACAAATCACATTATTAAATCAAACATAACATTTCTTTGGGCTAGCCTCGCATGGGGTTTTTTCCTCCTTTTCCTTTTTGGCTGCTACCCGTTTTTGCAATATGTCACGTATACATCATTATTTATCCCTGTATGTTGCGAAATTGATGTTTGCATTTGCTTTTTATTATGTTTATTGCAAAGTGAGATAAACAGAGTTTGGAAGGCCTCCTTGGGAATCTATTACTGGTGCAGTTCTTTTGGGCAAGCAACATCAGTCAATATTCTCAGGTAATCCTTCGGCAGATTCTCTCCTCTCGTGCGATTTGCAATAGAATTTTTTGTTTCTTTCTTACATTTTTTTTTTTTTTTTACGGTGGTGGTGTTTTGGGGATCATTTTTAGTTTTTTTTTTCCAAGTCTAATCAGTTGAATAAAGCTGCAATATTGGTATTCGCTGAGAGGACGTGTGTAAAGTTTTTTGCATTTATCAACCTTAATGTTTGGCAGGGAAGCATTTGTCGTCTTTTATGAACTCTCTCAAGTGGCTCTCTTTCACGGTCTAGGATTGTATTTCAGACAAAAATATGATGGGTGGCATTGTCAAACTATGCTGAGATAGTACTATCCCCACCCTTCCGACCAAACTAGGGCATAAGAAGAATTTTTTTTTCTCCTGGATCACCATTGGCTCGGATATTTTGCCCCCACCTGAAGCCAAGGTCCAGATACGTCACTGAATTTATTACATAAAATGCGATAGTTTCATAAAAGGGCATTGAAGAATTGCAATTTATCGAGCTTTGCAGTAGAGATTGCCAATGATAGGAAACTCAAAATATAGGTTTTCTGTGTGCGTGCGTGTGGGGAGGTTGGTTACAGCCCAGCCTCTTTCCCGATTATCACATTTTCAATATCTAAATTTTGAGAACACGCCAAGAAAATGACACTTTTTCATGCTAAAAATATTCTTTTTCATTAACAAACATTAATAATACATATTCGGGCACCTCACATAGTGGGCTAGAATATGAGGATATTCGGGAATCTCACTGTTCCATACCCAACTGGTACGCATATGAACACCGATATACTTGAACAACAATCCACAAGACTTATTCACTTTTAGAATATCGTACGTAACTCTATGTATGTGAGAAAAAAAAAATTGTGTCAAGTTATGTATATTTATGAAGAAATCAACACTCACTATTTGCATATGAAAATTTCATTCGATTCGAATTGTTTTCATATTTACCACACCGTCATTTTTCTCATTACATGCCTGAACTGTTACTTGCATCCAAGCAATACAATTTTACATCATTAAGTGAACTCAGATATTATGAATTCACATCTACTTCAATCAATGCAAAGTTTTCAGGTAACAAGTCTATTCTAATATCTAGACAGGAATGATATTGTTTAGAGCCCTGTTTGCTCTCATACTTTTCTCAAACTTAGCCCAAAATAATTCCTGTCCATCTCCATCATCCGTCCACAGCATGCACGGTTTTTTCCTACTCAGAAACAACCTGACAAGGTAGGGCAGGTGATCATCCTCAATGTCCTCCATGAAGATCAAGATGACTTTGTTCAGTCTTGTGTCGTTGAGGTGCTCCAGTGCCATACGGAGCTTGGTCATGAACCAGGCGTCACCTATAGACTGGTTGCTTAACAACAAGACAGTCTTGAAGCTGTTCTCAATGGCATGATAGATAGCATTGACATAGAACACTCCCAGTTCGAGGGAATCGTCTCCATAGACGATGTTCTGCAGGTGTGGCATCCTCTCCTCCAGCGCAGGTTTCATGACCCGGTAAACCCACTCTTCTTCTGCATCATGGAACATTAGATTAAGATGAAACTCATAGTTATCTTCATCGAAATCTTCCGCCATTTCTTTGTGACCAACGATGGTTAATTTGAGGAGGAAGAGTTTGTGATTGAGCCACCAGCGTTTCTTGTACGAAATTACGCAGAGAAATCCAACCATGACGCCAAAGAAAGATAATGTAGTAATAAGTAAGATGTTGACACCACAGAAGTCAGCTGGATCAAACATTAAAATGGGCAAGTTAACAACTGCTTCGAATGATGTCCTGTAACACTGAGTTTCATTTGGATGTGAGAGATTTATGTTACTTGTGTGAAGCCAATTAATAAACCAGCTTAATTCACAGGTGCAGGACAAAGGATTTCCTGATATGTCAAGCTTTAATGTGAGATTGGTAGGGAAGAACGTATCCTTCTGCACTTCACGCAGTCGATTACCTGATAGATAGATATTACGCAGATGTGGAGTTGTTACAAATATATCCTTGTCCAGAACTTCTAATGCACTATTTTGAAAGTATAGGGATCCAAGATGATTCAACCCCGCAAAAATTCCGGCGGAGGATATAATTATGTTATTATCATCAAGGTAGAGAGTAGTCAAAGACGTCAAGCCCTTAAAAATTCCGGGATTTAGAATTGTTATCACAGTTTTAGATAAATCAAGTGACTGGAGCTTGGCTAGAGGTCTGAAAACTCCAGGCAACAAACCGTTCAGAGAGTTTCCCCTAAGATCGAGGAGCTTCAGAGACACAAGCCCATCGAATAAAGATGATCGTGTAGCAATGTCAAATAGATCAGAACCGATAAGTTGACTTTTGCACAAGCGGAGTTCTTCCAGAGATTCTGTCTCTGTAAATTGGTGTGTGGATGTCAAGAATTTCTTTTTCGCGTATGATAAATCTAGCTTTCTAAGATTTTTGATGTGACTGAAGGTTCTATTCAGATAAAGGACCTCCTCGGAAATTAGGAGAAGCTCTTGAAGAGATGGCACATTAGAGAACGGGAGCTGGGAGTAAATAGATATTACATTGTAGGATACATCCAAATTGCGAAGGTTGGTCAAAACTCCTCTAAAAAATTTTCGGTTGATATGATCAAACTGGTTATGGGAGATGTTAAGCATGAGAAGTGCAGGGTTGTTCCATTCCTGATTATAGTCTACTCTTTTCAAATGATTATGGGATAGGTCTAGCCTCTTGAGTCCAAATAAATTTTGGAATGACCTAGGATATAGTGACCAAATTTCATTGAAGCAGATTATCAATTCTTGTAATTTGGGGTTGCAAGAAAACATCCCAGAGTGTAAGAAGTTGATATGGTTGTAAGATATATCTAAGTATGTCAAAGAATCAAGTCCACAGAAAGAATCATTAAAAATGATTGAAATCATATTCCATCTAATTTTAAGGATTCTCGTATGATTGAAACCCCACAAAGCATAATGTGGAATAGAAGTAAGGATATTTGAACTCATATCTATTGCATCTATTATAGGAAAGGTCATGTTGGACTGACAAGAGTTGTCGAGCGGAATGATGTCTTGAAATCTACAACCGGTGACTAAGAGCGTCCCAATGGTCATATTGCCAAGGAACGAGACTGTGCGAAATTTCTGTAAATTGTTAGCAATCAGCTTCAGCTTCTTCACAGTTTTGAGGTTAGAGAACAGCCTTGCTGGTAGGTCTTGCAGCTTATTTTGTGACAAGTAGAGATGACTGAGAGAATAGTTCTGAAGGGGCTTAAAGTCTGAGGTTTGAAGAGAAGATATCTCATTCCCGCTCATTTCGATAATAGATATATTACTGGAATGGGAAAAAGGTGTAAAATCTGCTGTCTGAATGAAATTTTGATTGAGTAAGACCTTTCGTAGCCGACGGAGCGGAGCTAGTGCTTCAGTTGGCACAAGGGATAGATTGTTGAAGGAGAGCGCAAGAATCGATAAAAGTGGGTTTGAGTTAAAAATATTGCGTTGCAGATACGTGAGTTTATTTCCTGACATGACTAACGTTTTCAGTTTGTTAAGAGGAAGGAATGTTTCAACCTCTAGATGACAAATTAGGTTATTTTTTACACTTAGTGTCATCAGCTGCCGAAGACCTGCAAATGAATCATTTCGAAGAACTCTAATATTATTGAAAGATGCATCAAGGGCGACTGTATTTGATGGCAGATCAGGTGGAATTAAGGTCAGTGATAGATTCAAGCAGTAAGCTTTGACTCCACGAGTCTTGTTCTCCAATCGGCATCCACTGGAATGCATCCCTCTCGCAGATACAGCAGAGTATTCCGTGAGGGCTGTGACCAGACATCCCGTCCACACAACAGCGAGGAAAAATATGATGCACGAACCTGCAGAGCCGTTTCTCCAAAAAGCAATGGCCATGGTGACTGTCCTAATTATTAACAGACCAGTTAAAGTCGTGAATTGTTTTTACACAAGAGCGCTATCAGAACTTTGTGAACGCATGTAAAATAAACATAAATGTCTTTATATGGGATATCTACAAAGTACAGGCTTCCATATGAGGAAGTACAATGGAAGCTCAGAAAAAGTAAATTATGCAGAAATTATCAAAGTTAACTGAGCAGTCTAGTACTTACAATAAACTTATTTAATCATTTCATATATCAAGTAACACACATCGTATGAGTAATTATATAATTAAATGTATTATTAATTATGACACGGTATGAAACTGGTTGGATATTGATTAATATTCAGTATAAATTCACATACATCAAGTTTCACTTCAGACTCATTTGTTTCTGTATTATCAGTATCGAAAATGAAGTATATGAACGGAATAAAACTCAAGTAGTTTTCATTATATTGATTGGTCTACACAATGGTTTCGCATATACGTATACAATTTATAACACGACTCCGTAGTCTTGTTTTAAACAATGCACTCTTAGAAAAAATAGTGCTTATGGGGTACTCTTTAGCTCCAAACTGGTGCCGGATTGAAAAGGTGTCTTCAAGTTCCATTAAAAGGACCTTAGCCATTGAGCTTAGATTTCTCCACCTTTTGTTATGCGTATTAGTCTTTATCATAATCTGTAGATATTATTTAAACATGTCCACGATAATATCTATCTACATTCGTCATTTTCAAAATACTTTGGTTTGATACAAATTGTATAAATGTGTTCTATTGCATGTTGTTATAATTTATTGATTTCAGTTACTATGGATATATTGTATTTTTTTCGAAGGACGATAAAATATTGCTCAAGAGTAGGCTAGCTCTTTGCCAGTGATCGTGATGAGCACCTTTAAAGGTGCCGATGAAAACCTTTTCAAAAGGTGCTTAGGGACACCCTAAAAGGTGGCACTGGTGTGGCAAATATAAGCACCTTTTAAAGGTGCTCAAACAAACCTTTTTTTCTAAGAGTGTGGACACTTCCATTTCTCTCAAGATAACATGTTCACAGTTTCGATAGTATTTCACAGCTATGACTGAAAAAAGATTAACAAGAATAAGGAGAAAACCGTCCGGAAAAGAACCCCCAACTAGATTATGACCTTCAAATTCTTTTCAAACATCTCACAGAAGAATTTCGATCTCAGAGATCACTCTGCTTTGATTCTTCCATTTCCAAGACCAAATGCTACACTTTCAGAACATTTTGAAGGGGGGGGGGGGGGGGGGGTGTGACACCCAAATTTGCCCACAATTTTTTAGGGTGTGACACCCAAATTTGCCAACAAAAATGCTGTTCCTTAATTCGCCCCCCACGAATGATAATAAAAGAAAATCGCAGATGCAGAGATTTTGATCATACGGTCCCATTTTCGCAAGGAGGGGGCTGACGCCTTTTGCCCGAATATCAACTTCTCAATTTCTAAATGTTTTTAAAAACTTTTCGTAGTGAAAATGTACAGAAGTTACATAATATTATTATCTGGGAACCTCGCTGCCCAAATATGTGGATTGTGGATATTCTGGCGCATCGCTGCCGGAATATGAAGTGGTGGTTGCCCGAATATCGGAACTTTGAAAATTGGGGGGGGGGGGGGGGGGGGGGGACTGCATCCCATTGCTGCGCACGGGACGCCTTTTGCCCGAATATCAACTTTTCAATTTCAAAATGTTTGCGAGCGAGCGAGCCAATTTTTTAATTAACTTTCCCTAGTGAAAATGTACAAAAGTTACATACACAAGTTACCTAATATTATTTTCTGGGAACCTTGCTGCCTAAATATTTGGATATTCTAGCACCTTGCTGCCCGAATATGAATATCGGAACTTTGAAAATCCTCGGAGGAAGGGGGCTGCAGCCCATTGCCGAAGGGGGACGCCTCTTGTCCGGATATTAAAATTCCAGTGTTCTTGCGAGCGAGCGAATTTTTAGGTAACTTTTCGTATAGAAAATGTACAGAAGTTATATACACAAGTTATCAATTATTGTTATCTAGGAACTTTGCTTCCCAAATATTTGGATATTCTAGCACCTTGCTGCCCGAATATGAATATCAGAACTTTGAACATCCTCGGGGAAAGTGAGGCAGCAGCCGATGGGGACGCCTCTTGTCCGAATATTAAAATTCCAGTGTTCTTGCGAGCGAGCGAATTTTTAAAATACTTTTCGTATTGAAAATGTACAGAAGTTACATACACAATTTACATGATATTATTATATGGAAACCTAGCTTCCCAAATATTTGGATATTCTAGCACCTTGCTGCCCGAATATGAATATCAGAACTTTGAAAATCCGCGGCGAAAGTGAGGCAGCAGCCCATTGCCGAACGGGGACGCCTTTTGCCCGAATATTAAAATTCCAGTGTTCTTGCGAGCGAGCGATTTTTAAAAATACTTTTCGTATTGAAAATGTACAGAAGTTACATACACAATTTACATATTATTATATGGAAACCTTGCTTCCCAAATATTTGGATATTCTAGCACCTTGCTGCCCGCATTTGAATATCGGAACTTTGAAAATCCACGAGGGGGGGGGGGGGGGGGGGCTGCAGCCCATTGCCGATGCCTTTTGCCCGAATATTAACATTCCAGAGTTTTTGCGAGCAAGCAAAAAATAAATCGTCAGTTTTTCCTTCTTTCCTTTGTTTTTTTTCCTTTCCCTTTTCTTTTTTCTTCTCCTTTCCCTTTCCTCTTCCCTCTCCTTTTTCTTTTTGCCGACAATTTTGAGTTGGGGGGGGGGGGGGTGACACCTCCACACCCCCTCTCCTCTAGCGACGCCCCTGTACACTTTACCGTTCGCACAATAAATTAGACCGATTTTACAAGAACACGGATGCTCTCTTAAAGAGCTTGATCAGGTGACGGAGCAGGACCAGTGTGTCCACAAAAGGTTATTTGCCAACCCAAAGTGACTCACTTAAAAAAATGAGATTGAAGTTGTCGTCCCTCTTTGTATCAGAATGCCCTTTAACACTTATGTTAGCTCGCTAGCGCTCTCTGTCTTACCCCCCCCCCCCCCCCCACACACACACTCACATATTCATTGTTTCTCTTTCTTCTTCTTCTCTCTCTCTCGTTTCTCTCTATATATCATCCCTTCCTCGTTCTTCGGTCAGGCTGTGTCTATACGTTTGCTGTCCCGCGAGTGTTAAGATTACAATATTGTCCTCCCCCATTGAAGCAAGTAAAATGATTCACGATACTAGATTGTCTCTTCTTTCAAATAAGAATGCTAAAATTACCACTTCATTGCATCGAGGTATCAATGTATTGTTCACTCAACTTTAACTTAAAGCAATAGGCTGAAATGTTCTTCTTGTAATTACTTAAAGCACATAATGTAAAAATATTTTCTTTTCAGCCTCATGGGTATAAGTATTTCCCATTCTCTCCTCTCTTTGCTCTGGTTGTTTTCTGTATTATGCCTCTTACATACAATCTCCTGTTTATGTTACTTAAAAACAATATCCTCCTCGCTTCTCCATCCCTCTCTTTTCCTCCCTCCCCCTCTCTCTCTTACTCTACCTACTCTCTTATTTTCTATCTCCTCTCTTTAATTCATATACCCCCCTCTCTGTTTCTCCACGTAACTCCCCAAACAAAATACATCTGCCTTTACAACTATTACTAACAAATATTTAATGCAAAAATATTTCTTAAATACAAATAATGATTACTCTTTTTTCCAATCCATCTCTGTATTTCCTTAGTTCTATGATAAAACACTGTGGTTTCAGTTGAAATGATCACATAAATGACATAAAATGTACATTCTGCATTATGGTAATAGAAGACTTGCATCAAATAACTCAGTGCGGTAACGAATTTGAAAAAAATGAATGATGCAGCGATGTTTAAATGATTCTAATTGCATCACTTTTATATATTTTATTTAATATTTGACATTTACATGTTTTATAACTAACTGTACAAGCTTCCTGTTAAACCAAAATGTATATAAAATAATTTTACAGTAATATGTATGTCCCTCCATTTGATGCTATACTAATTGAACAAAATGAAATGCATCCCAAATTATGGTACAATTCAAACATAAAAAGAATAGGTGTTTCAGTTGCAGTTAAAGAAACTGTTACTGAAAACTAACCTGGAATATTCAAGCCCTCTTTTCTTGAAAACAAGATGTAATATATACATGTATATGACTAGCCATAAAATGTTTGTGCCAGTTATATAACTAAATGAGTTTTTTAATTAATAATCCTATGGAAGAAAGCAAAATCAGAGTCAAATTACCACAAATATTTTCACAATTGAATGAAATTGTGTGCACAGATATGCACATTCTGCCACTTTCAACTTCATGAAAAGATATGAAAAATTATACATTGATTTCATCAATTAGCAAATAATTGTCACATACCTTCACATAAAAACATCAAGAAGAAGAAGAATAAATCAATATTGGACAGCGTTTCAACTGTTTTCTGTGTAATACCCTTTTTTGTGTTCTTTATTCCCCTTCCTCCACTTCATAATGACAAACTATTTCGATATGAACAATAAGGGAACGAGGAATATAGGGAAAGAGAGAAAACAGAGAGATGGGGGGGGGGGGGGGAGAGATAGGGGGGATAGAGAGTTGCAGAGGCATTGGAATAGTGGAGAAAAGCACTGTAAATAATGAGTATCTATTGCCTGTTTACAAAATCATTTCTTGTCTTTTGGCTTGACTCTTCTGTAGATTGTCTCTGTCTTTCCTTCTTCCTGGGCAACGTACCTAGCTGCTGTGAACAGATAGTCACTTAACCTATGGTACAGAGAACAGAAGAGAAAGTGGCAGTGAAAGAGAGACACACGGAGATAGAGAGACACACACACGCGCATACACACCAGGAAAAACAGAGAGAGAGCGATAGAGACATATAGAAAGAGAGATAGAAACATGGGGAGAGAACAAAAAAGTAGAAAAAATGCATGGAAAGAAAGAGGGAGAGAAAGAAAGCTAAAGTGCATGAAAGAAAGAAAGAAAGAAAGATTTGTAGCAAGAGAGGTACTAAACAAGATGAATGCGACTATGTGTCCAATATGCCTCCCTCCAGATTCAGTGAATTAATTATTACCATTCTCTGCTACATATGAATTATCCTTCGTACATTGTATCATTAATCTTATGACCTCTCCGAATTCTGCTTGCATGTACTTTACCTCCGGTGGGCAGAGGCATAAAAATGGGACAAGAAAAAGACAGACATACAAACAGAGTCAGTGAGTATACTACATATTCTTTTCTGACAAATTATGGGCAACTTATAAAAGTAGTTTAATCTACCGGTTTATGATTCAATGATAATCCTTAATCATTATCTAACTATGTACTGATTTATTGAGCAAGGCCAGCATTGACTAACTTATCCTATTTGCTTGCTCCAGTTATCAAATATCTAATCAATTATTACTCAATAATTTTTATTATTAATTGTATGAAGGGTTTTCAGCCAACCTGAAAAATTGGTGTATCTCATGGTTTGCGCTTAAGTACCCGGATGACCATGCAATTTTAAAACAATAGCTCATGGATTGCGAAAATGTACCCGGATGACCGTGCAATATATTTCCATATCTCATGGTTTAGGGTGAGCGTGGCATGCAAGAAAGTGCATACGTGTTTAAGTACAAAAAAGCTAAGACAATGGATGTGTGCGCGCAGCCCTTGCAAGATGCTTGAGTAAGGGCAAAATAATGTTTTTCCACCTCTGTTTAATGTTGAGGTTAATACAAAAACATAAAGGGTATGTATTGGTGAAAATTGATGAACTAGGTTTCATACAATTGATAATAATATTGAATGGCTTTTCTTTTGTGGGACACAAGGGTATATCGCACTCGCTTTGAAAAATTTGCTCATCAGCTCGTGCGATATACCCTTGTATCCCACTCAAGGCCATTTAATGTTATATAAATATTCTGGTAATAAATGAAAACAATACAATAAAGATCAGTCACAACTCATTATCACACAGGGTCTGCTATTATGCTGAATTCACATATAGCGTAAGCACATACCTGTTAATGAATCTGGCCACTGCTGGATCTATTTCATCACTTGTAGCAAGAGGTGCGATACTTCAAGAGGAAGAACAAAACAAAACAAAACAAAACAAAAAACATTAATAAAGCCATAAACTTGGAATATATATATATCTTTCTAACTACACAGTGTATCTATTTCAGCAATAAAAATAAAGAACCATCCTACAAGATTTCCAGTGAAAGAAAACTAAAAATATATCGAGGTTGCTTTACCAAACATGCAGTTTAGTATTTCGCAGAAAGAGCATATTTGCAAAACACACTCAGGAGACACAGTAAAAAATAAATCTCCTCTGAAGCATTCCTGAACAGTTTATTTTTAGTGAGCTTAGGGAAAAATCTACTTCTTTTGTATTTCTTTGTTTTCTGAAAGTGTTTCATAAAGCTCATACATGCACGAACGTGTATACAATATATAAATATTCAATTCAATTCAATTCAATTCAATTTATTTTCATTTCCACAGATAAACAAAATTTGACATAATTATGTAGAACATTATTCAGTTATACATTATACAATTGAACAACTTCTATTTTTACCCCACATGATTAATAGTAACCAAAATGAAATGGTCGACTACAAACAAATATAACTTAAACCGTGAATTATTACTGATTTATCATGATCAGAAATAGAAGTACAGATCAAAGGAAAACGAAAGAACACAATTATTGCCTCCTGAACCACAACAGCCACATACATGTACAAATGTACTAAAGGAGGGGCCTGATTCAAGGAAAGTGAAAGATGATATAATTTATTGGACTTGTATCTGGTACATCTCAAAATATCTCTTATGGATTGCAAGACAATAAATTTTTGTATATATTAAGAAAATCACCCCATTCACAATCACTTCACAAGGAGGTTAACTAATGCTTGATGACGACAGATACCAAACATTCACAGAGATGGAAAGTCCTTAAAATAGTTGTGACTGTCAACACATGAAGCTTGTGGATTCAACCATTATAGCCTGTCTTCGGTAGATTTTATCTTTTTATTCTTTTAATCTGGTAACTTTAGAACCTCTACCGCTTAATCCTTATGATAGATGTGTCTTGTTTCTAGACTACATACCATTATTTTTCTATGTCCTGACACATATTAATGAATGGTTAGTACAATGCCCAGTATACAATCTGATTATGTTTAGTCTTAAAGTCAGGCCCTACCACAATGCATAATGGAAGTAAGAATGATGGCCCAATATTTGTCCTACTACATGTAGTCCTGTTAATGTGAGTAATATATTTCAAGAATATAAGTCCAATAAATCAACTGTACCTATTCAATCAATAATATAATGAAATCTTATACCATTATATATGTATGTTTATACATTTTAAGCGCCATGAGCGCCCAATTGAGGCGGATACCGGCGCTATAGAAGAAGCCATCATCATCATCATCATTATTGAAAATTATTTGTTTTGTTTATAATGAATTGTACATGCATTAATATAAAGCTGTGTGGGTCCTAGTTGCTGTTGTTGTTTTAGGTTTAGGGGGTCATTCAATTTTAATATTTACACTTCTTGAAGTCAATTTTCTACAAGATGGTTTCTAAGAAGTTGTTTCTACAAAATATCTTTTTCAAGAAGTTTGATGGCTGAAAATCGGTTTTATGGAGGATAGTTTTAGTAGTTAATTCTTGGTATCTTAGCTTTGTACAAGTTAGTCTTCTAAAAGTTACTCTGTTAGAAGTTTGTTTTCTTTGTTTTATTGAAAACAGGTTTCTTGAAGTTAGGTTTTAAAATGTTAGTTTATTGAAATTATTTTTCCAGAAGTCAGTTTTCTAGACCTAAGTTTTATTAAAAGTTTTCAAAAGGCTGATTTTTAGGTTTCTAACACTGACAGAGAGGTCAGTTTCCTAGAAATATCTTGTCTAGAAGTTTTCTTGAAGTTACTTTTCATGAAGCATTTTCCAGTGGTTGTAACATAAAATGGTTTAACTGGGTCAGGTGATATGACTAAAGGTCACTGAACTCTACCTCAGACATAAATATATCGACCTCAGAGGGGGTCATAAATCAAGGTAAAATTACTTGATAGATAGCTAGAGCTGCTGGAGGTTTAAATCTCAAATAACATCAAATTCATATTTCAAGGAGGTAATGATAAGAGAGAGAGAGGGGTATGCTGGATGGAGGAAGGGGGGGGGGGGGTCTGCTCGCTCATAGGAGTAATGAAAATTATTGTGAAGAAGTTCAGAATGATGAAAGAGAAAGAATAAGAAAAATATTTTTTAATAGAAGAAAAAATATGAGGCACCCAGAGTCATTGGCGGATCCAGGGGGGGGGGGGGGCACTTTCGGCCCGTTCCTCCCCTTTTGGAAGAAAAGTATGCATTTTTACCATAGACGATCCGCCATTTTCTCGATTGTGCCCCGCCCCCCCTTTTCTAATGAAAACCCTTTTTTTTTTTTTTGCTTGTCAAAGAATTATGATTATGGAGGGACACTGGACCCCGATAACCCCCCCCCCCCCACTGAGCATATTTTGGAGGTCTGGCGAAAAAAAAAATGTTGCCACCCCCCCCCCCCCCCCCCCCCACTGAGCGACTTTTCGAGAAGCTGGCAAGACCCAAAAAAGCATTTGTGTGCCCCCCCCCCCCTTTATACTAAATCCTGGATCCGCCCCTGCCCAGAGTTGAAGGATATGAAAATATATGAAACTTTACTTGTGGATAATTATGGAGGATCAAGCAAAATACAAGCTAAATTTAGGGGGGAAATCTATAACTCTCATCCTGTATACCATGTGCAATAATTCATTTGACATAAATGGCTTGGTATCAACTTACTTGAACCTTTTACACTCTTACTCAAAAGAATTATAGACTCTGAATGCTCAAATTATAAATTTGATCTTTATTTGCAACATATGATGACATCTTGATGGCTGTCACTGGCCTCATAATGCCTACTAAGTCTGTCCACAATGCCTGCTGTTACAGCCTGATAACCTATAACATCTGAACTTTGACCCCTAGTTGGGTGGCAACAGTGGCATGATGGGTAATTAAAATGGTCATTGCTTTCTCTACTTAGGGCATTCACCGATCATCAACTAGCTTCAATAATAATGTCACACAGTTCTTGAGATTATGGTGACAGAGCTCAGTAAGCCATGACAGATGCGATCATAAACTTCATGAATAATGGAGAGAGTTGGAAATAAAAAATATGATGACCTACAAAGTTTTGCACCATTTTCATTAAAAAAAAAAGAGTTCTGACCACAGAATAACTTCTAATTCTGCAAATTGTTTGCAATATCTTATGAAGAAGCCAAGAAGGGCAAAACTTTGGCCACTAAATGCTTAAATTCAGATGGTCCTGTGAGTTACAGCAGAGATCTTTAAGTATGATTAAAATTGTAGAATAATACAAACTAATACAATTAGGAAACAATGTAGAAAATACAATAGAACATTTTTTGTCAAAGCAGGAGAAAGGAAGAAGCTTCATATATAAAGAGGCAAAGAAATTAAAAGGGATTGGGAAAAACCTGCAACATAAAAAATGACTATACACAGAGCAAATGCATGGAATACAGAATTATATTCTTTTCATGTCACTATTACATGACAAACAACAGAACAACAAAATATTATATACTATGTCCTGCATTCCATCAAAGCTCACTACATGTATCTGCCAACACAGTATCAAACTTGTTTCATGCTTATACTGAAATGCTATTATGTGATGATTTATCCCAGTATTAATGCTCACCTTCTCTCTGCCCTTCGACATACTGATCTCGCAACATGGAGGGCGCTGCTAGACTTTCCTCCGGACTGTTGACAGAGAAGTAGAGGTAGGGGGAAAACAAGAAATGTATGTAAACTCTTCCAAATTTTTATGGCGTATTTTATAATGGCCATTGTGACCACAGCTTTTTTCAGAGTAAATTCATTATCAGAAGTTAAAGTGATCATTTTTGTTTGCTAAAATAAATCTGCAGAACATCAATACTACTATGACAATGTCATGTTTTCTGCTGCTACTACTGTGGCTCTCATGAGCACAGCAAACTGTATGGTGATTAGACAAGAATCGGGGGACTTCCACCATGTTTGGGAACACAGTTTGGGATTATTGCAGCATAGTTTAATCATTGCATAGTTTGTCAAATAAATCAGCAAACAAATGTAAATTTTGATGGAATCAAGTAATAACGAGCACTTATACATGTATTATCAAAAGTCAATCTATGGGACCTGTACTACAGATATTGAATACACATAATGGCTTACAAAGTAATCTGTCCTCATATTATGATATTCTGTTTAATAATAAAAGTTTTAAAAGACACATTATGAAGAAATATCAATTATGGGTACTTACGTTTATCATGATTTACAATCAATAGTGGTTTGTAATTATTTCAAATTATTACCATATTTTTCAGCAATATTGATTCTTCAAGCTCAAAATATATCATTCGGAATAGACTGCTCTGTTATATATGATATATGGATGGACTTGGCCAAAAATAAAAGAGTTATGGAGTTAATGTTTGTTTTTTCCCCAGTGGACATTTCATCATGCTCTTAAGGCAAAGGTTTCACTCCTAATACATAAATGTTTATGATGATGAAGACCATACACCCTCGGTGTCGACATAACTCATCCCCTCAAGTACATTCTTACACAAGTACCCTGACATTCCACTTATGATAACAGCCTCAATCCAATGCCTCGTTCACACACGAGGAGCTAGGCTGCCCCAAAAAGGAACCACCTCTAACAAACCAATGTGGCGATATGTTCATGTCTCTGTATCTAATGACACACAGATCAATGAGTACACTTAAGTGTTGGTCACATTTGACCAATAACGATAATGATAGTGATAATGAAATGTTACATTACAGATACACCCTAGTGCTGCCCTACTATTAACCCGTTGACTACTGAATTCTTTAAGTCTCATAGGCTTAATAGAGGAGCTCCCCGGTTCCCGTAGTCTTTGGGTAACAGACACAAGCATACTCACACGTATACCATATAGTAGGTTGTACTTTTAGTTGGAAATCTTGTAATTGTTATTGTTCTCGTTATTGGTCAGATGTGACCTACTCAGATTTTAGGGCCTTTATTGCTTGCAGCTTTTCCTTTTGCACCCTCACTGAACATTCCTTTACACATAAAAATGGATTCATTTTGGTACTGCATTTTTTTTTGCAGAAGTTTATTGTGTGATGTGTGAAAGAGGTTTAAAAGAGTGGGAGTGGTATCAAAGATGAATCATGAAAAGACAGAAGGAAAAAAGAAAGAACTAAATCACATGATTGTTGAGAGGCAACGTAATAATTCTTGATGTATCTGATGTCAATACTTCTACAATAATCCATCTTGTTGGTGATGAATTGGTCTTCCAGTGTCATGTGTGTGTAAATGTTATCTCAAGTCCAAGGCCACCAATGTATCCCTTGGACGGATAAATGTACCCCCTGGAAAACTGCATGTACCCCCTGGACAGGTACCGACCAATGGGCAACTACATTGCCAATCATACAACTCCGCACGTCATACAATTGCCACACACTCAATTAAAATTACTTGTAAATCTTTTTTGAGTGGTAAATTTCCAATTTAAGATGTTCAAGGTGGGGGCCGGAATACCTAGGAGTAGTTGTCCATGTTTGGTGACTGGCTGGGGGTACATGTACAGGTAGGTGTCTTGGGGTTGTTGTCCTGGGGAGGTGATTGTCTCAAAACAACAGTAGTTGTTGGGAAAGGGAGGTAGATGTCCTATAATATAGGCAAGTCATTGCCCTGGAGTAATTGTCGTCATCCTAGGTGCCTTATAATCGAACTGTAGTCGTCCTGGGTGGATAATTGCCGAAGTAGTTGTGTTTGCGTTAGTGATCATCCTAGAGGTGTTGAGTGCTTTAGACACTTGACTGGAGATGCGAAGGTCGTGGGTTTTAACTTCGACACGACACTGATGTCCTTTGGCAAGGCATTAATCTACATTTGCCTTTCTCCACTCGTGTGTAGGAAGATATTCCTTGAATGAAGGTCGTGGGTTTGAATTTCGACATGACACTGATGTCCTTTGGCAAGGCATTAATCTACATTTGCCTTTCTCCACTCGGGTGTAGGAAGATATTCCTTGAATGCTGTGAGAACTGAAAGCAGTAGCCTAAACTAGCTAGAGCCGGGGTAATAATGGGAGTGCCTTGAGCATCTTGCGTGGTAGATATGAGCGCTATAAAAATATTCAATATTATTATCATTATTATTATCCCTGGGGATAATTGTCTGAGAGGTATTAGTTGTCCTAAATGGGCATTTGTCCTGAAGGAGGGCTAAGGAAGTATTTGTCCAGCTGGTAGTCATGAAGATATAGATTATTTAAGTTGAAGTGACATATTTGGGAAAATCCAAGGTATGCTGTTCTCCACTTTACCCATTAGATGTTGATAGCCCTAAATGACTAAGACTAAATATTTATTCCACTATCAGGACATAGATGTAAGCCTACATAGTTTTCAAAAACACTATATGTGACACACAATAAATAACCTTGGACATGACCATCTGTACACTTTAAGATATATGTTGACTGTAATAGAACTTACATGTAGTAATATGATTTAAAAAAAATACTTTCCATACAATAGTGTTTAGGCTTCTTACGGAAAGTTTTGTCACCGTTTTCACCGCGGCCAAAGTTAAAAAGGCCGATTAGCGGGATTTTCTCCCGGATCTTGTCATATCCATCGGCGACTCTAAGAAGTCGCCGTTCAGCGGGATTAGCGCGAGCTTTTGTTTACGGCGATCCACCTGCTAAACGAGATAAATAGAACTTCCGCCGCATCGCTCAGTCGGCGTGTTGAGAACAAAGCCGCGCCGCCGAGGGCCCGCCGATGTAAAAACTTTCCGTAAGAAGCCTTACTATGATCTCATATAGGCTTATGCAGCTTCTAATCAATGAAACAATTTCATGGTGTTTAAACCTTTTCACACCCAAATTTTAGTATAGGATTTCCAGTCCGTATTAACAATTTTTCATTCAATTTTGTCCAGAACGTTCATGATCTTGCACCTCTCATGGTCGAGTTTTGTTTTTGGTCATTCGTTTTCAAACTTTGTCCAATTAGTTTCACCATTTTGCATCCAATTTCGTCATCCCCAGCTGCGAATGTACGATTGCACGAATTAATTTTGTCATTTTGCAATCAATTCCATCAAAGCATCATTCAAATTCATCACTTCTACATTTTCTATATGGATAATCTTTATTTGACTTCTTGTCTTGAAAGTGACAAAATATTCATAAAAAAACCCTGTCAGTACGCATGCAAATTAAAGGCTTGTAAAAATGACTTTTTCATATATCTTATTCAATAGATGAGAAGGCATACACGGATTATGAACAAACTGTGTCTGTTTTGACCATTCAATTGTTTTAGATCAATGTCTTGTCTATGCGACAAATTTGAATGAAACTCTTTTGAAATTTATTGCACAAAGACAAAGTCGATTGCTACATTCTGCAGTCCATCGTCAGGTGAAATAGAATTTGAATGAAATCTAAATTGAGTGATAAAAGTGTTAAAATGGATGGGAAAACCTATTGGACTAAGAAATTTGAAAAGCGTTTCTTTTTCTCTTGAACATTGAAATACATGTAGGCAAATGAATTTTGAAAAAAGAAAAGAAAAGAAAGATGTCACAAAATGCTATTTTTTGACAGATAAACAAAGAAAAAACAAATGTCTCATGAAATCTTGGGGGTGGTACATGTTTATAAACTTGGTGGCAGACACTATAAAGGTAACCTATTAACATGCAATTCAATAAGATATCTTTTCATCTGTGTTGATTTAAGTGAAGAACCAGTTCACACTCATAACACCCTTTCATATAAGCACAAAATTACGACGATAACAGATGAAAACTAGAAATATCACTGAAGATGATGATTAATACCCCCGCCCCGTGAGAACAGCCTTTCTTGACTTTTGGTCGAAAACTGAGGAAGTAGTTCGATCCGCAAGATTTTTCCCTGATTTACTGCCATAGATATGCCGTTTCCATGGCAACGCAGCTTCCGACACATAAAAAAAATATGTTGTACACATCTTCCCAGTAAGACCAATGTGTGTACCAAATTTCATGACTTTCGGTCAAAAACTGAGGAAGTAGTTCGATCCGCAAGGCGTTTCCTTGATTTTCTGCCATAAATATGCCGTTACCATGGCAACGCAGATTCCGACTCATCAAAAAATATGTCTTGCACATCTTCCCACCAAGACCAATGTGTGTACCAAATTTCATGACTTTCGGTCAAAAACTGAGGAAGTAGTTTGATCCGCAATGTGTTTCCTTGATTTTTCTGCCATAAATATGCTGTTACCATGGCAACGCAGATTCAGACTCATCCGAAAAATATGTCTTGCACATCTTCCCATCAAGACCAATGTGTGTACCAAATTTCATGACTTTCGGTCAAAAACTGAGGAAGTAGTTCGATCCGCAAGGTGTTTCCTTGATTTTCTGCCATAAATATGCCGTTACCATGGCAACGCAGATTCCGACTGATCCGAAAAATATGTCTTGCACATCTTCCCACCAAGACCAATGTGTGTACCAAATTTAATGACTTTCGGTCAAAAACTGAGGAAGTAGTTCGATCCGCAAGCTGTTTTCCTTGATTTTCTGCCATAAATATGCCGTTACCATGGCAACGCAGATTCCGACTCATCCGAAAAATATGTCTTGCACATCTTCCCACCAAGACCAATGTGTGTACGAAATTTCATGACTTTCGGTCAAAAACTGAGGAAGTAGTTCGATCCGCAAGCTGTTTTCCTTGATTTTCTGCCATAAATATGCCGTTACCATGGCAACGCAGATTCCGACTGATCCGAAAAATATGTCTTGCACATCTTCCCACCAAGACCAATGTGTGTACCAAATTTCATGACTTTCGGTCAAAAACTGAGGAAGTAGTTCGATCCGCAAGATTTGCAACGGACCGACCGACCGCCTACCGCCCAACCATCGACTGATTCCAGTATACCCCCTTCAAACTTTGTTTGGCGGGGGTATAAATATTTAAATCTGTCAGTCGCATAAACTGTACTTACTTTGAGAAATATGATCAATAATTAAGAAAATTATTTTAAACTATGATATTTTTCAATCTTCTCACCGGCAGGATAAAGTTTCTCAGAGGAGGCAGTTTCGCAGTCATTTCATCTATCCACGTTTCTAACATTTCAACAGTGGCACCATTGAATTCTGTCATCTCTGAAATAAATAGATCAAAACAGAGGAGACAATTTTTAATGTACAAGAATATGAATAAAATGTCTACATATGAATATGCATGTATACATGTGCATGATGATATTGTAAGAGTACATAAATCTGGATTCCCCCCCCCCCCCCCCAACACACACACAAAGTATTCTGATGTATTATCCATTAATGTTTTCTGGGGGTTGGCCCTAATTGATAGGGGTGGGGGAGGTGATGAGTTGGAGGGGTAGAATCAAAAAGTTTAACAAGTATTGATGATTTTGAAAAAGGTTTTGAAATAGAAAGTTGAGTTTGACTAAAGATAGGTGTTTTTCTTAATCTTTTTATTTTGACAATCAGGGAATCTCATTTCATTCTTGAAATTAAAAAAAAAATATGTTTAAAAGAATTAATAATAACTAGAAATGTCCATTGCCGCGCAATGTGAAATGTATCCCCCGGCACTGGCAGCAATTCGAAGGAGGGACAAAGAACCTCCCCCTCCCCTTCCTCAAACAAAAGGATGGCGTAGAGAATATTGCTATACACAGCACTCACGCAGCTGATTCTTTGACGCTAAACTCTTGGGTGTGGCAATGTTGGAGCCAGCATCCTGAAGAACGCACTGAATCTGAAAAATCATCAGAGGTGAAAAATAGAAAAGTATATTATACAAATAATCTCTTTAAAAAAGAGCTCCTTAAAAGCTGGAGGGGATTGGGAGCAAAATTACAATGCCATCATGAACAATACTTGATAGCTTGAAGGATGAACAGGAGAGCTTTTCACAAAAGTTGTACTTGTTCATCCAATGACACATTACTATCATGTGATGGCGCCAGACCACAAAACAAGCATACAGAGTTGAACAGGTGTAACTAGTATGGGAATTGGATGCACATCACTAAATGATTTTACTAAATACTTTAAAACTAGATAGCTCTTGGGGGAAGGGGCAGTTTTAAATCAGGGAATGGTATAAAAACAGCATACTGCCTTGTATTGAGAGTAGATTTTCCTTTCTATATGGAGGAGGAGGGGGGGGGGGGATAGTTGAGGGTTAGGAAGGAGTGTGACAACTCCCCCTTCAAATTTTCTATCGCAAAAATTGAATTTGGATTATTGGAGCCTAGTCAGTAAATTGCACACATGCACACACAAGAATACCGACGGCTTATTTCTTGGCAAATTTTTTGTTAATCAGCACCCCCCCCCCCCTACATGTCAAAGATCTAGTGCATTGAAATGCTTCTGTGCATGAGATTACCTCCTCTAGCTGTAGGTCAGTTGATGTTAAATTGGACTCCTGAATAAGCTCTCTGGCAAACCTGTTGGAAATTAAAAAAAGGAGTTCTTGATTACAGTGAAAGACAGAAAACAGGATGATTAAGGAGATGAGGCAACCTAATTATGTTGTAAACAACAGCTCACAAATGATGATAAATTGAATTGTGCAGACATGGAAAGGGTGGTGTGAGCCAATGAGAAAGAGACAGAAATGACATAGAGAGAGAGATAGAGTGAGAGAGTGAGAGAGAGAGAATTCAAATCTCGAGTGAAGATGGCACCCTCTGCAATACAGCCTCTGATATCAGAATATATATTTAAACTGTTTGATTGCCTTTCCTTACCCAATGTGGGAAGAGAGTTCATCTGTTGTTCCAACAGCCTCAAAGACTTGATCATTTTTCGGTCTCCGGTCCCCAGCTATGGTAACAGATGTTCCTTAACAGAGTGAAAATAAAGGACAAATAATTCATTCAATTTTTTGTTTTGTAGCACCTTTTCTTTAATTTACATACGTTACAATAGTCATTATGCATGTCATAAACTACATTTATACTTGAAATCATTTCCTTTTGTTACAGTTGATTTTCAATGTACAAAATCATTTGAAATATTCCATGTTTTTCATGTTATCTTATAATTCACTTACCTTTGTCACCAGTTCTTGTATAAATCTTGGGAAGTTTTTTGTCAGGCCTTTTATCAGATGATGATTCTCTGTGAAGCAAAAAAATTGTGTTACAAAAAATTGTGTTGGAGAAGAAATGTCTCTTATTGGTGAATGATGAAGGAAACTTATCAGAGAAGCAACATTAAAAAGATTAACAAGGGAAAAGGAAAAACAAACAATGAAGATAAGAAGAAGACAAAGGATAGAGGATGATGAAGAAGAAAAAGAAGACAGAGAAGAAGATGAAAAGAGAAAAGTTGAGGGGATTCGGAACAAGAATGGTAAAAGCAAGAGAAAATCTAGAATATAGAATAACATTATTACTATAGATCTAATTACTATATTATTATTTTACTTCTTCTTCAAATTAAAAAAAAACACAACAAAACAATTCATTAATAAAACACAGAAAAGTAACAGACAATATCATGAATATCATGAATATGAGATGAGAACAAGATAAAAAAAAAGTGGAGAAGAAGAAATAGTAGAAGAAAAAGTAACTGTACAAGCTCCTTGGCTTATCAATATGGTAATATACGGAGCTGCACATGGAATCTATATACTGTGTGTGAGGGAGGGGGAGAGGGAGGGAGAGGGGGGAGAGGGAGGGAGCGAGGGAGGGGAGGGAGCGAGAGAGGGGAGAGGGAGGGAGCGAGGGAGGGGATAGGGAGGGAGGGAGAGGGAGGGAGGGAGGGGAGAGGGAGGGGAGAGGGAGGGGAGAGGGAGGGAGGGAGAGGGAGGGAGGGGAGAGGGAGGGAGGGGAGAGGGAGGGAGGGGAGAGGGAGGAAGGGGAGAGGGAGGGAGGGGAGAGGGAGGGAGAGGGAGGGAGGGAGGGAGAGGGAGGGGAGAGGGAGAGGGGAGAGGGAGGGAGCGAGGGGGGGAGGGGAGGGAGCGAGGGAGGGAGGGGAGGGAGCGAGGGAGGGAGGGGAGGGAGCGAGGGAGGGAGGGGAGGGGAGGGAGGGGAGGGAGCGAGGGAGGGGAGGGAGGGGAGGGAGGGGAGGGAGCGAGGGAGGGGAGGGAGCGAGGGAGGGGAGGGAAGGGAGGGAGGGGAGGGAGCGAGGGAGGGGAGGGAGCGAGGGAGGGGAGCGAGGGGAGGGAGCGAGGGAGGGGAGGGGAGGAGCGAGGAGGGGAGGAGGGAGGGAGGGGAGGGAGCGAGGGAGGGGAGGGAGCGAGGGAGGGGAGGGGAGGGAGCGAGGGAGGGGAGGGAGGGGAGGGAGCGAGGGAGGGGAGGGAGGGGAGGGAGCAAGGGAGGGGAGGGAGCGAGGGAGGGGAGGGAGCGAGGGAGGGGAGGGAGGGGAGGGAGCGAGGGAGGGGAGGGGAGGGAGGGAGGGGAGGGAGGGGAGGGAGCGAGGGAGGGGAGGGAGCGAGGGAGGGGAGGGAGGGGAGGGAGCGAGGGAGGGGAGGGAGGGGAGGGAGCGAGGGAGGGGAGGGAGGGGAGGGAGCGAGGGAGGGGAGGGAGGGGAGGGAGCGAGGGAGGGGAGGGAGGAAGCAAGGGAGGGGAGGGAGGGAGCGAGGGAGGGGAGGGGAGAGGGAGGGAGCGAGGGAGGGGAGGGAGGGAGGGAGGGAGCGAGGGAGGGGAGGGAGGGAGCGAGGGAGGGGAGGGAGGGAGGGAGCGAGGGAGAGGGAGGGAGCGAGGGAGGGGAGGGAGGGGAGGGAGCGAGGGAGGGGAGGGAGCGAGGGAGGGGAGGGAGGGGAGGGAGCGAGGGAGGGAGGGAGGGGAGGGAGCGAGGGAGGGGAGGGAGGGGAGGGAGCGAGGGAGGGGAGGGAGGGAGGGGAGGGAGCGAGGGAGGGGAGGGAGGGGAGGGAGGGGAGGGAGGGGAGGAGCGAGGGAGGGGAGGGAGCGAGGGAGGGGAGGGAGCGAGGGAGGGAGCGAGGGAGGGGAGGGAGCGAGGGAGGGGAGGGAGCGAGGGAGGGGAGGGAGCGAGGGAGGGGAGGGAGGGGAGGGAGCGAGGGGGAGGGAGGGGAGGGAGGGGAGGGAGCGAGGGAGGGGAGGGAGCGAGGGAGGAGCGAGGGAGGGGAGGGAGGGGAGGGAGCGAGGGAGGGGAGGGAGGGAGCGAGGGAGGGAGGGGAGGGAGCGAGGGAGGGGAGGGAGCGAGGGAGGGAGCGAGGGAGGGGAGGGAGCGAGGGAGGGGAGGGAGCGAGGGAGGGGAGGGAGCGAGGGAGGGGAGGGAGCGAGGGAGGGGAGAGGGAGATTATAAAGCAGAAAACAAAAATACTCACCTTTTGTCACTTGACTCGGAGCTAAATAGTTGTCGTCGCGGGTCATAAAACAGAACCCGCGAAGTTTGACCCTGCTTTGGACATCTACCATGCCGACAGCTCAGGCGGAGACAACTCCCGTTATCCCGATGAAATAAGCTGCTAACAAAATATAATCCGTTTCTCCTTGGAAAATGGCTAATATTTCGATATTGTAAACTCATTGATGAGACATTAAGTAAATTTAAAGTTCTGAATAAGTTAGCCATGCTGCTGGTCACTGAATCTATTTTAAATTAAAAAAACAAAAATGAAAAATTCTCACAGACAAATTTGTTTACACCTGGGACTGCAGCGCAGAATATAACCGACCAAATTGGCTGCACTTACCACATGCCAATAAGATTCACATTACAAACATATCAGGTAGAAATTTGATAATTATTTGTATTCAATTTCAATATATTAATAATTTCCAAATGTATTTGTGTTTTTAAACATAATTTTAGGCTAATATTTAAAATTTATAATTTGTTTACTTCAACTCCAACTTCTTCTCATGTTCATATTGCAAATTGGACACTTGTAATATTATGGTGTGACAAATATCAGCTACGTACGGTACGATACGGTACCGGTACATGGATAACGCTATCGGGATGTGACACAAAATAATACAGATATTTTAGGCCTACTGTACTCTTAACTGAGCTAGCCTTACTTAGCCCAACGAATTCTGTTCTGTGCCCAACTTTCTGTGCCTTAGCCTAGGAGATTTCAGGAAGTTTACACACCACCACATGCTCCGTAAGTTACTCCAATCTCCTTAATATTTCTGTACATTGGTGAAAAAGGCAAGTTTGAAAAATTTTGGGAGAAGTCTACCTGAAAATTGAAAACATTGTCAAACAAGATCAAGAAAAGGCAGTCATGTCAATGTCAATGTCATTTTGGGAGTGTCGCCTGTCAACTGGTCAATGGCTGCCTGTCGTCAGATCGGTGTATCACTATCATCAGTATCACTCAGTGTCACTAGACTAGAGTCTAACGTTAGACACTAGTGCAAGTGTGACTTTATTGTCTAGCTAGCAGATTGCCAGAGATATTATCAGACACCCACGATTACACTCACAGGGCTGGGGGTCATTTTTACTGCGGCAGCCCGAACACCTGAACACGTAGTGTTCGGGCTGCGATCAGTAGTCCTTTTTGATTGCTTGGATGTCTGTTAATTACAATACAACTAAGTACAACTACAAGGTCGTTTGTCAAAATGATAGCCATGAAACATGACATTAGGGTGCGCGCGCCGGTATTCGGTCACTTAAAAAGAAATCGCCGCTAATATGAATACCTATCTCTTTAAATTGACAATCTACCATCAAAAGAACCGCAAAATTGTCCTTTAAATAATTATCAAAATAATTTAAAACATGGAAACTTACCCCAAAAAATATCGCCGACAGAAGAAGGAGAAGTTTTCCGCCCAGTATTCGGTCGGCGCCGTCCACAATTCGGTCACGCGATAGTGCGCTGCATCTCGGGAGAGTTATATAACCATTTTTGTCACATTTCTGCGTTTTTAGGCATTTTCTGTGGCTTCTATATATTCATACTTAAATGTATGAGAATTTTTATCCATTAAAATCCACAAATCGAAGCTCTAGGGTCAGAAATAATGCACAAAATGTATTTCTAAAAAGAGCAAAGCGCGTCAGCAAAGCGCAAAGCGCGTCGGCGAAGCGCAAAGCGACAAGTTGCACACAAAGCGCGTTGGCGCAAGGCACTCAATGTTGCCTGACCGAATACTGGAAGAGCGCCATCTCACTGGCAGGGGTGAGGTATATATTCTCTTGCTCATCGCTGAGTTCGCCATTTGCAAATTCGCTGCGATAGATGGAAGACCCGGAAGCTCCTCTTCACACACATACTAAATTCATTGCACCTGCACACATAGTTATTTCACCATAGGCGTCTACATATGGCTATGCGTGTTAACTCATGCGCTAACGGAACCCGGAAGTGCGGAAACTTGGGTAACACTGACCAGTTTCGAGGGTATTTGGAGATCTTTTCCAGGGCGTCCGACCTGAATTGCTTTCAACATTAGAGGTACCTTGTTCATGTGTCTGTTATGTATAGGTTTCGAGCCTCAAAAATTATTCATGAGTTCTTCACAGCTGTTCAAAGAGCTGCGTGACCGAATTCTGGAATATGACCGAATACCGGGCCGCGCACCCTAGTTGATTTTACTTTTTAGGCTACTTACGAAACTTTCCGATTGACTGTCGTCTTTATTTTCAATGAGGATGATATTCGGTGACTTAAAAAGAAATCGCCGCTGATATGAATACCTATCTCTTTAAATTGACAATCTACCATCAAAAGAATCGCAAAATTGTCCTTTAATTTTTAAATAATTATCAAAATAATTTAAAACATGGAAACTTACCCCAAAAAATATCGCCGACAGAAGAAGGAGAAGTTTTCCGCCCAGTATTCGGTCACGCAATAGTGCGCTGCATCTCGGGAGAGTTATATAACCATTTTTGTCACATTTCTGCGTTTTTAGGCATTTTCTGTGGCTTCTATATATTCATACTTAAATGTATGAGATTTTTTATCCATTAAAATCCACAAATCGAAGATCTAGGGTCAGAAATAATGAACAAAATGTATTTCTAAAAAGAGCAAAGCGCGTCAGCAAAGCGCAAAGCGCGTCGGCGAAGCGCAAAGCGACAAGTTGCACACAAAGCACGTTGGCGCAAGGCACTCAATGTTGCCTGACCGAATACTGGAAGAGCGTCATCTCACTGGCAGGGTATATTCTCTTGCTCATCGCTGAGATCGCCATTTGCAAATTCGCTGCGATAGAGGGAAGACCTGGAAGCTCCTCTTCACACACATACTAAATTCATTGCACCTGCACACATAGTTATTTCACCATAGGCGTCTACATATGGCTATGCGTGTTAACTCACGCGCTAACGGAACCCGGAAGTGCGGAAACTTGGGTAACACTGACCAGTTTCGAGGGTATTTGGAGATCTTTTCCAGGGCGTCCGACCTGAATTGCTTTCAACATTAGAGGTACCTTGTTCATGTGTCTGTTATGTACAGGTTTCGAGCCTCAAAAATTATTCATGAGTTCTTCACAGCTGTTCAAAGAGCTGCGTGACCGAATTCTGGAATATGACCGAATACCGGCGCGCGCATCTTTATCTCCAAGAGCCTGTAGTATGTACTAAAAGCTTCTGTAGGTCGGTGTTTTGCTTGCAATGCGCATGCGTCAGCAGCTCCAATATAATACAGACAAGAAGGGAGGATTATGAATATTCATTAGACGAGTGGGCTCGAGAGATCGGCGGATCACAGTGGATATATGAATATTCATTATTCCTGTGACGAAAACTATGGCGTCATTGTAATAAATATTCATAGGCGCATGCGCAAGTGCCATTCTCGTTTCTGCTTCAACAACATGGCGAATGGGACTGATTTCGAAAATTGAGAGTAAAAAGTGACATTCATCGATTCTACACATTTTTTAGGAAAAGCTGATTTGCGGAAGGTCTGTTTAGGTAAGTGGCATCGTATATATGATACTTTAATTAAAAAAATAACTTATATGGCCATATTTTCAATGGTCATTTGAACATTGGTAAATTGTGAGACCCACCGAATCGTACTGGTTTCACTCCCGGGGCTAGGGGTCGTTTCAAATTCAACAAATTCATGAAATCAAGATAATCTCACATTCACAAACCAATGCAATGCAATTTTGCAAACCTAACTTAACTAGGCCCTAGTTAAACTTAAAATAAACAGTTAAACTTAAAGCACAAAGTTAAAACTTTAATTTAAGTTAAACTTAAAAAAACTCAAAAAAAAAAAGAATAAAAAAATTAAAATACATGTAAAAAGTTAGCCTAGCAATTAACTCCAGGGAGCTCGAACGCGCAGCGTTGGAGCTCCAGGTACAACTATCCAAAGTCCACCTAGCCCATTTTATGGCTAATCGCATCGCTTAATTTCGGCAGGTAAGATAGAAATTTGTACGTACAAGAGAATTACTGTAACTATGTAGCAGGCTCTTTGATTTTACGATTTAACGATTGTTTCGATGAAAAAAATGGAATTTCCTCGCCGAGCTGATCTTTTCCCCGTACTGTACCGTCGATTCAAATGACTCGATCGCACTGTGTGTAATGTACCGTATATACGTCGCTGACTCGATCACACAGTGCGATCGAGTCATTTGAACAGTACGGGGAAAAGATCGGCTCTGCGAGGAAATTCCATTTTTTTCATCGAAACAATCGTTAAATCGTAAAATGAAGGAGCCTGCTACATAGTTACAGTAATTTTCTTGAAGTGTAAGTACACATTTCTATCTTACCTGCCGAAATTAAGCGATGCAATTAGCCATAAAATGGGCGAGGTCGACTTTGGATAGTTGTACCTGGAGCTCCAACGCTGCGCGTTGGAGCTCCCTGGAGTTACCTAGCAATATGCCTAGGGACTAGCTGACTAGGCATGCTAGGGCGGCATCGCGAATGATCTTTTCTCCCATGACCATGTATTCAAGTTCAACTTGAAATTTTGAATACTGTGCGTACGCAATGTTGATTGGCACTCCGATTTTCGAGAGACCAGCACTGAGAAAAGATCGTTTGTGACATTCTGTCGCATTTTTTTGCCAAAGAAATATTGAAAATGTACAGACATGACAGATCATCACTCCTATTAAAGATAGGCACAATCATCCAACACAAGAGGGCGCATTCGCCGTGTTCATTTCTGCTGTACAAAAGTTGCGACACGCTAGATCGGTCACCTGTCCATTCGCTATCATGCACACCCCCTTCAAAGTTCCCATTCTAGGGGTAGTAGTAGTATATAAATCAATGGTTAAAAGAAATATGACGTCATTTTCCTTGCGACTTCAGCTTTACAATGCAAGTATTTTTCGCCGACGACAACATCATAATCCATATGAAAATTGCGTCTGAATATGTCTATAAGTACCACTTTTGCTTCAATTTGTCCGATTTCGTGAATTCAATTGAAGTATCAGGCACATTACATCAAAAGTACATATTCTTCTATAAAATTTAAATTGTAAGGATTGATTTGATACCAAATTCGTGACGGTTCTTTCTGCCACTAACTGCCAAAACGGCTCGAAAAAACCCCATGTCAGCCAGTTTCGCGGGGAATTTTCCAACATTGCACGCATATACAGCGGAGTTCCCGCGGGCAGATTTGGAGCGCCTGCGAGGGCATTTTTCTACATTGCAATGTGTAGTTCTGTATATTGACGAATTTGAACCGAATGCAACATGCGCATGCGCACTGATCAGCTGATCTCTCGGACATCAAAAATGCCGAATAATTTGCCCTGACTGCCCATTGGCGAGGTTGTCGCATATAAAAAATCATAACTATAGTTATATAAAATTTACGTCTAGATCAATACATTTTCCTGTTCTGTGACAAAATCTTTTCAATTTAAGGTAAGTTTCACTAGATTTTCATGAGCATTAAAAAATATGTGAGCGTGCCTACCTAATCCTATTTATTGCAAGTCTTTTGATTTTCATTGTAAGTATAAGTAGAGTTGGCGTGGTTGGTGATTTTATGTGATGTGGTATTTGTGATATAAACTGATATTTTCATCGAACTTTGGCCAAAGCAAAAGCAATACACATTACTAACTATACACATCTACTGTGGGCAGACATGGCAGACGACGCAATAAATCATCGTTTGTTGGTAAGTTGTAAGTTAGTTAACTAAATTTAAGTTAGGGAGCGCAATAGAGTAATACATGTAGTTTAAGCTTGATTTGGTACTATAATTACTTCAAGAAAGGATGTAATTTAATCAAAAAGCATGTAGTCGCTGTTCGCAACGCTTTTGAATGGCCACGTTGTACAGCGCTGTCGCAAATCGACAGCGCTGTGTATAGTTATGCACATACATGTAAGTGCAGGCCCATAGCCAGAGGGGGGTCGGAGGGGTCGGATGACCCCCCCCTTCTTGGGCTGAGGTCCGCTTTTTCAAGAAAAAAACACACACACACACACCTTTAATCTTTGTTACCAGAAGTACCCACACACTGTCAGTTGTACAGTATCAAAGCTGGTGTAGTGAGTTGCAGTGTTGCCAACATTTTGGAAAAAGTAATAAGTAGATTTTAAAAAGAGGTGGCCATAGCTCCGGAGCGGCGGAGCGGCAGCGCGGGGAGAGTACGAGGGGGGGGGGGGGTGATCCCCTGTCGTCACAAGGTTCCAGGAAAATTTTGAAATTTTGATGCTATTTGGTGCATTTTAATAGGGCCATTTTTGAAGAAAAAATTGCCAACACAATAACACCTAGAAATAAAAAAATATGTATTCTACGCATAAATTGTATAAGTTGTATCTAATCCGTCCAAAAGTCCAGGCTTCCTGACACCGTTAACCTGTTGGTCTAACGGTGACGGCTCGATGCACTAGACTACCGTACTGCTGAAGCAGAACGCAGTTGAGCATCACACCAAGTCTAGCTGTTACAAGTGAATGTACATGTAACACACACTCTAATAAATATTTTGTTTCTGCCACTTCAAAAATGTGTGTTCAAAATCATTATTCACAACCCCTAAATTTCCCCTCGGGAGTCCTTAAATTGCAGCAGAAATCATCTAGATTTTAAACTTTTCCGGGGAGAGCATGCCCCCGGACCCCCCTAGCAGGTCCGTATTGATTAATTATGACAAAAAGGTCCACTTTTGCCAAAAACGACCCACCCCTTTAGAAACCCTGGCTATGGGCCTGAAGTGTGTACCTCCTCAGCGACGAGCCGAATATTTGTAGAAAAATGTGTGTTCAAAATCATTATTCACAACCCCTAAATTTCCCCTCGGGAGTCCTTAAATTGCAGCAGAAAGCATCTAGATTTGAAAATTTTCCGGAGGAGCATGCCTGAAGTGTGTAGCTCCTCAGCGACGAGCCGAATATTTGTAGTGCTACAGTTGAGCATCACACCAAGTCTAGCTGTTACAAGTGAATGTACATGTAACACACACTCTAATAAATATTTTGTTTCTGCCACTTCAAAAGGCATAAGGAAACACATAGGCCTAGCGATAGACCCCAACAGGAGTGGCTGGGGCAGACTTCGGTCTATGCAGGAGAGGGATTCCATGAAGCCAGACGTAGCGGAGCATATCCCCGAACATGCTGAACGAAATAGAATTTTTTTTTTTTTGGTATAGGACTTCACAAACCATTTCACCATGTCCATGTTCACAAACACGTGATAAACGACAACATAATGAATAATGATTCATTTGATTGATAATATATCGATACTCTAGTCCAGTGTAGTCTTGATACTCATTAACTAAAAATCAATAATCATAGTCATAATACATGTAGATATAATCTTGCACTATCAGATTATGCAACTGACCATGGCAACACACACACACTTAACCGTCTGCAAGAATGTTCAAACCTGAAGGAGGCAGAGGTATCCTGAACTCTGTGAAGAAGAAGACTAGACTCTTACTCTGAGACATAGTCATACTGGCCCGTATTCTGAACTCCGGTTTAACTTAAACTCCAGTCTAAGTTAAACCAGAGCTTTAATCAAAACGGACTAAAACCGTAAGTCCAGTCTAAATTTCTGTACAAAGTTAAGCCATACTAGACTGGAGTTTAAGTTAAACCGGATTTCAGAATGTAATTTTCCAAAACTATGGTTCAAAGGGCAGTTTTAGACTGAGTTTAAACCACACTTAGACCGCGGTTTAAGTTAAACCGGAGTTCAGAATACGGGCCACTGTAGTTGTTATTTTATTATTAACCTCATACATTGGATGAGTGTTGTTATCTACAAATTTGTACAATAATTAAATAGGCCTATCTCATTGGCCTGGAGACTAGGTGGGGACCTGGTGGCGACTCGAGTCTCTGCTGGTTGCGTGTTGGTTGCATGTTCAATTTTTTTGTTGACTTTTTCCAGTCTCCAGCAGGTCTCGGAGACATCCCCGCCATGCTGCTGCATCGTTGCAACGTCGCCACAATGTCTCCAGCAGGTCTCGGGACGTCGCGGAGACTTTGCAGAGATATCTTCCAGTTGCGGACAAAAGTAGTTGCTGCGACATCTCCGAGACCTGCTGGAGACTGGAAAAAATCTTTAAAAAAATCGAACATGGTTGAATTTCCTGCAACCAGTGGAGACTCGAGTCGCCAACAAGTCGTCACCACCTAGTCTCCAAGCCAATGAGATAGGCCCTTGACATTGCATATTTGTGAGTGGTCTTTATCACAATTCATCAGATTTATTGTGAATTACGCAAACAGAGTTTGAGCAACTGAGGTTCAGTTTTTCCCAAACTTTTCCAAAATGAATAAAATAGTAGCACAAAATTTATCATAAACCCTACGTCATGTAGGGTCTATCTTTAATCAGTGCTATAAATTTCTACACGATACAAATATTCCATTTACGTACATCAAAAAATGTGTTACTTACATGTATGGCGTCTTAAAATTGTTAATATTGAGAAAACTTGAGGTTCCTTTTGCGATGTGCAAATCTCGATTTGTAAGTAACAGGATACCGTAATTGACAAATTGTTGAAAGAAGACCCCAATTTTGCGCATGTTTAATAAATAATGAATTCATATATTATGCCATTTTCAACGTTTATTCATGAAAGACTTATTTGATATTACTTTTATCAATGCTTGGCTTAAAAAAAGAAAAACTATAAGGAAAATACATACATGATAAATTATTGTCGTTCACATGGGCAATGAAAACTGTTTCATCTTCAATGCTGTTTCTATGGTAGACGGATGTGGAACCAAATGATATTTATCTCATTTACTTGTTAGAGGGTCAAAAAACCATAAGAAAATAATAAACTGTTTTTGTATAGGGCATATCACGTTAAAATATAACGTCCCTACATGTATGTGCTTCCAAAGAGTTGGGATATTATTACCCTGGCCTTGGCTCCAGCGGCCATAATCAGCGCATTTTAGTGCATTTCAAGGATTACGTCCTGCTAGGTGGAGGCAAAACGTGGGCAAACATGGATTAATGTCTTGCTAAAAGACGCTAGTGCCGGGCTGAGATTCAAGCCCCGCAACCCTTGGATTATTAAAGAGTCAAGTGAATGAACCACTGTACCATTGATAAATTGGTGTTACTATTCAAGAGCATTAGGTAAATTTTCTATACATTTACAGTTCTCATGTTTTTGCTGCCGGTATACTAATTAAAAACTGACTTGATGTCGCTGATCTTGTCGTTGTCACGGTTTGATGAAACCACCCCCTGGTCTCACAGGTCTACTTTGTTGGCATGCTATTATTTCATCTTTTACAAATTTCTCCCAAATCACATTTATCTTGTAGATCATACCCCATAGCAGAGATAGCCATCCTGAAAACGGCAAAATAACATTACTTTGTAAGAAAACACTCCAACTGACCAAAAATGTGTGCTGAACATGCTGATTGTGGCCCCTTTTCACATTGACTTTTCTGCCCAGCCTGATCAGCTAGTCCAGCTCAACATGATCAAGGCTGAATGGAGTATTTGGGCATGTTAATCATTCAGATTTTACTCAATTTCGAACATTGTATGCCACACTCGATTTAATGATCTTTTTATGCAAAAAATAGTCCCATATGCACAAATTTGACTTTGAGGTCAGGCGTGTCAGGCCCAGGGTAAACAAAAAAGGGCTAGGAAAGGCAGACATACATGTACATTGCAGCAGAGATGCCAACTGTTCTGTTTTTGCCATATTTTTTTAACAAACATACAGCACTACAATTTTCCTTGATAAAATCAGTTTTTTCTGGCAGGGAAGACTTGATGCGAATTTCTGTTGTGGAAATACATGCATTGCGGAGAGTTTGTGTTTACAAGCTTATCCTAAGAGGAACGGGGGGAAGGGCTGTGAATTAAAAGATCCTTGGGCCCTCACTGATTGGGGGGGGGGGGGGGGGGCTATATGCACGTGAAAATTTTCATGCCACATGCATTGCATGTTTTAGTTTAGTTTCATTTTATTTTAAAAAAATTCTTGTCAAAAAGTCCTCATTTTGTTTGCTTCATGTTTTTTTGTTTTTTTCTTGTTTTTGTTCTTGATTTTTTATATATATATATATATATATATTGTATATATTACAATTTTGTTTGACAAGGTTAGCATCTTTGGTTTAACACTTCCCCCGTTGAAGTTGATGCCTAAGGCATTTTTCTTTCTGAAAGAAACTCATTACACTTTTTTTGTGTGTGAAAATTCTCCTTCCTGGTACTTTTTTCTTTGTTGATTAGGTTAGCATCTCTTGGAAGGGTTATTTCAAGAGCATCTTACAAAATTGGGTAGAGTCCGGTAGCTTTATAAACTAAATTGCTACAGGTTAATTGAAGTTTACTTCTTCAGAATCTGTTCCTATTAATTTCCCAACATGTTAACTAGAAGTCAAATTCAAAACAACTATCATTTTGATATTTAATTTATAGGAAAAAAGAAAGAGAAAATCTAATCTTCATGAAATTTGTCATTAGCCTTAGTCATATCTTTCTACGTAAGCCTATCACATTTCAAATCCCTCTGCCTGTATATTGCTGTTGGAAAAGTTACAGATATACTGTAGGTGTCCTGTTTTGTTGAAATTGTCAATTTTTCAGGAAAAAACAGTGGAAACAAAAAAATCTCCAGTTGATAGAAATGAAATGAAAAGAAAACAACTTTCATATTGACCTCGGGTCTCAAATCTGAAATAAAAGTATGTATAGAAATTCACTATCGCTAGTATCTCTACACTTTGCTGCCCTCAACCAGATACACTGAAGAAGTTCAATAAATTGTCCACTTCTTTTTGTGTGTTTCTGTATTATATTCTGCCGGGGGATACAATAACAATTGGGATAAACTCTAGAATACCTGTAAGCCTTTTTTTTCAAATCAGTACACTGTGTGCAAAGTGTTTGTTGTATAATTAATTCACAAATTTTTTGTGTTATGTTTTATATAAATTTTAAACATTTTGTGTGAATACAAGAACTTTTATGCTACAAGCTGGTATCAGAAAAGAGCACTGGATTTGCTAAAGCTCTTCCCTTTAAATTGCCTTTCTATTTATTAAGCTAGTGTATCTTCTCCTGTCCATGCTGTTCTATTACCCACTGCAAACACTCATCGATTGGACAGAAGCTTCATTCACACGACTTCAAGGGTTTGGAACAGTCTCCCAAATTATGTTGTTGGAACGTCTTCCTGTACAGGACTAAATTCTTTTAAAAGGCGTGTGCATAGATTTCTTTTGGCAAATCGCATTTCGTGACTTTAATGTTTTACCTATTGCCCAATATTTCTCCTTAAATTGCTTTTTATATATTTTTTAAATGAGTTGCAGTGAACCATTGATTAGCCTTCTGAATCCTTGGTGTTTTGGCTGGCTATTGTTCACACTTTGCATGTTATATACAACAACAAAAAAGTCTACATGTACCTGTATGTGCTCTGTAATGTACAGTATAACTGAAAGTACAAATCTGTAAGTATACAAGATGAAATTTACATTCTCATATTTATTTTCATGAAAATGTGTAAAAAATTGCCAGTAATGATCTTTTCATTTTTCTTTTTCCTTTGTTTTAACTTCATGGTGGTCATTTTGGATTCAAAGCATGATCCCTTCATGGCATACAATTTATTTTTGCTTTTTTACCAGAGCTTTTTTGTTATGTGTGTGTGCGGTTTACTGGTTTTCTAGTGGTCTTTTAGGGCTTTACATACATGTACATGTACATGTAGCTATAAAATCACTTATGGCAACCACTTCTATATAATTGTTTGCTGCAGTAAGCCAGCCGGGGTTCATTGGTCAAGTTATTTTTGAACTTAATACATTCATTTATTACTGTGAAAGTGATAGCTGACTGCTATATTTTATATTTCCTTTCCGTTTCATTCTTTTTTGGTTTTTTTGCAGAGCTTCCTGATGTGACATATGATGGCACTAATTTTAGAGGATACTTGATGATCGGACACTTCCTGTCAGCGACGGGAGACCTTCCTTGCTGGGGAGACAGGAATCTTGTCCCTGATATGCAAAATCGCTTGTTTCCTAATATCTGCAGACGATAACGGCCATTTCCTCTTGAGTGGGCTCATTGCCAGTTTGATATAAGTACAGGCTGCTAGCGTGCTACAGTTTAAGGCAGACAACAGGTTGTGTGTGGTGTGATGTGGTTATTGCGAACAACAGAGAACAAGTGCAAAGGAACACTACGCTGGGGGGATTCCGAAAGGTCAGTGAGATTAAGTTATTCATCCTGTCGGTTGAGCTTGGGTTTGATGAAGGGATATGCACATTGCGGATAATGCTGGACTAGAATAAGGATTAGAGAAATGCTATAGACATGCCATTTGCACAGAAATTAGAGTGCTTTTAACTTGAGAGGATTTGTACGAAACTGCCATGAGAGATCTCAAGATGAAATTCAATGAGAAGAATGTGTCCTACTTTGCATCATGCAATTCACCGGTGGATAAGACTGGATATTTACTTAAGAAAGCAGAAAATCACCGCAACTTTCAAAAGCGCTGGTTTGTGTTGAAGGGCAACCTGCTGTTTTACTATGACAAGGAAGGAGACAAGGAACCTCAGGGGGTCATTATCCTGGAAGGATGCCGAGTGGAACTTGCAGATCTAGAGGACTGCCTTTACTGCTTTCAGATTTCCTTCTCGGTGAAAGACTCGCGGACCTACGTCATGGCAGCCACCAACCAGGAGGAGATGGAGTCGTGGATGAAGGCATTGTCATGCTCCAGCTATGACTACATCAAAGCCATGGTCGATGAACTCCAGAAGCAACTGGATGATCTGTCGCACGGAAATAGTGAGAACTCTCCAGCGATGGTCATTAGGACGTCGGTCATCCAGAGTTGTGAGGTCCCTGATGCAGATGGTGCGACAGGCGGGTCTGCGCCCACTCCTATACCTTCAATACCTGAACACGTCATGGAACTACCTCCCAAGCAAAACATGGGCACCTACGAGCGCGGAAAGACAGAATCACTTGCGCACAGAGGGGCTCCCCGGCAGAGTCCCTACCAGAGAAATTCACTGCCATTCAACAATTACAGTAATCCTTCTTATGACATTTGGGACCCTCTTGTCACCTCAAGCAAAGGTCCTGGGGAGCAACCAAATGGGGCTGCCAAGACCTTACCCCAGTTTGTTGTTGAGCAAAATAGCAGTGATAGTGAGGAAGATAACGCTAAGCCATCAGATTCTGCGAACAACTCAAACAAGAATGACCAAACCGATGGTCAGCATGTGTCCAGATTAGCCTCAACAGGTCGCCGGGTCATGTCTGTATTCTATGAAAATCTCAACATGCCGCATATATCTGGGTCTAGCGATACCAGTCCCAGGCTCATAAGGAAGAGTGTATTTGGCAAAGGAGGCAACGCTGTACAGGGTGGGAAATCGGCACAGGCTGGACAATCTGTCTTCCATGTTCACAATGAAAATGTCAGAACTTTCTCGGACATGCATGAAGAGTTTGGAATGCTCATTGTCAGAAAGATGAATATGTTTCGTCAGAGGAAAACTTCAGGATCATCTTGAACTTGTGTTGCTTTTAATGTTATACCCGTACATGTAGTTAGCCTGGAAATTCAAAATTTCCAACTTTATACCTTTACTGTATTCTTACTCGTGGACAAAGTCCAAAAAGTTGTTTTGCAGATTGTGTGACACATACTCTGACAAAAATTGGCTCATTATAAATTTCCTTCATTAGTCACATTCTTAAGTTCTATATGGAACTATTATTACATGTACACCTTACCCAAGGCCTAAAACTAACATGAAACTCAATTGCAATCATAACACTGTATATTTTGGGCAGAGTACCATAATTCCCCGAGCAAGTGTTGCCAAAGCATGGGTCATATCACCCTTTTTTGCAAAGTTCTTGGCAAGTATAAATTGTTAACTTGTTAAATTAATGGTACATGTATGCGAAGTGAAAAAAACTCATATGATACAGTATATGGCATTAGTCTAAGATGAAAGAAAATAACAAGAGAGAGAGATCATATCATATGCTTTATTATATTTAGGAATATATTTTATTTAGTAATATTTTCAAATTGTACATTATATGCTATTGGAAGAGGTTGTCTAATAATATTACTGTTTGACACAAAACGAAAGCTGCCCATTTTCTCATGAATGAAGATGAAACAAAAATACTATGATAAAAGATTCAAAGAATTTATGTTTTACTTTCGCAATCAATTTTGAGTTGTGTAAGAACCAGGCCTTGATACGAACAAGTGTCTAGTGCTCACAGACCCCAGGATTTCACTCCAGAGTGCAGACCTTTGTAAATAGACATGGGCCCAGAGCATAAAAGCACACATCTGAGCAGTGTTTCTCTGAACCACCAGAGAAAGAAGTACATTTTCGGGCCCTGTTACAAGCAAATTCATGAATTGGAACTATTTTTTTAGTGTCAAATATTGAAGAACTTGAAACATGAAGAGGGAAGAGTACATGGATACGTGATCATTTCGGTTGCTTATAAATGCACTTACAATGTATATGCAGCAGATAATTGTTGCTCACCGTAGGAAACATGTGTTTCTAATCTATAAATTTGTTCTTATTATGATTGTTGCACAACCTGTAAAAGTACATGTACAGATTGATGATTATAATATACATGTAGCATAAAGAAAAGAGGAGTTAGGTTTATATTTATCAGAGCTTTTATATATTGATTCAGATCTGCTCTAGTTGAAAATTGAGGTGCTATTGAAATTTACTATCAAACATTATTTAAGGAAATAGATTGCTTGTACATTATGCTTTTGAAATGTTAATGTGCTAGCATGCATGTTATTTACCCAAGATGTTTCATTTAAAGGTTGTGTTATATGTGGTTTGAAGTTGATATTGGATTCCAAGTAAACAGATTGTTAGAAATGTACTTAGAGATGAATACATGTACTTAGAGATGAATACATGTACATGTACAAGTAGGATTGCACACTACAGTGTGTTGTATTTCCTTATCGATTTAGGTTTAGCCATTTATACTGTACATGGCCTTTATACAGACTTATATTTGTTCAAAATTTTGAGCTTGGACTACATGTATGTTTGTTGTGTTTGTTAGATGTTACTTTTAAACCCTTTCGAGACAATTGACCACATTTTGTGGTTTGGCTCAATACAGAGCTCAAAAAATATATACCAGATGTACATGTATGAGTACAGTGTAGAAAGAGTAAAATTTTCTGCACATACTCCATTTTTGTTGTGTGACCAATTGCATTTGATGCCAGGAATTTTAAAAAGGAGAATAAGCTTTGAAATCCTTAAATTGGCAACAGATTGGCAGGTTCAAAATAATTGTTTTTTAAAATAAAAATTTGCCTTTTTTCAACTTTTGACAAGGTTGCTACATGTAATTATATATATTGTTTTCAAAGACATTAAATTTTATTAGAAAGATGAAGATGTACATGTACATGTAGCACTAAAAGAAAAATATCATTGTTGCTAATTTGAAGAACAATTTAGCCCTTAAATAATTCTTGTCACGAAAGGGTTATTTGTACATGTACATGTATGTATGGAAACTCGACTGCTATCCTTTTGTTAAAATTGTCATGCTTTGTATTCCTTTGCTAGAGCTACATGTAGATATTTCTAGTAGATAGATGCTTGAAGACCAAATGCTCCAAAGTCTAGCCAGTTGGGTGCCTGGTCTGGGCAACTAAAGATAAAGCACGTTTTCCAAGACGAGTGATTTTGTGATTTTTAAAAAATTTCATTCATTACTGCAGTGGGGTAAGGCACAGTGAATGAAATAGGAGGCAGAATTTCCGCATTAGGCTTTTGTACATGCATACTGAGTTTCGATGTAGATGTATTTTTGTCAAGTTTCCTCACCCACAAAAAAAAAGAAAAAGAGAGAGATTGTTTCAGGGTGGACCACCAAAAATTAAACGATGAATATATCCCAAAACTGGAAATCTGTCAGATTATGTTATCCAATCACGGAGCAGATATGCTGCCTTTGCGAAACCTATGCAGGAGGTGTTTGATACTTAATGCAAATATGCAAAATTTTATCATTACATGTATTATAATCATTATCCCCTTACTATGAAAGAATTTGTACTCGGTATTTAGACATTGAAAGCAAGTTGCTATGTTTATCTGCATAGAGCAATACTCTCAAGTTACACAGGAAAAGCTCACTTCCCAGAATTACACAAACAGTTCGCTGCTGCCCCTTCGAAAAATGGTTTCCTTTCCTTTTCGCAGTTTCCACCCTTTTTTGGTTTGGTACATGTATAAATAACATACGTGTAGGTATAGCCAGCATTTTCATTAATAAGGGGGAGGTGCTGTAGGAGCCGCCCAAGATACATGCAATGCGCTAACATACATGCTAACATGTATGTTTGCATTTGCAGACTGAATGTTATGTGACAGACTAAAAGTGTACAATTAAGTATTCGTTTATAGATATATTAAATTCACAAACAACAACTAGTATCAACCTCACGTCCCTGGTTCATTCGCAAGAAGAAAAGGTGAAAAGGAAAACAATTCAAACAGTATTATGCATTTCGAATCTAACAATGAAAATGGTTTTTATTATACGATAACCTAGTCAACAATCAGCTAAATGACATTAATGAACAGTGATGAAAACAACAACCAAAGAAAACCAACACAGCACCGTCGTGCCGCACGGCGCACAGTGCACGCGACGATGTCTTCTGTGGAAAGTCTTCTGACAAGCTCGACCAAGAATACGCTATTGACATCAGTACGTTCCCTAAGCTTGACCACCACCTCAACGGGTTTGACAAACGTGATGTTATAGAAGGCAAATGCAGCCACGGCTCAATACAGAAAAGATGAAGAGATATAGAGATAACGAGTATGTCGTCTGTAATAATGAAACAAATTAGCTTTATGCGCTATTATAACATCAATATACAAACATATAACATGAAAATAAGCGCGCATATGATGCGCATTCACATTGAGCGCGAAATGGATACTGGCAGCCATGACAACCAAAAAGAGGACAATCCTGTCCTCTTACAGTTAGATGGGTAGACAAAACCTCTAGAAATTCATAACTTTTATTAGATTAAAAGAGAGGGGGGATTGGGGGAGGGGTTCTCCTTCCCTTTAGATAAGCATTTATGGGACATATAAGTAGGCTGGTATACGTCTTATGACTTTTATGACTTTACATGTGCTATATATTTGCCTGCCATTTCTTGAGTAACAATAAAAATCAAGTTTTGAAAAGGTTGTAAAAGATAGATGTACATGTACAGTGTATTGTTTAGTATTTATGTCCTTACACATGTACATGTGTGATGTCTTTAAAGGGAAAGTCCACCCTGGTATTTAGTTGATTTTTTTATAAAAGAAGAAAAGTGAGAGAACAGATAGTGAAAGTTTTAGCAAATTCCGATATGAAAAGAAAATGAATATTATTATTTGAAATTGTAATCAGTTAAACCCAGTTTGGCAACTCTGTGATGTACATGTATCATGCAAGCTTCTCTCCCAAATGCTCATACAAAAAAAATCTCATTAATTTTCATTTTCTAAGTTTTTGGTGAAGGAATAGATTTGTTTCATACAGGTTTTGTGTAAAAAGATATGAGCAATGATTATATCTAAGGTGCATGTATATGATTGAATATTTTATTTAGAGAAAATGGAAATAAATGAGTTCTGGGATACAGGGCAAATGGGAGAGAAGCTCGCAAGATATGTCACAGAGTTGCCAATTTGTGTTTGATTCATTATAACTTCAAATATTAATAACTTTCTTATTTCTTATCATATTTTGCTCAAACCTACCTTCACAGATCTTTCTTTAATATTTCTGCTTCTTTAAAAAAAAAAAAAAAAAAAAAACTTGCAATCAGGGTTGACTTCCCCTTTAAGTCTTGTCAGCTCATATCACTTGGATTTTTAAAATCCTTTCTTTTTTTTATCCAACACAATGGTAACTGTTACCTGATATTTTCCTGTAGTCACCATATTAGGACACCATATACATGTACAGCAAATAGTGCCCAACAAAATATACTGTACTGTGTACATGTATTTTGATTTTTTTTGTGCGATCTTTCAAGAGGAACTCACAAAACAGATTAGGATATTCATGATCAAATTCAAACAAAAATTGTCAAACGTGAGCTGAAAAGAAAAAAGGCTTTCAAAGAGCACAGCCTACTCCTTCCTCGCCTTCCTGTACGCAATGCATGTTATTCCTTGGCTGTATAAATACTTTTGAAAAGGATATATACATGTACAAGATTTGTTTACATTAATTTTGCAGTTCAGTGTACTTGAATATGAATGTGAATACATGTATTGTATACAGTGGCATATCTAGGGATTATGGCGCCTGGGGCAAATAAAGAAGTTGCACCCCCCCCCAAACCTACAGTATCCTCGTTATTGTACAGCGAGGGAGCAAAGCAACCGAGCGGCAAATTTTTTACCCTAAAAGGACAATAAGCCACTTCGGAGATGCAATCTGAGCATGAGCAGATAAAGGCCATCTGTACCAAATTCTAAAACCCACTGACACTAATATTCGATATGTGCTCATGAATGTCATGTAATCATTATTCAATTATGCACTAATGGTGCATTCCATGATATCCAGGTGGAAGTATTCTTTTTAAAGGGGGAAACAAAAGCTATTCATGAGGCACCTCTATCACTCCCAGAGTTATTTTTCTGAAGTGCACATAAAGGGACCCTCCATGTCTAAAATACATGTATCTGTGGATATTTGGGGTCATTTGTACCATGCGCTAACCCCGAACTGGCTTATTTCTTGCGCATTTTACCCAGGAAGTTCGAATTCTGTTTGTACATTGATATTTACGGTTTTCTATTTGCTCCATTCTAAAATTGGGAGCAAAATAATTAACGAAAACCCTTGAGAAATAGTCGAGGAATTCAGCAAATCGACGGGAAGTTGAGTGGGGGGGGGGGGGGGGGGGGGCGCATAATCCTTACGGATTGTGATTTTTCTTAATTTTCCCTTTTTTTTCTTTCTCTTTTGCTTTTTTGCGTCCCCTCCAAGTGCTGCCTAGGGCATGTGCACCCCCCCCCCTGCCTCCTAGATACGCCGATTGTATATCATATCAAATCAATTTATATGGAGCATGTTTACAGAGATTATTAAAAATAATATACTAAAAAACATTTTATCTCTCCCTTATTTTTATTTCTCTCTGTGTTTTAACTTAATTTGCTCATGGGTACATATACATGAATATGTACAAATAAATGTTTCATGTTCATTGTACTACCGTTTTTTTTAAAGAAAGTCTCTACATGTATATCACAATACTGAGTTAAATGAAACTACAGTAAAGTAGAAGGTGTTGGTGGAAAGCCTAAGGTCTGAAAATAAATCTGTCCTTTATAATAATTTTCAAATTTTATGATATAGTCGACTTGACTTTTTATCAATCTTGAAAAGTTCTTTCCATTATAGTTTTGTTCTTGTTGTTGATTTGTGATCCCATGTGTTCTCTGAACAATTCAGCTTTTGATAAATCTAAGATGTTAGCATGCTAAAAGTACAGTTTAAAGCAACAAACAGGTTGTGCATGGTGTGATATGGTTATATAGCTATTGGGCTATATGTGTTCATCTTGTGCAATGCAACATGTGATAAAATGGAGGGAGGGTTAAATCATTTAACAGGTTGTATTGCACAAAGATTAACACCACTGTTACCGTTTGGTTATCAGTACATGGACACTGCCATTAGTACGTAGATGGGGATGAGCTTGCACATTTTGTGAAAGCTGTATGGCGCTGTTCCAAATGCCTGCACATGTGGCCAATATGCAAAATTATGCACAATGTCCAAAGTTGCTTTTTTTGCCAACAAAGATGAAATTGTTAATCACAAATCACAAATCACAAATCACAAAAAACTTCAATGTAAAGAAATTTTCTAACTTCATTACTGGCAACATAGGACTGTCAAAATACATGTAAATGGACTATTAAGAATCCCTAATTTCTCTGAAAGTTTTTACAATTACATGCAATTGAAGAGAAGTTACTATTGATTTGGCATTAAAATCAATAACCTCATATAGTATCTCATGACTAATATGACTAAAAAAAGGTAGCTTGAAGCTTGATCGTAATGTGTATTAATTTAATGTTTTGTGGTATTACCCCCTCCCCCCATGCTTGCTTTGATGTTGTACTGATTAAGCTGTTTTGGTGAATAGCACCTCTAGAGAGAGAGAGAGAGTTGATTTCTGGTAAAGTAAATAATTTGCCATTAAGCTGTTTTACATGGTGAATATCACCTTTAATTAAAGAGAGAGTTGATTTGTGGTATAAAAGTAAATAATTTGCCATTAAGCTGTTTTACATGGTGAATATCACATTTAATGAAAGAGAGAATTGATTTCTGGTATTAAAAGGAAGTAATGTGCCATTAGGCTTTAATATTTACTTAGTGAATAGCACTTTTAAAGAGAAAGAGTTAAGTTCTGGTAAAGGAAATAGTTTGTCATTATAAAGCCATTTTATTTTATAATAAAAATGATAATAATAACAATGTTTTTAAGTGCTGAAGTAGTATTATTACCCTGGCTTTTGCCCAGCTGCCCTATAAAGTGCTGAAAGCATTCAAGGAATAAATTCCTACTAGGTACCCATTTACTATTTACTACACCTGGGTGGAGAGTGGCAAATGTAGATTAATGTCTTGCCAAAGGACATTAGTGCCGCAGCGGGACTCGAACCACAAACCATGAGATCCACCATCCGGTGACGTATCCAGCATTGCTCTTGATATGCTCTCATATTTGAAGTACATTGTATTTAAGACTAAAAATTGTTGATTGCTTTTTTTTGTTTATTGGCAAAGTGTTTGTTGACACATGTTGATGCAGTCCAATAGCCTATTACCAACTGTTCAGGGCTATTGTCAACACAAGTTTGTCACTCAACATTTTGATGGTTCCAAAACCTATTTGTAGTGCCAATTTCCACATTTCATTTTAATACACAATCAACCATTCATAATAACTTTGAGACGGTCTCTTTCACAATTCACTGTCATCTTCCTTGAACTTTACTATAATGAGGGGAAGGTTGAGAAAATGTGAGCAAACAGATCAGAATACCATGCACGTACCAAGGGGGGGGGGGGGGGTGTTTTGTGTGTTCAAACACGCCCCTTTTGCCAAAGGGGGTGTTTTAGGTGTTGAAACATCCCCCTTTTGGTGTTATTTGGTGTTCAAACACCCACATTTAGGTTTTAAAATACCCCCCCTTTTATTTACCTTTTTTTTTTTTTGCTTTGCCAGATAATTTTTGAGTAAACAGACACCCCCAAAGATGCTGATAACCTTTTTAAACATTATTATTCATTTGCTTATAAATCATAAAATTTTGGAATAAAAAAACACCCCCTCCTTTAAAAAAATCATGGGTACGCCACTGGAGATTACCATATTGATACCAACTATACTAGCTTGATCATTTGAAAAGCAGGGGTATTATAAGTGCTCTCTTAAGTTATCCTCATTGAAAGAGTGTAATGCTAGAGTAATTATGGAGATTAATTGAATAATTATAGGATCTATACACTCTAGTTTTGTAATCCATCATACTACAGCTTACAGATGAGCATTGCTAAATCAGTCTCAAAATGAGCAGCATGAAAGGAGTGTGATTTTTCTCTTGCATTACTTGATTGACATTTTTACTTAGTTTTTCCTCATTTTGCTCATTCACAACATTCATGTACACCCAAAACTACATTTTAGGGGTTAAAGTTGGCAAAATGCATTATTCCAACCAGTACATGCTTCATCGGATGATTCAGAATCATTTCAACAACAAAAAATGTTTAAAATGTGAAATGTAATTTTTAACAATATTTCAGTTGCATACTACTAGTTGCATTATGTAAACAAGACATGGAAAGATAGTGCATTCAGAACAGAATCACTGTATGTTAAAATCATCTATGATACATTTTATTTATTTAGCATGTTTAGCATGACCACTCATGCATGTATATTATAGTGATATCACAGTTTACTATTTGTGTGGGTAGTATAGAAACAAGGTCGACTCTATATTCATTTAAAAGGGGAAGTCCACCCTGGTATATAAATTAACGTAGTTATAATTTGAATAAAAGCCGAAAAATGAGAGAAACGGATTTGTGAAATTTTGAGGGAAATCCGACTAGAAATGAGAATGAGAAATTCATGACATTTTTGTTGTAATCAATTAGAAACACAAATTGGCAGCTCGGTGACATATCTTGCCAGCTCCTTTCGCATCAAGTTGGTCTGTACAGAAAATTTCATAATTTGTCATTTTCCTATAGTTGTTGAAGGTTTTGTGTAAAAGCATATGCAATAATTATATCTAGTTTGCATTTATAATTAAATAAGTGGAAATTTATGATTTTTTTTTAGTACAGAGCAAATGGGAGAGGAGCTTGTAAGATATGTCACCGTGTTGTCCATTTGTTCTTGATTGATTACAACTTCAAAAATCATAACTTTCTTATTTCTTATCGGGTTTTCCTCAAACTTTCATTGATCTGTTTCTTTTATTTTTTCCCCCTTCTATTCCAATTAAATCAAATGCTGCAAAAAGAGACATATTATACAGTGCGATGTGATATGCTCACTCATCTATGTGTCAATACCCAGTTGTAAAGGTAGAGACTGTCATTTTCAAATATTAACTTGAATTTAACAGTTACATGTGGTATGTGATAAAAGTAAACAGAAATATATATAGTAAAGTTATTTCTGATATCTATGTGGACAGTGGCTTACTATCATGGGACAAGTCGGGGGAAGGGGAGGGGGTCTGGGTGGCACGTACTGGGGCCCGTTGTACAAAACTTGCGTTTGAGAGCAACTCAGGAAAATCAAAGGCAAATTTATTTCAGCCAATCACAAGTGGGCATTCAGGACTTGCGTTTGATTTTATGCAACGGGCCCCTGGTCTTGTGTGAATAAAATGTGAGGGAAGATGTGGAAGGTGGGAGTAGGAATGGGACATTGTCTAACCTGGGGGGGGGGGGGGTGTTTCATCAAGTGTCTTGTCTGTGATTTTTACTGACAAATTTGCTCTCAGCCAATCAGATGCAAGGATTTCAGTAGCTTATAACACTATTGCAACTTGAAGACAAGTGTTATGAAACAGGGCCCAGGCGTAACCTTTTCACAATATATTTGTATGTCTATGTCTCTCGATCTCCCCATTTTCCTGCCCCCCCCCCATTTTTTGCTAGTTTAAACGGAAGTTTTGTGAAAAATATTCATTCACTATATAAAATAAACAAATTCAAAAAGGGAAGAAGTATAGAAATTATATAGAATTAATTCCCTCCTAGCCTCAAAGTTGCATGCACTGCTATACCCCAATCTCACCCCACCACCACCACTAGTAATTCCCACACAGGGGTGTAGATCCATGTTCATGATTGGAAGGGGGGGGGGGCGGATGACGGCGAGGGTGTGGGAGGGACTTATCATCCGTTTTCTGTGTTATTAAATTTTCTTTATTTCCTTCCCTTTAAAGAATATGATGGTAGACTATTGCAAGATCAAACATATACTAGTAGTTTGGATATTTATTTTATCAATTTATTTATTTTATTTTATTTTTTATTATTATTATTTTTTTTTTTTTTGGGGGGGGGGGGATGATAATACAGGCCATCCCCACATTGGCGGATCCAAGGGGGGCACTTCCGGCCCGTGCCCCTCCCCCCCCCCCCCTTTTTGAGGAGAAGTATGCATTTTGACCATAGGCGATGCGCCATTTTCTCGATTGTGCCCCTCCCCCTTTTAGAATGAAAGACCTTTTTTTTTTTTCTTTTTTTTTTTGGACAAATTTCCATTTTTGTGCCCCCTCTTTTACTCAATCCTGGATCCGCCCCTGCATGCCCATCCCGGGAACCCCCCCCCCCCCCCCCCCCCCCCCCCCCCGGGGGCCGGGATCGACACCATAGATCGACACCCATGTCCCTATGCTAGGCCGCCACGTGCACGTGCACCACCGGCACCGCACAACATGGCTTCTTGCACTATGATCTTTATGTACCGGTACTGTAGATCTATATGCAGGCTGGTCTAGTACAGTCCGTAACATCATCAGCAACGTGTGATGTGGAAACCATGGAGAATTTGCTTTCCAAAGGAGCAATTGCGGTATGTAGTGATAGATTTTTTCTTCAAGGTTTTAGTAAATAAATCGTACAGGTGAATGAGTGAATTGATGTCTGAATAGAATGATGAAAACAGTGAAGGCTTAATTAAGGCTCGGCTGCTCAGCTCGGACCATGGAGGTGGAAGAGAGATATGATATCTCCCTGCTTGGAGCACATGTATGCATGCAGACCGTATCTCTGGGTCCGCATCCTCAGGGACGTCCATCTCCGGCTCCGGGCCGGCGCCTGAGAGGATCGACCTAGCTCTAGCTCTTAATTGTCAGGCGAGCTTTGGTTATGTCTGGGAATTGCCAGCATGTACGCGTCTACTAATACTTTAGTACAGTGTAGTAAAACTTAGTCTCCCAGCTAGTCCTAGATTATATACCAGAGACCCTTATTTATACTATAGCCTAACACTTTTGTAACAGTAACAAGTAACAACAGTCTCTCTAACACTTCCCTGACTATACTAAGGACTAAGCTCACAGTCACACTAGCCTGACCAGACGCCGTGTGAACAGCGCTGTGTATAGTTAATCTCAGACGAGCTACATGTATTGTTCTCCAGAAGGTGATTTTTTGAAATATATTTGTGACAACTTTTGGACCCATCCTTGACCAATCTTCCTTTGGCTGGCAAATTGGCATGGAATGATAATCTACAAAATCAAGGAACTCGTGAAGATCGATTGGGATCAATATCACATAGATCTACAGGCTGTGTCTAGTCTAGTCTATTCTTAACCTTTTCTTATGTATATTCTTATCTGGATTCTTGGTTTTCTTCTTTTTTTTCCTTTTTTTCCCCCCTTTTTTTTTTCTTCTTTTTTTCTTTTTTTTCCCCTTTTTCTTTTTCTTCTTTTTTCTTCTCTTTTCCCTTCTTTTTTTCTTCTTTTTTTTCTTTTTTTTCCTTCATTTCTTCTTTTGTTCCCTTTGTTTCTCTTTTCTTCTTTTTTTCTTCTTTTTTCCTCTTTTCTTATGTATATTCTTATTATTATTATCTTTTTTTGGGTTTAATTATTTTCAGCCTTTTCTTCTTTTTTTTTTTCTTCGTTTCTTCTTTTGTTCCCTTTGTTTCTCTTCTTCTTTTGCTCCCCTTCTTTTTTTTCTCCTTTTTTCTTCTCCTTTTTTCTTCTTTTTTCTCCTTTTTTCTTCTTTATTTTCCCTCCTTTTCTACTTTGTATGTATTCTTATCTTTTTTTGGGTTTAATTATTTTCAGCCTTTATATACATGTAGTCTGGCTTGTCTCGAATGGGTGGTTGCGGGAGCGGGATGGGAGCGGGAACGGGCACACCCTTTCGAGACAAGCCCCCCCGGTTATCTCGAATGGACGCGTTCCCAGCGAGAAGTTCAATGAACGCGCCACTTCGAGACAACCGGGGGGGCTTTCCTCGAATGGGTGTGTTGAGTAGACTTTTGTAACAGACGTTTTAGAAATTTTTGAAAAATGTACTCTTGCTGGTTTTTTCGTTTTTCTTTTGTCTAAGATGTAGAAAATATAATAAAACAGTATCTAAAAAAAGCTTTTGACAAGGAAATCATTATTTGTGCAAAATAAATAGGAGAATTGAATAATTATGCATTAAAACACACGGGGACGAAAGGGCAAGTGGCGTAGCTAGGATTTTTTATTTATTTATTTTTATTTTTTTGGCGTGACCTGTTAAATATTGTGAAATTGTGTTACAGACATGTGCTGACATAAGCCAAGGTGTGTTTATCATCTTTCCAAAGTTAGAAACACCTTTTAATGCCACTATCATTCTATCAATACCCACTATCAAAAGTCAAAACGCATATCAAAAGGTCGTTTGTACCCGGTCCCCCAACTCCCCATACAAGGGGTAGGCCTATGCTCGTACCTCCTTTTCAAAAGTGACCCCCTATCCCGGAGAAGTTGGAATTTGTTTACCCCCCCCCCCCCCCTATCCCTGGGAATTTTCTGAAATATTGGACCCAATTTAGGAAATTAACCCCCCCCCCCCTCCTATCCCCGGGAGGAAACCACCAGAGTCTGCGGAAATTGACCCCTATTTACATTTTCCCGGGAATATTTTTTCATCTTCCTCACTCATCTTCCTATTTTCTTACTCACCCACCAATAAGGGGTGGGGCATGGCCATCTTGTGCCCCCCCCCGTAAAAAAAATACGCCGCAGTGAATTAACATTCTATTCTGGACTGTCTGCCCGACCAGACCTTTGAATTTTAAATGAACATTCCATTATGAATTCATGCAACCTCATACATTCATTTGACAACCCCCGGTTATATTTTCTACATCTTAGACAAAAGAAAAACGAAAAAACCAGCAAGAGTACATTTTTCAAAAAATTTCTAAAACGTCTGTTACAAAAGTCTACTCAACACACCCATTCGAGGAAAGCCCCCCCGGTTGTCTCGAAGTGGCGCGTTCATTGAACTTCTCGCTGGGAACGCGTCCATTCGAGATAACCGGGGGGGCTTGTCTCGAAAGGGTGTGCCCGTTCCCGCTCCCATCCCGCTCCCATCCCGCTCCCGCAACCCACCCATTCGAGACAAGCCATGTAGTCTTCCTTTCTTATCTTTTTCATCTTCTTTTTCTTCTCCTTTTTCTTCTTCTTCATCTTCTTCCTGCACATTTGTTTCAAATCTTAAACTATATACAAATTGATTCACAATTTTAAAAGCTTTAACACTGAAACTATGATTGAAATGTTTTTGGAAATACCATATTTATTTATTTTTAGCATGAATGCTACAAACATGTACATGTAGCTTATGCAAATTTGATTGTGAATTTCTTTGTTGTGATGCTTCCACACATTTCCAATTTTCCATTTTTCCCTTTCATAATTGGAATTATTTATGGGCTAAGTTGATGACATGTTGTTCTTCAAATTGGCAACAATAATATTTCTCTTTTAACACTACATGGTTCAAATGATTACTAATGTCTTTATAAACAATATACATGTACACTTGGTTATGAACTTTGTTGAAAACTTGAACAATTTGCCAATTTAATTTAAAAATGATTTTGAACCTCAATGTGCTGCCAATTTAAAGATTTTAAACTTTAAAGCTTATTCTCCTTTTGAAATTCCTGGTATCAAATGCAATATGGTCATGCAACAAAGATGGACAAATTTTTCGCCCTTTCTACTCGTGTATCTGGTATATTTTTTAGGGCTCTGAATCAAAACAGTGGAGTGATGTTGCGAAAGGGTTATGCGAATTTTAACTTGGGCCCAGAGTATTTGAACCAGTGATGTAGCTTGGGTCCAGCTATTGAGGAAGTACTGGGATAATATTGGGGGGGGGGGGGCACTAGTCTTACTAGGTGAATGAATACAGAATACAAATAAAAAGACCTCTTTTTAGGGGGAGTTCCTATCATCTTCTTTTCACTTTGCTAACCCCCACTTATTATCTCCCTTTACTTCTTTTTCTTATTTCTTTATTCCCCCCATCCATATAGGGAATAAAGGGGGCATGTGCCCCCAATTATACATGTAGCTCTGCCATTGCCTAGAGTATCACACTGAGTACATGTATTGTGGGAGATGCTTAAATCCCCCCCCCCCCCCCCCCCCCCCCCATTTTGTGGATCAAATACTATACATCATAATGTACATGTATCAATAAAAGCATATTATTTTTAACTGAAAAACAAAATATCAGGTAAAAAGATCAAACAGTGAGGGTTGGATGTCCTATCTGTCACGCTGGAATTACCCCACTATAAAAAGCTTCAAATAGTCTCTTCTCGGGAGAGTGACAAAACCAAATTTGAAATGTCTGAAAATTTTTTGGTTTGTCTAACATGATTTAATTTTCAGTAATTTTCATATGATTCCTTTACAAAATATGAAATTTTCTTTATATTGCAGGCCATTTACAGAGGAGAACATGTTGACTGTCCTGTTTTACAGTTCTTGGTAAGAAGGTGCTACAGATCAAGGGTGACCATATGATGGGGAATCTTACAATGTCCAACTTGGATATTAATTTGCTAAATAATTCAAATGATTGAGAATCAAAATTTATGAAAGGGGTTGAATTGTGTTTATTATATCTATATTTATCTCAAACTGAGTGAAGAAGAATACAGTACAGCACCAGGGATGCCACTTTTCAGACGAAAGTAGGAATTCATGTTTTTAGCCATAGAAAACTACTTTTCATGTACACAAGGGCCCATTCTAGATGATATTTCCTACTTTTTTATCAATTCTAAATGGCATCCCTGAGCACAGTCAGCACTTGACCCTAACCCCAATCCAGAACGCTTTATTTATCTAGACACTTTTGGACAAGTTTAAAAGAACATTTACTTCAAGATTTTTACATCTTTTGGAAGTAGTGTTTCTGAACTTTCCTCACAAAATGCCTTTATTGTAAATTGTTATGCAAAATGAAATCAAAGTTTAGAATCGGAGAATGGCATTGAAAAAAGGGCATACTGAAGCTTTTCATTTTGCACTCAAGCTCCAAACGGAGAGCTTCAGTGTGGCTCTTTTCAGCACCAGCACCAATACTTTTCAATAAACTTTCTTGTTTTCCTGTGCTTGAGAATCAAAGCTTTCCTGCTGGATCCCTTTTCTTGTTTTGTTTCTGACCATATGATATTTTATAAAAGTCTCTTAAATTTGCATTTGATTAGAGATGTAAAAGATAAAGTTACATGTAAGCCTATATATCTGTAGTGATGCAAATTCATAATCAATGTTTTTATTTTTTTTTTTTCCTGAAAAATACTATTCAATAAGTTCTATTCAGAATTTCTAGCGAGAATTTAATGCTATTTGCGTTTAGTAAAGCACTGCCAAAAAGCTTAAATTTCTCTCTTTTCAAAAAAATTCTGCGATAATATGAATGTCTTTTATTTTGAGTTGAAAAAGTAAGTCCAACACATTAAGGTTTATCCTCATTTCCTGAGAGGCACTCTGATCATATATTGACAGTAGGTTTTTCAATCAGTATGATTGTCTTGTATTCGGCTCGTAAACACACTGTGGGAGAAAACTGTTATCTTTAATAAAATAATCTTAGTTTTTGAGAGAAATGTTTGTTTTTTGGCCCTCTTGCATAAAAAGTGGCATTCAAACGTGCATGTAACTCCAAAAATTGCATGCAAGTCCCAAATATGCGATCCTGATTGGTTGAAAATCAAATTGCATTTAATTTTTTGAGTAGCGTTTAAATGAAAATGTGTATGGAAGATGCTGAACTTTGAGGTCCCAACGAGTTTAGTTACACTGTAGATTTATTGTCATAACCATCTTTGTCTTATGCACCTTACAGAGATACCAAAAGTGTACATCATCTTGTATTCATGGCAAGAAAGAGGTTACTTGGAAGGTGACGCTGTCTGATGGAAATCATATGTGCTTGGGTAAATGTTCCTCCTCTTCATTTGCATGTGGTTACCTACTTCGACATGAAATAGATCTGGGCCCCGTTTCATAAAACTTGATATCTACATGACAAGTTACAATAATGGTTATAAGCTACTGAAATACTTGCATCTGATTGGCTGAGAGCAAATTTGTCATAGATATGTGGCAGTTGTGAATGATAATACGTTTTATGAAACGGGGCCCAGGTCTGTATTCTACTAAAATTTAGCATCAGTGATGGGTTTAAACTTGGTCTAAAGTCGATTTTATAAGAGGGCGTTAGATCGAAGTTTTTCTGGGTTTTCCCTTTGTTTAGCATGACTTAGTCCTGGGTTGAATTAGTAGGACACGGGCCATTGATGAGTGAAAGTGTTTGTTATACACAAGTTAAGTTGTAATCAGAATCCATGAATTTTTCTGTTGACCATCTACGAGGGGCACAAGGGGATTGCTTTGCTAAATTCCTGGACTATAAAATCTCAAGGGTTTTCGTTAATTTTGTGCCCCATTTGAGAAGGGAGTGAATAGAAACTGTTTGTCAATGTTTAACATTCAAATCTCTAACTCTCTGTAGCAGTGCTCAATTGCAAATTTCCTGGGTAAAATGCATAAGAAATGTTGTTTTGGGGGTTGAAATGCAAGAAATCTACAGCTCGGTCACTTTGCTTCCTTGCTCGTACAATAACATAGAAAAGTTTGTGTGGTGGGGGGGGGGGGGGGGGGGGGGTGCGAACAACTTCATTGTTTGCCCCAGGCCCCATAATCTCTATACGCCACTACTGTTCACTCACATGTCATGAGATGTCAGTCAGTTCTTTGATTTTTGATAAATTTTGTTAAACGTGTAAAGATTATTGTAAGCACTGTATTTTCAATTTCATACAGCAATATATTGCCTTGTGTGTGTTGTTTTATGCTTCTCCTTTGCCAGCGTAGTGTTGGAGGAACTATGTTTTCAGGTTGTCTGTCCATCCGTTCGTCTGTAGGTTTGTCCCTCTGTCCCACTTTTTGTTACCACAATAACTTGAGAGCACTTTTAACTGATTTTAACCAAAGTTGGAGCTAGTACAATATAATCACAATGGAACATCAACTCATTAGATTTTTGGCGTCAGAGGGCGATGGACAAAATTTCACATTGTCCTAAAAAAATTCAGGAAGCTATCCTTTCACTGCAGTAACTTGAAGAACTGTAGTAATCTGAACCGAACTTGAAACAAGTATGTATAAACATGTAAGGATACATATGGAATGGATTTTGGATGTAAGAGGTCAATGTCACAGAGACAAAAAAGTGAAAAAAATTCCCCAAAATGTTGTTATTCCACGATAACTTGAAAAACCATTGAAGCAATTTTAACCGAATCTTGGCTTATTACGTAGAAGCATGTAAGATGAAATGATTTAGATTAGGGGTGTAAAAGGTCAAAGGTCACAGGGTCATAAAAGTGTTGGAAATTTCCCCTAATATATATTTTTACCATGATAACTTAGAAAACATGAAAGCAAATTTTACCAAACGTAGCTCAAGTATGTAGATGTAAAAGTATGTAGATGCTTTAATAGGATATAAAGATGTACTGATTTGGTTTTGGATGGAATGGGTATAATTGTAATGTACATTGTATGGCATACGGAATCACCCTGTACACATGTAGGCTTATTGGTTACATTTTAGGAAATATATTGATATGGAGGAAAATCATCAACGAGGGAAGAATAAAGTGGAAAGGTAAAAACTGCCATTTTAACTGTATTATAGGGGTTTGACTATTGATATTACCTGTTGTTTCCATAGCAAAGTGTGCAGAGAAACACAAGAGGAAGCTTACATTGGGACAGCTAGATGAGAATGCAGCAATTAAACTCAAGAATTACTACACCCACAAAAGGGGCAAAAAGTATGTATTTGCTGATCGTGAGATAGATATTGAGAATATGAAAGGGGGTTGTTGCTAGCAAGTTAGGTGTCATTTTCTTGATTGCTATGTCATGTACTTGAGCAGTGTCAATATTTTTATGCCTCCACCCACCGAAGGTGGTGCTGGAGGCATTATGTTTTCAGGTTGTGGGTCTGTCCGTCCGTCCTGCTTTCAATTTCTGAAATTGCAGGTGTTAGCCTCGTTAACGCGATATCTCAAGAACTATTTAAGGTATGAACTTCAAATTTGGTGCTAGTATGTATCACCATAGGTAGACGATCTGATTAAATTGTGGGTACGTATTTCAAAGGTTAAAGGTCAGAGAGGTCCATTTGGAAATTGCAGGTTTTAACCTTGTTAGCACTATATCTCATCCATTTGTTCCATTAACTTCAGACTTGGTACTAGTATGTATCACCCTAGGAAGATGATCTGATTAGATTTTGGCAAATGTACATGTAGGTCAAAGATCATCGAGGGCATTTACCATGAAATTTCAGGCTTTTACCTTGTTAACACTCTCTTGAACAATTTGAGCCATTAACTTTAAACTTGGAACTAGTGCGTACATGTATCACCGTAGTGAGACATCTTATTAGATTTTTCTTCCCGGAGGTCAAAGTCAACAGGTCATAGATGTCATTATATGTGAATTTAATGGGTATATTAGGTTTGTTATCACCATATTTCAACTAATTTGTAATCCTGACCAGGAGGAGATAAAGAGATCAGATTTTTTGGTTATAAGGTGTGAGGTTTCAGTGTCAAAGAGGTCAACTAACATGTAATTATAGGCTTTTTATTCTGGTTATCACAATATTTCAAGAACAGTTTGAGTCATCAACTGAATTTAAGCGGAGGCATTTAGGAGACACAGTCGCATTCATCTTGTTGGGTATTACATGTAGGTCAAAGGTGACAGAGGTTATTTACCATGACATTTCAGGTTTTTAGCCTCCTTGCAGTTATCTCTTAAACCATTTGAGCCATTAACTGCAAATTTGGTACTAGTGTGCATCACCATATTGAGACAAACTGTTCAAATTTTTGTTTACGTAGGTTAAAGGTCATTATGTATGAACTTAAAGATTTTTAATAGTTTTGTTGTCATCTTAAACTATTTTGTATACATTACTAGCAGGAGATAAAGTGAGTGGAGTTTTGATTTGTTAGGTTGAAGGCAATGAACCTACACTGTTGGTCATAATGGTAGCATAATTTTTTTTCTGAGTTATCCTGGTTAAATGGTATAGACAGCGGGTGAGCTGACCTCAAGACCGCTGCGCATTTATTCAATCTATAAGAAAGAAGAAAATACAGAAAGGCATCTCAGTAATATTGAATTCACGAAGTATGATTACTTGTCATACATATAAGTCTGAATAATCAGCTTTTGCTAATAGGATAACTAACAATCATTTTCCAAAGTATCCATAAATTTACCTTCAAGCCAAAAGCCTATTTGCTAATTTGTTGGTGATTATCACACAAATAACTAACACAAAATTGTGTCCATTTTTCATCAGACACCTTTACCTCTACATCAAGTTTTCATTGATTTTGTACATCCAAATTAGTGCACACATTTTGATGGTTTAAAACAAAGTGTTCAATTTATGGAGTACATCAAATAAATATCTTGCCCGCACATAATGATCATAAATTCAGCATCGATCGCATATTCACCTGTTAAATTTGTATCCCAAATTTAACAACCAAATGTATATAGATTTCCAATATGCAAATTTCCTCGGAAACACAAGAACTAATCATGTTCCGATTGTTACTCAAAATCATATGCAGAAAAAACTAAGTGTGCAATACTGCATACATAAACTTCATACAATCCACCAAGAAGGCTTAACATTTCTCGACAATTTTTCCCTTTATCATCTTCTATATTTCCAGACATCTGAACTGAACCCATTGCTGTTTTCATACACATTAATTTATCAAACCAATTTTACTAAATCAATTTCCTGATATAGTCATATATCTCTGACATATTATAAATCCAAATTTCCGTTTCAAAATACCTCAATTAATACCTAGGTGTTCTTTAAACATCCTTGTGTTAATCCTACACTTAGTGTTCATTTTACACCATCCATTGCATACGTGGAATATCATCCAACTTTATAACTTCTACTTAACTTCACAATCTGTATCACAATACCTCAAAGTGTGTTTAATTTTGCACCCACATTTAATCCAAACCAAAGAAAGTATCTCTACTATTTTAGGAACATGATTCTATGCTCCAAAACCCGAACATATTCATACGTATTTAACGCACACAAATACCATACCCATGCGTATTTGACGCACACAAATACGCCCCTCTTATAATCCCATAACCAATGCACGTGTATGAGTCGTACAAATCAACAATAATTTTCTTCCCAAATTTCATGATTATACAAATTTATTTATTTTTTTATTTATTTATTTAATTTCCAGGAACATAATAACATGAGAACAATTTTCAAACAAAAATAACATAAGTGTGACATTAACAACAACCAATGCCTGGGGATTACCTATAAGAAATGATAAATTCTGTTTAAAGGCTCTCCTCATTGGTTGTTGTAATACAAACTAATACAGACAATAATAGGCAGCATGTGGGAGCAATAGAAAGATTCTGTTTAAAAAATAAAGCTTAGCAAGACTATTATAATTTATAAATAATGTGCTGGTAAAATAGTTATTTAAAAAAAAAAAAAAAAAAAAAAAAAAAAAACACCCCTACGCTATTCACAACGTATGTCCTAAGGTAATTAACAGTAAAAAAAAACACTAACATTAAACCACTGATAGTGTTATATATTAATGTTAAGTTGATACCGTTTGAGAGAAATTCAGTATGCATCGACAATTGGAGGCATGTCAAACAAAATACTACGTAAAGCGTTTAAAAAAGGCCAAACAGATGAATCAACAAATAAATCAGCAGTGGAACGTGGGAGTGTATCCCAGAAACGAGGGAACATACATGCAAGCATGTGAACTTTAAACAGTTAGTTCTTGCAAATTCATGGTAGAAAGTGAGAAAATGTATCCTTCGAGAGCTTGTTTTTGGTAAAATGGTACGAGAAATATCATATAAGCAAATATACAAATCTTTCAATATAGCACATATAAATGTTGACTCACTTCTTGACAGGATAAATCAGGTAACTAAGGTGAAAATGACCCCTCACGGCGACATTTTCCTGAAACTTGTCGAGCTAGCTTGTCGAGAACACCCTTCCACCAGCACGTTAGAAAGGTGAACTGAAGTTAGCCCGCTATATTCAAAATAGAATATCTAAACTATGAAGTTTGCGCTAAATAAAACGGTACAAACTATGGTATTCGTAAAGAATGCAATTCGAACGAAACAGATTTTATTGATAAATCTGTTCTCAACATAGGAAATAAAAAATATAAGACAAAAATTAATTCATACAAACTTTATACACTGGTTTAAACCACTTTTGACAAACACAATCATCCAGACCTTGGATTCCTTGAAAAAATGTATCGTTTTTGGTAAATGTTTAACCATGATAAGTTTATCGTGAAAAATAAAATCTTGGGATCTTTTGATTATTGAAGTGAAGTGTTCCCCTTTTTAATCTTGTTGGGTCACTTAGTACCGGGTATGGCCACCTCTGGCATGCACCAGTGCCTCCACACGCCGTGGCATACTGTCCGTAAGGTTGTTGATGGTGTTCAAGGGCAGTGCATCCCACTCTTCGGTCAGTGCCTGGGCTAACTCCTGCACATTTTGAGGATGATTGTTTCTCTCATTGATGGCACGGCCCAATGCATCCCAGGCGTGCTCAATGGGGTTCATGTCGGGGGGAACAGGCAGGCCAAGGCATCTGCTGCACGTCCTCTGCGTCAAGGAATTCCCTCACCAGACGTGCCCTATGTGGTCGAGCGTTGTCGTCTTGGAGCTGAAAGTTATTGCCATATACTCTTCTCGCGTATGGAAGACAATGGCGTTCCAGGATATCGCGGTACACGACGGCGTTGACGTTTCCTTCAGGTGCAGCCAATGGCGTTTTTCCGCCATAATGTATTCCGGCCCATACCAACACTGAGCATCCACCTGCTTGATTGGTTTCCTGGACACAGTCATTACGGAGGTTCTCGCCCCGCAATCGTCGAACCCTCTGCCTCCCATCGATGCGGTCAAGGATGTACTGGCTTTCATCAGTGAAGATTACATAGCGCCAGTGACCAAGCTGCCATCTCCTGTGCCTCCTAGCCCACTGGAATCGAGCAACCCGGTGGCGAACAGTGAGACGTGGAACCTTGGTCATTCGCCGAGCTCTGTAGCCATGTTGGACAAGTCTCCTGTTTACGGTTTCCCGTGAAACGTTCACTCCGAAGTGCCTCCTCCACAAGTGGCAAAGAGGACTCGCTGGCATTCTCCGGTTCCTATGGCACATGTTGACGGTCATCCCGTGCGGATGTTCTTCGTGGTCGACCTGTAGGTCTCTCTGGACTCAAAGTACCCGCCTCTCGATGTCTTCTGAGGATGCGGCACACACAACTCTGCGATAGTCCAAGAATATCTGCAATCTGGGCCTGTGTCCGTCCATTCCATTGGAGTGCAAGGACCCTCTGACGAATTGCAAGTGCCGTTGGGCGAGGCATAGTGTAAGGAATCATTGTACCAAATTTGGTAGGAATTGATCAAGCTAACTCTGAAAACGGGCTGTTAACACACGTAGGCTTTCTGCACGAAATGGACAGCAAAACAACAGCAGAAAGGAGGCTCTGCCTTTCATAGCACCAAACAATAGGCCACGTGATGGAATGTTTCACTTGACCGACTTTTATTCTGACAATACAAAATCATTATGTAATCAATGAACCTGGTCGATATTATCTATTTAGGCTTTTAAGTATGATTAAATCAACGGATGACTATGAAAAAACGAATTATGCTACCATTATGACCAACAGTGTATAATTGTAGGCTTCTTCTGGTAATATTTTGAGACGGTTTGAGTCATGAACTTGACTGAATTTAGGTTGAGGCTTATGTAGGAGATGCAGTCGCATTCATCTCCTTATTACAGATGTGTCCACATTTTGTGTCTTTCTACATGTATGTGGTAGAATTTAAACACTTTCTACTACATGAATGGGCAAGGAGACACAACTACTTTCACTAATGTGGTTACTGGTTAGCTTGCTGTAAATTCCTAATGTTTTCAGGGTGGGGGGGGGGGGGTTTAAAATGATGTATTCAAAAAATGCACTTAGAGACAATATATTGCAAAAATGTTAGCCTGTTCTGAAATCCTGAAACTACTCTTCTTTGATACCATAAATTTAAGGATAACAACTGCTTCAAATTTTGCCTTTTCCTTGCTAAACATCCCTCCAGTGCTGTTAGAGTGGAGCATTGTGATGCCAGGGTAGCTCATATCCATTTTGATATAATTTTATTGGCCACCTGGTTTCTTATGAATGGTATCCACTTCACTTGACTCGCAATCCAAGGGTTGAGGGTTCAAATCTCAGCCCGGCACTAACGTCTTTTGGCAAGACATTAATCCACGTTTGCCACTCTCCACCCAGGTGTTAAATGGGTACCCTGCAGGTTTTATTCCTTAAAATGCACTGTGCGCTGATTATGGCTGCCAGAGCTAAATCCAGGGTTATGTACATGTATACATACATACGCTATACAAGAATGGTTTATCATTATCATTATTATTATTACTATTATTATTATCCACATTTCCATTGCTTACTGTTCACACTGGGTTGGGTTCTATGTGAGGTGTTCTTGGTGAATGACATGCATTTTTTTCTGTCTTTTTCAGTAAAGAAATATTTGTACAAGATCTGAAAGTTGTGAAGAAAGGAATAGATATTGGTGAGATGATAGGAGAACCCTCCTTCATAGTTGACATGGGTAAAGGACCATCCAGAGATACAAGACCATTAGGCACTGCTGGACCATCTGCAGCCACAAAACTATCAGGTGCTTCTGGACCATCTGCAGCCACAAAACCAGCACACCACACAGTATCATCTACAGCCACAAAACCATCAGGCACTGCTGGACCATCTGCAGCCACAAAAACATCATCTAGAGCCACAAAACCATCAGGCACTGCCGGTCCTTCTGCAGCCACAAAACCATCGGGCACAGAATCAGCTGCAGCCACAAAACCATCAGGCACCACAGGATCTGCAGCTACAAGATCATCTGGGGCAGCAGGACAATCTGGGAAGGCTGGACCATCTTCAGCCACAATGCCATCAAGTGTCGCAGAACCATCTCCATCTCCATCTCCATCTCCATCTCCAAGACTGTCCGGGGAAGTAGGACCATCTGGGGAGGCTTCCTCATCTTCAGCCGCAAGCCCATCTAGGGAAGCAGGACCATCGGGTGACGCAGGATCATCCACAATCGCAGGACCATCTGAGTTTGAAGGACAATCTCAAGGTATACCTCTCTCTTAATTTTCTTTCTCCATCTTTGAATCATGATTATCAATAAGCTTTTGGCGACATGGTGCATCAGTAAAATGTACCAATCACTAAAAATAGTTTCTCTTTAAGTTAGGGGTTCAATGTCTCTATACTAAATATGAGCTTCAAATGTTGGTTCTAAAAAGATATATTGCAAGTTGAAATAAAGTCCCAATAAACATTACAGTGACTTGTGAGGAGACTGGTTGATGCACCCGTGCTCGCATACATGTAGAATAAGGGACATAAACATGGAGTTGGGTTCCAGTTGAGGGGGTTTTATGGTGGAAACCCTAATTTATAATGTCCTCAATTGTTCTCAAGTTATCATGATAACTACAAAATTGACTTTGACCCCCTCAACCCGAAATCAGATTATTACAGTAAGCCAGTTCGTAATTAGTAGATGGTAGAAATTCCCCTGATTTGCACCCGTTTTTTTTGGTGGATACGTACGCTACGTGAATAATAATTCAAATGACCTTTATGTGCAAATGGGTATGTTGTAATTATAAACTGGCTTATTGAAGGAAATATAACCAGTCAAAGCTGTCAATCGATCCACAGTAGATGAACTACCATAGTTTCATTTTGATAGATTCTCATAACATTGCATTTATTTGAAAAATATGTTTGCATGCTGCTGCTTGCATACATTTCCAGTGCATGCACAGTGTAGGTAAATGCTGTGCTGTGGCATATTACAAGATCTGCTTTCTACTTTTTATTCTGAGCACATGTAAGAGATTTTTCAACATATTTTTAAATGTTTTTGCCTTTCCCAACTCAGAGTCATCGTGTTTGAGATCTGGAATGTCTGACAAGTGTCCCCAAGGTTTGATGTGCCCCCTATGCCTTGATGCCTTCAAGAACCCAACCCTTTTGGCTTGTGGACATACCTTCTGCAAGGTCTGTCTGGAGAAATATGATGAGCAGCACAGAGGTCGAAATTTCATGGAGTGCCCTGTCTGCAGGAAACGTACCAAGCTAGCTCAAGATAGGGTCGCTGGGTTTCCATCAAATTTCTCGGTTAATGTGCTTAAGGATGAATTCCAGTCAAAGGGAGAGGGTAGCTCATCAGATTTTTGTCCGTCACACAGTAAGATTTACAGAGATATTTTGTGTGAAGAATGTGGCAAGTTCATCTGTCTGGTTTGTTTTCTTGATAAACATCAAGGTCACAAGATTAAGAAGAAAGAAGAGGTAGATGCAGACTTGAAAAAGAAAAGAGACACCCTCCTTCTGAAGAGCTGGGAGAAGAAAGCAAAACTTGAAAAATCGCTAACCAGTGCTCAGCAGCATAAGCGTGATGTATATGCTCATTTTGAGAATTTGAAGAGGAAGGTTACAGGGACCTTGACCAAAAAGGCAAAGATTCTCCAAGAAAATGGGAAGAGACTACAGAAAAAGTTAAATGATAGGCAGAGTTATCATGACCAGTTGTTACAAACCTACGTTGCTGAACAGAGACAGTCAGTAGATACCATAAACAGATCCCTCAGGATACTGACAGGCAACACAGGCAGATGTTCAGACACAGATTCACTTAAAGCATATCATTTGCAATTCAGCGATCTTGAGAACTCATTGAAGAAAATCACTGATGGGGTTTTAACGGCAGATGTCAAAAAGACAGCAGAGATGACGCAGTTTCTTCCAGTTGATGAGAATGTTCTTGACGTTGGTCATATAGAGCTTACAGGGAAGGCACCAGTGAGTAATATTCAAGAAGCGAAGACTGTTGCTGATGGGAGAAAGAAGGCAGAAGATCTGCAAGCCACAAGTAAGGTAGTAGGCACTCCAGCAGAAGTAAGAGACAGCTCGTTAAGCATTTTGAGAAAAATTGATTTACCACGTAGCATGTCTGGAATGGCCACACTGTCCCAGAATGCGGTGGTAATAGGGTATGGATATAACGGTAAAGGTTCTGATTGCTTCTTTGTGTCAGGTGGCAAGAGACCACATATGAAAAGTGGAATTGGTGACGTCATGGATGTTGCATTCCTCGCCGATCGCACTTCAGTAGTATCGCATAATGGTAATGCATGCTGTCTGTATAACCCTCGATATCCAAACAATACAGGCAGACGATACACATTCAAGCAAGGTGCTAGGTCTGCCAAGTTATGTAGCGACCAGAAAGACAACATCTACGCTGTGAATGGCAATCCAGAAATATATGTGTTCCGTGTTAGCAGCCCTGACCCACAGAGGGTGGTCTCTACGGGTAGTATCCTACCATGTCAGATCTGTGTTACCAAGACGGGTGTAATGATCACCAGCACCTGTGTCACCACACCCAGTACAGTTACCACGTACGATGAGGAAGGTCAGGTAGGTAGCTCCATTACAGGTACTAGTGCAGGTGAACATCTGTATGCTGCGGTAGACAGCCAAGACAGGGTGCTGGTTGCAAGGGTGGTTGGTGATTCTGACATGTTCCGATTGACCAGGTATACTCTTCAGGGTAACAGGCTTATCATCCAGACGATGTTCAAGCAACTCCGACTCCCTCATACGCTTAGTCTCTGGCCAGGTTGGTGTTACATGGTTAGTCTAACACCCAACATGCTTGCCTTTGCCCAAACCACTCGGTTGTATTTCATAAAGCTGACTGGGTAGCTCCCTCTCTCACCTTTCACTTTGGAGGCCATTGCACACCTGACCTGGTTACGACGGGAATTTGAAAGAACATGATCAAATATGATAAGATTTGGAGATATTTCCTGATTGGTGGCCCCAATGTTGATACAATGTGTATGATATTATCCAAATTGCAGGGTACTGTAAGCTTTTCGGTCATAAAAAAGGTCCATTTGGCTACAAATATCGATATGCACAATTCGCACAACTGCCTAAACTAAATTATTGCCGATCCTGACTTATGTATTGCTGGAAGACATTAAAGGTCTGTGCCTTGCTCCAGTCATTTCATTCCTCTTACCTCCTCGCTCACAAGAATACTTAAGTTGCTATCTTCTCTTCTTTTGACCCCTATGGTTTCTCTACCCCTCCCTCTCTTTCTCTTTTTCTCTCTCTCTCTCCTCTCTCTCTCTCTCTCACTTCTTTGTTTCTTTTCTCTCTCTCTCTCATTCACACACACAAACACTCACTCACTCTTTTTCACTGCATTTTGTTGATTAGTAAGTTAGTGCAAGTGTTGAAGTGTTTGACTTGTTAACGTGATGTTTTCTTGTTCGCATATGTGATGTAAATTTAACATAAAAGGCTGGCTCCTCCTTGCCAATCACAGAAGAAAGCATGATAATGCTATATGTATATATAGATGTGATATTGTGTGTGAATATAAAACTTTTATGTGCCAATATATCCTGTCAAAGGTTTTTTTATACACTGAGTTATTATAGATTGTTGGAAGAATTTTGAACATTTTATATATACCCAGGCCATTCCTTGCCAAGGTTTGCATCCAAATATAGGTATGCATAATATGTGCTAATATACATGTATTTGAAGTTTTGTATGTATGCATGTAGTATGTATTGACGTTTTCTATGTAGTATGGTGTTTTAGAATGTTAAAGAATTTTGAACATACCGTGTATTTGTTTATTCATTCCTTTTTTTTGCCAAGATTTGCACTTACAAAGCCATTCAGATGTTTCTATATTTAGATAGCTATCTTGTAGTGTTTGGTTAGTATATTTTATTGGTTAGCTTATATTTATAATTCTTCTTAAGTAATTGTAGTCTTAATATTTATCACCGACAGCTTCAGGGAACCACATTTTAACTAGCAATTCTTGATCTTGCTGCATATTTGGTCTTCCATTACCAAATACATTTTTTTTTACCTTATTATTATATTAAATTATATGTTTCATATTTATGTGATTTACTCATAACGATAACTCTAATACATCTCCACAACAGGGTAAGCTCATTAACATTATTAGTGTGGTGGGACCACCTAACAATCCTATCCCTATTTAAGATCCTGGGCATCGTTTCATCAAACCGTCATAAGTACAAGTTCGCCGACATCCCATTGAAACGCATGTTAATTTTAATACACGTGTTTCAGTGGGATGTCGGCGAACTTGTACTTATGACCGTTTGATGAAACGATGCCAGATAACTTCATAAAACATGTTGAAAATAAGTCCGAAAGGTTACGAAAAAGTAAGATTTTATGGATGGTGAATTCAATGTACTCCGCTAGTCATCTTTGATACAGTATTTTCGATTTTTCAATTCATGAAAATTGATTACTATCAACAAATACATAACAGTGTTGGTGCTTCTAGCGTGCCTGACCGGATAAATGTGCTCATTAGAAGATAAAAAAACCTTGTGAAGTACTCGTCAGATATATGAAGAGAAATGAGGAAATTCTGCATCTTCATATCATTCAGACCTTTAGATATCTTCAGCAATTTAAAGATAAATTTTACCATTGGGAAATTGTCAAGAATAAAGACCTTGTGGACTTCAACAGTCATCATCATTCTTTACTTTGCTTTATTTATTTTGCTTCTTTAACATTGTATGTCAATTGTTTTATGTATTATAATCCATGCATTAAGAGTAGTGGTTTGTACCAAGGGATTTATCTTCAGGGGTTTACGGTATGATGGAAGAAATGTCACACTGTCGCGCTGTGGCGATCTTGAAGTTAAGCAAATCAGAAAGATCTGGTACATTTACATTTTTTTATTTCTTCTGCCTTGGCGGGAGAAATGGAAGCAGAGCCACTTTGATCTGCCATTTGTGGATAAAGTATTATTAATGTTGTGGACGTAATCGATCGTTCCAATTCGTATTTAATTTAGTTCTTTTTTGGTCTGATCACAATTTCCTTGAGCACCGATCCCATCGATCATGCAGATCGTGTAGAATCGCGAAAACTCTACAATTTGAAATGTCCCAAAATTCATTTTGCCTCCGAGTCGGCGAATGGAGACTAATGTGATATTGGAGAAATTCGACGAAGCGATGTGTAAATTTACCATACATGTATTATTTTTTAGCTCACCTGAGCCTAAGGCTCGAGTGAGCTATTGCGATGGAAATTTGTCTGTCGTCCGTCGTCCGTTAACTTTTTACATTTTCATCTTCTTCTCCAAAACCCATAATCGGAATTCAACCAAACTTGGTAGGAATCATCCTTAGGGGTAGGGGACCCAAAGTTGCTAAAATGGTACATGTGGCCCCCAGGGGGGCCAGGGGGAAGGCCCCCAATTGTAAAAGCTATGTAAATTTCAAACATCTTCTTCTCCAGAACCAGGCATAGCTCAGACTTGGTATTGTGTATGGAGATACCTCTATAGATGAAGAATGAATGTTGTTCATGAAATTTCTCTGAGTGGCCCTATAGGGGCCCTGTGGGGGTAACATACTGAGGGGGGGGGGGGGGCGCTGACAGGCAAAATGTACATTCTGATCTTCTCCAAAACACATGATCGGAATTCAACCAAACTTGGTAGGAATCATCCTTAGGGGTAGGGGACCCAAAGTTGCTAAAATGGTACAGGGGGAGGGCCCCCAATTGCAAAAGCTATGTAAATTTCAAACATCTTCTTCTCCAGAACCAGGCATAGCTCAGACTTGGTATTGTGTATGGAGATACCTCTATTTCCAGATTCAAAATGTAGAAAAGTTCTTCATGACATTACTATAATGGATGGTCCTATATGTGGGTAACATACTGGGGGAGAGGTGCTGCCAGGGAAAAGGAATGATCAGTCAAAAAAAAAATTAAATTTCAAACATTCTTCTCCAGATCCAGAAGTTTATCTAGATATTTTGTGTGTCATATACATCTTGAAGATGAATAAAAAAAAGTTGTTCATGACATTCTCAGGGTCGCCCAATAGGGCTTTTGCTAAACAGTTGGGTAACGTCGCGTTGGTAGAAATTTTCGAACATTTTTCAGGAAGGTGTCTTCAAGGGGACAAATTGAAAAAGAGTCCATCTCAGTATGATTTTTCCCGTTTTCAGGCTAAAAACCACAAACAAGGGAATAAAGAAAACAATAGAAGGATAATGCAAAGAAAAACATGAACTATAAAGAGAGAATAGAAGGGTAGGAAGGATGGAAGAAAATATGATGAAAGGAAACAAAGAATACAACAAAAGGAAAGTTGGAAAGTAAAAATAAGTGGATAAAAACAAAGAATAACATAAAGAAAGATAGAGACATAAATGATAGAAGGATAAAGATATTAAGAGTAACATAATGAAAGATAGAAGAGAAGATGATAATTTGAATAAAGGAATAACATAACAAAAGAAAAGATGAAAGGAAAACAAAATGTTGGGATAAAAGCAAAGAATGTTTTAAGGAAAGTAAGTAAAGATGGGAAGCAGAAAATGATTTTAAAAAGAATAATATGAAAGATAGAGAGAGAAATGATAGGATAAAAAAAGTTTAACTTATATAAAGAAAGACAGAGAAATGATAGAAGGATAAAGATTAACGTGAGGAAGGTGGGGGAGAAAATGATAACAGGAAACAAAGAATATCATAACGAGAGGAAGGATGGAAAGATAATTGATAGAAGGATTTTTCGAACATTAACGGAGTTAAAATTCTGGCGGCGCCTGCCCACTTTTCACTCGCCGCCCAAAATACGCTTGGTGCCCGGGCACCGACCTAATCGAGCCGTCGCTGTCAAGCGATTTAGATCAAGATCGAAGCCGCTAGATCAGAGGTTGACGAGTGGTCGTTGCGCGGTCGCCGCTGGGATATCCGTTGGCCACCGGCCGGCGAGTTCAAATTCGGCCGGTGGGAGACCGCCCGGGAATCGGTGGGTAACTGCCCGCACGCCGTGCGCAGAAGCTCCCCGGATTTGGCCCAGTTTTTACCTAAAATCGACCAGCGACCGTCGGGAAATCGGCGGTCGCCGTGCAGGCACGGACCTAATCGAGCGGTCGCTGTCGAGCGATTTGGGCAAAAAGTAAAGCCGATCGGTTGCCACCCGGTCGCCGCCCGATCGCCGGCCGGCTGGGCGATTTCTTAAAAATCGGCCGGTGGCCGGTTGGAGACCGCCCGAGAATCGGTGGGTCATCAGTCGGTCACTGCCCGGACGCCGCGCGAAGAAGTTCCCCCGATTTCGCCCTTTTTTGTCGTCTTCAAAAATCGTATGGCGATGCCTAAATTCCAGCGGCGTCCGAGCAGGGTACAAATCGGTCCGTCGCCACTCTGATTTGTGACCAAAACATAAGCTTTCACTTGACTTATTTAAAATCCATATGGTGATCTCAATTTATTAGTCTTATAACTTCTTGGCTCATGATAAGTAAAAACTCTTGCATATCCACCATTTCACCAGTATTTCAGGTGCATAACGTGTTGAGAACCTATGGGGCGCCAAGTGTAAAGTGCCTATTCCGTTACAAAATTGCCTCATTTTGTGACAAAATTCACTCAAAACTGTCTTCTGTTACAAAATTATTGAACAACGGTTCATTTTGTTACAAAATGAATTTGGAAAGGTTATTCTGTAACAAAATGATTCTGACCATTTTCATTCTGTAACAAAAATTTATTTTGTGACAAAATATTTTACACTCCCATTTTATTCTGTAACGAAATCATTCTGTTACAAAATTGACATTACAAAATAATTTTGTCCATTTTCATTTTGTAACGAAATCATTCTGTTACAAAATAGTAAGGACGAAATGATTTTGTCTATGTCGTTTTGTGACAAAACTATTCTGTTACAAAACTGACAGGACAAAATAATTTTGTCCATTCTATTTTGTAACAAAATCATTTTGTTACAAAATTGACAGGACAAAATAATTTTGTCCATTCTAATTTACTGCAATAAATCATATATACCTACCTATTATGCCTGTAGTCTTGACTACGGGACCCCTTCGAGAATTTATCACACATGAGTCACAATATTGTGCGCACCCCCCGTAATCCTATTGTCCCCTTCGCCACTCACGCGCGTCAATACGCTACGGCCATCTTCCTCTTTCTTGCTCGCCCCCGACGAGATAGGACGTATAGTCACAGCGCTCCTGAAATCAGGTCGTATAGTATCTTTTAGGTGCGCTTTTTCGCATAGTTAAAGCACTTTTAGGTACCTATATTCGTTTAGATTATAGTACTTTGTGTTTTAGTAGTCACTCTTGCCGATTGCAAGGGATTTTTTTATTCCCTTTCTTGGCACTTATTTTTCTCTTTCACGGTCAGCCCCACGTAGATATTTCTGTGTTTGCGGGTGTTTCCGTTTGTCACCGAGCCTTTGGGTTCGGTGTTTGTTCTTACGGTTTTTAGGCTGTGAAAATTTCTTTAGTGCGTATCTCCCAAATAAAATTTACCCTTGTTTTACTGCATTCAGTTGAAGTATTTCTTATTTTGAAAAGTATACTTTATTGTCTGTTTTATTGCAGTGGTATGGATTCGGAAGAAGAAGCAGCTAGGTCAAGGAGACCTGCTTCTTCCGAAGAGTCGTCTAGCAAGACGACTCGGCCTTCCAGAACTCCCCCCGAGTACTGCGGTACACGGGGGAGGGAGGAGGGCTAAGGGTAAGTTGCCTAGTGGTGTTTCCTTGCAGAGTTTGCCAGTCTCGGAGCTTGCGGCTTCGGGACGGGTGGCGTTAACTGAATCGGGATTGTCAACTCAGAAGCCCGTGGTTTCGGGGTGGGTGGCGTCAGATTCTAGTGGTTTGGATATCTCGAATCCAATTACGGTCCAGTACGGTTGTTTCCCGTACGGTAGCGTTCACTCGCTCTGATCCGTTAGGGGAGACGCGCCCCACTACTGCAGGGCAACCCACGGGCTTAGTCCATGTTGGTCTGGGTTCTCAAACCCTAGCCCCCGGCAAACGCCATATGGGGGAACGAGTACTTCCTGGGCTGTCTACATTGCCAGCTAATGGGAATGCTCGAGCTAACAATTATGGACGCTCTTCGGAGCAACAGGTGTTTTCACCTGAGTGCGTGACTATTGCTGCTTTCGAGCGGTCCAATAGCGGGTTCACACGCCTTTAGTAGTCATCGGGCACATACCGAGTCATCTCGGTCTGCCCACGCACTGGGAGCTTTTAGCTCCCAACCCATGGCTATTGCATCTTCTTGCTTAGCCAATATGGGTGATTTGGGCGATTCTCTAGGCTTACGCCATGAGCGCTCCAATCCCTTTATGGGAAGTGAACGTCCCTCCGCGGAGGGATCGGTTCGTGTTTCCGAAGAGGCTTCGGGGATCCGAACGAATCCGATTAAGCGTTCTAAGAAAAGGGTTTCGGCTACGACTCTTGTCGAGCCAGCCAAGAAAAAGGCCAAGAAGAAGGCAAAAAGTGGCAAGGCTTTGCCGGCCTCTTGCCCGTCTGGCCTGGCTAACCCAGCTAGCTCCTCTCAAGCTGACATGTTCAGTATGATGCGGGCTTTTGCTCAGAATCAGGGTTGGTCCTTTGTACCGGCTACTTCAACCCTGACTTCTGTCCCTATTCAGGGATCTCGCTTTGAGTCTAATCAGCCTTTTGTGATTGATTCCTCTTTGTCTGAGTCGGATTCGCATGTGCCTCCTATTCCCGCGGCCCTTGGGGCTCCGCCGGGCGAGGAGACTTTTGTTGAACCATGCGGGGCTCTGCCTGCGGAGGCCTTTGTTAGCGTTCCTTTGTCTCATTCCACTCGGGTGGAACCAGATTTGGATGTGGCCTCTCAAGCTTCGGTTCCCGAATCGCTTGAGCAGGCGGAGTCTCAATCGCTCGCTCTCTGTGGGGTGGAAGCGATTGCTTTGTTGTCCAAATATCTCCCTGAATTTCAGTCAACCCGCGCGCAGGGTTCGACTTCGCGTTGGAAATTTAAGCAGCAGGTTTCCTCTGAGGGTATGGCTCTTGAGGAGGATTTCAAGCTGGAGTATGACCGCATTGAGGCCGCGCTGTTGGTTAAGCGCCCTAATGCGGTCAAGGGTAAGGCTTTCGCCTTTTGTTCTCAGGACCAAGACAGCTTTTTCAAGGCTAAGACTCTTTCTCCTGAGATTTTAGAGGTTGGTCGTCGCTTGCGGGCGACTAATCCGCTTACCTCCGCTGCGTTCAGGGCGGAGGATAAGATTTGGTTTAATATTGAAAACCAGGTTAGGTCAGGGATGCGTTTGGCGGCTTTTCAAGGGTTTCTCTCCGACCTTAGGTCCAGGGCGGAGGAGTTGAATGTTACCGATGGTGACAAGCTGATTATTGACGACTTGCTGCATACTCTTTTTTTTGTCTACAGTGGTCGCAGCTTTCCACCGCAGCTGCTTCGGCTACGTTCCGTCGCAGGACCTCGGCTCTCTCGGCACTGGGTGTTAGAGAGTCGGGCATTGCTTCAACTTCTCCGACATGTTCCGTCTCGGGGTCCTTCGCTTTTTGGTGGTAAATTCGCTACGGTGTTTCAGAGAGAGATCGATGCGCGAAAGCAGATCTCGGATATGACTAAGCAGTTTCACACTAGCTCTAAGCCAACGCGGGCCCCTGTTCAGCGTAGACCTGCTGGTCCCGTTTCGGGTCAACGCAGTCGCGTGTCTAGGGTCCCGCCTCCTGAGCCGCAGCCAGCTCCTTCTCGTGGGAGAGGGAGTCGTGGCAGGGGCATTTCGAGAGGTTCTCGTGGTAAGGCGATGGCTTCGCAGAAGGCCAAGCCTGGGTTTTGATGTTTTTCCCCGAGCGCTTGTTCGACCGAATGTGGTAGGTGGCCGACTTCATGCGTTTCTCCCCGCTTGGGAGGCCATCTCCGGGGACGTGTTTGTTCTCTCCGTCGTGCGAGACGGATTCTTCATAGATCTTTGCGCCTCGCTCCCCGGAGGGGCTATAAGAATTCGGTCACCTCCCATGTCTGCCCTGTCTCGGTCTCATGCTTCAAAGGAGATCGAGTCTCTTTTGGAAAAGAGGGCTATAGAAAGGGTAAGAGACAGGCCGTCTCTTTCCCTTTCTCCAATTTTCGTTATTCCCAAGCGCTCGGGAAAACTTCGTTTGATACTGAACCTGAAAAGAATAAACAGATTCATTCCTCCGGTTCATTTTCGGATGGAGACTCTTGCCTCCATTCTTCCGTTGATCAAAAGGGAAGACTACGCGGTCTCGATAGATCTCAAGGACGCGTACTTTCACATTCCCATTCATCGCGCGTCTCGCGATCTTCTGGGGTTCTCCTTCCTCTCGGAGACTTATCGTTTTCGTGCTCTTCCCTTCGGGCTGCGCCCGGCCCCTCGGGTTTTTACTCAAGTTGTAGCGGTGCTAGCGGCCTCTCTGAGGCGTCGCGGCCTGCGGTTGTTTTGTTACCTGGACGATTGGCTTCTCCTTGCGGAGTCGCGCGATCGTTTGTTGGACGAGACTCGTTTGCTCGTCTCTCTTACTCAAGACTTAGGTTTCCTAATAAATTGGGAAAAGTCAGAGTTAGTTCCCACTCGCAGCCCAGTTTTTCTGGGGGCGGTGTTAGACATAATGAATCAGTTGGCTCGGCCCAGTCGAGACAGGATTCTCACCATTGTCTCTGCGGCTCGCAAGCTCTTGCTGGCCAGAAGAGTCTCGGCCAGACAGTGGCTTCAGTTTCTAGGTTATCTAGCCAGTCTAGTCGATGTTTTAGAGGACTGCCGGCTCCTCATGAGACCCTTTCAGAGACATCTCCTCAGGTTCTTCAAGCCGGGAAAAGACTCTCTTTTGGTCTGGATTCCAGTACCAGTAAGGATCAAGTCTCCTCTCTCTTGTTGGACGAGCGAGGTGTTTCTCGCGCGAGGCAGGTCCTTCTCTGCCCCTCTCCCGTCGATATCGGTTTCGACGGACGCCTCTCGGTTGGGGTGGGGAGGACACTGCAACGGCAGCACGGTTGCGGGGGATTGGTCTCATCTTGGGACTCTTCCTCATATCAATGTCCTGGAGTTTATGGCAGTTCTGCTGACCTTGCTCCATTTCAGAAGTCGACTTCTCAGTCGTTCGGTTCTGATTCTCACGGACAATGTTACTGTGGCGGCATATATCAATCGGCAGGGAGGCACTCGTTCGGTTGCCCTGAATGCCCTAGCAGCTCAGCTGTGGAGGTGGTGTCGTCGCATGGCAATCACACCCGTGGCCTCTTTCATCCCCGGTCGGGAAAACCTCATTGCGGATTTTCTGTCTCGGGGCAGGTATCTTCCATCGGAATGGACGCTCCATCCGGAGGTATTTTGCCGCATTCGCAGTCGCCTAGGTCCACTGGAAGTGGATCTATTTGCGTCGGTGCTAAATCACCAGCTGCCGAAGTATTGCTCCCGTGTTCGCGATCAGGGAGCATGGGCTCTCGATGCTTTCTCCCTCTGCTGGGAGAACCTTCAGGGATTCGCCTTTCCTCCCTTCCAACTGATTCCGCGTGTCTTGCGGAAAATCAGGGAAGATCGGGCGCGGGTGCTCGTAATAGCTCCCTTTTGGCCCAGGAGGAATTGGTTTCCAGAACTTATGAGCCTCCTAAGGGCTCAACCGTTCGTTCTCCCGTTAAGAGCGGATCTGGTGTTACAGCCCCTATCGGGGATTCTTCACCACAGTCCGGAGTGTCTTCATTTGACTGCTTGGCCCCTGTCAGGGAATCTGCAAGACAGTCGGGTCTCTCTGATAGAGCCGCGGACTTTTTAATGTCCAGTCGTAGGGTTTCTACTAGGGAAATTTACAATTCCCGTCTCTCGGTCTTTTTCCTTTGGTGCAAAGAGAGAAATCAAACCCCTTCTAAGGCTCCTATTGGTTCAATTGCGGATTTCTTAATCTCGTTATTTGACAAAGGGAGATCTATCTCTACTATCCGAGGCTACCGTTCGGCGATCGGGGCCATTCATTCGGGTTTCTCAGATGGTTCGGGGATTTCCAATTCCCCGCTACTAAGTGGTTTGATTCGTTCGTTCTTTCTGAAACGACCTTCTTTTTCTAAGTTAGTGCCGTCTTGGAGTCTGCCTAAGGTCCTGGAGACCTTGGCGAAACCTCCTTTCGAACCGTTAGGTGAAGCTTCGCTTCATCATCTTACGGTTAAGACGCTCTTTTTGGTAGCTATTGCCTCTGGGCAGAGGCGCAGTACTCTTCATGCTCTCTGTCTTACTCCTGGTCATGTTCGCTGGGAGAGAAAATGCGTTAGATTGATTCCTAGGGCTTCTTTTGTTGCCAAGAATCAGACAGCTGCCTCTGGCCCTGTTGAGATTTTTCTTTGTCCGATTTCTAACTTTTCTTCGGTGCGTGAGGACAAAGTTTGGTGTCCTGTAAGGGCTCTCAAATGGTATATTGATAAGACTAAGTCTTATCGTAAGGATGATCAGTTGTTCCTGATCACTAGAGAGCCTTTTTCTCCTGCCTCTCTTGATTCCATCTCTAGATGGATCGTTGAAGCTATTAGGGCCGCTGGCACAGAGGCTCTTTTATCTGACAGTAAGCCTCGTGCTCATGATACTCGTAGTGTCAGCACTTCTTGGGCTGTTTCAAGGTGTGGCGCTTGTTGATATTTTGAAGGCTGCTTATTGGCGTTCGCCCAATTCCTTCATTTCTTGCTACCTTAGGGATGTTCCCGCAGGTGAAGCTTTGTTTGCGTCAGCCACCTTGAAGGCCGCTGTGTCTTCTTTGTAGTCTTTGGTGTAATCCTATTCCCTTCTGCTCGAAACATGCCTCCCGGTCTTTGAGTTGGCGCAGGTCTGGCATAATAGGTAGGTATATATGATTTATTGCAGTAAATTTGTAAAATCAGCACTGATTTTCTTATTTACTATATAAATCTATATACCTACCTATGACCCTCCCTCCTTCCCCGCACCTTGCAAGCAACATGTTTCTTCTTGGGGTTGCTCGCAAAAGAGGAAGATGGCCGTAGCGTATTGACGCGCGTGAGTGGCGAAGGGGACAATAGGATTACGGGGGGTGCGCACAATATTGTGACTCATGTGTGATAAATTCTCGAAGGGGTCCCGTAGTCAAGACTACAGGCATAATAGGTAGGTATATAGATTTATATAGTAAATAAGAAAATCAGTGCTGATTTTACAATTTTGTAACAAAATCATTCTGTTACAAAATTGACAGGACAAAATAATTTTGTCCATTTCATTCTGTAACCAAATTATAGCTGTTACAAAATGGACAGGACAAAATGATTTGTTCATTTTCATTTTGTAACAGAATCATTCTGTTACAAAAGGACAAAATGATTTTGTCGTATTTCATTTCGTATAACAAAATCATTCTGTTACAAAATGTATAGGACAAAATGATTTTGTCCATTTTCATTTCGTAACAAAAATCATTCTGTTACAAAATAGAATTAACAAAATGATTTTGTCCATTTTCATTTTGTAACAGAATTCATTCCGTACGCACAGGACCAGGACCGAATGGTTTTGTCCATTTTCATTTTGTATCAGAATTCACTCTGTATCAAAATAGAATTAACAAAATCATTTTGTCCATTTTGATTTCGTATGACAAAATCTTGATTTTGTAATCGTTACTCTTTATTTTGTAATCGTTACCCACAACAGCCAACAACCGCCAACAACAGCCAACAGCAGCCAACAGCCGAAAACAAATCCCAGAGCAGCCAAGAGATAATAAAGAGGTACTTTCAAGATTGCTAGGGCTTATTTCAGTAATTTTCAATCAGAAATTGACCAGAAAATATTATTTCAGGACCTAAAAATCACGAAATAATCAAAGAACAAGTTGTGATCGATTCATATATATTTTAATACGATTATTATTATTATACGTAATCTGATTGGTCAATATGTCTGAGAGATAATTCCGTATTCTTGACCAATAAATTATAGGTGTACACTTTAAGGGATAAAATCGTTGCACCCTGCTTGTTCTCACGGAATACGGGAAATATCTACGTTCTGGTTGCATATTCCATTCGGCCACAAGCAGGGTGTAACTAATATTATTTTTTAACCAATAACCATAAGGGTATGGAAGTACAAGTACAAAATGAAGTAGTGGCAAACATAATGAGACTTAATTTTTTAAGAAAAAAAAATAATATTCACATGTTTTAATATTTTAAAGTTTTCCTCCCCTATTTTTTCCTTTTCGTTTTCTTTCTCCCCCCTCCCCCCTTTTTTTTTTGGTAAAAAAATTCTATTTTGTAACGGAATGAATTCTGTTACAAAATGAAAATGGAGAAAACCATTCGGTGCTGGTCCTGTGCGTACGGAATGAATTCTGTTACAAAATGAAAATGGACAAAATGATTTTGTTAATTCTATTTTGTAACAGAATGAATTCTGTTACAAAATGAAAATGGACAAAACCATTCGGTCCTGGTCCTGTGCGTACGGAATGAATTCTGTTACAAAATGAAAATGGACAAAATGATTTTGTTAATTCTATTTTGTAACAGAATGAATTCTGTTACAAAATGAAAATGGACAAAACCATTCGGTCCTTGTCCTGTGCGTACGGAATGAATTCTGTTACAAAATGAAAATGGACAAAATCATTTTGTTAATTCTATTTTGTAACAGAATGATTTTGTTACGAAATGAAAATGGACAAAATCATTTTGTCCTATACATTTTGTAACAGAATGATTTTGTTATACGAAATGAAATACGACAAAATCATTTTGTCCTTTCAATTTTGTAACAGAATGATTCTGTTACAAAATGAAAATGAACAAATCATTTTGTCCTGTCCATTTTGTAACAGCTATAATTTGGTTACAGAATGAAATGGACAAAATTATTTTGTCCTGTCAATTTTGTAACAGAATGATTTTGTTACAAAATAGAATGGACAAAATTATTTTGTCCTGTCAATTTTGTAACAGAATGATTTTGTTACAAAATAGAATGGACAAAATTATTTTGTCCTGTCAGTTTTGTAACAGAATAGTTTTGTTACAAAACGACATAGACAAAATCATTTCGTCCTTACTATTTTGTAACAGAATGATTTCGTTACAAAATGAAAATGGACAAAATTATTTTGTAATGTCAATTTTGTAACAGAATGATTTCGTTACAGAATAAAATGGGAGTGTAAAATATTTTGTCACAAAATAAATTTTTGTTACAGAATGAAAATGGTCAGAATCATTTTGTTACAGAATAACCTTTCCAAATTCATTTTGTAACAAAATGAACCGTTGTTCAATAATTTTGTAACAGAAGACAGTTTTGAGTGAATTTTGTCACGAAATGAGGCAATTTTGTAACGGAATAGGCACTTTACACTTGGCGCCCCATAAATAACAAGACTTTCCTTAAATAAGGGATGCAGATGAAACCGAGATTGTGTCATCATGGCAATGAAAATATAAATTTTGCTTGTGATAACCCTTTTCTTGAGTTTGAGTTGATATTAACATGTACTTTTCTGTTCATAGGCACAAAATCAATTGAAATAACTAAGCAATTGTTTTCAAAGTGAAATAAGAAATGCATAACTTGTTTGACCCCTCATTCGTTGCGTCAGGCCAAACTTGGTACAAGAGGATTTTGACAATACTTGTTGAAAAACCTGCTGCTTTGTCATCATTTGCAGCACGGTTATGAATAAAACAGAATATAAGTTGCCCTTTACTATAAAATAGGCTTTAAGCCCATAGATGTTACAACTTTTTAATTAGAAGCTAGCAAAGTTGGGTAGGCCTATACTTTTTTTATACGCACTGCATAACACCTTCAAATTTTTTAACAATTATTCGTCTCAAATTCAACCATAGAAATTATGCGGGCAGCCTGCTGTTACTATTGAACATTTACACACGAGTAAAAGCTTCTTTTCTTTTTTTTCTTGACCCGATTAAATTATACGGGCTCATTTGGAGGCCATGGCGGCGTAACAGTCCCTCTGCCCCTGTCCGCAATCTGTAAGATTCACATTGACTGCTTCAGTGAGCCTTACATATATTCTTCAGCATATTTATTTGATATTGATTACTAAATAATTAACAGCAATTAAGTTGGGCTTACTATTTTTCTAAACTGTTTTACCGTTTTCGTCTGAGAGTTTTTACCCCCTTTGAGAAATATCTTTGTCTGAGAATGATGCATGATGAAATGATGTTCTATAGAAAGTGAATAAGAAGAAAAATATGCGAATATACGAATTATGCTGGTAGGTCTATGGATGCTTTCAGGGGCGTCGCTAGAACATTTTGAATGGAGGGGTGTGACACCCAAACTTCCCGTCAAATTTGCTGAACACTAATCCCCAACAAATAAAGGAAATCGCAGATGTGGAGATCTTGATAATACGGGCCCATTTTCGCAAGGGGGAGTATCAACTTTTCAATATCTAATTTTAAAAACAACTTTTAGTAGTGAAAATGTGCGGATATGTGGATATTCTGGCACCTCGCTGCCTGAATATGAAGTGGTGGTTGCCCGAATATCAGAACTTTGAAAATCCTCGGGGGGAGGGGGCTGCAGTTTTTACTTCTTTTTATTTCGTTCCCCTTTTCCTTTCATTCTTTTTCTATGATTTTGTTTTCCTTTCCTTTCCCTTTTACTTTTTTCTTTCTTTTTTCCTTCTCCTTTCCCTTTTCTCCCTTTTCCTTTTCTCCCTTTTTTTACCCCATTTGCCGACATTAATTTTCTAGTGGGGGGGGGGGGGGGGTGACACCCCCCCCCCCCCCCCCCCCAGCGACGCCCCTGGATGCTTTCCTGTGAAGGTGTTTGTTTAATACATGCATGAATAAACTTTTATTAGCTTTACACGAAAAATGAATGCAGTAACAACTGGACGTATTCTGGTGATTAGGCTTAAAATGCAACCACTCAGTTGAAGCTCTTGGTATTGAGAAACGACTTGTGAAATGGATTCGCCATGTGTCGTACATGCCAGGACTCCCCAAGAAATGAAAAACACAGAAGATACACCACTACTCAAAGGTAAGAAGTAGATAGGTTAAACTTTGACCTTTTAAAATGCTAAAGATCAGGCTCCTGGGAGGCTGGGCTGATGTAGCTAAAAAGTAGTTAAAAAGAGACCGTAAACCGCTGAGGACCCTTTTTTTTTTTTTTGCTTGTCGGGGATTTTTGGACTTAAAAAGAGACCCTAAAATGCTGAGGACCTTTTTTTTTTTTGCTCACAGCACCCCCAGTAACAAAATCGTTCCCAGGTGCCTGCTAAAGATCATCTTCTGTTTTGGCTAATCAGTACGCACTGGAATACATGTGTATATGAGTTTCAATATCCTGCTGTTTTGTTATCATTTGGGAAGATAATTTCCATAGTCGTTTATACTATGCGCTTCTGTGCGTGCAAAGAATTCAATGCACTCATCAAAATTTTGATATTTTTCTTTTCTAATTGCGAACAAACTGAAGACAATGACATTTACGAAGTTGAGACTAATTTTGGGACCAATATAATTGCAATACAAACTTTGACACCATGAAATCAAGGTCGACAATAGAGCTCTAACGGCATGGGGAAAAGGGACAAGGGCAGTTGGGGCGAAATAGTGTCCCCCCCCCCCCCCCATTCTTCAAAATTAATCGATGTCAGTAATTTGATTGTATCATTCATGTCTTTATTACTCAAATATAGCTATATAGGGGGTGGGGAAAGGGAAATGACAAGGGCGGTTGGAGCGAAATATTGCTCCTCCCCCTCCCCCCCCCCCTCCTCTTCAAGATTGATCGATTCCCAATACATGTATTTTCATCGCATTTTTGTTCATTTGCTTCTATTCATCATTACGTTATTTTTTGTGTTTTGTTTAGTTTCTAAGGAAAGCAACATTACTTTCTGTACAGTATAATCTCACATGCCAATCGGTTCTGAACTTCTGATATATAGTCCAGTAGAAGTTTTTGAGACCTGGAAAAGTTGTTAAGTACAAGGTTTTTTTGTTGATTCGTATTCTAGATGGGTATTGAGGTAAATTCAGCTTGGTTGCCACCTTGGCAACCTTGAGCAATTTTTTTTATTAGCCTAATTAGCATAATCATCTAATTAGCATATATGCAATATATAATATGTTGCTAATCTTAACCCAGAAAGCCTGGAAATATAAATAATACAACTTTTCTAGGGGTTTCTATGACGAGGAATTCATTTATGACATCGGTTTTTATTTTTAAGTAATGTAATTGTCGTGAATAGCATAATTAGCATAATGAGCTAATTAGCATATGTGCAATATATGGACTTCTTTGTCATTGTTTATCCAGGAAGCCTGAAAACAAAAATAATACAACTTTTCTAGGGTTTTCTATGACGAGGAATTCATTTATGACACCAGTTTTTATTTTTAAGTAATGCAATTGTCATAAATAGCATAATTAGCATAATTAGCTAATTAGCATATGTACAATATATGGACTTCTTTGCCATTGTTTATCCAGAAAACATAAATAATTCAACTTTTCTAGGGTTTTCTATGACGATGAATTCATTTATGACGCCATTTTTCATTTTTAAGTAATGCAATTGTCGTGAATAGCATAATTAGCATAATGAGCTAATTAGCATATGTGCAATAGGCCTATATGGACTTCTTTGTCATTGTTTATCCAGGAAGCCTGAAAACAAAAATAATAAAACTTTCCTAGGGTTTTCTATGACGAGGAATTCATTTATGACATCAGTTTTTATTTTTAAGTAATGCAAATGTCATAAATAGCATAATTAGCATAATTAGCTAATTAGCATATGTGCAATATATGGACTTCTTTGCCATTGTTTATCCAGAAAACCTGAAAACATAAATAATTTAACTTTTCTAGGGTTTTCTATGACGATGAATTCATTTATGACGCCATTTTTTATTTTTAAGTAATGCAATTGTCGTAAATAGCATAATTAGCATATGTGCAAAATATATGGACGACACCAGTTTTTATTATTAAGTAATGCAATTGTCGTAAATGGCATTATTAGCATATGTGCAATATGTAAACTTCTTTGTCATTATCTAGAAAGCCTAAAAATAGTGCAATGCAACATTTTAAAACAGTTTTTAAAGACAACAAATTAGTTTATGAGAAGATGTTCCATGTAAATGTAGTATAATTAGCCTAATTAACATACAGGTTGTAATAAATGAATTTTCATATTTGCATTTATTGATATAGTTAATCCAGAAAATTCTGGGATGACAGATTTAATGTGTTTACACTTTTTATAATGACCAATATTTACCTCAGAGGGAAACCATGTTCAATGTGGCAAAGGATTGTAACTTTGTAAATTCATTCCCTACGCATATGAGTAGAAGCACTATACCTTTAGACTGCCATGTACTATGCCCAGACAATACATGTATACAACAAATTCTCTTAATTCTGTCCCATCTATGATGTATTTTATTGTTGTGGAAAATAAATGAATTGAATCATCATCGAAACACCTATAAACTCAAAGAAAAAGAATGAAAGAACAAAATTCTAAACATACTTTACCATGATTACCATCTTTCAGTCGACCCAAACATTTTCTTTATATATTTAATAACTTACTGGTCTCTGTCATGACTGTTCATTCTCTTATCACTGGTACAGTGGGAAATTACAAATGAATACCTATGTATTCTGTCCTGTCAGAGAGAAATTCAAGAGGCCACTAGGCAATTGCCTGATTAATATGCTAATTATGCTAATAAGGGTAATTATTATTCGTGTCAACATGGTTGGTCATAATAAAAATATATACACATTAAACCTGTCATTCCAGAATTTTCTGGATTAACTATATCAATCTGCGAATTTACTTATGTTAATTGGGCTACTTATACTACATCTGCATGGAATATCGTTTCACTAACTAATTTGTTGTCTTTAAAAGGTGTTTTCAGGCTTTCTAGATAAACAATGACAAATAAGTCTACATGTTGCTCCTATATAGCGCATTTGATACCATAGATCAGTCTTGCTTTTTTATTGGAAACGCTGAAGATCTGCTTTGACATTGATGATGCTCTCAGATGGATTGAGTCATATTTGATAGACATCAAAAGATCAAGATTGATGATGCTGTCTCTGATTCTTTTCTAGAGCCCTTCGGGGTCCCACAAGGTTCTCGGTTGGGCCCTCTGTTATTTACTCTGTACACAGGTAATCTCTTTACCAAGGCCCACAATAAGTTTCCTGGAATATAATGCCACTGCTACGCCGATGACATACAGATTTACTTGTCATTTAGACCCTTAAGAGCAAAGCGTCTCGCTCATAGAAGCATTTGTCAGTTATATACGTGAATGGATGCTGCAAAACAAACTCATGCTAAATGACAGTAAAACTGAATTGTTGCTCGTTGGCACATCTAAACGGGTATCCAAACTTAATTTCGATTGGATATTTGTTGGAAGTTCGGTCATAAAACCATCCATGAATGCTAGATATCTGGTAGTGCATTTTGACAGTCATTTGAATATGGAAGCACACATTACCAATGTATGTATATTTTATATAATATCAGACATATTAGAAGTATGAAAACAACTGCTCATGCATGCATCACTAGTAAGTTAGATCATTGTTAATGGGTTATTTTATGGACTCCCTGACTCTCAAATGAGACGACTGCAGCGGGTCCAAAACCTTTGTGCAAGACTAATTTGTGGATACCCCAAAATTCTCAAGGATCACCCCTGTTTTGAGAGATCTGCACTGGCTACCAGTGCGACAAAGAATATCTTTTAAAGTCATGTTGATTGTCTATAAAGCTCTAATTGGTCAAGCCCCTAAATATATTGTAGATCTGCTACAACTCAAAGCTTGCAAACATACCCTCACCCTGCACAGTTCTCGAGATACTTTAATACTGCCAACCCTATCATATAAAACAAAAATAACCTTAGGAGATCAAGCATTTGTCTGCACAGCCCCCAAATTGTGGAACAACTTACCATTACAAATCAGGAAATCCCCAACTGTAAATACTTTCAGATAAAAATTAAAAACATATCTTTTCATTTAATTACTCCTCTTAGTTATAAGTACATCAGGAGCTCTTGCAGCACAGTAGAATATACTGGGCGTTAAAAAAAAGGAAAACCAACTTTGAAAATTATACGAGTGGAATAAATATTTACCGGAGTTTAATTTCATATCATATGAAAGAGTAATTAATTTGCTTTCCAATGGTAACTTGTTTAGGTTTCCACAGTCAAGCATCAGTAAACACCATTGTCTTCAAAGTTCTGTGCAAAATTCCAGTTGGTTCACTTTCTTGTAAAACGCAATAGGCATGGTTTGGGTTGAATGGCTTTGTCAACTAGCTTAATGGTAGCTCTTTATCTGTTTATGGCCATCCGTTAGTAAGCAAATCCCATAAAGATTAATTTTACGCCTTAACAAAGGGTCTTATGAACTTCGCAAATCACGGAACGATTTGTTAGTCATAACCTTATGACCAAGAGGAAGTGAGATCTTCCGAGAACACAGAAAACATCTTCGTTTGTCTTGAGTGCTGCAGGAGTCTCCGTCAATTTTCAACTAAACAACTAAAGTTGAATTTTTTGAAAATCAGCAAAGTGAAATATTCAACCACACGCATGAGTTTTTGATTTTCCTTATTTATACTATTTGTTTTTGATTTTCAATTCTTAGTGATATGGTTCGCACTGGTTTTTTGGCATGCACCCTTGTTAAAATTCACAGAGACTGTCTTCTTTGCAAAATGATTTCTATCTGAAAAGGGTTTTATAAAGCAAAAATCTTGAATCACGGGTGAATAACATCTCATTAACACAAATTTGAAAAAGAAAAATATGCACAATGGGGATTGGAGCAACCAGGCCATTTCACAAAAGGCATCTCCTTAACATCATGCCTATTGTGTTTTACAAGAAAGTGAACCAACTAGATTTTTGCACAAAATGTTGAAGACAATGGTGTTCAATGACGCATGACCCTGAAAAACCTCAACAACTTACCATTGGAAATATGAATTACTCTTTCATATGGTATGGATTCCATTGTTGGTAAACATATAGTTCATTTACAGGAATTTTGCAAAGTTGAGTTTCCTTTTTTTGAAATGCCCAGTATATACATAATTTCTGTACTTTATGAATTATTATTATTATTATCATATTGGAGGTCCCATGTCCCAAGTCAAGTAAGTCATTGTTGCATATATGCTAATTATGCTAATTACGTCAATTGTGTTACTTGAAGTTAAAAACTGGTGTCATAAATGATTTCCTCGTCACAGAAAACCCTAGAAAAGTTGTTGTTTTCAGGCTTTCTGGATAAACAATGGCAAAGAGTTCCATATATTGTACATATGCTAATTAGCTCATTATTAGCTCCTTATGCTTATTATGCTAATTACATCAATTGTGTTACTTGAAATTAAAAACTAGTGTCATAAATGAATTCCTCGTCACAGGAAACCCTAGAAAAGTTGTATTATTTATGTTTTCAGGCTTTCTGGATAAACAATGACAAAGAATTCCATATATTGCACATATGCTAATTAGCGCATTATGCTAATTATGCTATTTATGTCAATTGCATAACTTAAAAAAAAAATTGATGTCATAAATCATTTCCTCGTCACAGAAAACCCTAGAAAAGTTGTATTATTTATGTTTTCAGGCTTTCTGGATAAACAATGGCAAAGAGTTCCATATATTGTTCATATGCTAATTAGCTCATTATTAGCTCATTATGCTTATTATGCTAATTACGTCAATTGTGTTACTTGAAATTAAAAACTGGTGTCATAAATGATTTCCTCGTCACAGAAAACCCTAGAAAAGTTGTATTATTTATGTTTTCAGGCTTTCTGGATAAACAATGGCAAAGAGTTCCATATATTGTACATATGCTAATTGGCTCATTATTAGCTCATTATGCTTATTATGCTAATTACATCAATTGCGTTACTTGAAATTAAAAACTAGTGTCATAAATGAATTCCTCGTCACAGAAAACCCTAGAAAAATTGTATTATTCATGTTTTCAGCCTTTCTGGATTAAGATTAACAACATATTACTTATTGCACATATGCTAATTAGATGATTATGCTAATTAGGCTAATTAAAAAAATTGCTCAAGGTTGCCAAGGTGGCAACCAAGCTGAATTTACTTCAATACCCATCTAGAACACAAATCAACAAAAAAACCTTGTACTTAACAACTTTTCCAGGTCATGTACATGGTATATGGTACCGTCTACTGGAATCATTCTTCAAGATGCCACTTCTTGTTGGTCATGTCTTGATTACTCAGATATACAACCCTGGAAAAAATATTAGACCAAGCCTCTGTAATAAGGGTACTATAAAATGCATACAAAATCATAAAAATGATTTGTCTTTGTATTTTATTGAATGAATACCAATTTCAAGCAATTATAACTTGCTTTTATGATATTTTATTTCCTTCTTACCACAAAAATAACGCTATCAGTAACCATTCTTGGTCTAATAAGATTTGCCATGGCTGTACATTAGATCTACGAGCATAAAGTAACGGAATGGCGTTATTGTCATCGCATTTGGTCATATATTCATTATACTCAGATCGTAGAATTAGAGCAAACAACGATGTCGAACTATCATCCATCGGACCGGGGGAACCGCCTGCTAGCTCAGCATCGATAATCCATGGCACCGAGTCACATACTTATTACACTGTTGATGATGCACTTGATACCATAGGAATGGGCACCCCTCAGCTAGCGATTCTTTGTTGCATGTTTATGGGTATGGTGAGTATGATATGTCTAGAGAATGCTGCTGGTAGTAAAGTGTCCTTGGGCTTGGGAGTCGGTGACATTCGCTGGAACTTTTCTGCGGAAGGGGGGGGGGGGGGGGGACATCCGTGCCAGGGCTTGACCCAGAAAGAAAACTTTTCAGGCCTTAATTTGCGTCGGAAGTGTTGGAGGTAGCGGCAGGGGCGTCGATTATGGGATTGTAGGTGGGACAGTTCCCCCCCCCCCCACGACTCAGAAAATATTGGGAGGGCAAACATATCGTTTTGCCCCACCAATAAATCCGGAGGTATAAAATTAATTTGGAAAAATAATGCAAAACTCGGGAAGTGTAATCTTCAAAACAATGAAATACAATACGTATTACACGATCAGACTTCAATTTCCCTGCGCACTCCGCGCCAAATAATATTCTCTAATTTTCCCTTCTTCATGTAACCGTGGAGAAGCTGGTAATTAAGAGGCGTTAAAAATCATGAAGGGTACTATAAGACTTTCTTGCCCCCACCCCCTATCCGAAAAAACGGATCGACGCCTTTGGGGAGGGGTGGGGTGGTGCTAAGGTCGTCCGATGTTAACTTCACTATTTTATTTATAATTTACCAATTAATTTCATTTTTGTCCATTATAGTGTCATTAGTAGCAGCACAATGATTCATAGATATCTGTGCGCGAACAAAACATGTTTGCCTCGTTGCGATTCGACCGAATGTGTTTAGACAGCCAGTCACAGCCTCGTTCTTTAGAGTTCATGCATAAACTATTGATTTGATCTATATGTTTGAAGATATTTCAGATTTTGTTTCAATGATTAATATAAGAGAGGTGTTCAATTTCACTCTGTTTGGCTTAACAGGTGCCCCACAATTATCTCTGCTTACCTTTTTGACGGTTGGGTTTCAAATGCTGCTCGGTCGCATTGCGACGGAGCGAGAATTCTTTTGAAAATTTCTATTTACGAGGTTTTGAAAACAATTTGGTTACCATTTCCTTTGAAATAATGATAATTGAATGATTCAGCTATTATTTGAAAATCTGTCGTGCCCGGGGGCGGGGGAAATTTCCCCACTGTCTCCCCCCCCCCCTCCCATTGGATACGCTAGTGTTGGAGGGTAGGGTCCTTGATATAGGAGCGATAATCATTTAACTATTCAAGTGAAAGATATACTGCTTTGTCTAATCCAAAACAATTGTTAATATATTTTTGAAATAAAAGAGAGAAATATACCAAAATTATTACAAGTTTTATTTCCACACTCATAGGCCATACTCGGGCAATAGTCACCTCATATTTGGACAACCTTTACCTCTTATTCGGGCAGCGAGGTGGTATTTTGTAGATTTTATATTGCATGCGATCTAGTATACTTTTTTAATGACAAAATCAAAGTGTCAAATTAACTGTAAATTTGGCAAAAAACGCCAGCACCCCCCCCCCCCCGATTGTGCGTAACAGGCCGTACGCTTAATTTTGTTTGCTTCCATATTCCATTAAAAATGTTAACATCAAAACATCACTACAGTCTTACAATTGCAGATAAATAATCCGGAAGAAGATGACATAAGAGGAAGAAGAAGAAGAAGAAGAAGAAGAAGAAGAAGAAGAAGAAAAAGAAAAAAAAAGAAGAAGAAGAGGAGGAGGACATGGAGGAGGAGAAAAAGAAAAAGGAGAAGGAGAAGAAGGACAAGAAATTAGATGACATGAAAATATGGAAGGGAACTACATACGCCATTATTAAGAAGTAGAATCCAGTTTAAAGATGTATGTGTGTTATAATTATATTGTCCCACTTCTAGCTAGCTGTTTATGCTCAAGTGCTGTTGAAAACCACCATCTCCGATGAGCTCGATTGTGATATGAATCTAAGTGCAAGTCAAGCAGCATTTGTATCAACTGTAAGTAAGATCATAAATATTCTTTGATAATGATAATAACAAAAATCAGGATAATATTCGGTTCTTTTATAAAACTCCTTAAAAAAAGTTTGGAAATCTGACTTTGATCGATCATTTCTCCCGAGTCTTAGTGAATATTGATGTTTGATTGATACCACTGGAAAGATCATTTAATTCTCTTTAAAATGATACCCTACATGATATGATTATCGTTCACATGGAGGTGCAGTGCCTTGAAATGTGGGGGAAGGTCAAAATTCAAAAGTTGCAAAATGACACAATATTGAAAGTCACTGTTCTTTTTTACCGTTGTGATGGTGTGGGGAGGCATCTCGACTGCAGGAAAAACAGAACTTGTTGTCATTGACGAAAACCTCACTGATCAGAGGTATCATGAGAGACGAGATCCTCCAACCAACAGCTGTCCCGTATTTAAGGAATATGGGGAACGACGCAATCCTTCTAGACGACAACGCGAGACCCCACAGAGCGAGACTGGTCCGCCATTTTCTCGAGAGAGAGGATATCGCGAGAATGGAGTGGCCTGCATGCAGCCCAGACCTAAACCCCATCGAGCATCTCTGGGATCAACTCGACCAGTCTGTACGGAAGAGAGTCACCAATGAAACGACACTGGCAGGACTGCCTCAGATTCTGATTGAAGAATGAAATGCCGTTACACAGCAACGAATTACGAAGCTCATCAGCAGCATGAGGAGGCGGTGCCAGGCGGTGGTGCACTTGGGTCGTCCACCCGTTACTGAGCCTTGATCATGTTAATTGATGAAATCAAAGATCCTCTGTATGTGACAATAAAGATGAAAATCCATTAAATCAAGCCCCTCCTTTTCATTTTTGATGTTTTGTTGTGGTTTATGTAGTGATGGTTCTGTGAGATAACATGGTTTGAGTCGTGTTTTGAAATACCCATGCATGCCTGTTTGTTTGTTTGTTATGTGTTTGCTTGTGCAGAGGTTTGTTTGATTCCATGTTAATGTTGATGTTAAGATGCATGAAAACAAAAGAAACAACTGGTAAACTCACTCATCACAACGGTAAAAAAGAACAGTGACTTTCAATATTGTGTCATTTTGCAACTTTTGAATTTTGACCTTGCCCCACATTTCAAGGCACTGCACCTCCATGTGAACGATAATCATATCATGTAGGGTATCATTTTACAGAGAATTAAATAATCTTTTCAGTGGTATCAATCAAACATCAATATTCACTAATACTCGGGAGAAATGATCAATCAAAGTCAGATTTCCAAACTTTTTTTGAGGAGTTTAGTATCACATGTCTTTATGCGCTTCCAGAGAGCTTTGGATTATTACTGCAGCTGCGTCTTAACTACCCTAATGCAGGTGATTTCACGGGATTATTTCCTTCCGGTGCTCATTTACTTCACATGGGTTGTAGGAGGGAGGCAAAATAATGTAGATCAATATTTCGCCGAAGGACGTCAGTGCCGCGGCAGGGATTCAAACTTCGTACCTTGTGAACCGCATTCTTGGGACTTCATTCCACTTAACTCTGTAAGATAGAACCACGCAATGTTTGCCAAGGTCATGGATTTAGATTTTGTTTCGTTTTGTTTTTGTGTTTTTTTCTAGTTGGTCCAAGACCGATACATCCACTTTTCTTCTGTTACCTTTCATACTAGTACTTAATTGTTATAATAAATTATAAAACGGGTTCAAGAATGTAGCCATCCTGAAGGGTCAAATAACACCACGTGACCGTGCAAAAAAAACCCCCCAGTACTAACGCATCTCTGGTCTAATTAAATTTACAGGGTGTTCAGACGCTAAAAATCTATACCAAAACGGTATAGCTATACTAGAACGGTATAGCTATACGATGAAATTTTGCGTCTGAACGCTGACTAACGAAACGACGTATAGCGAAACGAGGGTCAGAGCATCGTTTCGAACTAGAACTCGATAAAGAATCACTGTTCCGTGTCCGTCTGAACGTATGGCGACCATAGAACGGTATAACTGGGCGGGGCTTAACGGGAGCGCGTATGAAAGTTGGAAGAGGAAATCCAGGCAGGGGGCTAGCGGATACCTCGTGATTATAACAACACGCGCAGTGGGAAACTGCGCATCTATACCACCTTTTTCACGACGGTCGCAATATGCGTCTGAACGACCCGTTAGCTATACGATGATTCTTTATACGTCGTTTCTTTATCGAGTTTCGGTATAAACTGAATAGCGTCTGAACAGGGGGTAAAATGCATGGTTGTGAGTTCGTGCGTTCGTGCGATCCGGCAGCATGCAGGTCCCAACCTGGTCCCAACACACTCGGCTTGCGCCTCGTGCGTTTAGTATTCCACGATAAAAACCTTTGTGTTGCCAGATCGCACCAACGCACTCCCAACCATGTATTAATAGTATATTACTGTTTAAAAGGGCCGGGGCCGAGGAGTGACCGCGTTTTCAAAATGGTAGGTATACACTTTTAACATGCCAGATACAACATTTTAAAGGCCGCACCCAGCATGGTAAAAATGTTAATTTGCCATTTTGAAAATGTGGTCACTCCTCAGCCCTTTTAAATCGTGATTTTTGAACACTTCAATTTTTAGAGTGCACCATGCTTGCCAAATAATATCATGCAGCGAATAAACAAATAAGAGAAAGAAAGACTTAATAAAACCCACGAATAATCGATGTCTTCAAGGAGTGAATTTATATGAAGATAAAATGCAGCCCTGTACCATTTACCTGGTAGGGAAACTAAGAGAATACATTTCAGGAGTTATTCCCACTCAAAGAGTATATAATATTTTTTTAAAAGGAAAATTGGCAAGATATTAAAAATGATTTTAAAAGAAATTCGGGAGAATGCTTTCAAAGAGATTTTCACGATGATTCCATAGAGAACAATCATCAACTTGGCACCTTTTTTTGCTCTGTATTCTGTGTTTTTGTTGTTGTTTTGTAGATACTTTTCATAGGAGAGATCGCCAGCGCTTATCCAGTTGGACGTCTCATAGATACATTCGGTCGGAGAATGGTAAGTGTAACTTATTGGGGACTTTTGTTATTAAAAAATATAGAATATATTATTCATCTTCAGATTTTCAATACTATGACGTATTTTACCAGGGGCGACATTGACGAGCTGGTCTATAGCCACAAGTAACATTTCAAATCAGCTTTGTCCTCCTTTTCGACAGGGCATCATCATACTCTCTGTGAACTTGCTTTACTTTGGTCTCCTTCTCACGGTGGTTCCAAGGAGTTACCCGTGGGTACTCGTCCTAAGGTTCCTGGCTGGCTTCTTCGCTTGCGGCGTACAGAGCACTGTCGTCTGCTATACGGGAGAGATGGCGCCAACCAAATACCGTACAGCCTTCATGATGGGTCTCCTGGTATGACGTCATAATTCTCGCCACTTTTATGTTCCATTTTAAAAGATATTGTTTTAAATAAATGAATTTGAAGATATCAGATATCATTTGATACCTGTAGTGGCGTAGCTGCAGGGAATAGAGGGCATGTGCTCCCCCCTTGTCGCATGGTGAAAAGAAGGAAAAGGAGAAAGGGAAAGGGGAAGAGGAACATAAAAAGGAAGACGGTAGGACCCCTTCCGCACCCGTCTCCTTTTTGGTGGCCTTGCTAATTCTCACTTCTCACCCCTCCCCTTACGCTACTACATACCATTATCCTCATTATTATCAAGATTTGATTGCTTTTATTTCATTTTATGTGATTCGTCAGATACAATAAATTTACAAGATAACGTTAGTAACAGTAATTATGATATAGTTCGGTTTCTCAAGGCCTTTTATGAGGATACGAAGGGCTGAATATTATCTACGTCCGCTTTTAAGTACTTATCCACCTATGTTTTTACTATACGCTTATCAGATTCAATTGTTGAAAAAGTTCCTTTTTGTTTCCTAGTTGTCTGCTGGATTTGGGGCGTTTTACATATCGACTGTAGGGTTGTTCGTCGTTCCTTCCCTGGGCTGGCGCTGGCAGGCTGGCTTTGCCAGCCTCCCATCTGCACTCGTCTTAATCACAGTTTTGGTAAATAGGAGGGAATTATTCTAAAGATATTAAAAGTAGAAAATGGAAAAGTGGAAGAAGAAATAGGAGTAAGAAAACCGGGAGAGGAAGAAGAAGAAGAAGAATGGGGAGGAAGAGGAAGAGAAAAAGAAGCAGAAGAAGAAGAAGAAAAAAAAAGAAGAAGAAAAAAAGGAGAAGATTGAGGAGGAGGGGGAGTAGAAGTAGTAGCAACAGTAGTAGAATGTTAAAAAGAAGAAGAAGAAGAAAAGAAGAAGAAGAAGAAGAAGAAGGAGAAGAATGAGGAGGAAGAGGAGAAAAAGAAGAAGAAGAAGAGAAAGGAGGAGGATAAGAAGAAAATATACTGGCGTTAGACAGATATGGTTAAGAATGGCTAAGGCAAAATAATTTATCTTCAGTAAAAACGGCTCTTTCCTCCGTTTAAATATTCAACCTACCTGCAAACAACAGAAGAAGATGAAGGAGATGGAGAGAAAGGAGGATAAGAAGAAATCTATATAATTATGGGTGGAACAAAGCTAGTTAATAATGATTTGTCTTTCAACAAAAACCGCTCTTGCCTCCGTCTCAAGATTTAACCTTTCTGCAAACAACGTTCTATTCCACTCCAATCATTCTAATATCGTGTTAATCGTTAGGCCTATATTATTTTGGTCCCAAATCTTGTTCTTTCATACAGTTCATACCCGAGTCACTGAGGTATTGCGCCCTCCGCGGTGACCTAACAAGGGCGAAGCATATCCTGAAGCGTTTAGCAGATCACAGCGGGAAACAAATACCTACATGTAGGGGTGAAGTCGTACCGATGATAGAACCTGTGAGTAAATCGCTCAAAAACTGGGTTACCAAGCATGATCAGTGTAGCTGAAGACACCCCTTCTGCTTGTTTGAATGGTCCTTTTTTTTGGAAAGATTTTGTCGGCACATTTTAAAACTTTAACAATTTTAAAACTTGGCCATAACCTGTTGGAATATTTTGATACTATTCGAATACTACCACGATTTTAAACCGCTAACAAAAAATCATTGCGTCTTCGTTGGTTCTTTGATTTAATGATTATATTATGATTATTTTATCTGACATTGATTCTGTTCCGCAGGAGACACAAGCAAACTTTCTACATTTATTGTTTCCTCGAACGAGAAGACAGACTTTATCTTTATGGCTTATTGGGTAAGATTTCAACACTTCTCTACTTTCAGAATGAAAGCACATTATTTCATTCTTATATTTATGCACTTGTAGAGGATTCCAGAAGTAACAACATCGGCTGACCCCTATTTGCAAGCATGCAGGTTCCAGTCATTTATTGGGAGAGGGGGTAAGAGGGAGTGGAAAAGGGGGCAAAAAGAGAACATAATATGTATTGTAATACTAATTTACAAATGTATTTCAAAATTTGAATGCCCTTGTCCTCTCCAACCCTCCCTCGCTTATCTGCTCAGCATTCGTTCACCAAGGGAGACAAATGCCTCCCGACTCTCCCCAAACTACGACACTGAGCGGAGTTTCTTTGTGATAAATCTAGATAACCATTATTTTTTGTATTAGTTGTGATTTACTTGAAATACTGATACCTTGTTCCACCCTTAATATGTGCAAACATGTTTTTAACTCTTCAGATTTTCATCTTATTTTTGCTACTATGGGGCTGCGCTGGCTACCAATCATATCATCCAACTTTACTGGAAAAACCTGGATGGTGCCAACGGAACATTACCTCATGATGACGTCATCAATGTGGGCCATGATGGGGATGTCTGCGATTTAGCGCGTTTGCAAGGAAGAGACTGTACATCATCCACCTCATTTGAAGCCTATTGGCAAACTGTTATCTCAAGTATCGGCGATCTGCTAGGTAATAGTCGTCTTAACTTTATGTTATTATTTTACCAACTAATGAAGTTCTTTTGGTAATCCGCAGCCATTAGCTGGTGGTTTTTTCTTCTTTTAATCACCTTGTTATTTAACTTCGTATTTTTTATTCTCTGCTTTTGTATTCTCTGTATTCCGGGAAATGAAATGAAATAAAATGAAATCAGTCTCCTTTTAGTCTATTCGATTTTTCAGTTTAATATGAAGTATATCGTTTGTGATAAAAATCATGATTCCCCGAACGTCTCAGTTCAAATGAAATTATTGTATATAGAACACAGAGTAATGAAAACATGTTATAATTGGTTCTTTCCAAATAACATTATTTATAGAGAACTATAAGGGAAGCAGCACGGTATAACACAACCACGGCAAAGAAAACAAAATATTGTTATGACGATGACTCGGTTAAGAAAAGCAAATACCGAATATACAATCTTAACCATGTTATGATTTTTATTCTCCATCACACTGGTAATGTTGATGCACGCAGCCTCACCCGTTGCCATGGTAATGGTAGTACTCCTGGGAAGGCGTCGGGCCATGGTAATTTCTCTCCTACTGGCAACTGTGGCGCTTCTCTGCCTTATGTTCACCTACATTAGGTGAGCGCAATTTACCTCTTTCAATGAATATTCTGAATAGATGCACCCATAAATTTGCACTAAACGTCCCAACAATACCCCCCCCCCCCCCGAAAAAAGTTCAGATTTACACATTTACCGACAAGGGGGAAAATGGACTAACACACACATAATATACTTTTTTATTGTCAAGCTGAAGAAAGAGAAAAAATATTAGAAAAGAAAAAGATCTTTATGTCATTTTTTCAAATTTTAAACCACTTCTTGAGAAAACAGATCAGAGGACACTCTTGACGAAATATACTTCTACCAAGTTTAATCGGATGCAACAAATATGGATGAAAATCATATGTATGTGGTTTCTCGTCCAAACCCCTAATTTGTGTCAGTAAAAAAGATTTGTCACTGGCAATTAGAGCCATTTAAGCGCAACGGTAAAACAATCATTTAGAACTTTTTTTTTGTAGGAAGGAAGAAATCCCAGCATAAATTTCCATATGATTACTATAATGACTGACTTCTGATATCTTTTTTTTGGAGGGCATGTATAGAGAATAATTTTCCCCAGAAAACAAAGTCATAGGCCTATCTAACAAACAGTAACAGTTAGTTTTTTAAAGGGTAACGGCCCTTTGATTTATATATAGGTTTACAAACTTTCAAGGACGCCTCCCGCCTTGTTTGCAGGATCAACCCTACGGGTTTCATTCTTTCGATTCGAGGGCTGACTCTTGGAACATACGGGATCCTCTTCCTGTACGCTGTGGAGGCCTACCCCACGTACACCCGAGCGGTCGCCATAACAACATGCCAGTTCTTCGCCAAGGGAGCAGGCGCCCTCACACCTTTCGTAGCAGACGTAAATGAAAACAATTATCCCTTTATCAATCTATAGTCATTACACTTACAGAAGGCTTAAGTGAAATAATTCATAAGAATATTTGCATGAGTTTTATGTATTTTTATATTAAGTTTAATCCCTACTCATTTACATCTATAAACGTTGCTACCAAACTATGAGAGCGGACGACTAGAGGAGGTATAGGAATGTGTGTGTGTTGGGAGGGAGGGGGTGTTGGGGGGGAGGGGGTATTGGTGTTTGTTCGTGTGTGCATATGCGGGTGCGCGTGAGTGTGCGGTATGGATGTGTGTGTTTTGCAGATGTGTATCAATCAGATAGGGACCGATCTTCAATGTCACTAAAGAAACGACCCCTGTCCCAATTCCTCCAATTTGCAGATGGACCAGAAGGACGACCATTAGGTCTACTCACATATATTTGCGAAATAGTGTAACCCTTTTAAATAAGAACCAATGAGAGGGTTTTATTATTTTATTTGTACTGCAATAAATGATGCTGACATCCAATTTTAAACATCTCATGACATTTCACAAGTTATCGCAATTTCTGGGGATCGAACCACTACGATACGAGAAACTGGTAATCCAGCTAATCTTGTAGTTACCTAAATAAATGTAGACACCCAATTTACAAAATATTACCTATGCATTTACTTTACAGACCTATCTTGTCGAGAACCCAGTCAAGGGATTGATTGTTTATGCCTCCATTTGCTTGGTTGGTGCAATATCAGGAATAATGCTTCCATTTGAGACAGCGGGGCGACAACTAGAGGTACGTTTTCTTTTCAATTCAATAGATCCCCTCCCCTCGGGGCCCGAAAAAACAGGCATGGCCGAGAAAATTAGCAATTATTGCTCCAAGTTTTTTGCCAACACTTTGGTCAAAATGTTCAGAGCAGAGCGAATAAAGTATATGATAACAAATCGTAACGATGCAGTGGTAAAAAAGAGAATGTATATGAGCAGAGCATCCATTCGGCATGTTTTAGAGACTTTCCCCCTGAACGTCGGTTCTCCCCTGTTTATCAAAATGATGGATACGCCACTGATTTGGGACATCAAGCCCCCCTAAAAATATTGCACCAGTTTTACACTTTCATCCGTTCGCTATCGTTGGTATCAATACGTACATTTATTTATAGGTCGTCCGCTTTTTATACTAAAATGTAGCAATTAATGATGCTTCAGTTTGCTATCACTCTGTAAATTTTTTCCATGGTATTTCTTGCTCCAAATTTACTCTATCGATTAGTTCATATCATTTTCCTACTTTTCTCTCGGTAATATTCAAAATAACCATTCCTAAACCGTTACACGTACTAATTACAACGACACACCTCCTCCGACACCACCGCTCGAACATTATCAGTCCAGCCATCAACAACATCATCACTACATTCATCAAGACTATAACACCTCTTTACCTCCATCAACAACACTACCAAAACAAAAAACAATAACAACATTATAAACAGAGACATTCCTTCTCACCTGAGGGTGCCATTGGAGGAAGGAGTCAGAGGTCAGACCTTGCCTTTCAAAGTTTTTATGGGCAAAATGCACATTTATTTCGTGCAAATTTGTTAATTTTGTGGTCTTTTGTCATTTATTGAGAAATGTCCCGTCTGAATACCTTATATTGACTGTCCTTCTTTGCAATTTACATACAATAGGTAATTTTTGCCCTACAACTTTTCCCGAAACGTTTGAGTGACATCCTTGCCCCCACCAACACAATCAACAATCTTTTCCGCTACAACACCATCACCACTACCACAGAAGCTACTTATCTCGACCACCATCAATAATTATCAAAGTTATCAAATTCTGTTCTCGTCACCCCCTCTTTTGAAAATAAAGTTGAGTTCTGGTAATTCGATTCCACTGTGGAAGAAACTTCTGGAAGCCCCAGGGAAATGTTTATTATGTGATACATAATAATTTTACGTACACTGTGAGGTTTTGGAATAATAAATAATAAGAAATTGACTCAATCATGCTGAAAGTCACATGCACTACATCCAGAAATGCGCACATGGGACTACACACAAATGCAGCATGAAACTTTTGTCCTAAACTTTCAGCTATTTTTCGTCATATTTCGAATATGAGGGCATTTGAAGAGCAATCCTTTTCAGGGAATATTTTCTCTATGATATTCTTCCAAACTGACCTAAAAAGAATGAAAAAAAAACCCCTCTCAGACTCAGTTGTTTTTCACCTTTTCCAGACCTGAACCTTCCCTCTAAAGAAATACAACACACTTTCCATTATTCTTATAATTCTCGATACCCCAAATACGCAATTTCGCCAACAGATGGCGTTTGTCATGCAAACTACGCATGCGCAGTACTGACAATATCCCGATTGGGTCGACAAGTGTTTGTCTTTTTGCATTGAAAATGTACACGGGTATTATAAAAATCCTCGAGTTTGAGTATAAATTAACCGACATGTTTGAAAAGATACCATAATGATTTGAGACAATTGGTTGCATTTTCAAAATTTGAGTGGTTTATGTCATGCGATCCAAAAATTAAGCATTTTAGCACTCATTTTATTCATAAGCCGTAGTATTTCAATACGGACCGGAAGTGAAGTTAAGGAAGATGCGGACCATTTCCATAGTGTCCCTGTATTAGAGAGTTGCGACAACTGGGGATTTGAACGCCATTTTGTTTCCACTATTACGTAACATTTCTATTTAATTCCGATGAGCACCTGGGTGTTCTCAATAGAAAGAATTCGAACGCCATTTTGTTTCCGGAAAAGTGGGACGTCCATGTCGCAACTCTTTAATACAGGGACACTACATTTCCATGCATAATATTGCCCTCTACGTCGAAAATTGCATATTTGAGGTAGCGAGAATTGATCACCAATGGTTATGAAAATGATTTCTTGATGTTTTGTCTTATTTTCTTCCAGTAAACCTCACTGAAACTTGCTTTTGGCGGAAAAAAACTTGATGGATGCGTCTCATTGAAGCTCTTAAAATCATGGAGAATAATTATACCTTTATTTTTCTTTTTTTACTTTGTCTACTTGTTAATATTTTACGTTAAACATCAACCTGATAAAATTGGCAATCCCATTTCAAAAGGGTTGGATTTTTAACCAATGAGTTGTATAGGCCACATCACGTACAGTACACTTTGTCAATCAAAATGAGGGACAGGAGAGGTACCCATTTCCCAAGTGCTGGGCCATATATCATACAAACTTGTTATCATTAACAAGTGGCGACGGTAATTTATATAAGCTACTAAAATTAGTGCCTTAATTTATGTTAATTCTGAATATGTGTGGGTGTTTGTGTGTTTATTATTTGTGTGTGTGAGGGTGTGTGTGCTTGTGTGCCCTGACATACATGCAGTGGTGGGGTACAGAGAACAAAAGAGCACAATGATGGCCTTTATTTCGTCATGCTTGTGGGGTACAAAATATTGTTTGCGGGGTACAATGTACAATAGGAGAAAACAATACAACTCCCCACAAACCAATGTGTGTGCAGAGATGTGTGGGTCTGTGTGTGAGGGTGTGGGCGTGTTTAGCCGTATGTCCGAAGACATTTTCGGACAGAGAACAAAAAAAAAATCATGAGAACAATGGTCCTCGGAAGCCGGACAATAGTCCTCGAACGTCAAACAATGAATTTGTGCCTTATTCCGTCGACTGTCCGAGGACGGAGGAACAATAGAGGAACAATACTTGTCCTCGGAAGTAAAGCCATGTAAAACTGTGTGAGGGTGCGCGCGCGTGTGTGTGTTGGTGCATGGTTACTAAAAATGATGTCTTAATCAGATAACACCCCAGAGGTGTCTGTATTTCACATATCGTAGAAAATGTTTAATTTTTAACTGAAAATAGTGGACTTTATTTGCCGCGCATGATAAAATGTCTGAAAATCCACCTTTTCCATATTAGTACTCTGCCCATCATATTCCTTGTAATACAGTGTTAATTTGTCTATATAGAGGAAAGGGTGATTTAATTAAACGTTGAAAAAATTGAATTACGTTCTTATCTCTTTATATGTTTTTCTTTTAAGATGACCTTTGTATTTATATGAAATTTTCAGTTGGTTGGATTAATAGAGCACGAACAATCCCCAGAAACACACACCCCATCCAACTACATGCACACTTACACAGTACAAACAAAATAAAGGGTATCCATTTACAAACAGTAAAAAAATCAACATCATTTTGATTTAACGGTCGTTAAATATTTATTGGAACGTTGTGACAATATGTTTGACAATCTCAATATCATGTTTACATAATGCATAATTTGCGCGACAAAGCATAAGTCATCAATGGTTTTTATAGTTAACACACATTGTCACAGGACTTGAATGTATAATTATATTGCATATTGGAAGACTACAGTTTATAACAGCTTTCTCGGAGAAAAGAAGCGAGCACATATATTTGATTCGATAAATGTTGTATAGTACTTGATGACATCACCTCGGTTGTCATGACGTCATCTTTAATATGAGACTCTGTTTACGTCACTTTTGATTATTATTACATTGTGATCGATCAACGAATCACGATGACGTCACCAGTTATGACATTGCCGTCATACGTTTTGTCAAACATTTTTTGTAATGGTTGTTTCTAAATTAAACTTGATATTTTGAGCATTGCAAACTTAAGTAAAATAAATGATAGTTACATATATTGTAACAAGAGAAACATAAATAAAGTAATAAATCTGAAGAGAAGAACTTAGCATTACCGAAGAAAAACGGTCTCCCAGTGTCACCTTAGCATAATACATCTACATGTCAAGTACCTGTTGGTGCCATGACGTCATTTCCGCAGTAATATTTATCTCACATTATGTACATATTCTGACAGATTGTCAGAAAACGACGTCCAGTGATGTACAGCTCAAAGAATAGTTTATGGTGGCTTAGGGTCGTTACTTTTCTCCCATGGGGTCGGGGGACTTTATTATTCGGCTTGATATCGAATGCACTGTATTTGTCAAATTCTTTAATGGACATCCACCGTGGAAATGATGTGCCGTGTATTTCATTGTGAAACAATATAAGGAAGACAAGTCATTTAATTGTCATGTAAATATCTGATAAATAAATTGACAAGATCCATTAAATCATTGCACATCTCAAATAAAAAACAAAACAATATATATAGATAGAAATGAATATTATATACAGTCATCATGCCACTAAAATAGAAATATTGGTGAGCTATCATCTACGTAGCGCTTTCTTTATATTTGTAAGGCTGTTATACCACAAGAACTTAATTGCTCTCCCCTACAAATTTTCCGAGACGCAACGCAGGTTAAAATCAATTATTGCACATTTTTACATGTTTTTTTGAACGCAGTCTCCCTCATGAAGACATACGAGGGGGAAACAGCTGAGCTTGCTAGAGCTCTAGACGAATACAAAAATAAAATGCTAATGGACTTGGGAAGTAAGAAAGACGTAATTTTCAAGTTTTCCTATAGCGAACGGCAGACGAAAACCATTATTGCAGACAGAAGGAGGAATAGATTTGCAGAGAGAAGATTTCCCGAGTTATCGGCGCTGTAGCGCATACCAGGGTTAACCCCAGGGACGCCGTTCCTCAGAACTTGGCGATCGAAGAGCGGCTGTGTCGGTCGGAAATTATCTTCAATATGGAGCATTTCCAGTTGGCCACTGGGTTCCATGAATAATCCTTGGTAAAGCTCTCGGAACATGTCAAGCTGGGAAAGAAATCGGAAATGAAATGGGATAAATGTTAACATGGGGGGAAATGTATATCTAAATTTTGAGTTGTTTAAACTGAAAGTAAACTATAAACTAAAAAGGAGACTTCTACTGCATGGTGTGGCCGGTCAAAAGACCAGCTTATCTTTAACTGTTTGATGAAATACGTATAATGTGTATGCATTCATTTTTATCAACCCTGCAAAATCCCGCATCTAAAAAAAATCCATCCAGATCACACATCATGGGCGAATGGTTTCGTGAGTACAGTCAACTTTTTTTCAAATGGAAATGATCTACACCAACAAAATTACCATTGCAAATTCATGATTATCACAAAAGAATTACAAACCTTAGGTATATTTAGGTTGAAATCGAACATCGTCCAAAGAATACACCTTTTCTCCTTACCTGATTATTTGAAAGATGGATGGGATTGCAGCCGACAGACCACGTTACACTCTCCTGGCAGTTGGGCACAGTCAGTGAACCGTTGTACCTGTAGAAGCAGTTCACGTCTGCAGGCAACATATCACGGAGTGGAAGATGTGCATAGTATTCCACCTTTGTGCCTGTAATCAAGTGATAATGAAGAAGAGTGAATGATTTATTGGCTTACCAATCAAAGATGAGCACGGCGATTATTGGTTGCCATCACAGCAGCAACCAGCTTATCAGATAATCTGATCGAGAAAATAAAATACTTGTCTGGAGCAGTGCTTCTTTAACGCTTTTACCCCAAGATTCCTGGTAGCATTTCTCGGCAGTGTCGTGACGCCTCCGTCCATTCATTGGTCAGTGACTCTACCCCCTATTATTCAACTTTGCATCGAATTCCAATGGGATTATTTCAGTAATGACTCATTAATTACAGCCCTAAAACAACTCCGATGAAGATCATGATCATGTCAGTTAACATGGTTAAGAACCTCTGGGCTAGGGCTATGATTAGAGTCTTTGGCCTTCGTCGGGGTCAGGTTTTACGGTAACCAATGAGGTATCTACAGGGTGTGAGAAGAGATGTGCATTAGGATACTATTACTAGTTTTATCTTTACAATGACAGTGTTATGTGTTGTAGAATCTCCCCTAACAGTATTCGATTAGGTTTTATTGATTAGACGTCATTCCAGTTTGTACTTGCCTGTTCTCGCGGTGTTACCTATACCTAGCTGTAAAGTTCCAACATGTCTTTCATGTAGAATGGGTTTCAACTGCTGTTAGCACAAAAAGTCATTGGCTTTGAGAGCAGGAAAGTCCATTCCTCATGGAATTGGGATAGATCTTCAGAGTTCGTGCTACATTATGTTGTATGTTCGTGAAAGTGGGCAAGTACGCGCCTTACCACGACGTCTCAAGGTTATGTAATATTTATGCTTGGTCGGCAGTCGGTCTGCTGTCGGCCTAGTCGTTGTAAGTGGGGTATAATGCTAGTTTACAGTTTCTTTCGAGATAGCAGTGTGTACAGGATTCATCGGTGTGATTTCAGTGGTCTCAATGGACAATTACAAAATACAAATGTTGATGTAAAAACATAACGTCAAAGGAATATTAAACAAGATTTGACCTTGTTAAAGTGAAAACTGTAATAAATATTTAAGACTCAATGAGGGTTAAAAAAAAAAAACGTTTTCTACTATATTAAAAGATGCACGAATAATGGTTGGCAAGAAGCAAGGGCGAAACTATCTAGAGGTGTTTAGGGGAAAAGCTGGAAGAGGGAAATAACATTATGCTACTTAGATGCAACAGGGACAGGCACTAAAGGTTAAGGGGATGGGGTCTAAGTAAGAAGGGGATCATTTGTCATGTATAGAAAATTATATGCTATTGGTCATTTTGGAAGGTGAATGAACGAAGTATTTTCAGTCACATCATTGTGTTCTTTCAGGGAGTTGGAAATGAGATCAAGGCCTACCTGGTTCTATTTATGCACAAAGATAATATTCAGGTATATAGTGCTTACTGTTTATGCCATGAGATGAATGAATTAAGCACGAATTATACCAATGGTCATGCCATTCAGAATTACACAATGAAAAGCATAGCGAAAGTAACAAGTATTACGGCATCACTGCAGTGGAGCGAAACAGCCATTCAGTTATTGTGCACCAAACTTGTCACAGATAGACATCAAAGTTAGTGTCTATCTTTGCCAGAATGAACATAAAGATTGAACCAACCGAAAAAGAAATTCAGAAAGAATTGGAGCACACTGGTCAATCTTGAAGAGTAGACCTGCTTGAGCCGTCCGATCTGGGAGGCGTTTCATAAAGTGTCTTGTCGGTGATTTTTACCGACAAATTTGCTCTTAGTCAATCAGATGCAAGGATTTCAGCAGCTTATAACAGTTATTGCAACTTGTCATTGATGCCAAGTTTTATGAAACAGGGCCCTGGACTGCGTATACTCTTCTGTGTGTAATACGCATGAACAAGGTGTAAAATCGGGCAACGTGGATTCGTTATCTATGGATTTTTTTTTAATGCTCTGATATTTCTATCGGAATCTAGGTAAGTATCCATTATTAAAAGAGGTTTTACCACATGTTATTCAGTCAAATGTTCCCATATTTGTGAACAGAACTTGCCATTGTTTGTGATATTCAGAAAGGTATGTTCATTAACAAAAACAATTTTGATGGTTCAGACACATCATATAAAGGGATTTGTCACAACCCTCAACATTATCAGCCTTTCAGAATTATTATACTCTGAGCCGTTAATTTTATGATGCAATTCTATCATCACTAATCAACATGGCCTTTAAAAAGAATAATAGATTATCTGAGAAGGGTTTTGTGCATGAATAATGAAGAAGCGTAAAGCTGAAGGACTGCTTCATGCAATCTTGAGGAAGGTCTGCCGAAGAAGCGGATGACAGGATGTTGGATACACGAAGGGGATGCGAAGAAAATCCATCGCAATACTCACCCTTAAACTTAACATTTTCTGTGATATCTAGAAGCGGATCAAAGGCAGGATTTTCATAATTACCACTGTCCTGTAATTAACAAACGAGAAGGTAAAGTGTAAAATTCATGTAAAATCGTATAAAATGGGATTTGGTATAAGCACTCACCTTTCGCTCGTACGCCTGACAGTGTGTTGTAATCTAAAAGAGCATCGTATGCGGCATTATCATTTGGGGACGCCTAAATAGATGAAATATGAAGAATGGGGAAAATATGATGGCGCAAATGTTCTTGAACTTTTTTTCTGGAGAAAAACTGGTGTTAGCTCAAAGCATGTATAAAGGGCATGGAAAGGGCATTCATTGTTTCGTTTGCTGAGGGCTCTCAGCAGAATGGTTTCATGCATATTACTACTACGCTGTAATAGTACTACTTGTACTACTACTACTACTACTACTCCTACTACTACTACTACTACTCCTACTCCTACTACTACTACTGCCACCACCACTATCACAACCATTGCTGCTACTACTACTACTACAACCACAACTATTGCTACTACTACTACCACTACAATTACTACTACTACTACTACTACTGCTACTGCCACTAGTATTGACTATGTAATAATAACTATTTATTATATAATACCAATTCCTTGATGCCAGAGAGAATTGTCTTGTCCGACTAAAGACATCTTGAAGAAGCATGCAAGTACAACCCCAGTGCGAGCAGTCCTATTATTCCACCTACCAGCAGGACGACCGTACGGAACAATCAGAACTGCCTGTACTCCCGATATTTGTTCAGACAAACTGATCTTGGCTATATTTCCTTATATTGTGTTTTAAGTTTCATATCCGTATAGTTGCAAATCCAGTAATGGGCAGAGCCCGCCAGCTAAATTTTTTTTCCCACGAACTTTTTGTCCCAGTCCTCCCTGGCGCATGCGCACCCGATCCTTTCCGATCTAAATAAATTTCCCAATCACAGGGTTTGTTCCGTAAGCGATATAATGACGGTTGCTCCCAGCGTCTTCCTGTGGCGAGATGCATTAGCCCTCGGACATATAACCTGAGGTATGTGGGTTCGACTCTCAGTTTGGACATTACAAAAATAACGTCTTGTATTTTTTTTTACTAAAAGTAGGATGAAACTTTGAAACCCCATCCAACTCCAAGCATTGTAGGGCTATTTCAAAGTGGCGCATGCGTCAAGGACGATGGTGACAAAAAGTTCGTGGGGAAAACAAGTTCGCAGCCCGCCACCCCCGTTTTGCAGGTTCAGAGGAAAAAATCAATAAAACTATACGCTGAAATACATTACGCCCCCGCCCCAGTTTATAAATATCTGGATACGCCACTCTGCCCATGTATGTGTACAGCGCTTTCCAGTTCTTGTGACATTCAGCCACGTTGACTAGTTTTATTACTACATGTATAGTTCCAAAGCATCATAACGGATCGTGATACAGAACTATTTCTTCCATAATCAAACCTTCAGCTTCTTGATTAATTGATTTCCGCTAGTACTGAACTCATTAGTGTACCCGATTAGGGGGGGGGGGCAGACTGCCCCTGGCAAATTTTGACCCCCAAAGAAATAAAGACAAGGGTACATTGTGCCCCCCCCCATTTATTTTGGAACTGATAACCTTTTTTTTCCATATCAGAGAATTATGGAGGAAAACTAGACCCCATAAAATGTGGTAACCCCCCCCCCCCCTCACTGAGCAATTTTGGAGTGCTGCCAAAAAAAGAAATTTCGAGGGCTAGCAAAAAAAAATTCTCGCGCCTGAGCGACTTTCGGAGGGCCCCACCCCCCCCCCCCAAGCGACTTTTGGGAGGCTGGCGAGAAGAAAAAATAAGATTCTCCCTCTAAGCAGTTGCCGCTCATCATTTCCTCCCAAGTTTTGCCCCTCTTGACGCCAAGGTCCAGTTACGCCACTGACTGAACTGATCATCTAAGATAACGAACCTGGATGAAGTATCCGAGAACAGCTAAACCATCGGGTTGATCCACTGCTTCACCTATGTTCCTGTATTTAGCGTTGTAATGAACAAGATGCACCTGTAATAAAGATGGAAGAAAACAAGAAGATATTTTATCATTTTTTTCTCCTTCGACCTAGGGGTGTCGACAAAGAGGTACGGGGTTTTTTGGTAGGATAAAACAAAGCTTGGATAAATGGGTCGGAATACTGTACTTGAAAGTTCATCAAGTACATTCCATAATCCATGTTTTACTTGGTTAACATGCTTGAATAGTTTTATGATTTTTAAATGATTTGCTGAGTAATATGTCATTAACTACAGCAGTGTGTCACAAAAAGGAACAAACATCATGATCATCATGATCATCATCATCATCATCATCGTCATCGTTGTTATCATTTCATCCTTATTGTTATTACCTCAGCAGCGTACGCCCTACTGTCGACCGTATGTTCTGAGCCCCGTTCGGGTGTGGTACCCCAGTGAAAATGAAGTTGAGCTGGCTTGGCATCGAATGGGAGTCCACCTCCTTTCAGCACGTACATGCCTTCTGTACTGACCTTAACTACATAATTGACCAAAAAAAATATTATATAATCTTCAATTAAAATGTAAAAATGAAAAGCCACCGCTACCATAAAGTATGTCTCTATTATCACATTGTCAATGTTTTGCAAGTACATCAAAATGCCACTTTCCCATTCATAAAAATGGTTATACAAAAGGGTAACAGTTGTCACTCGTAGCGATTTACAACATGTTTAATGTCACATATTTTAGCTGCCAGTGTCAACTTTATAGAAGGTCTTTTTGTCACATTACAATTGTTTCTGTGGTTTTATTACATAACATTGCATTTACTTTACATTATGTTAAATTGCATTACATTATTTAAACCCGGCTAAGTGGATTGCAGAAAATACTCACGAGTATGACCGTCGTTTGAAACCTCTACTTTTGTTGTTGGAGCTCCGTTATAGCCGTGCAGAGCTCTGGGTGCCGGAACATTCGCGTTATTGTCTGTTACGGACATTCTTTCGGGACCGTTGATTCCAAAGGGAAGGTTTGGATTTACAGTCGGCTTTCCAACTTTAGGTCCCATCTGGAGGTTGCCGAAGGGGTTACTCCACTGCGGGTGTTCGTTGCCGACCTGGTTCTGTCCCCAGCCATTGTTTCCTCCCCAGCCATTGTTTCCTCCCCATCCATTGCCATTCCACCAGCTGTTCCAGTTACCGCCACCGCCGCCACCGCCACCGCCGCCGCCGCCGCCTCCTCCTCCTCCTCCTTGTCCACCCCAGTTGAAACCATTGCCCCCTTGTCCTCTGCCGCCTGGAGCTCTACCTCGGCCATAGGCTGTTTGCAAACCCTCGAAAATGAAGTCACCGAGGTCAGCTTGGATGGTGTTAGCAGTTACGATATTGATTGGCGATTGTTTTCTGCCACCGCACGACGATCCCACGATATTTGGCCAGTTTTCTGGTCCTGAAGTTACAAGGGCATCAAGGATTTTTTTTAATGAATAGAATGTATTACACATCAGTATAGCCTACCTTCAAAAAGTATCATTTGGATTTGTAAGATTGATAAACAAAAGAGACTGATAAACACAAAGGGCATCAAGGATTACAAAAATGTGTATCATTTTCACAATAGTCTTATTGAGTCTTAAAGTAGAACACTGATGATTTTAAATATTGGCTTAATACTTATTATTGCATAGATGGCATAAATTAAACAAGGTTATCCAAATTTAAAGCTTGGAAACATTTGAATTAATGATTATTATCAATTATAAAACGGTAAAATACAGCCCCCGATATAGCAGCTGAAAAGCTCCTTGAACGCTGCTGAGATGTGTGACGACACAAGAGGGCGAGTCCTGTCTAAGCAGACGATGTCCCATAACATTATACACATTTTTCAGTGCCTGTTTTGTCATCTCCTCTTCACTTATTTCTCTTACTTGACTAGCGTCAGTCTTAATGTTAGTCTGTTGCCTCACTCTTAACTTCGTGTATGGTATTATTTTGATGAAAAATGCAGCGTTAAAAAAATAAAGGAATCAGTCACTTGTAAACAAAATAAGACGCCATTGTATTTTCAGCTGCTTGCACCGCGGCATGTTCGGCGTTTCAAGAGGGAACGAATACCATCCAGCTATTATTCGCAGGGCTTTTCAATTTGAAAATGGGGTTTATTTCATTGATCATTGACCCTTCTCCTGTGTATTTACAATCAAACGGTTTTAGTTATCAGAATCAGTTCACTTTCTCTTTTAGAATGTGTGAAATAAGGTCATGTTTAAATGTACCAAACTCTTTATAATTTGATAAATAATTGCATTGCAATTACGTTCATTCATTATAGGACGTCGTCTGCTTAAGCAGGATCGATCCCTCGTATGACGACATCAAAACATCGCTATATTTCTGGCGAATCCTCGGATATTCCACATGCTGAGAAGAGCTTTTATTTATGTTGTTTTTATAATCATCATATACGCAGTTGACATAAAACTTATACGATTGCCATCTGTAAGCTTCCCAATTTCTAGTGATACATTAATTGCCATATTTGTGATTTTCTTGAGTGTTCTACTTTAAGATTGTGCAGGAAAGAGACTTAAATCTACGCATCAAAATAATCTTCTTTTAAGCTACATCTGAACAAGACAGGAGCAAAAGGCAGAAATGTCAAACTTACCCAATGGTCCATGATTGTGATAGTGCCACTTTGCACCTGTAAAGAAAGAGAAAGGGAAATATTTACTTAAATGTTGTTGTTTCGTTTTGACTTTTTAAAAAGTTCTTCAAACTTGCTTTTTGAAAAATACTATTCGGACGTTCCCCGAAACATTAGTCATTATTATGTCTATGTTATAAAATAGGGAAATTCTTCTCATTTACATTCAATGAAAACAATAAATATATATATATTGAAAATATACATTGACAGAAAGGTTTTAACATGTATTTTCAGCGCTACGAGTTAGAAAGGGAAGAACGGGAAAGCCATGATAACAAATGTGCAAAATTCCAAACTACTAACAACAATTTATCACCAGCCCATTTCGTCCCCAATATTAGATTATTTTTAACCACAGGGGCGCCACCATTTCTAAATATAATATTCCAAGTTGACGAGAAAATTATCGTTGGAGCTGGAAAAATGCCACAATGTACCACGCTGGGGATGAAAAAAACCCATACGAAAAATAGGGGAGCAAATTACAATAAGAGAAGAAGAGATTAAAATAAAGCAGAGTTTGTTGATTCATCAGGAAATGGACAACGGCTCATCTTCGTGAATGCTAGCGAAAACGAGCAGAAAAGTTGGTATTCATGATAAATCAATTTCCAACATTCACGAGGCTGTTTTATTAGATTTAGGATAAAAGTGTGGTAGGGGTGGGGTAGGAGGTGCTTTACTGTTCTGAGTAATGCCCCTGATGGCGAGGTGACAGGAAACTCAGAAGGAAAGAAAATTAGGTAGGGAGGTCGTCTGATCGATGAAGCTTGGTGAGTGTGCTATCATAGCAACGGCTTTCCCGATGGCGAAGGTAAAACTGAGACTTCAGAAGTAGCTGCTCAGTAATGCTACAAGACGAGGACAAGGAGTGCCTGGATGGAGGAAGAAGGTGGGATTTTCTTCAGCAGCAGGGGCCAAGAGACTATTCCTTCAATTTTCTTTTATTCGAGTATTTATTATGTAATGTGTGTGTCATAGATCCACACCCGGAGGGCATTATATTCTATGAATAAAAATATTATTTAATCTTTATTAGTACAAGCCAGTGCCTATTAAAGTGCATGTCTAGTAAAAAGTACAATAATCTGCGTGCGAGTTACATATTATGGTACTGGGCGCATGATCGATTAAGGCTTGTGAAAATTGATTATATCTCCTTGGCATTAAACCCTATTGTCAAATTCTATTCCATGAGGCTGAATAAAATTACTGAATAAAAGAATAGACCCTGACCAGACCTCAAGTAATTGACAAACTCGGTCTATGGTAATGAACCACGCTCTGACAACGTGACCAGGCAACGTCTATACGGTGCGTCCCATGCCCTGTTGATTATGATTCCAGTATTCAAGTTTAGATTTAGATTAGTCCCTTGGCCATTGAAAATCGAGTTCAGTTTGTCACTGGCCCTCTCCGATTAGTATTATTCAAGGATTGTCTATCCGAAGCAAAGCGAGCATCACGCCAAGCCAAAGTCCGTTTGAAGCTCCGTGATCAACGCGGCTCAATAGAAATAGGATAATCGACATAATATGGACCCACCCTTATAAGGGCAAACTTTGTGAAGTATATAGGGTCACTTGATAACACAATAAATATACCCTATTTTGTGGTTTTGATATTGATATATTACATAAGCCATGATTACCCTTTCATTACTTTTGTAGCGATCAGTTTTTCTGATTATTTGTAATTCGTTGCAAAAGTTAAAGATTAAAACAAAACCTGATCGAGTCTTACTTGTGTGTTGACATTTGCGTGGGTTTGACGTGGCAGCAGGTAGGTCAGTTTTATTCCTTTTCATAAGTCTGTAGAATGTAAGACTTTTATCTGTACCTTTTTGTCTTATCCTGAATGCTAAATTGACTGTCATAGTTAGATCTTAAACTTTCACAGATCTAAATGGTAAACATGTTTAAGAATTATGCGATCTACGAAATACATGTAAGTAATATTCAATTTCATCTATTTTCCTCCGTAAAGTAATAGATATAAAAAACAGCAGTTGACACTTGTTATTCAATAACGCAAAAGTAATTTTCGCAGTGTAGAGCCGAATTATGTAAGTTTACGTCAGACCGTGATGTCTATTACCCGGCCATGGTTACTGATTCAGATTATAATATGCTTATGCTGTTGCTTTAAACTATTCCCAAATGCCTTGGCATAAATGTGATTGACATAATCGCGGTATATTAATTTGAAAGGCCTGCCTATCTGTATTTGTATACAAATTACGCCACCATGGTGATGTATCACGTCAGAGGAACGCATTGGACAAAAGGCCCTGTTCAATTTAGGAAACGTCGAAAATGATTATAGCAAGCATATGTCAGGAGTGGGATTAAGATGATGGAATGTTGTCAGCAATTACGGCCATAGCCACAAAGTTATTATATGACTATTTTATCTCGTGAAGCTGACAATTAGAACTTGATTGATAAGTTGGCTCAAAGTAAAATCAATTTTGACAAAAAGTTGGCTCCAAGTTGTAAAAGAGGAACCGTATGCAAATCTGATTGTAAAACGTTCTTGTATCTTGATTTATATTATCCGCATATAGAAACAATCCGCCTTATCCAAATGACTAAAATGATCGCTATGTTAAGCGAATTCATATTTTCCCCTTTATGTTTATGGACAAAATTATTTCCGATCAGGAAGTAGATGTTGACTCATACCATATTCAACTCATTGAAGACATGAAGGAATTATCGAAGAACGAGACTGCATTATTTGAAACCTTGGCAACTGCAGTAAGTGATGAGTGGTTTGGGAAATAAAGTATCAGTCCTAACATATCGATCAAATCCCCCCTTTCCCTCTCTCCTTTCCCTATTAGAGGGATACTCAACCGCAGATTGTGGATATTTTTATGCTGCGAGAGGGCACCGTGATCGTTACCTGATCATGCCGTTGCCCCGCGGGCGCAAACTTCGGACAGACTGGTCGCCGCGCAACATGCACGCTCCGCCAGAGCTCGAGTTCTCGTGCGAGATTTCGGTCGGCTTCGTGCATTCCGAAATATAATCCCAGCAGTCGGACGCGTTCGACGCACAAAATTTGTTTACGAGTGAATGGGGCTTACGCAATCCTGACTTTCCCCACGGCCGCCTGGTGGCGTACCCCTTTAATTGCCAAATTGTTTCTGCTAATGTTGCGGACTTTTGAGAGATCCGACATTAGTTTAAGATTATTAATATTTATTTTCCCAACATTAGTGATTTGTTTATTTGCACTTTAATTAGGCTCCAAAGAGGACTAGGACATGTAGGAAGAGAAGGTCTATATTAAGCCCGGGAATCAGAACTCAATAATCTCAAATTGATCTTGACGTGCACCAGGCTATATGGTTGTCACGATCGCCATTGCAGTGAATGCAGCACGAAAGTGACTCATCGAGGCTAGCCCCTGAGACCTCTGAATGACTGCTCTAACTCATTCATCCCTCGTTTAACCCTATCTCTCTCTAATTACCCCCAAGGAACAGTAAGATTTAAGATAAATATGACGTTAAAGAAACTCTCTAGACATTTCTGATACCTGATGCCTTCCTATACACACCTTTTATTTTGACAGATAAGGTCAGAGTATCTTCTTCATTGTAGTTTGATGTTATTGACGTTTCAGATGTAATTATCTTTCTTACTTGCTAATAAAGATGTGACGTGAATAGTGCGTAGGTTTCGAACTCCTTGTTTTAAGGTTTTCAAGATTACCTGATAACGTGTTTGTCCTAGAGTTTACCCCCGAATCTTAAAGAAAGTTTAGTGGCAGTAGATACTTGCTGATTGGTTTCGAATGGAGCAGGTCCATTCTCTCTCCTACTTATTTTTATAGAAAACAAAGAGAGTGGGCATCTATTTGCAACGAACATTTACTGTTACTTTAGGCATATTTGAAGTTTGAAACTGAACGGGGGAAATATTTATATTGCTGACGAACATTATAAGTCATGTCAGGTAGTATGATCAAGTGTGTATCTTTCTTAACTTCAGGGAATCCATCAATTTGCGACACGAATTAAACCTTTCTTCTGTGTAAACGCAAAGTCTTACAAATTTACAGGGGATCTTATACCTCTAAAGATTCTCCCAGATCTTGGGAAACAAAACGGGATGAAATTATCAGTAGAGACAGCTGAAGGTAGGTTAGTCAAAGACATGACAGATGTGCACAAGCCTGAAATCGTGACTTGGTTATGGGGTGTGGAGACTTGGTAGTGGGTGATGGCAAATATCCATCATCGGTCATTACTCGGATTAATTTGGAGGGGAAGAGGATACCTCGGCGTGCACGAATGATAAGTTAGACCGTACTTTCGAGCGTGGGTATGGGACAGGTGAGCTCGTATGACTAATTAGCAACACGACTGATAGTAACATGTGTTTCGTAAGCACCATCTTGTACAAAGCTATGTTGAATGTCACTATGACGTTGACTGATAACCAAGATCCTTAAATCCCCTTAAAGAATATATGGACAAATACATTTTATCTGTTTTTCGATATTTTATTTCTTGATGCTCAACGACAGTGTAATTAACACACCGACGACCCTGATGCTGATCAGTTGTAGAATTTCAATATCACTATGTACAGATAAAAAAAAAATAGTTTCTAGGAATGATAGGTGAATACGACAAAGGAGAGAGAAAGTCTCGTTTTCGAAACAAGGTAGCTCGAGGTGATCTCTATTTCAGTGCTTGAAAAAGAGAATTCTGGTAAATAACAATAAAACAAGTGTTATCCCCTAAAAGAGACGCCACTCCCTTTCTGTTTGTGGATTCTGCACTCCTTCCCCATCCATAACCCATCAATGATTTCCAAGACACATATTTAATATCTGCAATATCATCCACGAAACGCGTGGTTAATCACGTGAATTCGGCATTCGGCAGGAAATTGGTGTCATGGACCCCCCCCCCCCCCCCGCTACTTTAGAAGCCACACATGATAACAATGAATATTTAAGGATAGCCTATGATATCCTACTGCTTTATACAACTGTTACCTTTCATTTGCAAATAAGTCATGAAATACGTGCCTGTATTGGCATATTTTGCTTTCGTTTAAAAATAACTACGAGGTCAGTAGGCCTATCCAAAAATGAACGGCAGTTTCCTTTACGAAAGTAATTCTTATACTTGTGGGGATGGACGGGTGTGAGATTGTACCTCAGGGTACGCCCAGGGCGCGAGTTTTTACCCAGGGCACCAGAGGAATCCGCAAGTGTCTTGCAAGCGATCCTGGAAACCGCCACACTGTCCCGCTCTCACTCGACAGGGTGAGTGTGCCTCACGTGCATATATAAAACGCAGAATCATATGCGCTTGAAACCTATTCCATATATATATCACTTTCTACTATTTTTAGATGTTGCCCATTGATCAGCTAATTAGTGTCTCCGATCTCTACACGCGACGTTTGACGTGATGACGATATCGTTTTCATCATAAACTCAATAATACATAGGGGTGTTTATATAAAGAAACCTCCTTTTCCACTAAAATTGCAACCGATTTGGAATTGTTTTCAATAAGAAAATTTAGGCTCTCAAAGAAAGTTATGCGACCATTTCTGGCGAGCAGTAATGAGAAACGATGCTTATAATTTAAACTCAATCGAGTCATAATTATAAGTTCAATTCAGTTTAGAGAGAGAGAGAGAGAGAGAGAAACTTTTACTACTATTATTCAAGAATTATTAAGACCAAACACACCTATGATTGTCTGGTGTGTAAATGTTTGATCGGTTAATTTCACTTCCCTCCAGACTTTGATTCAGTTCCAACGCCATCGATTGTGACCATCCCGAAAATAAAACCTATTTCAACCCTGTCAACAGGTGTTTCAAAAAGAGAGGATAGATAGGGCAGGATGGAGCTCTGTAACGAAAGGATTATCCGAGGATAACAAAAGAGTATTATTATAAAAAAGGATTAAATCTGTTGAATTGATATCGTTGGAAAGGAATCCCAGATTTGCTTTTGTTTGCGATAGTCATAGCAGATTCGGTTTGTTCTGTACACGCTTTAAAACACGACCTCCTTTAATTTGTAGCAGTTCACTGAAATATATGAAAATTAAGCATGTTAATTGGTACTTAGATAGGGGTCGTTCTTAGGTTCCTTGGTATCAAAGGGTATCAATTATACGTCATCCTATACCAAAATAATTCTGTGGACTATTTCTGGAAGCCCCCATGCTAATGACGAACAATCTGATGCTGCGTGTAATCTGCACCCCACACAGATTAGACTTGGCCCACTATTGATATCACCAATCAGGATCACATGATTAAACTGGACCATCTAAACAGTCTTTTTTTAGTACAGAATTATCCAAATCAAATTGAAAACTGATGCCGTTCAATCCAGAAAATTTTAATTTTTAAACGGAAAAATGCGATTATTTGCATACGGAAATACCTAACAGTGAACATGGTGAAGACTCTCGGTTTTATATCTCATAATAATACGCCCTATATATATACTTTGTGACAAATTTATTAAACAGCGAGACAGATTCATATACATACTACACTCAGAGCACGATTGCATTTACTTTTCAGTTTTAAAATGTGCTCTTGCCCAATTTGGGGTGTTGTCATCGTTGAACGGCCCTATATCGCGGCGCGTGAGTAGAATTTGAAGGGGGTGATAGCGCCTCACAGCAGACGAGATGATTAAATCGAGGGGTGTGTCCCAAAGCCCTCGTTAAGAGAGAAGACTAGGAGGGGAGACACTTACAGACAAATAGACGCGCTCCTCTTTTCAATCCAATTTCTTTTCATGTCCTAGTCACCAAATAAATTAGACGTAGAAAATGAACAACTGGCGTCAAGATTACTCTAAAAATTTAGTTTCTATCATTGAACATTGTGACAATTAACACGAAATTATGATTTCATCACAATAGGTAAAAGGGGAGAAATCTGAAAAGCTGAAAGATTAATCAACTAAACACAAGTTCAAATTTTCTTATGTTGGTTTACAGTATTCGTCCGTTGGCGTCATTCCAATTGTTAAAAAAAAATTGGGGTCTTGGGGTCAAATTGTAGAATAATTAGGGCCACCTGTCTTCATTGTTTTGTAAGTCATTGTTGAGCCATTGTCTTCTGCAATCACAAAGAATTGAGGTCGACAATACAATTGTACTAACTAAACAATGGTCCAAAAGGATCAAACAAATGATAAGTGATTGATTAAATTAGAGGAACATTATACATTTTCCACTAAAAACGTCAAATTTAAGCAATGCTCCATATACATGTAAACGCGCCAAAGCAGAAGATGAGGGCTGGGAATGTGAATGCCTCTACCCTCCTTTTATAACAAAATACTTAGTTTTCCGTTTGCAGGATGTAAGTTTTAAAAAAAAAACCTTAAACTGTTCCTCAAGCCCTTCCCTAAATGCCTCTTGTTGACGGAATGCACAGGTGACACAGCCAATGACACAAAAAGTACTGTAGGTCAAATTTACAGGCTACCTTTTGGGTTGCGGAAACTTTGTCTTAAGGCTGTTGAGTTTAGGACAATTATTTATATACCATATTGAATAATGATGGCACGCCAACACGTTGTCATAGTCCCTGGTTCACAGAAAACTGCCCAATTCAAAATTTAAAGTTTGTCACATTAAAGAAATATTTACATTCTTTAAACAGACTTTTCTGCGATTAACGAAAATTTAGGTTGTAGACCCGTCCATTTCTTGACTAACCATGCTAGCATGATGTCACTGCGATGTTCTCAAACGCCCAGTTAATGTCTGTCATCACTCAGCAGATAGCCAAAAACCCATGGTCACTTAATTCCTATAACCCTTCGATGCGCAGAAAAATCTAAATTTGAGCCATCTTTCACATAGTTAGGAGCTATTTTTAGGTGTTTTTCTCTTCTCCTGGGGGTACAGGATCCGAGGGGAAAGGCGTCCTTGCAAAGACATCCTTATAAGTTATAAAATATTTTTAGCTCAAAGAACTTTTTCGATCAAAGAAATACATTCGAGTTAAATTGATTATAGCAGAGCAATATAACTTAACCTCGAGGCTAGAAAATAAGAAAACCATGCACATGTTTAGTAAAGCATTTTGAATAAATTTTACACGCACCTATATTCTAACCAGCGTTTTTAATTATCAAACAGAATTATGATTAATCAGACTAAACCAGCTTACTGAAAGTAAATGTGAATTTTACATAATTTCAATAAGTTTAATTTGAAAAGCTTTAAAATTATAGGTCATAATGTTTGACCAAATCAAATATCAATGAAATATGTCTAAAACGTGTCTCTCTATCTATCTAAGTTATTATTCCATGGAATGTCAACATCTAAGCCATTCAGAATCTGTTCGTTCCCAATAAACATAATCACGATAATACACTCTAAAAACTAAAGTGTTAAAATCACAATTGAAAAGGGGCCGAGGAGTGACCACTTGTTCAAAATGGCACATTAACACTTTAACATGCTGGATTCAGCATTTATAGTGTTCCATCCAGCATGTTAAAAGTGTTAATCTACCATTTTGAAAAAGTGGTCACTCCTCGGCCCTTTTAAATGGTGATTTAACACTTTAGTTTTTAGAGTGTACTACTCAAGTAAAACCGAGAAGTCTTAATCATTTAAATGAGCTAACTACTGACTCAGCGGTCTATTATTTCCCGCTAATTATTAGTGAGCTGCTGGAAACAATGCAGGCTTATAATTGGAAGGAAGGTCACTTAAAGAAAGTACTTCATTAAAAGTTCCGCTGGAGAGTCGAATCATTTGAGCCACGCAACAGGCTTCCCTAGAAGGGATGTACATCAACTCCTCAACAGACACGATTTCTTGACAAATCTTTGCAAAAGGTGTCTTTGCTCATGAAAATGACTTACAATGTATATTGTTCTGAGTAGTCCCAATTGTCTTGAGTCCTTGTTATCAAGTCCAGATATTGATCTATGTCTCACGCATTAGGTTTCCTTTTCAAGCATTCAGTATGCTAACAGCCTTGCATTGAATTGAAACACGGCATGAATTATTATCTATTTTAGTGAGTTTTGTATTTTTTTAATAGGTGCGATAATAAAACATTGTCAAGTTATTGTTACAAACCAACACCAATGAAATTATGAATGATTAATCTGTATATGAATATTTAAAACATTTTTTTCCCCGCGAGATCGTTCTGAAAGATTTTTAAATGACAATTTGGCAGGCTTACACCGTATTCTGCCATTAGAAAGAAATCGGATAGCCAAGGAGAAGTAAGACGATACCCGGTTGATAATTGACCCCCCAAAAAAGCCCTTCCTCAATGGAGACAGTGAAGGCTAGAATTGGATCCGAGTGAATTGTAAACTAATCTGCGAAAGGCTTGTTCTTGAGACAGCCGAACTTCATCTTCTGAGAAATCCAGAACGGGGTAAGAGAGAAAAAAAGTTCGGGTTTCCCCCTACTAATCATTACAGGATACAGATCATTTTCGAGCGATGTCTTTAAAGTTCTTCGATGTTTGGGTTTGCAGCACAGTTGAGTATAGATACAATTCTAAGTATGTCTTGATAACACAAAAGTCCAACACTGCTTTGTAGTCGTCATTTCAATCTGAATGAATTGTATGAATGTTTTCACGCACGAATGTAAAATGTCAAAGCACTTAAATCATTGTAAACCGTAAATTGAACATTACAAACAAAATCAGAAAATTATTTGCAAGATCGCTCTTAAAGTTGATAGTTTCTAGAAGTACAAATAAAAAAGAAATGTACTTTTTTTAAGTTACAGTGAGAGAAACTATGATAAAGAGAGAACAATAAAGGATGATAGATGAAACTCCACAATACATGTACTTACCGAGACATTCTTGGTACAACAGCGTCAAAGTTGCTAAGCTTAGTAAAATATATGAATTCATGTTGATCAGTTGCTTTTGGGGCGATCCAGCGCTTAACTTTTCGAAGATATTCTCACAAAATACAAAATGTATGAAAAAGTTGAGTAGAAAAATAAGATGAATTCAATCTTTCAGGAATGAACCAGCACTCTGAAGAATGAAATAAAATGGTTTAGCTCATGGAGAGCAAAGCAATGAGCTCTACAGATTTCAACTCTCCCCTGAAAAATATGGAGGTCGCTTCCACAAGGACCGTCCGTCGACACTCTCTGGAGTGAAGAGTCCGGTATATTTTTCCAATAAATGGAACCAAGTGGAACACACTTTTTTCGTTTGGCCTGCGAACGAGTGAAACGACCGAGCTAAACAAAGTATAATACCGATGGTCCGAAACGCACGGGGCTTTTATATTCCACCGCCCGCCTGCACTGCTCCATCGCACTGCGCACAAGCTGATAGGTGATTGGCTGAAAGCTTTCGGCTGGGAGGTTTGTAACTACTCTCGACTCCCCTGTGTACATCCCCCTTCAAATCCATGGCCGTGGTGCGAATGCCTCATGCAGCATGGCGGTATGACGAACTACCCTTACGCTCATCACAATTTTTTTCTTTCCTTCTCTCCTCTCCGAATCAACATGATCAACCGCGGAACGGAAAAGAAGATTTCAGGGACTATATTTAGAGGCACAGGTCGGGAGAGCTTAATGAGCCAGATCCATAGAAGGCAACTTTGTTTTTCGAAAGAGAGTGAGAGAACTCGTAAGATGGATGACAGCTAGCATGATACATTTGAAATTAATTCTTTAGAATTTGAATAATACGTATATAACCAAGGAAAATCATTCATTCCCTTCTGATATTGCCTAATAATGGTGGTCGTACCCCATGAATAAGATAAAGATAAAAATTTGCAAACTAAAATTAGTCTATAGATATTTATCGATAAACGGCAATCATTTCCATGTGAAGTGTACACTTGGTATTCTTTGTATGTAATGTTCATATATTTTTTTAAACTGTCTTTGCACACAGTATTTGAGAGAGTATAGTATAACTGAACAATTGAAAATTGGACATATTTTGTTATTTATTATCCACAAACTTGAGACCTCAGTAAATGGCATAATTCTTCCGTCGTGAAAACAGATCATTGTGGTTTCCATGAATGAGGATGAGACATCGACTAATTTTATCACTCTGACCTTTGCTATCAGTTGATCTCTGCTACAGATAAGTGCTAAAAATACTTGGCATTTAATTAACATCAAATTGTGTCTGCGTGACTTTGATACCCTGAAATATACATCAGTAAACAATTAATCATCCTTGTAGAAGAAATAAAAATCGATATAACCTTGGAGAATCTGAATGAAATATGTGTTAGACAATAAATATTTCCGTGGTATTGGTGATATCCAAATGTTAAAAAAAACATTCTTACTTGTTTACTATCCAACTTTAATGGGAAGATTTTTCAACTAATTGCTATTATCAAGTTTCATATCTTGATTAATTTTGAATACGTTTAGACTAATCAATTAATAAAACTGTAAAGAAATTGTAAAATACATTTGTACAGGTACATGTTTATCCTCACGTTTTGACATATGTTTTTTTTAAATGGGTAAGAAAGGGAACATGTACGTTTGTTGGGTGAAATATTGAAAAGTTCCTGGGTAAATAGTGACCCATTCCCCTGTGTCAAATTGTACCCTACAAACTTGAATGTTCTTCTTTGACCCAATACTGAATATTTTTAAGAGTGATATTAACTTTATTTAAAGTTGTATAATTATACCATCGCCCTTCTGGTTCTGAACAAACTATAACGTTGTGTGATTTTTACATCTCAGATATGTTTGGAATTACCCCCCCCCCCCCCCCCGTGGGTGAAAAAATAAGACAGCAGAAAGTTCAGTTAATCCTAAAGACCAAGACGACATTAGATCAATATGTCATTTCTCAAATACACCCCCCCCCCAAAAAAAAAAAAAATAAAATAAATAAATAAAAAAATATAAAATGAATAAATAAATAAATAAAAAAAAAATAAATAAATAAAAGGAATAAATAAATAAAAATAAATACATAAAAAATACAATTAAATAAATAAAATAAACAAACGCAAAAGCAACAAAAAAAACCCAACAACAACAACAACGAACCCCCAAATGGCCAAACCAAACTTCATTTTATCAATCACAAGGTAGAGGGCTTAAAATAATTCTTGAAGGACTTTCTTACAGTCCTCGTTTCCAACGAATCCTCGTTTTCCACACTATTCTCCCCTATCCGTACCTCTTTTTATGTACAATGTTTAGGCTGCTTAGAGAGACAATGCAATATGGCCTCAAAACTAAAACAATGTGTCTGCACAATAGGATGAGTCAGTTTGATGAGAAAAATCATAGGTCTTTTTACAAAGCTGCTGCGTCATTTGTGATCTCAGAATATTCACTCGAATTGATCATTTTTGCATTGCAGAACAGTAGAGATCCTTTCAACAAACAACTCTTACTCCGTCAAGGATATTTTGACTAAATAATTTTACAAGATATCATAAGAAAGAGATTATGTGAGAAACGCTCGTTGAATATTTGATATTTTTCACTGCTCCTCTCATTACTGACACAAAGATGTTTTGTTCGAATTAATAATTATTTCCACATTCTTCATCTGTATTATGTTTGTGCAGCTATGATAGGACTTCTTTTTCACCATTCTTGGAGGGGACAATTGGTGCATTTTATTTTAATTTAATCTTTAAAATCGTTTAAGTATGCTAGTAACTATTATCATTTTTTGTAATGCCTCAAACTACGCTGACTTTATTCAACTTTATTTTTTTTTAAATATTGATATAAAATCGTTTAATCATGTTATCTCTTTGACTTCCGTTTTTAAAACTCTTTGTACTTTAATCATGTTAGTCGGTTGTTATGTCTTTCCTTTTTTTCCTCAAATATTTCAAATTTATTAATGGAGAATTGCCGTCTTGGTGTTGAAAATTTATTTTTAAAATTATTTTTCTAACTCACTGCACACTTCTTTTATAATATTTTGTTCATCGATTCATTTATTTCCACATATGGAAACAAAGGTTAATTTTTAAAGGGGTATATGCCACATAATATCTCAATTTACATTCATTTTGTCAAATTGGTAAAATGAACCCTTTGTCATATTTTTATTAATTCGATACTAGTATATCATCGTCACCTTTATCATCCAAAGAAAAACAGGATACGGTCTTAAGCCGCTAACTTCTTGACCTTAATTAAAGAACTGCCCTTTCATCGAAGTCGAAGAGGCCTTTGTTTCCTGGGCTTGATATCTATCTATTAAAGCTGTTGCGCAACAAACATGATTATAGCCCACCTCTGGCCCACCTCAATGACCTGTTTGAAAAGGAGTTGCGTAGATCTTCCATTTCAATGATATGAGAAGAAAAACAGTTAACCCACGGTGTACCTCAGGGTTCCATTTTAGGACCTTTATTGTTTTGTATATTTATCAACGATCTCCCTGACATTTTTAAATTGTGCCAAGTTCATCTCTATGCAGACGACACCGTAATCTATTTTTCTCATAAAAATCCATATGTCGTAGAATCTGCTCTAAATACCGAGATGGAGGTTTTGGACAAATGGATGTCTCAAAACAAATTATTGATTAATTATACGAAGACTGATAGCATGCTCATTGGCACGCGTAACATATTAGCAAAGTATAATACCCTTAATGTGAAAGTAAATAATATGATCTTACAAAAGGTTGAAACTACTAAATACCTTGGACTTCATATTGATAAGGAATTTAAATGGAATATTCATATAAATAACAAGTGTCAAAAAATTAGCAAGCTGGTCGGTTTCCTTGGTCGATTAAGACATGTTGTAAATGAATCAAGTTTAAATTTAATCTATAAATCGGTCATTATAACACATTTCGATTATGGGGATGTTGTGTAGCAATCTACCCCTAAATTTTTTCTTTCACCTTTGCAAAAAATCCAAAACAGAGCGGGTCGTATCATTATGAAAATCAACCCTTTTTCTCATATATCAAATCAACATATTAAATTTTTTTTTTTTTTTATTATTATTACTTATAACGCGCTTTTCCCATTAGGCTCAAAGCGCTTACAATAAATTAAATCATCTACAAAATATAAACTATCGAAAAGATGTGTTTTTAATACCTTTCTGAAAATTATTACTGATGAAGACTTTCTAATAGAAAGTGGCAAATCATTCCAGTATTTTGAAGCTGACACAGTAAACTTTCTATCACCAGCTAATGTTCGAGTTACTGAATATGTGAGGCGGAGAGGGTCACTGGCGGACCTTAGTAATCTAGTGGGCTTGTATAAACTCAGACAGTTAATTAAATACTCTGGAGCCTGGTTATTAAGTATTTTGTAGACAAACAAGAGTAATTTGAAAATTATTCTTTGCTTCAAAGGAAGCCAATGTAGTGAGTTCAAGAGTGGTTGAGAAGGGTGGTCTCGAGAAACCTGTAAAAATAATCGTGCTGCCCAATTTTGTAATCGTTGAATACGAATCAACTGATTAGAGGGAATCGCAGAAAGAAGTCCATTGCAATAATCAATACGAGATAAAACTAGAGAACGGACAGCATTGTGACAAGCAGACTGATCACGATACATTGGGTTGGGACTTCTTGATTGCCGCTATAACAAACACCTGTGTACAATGATTTATAGGATTTTGCATAATTTCACCCCAAATTATATGTCTGGCAATATCACAATAAGAACTTCCAATTACAATCAGAATTTATATCTCCCAAAGCCAAAGTCTAATCATTTAAAGGAACATTTTTCTATACAGGGTAATTTCCATTTATAACCAACTACCCAATGAAATTCGAAGTGCAACATCTATTAGATCCTTTAAACTGCTATTAAATCAATATTATAAATGAGCATATAAGTGGGGGGGGGGGGTGGTCTGGGTTTGGGTATAGTCATTTTCATGTTATTAATTTTTAACTTGGTCTGATTGTAGTTTGCAAATTTGATTGATTTTTTTTTATTTATTTTTTATTATATAATTGTGTTATGATATAATTTTCAATATGTGTATGTCCTATGTGGGACCCCAAGGAAGAACAGCGGCATTTTGTAAATACTGCTGAATTTGGGTCATCCTCCGTTTTTTAAGCTTATGTATACGTTGTATTTTATGAAATGTATGTGGTTTTCTTTATACGGAAATAAATACAAACAAACAAGCAGGCGCCAGGAAATACATCTGTCGCTGTCGATAGAAAATATCTTTATGTGCAAACGACGTTATAGTGACAGGTGAGAGTGACCAAGGTGTTAACGAGATGATTGAGTTCTGGTAAAATGTTTGAGAGCTTACTTATCTCTTTATTCCCATGTCAAAGAATATCGAAGAAGCAAAGTCCCATGAGCCCCGCGAGAAGGATTGCTCATGAAGTGCCCTTATATTTGAAATATGAATAGAAATAGACAGTTTACATTTCTGATGCCTTATGTTTTTGTTGTGATTTCCACTATATTTAGTCGATTGTTATCATTTTGAAGGTAACGAAACCTCATACACAGTTGCTATTATTTACTACATAGTAACGCTCTGTATTGTCTAGATCTAAATTAATGATCGTTGCAATCTAGGCGTCATTTCGATTGATTTATTACTTACTCAGGGGAGCGTTTCATCAAGCGTTTTGTCAGTGATTTTTACCGACAACTGTTATAAGCTACTGAAATCCTTGCATCTGATTGGCTGAGAGCAAAATTGTCAGTAAAAATCACCGACAAAACGCTTGATGGAACGCTCCCCTGATCAAGGAGTTATCTGTGATAACATTTTGAGGATAATTTGTGATAACTCCTTGCGCTGACCAAGTCCATGAAGTCAACTGACGTATGCGCCAGCACTTCATGTTTGCTCTTTTTTATTGTATAGTACGATGTCACTTTTACATGATGCGTCAAGGACGGGACCTAGTCATCGACGCAGTGATAGGCAACAGGCATAAAAGGCTGGCCACATTGAGTGAAGAAATTCTGCCTTTGACGTTTGATATTTCATTGAATCCATTGATCAAGACAGTAATAAAACATTGCCGGGCATTAAACCTAGACTTTACGCACGCAACTACATGGAATAGCAATGATAATGATTGTCATCCTACGTATTGTCACCATGCCAACAGCCTTTTGTTTATGTCTCATTATCAGCTCTATCTTTCTTTAATCCTGCATAGATTACCACCCATAGACATTTTGCAAAAGATGCTGCTATGATATTGTATTTATAGTCCTATATAGATCTTAACGATTGCTGGGTGAACGATATTATCGATGATTTCCGGTGGCGCAGAAAATAACAGTTACCGTGAGAGTGCATGGACCATCCTTTCTGAGCACGCGGTGCCTCTTGCGATGTCAGAAGAACTACAATTGCCCGGTGACTTCAAGACATCAGAGACAAAGCGTGCTTTTTAGTCATTAATCCGGGCCTAAATATGCTTCTAATGCACGTTTAGGGGAGCAAAGAAAAGATCTTGATGAGATCTTGAACTTTTAACCTCCTTCAGAGACGAATTTGGGGCATTGTTTGAAGTAAATCGTTCACAATAGCTAATTTTGAAGATCCTCGACATTAAGGTTATATTTCATTGTCTATTTAGACAATGATGATTATGTTAGTTATATTCATAACAAGAATATGTGACTGCTATGCACGCATCCACATGTTCTATTTTCTTTCACATTGCTTTTTTTTTAATTTAAAGCTAATCTTAAGTTCGGTAAGGGTATTGCATGACGACAAAATCGGCCAAACCAAATCTACCAAACCTTGAATGCACACCGGAGTAAAACCTACACCAACATGTACTTATATTATTTGGTTTGGGTTTTGGGTTTTTTTCTACTTTCAAGCGATTTTTATATAGACATGTTTCACTATGAACATGACGAACAAAGAAGCGGACAATTTATGCAGCTCCTCATTGTACCCTTCACAATTGCACTGGTTAACAAAAGAACATCCATTCATTACTATCCTGTAAAAATATGTAGAACAGGTGTCACATAATAGCAGTGAAGGGATGTCCTTTTGTCGACTAGAGCTATTGTGGAGGGTACAATGAGGAGCTGCATAAATTGTCCGCTCTCTTTGTCATCGTGTTCATAGTGTTTATGCCTCGGAAAAACGTGATAGCTTTCTCAATTATTATTACAGTTTTTAAAACTGAGCCCCCCTTTCCCTCCCCCTCCCCCTCAAGGATGCTCACCTTTGGTGTGTTTTTGAAAGTTTTGTGAAAGTTATAGAATGGAATATAAACAGACAGCCTTTAAAAAAAAACAGCGAATGATACTCCTAAACGTCATGAAAGTAAAAAAAAAATCAACCTATTGTTATGCACGATTGAAACAATAATTACCTTTAGAACACTCGCATTTAATGTCACGTAAATTTCAGCTCATAAGACCATTGCCAAAAGAAAATGTGTCGGGGCCGGGAATTATTGTGCGTGTAGAATACAAGCTATAATACCTTTCCATAATACACTGTAGAATAAAAGATATTAATTTTGTTCTTTCCCTTTTTAAATAAAAAGAAGCAGATTTTAAATTCTCTTGATGGTTGATGGTATTGGTCAACTAAATAGAACTTCTTTCCTTCTCAATTTTCTTGGGAAAGATCAGTATCGAGACTATTTACAACATGTCTTTGGATAAACATCCCTTGAGTATCACTTCATACCAAGCAAATACATATGGTTGCCTCTTCTGAAAAAAAAATCTATCTGTGATGATCTTATTTATATTACATTTGATGATCTCATTCATTCCATAAGAGTTTACCCAGTTTACTCGGATTACACAAAATACATTTCGAAGAAAATTCACTACGCTTCACTGAGAATACCATTCATAAAATACAGGGTTGCCTTTCTAAATTTTAAAAGAACTTTTGGCTAAAATTATGAATATTGTATTGTAAAAGGACTTGGCAATCTATGTTTTGTGTGAATTAAAGAGTAGTATTTAAAAATAATTTCTAGAATTTGTATACTTTTTGGAGATGAGAAGAAAGTGTTCCTTCTATGCTGTAGCGAAGACGCTGATCCTGAAGCAATGAAGAAACTTCCCCATCTCGGAAGAGATTTTGAAATATTATGTAACAAATAAATCATGGAACAGATACTTAATCATGTTAATTGGGTACCAAACTATATCCTGTGCTGCTGCAAGTGATGCGTATAAAGAAGGTGTAGATGCGGTGACGATACCACTTAAACGGGATATTCTGACAACCATATGCTTCAAGAGTCATTCTTTGTAAGTAAACCCATTGAAGAAAGCTGGCACCTGCTCTGTGTATCTTCTGATGACCTACCCTCCCATATAGGACCACCCTTTGTCTTAACGGTTTTAGACTCATTTTCTCCTTGAGACGTTTTTTGGGGGGATTTTCATTATGACGTATGTTTAATGGGGGAATAGCGCAGTTAAGACGTCATACTTTAAAGAAAACAAAATGTAGATATAAACTCCCACGCGATCCATGGTAGGTTGGTCTCAGAGGCAACTATCATAATGAATCTCCTTGATACCACTTAAACGGATCTCCTTTTCAAGGGGTTATGCCCTTTTGCACGCGATGCGTCATTTCCTGACGTATGTCTGCGTCACTGCGTCAGCAAATTGAGCGGAATTTTCCGCTTTATCTGAGAGTGATGTATTACACAAAACGAATACAAAATGGACGGGGCAAATATTGCTTTGAAGTACTGGTGTATTTGCGAATTGTCTCAATGTGTTACAGTAGCGTCTACTAGGTATAACATTAAAAAAAGACAATTCGTGATGAGCAATAGGCGCGTAGTGAAAAATCAAAGATTCCCCCTTCAAACCTTCAAAACATTGTGAAATAATGTATGGCACTTGTTAGGGTTTTATGCAAATATAGGTACACTGTTTTGATAGGATGTGGTAGAGCAAATCTTGAAAACAAAACAGATACCAAGAAGGTCTCATCTACATAAAAATTGGACCATACTAAGTATGGACCAAATTATGAAGTCGAAACTTAGAACTAAATAATTGATAGAGCATGCATGTTCAAACAAGCGAAAATACTGATTTTGTATTTCCAAGTAAAATAGAGTCAAATATTAATAATAAAATCTATAATGTAATTCATTTTTTTTGTTCTTCTTGGGTGCATATAGGCAGATAATTTATGTGCGCTTTACAGATCCTACAAAATTATTATTATCATTATTTTTGTCGTTAGTCATTATTATCACTTCTTTTATCATTTTTATTATTATTATCATTATCATCATCATTATTATCATCAATATTATCATTATTATTGTTGTTGTTGTTGCTGTTGTTGTTGTTTTCATTATTATTATTCAATCATGAAAAAGTAAAGCGAGGTGGGTATTATGGATAGCACTCGACGTCAACATCTAGAGAAGATTGCTGCGGTTAAAGAATTTGGCTAAAATCCACAATTTTACCATTACCATGGCGATGTTGCTATTAGGGGATAAACAAGGCGTTCACGCCCTAAATACAATGTTTAAAAATGATCTATTCAAAATGTCATTTCATGTTACACCTGGGCAGATAATCCTTTGCATAGGAAAAGGTTGATCCATTAATTAAAAAAAAAATTGAAATTGGCAAACTTTTTGCGGATGTCTTTTTTGCACCTTGACTTCGATATTAACGTCCGTGAGATGAAATAAATGAATCACTCAGAAACATTGCCCATGCATTTGGCGTTTTGGCACAGAATTATTCTCCGGTCGAATTTGCATGGACTGGAAGTTTGCTGAAAGGCCACCAATCACAAAACAAATATGACATAACCTTTTTTAAAATCTGAATCCGAAAATCTGGAATTATGCTTCGATTTGAAGACTATTTTGACGTTGATGAGCTGAAATATTTCTTGTGTTACAAGGTGAAAAGGAGGATACGATTTAAGAAGTTGCATGCACTGAGGGAATGTGGGTGTGAAATGAAAAGAATATTTCAAAATACTGACAACACAAAATGAGATGTGTAGGTATTCAAGCAATGTTTTGATTCGGTTATGGAAGTTAGAAAAGCAAAGGTTTACGAACAAAATCATGAGAAATCTTGCAAATTGAGGAATTATCATTTCTTTTTAGTTTTGTCCTACTGGTAAATCCAAAAGAATTACCTTTGTGAGGTACGCACTTGCCAAGTATTTAATATGACTGCTTTTAATGAGTGAATATCTAAACATCCATGTCGCGATGCAGAAAGTGATTTTATTGTACATGAAAGATTGTGGGCACATTTCAACAGGTATGGTATGATGAGGAATTTAAGAAATATTCAGCATATTTGAATAAGGTGCGCTTGCTTTACATAGAAACGGATGCCAAGCATTCCGACGAAAATTAGGTTAAACATCTGAAAAAGGTCAGAGACCTCCCGGCACAGCTCAGCATATCATATACCCCAACTTCTGCTATTTCCATTGTTGAAACTTTTAAAAAAGTATTGCAATGTATTTCTTACACTAATAAAACAGAATAGGAACACGTTAAACTCAAGGTAATGTGTCTATAACAGTAAACCTCTAGCGTGGAGATTTAAGATCTCATAATTGATGAATCATCCTCATTGGACAGACAAGACTGAGGAACGAAATTAATCGTCTGCTGAGAGCCAGAAGGACGTTTACTCCGTGTTTAAAGTATATGAGTTAACGTCCTTCTGGCTCCAAACAGACGGAATACGTCATGGAATGTACCAGGAATGATAATTCCCGCCTTATTCCGTCTGTCAGGCTAGATTACTCCAACTACCTGGGAGTGAAAATAATAGTGTGACCCATAGTGATGCATTTGAGAGATTTTCAGACTACAGTTATAGACTTGAATGGCTAATGGTGTGACCTACTTATTCTGTTTTCTCCGGGCTCCTTAAAAAAGGGGGTAGGAGAAATAATGTATTAGAAACATTACAGAATTTCTTTTCTTCGAATAACCTACTGGCCGGAAAGAACGCATTTGTATATCTTCGTTCGAAATTAACTTCCAAGCCATCCCTTACTCTACGCCGTATACCTCAAACCAGTGACAAAGCAAAAAGATACTCGCACTTGTGTGACATTCACGGGTTATGAAACAAAGTAAAGAGTGATATTCTTACGTCAACTGGCATTTGCATACATACGCATAAACCTATATCACACACGCACACACACGTTATCGAGGAAACCAGTATACTTTTTTAACGGGCTAAATGAATCAGCGTTCCCTCCTCAAATTGACACCAAAGGTATTCTTTGTTTTCATGGGTTTTCATTCTAAAGATCAATTCGTAAAATAACATAAATTATCAAATATTATGTGATGCAGCCAATAAAGGCCGATATGAAAGACAAAATTGTGATTTTGCATTTGACAGTGGAAAACAAATTTCAGCGAACCGCATTATGAATCGAATAAAATTTTGACTAACATTCTTGCAGTGATTTTCACTTTTTCTGACTTTACATGTATTTTTTTAGCTGTTCAAATCAAAAGAAAACTAAAAGAAAACACAGTACCGAAGTTGGTATAATTTTCTGCTATGAACTTAAACATCTGCTTTGTTTAATCGATGCGCGGTGATGGCCTGTCACATCGGACGGGAAACCTGTGATTCAAGCCACAAGCCCAACGTGATGATGCCCCAGACAAACGGCACCAAAACCCACCTTCTGCCCGATGACAATGCGAATAACAACCCCAATGCTTTCAGAAGATGGAAATTAAATTAAGCTACCGAATATGTTCCTTTAATTCCCCTAGACGAACTGCACAGAAGCACGTGGTTTTATACGGATCTAACACTGATCCCAAACTTAATTTTTTTCTCAAGGTAAAATCCTTCCTGTCATGTCCTTTGGGATCATCTTTAATTGACTGTATGACACTAGAAGCATACAGTCACACTACCTTTAAGTCATAAAACCAGAAATAGAAATAAAATTATATATGTATAAATGGTCAATTACTGTTGTAAACCACAGAAAGCATGATTTTTAAGCATGACTTCATTAATTATACCCAGAATGGCAAACACATGACTAAGACGGTTTTGTTGCCTTTAGAATTAACAATCTAATGGGGTGTTGCAAGAAAGTTGCAATCAATTGTAAATTGTAAAGCAAATTAGAACAATCATTCTGAATGGTTCAGGGTCTGCCCATTCAAGAAGATGCGCTTGCAAAAATGATTTTGATTGGTCAGTACCGATCAGTTGCAACTTGCAATCAATCGCAACTTTCTTGCAACACCCCCATTAGATCATCATAAATGAGAAAGTGAGAGGGAAAGAGAGTCTTGTCATGTAGTCACGGTCGTTTTGTGTACTCGGAGTGGAGATCTTTTTACAGATCGGGTTTTGATAGTATAAGACACCAGTCTCTTTTTAAGATCGAATTAAAACTTCCGTTCTGCGGATATCATCCCTCTTGGCTAGACGATGTCAACTGAACGATGTCCATCTGAAGATGCTCCACATGGCTTTAGAACAAAAATAGACATTAAATAAATCAGCTATATATTTTGTAGAGCTGATTTTTCTCCTTGCGGATTCATCACAATGCCTTCAATGTGAAGTGTTGCTACGATGCGTTTTGATATGCTCCTTCAAAAGTCCCCCTCATACAAATTTCCTTCGAAAGGATCCCCTTATCCTGTTGTTTTTTCCTTTCTCCTTGCCCTCAATTTTAAACTTGTACTATGAAAATCCACGGGCTATATATTGCTCCACATCTTTATCAATTTAGGATACCGTAGTATGTTTTTTTTTAAATATTAGTATTCATCATACACCTTGAAAGTAATTGACTTGACGTTGCTTCCTTTCTTCGCGTCTCGTGGGGTTTCGGGTTCATATTTTAAGAGGGATCCTAACATAGGTCTGGTGAGGGGTGACCTTCCCTTTTCCGACTTTCAAAAGCTAGACACAGGTTGCTTTCATCATCAACATCATGGATATACCCTGCTAGAAGGGTTTTTCCCCCTTGAGACAATCCTTTCCTGAACACTATGAAGTCTTACAATCTCATTGCCAAAATTCACCTTGTTCACGTGAAAACTGCAAATCACACCCGACTTATGATCAGCTCTGAACTGCAGGTACCTTAGTAGATAGCACAGGGGCAAATAGAAAGAAATTGAGAGGGAGTGTAGAAGAATAACGAGATGGAGATGCATTATTTGCCAATTAAAGTTTATTTTCCAAATTTTCGGAACTATCCACACATTCCTTCTTCAGTGAAACGGATTACAACAAAAATGACTCTAATTTTCTGACAAATAACATAAACAAAACTGGTGCACGCGTGTCCAAGCAACAGCTGTTGCTTAAGAGAGAGAGAGAGAGAGAAAGTAAAAGTAGATTATAATTTGGGTATCAGCATAATCAGAGGGAGATATAGAGGGGGAGAGAAAAAATGATGAAAATGAAGCAGAAATAAACATCTGAGAAGGGACTAAGCGACAGTACCGGAAGAAAGAGAGTTTAGTTGAAATAAGAGCAGAGAAGGGGTAACCACTCTTACATAAGGGATATTAAAGTCAGAGGCTGCGATCCCTGCGGAGGCGAAAAGGGGGAAGTTTCCCTCAAGGTGTTTAAGATCCTCCAGAAAGAAAAAAAGAAAATTGTATACTAGTTCCTCAATGCATTAACACCATGTAACAATGCCTGTTGCGATATATCTTGGGTTGGGCAAACCCGTGCTAGGATGCTACGTTCCATCTCACGTTATCCCCTCCCGTCCACGAGAAGAAGTATACCTCCCTTGCTTAAAGGGATTGATTAACTCTCTGAAAAATTATGACATCAGCTCAAATGAATTGTGTGCAGTCCTACATATATACTGACCCACAATAAAAATTATCCACGACTTTATAATGGTATATCATATTTATATTGACAGACACAGAATGACAATGAACCAGGGTGGAAAGATTGACCTTTTATTGAAACATTTCACTAATTTCGGAAGACAATGCTGTCTCTTGTCAGCGCGCATTACAGCGCAGAACACAACAAGTTGAAACATGAAAGTCACAGATCCCCCTGGTGTTTGTGGATGGCAACATCACTGCACAGCGCTATGTGGACGATATCCTGAGACCACACCTGGTGCCATTCCTGCAGAACAACCGAGGACTGCGCATCTTTCAGCATGATAATGTCCGACCTCATGCTGCACGGCTAACCACTGCATTCCTGAGGGATGAGAACATTAGGGACTTTTAGAATTGCGCCACTCGCCCTCTCCCTGTCCTCCTCCCTGACTTGCAAAATCGAGAACTTGTTCACTTCGTTTTTGCGGTGCTCCGAAATCTTCGACGAGGTTCACGTATATGACGTCATCAGAACAGCTCAACTATTATGCTCATCCGTTGAGTGTGTACTTCCGGTTGACGTCGACGGTACTTACACGTCGAGTGAAATCTAAAATGATCAGAACTGTAGTCAACATGGGCAGTCGACGACGTTGACATGCGCGAATTAGTCGACTGGGACGAAGTACTAGTCCACTGCTTCTAAAAGTCCATATTAACACCACGGAGTGGCCGACGATGTCCCCTGACCTCAATCCCATTGAGCATCTGTGGGACGAGCTTGGGAGGCGCATTGCTGGCAGGGTCAGGACTCGTGCACAACTGATCCAGACTTTGCAAGATGAATGGAACAGGATTCCACAAGATTTCATTCAAAGACTGGTGCGCAGTATGCGTCGCAGATGCAATGCCTGTCTGCAAACAAATGGTGGCCACACACACTATTGATCTGTGACTTTGATTTTTCAACTTGTTGTGTTCTGCGCTGTAGTGCGCGCTGACAAGAGGCAGCATAGTCTTCAGAAATTAGTGAAATGTTTCAATAAAAGGTCAATCTTTCCACCCTGGTTCATTGTCATTCTGTGTCTGTCAATATAAATATGATATACCATTATAAAGTCGTGGGTACTTTTTATTGTGGGTCAGCATATAATTAAGGATATGAGAGAAAATGGAACCCGTTTACTATCCTAAAAAAGAGAAAATCGCGATCGGTCGCTAGCGCAAGTCGCTCGGCTTCTTCGCTGCGCTGTTGTCACAAAAACCAAGCACCAGCGCTTGGCGATTTCAGAGTGGGTTTCCAGCCCGTACGGTATTCTGTGATAGAGCGAGGTATGCCAACCGTAAGAGTTCGTTAGAGTTCGGTGGTACTCTCAAGGAGTTACTAGTACCTCCTTGGTACTCTATCCCGACATCAATGTTCAATCGTAAATATCTTGATATATAAATTACCGATTAGCTTATAAAACTCAGCGATTCCTGTCTGACCTAAAGGTTTGCAATTATGATTACAGCATTAGCTGGAACAGTGATTATTTTCCAATCCTAGGCAAAGTTAATAAATCCCTTTAAGGTGATCCTGCCAAGTCATCGTGTTGTGTTTTTTAACCTGGTGTTGAACTCCCCAAGGATATGAAAGGCGATCTAACCGACAAGACATTAGGTCAAACTTTATAGCCCCCTTTTTATCCTTGTGCCATATTTAGCCCTCTCAATGTTGTTGTGAAAATGTTGTTGCGACAACGGGTATCAATTCTTAAGTTGCTCAATCATGTTGTCAATAGAGAGTACTGCCGCAATATCGTGGCATCAAGCATGTCCAGCAAACATTCGACTTTTCCTTGCATCTTTAGGCGAAAGGCTGTTATTCAAATAAAAAAATATCTATTAATAGAAATGAAGTTTGTAGTTTAACAAGATGCCACAAAGTAAAAATTCATACTGTATTACAAGAGAAAATTAGCACACTCCCTGCTAAGGCTTGCCCATTAAAGAAAGAAAAAAAAAGAAGCGGGAAACAGTCTGGTTATCACACCGCGGAGCCGGATGCGAGTCATGGGTAGCAACCGGCTCAGTATCAGAGGTGACCACCGTATGAACTCCATGACAACAGTCAAGACAGTAATCGGTCTCAGTCTATATCTTCGGGGACCGTTCCTGAGCTGAGGCAGGAGATAATGTAAAAGTTCACCCTTGGAGAATGTTTTCATTCTTGAACTGTCAAGTGAATGTGCCAAAGAGCTGTCAGCTTGAGAAACATGGTCTATACTGCTATAAATACCAAAGTGGTAAGGTAACGGGGAAAGCACGTCCCCTTCCCTTATCACGGCAGTATTTCTCCATTGTTCATCATTATGTTGAAATTTCTTCTCTATTTTCTCACTGTTTTCTGGAAAAGGAAGAAAACACCTCACCTGTGAGTAATCTGATGAAGAAATGATTTTATATTCAAGGTTGTCTTTCTGGTACATGCCATGCGGTTAATCTCGTAAATACACGTTGTTTCCAGGATTTGTATAGAAAGTTGTACACCTATATGCATAACTTGGTTGTGGATACAAACCAATGTTTCAATTGCTTCCGATCCTTTTCCGGAAATACATATACATTTTAAATTTTATTAAAGAAAATTAATTGAAATAGTTTTTTGAAATTCAAATAAATGACGGGGGTGGCTAGGAAAAGAAAATCCTGATTTCCCTACTCATATTGCGCTAGGTGTTCCTTATTCTACTTGAACAAAGCATAAAGTTGGTTTATACAGCCCTGGAAAAAATTATTAGACCAAGCTTCTGTAATAAAGGTACTATAATATGCACACTAAATTATAAAAATGATTTGTCTTTGTATTTCATTGAATGAATACCAAATTCCAGCAATTATACCTTGCTTTTATGATATTTTATTTCCTTCTTACCTCAAAAATAACACTATCAGTAAACATTCTTGGTCTAATTACTTTTACCATGGCTATAGATAAGGTAATGTGGCAAGAAATATATCGAATCCAAAATAATTGAACCCAGGAAATCTTGTTTTTTGCGGGGAACCGGGCGCTTATGCTTCCACCTTCACAACTTCAAATTTAAATGCAATATATTGTCGTATATTGCCGGGATCCTTGCACATTAAAGAAAGCGTCTGGGGTCCTCTCTACTACCGTTGTTCTACTGGCTGCCTTTGATCTCGTTAGGTGACCTGGTATGGTGCAAAATTTAATCAGTGAAACATAACCGAATTTCCGATATGCTCCAAAAGCGGCATGTCTGAAATAACAACTCTGCACACGTGAAGCTGACACTCTAATATCGCGACAAGGCAAACATATTTCAAAATGAAATATACCATATGTTTGCTGTCTGCGCTGCAAAGTATTGAGAGCTTATGTCTATGTATATCTGCGGTCACGTGAGTCGAAGACATTGCCAGACTGAGTTGGCATGTTGTCTATAGGCCTTAAACTCTCTTTTCAACATTGTATTTGGATACCATGAAATTTCATACTTTTCTATTTTTTTGTATTACCGTATATTTCAATGTTTTTTAATGATTATTGAAACGTAGGTATCTATTATACAGTACATGTATTTTGGTTCACTCATTGTGTTTTAACCCCGACGTCTGTTGAAGACATGTGTGCTTTTATGACAAAGAAAAAAAGTAAAATAAAGTAAACTATGCAAAACAGGTAAGGAGGAGAACTGTCGATTTGACAAAAGAAAATTTATCTTTATGTCATTTTTGAGAAAACCTAAAGTTGAGAAACAAATGTATTGTTAAAGAGGGGGAGACGGGAAAAAAAATCATTGTAACCTCTTGGTCATCCCTACTATTTTAAATTCAGAATAGGGAAATAGTAAGAAAAAAAATGTGGAAATGGCACCCCTAAAATTAACAATTATACAAATGACATCGATAAAATGGAAGTGAGTAAAGGGAGTGTATAGAAAGGAAAAAAAAACTCTTCATGCGATTCAGATTGACAGTATGTCGTGAGTATATGTCTCGGGTTAATGATAGTGCCAAGAGTTTGTACTTCATAATGCCAATGCGGTAAAACGATTTCTATTTTCAGGCACTTGACACTGATTGCCAAATTGTATCACTGAAGCTGCTTTTGGAAACCCGCCATTTTGGCACCAAGTTCACTTGTAGTAAGCAGAAATGATGCAGAAATAAGACATCACCAAATTCATGTTACCTTTCTGTTATGAAAGTAATTTTGCGTTATACCTTGTTTCATATTGGAAAAAATAAATGAAAGCAAATGAATAGCCTAATATGGAATATTGGCCACTGCAAAAGCGTGTCTCCCGGCCACACAGATCAAGGAAGTACAACTAGTTATACAAAATACAAAATACAATAAAAAACACCATGTCACACAAAAAACAACACAGTGTCTCTCCATTTCAGGGTTAGGTGTATTTAATATGAATTGTGGTCAGAGAATCGTTTTAGATAATCCATCGGACCACACACGAGATCAATTCACCAAGATAAAATCTGAAACGGTGTTTTTTTTTTAAGGACACAGTTTGAAAATAACCTCATTAGACTGTCAAAAAGAACCTTTTTATCCCTAATTTTCTACGGTAGATGAATCAGTCATGACGAATGTTCTAGGTCCCTTTATGGCACAGGGTACCTGGGAAGGGTTCTGTATAGAAGCAGGTGTAGGAGACATGTAATAGTGTGTAATGCAGGGTGTGGTGAGTGTGTTCGGTGGGTGTGTGTGGGTGCGTGTGATTAGGGATGAGTATTTCGACGTTCTTTGTCTTTAATCCGTGTGAAGTGAATTTAGGATTATGTTTTTATTCGGATATTTGTTCTGGCACATACTGCACCAATGCCATTTATATAATCTTTGGCCTTCCCAAAGAGCCATAAATGTTGACATATGCACATTATATTTACGATTATAGTGTTCTATATTGTTAGATTTTATGTAACACACAGACCTACAGAGATACATGCATATGTTGTTATTTTAAAAAATGTCATGTTTAATTGAACAAAACATCAATTTTTGTTCCACTTGAACATTTCTCTTCATATAAACTTAAATGTAAGGGAATCTGCATTCATGTAATAAGGACTGCTTGTCAAAGCTTCCTATATGTTCCGTTCGAGTTCCTTTTTCATTTCAGGTTCAATGATAAATCTATTTGCTTTTCATTCAAAAGTTCAATTAATTTCATTTGACTTATCTCAATTTTATTTTCGTGTTTATTTTCGGACTCATTTTCATTTTCACTTACTCGATCATTGGACATGAGGTCACGCACGTACTATGCTTTATATGGAGGCTCAATTCATGGTGATTCTCGTTCATGAATACTGGCGCATGGTATTTTATTTGCACTGGTTTTGTAGCAAGACATGTAGCGAACTAAAAGATGGTTTTGAGGCTATCGAGAGACTCTCGGTGGTGGATTATGAACGGCGAATGAGGACACCGGTGTCACGTTTTGCGGAACACATGTCTCCGCGCATTGCCGGTTGGTAACGAGGTATCAAGGATACCTTGCGATGACAGGCATTTATCTCCCATGTACACATGTGTAGCTGTCATCTAGAGGAGGTGAAGACAGAGAGAGGGAGAGGGAGAGAGGAGAGAGACAGGAAAGAAGACAGAGACGGCTGAGCGCATGCGGAAGGCTAGTGTGTGTGCGTGTTTGTGTGGGTTATATTGTACTAGCCCTTTATGAGGAACACGAAGGAGTCCGAGAGAGAGAGAGAGAGAGAGAGACGAAAATCATTCAAAATTAATGATTAATTGAATAATAGCCTCTTAATACTAATTGATATGTCTATAGGGAAAGTAAAATGTTTTGGCTTCCGTTTTAAAGATGTTTATGACAGTTGTTGATGGTAGTGGTGTTTAATGGCGATTGTCCATCAATGTCTGGATGATATGAACTGATGAAAGTGAAAGTGAAGTGACAGTCTATGCACACATTAAGAAATAAAGGTTTGAATAATGCACCCAAACAGTTACAGCAGCATGACCCCTGAAATATAATGTAAATAGCAATCCTTGGGAAAAGATATTGCACCTTGGTCTACGACCGACTAAGATTGCACCTATGCACCTTTTATGGTGCAATACATCAGAATTGCTGATAATGTAACGGTTACGGTGCAAAATTTGAACCTTGATTTCTTTGTATGTAATCGAACGCGCCTCTCACGCCAAACGGCTCAAGAAAGTCTCAAATTTCTTTTCTAGCTTATATTTTTTTTCAAGTATTTCTACTTCATGTTGCTTATCTCACTGCTTACCTTGTAGATCTATATATACCTCGGCATATGAAGGCCTTGCAAAAATGTCAAGTTGAGTTGTCGAACAAGTGGTCATGGACGACAATAATTTGATCGAGTACACGAGACCTCTGTAGGAGCCGTTTCCTAAATTAACTTCTTCAATAGGCCGTTTCGAAAAACAACTATACCTCGTGACAATGACGTTTCGCGTGATGAGAATCTGCTTACAATATTATTTAATACGACCATACATACATGTAGGAGCCATTTTCCGTCTTTGCTGGACACCAAACCCTTTGGGTACTAACTGTCTTGTGTATCTATCTACTTCACTTTCTATTTGTCTCACCAGTTTGTCAGCGTGCTTCTACCGTCTTCATCCAGTTCAGGAAATTAGACAAATCCAGCAGTATTCAAGATATACTTGTAACAATGCAAATATAGAAAACATTACATATATTACATGTAAAACATCAAAATATTTTTAAAAAAGAAAAAAAAAAAAAATCGGTATCACATTTTGGATTATGACAAATATACAACTTTCCTAGCTTTGTCAAATTCTTGCCTTTAATCTGACCAATTATCTAGGAATTTTTTGCATTTCTTTCCCTCAAAGGGTTGGTCACAACCGGTCGTGCACCTCCGTGCGTGTGGACTGCGAGGATTTCGGAGAAAATCCTTGCGATGCACGCACGATTCTGCACGATTTTTCAAAGCACGCAGGAGCACGCAGTTCGACATGTCCAACAATCTCTGCGTGTGGCTACGTTTTTTTGATGAACGCACGTGACACAAGCAGCCATCGTACTTCCTGCACGTGCTTCTTGCAACCATCGCAAAGGATCCCTGCGGAGGTCTCACGAAGCCCATGGCTCCATACGGAACCGTGATATATCGCACGTCGGTTACACGTCGGTTGCACGGTACCAGTACGGGGCTGTACGTTCGCCTCAAGAGTTCTTGCAGGTAAGATGGGGTATGTTAATGAGTAGGGTGCAAGACGCCCAAGAGGAGATGCTGGGAGGTGCACGACTGGTTGTGACCATGAGAAACGAAGGACGTACGAATCGCAGGAGTTGGCCCACAGCCGACCGCAGCTGCGGACACACACGATCAGTTGTGACCATAGCATAAGCAAACATTTCCCTACCCATCATCTGATCATAGGCATAGCATGACGATTACTGTAAATGAATATTTTGGGTTGGCAATTAGGGAGTCATTGGCTCTTTATTAAGCGAAGACATAAAATTAGAAACTAATGGTTGGGGAAGGGTTCTATGTGTATCCACCTAACCGTCATAGCACCGTGATTAAGAGACGTATTGGCACTGACGTGACACAAAAACGTGAGGTGATTAAATGCGCTTCATTAACCCAAGGAAAGTCTGACTTCTAGGCAACCGGGTTGCCAACAAGGGGAGAGTTCTGGTCGTGTGGGAGTGAAAAACATGTCGTTTGTTTGTTAATGTTTTGGTCGCTAGCTCGCTGTCAATGCTGAGGTAAGAGGTTAAACTTTCTTTAATGGGGAAACTCAAAGGAGAGACCAATTAATCATGCCTGATGATATGAGGGGATAAAAAAGTAAGAAAATGGAAACGAAAAAACAGAGAGGCAGAAAACGCTTAAGAGCAGGAGCTAGATTAGACATGTTTAAAGAAGGTAAGGTTCAATGCCTTACATCATTCCTTTTGGTTTACTTCAATTACTAGATCATGTCTTCTTTAATTTACGCAAGTAGGAAGTTATACTCCAAATTACAGATAAACCCGACCAGTGAATTGCTATGGTAATTATCCTAATATTAATAACAAGCAATGATGATTAATCAATTTTTAAATAATCAACTTTACGTCAAGACAGTCCTTTTTGATGTCTTAATTTTCGTAGGAGAAGATGGTGGAGCCATTACCATGATGTTCAGATGTTTACAGAAGAACAATCATAATGTAAAGGGGTTAGACGGGGGCAGTCCAGGTTTCTGTTGAGGGGGACAAAGGTCAGAGGAATCTCTGACATGCAAAAAAAGAGGGTGCAAATCTAATCAAAATATCCCTTCCAAGCAAAGTAAATAAAGAAATGACAATAAATAAATAAATAGATAAACAAACATTTAGATTAATAGATAAATACATAGTACATACAAACATACATAAACAGAGACAGGGATAATCACATTGTCAGGTGCCTTTTGGTTCTTAAGGTGAGGGAGCTCAAAACATAAGTTTAGAGTATATGCCAGATGGGTGGCAAGGGGGAGTGCCCCTTTCCTTCGGTCCGCCACTGCCAGGAAGTGATTAAGTACATTGCTTACAAGGGGAAATGTTCGCTACAACATGTGATTCATGTGTGTTAATTGGCATTTTACATACTTTTAACTGTCACCTCCCAATCTCATTCATAAGGTACTAACACCTGTTCGGACTGATGACCACAAAATCAAGTCTAAGATTTTCTCTGCATAACCAAGCCCCAACCCGTATGATTTATCATCTCTTGACAGATCTTAAGACTTAATGCGCCATCACATCACAAAAAATCTGGATAATACGATAGCAAAAACTTTTAAGAAATTTACTCAATGGCATTTTCAGTACCCTACTGCATATCCTATAGAAATTATGTCATTGTAATGGTTGGACATTTCAACTGATGACGGACAAGGCTAATGAAATTGCCACAGGTTGACAATTCGAAAGTCTTTGTGATTGTGTTTTTGATGAAGAAACTGACATTTTAGCTCTTGTACAATCCCTCCATGTTACCACGAGCTGATGTGACATTTTTTAAAACCATGTTTGCTCATAGAAACGAAAAGGCCAAGGAGATTTATGAAAATGCAATAAAGATGACCGTTACGATTATGGTACGACACATCCTGCGACAATTATTGTTCCGCGTTTAATTTCTTGGACTAACCGAATTCCTAACTTCAACCAGTGGACCTAACACTATACCACACCCTAACCCTAAACAAAACCCGAAACAAAATTGTAACCCTAACCCTAACGCTATACTATTGACGGAATAAAGCCAAAATCAATTGCCGCCGGAGCAGATGTCGGATCACTAGCTAGGATAATATCTTCATCAAGTGATCACAAGATCTTTTTAAATTCGATATTTATCTTTCGTAGAAGTTCATCTTGCATTGCTAGTGTTTGTTTTTTGTTTTTCTTTCCAGAAAAGGAAGAAAATTCAATGTAATTTTGTCGTCAAAATTCTATTCGGTACCCTAATATGAGATGACACTTATCCCTATATTGGTAATTAAAAATACCCAGGGGATACAGCCCCCTTTATAGCTGCCTGCCTCGTACTCCTGTGATTTCAAGAGAATTTTCATGTTAATAGTTACTTCTATAATATTCTTGCATTATCTGGAGTGAAAATGGAATAAAGTTATCCAATTATTTTTTAACATTTACCAGTACTCAGTTCTCTTTATAAAATGAATTCATCCAATGACAAGGCCTCAATATAAACTAAATTTGAAGAAAAAAATCCCAATATCATCATTTTGGCTGATCGATGGTTTTTATGACTCTAAATCCATCAAACCCATCAATATAAAAATAATATAGTTTGACTTCACAAACTTGCACAAGTGATCAGAGCTCATGACGATATCGATATAGGGACTGTTTGCCCATTACTACACAAGTTCAAACAAAGGGCTTGCAGTTGCCAAGCTTCCATCTCGATGGTGCTAGCCAATGCAAGAAAGGGGGACCTAGTGGCGACACTACCCCATCCCAACGTCTTTGAACTGGAGATGAATTGGTTCCATTGAAATGAAAGTACAGTCCGAGATGACAATTGTAAATCCTTGATTACTTGTGCAGTCTTGACAAAAGTGATTTGTACATTTCGTGAAATCAGGAGTGACGGGAACTTTGATAGGATTTTTTTTCGAATAACGAAGAAAAAAATGTGGTTATGGGGACATTCACATTGTTAAACGTCATCCAAATGTCCCCATAGCCGGGCTCAATTTCCCCGTAACCGGGTTCTTTTCAACCATAAATCGCATACTAGTATATATATATATATATATATATATATATATATATATATATATATATATAAATGTGTGAGAGGTTTGACAATCTTCGTACTCATTGACTGTGTCATCGTAGAAATATTATATCTTGTAAGACGTGCAAAAGCGAATGATGACACGAGACGTAGCTCTATATCCGTTGCTAGTGCCAAGCTTTCGGCGTGGGCGCCTTTATCACGGCTGTGTTGATGCTGTGTATATATATATGATATATATATATGCTGTGTATGTTGTGTGTGTATATATATATATACTCTGTCATCCTTTGATCTCTGAAAAGACAGCCCATTAGTTATTTTTGATATTGGTCCTGGGTTTTGAATATCAAAAAAGTTACAAAGATGATTACAAAAAAGATGTGACTTTACAGTTGACGAGAAAAGATGTCTCTTGATAAGATAACAAGATAACGTTAATATTATATTGGTTGACTGATGGGTTTAATTGTGTTCTACATTCTATTTGACATGCGTCCACAAGTAATTAGACTTTATTACAATAATGCTGTGATGCTGCTCATTATTAAACTATTTCATAGCAATGGGATTCAGAACGGTCTGACAGCTTCAAGAGAAGGGATTTTATTACCTTCTTTACCTCGATGAATCGATGTAAACAGACACAGCAGCTAATTTGGTCATATAAAACGAAGATAGAGTGTGAATAAACAAAAACAGAACAATAGCTGAGTTCCAGTAATTTCATAGAAGCTGATATATCAATGACAGAGGGTGATGTACGGTGCAACTGGTCACGTAAATGGAGGAGCTCTGTGATTTCTTCCTTCTTCCACTCCGTATAAAACTTGTCTCAAGGAACAACTGGGATCAGTATTTTAAAAAATGTCCACTACTGAAGTAACAGGACAGGAAATGGCAACACTACAACTCATAGAACTTTACTACATTCCTGTCATTCTCCTCGCCGTTGGTTTAAATACAACTGTTCTCATCGTTATATCTTATCAGACTGAACTCCAAGATGTCATGCGATTTCTTTACCGGCTCATGGCTGGGATTAATCTCATTCTTGTAATAGTTTGGGGATTCTGGTCCATGCTTTTATTCTCCTTACATGACCAGCATTCGTGTACTATTATGAGTAAAGTGTTTCCCTTCCCTGTCCGCGCTGGAATAATCTGCAGTATGGCTTGTCACTGCGCCATCAGTCTCAACCTTTACCTCATGGTCAGTAGGCCATTGCGGTATTATGGAATGGTCACTCTGGCCAAAGTCCGTATCGTACTCGTAGTTGTCTTCGCCATGATCTTTTTCCTAAACTTCATGTACTTACCTCTCCCTTTCTTAAAGCCCTTTTTCAGTTTCTTTCTCAAGAAATGCATGGATGTCCAGGGCGCAAAGGGGGAAAAATGGATCTTAAAATTGCAAGCTGCCTGTATGATTGCACCTGCCTTAATCTCCCTTGCATTCATCACGTTAATATACGTAAGACTCCTTACCATAGGTCTAAAAAAGAGGAGAGCAGTTGCTAATATCGAAATGCGTCCTAGAAATGCTTGTGATGAAATAGAACCCCCTGTTGGAGATAAGAATGAGGATACAGCCCATAATCCTGATCGTGTGGCTCATCGTGACAAAAGCACAATTTGTCTGCGGCTTCTCGGAATGCTGCAGTGCGGACGCAGAAGGAACCACGTGATCATCAATGAACGACTCAAAGGCGTGCTCACTGTCCTTATTGTTACATATACTCCGTTTGTAATCTATCACTCTAGTTATCAAAATTCAGATTGGCATAGCTATCTTGACAAGATAGCGATATCAATGACTTGGATAGAACCTCTGGTCTACCTGCTGACAAACCAAGAAACTAAAAAAATACTTCAAAAATTCATATGTCGTCACCACAGAGAGGAAGAACTGCAAAACTGATATATCGGCATATTATTGTTCAATCTGCAAGGCGAAGGACACTTTGGAATTCACTGATTAAACTTCATGTTTGACAAATTCTACTTTCAAGAACTATTATGAAGAGGACATTATTCTGAAATTGACGGGCACATGTGTTTTGAAACTCTGCTAAGCTCGCTTTACTCGGCAAAGACAGCACTGATAAAAATCTACTGCTGCAAAGCGAACATTCTTCATGTTAAGGAATCAGTGGTATCTGTACTGAAATAATGTACGTCATATCTTGGGGGTTCGAAAGCAGAAAGCACCATATTTGGATGCGAATGCAATTTCATTTCAAGTGCCACAAGGGTCGATTCTTTAACCTCTTGATTTTATTTTACCCCACTTATTCATAGAACATACTTATATAATGTTGTATACGTTATATATGTTTGTTTTAGTCAGTTGGAAATTTTTAAAAGTTGTAACAGGTCAGTTGCAATAAAGAAATTTAAGAACGTATACTTGAAATGCACGATTATGCGACACTCTTTGAGACCTATTTATACTTGTTCTTTGTTTCTTGAGTATTCTAATTCGTTTCTGATTTGTCCGTGCAAATCTTTTATACACTTTGATTTTGTCCCTTCATCTCCAAACTTTAAATTATGTATCTATTTCCTCTTTTTTGGCTGTCATGATGTCCGATCATCGAAGCTCCATAACCACATTGTCGGGGTCCACTCGCTATTCATAAGGACCGCTATTCATAGAATACCGCTATTCATTTAACACGCGTTATGAATAACGGTCCTTATGAATAGTTATGAAAATTGGTCCTTATGAATGGAGGTCCCTATGAATAGCGGGGTAATTTGTGTATGGTTTGCTCGCTAATTAGAAGGACTGCTATTCATACAAAACTGCTATTCATTTAGTATACGCGTTATGGATATCGGTGCTTATGAATATAAGTGGCCTTTATGAATAGTGGTCCTTATGACTAGCGAGGTTACCCCCATTTGTCAGATTCCTTTAAAAATTGTTAAACAGTCCAAGTTTTAGTTCTTTTGAACCACCTTTACATACATGTAATGCAATGTCGCGCAAAAGAAATGTTACTTTCTAATATCTGGAGAATTACTTGCAGGCCTATAAGTTACCCATTATGCCATTGACCTAACGCTGTGACACATCAAAATATTATTTTTGAAAACACGATATCTTTTCCATTCATGCAACCCATCCTAAATCCTTCGAGAAAGCCGAAGATTGAAGCCAGATTGGAAAATGTTCCAATTGCAGACAGACTGGATTAATTTTCAAAACAAGCTGGCTTTGGTGTGGAGGGTATAGTGTAGGCTACCCATTAAAGCAGTGTCATAGTTTTGACGAGATTTTTAATAAGAGACAATAAAAACTTTAGTGCGTTTACATTCAGACATGTATATATAGATAAATAGAATATTACTTGAATTTTTGAATATGTTATTTTATTGATCACAGTTTATCTCTCTCTCTCTCTCTCTTCCACTCTCTACGGTAAATGATTTCATGTGATAAATACTATTTCTTGATTGATGTTTGCAATATACTATACCGACCTTATACGCGTGTATGTTTAAATTCTTATCATATTTTGGAACTATGACGGATTTACATCCAATCAATAAATGTGCGGTATGTAAGAAGTGTAAATGGACTTATTTATCGGTCGCATTAAAACAGTATTGTTCCAAACAGTTTTCAAAGTGTTGCTCTCATAAAGTCCATTTGGGCTTGAAAGCCCTGATACCATTGTGGATTAGTTTTCTGTGTAGATACTGTGAAACCAGATTATTTTTACAAAATATACAAGAATGTAAATATACTATACGTCACTGAAAGAGCAACGAAAAGTAATTCACACGTATGTTAAGGTTTTATGTTTAAATTTATGTTTTACGTGATGTTGTTTCTTTGTTTGTTTACGTGCAGTGAAATAAACTACTTTCTGAGAAGTGTGCTTCTCCATCAACTTTATTTGGTTTCTGAATCCATAGTTGACAATGCTATGGAACTAAATTAACAACTTCCGTTAATTTGAATTCCACCATTACAAGAACAATGTGTATCCCAGTGATAAAGCCAGTATGCAGCAGAAGTCAAACATAGAGTGAACATGTTCCTTCAACTTTCCTTATTAGGTTCTTCAGATGAAAACCTCGTTTGTAATCATGGTAATGACTTTATCTGTCAGGTTGTCTACAACGCCCCATGTGACTGAACCCCGTTTGATCTGATGTCAAGGAACTTCAAAGGCAAATTAATCCGCCATTTATCTCCTTGTTGATTAATTCATGGGTAAGGTTGTTGACTGCATGAAACCCCATTGGGCCCACGTCCCACTTAATGTAGGTGAGGGTTATCATGGTTATGTTCCGTCGAACAGTATCAGTGGGTCGTTTGCAATGTTAGGACCTACTGAATGTAGAAAGCTCCAATGAGAATTTGATTGATTTGATATCATTTGATTTGATTTTATTGGTTTTTGCATATTTTGAAAATGCATATTTAATGCATAATTGAATGCATAATTGAGTACATAATTACACCTTTTTAATGCATAATTGAATGCATAATTGAGTACATAATTGAATACATAATTGAATACATAATTGAATACATAACTGAATACATAACTGTATCATGATTGAATTCATAATTGATCTGCGTGGTATTCAGTTTCATATTCCCAGACATTTTGAAGGTTACATTGCAATGCAAAATACATTTAAGATTCAAATACAAAGGACAACCACTCATTGACAGGAATTCGTGGACGGTGGTGGGCTGAACAGTTTGTATATGTGAATGATATATCTTCATATAGGAAAGTACAAATATTTCAGGGGGCTCATCACTAAAAATGCATTCTGAAGTGATCTTACACACACCCACACTCGCGCGTACGCACACGTTACAACAAAAACCCAAACTCTTCCATCCACATGCACCCTCTCCAGCCACACACATACCCTTTCATCTCTCTCTCTCTCTCTCTCTCTTTCCCCCTTTGTCCCTTTCTTTCTGATAACCTGGTATGATCATTGATCAAGGTGATTTAGAGGAGGTCGAGTAGACCCGATGATACACAGGAAGCGACCTGGAATGAGATCTGTCACCAGTGTTCATCTCTCTACAGTCTACTGTGCCTGTGCCCTGTGAAAGCAGAAAACTGATCACCATTCTCAAAAATATTTCTTTGGCTGTAGTTTGAAAACGATGAAAGTTGGTTTTGACTTTCCAACGCAGAGATACATGGATACAAAACCTGACACAAACTTCTTCTTTGAAATAATTATACGGTTCAATGCTTACTTTAGATCCTGACTGCTCACGATTTAAACCGTATTTATAGCGGATTGTTCCCATAGGCATTTGAAGTAATTCTAATCATTTTGCGCTGTCCATACGGTGTGAGACATTCTGGCATTGTTAGAAACACCGTGTGATATCTGACTCTGTTAAACAACAACAATAACAACGACATACGACACGGCAAAAACACAACACAATTGAATCACGCTGTAAGGTAGTAAAAGGGCAACAGAAATATGAAACAATATTGCATTACTTACTTAGTTTCAGGGTTATCTATTTACATATGTCATGTATGTTGAGATCTCGAATGGCCTTTTCGGATAACCATGCCGTCCAAGGTAGGGAAAACCTTGGTCATATAGAGAAGGTCTGTACCGAGGTGTACCCCCTCCTAACACAATGAACAGACAAAAATAATCTTTAATTACTCTATATTTAAAAGGATATCTAAAGATGTGAAGATTACAAAACGCCTTTGCGGAAATCACGTTTTTCAAGGACAGAACCCTAGCCATGCAGAAAGAATCTGTGCCAAGTAAAGATGATTTTAGATGACTTCTCCTTGAGTGCGGTTTCGATCATAATGGAGCTGATCCCAGAGATAACATTCATGTACCTCTAATTCTTAGCTGTTGGTGGTTATATTAGAGATCACGAGGTGAACATGAACAGGCAATCAAGTGGCGAAAGATAATTGCCTGTTTTTTTTTTCGTTCAGGTGGAAATATACAATTTAAAGGGATTTGACTATGTGATCGAATGAAGGATTCGCGAATTATTTTTAGCCCTGAAGATCATATTTAGATTATCATCTGAAAATTCACGATCGAGTAGCACAAATTGTTATTGTAACAAAAAAGGCATGCCGTGTTTCTGGAACAATGTACCATGCCTGCGGATGTGGTTCATGTCTTCACTTGTGGTTAAAGTGCTTGTATCTTTTTTTACGACGTTTAGAATAATCTCATGCTATCCGTCACGTGAGTAAAACGTGATATTTAGATTAAGAAATGTACGGGCCGGGAGAGAATAAACGAAATTAACAGAAAAACAGAGATAAAAAAATGTCCATAAATACATGTAGATCTGCAATAAAGCTGCAATTGCAGGGGAAAAGAATCAATTTTAACCCGTCACTCTCCCAAACTATAATCTGTCATTATAATATTATCTAAGCTTCCTTTGACATAATCACTGCATCAGCCAAATTTGCTCCATGGTAATTTCCTAACTCTAATTTTATTTCCTAACTTTAAATCTGGACCCAACACTATCCTAGCCCGAACTTCAAACTTTTCATATAGAAATCAGAAAAAAAGCTAATTTAGTTGATGTCATTTACAGCCTAGATTTGCCTTTTAAAGAACAACTGGGTATAGCCATTAATTGATTTGATTGACAATAACACTGACGGTCTATGGCTGTTCACTGACGACAAACGAACTTTAAAAAATGACGTTACTCATTTTGGACTATCGAGATTGACCGTGAATCCATCTTTACGGAGTCACCTTGCGAAGAGACAATTACATTATTTTTTTTCACGTCAAATGTCAATATTTGAGTAACAAAGTGCATTCCCGCTGAATATGATTAATAGCTTGCCGAGGTTCAAACGTAGTATAAAGCCAGATAGAGTGAAGAAATAGTTTTTATAGTAATTTGATCATGGATCTAAAATGATTTCACGTTTAGTCAGAGATAGATAATCCACGGCTGAAACTATAGAAGTACACAAATAATTTTTTTTTAAATGGTTATTTCGTACTCACAAAGTGTTGCTTAAGTTGACTTTCACTTAAAGCAATAGCGATTACTCGGAGAAAACGAGTACACAACTTATCAGTGTTTTACGAAATATTCAAATGTTGATAAATATTCAAATAACGCAAAATCATGCAGCACTAATACTTTGATTCTGCTTATTTCAAACAGGGCGAGATAGAAGGGATCATATAAATTATATATACTAATCATATAAAAACCATACTGCAGTTCTGTACATGATTGTCAGAAATCCTTTTCTCACCTTACTAGTTCCCCATGTTCTCCCTTTGTTGGGGGAAAGGGTACTTCTTGAGACAAATTCTATTTTTCTTGGTGTGTGGGTTTTTGGCTTTCGTCGGGTTAAAACTGCGAGACACCGGAACGTCTTGTTAAAAGAGTCAATACATTCACTTCAGCTTTTTTGCGAACATTCTGTTTGTAGAACCCGTATTAGCTGTGTTCCTTCCCGTGTTGTGAGGCTCTGTGATTGTGATGAGCAGGAGGTGTGATGCCGAGTGACACTGTTGCTTCGTTCACAAGAAAAAAAAAGAGAATATGCTTCACATAACACATTCACTAGTTCTTAGCTACAAGGTGTGTCAAGAAAATATACATGCAGTTTTCTAACAAAAGATTAATGAATATTATTTCGTATTCTAATTCAGTATACATTATTGTTATCAGCGAAGTATGAACCCGGATATCATATTCACAATTTACTCATGTAAGTTGTATTTTTCTAAACCAATTTGCAAAACTTGCATATGTATCACGTGTTGTGTAACCAAGTCTTTATTTTAGAAGAACTTGTCATACATATGCCAGGACCACTGTCCCATTCCGGAATGATAGCAGGTCATACGATTATAGTAAGATACAGTATATGATAATTCACATACAAAATACAAAAAATCACATTATATGCTTCGAAGTAAAGGTGAACAAGGTATTTAAGGCAAGAGTGTTGGCGAGTGGACAATTCCATCATACATCATTTTCTACTTTTGGCTTGGTAAATGTTTTCGGAGCAAAGTTACTTTCGGGTCAGTGGATTTCAAGCACACATAAATACTGTGCACTGTCACCTTATTCAACAGGGTTTAACCAAATTTATACTCATCCATTGGCATTATGACGGTGAATGTCGAATCTAGAAAGCAAAAACGTTGACAGTGAGAGTTGATGGGGTTTTATAAGGCACCCTATCCTTTAAACGTCGTCTCGAGGTGAGACAAATTAGGCTTCCAAGCTGGATTCAATGTTTGAAGTCGATGATAACCTCAATAAAGCCTGAGCTAAAATATAAATAGGTACATCTTGGAGCAATGTTTTGTGACCCTGAACTGGAGCAAAAACATATCACAGTTAGGTACTTTTGAGTAAAAGTTTATTCTGTCATGTTTAGGCTGAACTGTGCTAAATATACTCAGATAATTTGTTCTTTTAATAAGGTAAAATCATCAATCAAGGAATATATGTCTCGTGGGGAAACCTGAAAGATATCTTGTGTTCATTTGGAATAGGCGTCAAAAGTGTAATAATAATAATGATGATGATGATGATGATAATAATAATAATAATAATAATAATAATAATAATAACAACAATGATAATAGATAACGAGTTTATGTTGTATAAATTTCGCTGAATTTGTTTTCAGCCAGTGGGCTTCTATGGGTGTTTTTTTTCTTTAAAATTCTAAATGGTAAATAGACTAAAATCTAGTGCAATTGTGGATTACTTTTATTCCATAGCATAAACTACTTACTAGCAATTTGACAAAATGTACAAGGCAATATCAATCATTAGATTAGGGACACTGTAATATTTCCATGCTGTCAGGAAAAGGGTAGCACTTTGCTTGCTCATGTTACAAGGCCTATCATGTGTCATATGTGAACGATTCTGCGAATTACGCTGCTAAATACCATAGATTGTAAAAGATCGGTACAAAATATCAAATTCCACTTAACCTTATTTAGAGCACTTTGAAAGAGGGACTAATTTAGCCTTCCACAGTGTAAGGAAAGTATAGTCATTTGGGGTAATGTTGTCTTATTTTTCGTTAAGAAATTGTTGAAGGAAGGGCAAACTGATGCCTATCTGCGGTTTAAGGGGGAAAACCTATGATCTCGGTGGAACCACTATGATTAACGAGTACAGAAGCTATTAATCGGGCTAAAATATTTCCAGATTTAAGTAAAATTGCATCGAGAAACTGCAGTTCCGACATGCTTTCTGGGCAAAAGAAAGTACGCACCAAACGTACAGATTTCGTACTTTGAATCGTTCGTATAAGAACTGAATAAAAATTGATTACTTTCCCCGTTGTATGCAAACCATTTTCTTCAAGTAATATAATTTGTATGGTTTTAAAACAAATGTTACGACAAAGGTTTTAAAAATCCTGAACAAAATGCCGGTGTTATCGTGGTGATACATGCGGATTTGGGGATATTTTGAGAATGGTTTGCCAATCTGTATAGTGTGTGTTGAGGGTGATGACAACTAAGGCGATGGTCTCAATGGCCTTACGGCTAGTTGCCAACTTCCGATAACCACTGGTCGGTAGATAGTTGTCAGAGATAGCAAGAGGTTTTGTCAGGGGTTGTCAGGGGTTGGGGACTGGTTGTTGGAACATTTTGGTCTGCTGGAGGTTTCAGCCATTTTACAAGACGCTATACCATGAACTTAAAAAGTGAGATACACTCAGTCTACAGAAAGTACGTGTTAAATAGATCTCCGGAAAGGCAAAAATACTGGGGAATTTTTTTCTACCCACTCCAGACTCAGTACAACTAAGATTCATTGTGATAAGGGGATTAATGAACAAATCAATTTCAGTGAGAGCAATAATTCTGTACCCTCGTTTAGTGGACAACTGGTATAAGATTTACAAGTACTACTGAGAGGCGTAGAGGGGTGACATTGAAACCTGCTAGAGCTCATCGCTCAGACAATAATGAGCCAAGCATTGACTATAGACTCATTTATAGCATTTGTCTGCCCCAGATTGATAAGGTGACCTTGAGGGATACAAAAAGTCCAATAAACCTAAAGGCTTGAATTCGGACAGATTTAGATGATGTCCCGACTGTCATCACCTAACATATGTCCTATTTTTTCGCATGACATTTTCTTACTCATTCGATTTGAAAGTGAAGAAAATGAGAAGTACCTATTTATGATTCATTCTAATTTGTTTGGGCACCTTGTCTGGGTCAGTCGAATCCTGAGGGAAAAAATCTGATTCGATTTCCTCTTTGCCCGATCGAATCAGCAGAGGCTTTAGCAACCTGTGGAGGGAGGGGTTCGGACACACATTACCCCTCGCTCTTTCTTCATTGGAGCTACTCCTCTCTCGTGTCTCTTCATCATTTTATTCCATACCACTCAGGATGTTGACTGAAGGCATGAAACGTGTATTGCCCTTTAAAATATATAGAGCACTGTGATAACTCCTTGTCGTGATTGTTGTTGTTGTCATTTCACTCTACATAGAGCTACCTTTTTATTCACTCACTCCAGTAAAGTTAAAAGAGAGAGTATCTGTAGTTTTATTCAACGAATAAACCGATACTGAAGAACACTGAACTTAATAAATAATGTCGTCTAAACTTCAAATGATGAAGGAATTTGTAATGTCGAAACGATTAAAAATAAAAAAGCAAGTTCATGTGCCTGGGTAATCCTATATGGCATACCCTGATGAATATATGATTATGATAGGGAACTACCACAAATCTTCTGTTTAGGGAAAAACGGAGTTGAAGACTAAAAATCATCTGTTTGCAGAATTATGTCAATATGATTTTGTCGCTATCCAGGAAAGCTTACCGAAATAGCTTCATCACAAGACATCCAATGCTATTCTTAAGGCATATATCCTTCGGGGAAGGGAAAACACTTTTTACAGCTTATATTTCAAGTACATAACGATACATGCATGTTTCTTGTTACGACACAGGGCCTACCCAAGGGGTTTGACGATACACTTAATTGCTCATAGATTAATCTCTTGCAGTGTAGGCGGACTCCTATCTTCAACCCTTGAGCAAACACTATAATCCTAACCCTAAACCTAACTAACCTAAAACCCACTTGCAATGCTAATGCTGACCTTATAGCTTTGACGAAATGAAGCCCTGAGCCCAGGGGCGGCGGAGCGTCTTTCAAAGTTGGGGGGGGGGGCACCTCCAAACGGTGAAAACAAGGCGGAAAATGCCACTTTGAGACATTAGTATGTCCGCTACATTCTGATTAATACACTATCGAGGATCATTTTTGACACATTATTATGTCTTAACATGGTTCTAGACCAAAACTACCTTGCAGTTGAGTGCAATGGTCTGATTATTCACTTGCGAGCGAACGAAGCGAGCGAGCAAAATATTGAAGATATTTTTGAATAGCAGCGATTTTCCTAATCTGATGAGAAGACAATGGTAAATGCGAGCGACCGTAGCGAGCGAGCTTTGGAAATTTTTTAGAAAATTGTCCTCCTTCCTGTTATGATTTAGGGGCACTGCTCATTCTTGTAGAACTTAGGGAATTGTGCCCCTCCTGCCCCCTGCTCCACTGCCTCTCATTGTGCTGATATCAGTAGGGGAATCTATTATTATGAAGCCTCTCGGATTATTCGGAATTAGGTAGGTCTATGTGGCTCTTTTGTGGACTTTAGGGCACAGTTTGTAAGCGACATCTGAGTATACAGGTACAATATATTGAATATAATAGGTATATAGGTAGGGCACTTATCAGAAGACAAAAGGGGCACTTATCAAAAGGGGAAATAATACTATTATAAAGAAAAAAGGGGCACTGATCAGAAGTAAAGGAAAAATTACACTATTAGAACGGAAAATGGGCATCAATCAGACGAAAACAGGGACACTTGTCGGATTTCAAAGGGGACACTTATCTCAGCTGAAAAGGGGCACTTATCAAAAGGTGAAAAGGGCACTTATTAGAAAGAAGAAGGGGCAGTCATACAAAGAAAAGGGTCACTGAAAAGGGGCACTTATCAAAAAGTGAAAAAGGGCACTTATAAGAAAGGAAAATTGTACTATTAGAACGGAAAATGGGCACTAATCAGACGAAAAACAAAGGCACAGATTTCAAAGCGGCAGTAATGTCTGAAGTTAAAGGGGGCACTTATCAGAAGGTGAAAAGGGCATTTATCAGAAGGAAAAATTGCACTGTTAGAATGGAAAATGGGCACTAATTAACGGGAAAAGGGCAATTATTAGATTTCATAAGAGGCAGTAATATCTGAGGTTAAAGGGGGCACTTATCAGAAGGTAAAAGGGCACTTATTAGAAAAAAGGGCACTATACGAAGAAAAGGGGGCACTTATCAGCTTTCATAGATAAAAAGGGGAACTTTTGGGGTACTTGAAAAAGTGGGGGGGGGGCACCCCCCCCCCCCCCCCCCCCGGAACGCCGCCTCTGCCTGAGCCAATGTCGCCGGAGCAACATGTCGGATTTATAATCCGAGATTGTGCTGAAAAATCGATTGACCTATTTTACCAACACAACTAGACATGTATAATAGGCATGCAGTCGTGTGAGTCCATGTGGCGTATGACCTGCATTGTGTTTTATGGGACATCTAACCTTGATGTTAACCTATCCACAAGATCATAGTTTTGCAACGTTCAGGATATAAATGGATTGTAAATTCGCAAAGATGAGTACATCTGTTTGATATTTAGAATGATTTTAAAATGGGCCATTTTGACAATGCATTTTATTCCTAAACATTTGATGAAATGAGAGTAAAATAAGGGTGAATATAATTATAGGTCCAGATTTCTGCAAGACACATTTCAATTTTTTTCTCAGTAAAAACTAATTTAAGCTTTTAAGATGATATCACATATTACAAAACGGTAAAATCTTGTGCAGGAGATTGACAAAAGGCTTTAATTTCGCATGCTACTCCTGTCTTAGAGCTTGGGAAATTCTTTACCTGAATAATCTATTTAATATTTATTAAGTCCTGGAGAGAGAGAGAGAGAGAGAGACCCCCCTTTTTTGCTCCTATGGGGTTTGCTTATATTAGGAACAGGAATTGTTTAAGATTATCTTATTCATATATCCAACGATTTGATTGCAATAATCTTGGCACAGCTACTCGGGGAAAAGGGGGCAAGCTGGTTTGCATCCTGAAGCGTGGTGTGATATGTGCGTCATCTCTGAGGCCTAGCTGAGGCCCTAGACCATTCTCAGTGCCTCATCAAGCTAGATCTTCAATGCTGATTATTTCAATATCGAATTCTAACCCTGTTCCAGCCTTTTAGAGATGCGGTGTAAATAGTTACAGTGTCTGTAGGTAATTGGATTTCTCTGATTTTGATAAGACGTAAGCCTCAACAAGACGATTCTGAATCAAATTGAGATTAGATGTCCTGACGTAATTGTTATGACAAGTGAGAGTGTAGTCACTGTAGAGAGAAAATATAATACTGACATGTATAAAGATGTAAATAAAAAGATCTACATAAAAAATAGAAAGAGATTACAGCTGCATACTAGAAACCTATGAAGACCATATGGTGTATTTGAGAGAGCGGGTAATTTTCTGGAGAAAATAAATTATCTGATAGAGCCTATCCAGCTTACTCCACATTATACAAATTCGTTGTTGAGGGTACCTTACTTGCGTATCAAAGGATCATTAATGTAAAGATTGACAGGAATGGACTCCAGAAACTGACACAGAGACGATGCCAATATCATGCAGTAACTTTCTTGTCTTTAGCCCCGTAAACGAGCTTTCATGTTAGTGTATGAATATGTCACAAAATGGTCACTGCGTGGTCCTTGCAATGAGTACCTTGATGGCTGATTGAAATCTACGAAGTGAGAACAGGATGTAACCTGACACGTGGTAAAGTGTCTGAAACCACGGAAATGTGTAATTCTGGCAAAAACTGAGATAGATCCAGGTCTTCTTCATCTTCGCTCTACGCTATAATTTGACGCGTGCTATTTGCTTTCAGTCCGCTATTTTTGGACAAACTCTTGACAGCCGCCATAGCTAAGAGTGTCTGGGTGTCCACGTGATCGAAGCTGATTAGAGGCATTTTGGTGCAATGTGGTGAGACAATATCACGAAGTGTCCACGTGGTTTGAGTCACAGGAGACAGTCTTTTAAGAGTACCTGGATCTCAGGTCGTCAAAGCATCATTAACTGGATTCATACACCATCTTAAATTTACCAACAAAGGACTGTTATTGTTGTTGTTTTTTGTTTAGCAATGCCATTGTAAAATAAAGAGATGACAATCATGGCAGCGTACAGATATTTCACACCAATAAGGTATTCGCACCAATTCTTTTTGACGACGTAATGAAAGATAGCATAACTGTCCTCGGGAATCTTAAGGAGTACCTCTCCTCAGGGGCGTCGATCTGTTTTTCGGATGGAGGTGGGGGGGGGGGGGGGGGGCAAGACAGCCTAACGTAACGATGTTCATTTCGCACTCAATTCAATCAGGTGCGGTGGAGCGTGTTTCAAAGTGGGGGGGGGGGGGGGGGGGACAACAAAAAGGGGCACCTACAAAGGGTGGAAACAAGGCGGAAAATATCACTTTGAGACATATTGTATACCGGAGCATTGTGATCCATACACAACCGAGGATCATTTTCGATATGCTATCTTAACATGCATGGTTCTAGATAAAAAATACTTTGCAGTTGAGTGTAATCGTTTGAATATTCGCTTGCAAGCGAGCAAAAAATAAGATTTATTTCTAACACTGAAGGCAACGGGTGTTGAATTATATACAGTGATTTTCTTAATATGATAAGAAGATTATAGTAAACGCGATCGAGCGTAGCGAATGAGCTTTGGAAAATTTTTCGTTCCTTATATAATCAGGAGCACTGCTCATTCTTGTATATTTAGGGCATTGTGCCCCTCCTACCCCCTGCTCCACTGCTTCACTATTGTGCTGATATTAGTAGTGGAATCTATTATTATGAAGCCTCTCTGATTATTTGGAGCTATATGTATAAGGCTCTTTCGTGGACTTTATACATACCTATATACCAATATCGCTGTCGCACTTATCAGAAAACAAAAGGGGCACTAATATCTGAGGTTAAAAGGGGCATCATCAGAAGGCAAAAAGGGGCACTCATCAGCTATGAAAAGGGGCATTTTGGGGGTACTTGAAAAGGTGAGGGGCATTAGCCCCTGACACCCCCCCCCCCCCCCCCCGAGCACCGCCTCTGATCATCATAGCATTGATAAGGATATGATGGTAATTTGAACTTAAGTGAAGTATACATATCGATATCATGGCCAGCAAATGGAATTAAAGATCACAGGGAAAAAGACAAAATGATGAGGAAATATGTCTTACATAGGCTAACAACAAATTGAGGAGAGAAGTTATAACACAAAAAATAAACACTAATAAAAAACATCTCAAAGAAACTGAATGAATTATGAAAATTCAAACCTTTCATTGAATTATGTATGTTCAAAACCTTCTTTAATAGCGTCATTTCAAATGAAGGTATATATATAAAGTACCCTTCATGATTTTTTTCAACGCCTCTTAAAGGCCAAGTCCACCCTAACAAAAAGTTGATTTGAATAAATAGAGAAAAATCCTACAAGCATAACACTGAAAATTTCATCAAAATAGGATGTAAAATAAGAAAGTTATGGTATTTTAAAGTTCCGCTTAATTTCGCAAAACAGTTATATGCACATCCTGCTCAGTATGCAAATGATGGAACCAGTGACGTCACCCACTCAATATTTCTTTTGTATTTTATTATGTGAAATATAGAATATTTTAATTTCTGCAGATTTCACAATTAGGAAGCTCTCATTGAGTTGTGTATAGGTTGCAACAATGGCAATTACACATGTTCAGTAAGGAATCAAACTTTGTTTCACATTATAACAAGGAAAAATTTAAATATTTCGTATTTCATGTAATAAAATACAAAAGAAATAGTGAGTGGGTGACGTCACTGGTTCCCTCATTTGCATACTGAGCAGGATGTGCATATAACTGTTTTGCGAAATTAAGCGATCGAAGCCCCTGGCTCTCCTCTACAGGAGATCAATCTTTCCTTTGCTCTAGAAACCTTCTCGATTTGAAGAGGCCTTTTATGGGTAGAGTCTGTAAACATTTTCATTATTCTTTCAACTTTAACAAGTTCATGGCTGCCTGAGCCAGGCCTTAACTATATGTTAATTGTTGCTACAGCGAGAGCAGACTACAACTGGGATCGTGCAAACTTAAAGTGAGTGTCGGAAGGGTTCTAATAGAACAACAACCATGGATACCTATCCCCAGTACTGTCCCTGAAGATCCGAACAAGTACCCTAGGACAATTACCTCCGGACAACTCCGAGGAGATATCTGATGAAATATTTTGGATTTAAGTGGGCATGGTACTAGGCAGTATTTGTTAGGGCTTGCAAATTCATAGAGACCACTCTCCCTGCATTTATACCCCATTCAAGAAGAACTTCACAGTACCTTAGCATTGCGAGTACCCTGCTCTTTATCAACTCTAATGACGGAAATATGAACCAGAATTTGGGGCTTACCGAAACTATACTAGGGTTTAGGAAAGGGTTCAGGCCTATGGAGACGGCATTTAGTAATTTAGTAAGACGGAATTATGTGGTTGGAAATACTAATTTTTCCTCCGTTCCAAAGACAAACAGTCTTCTAATAAAGAATGAACGGTCTTCTCTCAAGAACTTCATAAATTCAATTAATTAAGATGTCTCTCTAGAAAGATGACACTAATGCCTGCTCTGTGACTCACATAAAAATACAATGCCTTGGCAATATTAAACCTTGAATCATAACCAGGCTTTGCAGAAAATGACAATTACGACAGAGGTGCCTCGATGATTTTTATCTTCATAAAATCCAATCGATTTTGACTATATACCGCTGTTTCCTGGATAACATCCTCTGACCTGAAAAAAAAACAATCTGGTCCGAAGCACAACGACTGGATTTCTTCAGCCTTTCGCTGGCCTTTGCTGTTCATATACATGTATACGCCAAAGTTAGGATTAAATGGAGCGCGATGTGTGAAGACTTTTACCTTTTCCGTTCGAAATCTATAACACGTTCGAAATTTGATTAACTTATTAGTGCATTTAGGCCTAGAAAAATATATACAAGTTGGATTGGTTGCACCATAGAAATGGCACAAATCTACTTCTTCATGTACATGTTTTCCACGGGAAATGATGGCTAAATGGGACGGGGCGAAAGGATTTGTGGTTTCAGAAACACTAAATTAGGGGCAAAAAACAATGCGATTGCTAAATGTATTATGATATACTTTTCTTGAAGTTCATCTAGGACTGTAAAACCCAAATAATGAAATGTATCTGACCTATAGTAAATCTGACATAATCGTGGTTGTATTATATCTAATGGAACACGTTTCAAATAATCAGTCAATGAAGCGATTAAGAGAAGGTGAGGAGCATTAAGGAGAGGAAGTGAGAAAACGTTTGTAATGGCGTATAACAAAGACAGTGAGAAATGACATGAATGAAGGAGATGAGGAGAGAGAGAGAGAGAGAGAAGAAAGGGAAGGAGAGAAACATCAATGAGAAAGAAATAAGCAAGCAAAAATAATTGGCTAAATAAAAGTGTCAGGTGTATACTTCAAAGAATGAAGTGCATCATTGCACGCACACTCACCGGGGCGCGCCCCCACCCTGAATACATACATACACATAGAGAAAAAGGTGGGCTGGGACATGACAATACAGGATGATATAGGCTTATTTTCTAACATTGCATTTTTAGGGGTGCTTGTCAGATATCTTGGACACATAATTTGATACATGCCAAGAACCCCACAGACCGAGAGGTACCAATAATATCCTGATAATCTGTCATGTTTGAATGTCATGTCTACTAACACGGTTGATATTTTTTAGAGGTTACTGTAGATAATATGAAAATTTCCGCGCTGATTTAAAAATGTAACATCAATTGGATGCTTTCACACCGACCGATAACTCTCCAGTGATATACAATGTGATTCCCTTTATTGACTTCTAAGGTGGCCGATTGCCAACTTAAAATCTCCTTCTGTTTTTGTAGAGTGTGTTAAGAATGCATTGTTCACGTAATGACAATTAAGAGCATGATGACGTCAAGTGAATGGCAAGACGGACCTCGATTTCAGTTGAATCTGTTTTCAGGATATTCGACTTGACTGCATCTTTTGCCATCTTTAGGTCTTGAAAAGGTTTTTTGATATTAGTAACGTATGCATCATAGAGTAGATAGCCCCCCGCCCCCACACTACCCCCTTTTGGGAGGCCCTGGATCAATATGATTTACTAGCCTAGATGCATTAACCCATCCCCTCCCCCACCCATCCCCTCCCCACCCCCCCCCCCCCCCCTTTAGGCAAATATGTTCAAATATTACTGTTGCAGGGGCCGGTCTATGATTTGAACTTGGACTTGCAAATCAGCTTGGCCCTTTCAATTTAAAGTATTGGGTGAGGGAGGGGGAATCATATGTACCACACATATGGGAGTTCGCCAAAATATGAACTCTTTGATCAACCACTGGCCTTCGGGAGACCTGAGTTCAGATATTATTTCTTGCTCAAACAAAATAATGTGTCTATTTTATCATTGCGCTAGAGACAAAATCATACTAAATTATTATTATAGATGGAGCATAAAAAAACATGCATGGATTATTATTGAGCTGGAAGATGTTATTAATTTAATTGATGACGAGCTTTCTGATGATTCACCAGCTTACAGCAGCTGGTCAATTCCAATATGATGTTGACAAAAGGTTATGATTATTGCATACATACACACAAACACACACACACCCACACACACACACACACACACACAGCTTTACATGGCCTTACTTCCGAGGACAGGTATTGTTCCTCTACTGTTCCTCGTCCTCGGACAGTCGACGGAATAAAGCACAAATTCATTGTTCGACGTTCGAGGACTATTGTCCGGCTTCCGAGGACCATTGTTGTCATGATTTTTTTTTTTGTTCTCTGTCCGAAAATGTCCTCGGACATAATGCTAAACAGACCACACACGCGCGCGCACACGTTCCCTCACCACCATTTGTTTGACCACACGCGGTCGAACACATTAATACAATATGTTAGGATCACTGTGGACACGTATGTTGGATTGGGGGAGGGGTTGTCTGTCCACACACTTAACAAAGTTAACTTGTCACTTTTGTCATCGAATTTTACAAAAAATATGCATTATATAACACTAAAATCAGTGAATATTTGCAATTCATACAACTGTCAGCCTGTCTTGAGAAAGATTTATTACAATTTGCATGGAAAGTTGTTCAATTTACTGTTTAAATGCGACCTGTCCTGATAACCAAATTGTCCGGGCACACAACGCGTGGGTACACATGACGCGCTGTACAAACCCCTGTCACAATGGAGGCTCTTTGCAATGAATTGTGTGCGGAAAGCCTCATATACATGGAGTAAACAGTATGGCGGAATGATAAAATGGCTCTTGGAAAATATCTTTCATTACGACGATATAGCATTATGAATGGCGTATATTCTGGATGGACAAGAATAGAAAATATCAACATATCTCTATCCAAAAGGAGGAACTACAGAGAAAGAAAGAGAGAGAGAGAGAGAGAAAGGTCTGTTAAACAAATCAAAATAAAAACAATTTGGTACCCGTCAGTAATTAACTGTGAAAATAAGATATACGTGCTTAGACTGCATATACATGATATAGGTGATACGTGTCTGTAGTCACACTGAATATTTTTTCATCTATTCTTCAGCTAAATCAACCAACGCCAGGATACAACGTGATTATTCCGTTATGAATTACCAAAGAATAATGGAAAAGTTTATTGAATCAATTGTAAGTTCATGTTTGCTTGCGCTCAAGCGTGTGGGCCCACATCAGACCTTTCAACTTTCTAATATTCAAATGTCATTTGGACATGGGGAGATCCCCACATCAACAATACGTTGTAAGTGAATGTACTGTAGGCTATGTCCTTTCGTTAGACTATTTTCATGATTTTTGATTGGGGTCGGGGTGCTGTAAAATAAAATTTGCTAACCATTTGTTAGCCAAACATTTGCTAATAAAGTTTTGAAATTTTGCCATTTGCCAACCTAAATTGTTGAATGGGGGGGGGGGGGGGAGGGGCGTTTAAACATCTCTTGAGACGCCCCCACTATTGGTGATGATGAATGTCACACAGCTGGTGGATCACATGATACTGCACATGGAATGGGCGGGAATGTCCTATTGGAGCGGAAAGGGCATAATCGGATGTTTGATTTGATTTCCTGCACTTACTCCTCTGTCCAGGGTTCAATCCTGGTACACCCATCATCACGTCATGTGTTCCTCTGCTGGAGAAGGGGGGGGGGGGGCGGAGATGACCGCACTCCTTCTCCCCCCCCCCCCCCCCACCACCACCATCGAAAACAAGCTTCCCATACCCAGAAGCACACGTTTACATGTACCAATTTGAGGGTTACTCGTGTTATATACCGTTGCATAGAAATAACAAATGTCCCAATAATGACTCGTGCATTATTTATAGCTTTAGAGTATATAATTTATGTAAATGGTCTTTGAAGCCACTTATTTGAAATCCGTAGTCCAGAAATTTGACAGAGTACCTTTTAGAAATAAAGGAAAACAAGAGCCAGATCACACGGCAACCAGGCAATCCCTCTTTATGATACTTGCTACCCGTCACTTTGAAATCATTAAATGTATGCAATTATCATAAACAATGTCTGTGTAGTTTATATCTAACCTAGGCCTATATGATGTGTTGAAGTAAGTATAAGCAGATATACGAATATTAATCTTAACAAATATTTATTGTCAACACGCTTGGACCCTTGTCACATCTCTTTATCTTCGTATCACCACAGACAAATATAACTACAATGTAATTTAAAATTTGAGAAACAATATAAACGTGAGTTAAAGACTGCTAATTATTTGATATAAAATGACGAACCTGGTTTAAACACCTACGTCACATTGCAGGCATGGGGATAGGGTGGATAAAGAAACAAGCTTTCGAATTTAGCACACTTGCGTCAAAGTATTCGTCACGGAATAAAAAGCTTAACACCAGCTGTTATCCGTAAATCTACTCATTTATTCATATAAGACCCGAAAATGTCACAGTTCACATGTTATGATTCAACAACAACATTTCATTTCAAGCATCCACAAAATATTTGTCATATTTTCGATGATTATTGACAAGAGAGGGGGAAATATTGAGGGAGAAAGAGGAGAGATTGTCGATAATTTAATTGCATCGTACCGAGAGGTAAATGCAATAAATTCAGATTAATCTACTATAATAAAAACATTTACTATATTTGCACGAACCTGATGAGGACAAGTAATAAATACATCATTTTCCATACACAGGGAAAAAGATACAAATATGTGAAGTCAGAACCCAATGATTTTTCAGTTAGTTTTACAAAATGTCATAATTATAACTTTACAATAAAAAGATGTTTACATGAATGATTTAAGAGTAAACACTTTTACATAGTGACGTATTAACACACATTAGGTAAAGTATTTCAAAATTTTACAAAGTTACAATTTTACCGCAGATGGACTGAATTTTCCTGTATTTTAATGAGCACGATGTACATCTCAGGTTGCATACATGTATATCATGTTGTAAATCAATGTTCACATGGCATGCTTTGGGATTGACCTTTAAATCATTTTAATCTACAGAAACCACGAAATTGCGTGTAAATAATTTGAAGTGGATTTTGTAGATTATATGTATTGATACTCAACATTTTGCTATTAGTTTCTGTTCAAGTGCGTGTAAACGATATCATAATAGAATATCATTTAAGAATGAGCTCTATACATTCATCATGTTTATAATAATTTTCTTGAAGGATAATATGTGTTTTATATGCATATCAGGCACTGGCGTAGACAGGGGGGCACAAGGGGGCCATGCCCCCCCCCCTATTCAGCCATTAAAAAAAAAAAAAAAAATATTTTAAAAAGCGAGAGCGAAAAAGCGGGGAAAGTGAGAGAAAAAGGCCTAAAAAGGCGCTATACAAGCCGTTATCTTTCTCTAAAATTTTGCTAAAACGTCAAAGCTTTCGCGCTTCGCGCGTGAAGGGGGAAATAACTCTCCTCTCCCTGCAGCCACTGTTACATACAGTGAAATGTTGAGTCCACATAATAAAGCAGTCCGCCTAAAAATATGTTTTGCTTCTAGTCGTGTTCTTTCTCTCAAATTTGCTAAAACGTCAGAGCTTTCGCGCTTTGCGCGGGAAGGGGGAAACTCCCTCTCCCTGCACCCATCCCTATTACAGTGCATTATTGCGTCCAAATAACTGAAAAGCAGCCAGGGCGTATAACTACCTCTCCGCCTAAAAAACGTGTTACGAGCCGTTATCTTTCTCTTAAATTTGCTGTAAAACGTAAGAGCTTCGCGCGTTACATACAGTGCAATAAAGCAGTCAGGGCGTCGAACTATAACTTTCCGCCTAAAAAATTGTTACGAGCCGTTTATCTTTCTCTCAAATTTGCTAAAACGTCAGAAACACCCCCTTCCTGCACCAACCCCTGTTACATACAATGCAGCAGTATATTACTAACTTTCCGCCTAAAAAAAAGTATTACGAGCCATTATCTTTCTCTCAAATTTGCTGTAAAACGTAGAGCTTTCGCGCTTCGCGCGGGAGGGGGGAAAGTTGTCTTTCTCTCAAAGTTGCTAAAACGTCAGAACTTTCGCGCTTCGCGCGGGAAGGGGGAAAATCCTCCCTCCCTGCACCTATCCCTGTTACAGTGCAGTATTACGTCCAAATAACTGAAAAGCAGTCCGGACCTCGAAATAACTTTCCGCCTAAAAGAGGTGCTATACGAGCCGTTAAAAAGTATTACGAGCCATTATCTTTCTCTCAAATTTGCTATAAAACGTCAGAGCTTTCGTGCTTCGCGCGGGAGGGGGAAAACTTCCTCCTCCCTGCACCCACCCCCTGGGGAGCTTTGCGTGCTCATCACCAATTTCGCACTCTTCACGTGCTTACAACCGCCCCCTTAAATGAAATCCTGGCTATACGGTTGGATCCTTCACGTCTGGCCCCCCATGGGTGTCGATCCCGGGGGGGGGGGGGGGGGGGGGGGGGGGTGGCCTGTATTATCATCCCCCAATATAAATCTGATACATTAACTGAAAACTAATAATTATCCAAACTCAAATGCCATAATTTCAATGCGAAAATATGGAAGAAAATTCGTTCGCTCGCATTGTCATTCTCAATTGAGGGGTTCCGTCCATTGGCGTAGGTCCGTGCAATCCTTTTATTCATTAAAAAAAACATTTTGGGAGGCTCTAAAATGGAAGTTTTATAGACATATTTTCGAAAAAGTCCCTGGTGTGGGAGGGGGGATACCCCCTCCCACACCCTCCCCCGCTCGGTCGCTTCGCTCAATGGCGTATCTAGGGGGAGGGGGGGGGGGGGGGTGGAGAAAGAAAAATCATAATATTTATACGGATCTACTACGCACCCCAAAATCCGCAGGGTTAATGCACTAGACGCAGGTTAACGCAGGGTCAATGCACTCGCTTTGCTCCTTCGCATAATTATTATCTTTCAGGATCTCGTAGTTTCGCGCCCCCAGTAGGCCTATATAGTTCTTAAATAGCTTAAAGGGTTCAAAAATTGAAAAAATAAAGATGTAATTGCTTTTCTCGCTATATCATATATGTTTCATATGACTCCTGCTAAATATTGCGCCCCCGATGTAGGATAAAGTATATATAAAAAAGCATTTGCAAAGGTTCAACTTATGAAAGAAATATCAACTTCAGGTATAGCCTTGCTGAATTTCTCGACTCTTTCTCAAGCCTTTCATGGATTTCGTTAGTTTTGCTCCCGATTGTAGAAGTGAGTGAATAGAAAACCGCTTATCAATGTATAAAATTCGAGTTTCTCTACCGCTCAATTGCGGTGGTCAATTATTGCAAAATTTCCTGGATAAAATGCACAAGAAATTGCGTTTTTTAGGGTTAAAATTTAAAAATTTGCCGCTCGGTCGCTTTGCTCCGCTGAGGAAGATAAGTTTGGGCACTCGGCAGGGGGGGGGGGGGGGGAACTTCATTTTTTTACCCCGTGTGCCATAAGTCACTAGTATCATGAACACGGATCGACACCCCTGTGGCCCCCTCTATTGAAAAATCCTGGCTACGCCTGTGATATCAGGGCACGCTAAATTGCCTCATCTGGGGCAAACTGGATACTAAATAAAATTGTTAACCAAAGGCAGGGGCAGATCCATTGGGAGAGGGGAGGAGGGGTGGTGTCATGGGGGTTTTGACCCCCTTTTATGCCCTATAGAACACTGGTCCTTAGACTGTAATATATTGCGCCCTCTACATCTCTGCTAGAATGGCACAACGTGATCTGATCTAAAGTCTCTATACGTTTGAATCTACTTCCTAGTCTGCTCAGTGTAACAATGATATACCTTTAATCTGAAATGTGATACGGGCTTCCCCCAAACAGTGATTAACTGAGATTAATGAGAGAACATAAGCTAGTGCACATGACCAAACAATGACCAATATTAGTCATGTGACATCGTTGACTGAAAAGTGAGGCCGGGTATTGAGGTTAAAAGGGGAATTTCGTTATTTCCTCTCCATTCTATCATTGTAAATGGCTTTCGTGTATGTATGCACACTCTCAGAAAAGCTTTTAGGTTGGTTAAAATATGGACCTACCATTTGTTGGTTAAAAAAAATCCCCATATGTTTTACATACAATTTGTTTTTAACCAGCAGTTGGTAGGTTCATATTTTAACCAACCTAATGACTTTTAGCTAACATTTCAGAGAGTACATATAGAGAACGAATAATGTTTCAGTATTACATAGGTCGATTTCTTACATTTCTGTGAATAAATTTTGCAGGAAATGCGGAAGAATTTGTAAAGTGACGAGGGGGTGAAAGTTGAGCGAAGATATAAAACAGAAGTGGGAGGGGGGGGGGGGGGGGGGGGACTGGGTTCACCTTTGCTCTCCTCTCATGGCGTATATTGCTCTTAATATAACAGTGTAACAAGTTAGAATATGAAATATTGAGATCAAACGTTCAGCCCCAGACATCGATAGTTGTGTAAGTGTATTATAATGAGTGGTCAAAGTACGAAATCCATGTATGGTCAACCATTAAAGCGAATAACCTATACGGATTATTATTCATGTGACATTAACCTCAACACATGACTATATGACCACAGTTGAAACATGTTCAGATGAAGGTGGTCAGTGATTGCGGAAGTCATGAAAATATTTAATAATAAAATAATCGTGATATGAGGAGGGTGACTTTTTTCTATTCTTAGCAGCATAGGATAGAATTAGATGACACCTGAACTCAATAAAAAAAGAACGACGGGAACCGTCACATATTGAGTGTCCTCTCATAAGGACATAATATTTAAATGTTACTGAATAATTGTCAAAAGAGAAGGTAGAATCTGCTTTAAATAAAGTTGACTTCCAGACAGGGCAGTCAATATCATTCAAATTAACATTTCAAATCAACACTTATTTTTCTTCCATCGTTTTGTGGACGTTTAACATATTTTGCTCACATAGTACAATATAATATAAAGCAACATATTTAGAATGAAATAACTTTAAAAAGAAGGAAGAAGGCGCAAATCCCAATACGTTCACACTTGTATATATAACGGGTAAGCCTGAAAACACAGGACAATATTCAAGTTCAAGTTCAAGTTCGCTTTATTTTCATATTCACATTTCACATATCATTTTAATACATGTTGTCGGTCTGTTACAAGAATTAATAATGGTAAAAAAATAATAGTATTAAGAAATATGTATTATTAAAAGTTTCATCAAATGTGAGTGAATAATCAGCGAAAGATGCTTAGGTGCAAATAAAAAAGAAGTATGGATTTGAGCACGGAAAAGCATAGTTATCGTTAGGAAATTGATAATTGCATAATCGCTATAATGTATACACCACCCATGCGCAATGGCAATGTCGAAAGTCATACCGGGATTATGTCGTGATTTTTATGTACGTAAATATGTATATTAATTAAATTTATCTACTACAGCGAAAAAAGCTGAGATATGATGGCAAGATTTCAGTATTACATTAAATGAATAACAAGAAAAGAGAGAAGAAAGAATGAATAGAAAGGATTCAACGTTCTGAGTATGATCCTGATGGCATCATTATTTCAATTTTAACAATATGAGATAAATGAATGGATTAGAAGACTCTCTCACATACTGTCGAGGAAAACATCTGCACTGTAAAAAATAATATGCCCATGTAGAATTTACTTCAAAACATAAGTTTTGCACTTACGCACTCGATTTAAGTCATAATAACTCAAATTTTCAATTTAGTAGAATAAAAGTGAATAAAAAAAATAAATATATAAATAGAAGAAAAGAAGAGGAGGAGGAAGGAAGGAAGAGAACTGTAAGATACATTGTAGAAATGGAGTCGTATAGCATGCAATACAATGGAAAGATATAAGTGAATAATAATAATAATAATAAGATGCTTATATAGCGCAAAATACAAAATTGTCTCTATGCGCTTAACAAAGTAAACATGATTTATAAACATATCAACTTAAGGTACAATAATCATATAGTGATATCAGAATTGAAATTAATGTAATGACAATAATTAGGACAACATGTGAAGATTACATTATACGTGTGTTTATGCAATGCAGTATTATGTTCTTGATTCTGTGTGTTCCCTCCCCCTTCTTGCGATAATTTTGAAGAAGCATTTTACCTCTATAATCTGGCAGGATTTATTCCTTGAAATGCACTTGCGCTGATTACGGCCTGCCGGAGCTAAAGCCAGGGTAATAATATCCAAACCCTTTGGAAGCGCATAGAGACGTATGTATCATAACGTGTTATGCGCTATACAAGAACGGAATATTATTTTTTTTTTTTTCCTTTGTAAATTTTACCCCATAGCACTTTTGACTGACTTAATGCCATGATGTTCAGCATTATAACGACTGCCCAAAGATTGAAGATATTGAGTGTCCCCTTGATAAACATGATAAAAGGGCAGTGCTCAGCGTACTTGGTTCAATCCGAAATGTGACTATGTTTTTTTAATTTCATCATCTTGTTTCAAAACACTTTAAATCATAACTAATCACTTCATTTTGAATGGTTTCAGCAGGCCTCTTTGACCAGCCGATGTCCTGCACTTTTAACAAATGCCCAACCAATGACGCTTTCATATGTGACTCGATAAAGAGCAGAAGCAAAGTTAGTTAAACTTGGTGATTCTGTTCGATTATCTTGCTATAACACTTCAAATCATAATTATGTTTAATCTCTTCACGCTGAATATAATTAATAACAACGTTAGGTAGCCTATGTTCTGTACTTTTAATTACTTCCCAACCATTAACACTATCCAATGTACCCCCACTAAAGGGCAGAAGCAAAGCTGGTTAAACCCGAAATGTAACTCGTCTCTAATCCACGAAACAAAATACCTTTCCATAATTAGCTCCGGCAAAGAAATTAAAGGCGCCGCACAGTACGACAGGATATTTACGTAAGTCCGCTAGATCGAATATTACTTTTGTGGGTTCTCAAATGATGAGGCAAGGTATTGACCGGGCCTAGATTTTCGAGCTGCTGTCACTGTATACGGAAGTGCCAGGGGTTCATGAAAGGGCGTGGTTAGGGGTCACTTCGTAGCCCCCTTCTCCCCTCCTAGGGCGGAACACTGTCATCCTGTATCCCGTGTGATATAATTAGATTTCAAGTAGTCTTTGTTCCACACCTATGCTTGTTCAAAATTCGTAACTTATGTAAGATAGAATTTTTTATTTTTAATTTACCAGACTTTGTGAGCAAACATAATTATTAGGAAGACAGGTTTTTACACTGTGTTACTATTTGTATATTTTTATAGTTGTCATGTTTTATAAAGGTTTCTTTAAATGGAAATGTGGAAATAGATACAATTCAAAATTCACTTCAACATATATTATGTAGTAATGTTTTCGATACTAATAGTAGGAAAAATGTTCACAAAAATGTTGATAAATTTATAGTTTAAAGTTCAGATTTATATAGGCCTTATAGTTTTGTGTTTTCTGTAACACAATATTATATTTCCTGTGAGTTAGCGAAATTGATCAAGTGCATATGATTATATTATTTGATTATAGGTTTCTTTGTTTTTATAGAACTACAAACTATATTGTTTATGCTTAAAAACCGCTGATATTTAGAAAAACTGAAACAATGTTAAGATAGAACAAAGAAGAATCAGTGAAAAATCGTGGGAAATGAGATATCCACATGATTTGTTGAAAATAATGATCACGGATGATTGCAATAGGAGTCTGAAGAAGATAGAAAGGAAAACTTAAAGCATTTCAACATCGTCGACACCATAGTCATCAGTGATGGGTAGTCCTAAATTCTGCTTCCTTGTCTAATCCATATAGAGTCAGACGACACATAGTGACGTCGGTGAAGAAAGGCGCCAAGCTGTCGGATTAAACCGTTCTTCTAGACACTAGAATTTGTCAGGGGCGGATACAGGATTTTCAGAAGGGGGGGCGCACACTGAGGAACCCCCCGTTTGACGAAGCCAAACGGCCATCTAGGGGGTCCGGGGGCATAATTAACACCTTTTTTGCCAGACAAAACGGGGGGGGGGGGGGCGCACGCCCCTTGCCCCCCCCCCTCTGGATCCGCGCCTGTTTGTTGATATTTCTCTTTTTTCTTTCTAGAAGATTTTGTACCAAATTGTACCGTTCAAGATAAACCATTATATTATTCGAAGCTTGTATGTGTGATTTAAAACATTAGTAATTTTTTGACATATGAGCAGGCCTTTCAATATAATGATTCACATATCAAACTCCTAGTGAACCGTCAAAAAAGGGGAAGTGATTCAAATTCTAATATCAAGGTCTCCATTTGACAAGCTTTATGAATATTTCTCTTAAGGTCTTCTCGTTTCGAAAAAACCCCCCGAAACACACGGTGATAAACTGACATTATCAAACTTTCAATGACATTGCGTATTTGAGGAATTTCATATAAAATTATGAAAATGACAGAGATTCAGGGCAGAGGATTCTTAGGAGTTAGTTTCAGGAAAGCGGCCGTGTTATCGTCATTGCCTCTGAGATAAAGGGTGATCTAGAATAAAGCTTTTCATGGGTTAGTGTGCCATGAGCAGACGACAGAACTTGTGATGTCATATATAGTAGACGCCTGACAACTTAAACCAAACAATACATCGTGTACCCTGCAGAAGGACGCGAACATATTTTCCCGTCAAATTACTAAATTGTTTAGTTTTGATTGCTGTGGTAATAATAAAACTGTTTTTAACATTTGAAAAATGAATGGACGGAAATGTGTAGATGTAGTCAGAAAACGGTCAAACATTCGATTGTGATTTTCTCGAAATGTATACATTGTATCATTCTGCAGGGCATCCAAATAATTCCTTTAACAGATTTGCCAGAACGTAAATTTTAATGTCATAGAGATAGACTAGATAAAGGAAAGATCATAATTAATATGTAAACACAATAAATTCCTATCATTTTATCAGCTTAATTTTGTTTTATTGAATTAAAATCATTTCATCATACCGCTGCATTTATGCAATAGAATGTGAAACAGATCTTTGAAATGAGCCAGTCATTATGTATGTCACTCAAAAATCAGATGTAAAATTCAACTAATGCTATTTCCGAAGATATCTAGGTCGGGATGTATTAGAAAATGACGGGCGTTATCTTCCAATATTAAGTTTAGAATAGTCCAAACGAATATAATAAGAAATATTGAATCAAATGCCTAATACACTCGTGCAAATATCTTTGAATTCTGCTATATTTAGCCCCGAGCATTCCAAACTAGTCTTTATAGGAATTTAACGTCATTAGAAATTTAACTCGATAAGCCTCTAAAGCCTGACATAATTATGTGAGCGCTACCATTGTGGCGTAAGTACAGTCCATGCGTGTGTGGGTAAATCCCCATTGGCACGTATGCATGTTGGAAATGAATTTCATGATCAACGGTTTTGGGTGATTTAGGTACATGTAGTCTTATATCATGTGTATTGAGTTTATTATATCTAGTACAATGTATTCATTTCCTCCTGTTCACAATCTTTACGTTCCTGCCCCCCCCCCTCCCGTTTCTTATTCTACATCTCTCTCTCTCCCTCTCCCTCTCTATCGCTCTCTCTCTCTCTCATACACACAAAAAAAACCACCCACGCACTCACACAACTGTGTATAGCTATATTTCAAAAAACAATTCATGACTGACCATAACATTTTGACCTTTCGAGATATGGAAGGTGGAGCAAATGTCGTGTCACCTAGGGCTATCAACTATTAATCAGGATCAGTTTAATGTATTCGTTTACGATAAACATTGTCACAAACTCTTAACAAGACTTACTCCTCTTAAAGATATAGTCCATTATTTTACATTTCATTCTATTTGTATTCACCAAGTGTGTTTCTTGCTGTATTATCTTTATTATACAGGACCCTTAGTGATATCAGTTTGGTAATTGAAGGGGCAAACCTGTTTAAATAAAACTTAAAACAAATCAATGAATAAAAAAATTTAGTCCACATTTGATTGCACCAACACCTCCTGTCGTGATAATGCACAAGGCGGTGTTCGCAAAAAGGTGGTGGGGTGGAGGGGGGGGGGGGGGGGCAAAGATAATTTCGCAGTATATGAATGTCATTTTGAGAGCAATATTTCACTCTGGTTTTTTTCTGCGCAATTCATTTGTTGTCGCTAACAATTTTGACTGAGTTCTTTGTCATATACCCCTCTTGTTAAAAAGTACCTTTAACACAAATTCTTCTAGTTTCAAAAGCTAAGGACAAAGGTTTTAACAATTATTACAGATTTTCTGATTAAGGGTATATCAACTTCATTCCCCTCCTTGTATTTACCCTAAGTGTTTTATTTGAGTGCAAATTACTTCAAAGTTTCTTTCATAACGCTGCGTAGGAATCGCGCAGGAGAGTTGTAACGCGCGAATTGATAGAAAAGTGGTAAACAGTTTTCTCCAGACCTTCGCTTTTCCCAAAATAGTACTTTGCATCTTTCTTCGGCTCCTAGAAGTAAATTCCCCTCCAAATACTTGGCTTCCCGCCGCGTTACTCACACTTTGCGGTCTCAGTAAACGACTTGGGGTTCATACTCCCATGTCAATAATGCTTTTTATAAGTATCTTAACATGTAAGTCTATCCAATCTTTGACCTTAATACAAATAGAAAGTGATATCAGAATCGTATTTTGGATTCACCAGACTATACTTATCTTCGGTGATTTCCCGTTATGAATAGGCCTGTTCTTTCCGGGACCGTGATTCAAAGAAGGGGGTCAACTTATCTTCTACTTCATAATAAAGATTTTTAAAACTATGACTGAGATTTCTAAAATTGAACGGAACTTGGAGGAAATATATTGATTACATCATCGCTTCTTGAGATTTTGCTCTGCGGTCTGAAGTCTGTATTACGGTTTTATTTTTCATATTCATTTTTGTTGACTTTGAATGTGCACGGACAATCTACATGTATTTAGGAACCAATTACACGTATTGGAAGCGTTGACTGTAAACTGCCTGTGTATTAGCAGTCTTTGGAGGGTGGGTGTAACACGGCATTTAAATTTTGTCGGCAAAGTTTGATTTTTTAAAAGTTTTTGTCGGTAAATTCAAAATTTTGATGATCTTGTTAACGATGATACAGGGACAATAATAATCAAGGGATTAATCAAGGGATTATAATGTAGGCATCTCGACAATGACCACTGAATCATATCTATTAGTATGCATTACATTGTCATGATTGTAACCAATCTGATACTTGTTGTTCCTACTTATACTACTCGTTCTAGGCTTCATAGCTTCAACTTAACAATTGGAATTTAACCCTTTCAAGATAATTGACCACATTTTGTGGTTTGGCTCAATAACTTTTGATTCAGAGCTCTACAAAATATGCCAGATGCAGGAGTAGAAAGAGCAAAGATGTCTGCACACACTATGTACATTTTTGTTGCATGACCATATTGCGTTTGATGCAAGGAATTTTAAAAAAGAGAATAAGCTTTAAAATCCTTAAATTTGCAACATATTGAGAGGTTCAAATTCATTGTTTTTGATCGAAATTGGCAATTTTTTTCAATTTTTCAAAGTTCCCAACCATGTATATTGCTTTCAAGACATTACATCTTATTAGAACCATGTAGCATTAAAAGAAAAGTATTGTTGCCAATTTGAAGAACAAAATGTGATCAATTTAGCCCTTAAATAATTCCTGTCCTGAAAGGGTTAATACATCTAGCTCGGTGGGCAGTTTCCCATTGGCCTCCTTACGAATCACATTGTTTTAAATCAACGACAATCGACAAAAAATGAATTAAGCTTACACAAAAGAATGTCCACTTAGGGGCTAAAGAGTTTGAACGATTGTGTGTTTAAAGTTACAAATCAGGTCCATTGATTACGGAACATGAATGTTCACAGAATCGAAATGAACTTGCCTGAATGTAGAACATGTCAGTCCATGATGACTGCTAAATGATATGGTAGAAAATATGTAACTGCTTAGTTATGGGCAAAATGAAAAGGAAATTCGAGTAAGTATAGTCCCGATCCACCTGCGTAAGACGCGGTCTCTTATGGGTTTTGCTTTTCAATTAATGCGATTCATCTCAAGTTTTCACGAGGTTTATTAACATTTTGTTGGTCTTGCAACCAAGTTATGCATTATTAACATTTCAGGACAATCCAACCTTGCTAATAAGATGATGTGTGTGAAGGCAGAAAAATAAGAAAACAGGATGGTGAAAGTTTGAAAGAAATCGGACAAAGAATAAGAAAGTTATGGATGTTTTAAAAATAAGATCACTACATCTATGCGAATTTCAAATTGGCAATTTGGTGAGTCAATTTGTGACATACTTGTGGGCAACTCTCCCGTTTGTCAGTACACAAAAATATCATTAATTTGCAGTTTTCTCCGAAGCGCCTTTACTACTCAAAATAATATTGGACATAGCATATTGTTATAGGTCCTCATGAAAGAAAAAGATCCTACTGAGTAATACATTTTGAAAAACATGACATTTTAGTCATTTTGTATGTTGGAGCAAATGGGGGAGTTCGCAACTACATCATAGTGACATTACCTATTCGGCCAATTTGAAATTCCCATATGTATAGTGATTACAACTTTCAAAAATTCATAACTTTCTTATTGCTTGTCCGATTTCGTTCAAACTTTCACCAATCTGCTTCTCCGATTTTCCTCTTTCTTTCAGAGCAACTTGCCATTAAGGTTGGATTTCCCTTTTTTTAAACGAGTTTTTCCTCAAATTACAATTGCATTACCAGAGCACAGGGTACAATTTACACGTGCGTGGAGATACAGTGAAAATGTATTCATTATATTGAACTGAACAACCTAGGGCCCGGGGATACAGGCTATGAGGATATGCTTTAGTGACGTGATACTGCTTTATCGAAACTGATGTTTTTGGTTGAAGGGGAAAAAATGGCTTCCTGTTGAATCATCATTGAAACTGAAGGTTGAATACATCGAAATCCTAGCACACCCACTTCAGAAAAAAGAGCACTTGGAAGTGGTGAATTGAATTTCATACAGTAATATTTTTAATGTAGTGTTGTAGGAACCGACATTTAACTTTGGAAAGGCGTTGAAATTGTTTCGAATATCCTTTGCTGGTTGAAGAAATCGTGGTTTACAGATATGAAGCTCCTCACTATAAAGAAAATATAACTCCTCATATAAAGTTGATCTGAGTTGAAGCAAGAAATCAAAGAAACAGGTTGAGGAATTTGAGGTGAATGCAAGAATGAGAAAGTTAAAAACATTTTCAAAGCTGCGATCAGTTATGATATTAAAAACCTCCTACCGCCAACTCAGTCATTCGTGCTATCATGCCCTTTGATATGATATGAATGATCATTTTATTTGATTGTTATGAAGAAATAGACAGGTTCTATAAAAAAAAAACGTTTTACATACATTTTACACACCTTGACGTAAAAGTATGTTTATTCTATACAATGAATAAAAATGGGAACATTTGGACCGATGTTGTACATCTCCCTTTATGACGCAATACATTAAATACCGCATTGCCAGCGTGAATGATTAATCAGACGTTGAGTCTGCATGCATGCTTTCATGGCCCGCTGTACATCAGTACTCCACGGTAAACCTATAGCCCATCTCAAATCAAAAATTTCCTCTGATATACAAGATGTTTGCGACACATCTCTAAGTCTTGAAAGAAGTTTTGCAAACAGCTTGCGAGTGTTGACTGTTTCGGAGTCGCTATTACCATAATTGGGCTTAAAAATCTCAATTCGCTACACCTCAATTCGCACTTTCGAGATAGTGTCATAACGTACCGGCGTCAGTCGATCCCGCGTAATATGGTAATAGATTTGATTCATAAGGATTACTGAGTGACAATTAATTGCCCCGGAGGGGATGAAGGAAATTGGTTAATGAAGAAAAATTGTCACCTTCAATGTTTACTCTACAAGAAGCATTAACAGATGTGATGATACACGATCATGTGTACAACATTATGTACATGTATATACATATATGTGTTATTATACAGTAAGTTAACCTTTGTTATTGTAAAAGCAAATAATGAAGTAACTTGAAATATGATTTTCCTTTTGTTTTGAAAGATCAACTTGGAAAGGTTGCTGGGAACAATATGCGTCCTGTCAAGTTCATTTTCACAAGGAGAGAATGATTTTTCACAACAATGAAGATAGAAATAGATCAATGATTTATATTTTTTTAAAATATTTGTTTGATCATGAGGTAAGAGAACGTTTACATTACTCTTTATGTTATGAGTGCAGTGTGTTAAAATCGTTTCCTTGCCAGGATTCAAAGGGACACACGAGTTGGAAAAGGATAATGACAATATTGTTTTTAATATTTCATGGAATTAACAAGACCTTGAATATTTCCTGCATTTGTTCACTGGAAAATTTCTCTTTAAATATGTACCACCTGCCATTGTTTTCAAATATTATTTTAAAATATGAATTTGGGATAAGTGCGTGTGGTTATAAAGTCCGTTGTATTGGGGTAGGAAGGAAGAATCATTACAAACTGAAAAAAGAATTGAGATGAATAACAAGATGAAGCTTGGTGTAAGTGGAAAGTGCAAATAATTTAGTCCATGTGACTGACTATGATTCAGGGATTATAATGATTGGAAAATAAAGCATAAAAACGTATAAGATCGTTAGATTAGTATGGAAGAAATCTAAAGTTTAAAAGGAAATAATATTGAGTGTATAGCTGTGGATAGGATCATACTAGGATCATGAATATACTAATTTACCCATTGCTCACTGGAACCGGGTGGTCCCTGTATTAAGCCTATTGGAATGGGTGAATTCAGTAGTCAATGGGTTTAACGATCTTCAAAAATATAACTTGATAAATGAAGTGAAAGCCATTCGCTTGTCCCGAAGTATTTTTTTTTACAGGAAGGTTGCGATTAAAAGAAGATGAAGCTAGTGGTTATTTAAGTCAATTTTGATAAGAGAGTATTGAGCGATTGCATACTTAAAGCTCATAGAATTTATAGTTGAATTTCCTTCAGGCACTGAATAATGTAGGTATATTTGAGTATTTCCTTCTAATGTTTTGATATAAAACGAGAGAAGATCGCTGTAGTTAAAGACATTGAGATTAAAATAGCCAATCCGTCAAGCTAGCGTTTCCGAAGGGATATTAGCTTCATGTCAACATCAGAAATTAGGTTTAACTGTTCTGAAAATTGCTTACATTAATGAGGAAATTGAAACATCTTCCTAGATCATACTTATCTGTATACGGTGACTGTGAAGTCTATACCGCCGACTTGGCCCATGACTAATAACCCGTATGGAGAGATTTAGTATAATGCTCATCTTGAATTTTGATGAGGTAATTGCATTTTGAGAGGAAACGTCAAAATTTCGCTCTAAATAACTGTATGAATATAGCATGCAGGAAAGTGCTGCCAGGGAAGAACATTGTATTGTTAATGAACTTTCAACGCCACTTATTATTTTCCATGTTCGGCAGATTGCCGAGATTAAAATATAAATAAATGAATTGAATTGAATTTTGGTGGATTATTTAAGTGGAGGAGTGGCTTAAGTAGACAATGGCGGATATAAGGACAACGCTAATTACCTGGGCTGGCCATTTCAATAATGATTATTGTCTGATTATTATCATGTGTAACAGCAGATATTAATTTGTGCAAGGCCACGGACTTCCCGCGTCAATCAAATGCCCTTCACACTTTTAAGATATCTTCACGAACTTATAACGAAGTTTCACATGAAAATGATTTCTTTTCCATCAAAGGTACTGTTTTATTTTTTTAAATATTTATATAAAAATGATATAAATATAATAGAAGACAATATAACAAAGAGTAGGGAAATTATTTCATTTAAATGCTGTACGTTATATGATGGCTGTTTCTGTCCTCATGTAGTTCGTAAACCCACAATTTTTGTTTTAACAAAGCAAAACAAGAGAAGTTATATTTTCAAAGAAACTAACCGATTTATAATAATTTTGCTTGTCACTTTCAAAATTATGATTTTAGTGTAGATTTCTGTATACGGGTCAAATGTTTTGGGGTTTTTCACATTAAAAGAATTTAATAAAACCTTTAAAACCCAAAGTTGTCTAATATAATACATCGGTTCTATATTTCACCTAATGTTAACAAGAAAGGGAATTATAGATATATATTACATAACTAATAATAACAAGAATAACTTTTAGCACTGTATTATCAACAGTACACCATCATTAAGCATCGATTTTTGTTTACATTTACATGTAGTGTATGAAACATACTGCTAGTTTGTATATATATCACTGTCTTTTTCTTCTTCGTATTTATAGTTCTTTCCTGAATTAATCAACAACTTAGATGAGTTATACATGGATGGTGATGTATTAGGTTGTCTTATGAAACGGCCCATATATTTTCAAAGAGATGACTCATCACTGTCATCTCCTCTTAAACTAACGGTGTAATTAATCGAATTACCTAACTAATCATTCATGAATGTAATATACACATGCCTCAGTAATACTTTCACATAATTAGTATTATGATAGAAAAGCAAGAATATCCATTGATAGGCCGATGAGACGAGGATGCCTTACTCCTGTTATCAATATATTCTGCATCAATTATCATTATCATCGTCCTCCCCTTCTTCTCCTCCTCCTCCTCATCATCAGGGTCATTATTATGACTAGTAGCAGTAAAAGTAATAGTAGTAGTAGTAGTAGTAGTAGTAGTCATGGTAGTAGTAGTAGTAGTAGTCATGGTAGTAGTAGTAGTAGTAGTAGTAGTGGTAGTCATGGTAGTAGTAGTAGTAGTAGTAGTAGTAGTAATAGTAGTAGTCGTCATGGTAGTAGTAGTAGTAGTAGTAGTAGTAGTAGTAGTAGTAGTAGTCATGGTAGTAGTAGTAGTAGTAGTAGTCATGGTAGTAGTAGTAGTAGTAGTAGTAGTAGTAGTAGTCATGGTAGTAGTAGTAGTAGTAGTAGTAGTGGTAGTCATGGTAGTAGTAGTAGTAGTAGTAGTAGTAGTAGTAATAGTAGTAGTAGTCATGGTAGTAGTAGTAGTAGTGGTAGTAGTAGTAGTAGTCATGGTAGTAGTAGTAGTAGTAGTAGTAGTCATCGTAGTAGTAGTAGTAGTAGTAGTAGTCATGGTAGTAGTAGTAGTAGTAGTCATGGTAGTAGTAGAAGTAGTAGTAGTAGTAGTAGTAGTAGTAGTAGTCATGGTAGTAGTAGTAGTAGTAGTAGTAGTAGTAGTAGTAGTAGTCATGGTAGTAGTAGTAGTAGTAGTCATGGTAGTAGTAGTAGTAGTAGTAGTAGTAGTAGCAGCAGTAGTAGTACATGTAGTAGTACTACTACTACTGCTAGTAGTAGTAGTAGTAGTAGTAGTAGTAGTAGTAAAAGATGACGACGACTACTACTACTACTACTACTATGATGATGATGGTGGTGGTGGTGGTGATAATGGTGGTGGTGGTACTGATGATGATGATGATTTGTTTAAATTTTATTATCATTAATATTATTATTATTATTATTATTATTATTATTATTATTATTATTATTATTATTATTATCGTTATCATTTTCATCATCATAATCATCATTATTAATGTTATCATCTTTACCATTAATATTATTATTTTTTAAGTTATCAGTAATATTATGAATATCATCTCATGATGATTATTATTATTAGTAGTAGTAGTATTAGCAATAGAAGTAGTAGTAGTAGTAACAGTAGTAGTAGTAGTAGTAGTAGTAGTTATATCATTATTAAATTTTCCATTCATTTTATCACAATCCCACATCACTTCCATTTTAGATTCCCTCTAATTTTTCACGTTTCATCTAGAACCTCCCGTTTGTTTGTTTTTCCTTTCCAGAAAAAAAATATTTTCATTAAACTTTTACCTACAACCTTCGGGGCAATTTGGTATTATTCGAATTAATGCGTTTACATGCAAACAAAGCAAAGAGCTTGTGTTAGTGAAGGAAATAAGGGGATGCTTAATTAGCTTATTGCAATCCCTCAGTGACACTTCGGGTCAAAGATAATGTTGAACAGTATTCACAAGGTCAAAAAATATGACCTGCAGATCATTAGAATTTGTCCTTTAAATCCTTCAAAGTGACCCAAGTTCATAATAACCCCGCCTTTGTCACCTTACCGTCAAAACAATGAAAAAACGGTAGGCCTGCTTCATAAACATTGCCTTATTGAAATGTAAAATGATATATTCAGGAAAGTACAAAGAAATTCGTAAACGCCTAGAAACGTAGTATTAGAAATTGGTGTTATTATTATTATTATTATTATTATTATTATTATTATAATTATTATTATTATTATAATTATTATTATTATTATTATTAACTGGGGGCGGAATCACCGGCGCGGGTCTAGGGGTGGGGAGGGGATAACCAATCAATGCCCACGCTGTTTTTTTTAAACTCAATTGGCATACCTTAAGTGCACAACCCCAAACCCCCTCCCTCTCTTTCAAAGTTTCTACCGCAGAGTAATCTGGAAAATGTAATTAATGTAATAACTTTTTTTAATTTGTTTTGTTTTGTTTTGTTTGTTTGTTTGTTTGCTTTTTGTTTTGTTGTTGTTTGTTTGATTGTTTGTGTCTTTTTTTTAAAACAGATTTTGGGAACTGCCCCTGAGCGGAATCCTTCGACTGAAGAATGCAGCAATGAGTGCTGTCGACCCCTGCCCTGAAACGAGAGGGTTGTACACCTGCTTCATCATGGATACGCCACTGGAAGTGCCCCCCTCCCCAGTTTATTATACAGAATGGACGATACAACAAATTTTGGCGGATAATAAAAGAGGACATGATATACTCTAGGTATAATCCATCGAAAATTAATAACGGTTTTGAAATTTTGCTATTCTAAAATCACGCCAAAAGGAATACTCCCACAACATTTTAAAATCAATGATTCAAATAATTCCAAATGACAATTTTCAGTCATGTACCATGATTGTGATAAACAAGGGACATCCCTTACTGGTGGGTGGAAAGTTCTATCCATCTTTTTTTTTTAAATTCCTCCTGCCTTTTAAAAAATGTTGAAGAAACAGAAGTCCCTGATCACACATACCGTCGTCTCTCATAGCAACACATGAAGAGCTTGCGCGTCCTCAGGCAGTACGCATATCCGTTTGAAAGCCTTCAGGCTGATGACGAAACTTTCACCTTAAGAAATGTAAGATGACACTCCTTTATCGGGAGAAGATCACGACAAAAAAGTAAACAGAGATAGGATTAAGAAAAGGACATGTATAATAAGAGACGGGTGGGATTCAGATGGGAGTATGAAAGAAAGGAGAGGGGCAGAGAAAAAGAAGAGAGAGAGAGAAAAAAATCATTTTAACAACAGAACAACACAGTCAGAGGTGTTTTGATAACCATAGAAGATATAAACATTGACAGAAACAGACATACTGACATACTGACATACAGACAGAGGGACTGAGATGGGGAGGGCCTTATATGGCCTTATACACTAGATTATTTTCGAACCCACTCAAAATGGCAGTCGTCGGGCCGAAGTGATCACAAAGTCAAACTTCCTGACAAAATTTATAAGATAATCATCATGACCAGTTTGATATAAATATAATTTCTTGATGGTCACTTCGGTCAATTATAATTTTTTTCTTACCACACCCCTTCCTGTTCTAAACATCTTTCAGCCTTGGCCGTTAGATAAGTATACAGATTTCAAGAATTAGGTTACTAAGTTAAAGGGGAATGAAAGGCAACAAACATTGGCCTATAATCATGTACATAATTGCTAACCTAGTACAAATATCTTGAAATTATCCTATTTTATTATTTAAGAAGGAGAACAGTGTCTCCTAAAGTTGCAGTTTCCTTGCTAGACATTATCACATGGGGGCTGCCATTTTCTTTAGAAAGAAATGTCAGAGCAGTTCTATTTGTGAGATACCCACTGACCTGTACACTATCTACAATGACACTCGTGATCACCTGTGGAATGCATGACACTGGATTTTTTCATTTGTAGTCATGTACAAGCAGGATTTGGCATACACAAGTTGTTTCTTGGTCAAACAAAAGTTTGTCAATTCTTCAAAGAAGTGACAAAGAGCTATAACTGCTCTTAGATATCACCTGTGTGAGACAATGGGGGTACCAAGATGCTACCATTTTGCGTTGGTGGCTTTAGTTGTACAATAGCTATTTATTATGCAACATCATATCCATTGTGTACAAGTAAATGGACATGTACGACTCTTACATCACAGTTCAAAATGGCAGCCCCCATGAGATAATATTTAGCAAGGAATCTGCGAACGTCAGAGAGATTGTTCTCCTTACTGAGTAATCATATACAGTAGGAGTATTTTCAAGATATTTTGAACAGGCTGACTATTTTCCATATGATTATCAGCCAATGTTTGTCGAGTTTCATTCTCCTTTAACGTATATACTGCTTTTTGCGATCGGAGTTGATATATATATCAACGAGTGTCACGAGTGTCACGAGTGTCATTGTAGATAGTGTACAGGTCAGTGGGTATCTCACAAATAGAACTGCTCTGACATTTCTTTCTAAAGAAAATGGCAGCCCCCATGTGATAATGTCTAGCAAGGAAACTGCAACTTTAGGAGACACTGTTCTCCTTCTTAAATATATATATATATATATATATATATATATATATCCCTGGATGGTAAGATAGCAGGACATCACGTATGAAAAAACGGTCCGATAGCAGAACATTTGGAATAGCCGAACATTTTGCCGTCCAGCTATTGTTTTGACGTCTTTTTTCTCCCGGAAATCCTGCTTCTATTGTTACGATAGTAGGGGGCTATAAAGGAAACGTCGCCATCTAGCGGTAGAAATAATTTACGAAACCGTAGCTTTCCTACGAGAGCTGAAAATCTTTCTGTTCAATCATGGGTTGTATAACAAGCGTATGTCAAATGAGTACTTGTGCTGGACATCACATTTTTCATATTTTTATGATAACGAATATGGTATATCTTCATTACATAATAAGTTTTAAGCAATATGATTATCAATCGTCCTACTATTTCAATTTCATGCTGTAAAAGTCTATAAACTAAAATATTTAGCAATATGCAAAAACTGGGGGTCCAAAAGTTGGATCTGCTAACTGCGCACGCATGGACTACACAGAGTGAGCGCGCATGCGCGCGCAGAAAATAGTCCAGCTAATGGACATCATGTGTCATTAGCTGGTAATATACAATGTCTTGCAGTCGTACCTCAAGTATGATGAAAAACAACAGCTGGACAAAGTTTTGAGCCTAAAAGATCTATATCTCTTAAATAACAACTGACATTTTGACGCTGTATTGCTAATTTTAACTGATGGTTAGCTAATACAATAAACCATAAAAACGGCCGAAATAATTGTTGTGTTAAAGATATATAGTGATATATAAAAATAGTCCTAGTAAGGAGCCATTTTTTTGCATGTCCGGCTAAGTTACCATATAGAGTTATATATATATAGATATATAGATATATAGATATATAGATATATAGATATATAGATATATAGATATATAGATATATAGAGATATAGAGATATAGAGATATAGAGATATATAGATATATAGATATATATAGATATATATAGATATATAGATATATATAGATATATAGATATATAGATATATATAGATATATATATAGATATATATATATATATATATATATATATATATATATATATATATACATATATAATAATAATAATAATAATAGATACTTATATAGCGCAAAATGCTAAAGCCTCTAAGCGCTTATATATATATATATATATATATATTGTGAGGAAATAACATATACAACAGCTTTGGCAACTCTCGTGGAAATATATATACAATGCGAAAGGAAATGAGAGAATAATGGTTGCGTAACTTAAATCAAAGTTCCCCAGAGCTGTCCTCCCTTTTTGAAATTTTTGCAAAGGCTGAAAAAATGTCTCCGCCGGGAATCGAACCCGGGTCGTTGGCTTAGAACGCCAATGCAAAGGGAGGACAGCTCTGGGGAACTTTGATTTAAGTTACGCAACCATTATTCTCTCATTTCCTTTCGCATTGTATATATATTTCCACGAGAGTTGCCAAAGCTGTTGTATATGTTATTTCCTCACAATATTGTTACTAATTATTCTAATGTATACATGTATCTCAAAGCATTCGCTTGGATCCAGCTGAGGCACGCGGCTTGTCTTTGTTCAAACTCACCTGCCCCCGACAACGGAATTAATTAATAAGGTTGAAGATTTGTCAATCTGTCGGTCAATTGAATCTGGTGTCGCCGAAACCACTAACCCGTCTCCGTGGTCTAGTGGTTAAGGCATTGGCGTTCTAAGCCAACGACCCGGGTTCGATTCCCGGCGGAGACATTTTTTCAGCCTTTGCAAAAATTTCAAAAAGGGAGGACAGCTCTGGGGAACTTTGATTTAAGTTACGCAACCATTATTCTCTCACATTTCCTTTTCGCATTGTATATATATATATATATAAATAAAAATATGAAAAATGATGATGCCTGGAATCTTCTTCTCGGCGATCTGGTGATATAAAGAGTAATGAATAAACAAAATTTGTAATTTATTTTTGAATGATGACCTACGTATTCAGAAGAATTCAAGATAAAATAATAATTATGTAGGCCTATACAAGCATTTCAGAGTAAAGACTGCGTAAATAAAATATATTATTTTTGGACAGTAGGTTCCATAGAAGCATACTTCGAACTTCCTTCTATACATATTGCAAGAAGGAAAATCAAACATCATGGAATAGCTTGCGTCATTAAGATAATCGCACTTTGCGATATAGGTAAGGATGTACCTCAACCTTCCCCCACCTTCTGGGGCCTCTGTTCCACGCGATCACGTGATTATTTTATTAATATACAGCACTCATCCAGACATAATTATTGTTTGTACCCTCGGGTTGGTGAGCAGACGACATCGGCGTGTCAAAGTTTTTAATCCCACCATAGCTTAAGGCGGACAAGGGCGGACCTTTCGAATTAACAAGATTAGTGTCTATGGCAGGTGAAATATTAATCTCTTTGTTAAGATCAAGAACTAAACACAGGTCGCTCCTAAAAATAATTTTCTTTCTGACAGCCACAGACGATTCTGCTTTGATATGACACTAGGGAGTTTTCGATTGTGTCAACGTGAACGTCGTCCTAGATCCTCCCAGCTACAATGGACTGCTTTGTGTTAACTGCATACCGCGCATTGCGCAAGAACGGCTAAGCCGTCCACTGGCTTCTCCCTCGTCCACTAGTCAGATCGAGAACGCGTCAAACATGGTATTGCCGTCTTCCCCCATGGTAGCTTCATGGTAGCTTCATGCTTCACCTACTTTGTATGCAGTTAAAACAAAGCAGTCTATTGTCACTGGGAGGATCTAGGACGGCGTTCACGTTGACACATTCGAAAAATCCCTAATGCAACCAAAAGACAACGGTCAGATATTCTTTCTCCATCGCTCGATATCCAGTGGAGGCCTCAGTGTATCATGCCTGTTATTACTCTCTCCAGTATCTTCATTTGCCACTCTCCACCGAGGTGAAGTAAATAGGTACCCGGTAGGAAGAAATTCCTTGAATTCCTTTAATAGCGCCTATCATGGCGGTTCGGCTAAAAATGGACATATCATTATTATTATTATTATATTCATAAAAGTTTACAAGTGAAATACCAATCTGAAATGTGTCTGTGGGGATTTCACAGAAATTATGAGTTCGAATTCAAATATTACGATTTCGACTGATTTCAATGGAGAGGTTTGTCATGAAATGCAGAAGCGACAGGTCTTTGCTCATGTGCACTGATGCTATTCAACGTGCTCTCCTTGTAACGTCTTACAAAACCAATAATAACTTAGTAGTTTTGGCTTTTGGCCTATGAAATTCACAGGAAGTTTAGGGGATACTGCTGCAATATTCCCTTCGAAATTTCATTAAAGGACAAGTAACCCCACGTGATATTCTAGATGCACCTATTGTCTGCTACGTCTTTCCATGGAGGCTGCCATTTTGTGCATGACACGGATCATTAGGTACCATATGCATTGATAATAGCCTACCTTTACAACAGATACGTCGCTTTGTTCTGATTGTATTACGATTGTTATTGGCCATGGGCCTAGATAATTGACGACCCATGAGTTCTAATAGCCATCCTGTAAAGCAGATTCCTCGCTTTGTTTTGGTATTGTTACGATTGTCTCCGTCCTTGACGTCAATTCTCCGTCCTTGACGTATATTTTTTATGAAGTATATTTTTTATGAACAAATTAAGACCTTTTAAAAAATATATAAAACTAAACTTACATTTCAGAATATGTGACTTTATCTAATATATATTTGTCCTCTAAAAATCAATTACAAGTTAACGATGAAGGAAATTTTACTTGGGATGAAAAATATGTTCGTGTACACATAAAGTAATGGCAGCCCCCTTATTATTGCTAGCAGACGATAACTTGGCTGGAAAATAGTGATTTATATCTATATCCTGTGTTTTTACATGAAATTGCATGTATCAAATAAGAGGCATATACTACACCATTCAAAATAAGCTAATTCATACGCTGAGGTTAATTTCCCTTTAAGAATAATTTTGAACTTTTAAAGATATTACCAATCATATTCTCGTTGCATTTTTTTTTTGGAGACACCTCGTAAATTCTTACTACGACCTCCGATATCAAAAGGCCCCGTCTTCTAATAACATCTCTCTCTCTCTCTCTCTCTCTCTCTCACTCACACACACACACACACACACACACGCACCCACCCACGTTTACATGGCTTTACTTCCGAGGACAACTATTGTTCCTCTATTGTTACTCGTCCTCGGACAGTCGACGGAATAAAGCACAAATTCATTGTTCGACGTTCGAGGACTATTGTCCGGCTTCCGAGGACCATTGTTGTCATGATTTTTTTTTTGTTCTCTGTCCGAAAATGTCCTCGGACATAATGCTAAACAAACGCACACCCTCACATCCCACAACTGAATCTAGTAAGCCCACTCACTTTTTTTTATATAAGTGTTTTTGTTTATTCCTCCAAATTGAAGTTCTCATATATACATGTACATGCACAACATAACATAATAGTAAATATAAAACCAAATACATGCACAAGTTATAAAGCACGTCATAACTCCAAGTAAACATAACATAATGTACATGTAACAAATATAAGCAATACAATAATTATATTCAAAATGTTTTAATAACAAAACAAAGCGAAACTAAGAAAGAAGCTGGAGGAACTTGAAATCCTAAAACTAAAAGGGGGGAAATAAATTAAAAAGAATTCAAACTTTCTCCACTTAAACTTACTCCTCCTTCTCCACCCCACCCCACCCATATACACACAACACACACTCAGACACACTCCTCTCACAAATGGTAATCTGCTCACAAGAGAACAAAAAAAAGTACTACTACTACTACTACTACTAACAGTACTACTCACACCCCCCCCCCCACACACACACACACTCTTTCTCTCCCTCTCCCTCCCCCTCTCTCTCTCTCTTATTTACCTGTCAAATTGCATTAACATTGGGCAGCAGCACCCTTGGAACAAATTAATCAATTAAACAAGAGAAATTACACATTGTGGGTAAATTTCTCCCGCCACACCATGAACAGTTTTGTAAAAATCTAAAATTAGCAGAAATGCGACAGAAAGCTCGATTTCCGGATTTACTGTTTCTGCCAAATAACAAGGAAGCGACGGCTTCTTTTGCTTGTCAAAAATCGTTAAAATATTCTTTTGGTTGAAAGTCGCTGTTTGTCATAATGCTCACATTAATTCTTGGCAACGAAAACACTCGTAGATCATTACTATGATTAAATTTTTTTTTTTCATAGGCATGCATCTACAAATGTCTACGGGAAATATATTTTGAAAGTTTTTCACTTTGGAATGATTACCATCTACACGTAAACTTAGCTTTGTCTATCGATACATGCAGGACTTGTAAAAGTAATATTCATTAAAAAAATATGAGAAAACTTTAAAATGGATTCTTTATTCATTTGTGGTTGTTGTTAGCAGTTCTCATGAGAATCATATGTGCAACACACGTCAATATCCATTATCATTATTTGATTATTTTGATTAGATGAGGAGTTTGTTTCAAGTGATTTGTCTGCTTTTAAGGTTTCGAATAGCTTAAAACAATGGGTTGATGGAAAATTACCAAGCAAAAAGGAAAGAAAGAAAGGAAATCTCGCGCTTTCGTCTTGATTCGGGGACCATCATACATGTATCGGATTCCAGGGATCTAAAAACTGTATTAAAAAGAGTGTATTAAACTGTTTCTAGATTTTTCTTTCTCCAGGTCGGCAAATCGGATATTAAATGAAAGGGCAGCGAAATGAATGATCTTTCGCTGCCCCGAGTAAGATTACGCACACACACGGCCTGGCTGGCATGGTCGTAACTTGTAAAAAAAAAGAAAAGATCAAACTGTTAGTCATCATATTGTCCGTTGTTGCACATTTGTCTAAAGAAAATGAATGTTTGTAACATTTAAACGTTTCCCCATTATTTCTTATCTTTTTTGCGCAATTGTCACGAATGGTCTTCCCACTCGAAGAAAGATAACGGCTCGTAGCACCTTATAAGGCTTTTTTTTTTTCTCTCACTCCCCCTTTTTCGCTATCGCTTTTTTTTTTGGTAGTTGGCGTTTTGTTGTTGTTGTTGTTTTTGTTTTTGTTTGTGTTTTTTTGTTTTTTGGAGGGGGGACAAATTTACTTTTTTATATTTAAATTTAAATATTTAAATGTTTATTTTTCACATCAAAACTTCAGTATTTTTTCTATGTACATGTATTTCATATGATTTGATGTATATGTTAGTTTTGTTTTTGTACATTTTCTTCTTCTTGAAATTTATATCGTATTTGTATTCGTACAGAATAAGGACAGTTATCATTTATATTGAGCCACCTACCACATTTACACAAAGGGTACTTGTCTCACAAGACCAATATAGGCTTGTTTCATTTTCTCATAATTCAATACAGGCTAACTGATACTCATTGTAATTGTTGTGTTTTATGAATGTAAATATTAAACATATGTTTGTCACGTACAACTGCTTGCATATTTTAGAACTGAAAGAAATAAATGAACTCAACAACTCAACTCAAAAGCAAAATGTCGTAACCGTGCCAAAATATAAATGAGAACAGACAAGGGGCCTGTTGATATCAATAATAATGTCAGCCTAATTGAATAATCGTGTCTGAAACAATTCAAATTATTCTGTGAGAACTAATTCTTGAAAAGTCACGTGCTGCCAATTTACTATTGACGAAATAAATAATATTGTGAATACCAGTAGCGTAGCTACGGGAGGCATGGGGGCACGCTCCTCCCTCCCCTTCCCTCCCCCATTAAATGGCAGGAAACGGGGGGATAAAAGGAAGAGAGGGGGAAAGATGCTACAACCCCCTCCCGCATGCACCATCCCATTAACATGTGGCTTTGTTAATTCGCATTTTAATTACCAAGTATAAGACCTGCGGCCCTGATGATGCTAATGTCCTTTCATTGCTGGATCCACGCTATGCCACTTGTGAAGACCCTTCAATGTTTTTTTAATGAAATTGGTAACTCCAAAGAAACGTCTGTTTTTAATTTTCATTGATCACTAAAATCTTTGCTTTGATATCATTGGTAAACAAAAGATATAGACATTCTATTTTAATGGTTAATAGAATCTCATCAAAGAGAAGAGTGACGTTAATACATATATAGAAACGATAACGATATATTCATCGAGGGATGGGAGAGAAAGAGGGCTACAGAAAGGTAGTATGAGAAGAGACAGAAAAGTAGAGAGAGAGAGACTGAGAGATGAAGAGACAGAGGGAGAGAGAGAGCGAGAGAGAGAGAGACAGATATATATATAGAGAGAGAGAGATAGAGAGAGAGAAAGAGAGACAGGCAGATAGAGATAGAGAGATAGAGTCAGAGTCAGAGACAGAGATTGAGAGAGACAGAAACAAGGACATAGGGTATAGGAAATAAAGTTTAAGGATGATGGAGCAGGGAAATGCAACTAAGTCATTTTCCTGGATGGAGGGAGAGATAAGGCGGAAAATGGGAGAAAATGATATATGGGGAGAGAGAGAGAGAGAGAGAAATAGAAATACAGAGAGAGATATATAGAGAGAGAGGGAAGGATTGAGTGGAATAGAGCCTAAGTGATGGGGTGAAAGTTAGGGAGAAAGGAAAGAGAAAAAAAAAGGACGGAGGATAAAAAGAACAAAATGAGGTATAAAGGAGACCTCGTTTCAATGACGTCACATACAAAACAAATATATTTTTTTTAAAGATCTAACCTCGATAGATATTTGAATGATCCTAGCAGAGGTCACCATTCATAAATAATGTGAAAGAATGAGACGTTGATACACAGTCACAAGACCTGCTCGGATCGGAAACTTTGGTCAGATGAGAGAGTCGAAAACACGCGCGAGTTTTTCCGCAAAAGGGGATATAATTAGAATTCACGAGTTGTGACCCGAGTTCCAATACCCCCCTGCGGAAATTTTGACTAATAAATGCAGGAAATGATCGCTTATCGTCCATAAATCAGAGAATTCACCTGATCCCAATCATGCAGAGATGATATTGATAATATCATGGAGATAGAAACTATAAGAAGTAGTGGCGGATCTCGTGTTTCTCTTTCGGAGGAGAGGTGAGGGGGGGGGGGGGGGGGGGTCACAAAGTGTTTGTAGTAAAGAATTACCACAGTGGTTTTTGTGGAATTTTGCGTTGAGTTATTGTTGTTGTTCTTTCACCGGGGCACGGTTCCCTACCCCCCCCCCCCCCCCCCCCCCCTCCCGTAAACCCGCCAAGTTTCATAATAATGATACAACATCAGTCTTGGTTAGAGGCATGCAATTAAGCGACTCTAATCAGACAGGAACAAGCTCGTTAATGACGACAAGGAATGAAAGAATAAACAATTTCTGGTCACCATTCTTGGTTCGCTCCCCCTCCCCACCCCCATAATTCAATGCTTTGATAAGTGTTTCAAAAATGTACGTTGTCTGATGTTAAGTTACTCGACATTCGTGACGCTATGAAGCTATCTGTACAAAGTTTTGGACGGCAACATAACCAATAGAAACACCTAGTTTTGTGAGTGCATGTGCCCCCCCCCCCCCCCCACTTCATTTGTGCAGCGCCCTCAGAAAACAGACAAAATAAAGGAGACAAATTCTCTTTCACACACGAAGCGACCCTCTCTTTGCTTGAAGCTTTTCAATGACTTCGAGTACAGATTAGTGTACGATTTAAACTTTCTCTTTTTTATAAACTGAAAAATATTAATTAGTAATTTAATATAGTTTCTTAATGGATGCAATGAATCATAGCATAGTCATGTTTGATAACCTAAAATTCATAGTTCATTCTGTTCAACATTTTTTTTACTATGATACAAATCAATGCATTATAATTTATGTAAAAAAAATCTCTCCGGCCTTTATCTCACTAGACGATTATGCTTTGGCGTGAAACTTTCTGTTGTAGATAGTTTAAGTACATAGTTTAAGTTGAACTTGCCTTTACGATATGAAGGGTCATTTTAATACTAAGAATCATTTTAGATTTCTATTGGCATCGTGATTAATTCACTTCTTAGTTTTTAGTCTCCAGGATATCTATTATACAGGAAAACTTGCTTAAAATCGCATAGGTAATCTCATCGTGATAAACTTCATAGGTTTTGATTTACACTCGATCTTAAATTGATGGAAATATCTTTCAAAAAAAAAAAAATGCCTCTCAAGACCCATCTATTCACTTCGAGAAACTAGCCATTAATGAACCGAATGATTGAATATTGTAGATATTTTTTTTTTAATTATTTCATTTTGCTTTAACTGTAGATACCTCAAGCAGTGCACCTACGGAATGCAACTGAATTATGTATTTATATCTTGGAGCAAGCGCCATTCATGAGCGCCTGAGTTGGCGGATAAACGAGTTGTAGAACACTCCATTATTTTTTATTAAATTTCCGTCTTCCGGTTTTAACAGAGCTTTATTTCCATTTAGCATCGAAATGATTAAGTTTTCGGATCCAGACAAAAGTACAGTGGTCTTTACCTGTTGGTTTGATTCAGACACTCTCTCCCTTTTTAAAGATCTTTTAACAATCTTCTTCTTTATCCTCTTTCTCTCCCTCCACTTTAATTCTTGCTTCTTTTTTCCCTTCTTCTTATTGATCTTCTTCTTCTTCTTTTTCTGCTTATTGATCTTCTTCTTCTTCTATTCTCCTTCTTCTACTTCTTAATTTTTCTTCTTCTTCTCCTTCTTCTTCGTCTCCTATTCTTCGTCTTATTATTATCATTATTAGTATTTTCATTTTTATTCTTATTGTTGTTGGTATTATTGATATTATTATTATCATTGTTATTATTGTCATTATTATTTTCATTATCATTATTGTTATTATTATTATCATTATCATTATTGTTATTATTATTTTTAAATTATTATTATCATCATCATCAACATTATGATTCCTCCCCCCTCTTCTTGCTCTTCTTCTTCCGCTGTTATTATAGTTGATGTTTTCACCTAACACTCAACTCATTAAAATCAAACCTGTTCCCGACGGTCGGGAGCCGAAAGATACATCCGGTCAACTCACCGTCACACCGGAGCGGAGAGGTCAAACGTCGCGCGTCCCGACCGCTAAATTTTGCTTGTTTTTTCCGCGCCTAATTTTAGATCGTCTGCTCAAAAATTAAGTAGAACTATTTTGTGAAGTTTATGGTCTTATCAACAATGTAAATGTAACGACATTTTTTCAGTTTAGCTGCCCCTTGGTGAACAAAATTTTCAATCTCTTTGGCCTGCAGCTAGACGAAATGTTCGATTTACACCCCTCGTTTATTCTTCCTGTATTCTTTTTTTTTTTTTTTTTTTTTTTTACCAACATCGCAGCTGATTTGGGAAATTTTACAGAATAAAAATTGACAGTGGTGGCGTCAACCCCCCCCCCCCCCCCCACACACACACACACCACACACCCACCCATACACATAACTCCAGTGCCTCTTAATGGATGGACCTATACGCTATGCCAATGCTTCTGCGATATTCAAAAAAATGCTCGTCGACTCCAATAACGCAAGTAAATCACTAAATATCAATATGCAATCCTGATTGGATGTATGGTAGCTTTCGTTTGACTTTAATAGCATCAGCAAGAGACCTGGATATCTTTGGTTAAATGGGTTTCCGGACTGCATCCCTGGCCTATACTTTGAAATTCTGTCAGCCAAGCTTTGCATTTGTCATTTTTTAGTCTTGACAGGATGATTGGATTTCAGTAGTACATCTGCTCGAGAGGAAAAGCAGCCTTATTCTATAAGATTAAACAGTATTGGGATTTCGATTCTAATAATACAGTAAGTTATATGAGGTATGGAACCAGCACTACATTTCAGTGATCACTACCTTGTTTTAAATCGAGAACTTGGCAACAAACAATGTTGCAGACAATGGTAGTCAGAATCCAAGAAAAAGGTTGAAAGTTTTACCACAGAAATCTATTTATAAACCATAGATAGATCTCTATGAACATCCCGTAAAGGGCTCGGGGCGGATCCAGGATTATCCGAAGGGGAGGGGCGCGAAAATTTCAGTGGGGACACAACTGTCAGAAAAAATCTCTATCAAGCAGAAAAACTAAGAAATAAGAAAAAAACCCAACAAAACATCCCCACTATTTTCACCCCTTAAATCTTTGACGGCCCTTCTGCCGATCCGAAGGGGAAGGAGGGGGGGGGGGGGGGGGGGGGGTGGCGCCAGCCTTTATTACTCCGTTAAAGAATGACAGTTTTTCATACCTTCTTTTCGCAACGGGGTTGGCCCCTGCAGCACCCTGGATCCGCCGACGAGGATATAAGGGATGGTTTCAAGCTTTTTTATGAACCTCCTTGAAATGATAAAAATAGCGGTCGCCTCTTTGAAATGTTTACGTAGGGGTGTGCCATTTTCCGTATCCTAGTACTTTGCTAAAGTGGGGAACGTTAGAGGGCGTGACGTATGAATAGCATGAAATCTGTTTTCCTCTGAAATCATGATTGAGATGTGATTTTAAACAAAAAGTGATAGATTGTAAACTTCAAAGCCTTAAAAAGAATTGGCTTGATATGTAACGACCTAAGATCAATGATTTCAATAGAATACATTGTGAAAAGTGTCTCCATACGGCTGCAGCCAATACGAAATTTGTCATTCTTATTATTTTGCATGAATATCTACACAATGTTTCAGATGGACAATTTTATAATACTCCTTTTTTTTAGGTGCATCAAAATAGTTGCAATCGGGAAACAGGCGCAAATTTATGTAACAGTTTACCAAAAGTACAGAATGATACAATGGGGGATACAGTGGTTTACTACCGGCCATGGGCGGCGATCCGTGGGGGGGGGGGGGGGGGGGGGAGGGGTGGTTTTAAATTTTGTACAGCAACAAATCTTAAAATCAACGTGGCACATCTTAAAATCAACGTGGCACATCTTAATTTCACAAAGAGAAATTGTCACACCCCCTTTTTAAAACTTTGGGACTGAATATTTGGTGTGCCTCATAATTTTGACAAAGAATATGGGGCATCTACCCTCTTTCTCCTTCAATATATGTGCTGCACACAACTTGGGACATCCTCATGCACAGGGGCTGATTGTATAAAGGGGGCACACAAATGTCCGAACATTTTCTGACAAGCAAAAAAAAATTATCAGTTCTAAGGGGGCATGGGCCGGAATTCCCCACCCCTTCCCCCACATCCGCCACTGCACTGAATGATTACAACATCTTTCATCTACATACCGGAAAGAAAGGGGGCAAAAGCCCTTTCTGGCAGGATTCCAGTATGAGACAGTGAGAGGTATATACATGGTCGACTGCATGGGGCCACTTCCATCATCGGGGATGGGGCGTTGGCAGAAGTGAAAGGGGATAATTTTGTGTTGTGTAAAGTTAATGATGGTTTCTATCGGACGGGGCGGGGGGGGGGGGGTTGGAGGGATACGGATGGATAGAGAGTAGAGAGTGGGCGAGAGATCTAGAGAGACTATGTGAGTGAATACGAGAGAGAGAGAGAATGATAGAGAGATAGAGGGGAGAGGGTAAGAGAGAGAAAAAAAAGAGAGAGAGAGAGAGAGAAAGAGAAAAGGGATTAGAGAGAGAGGGTTAGAGAAAGAGGGGTAGAGAGAAAGTGGGGGCGAAGGGGAGATTCAGGGGCACTGTGAGAGAGGAAAGACGTAAGGGAAAGGCGGTGAGAAATACACGGCGAGAGAGAAAGGGGAGGGGGTAACAGACAACTGTAATCAGGAAGAATGGACGAGGAACAAAATGGAAATGTCGAGGAAGGGCAAAACGCGGGAAACGTTTCGAAGGAAAAAAAAGATTGATAAGAACTACGGGAAAAGAAGAAGGGTTCAAAATATTCTTGAAAACAGTTTGATAAGGGCAGAGTAACATGCGCTCCTTTAGGCTCGGGTGTCATTCCAAAAAAACGGGAAAGGGGTACCGGAGCAAAAATACGTTTATATAATCGTGACTCACTATGACTATTTCCTCCCCTTGGCATGTCTACTTTGATCGTAGATCGTCTAATTTGAACTATTATTTTTAAAGCCTATATAATGGAAAGGGTGTACTCACTGTCGATCTTGATATGAGAACATGACGTATGTCACCTTGGACGGCACTGGACAAACTCAAACTTATTGACGTCAAAGGCAGGCACCATATCTCAAAATAGAATCAGCACTTGTCTAACAAATATTAAAGGGAAATGTGTTGTCCAGTTTGAATTACCTCTTACATAAATGGCTTAAAAGCAAGGGGAGAAAAAAGCATATTAGTGATCTTTGCAGAGAAGTCTAACATAAAAATATTAAAAAGTTAAAATTCTATTTTAATTCGGGATTACAACGTGAGAAGAACTCGTTCATTATGGGTTTGGGAGGCAGTCCAGAAGTTGACAACCTGCCATTGGACCGATAAGAGTTCTGGATTATCCATATATAGACCCTACTTTTAAGGGGCTTCGGAAAACAAGTTCCGACAGAAGTTTCTCGTAACGGTTTGGCCTGTTGCCCACTGGAGGAAAATTGACGCGACTTAAAGGGGATGGGGGCATCTGGGGCTTACTTCGACAGCCATCGGTAGACTGCACCGATACTCTCTTTTTTTTTGTGTGTGTGTGTGTGCGTCTGTTTAGCATTATGTCCGAGGACATTTTCGGACAGAGAACAAAAAAAAAATCATGACAACAATGGTCCTCGGAAGGCGGACAATAGTCCTCGAACATCGAACAATGAATTTATGCCTTATTCCGTCGACTGTCCGAGGACGAGTAACAATAGAAGAACAATAGTTGTCCTCGGAAGTAAAGCCATGTAAACGTGGGTGTGTGTGTGTGTGAGGGTGTGTGTGTGTGTGTATGGCAGGGATAATTTTGTGTATTTGGTTTATTACCTTACGTTGCTCTCTACACGCATATCCCACACAGAACACGACTCTCCACTAATCACGCGATCCCCAAATTTTCACCCATCGACAACACAGAACTCCTAAAGACGGGGAGTTCTGTGATCGACAATCGAATGAAATGACTTTCAGTTTTAGCGTTGAGGGTGTATTGTTTTCTCAACGGATCGCGGTCATGCGTGAACAAGTCCAGGCAGTGGACTGACTGAAAGGTGGCGCTCTTTCTTTGAAAATTGTAGTGTCCCAGTATTAGACACAGAACTTGGAGTTCTGTGGTATTACAGAGTTGAGACAACTGGGGATTTGAACGCCATTTTGTTTCCACTATTACGTAACATTTCTATTCAATTCCGATGAGCACCTGGGTGTTCTCAATAGAAAGAATTCGAACGCCATTTTGTTTCCAGAAAATTGGGACGTCTATGTCGCAACTCTTTAATACAGGGACACTAGAAAATTGTGGCCTTAATTAAAGACCTGCACATCTCATTCTTTTCCTTTTTGGCTTTCAACATATAGAAACCATGATTCTATGGGGAGGGGGTGGGGATGTATCCCACCCACTTTTCCTCCTCCCATTTCTCTTCCTCTTCATCTTCTTACCCCCCTCCTACTCTTCCTCCTCCCTCCCTCTTCTTTCTCATTTTCCCCCTCTTCCCCCTTCTCCGTCTACCTCTCCCTCCTTCACATCCTATCAAAAATGCCTCTCAAAATACAGGTAGTTTCCTAAAAAAAGGTGTTTTAAATTGAAAACACAGACTAATGAACTCAGCAGTGAAAGAAATTCAGGATCATAAACTGTTTATTCATGAAATTGCACATGATAAATACCGTATTTTCCGCATTATTAACCGCGGCCGATTATAAACCGCATCCCCAACTTTTGACACTTGATTGAGAAAAAAAAAATCCAGAGGAAAAAAAAATCCAGAGGAAAAAAAAAAATCGAGAGGAAAAAAAAGAAGAAAAAAATACAAGCAGATTTTAGACAATGATTTCAACTGCACGCTGATTTCTAGAGTTTGCCAGCTTTGTTTGATAATGCTCCATGAAAAAGGAGCGAGAGAAATAAATTGTAATTTTTAATTTAGGGAAAGAAACCAATGCTCACATTCTTCCTAATCACGTCGCACACACACACACAAACATAGTGTCATACCACTGATACCAAGGAGGTATTCCTGGCTTGGTCATACAGCCAGCAGCTACATGTAATAGCAGAACTCATGACACGATCATACTCGTATCTCAGTCAACTACAAAATGTCTGAAAAATTACAAAACAGACCAAGTACCTGTTTGTGTCAATTTACAGTTTTCTGTAGAAAATACGCCGAAAATATTCTTTATTTATATCCAATAAATGCCACAGAATTTACAGTACTTTTATTAGAGAATCAACGGCCCGATCAATGGTCACTAGAAAAGTTGGAATTTTGTTTCCCTCCCTGGCCTCCTTTTATCAAGCGTACCCAATTAAACCGCGCGCGCATAGCGTTTAGAAGGGAAAGAGGGAAGAGAGAGAGAGAGAGAGAGGGGGGAGAAAAATAGACCGAGGGAGCTTTTCATCAAGTGTTTTGTCAGTGATTTTTATCCACAAATTTGTTCTCAGCCAATCAGATGCAAGGATTGCAGTAACTTATAAAAGTTGTCCGTAAAAATAACTGACAAAGACACATGATGAAATGCTCCCCGGCCCTGGAGGCGTCATGTTGTGACCCAGTTCATGCATGAGATAAACGCACATGGCCTGCATGCCCTACAGTGACCTCGTGTTTGTTTACTCTGGTCATGAGTCTGGCACTCTCTCCCACGCTCTCTCCCTCTCTTTCTCGAGGTCAACTATAGTGGCAATTGTGTAATTTACGAGTGTCGTAAATCTTCAAACACTGGTCTTCTAAGGAGGAATTTAAAGGGGCGAGTTAGCTTGATATTAAATATAAATTATTGTGTTAAATTATTGGATACAGAAGAAATTCATGGTCTTATAGCCTGATATTTAAAATGGAGGACTACCATTTTTTAACTTGGTTCTAAATGTGAAAACGAGAGAAAGATGTGAGTGAAGAAGAAAAAAGGGAATAAAAAGAAATATGAATTTCTGTTACATGTGTGATTTCTTGAAATTCATCGATATATGTTCATAGGGAGGGGGCAAATAAGAGAAGAAAGACAGAGAAAAAGAGTAACACAACAAAATAAAGAGAATTATGAATTATGTTTCAAGTGTGATTTCTTGAAATTCATCGATATGTTCATAGGGAGGGGGGGGGGGGGGGGGGTGGTTAAATAACTTTTTATATCCTAGCTTGGCCATAACGGCATCATCAAAGACATCTTGTCATCCAACAAAAGTACAAATATCAGACAAAGCTCATACTCGGATACGAAGTGACTCAATAAATACACAGCCTAAACAATATCCTCCAGGGCTTTAAATATTGATTTTCTATTCAATTGGCTGTAAGCTAGTGCACAATAGAGGGCTCCTATTCAATGTGCGTCATCAGCTCAATTACTAAGCTTCCTATTGAGTATTGTTCAAGCTGCGAAGTTACGTAAGTTACAAATCTGGGTCAGCAAACAATACTTGTTTTCTTAAAAACTATAGGCATGGGTATTGCCTCGCTGTTTTAATAATGAAAGGGACAAAATCACAGCGGCTTTGTAAGGTCAGGGGGCGTAAATTTTGCACGCAAAATGTTGTGATTACCAGCCGGTACCCAGCCTTCTTCTATGCGGCTGCTGCGGCGGAGACACTGACTGTGTGCCCGCTACTCGCGCTGATTCTGTTGAAGCATAACGCGACAAATAACGACGACAAAGAGAGATACATGATGCAAAAAAAGTGAGTTTTATTTCATCATTTTGACAAAGACAAGTAGAGACGACATTAAAAAATGATTGACAATCGTTAGACTGAGAAATCTGGTCAAAATGTTGGGTTTTGTAATGATTAATTTCCTTATGTCCGTGTACTAACCGCCCCTCCTTTTTGGGAGATTTTCCAGAAGGAAAAACCCGCGGTTTATATTCCGGAAAATACGGTACCTAGTTGTTTCATAAACATGAAAATCTCCACTTTGACATACAGAAAATTACAAAGTAATACACAATCTACCAACACTATAGGAAATAGACAGTATGGAATTATTATCTGAAGGGAAAGTCCACCTGATATCAACTTGGTTTTACAAGAAGCAAAGAGATTTGTAAAAAACAGATCAAAGAATTTTTAAAGTTGTAATCAACCCAACATAAATTGGTAATGCAGTGATGTATTTTTACGAGCTCATTTCCCATTTGCTTTGTACTGTTAAAATCATACATTTAGATTTTCTCTCTAAAAAATATCTTATACATGCACCCTAGATATCATCATTTCACTTATGCTTTTACACAAAACCTGTATGATACAAATCTAATCCCTCATCAAAAGCAAAGCAAATGAATATTGATGAATTTGTGTGTTCAGAGCATATATATCAAAGAGTTGCCAATTCTTATTGTATTTTGCGCAAACATTCACTGATCTGTTTCTTTAATTTTACTACCTCTTTTGAATCCAACTTGTGATCAGGATGAACTTTCCCTATAAGACTCATTTCCAATTACATTAATCATCACTAATCACAAATAAAGAGATGTGTGTTTACAAATTCTTAGGTAAAAAAAAATATATTACTGGCTCTATATACTTTTAATATATACACATACAAACCCATGTATTACTACAAATTGTAATATTGCATGAAATCAACACTTCCTTATCTCTTCAGTAATTTTACATGGGAAAACTGAAGCCATTAAATTCTTAAGTCATCCAATCAATCAATTTATTGATGATTTTTAAAAGTTTTCTTGTAGTGATCATGCAATTCATAATACATGTACTGATGTTACTTTTACCATTCAGAACTGAAAAATGAAATGAGTTTTATACAGGTAGGCTAAACCAAATTGAATTAGAAATATCTTGCATTTCTTGATTAAGACTTGTTTGAACTCTTTTGATTAGGAATGAAGATGCAAATGAGCATTTAGCAAATTGGACATTTCACTGTATTGTGCAGAACTAACATGTGCATTATATACCTACCCACTCCATGGATTTAAAATCCTCTAGGAGAAAATAGAGATTTAATATATAAAACAAAACCCAATGAATTCAAATATATACCTATAAGTATAAAAGGCACGTGGAATGTTGTAAGTCTTACAAGAAAATTAAAATAAATCATTTCTTTGATACATACATTAAATATAAATACAGCATCACATCAACAGACACAGCAATGCATTTGTTTTCATGAGTAATGTCCCAGAAAAATCTCATTACTGATTTATATTTCCCAAATGTGTGTTGGATATAATCCCATAAAGTGTTGTTTTTTTTCTTTCTTGTGTATGGAACCGGCATTGTAAAACAGTTTGGATTATGAAAGCATACATAACAAATATCCAGCTTAATGAAACACTATGCTTCTAGAGGTGTAGAGGTGTTGTGGTCTAGTGGATACATCACGGGACTGTGGATCACATGGTTCGTGGTTCAAGTCCCGCCGCGGCACTAATGTCCTTTGGCAAGATATTAATCTACATTTGCCACTCTCCACCCAGGTGTAGTAAGTGGGTACCTGGTAGGAATTTATTCCTTGAATGCTTTTAGCGCCTCAGGGCAGCTCGGCTAAAGCCAGGGTAATAGTAGTACTTTCCCGCGCCTCGGAATAGGTTACCTAGATAGATGGCGCGTCGTAAATGTTTATCATTCTACATAGAATTGTCAGCAAATCATATCCTCCCCCAATGGCTCTTTTGATGATTCTCTCAAAGATTCTAACCTCATTCCTCTTTTTTTTTTTCTTCAAATGTCTAAACAATCCGAGTCTGCACTCAATCCCAAGTTGATTCCTCAAACTATGTTATTCCATAGAAGTAACAAGAGCTATATATAGATGCCAATGTTAACATTTTAACGGATCTATCCAAAGATTTGGATACAATCAATTACATTCCATCTTGGAAATATGTTGTATTTTTTGCTTTTTCTCCACGCTTCAAATTTGGTGATCATACTAACATTAGGAAAGAATTCACATCAGCAAATAACAAGGGCGGTTTTGCAGAGTGATGGTTTTGTTTAATATGTGCTTCTCTGTGGGCCTATATGGATGGCCGTTTAAAGCTGTATAATAAATGTCAGTTAAATAACAAGTTATAGAACTTGTGAAGCTAGATCCAATTAGAGGTCTGCCATGTTGTATTTCTACAGCTGCAGACTGTCAGACATAACATATAAATTGAATGCTGACATTCCCACCAACGTGGTTTTACTAAGTAGATTTTGTTTTCTTCTAATTTTTAGGTGCAGTTGGTAAGATGCACTGTAATGTAGACTGTGGAATAGATAGTGATCGCTGATTTTGCAAATATTCAAATTTATTTGCCAAACCAATTTTTCTTCTTTCTTTTTCTACAGGAGTTCCCATCACTGCATGCACACTGTTTCAAAGGAGAAAATATATGTCTTTAGCGATTCTATTTTGAGGGATTTAGATGACATTTCTTCGTACTCGGATTTTGATCTTGATTTTAATTTTGTTTTCCTGGAGCTACTATAACACAGTTGAGGAGGAACATTAAGGATCATTTTGTGCCATCGCAACAAGATGGTGTAGTTCTCCACACTGAACCTAATAATTTGAAGTTAGGACTTTGGGAGAAGGACTGAGCAGCTTTTTATTGAATTATATATCACATGCTCTGAGATTTTTAGGTGCAACAATCATTTTTTCCTTGATTTCACCCAGATGAGACAATGACATTTTTGTATATTAAGTCTTTGTATTATAATGAACAATTTTCTAAACTTTGCAGTCAACTCAACAATTGTGCAATACTTGACTGTAGGTCAGATTTCGACTTATCTGATGATTTTTTGTGTGAGCGACAGGCTTCATTTTCGTTTTGGGGGCAGATGTGTATATATTTTTGACTTGGAAGCATTTGGTTACAATCTGCACAAGTTCTAGTTCTAGAGTTTCTCCATGGATCCCACCTGAGCTGAAAAAGATTGACCCTCCTCCCAAAAGAAAGAAGACCAAAAAAGGAGTGCTGTCACATGATTATAAGTTACCTGGATTATCATGACATCTTCGGAAGATCTGGGGAGTGTTTCATCAAGTGCTTTGTCAGTGATTTTTACCGACAAATTTGCTCTCAGCCAATCAGATGCAAGGATTTCAGTAGCTTATAACAGTTGTCGGTAAAAATCACTGACAAAACGCTTGATGAAACGCTCCCCTGTAGTGTAAGACAAGCAGGAAGAGGCAGGAAAAAAAGAACACGACAGTAAAGCCAAGGAAAACATGTATACAGAGGTGGTGAACCATCCCCAAATCTCCCCCCTAACCGGCATCTCCCTGATTTAAACAATGGATTTGTGATACCATATGTCCCCATAAATTCATGCGCTGGTTATGGCATTTCTGTGGACAATCTTCCAGTGCCCATGCCCTATGTGGCACAGAACAAAAATGGACAGAGGAAGAAGAGGAGAAGATGAAGAGCTCATCGCTGAAGAAAGAAATGTGTAATGACATGACACATAGAAACACAAATCTCAGAATGTGGGTGGGCTTCCTAAAGGATTTTTAGAAACCTCTGTAAAAAGCATTCTCCAAAAATTATCTCATTGCTTAATGCATGGAATTATAAAGTCCTCAGTCTAGCCCAATTTGGTTTCAGCCAAAGACATTTAACTATGCAGGCTTTTCATAAATCGAGGTTGAGGTCCAAGCCTAAGTCATGGCCTCGACCGGGATAGCGAGCCATAATCGTGCGTCTCAGAAAGATTTTCACAACTCGCGGTCTACCCGATACGATTGTCAGCGATAATGGTCTGCTATTTGTGTCAGCTGATTTCGCAGAATACTTACGCGACATCGGTGTCGACCATCCACAGGCCAACACAACAAGTGGAGCGAATTAAATGCGACGGTACTTCGCGCCCTACGACGAGGCACGACAAGATGGCAGGGAATCAAACGAACGCCCACTCGCCTTCTATGCAATCATGAATTTCACACTACGATGCCATCAGTGACAAAGCCGACAAGCAAAGCGTTGAAAGCTAGACGGGCCGACGCGAAATACAAACAGAAGATGACAGACGCAGATAAAGTGAAAACCAGCCAGAAATCCATTGGCGTGGGCGACCGGGTGATTGTACTGCGTCCTAGGCCTCACAAGATGGCTCCACGGTACGATCCAATTCCATGGAGGGTTATCCAAGTTAAGGGTAGTAATGTGAAGATTACCCGAAACAACCAAACAACGATACGCCACTTCTCAAAAGTGAAGTATCACGGCAATCACGCTCACGACGGTGACGCCTGCCGACAACCTGATAATCCTCACTTGACCGCACTGCCTCGCCAGTCATCAAGAGACCGAAGAGAACCTCAACGTCTGACTTATGATAGAGGAGATTCCCTTGTATGACTGAACAAATATTGTGAGCAAACAAAAACTTTCCGCCTTCCCCTTATAATTCTGAACACAGTTTGCACTGTATGGACAAATACTACATGTAACAATTTTATACCTGATTTGTGCATATTTGTCCCCCTCAATACACATTATTGAACCTGGATCGGATTTTCACATGCAGCCTCAATGTGTTAAGAATAGGGTCTTGCACGTTTCCATATTTATCTTAGAGCTTCAGACGATGTGGAAGTTGCATCTTCGTCAGGCCTTTCTTTGACTTTAATTTGTTCTTGGTGTACATCATCTTGCTCTCTCCATTGTTTTTGCAGAATACGCACCAGTAGAAAAATGTGTGAAACGGTCATTGGAAGATGTGATAATATTTGTGCAAGATAATCATGGTAATGGTGATGATTATCATGATGAAGGTGATATAATGATGGTCATGACAATAATAATAGCAATGATGATCATGATGATCATAATATATATCATCATCATCATCATCCCCCCCAACTTACTATCGGTGGGCGACCTCTTGGACCAGCGCTTACTCTCTTCTTACCGCGCCTTCTTTTTCTCATCACCATAACTCTAGACTCCACCTTCAAAAGCAGTTATAATATCACAATTTTTGCATACTGACTGCTCATATCAATGTATTTTCCCTAAGTGGGCAGTTCAATGATGTATATACATGTAGATGTAATTATGTTTTGTCTTGAAATTTACAGTTGATGTTTCCTTGTCTTTTATGATTTGTATGGGTTTTACTTTTTTGTGCTTTTATTTCGTGCAGTTAAGTTTGCTAATGCTATACAGTGTATATTCGTGTTTTCTTCATCTTCTCTGTCACACTTCTCCCTATCAAACTTATACTGGTCAAACTTCTACTTGACAAGCCTATTTTCTTTCCTGTCTCTTTTCCTACTTTCAAGTTGACCTCTAACAGTTACCTAGAAAGGAAGAAAGAAGATGGGAAAAGGGAAGAGAGAGAGAGGGAGCAACGACTGAGGGACAGGAGAGCGCAAGAAGAAGAAAGCAGAAGGAGGGAACGAAGGAGGGATGAAGAAGAGAGGGAGCGGAGAAGGAAACAGGAAAATAGAATGGAGGAGAAGAGGAAGGTGAAGGAAGAACTGAGAAGAAAGGAGGAGAGAGAAGTAGAAGACAGACACGTGCAAGAGCAGAATAAGACTGACGAGGGCTGCGTTCCTGAGATAGATATTCACCCAGAAAAGGAAGATATCTTGGAAGATGTGAACGAAGAAAAAGACGAAATCTTGGAGGCCGATGTAAAGGAAGAAAAAGATGAAATCTTGGAGGCCGATGTAAAGGACGCTCACGACGGTGACGCCTGCCGACAACCTGATAATCCTCACTTGACCGCACTGCCTCGCCAGTCATCAAGAGACCGAAGAGAACCTCAACGTCTGACTTATGATAGAGGAGATTCCCTTGTATGACTGAACAAATATTGTGAGCAAACAAAAACTTTCCGCCTTCCCCTTATAATTCTGAACACAGTTTGCACTGTATGGACAAATACTACATGTAACAATTTTATACCTGATTTGTGCATATTTGTCCCCCTCAATACACATTATTGAACCTGGATCGGATTTTCACATGCAGCCTCAATGTGTTAAGAATAGGGTCTTGCACGTTTCCATATTTATCTTAGAGCTTCAGACGATGTGGAAGTTGCATCTTCGTCAGGCCTTTCTTTGACTTTAATTTGTTCTTGGTGTACATCATCTTGCTCTCTCCATTGTTTTTGCAGAATACGCACCAGTAGAAAAATGTGTGAAACGGTCATTGGAAGATGTGATAATATTTGTGCAAGATAATCATGGTAATGGTGATGATTATCATGATGAAGGTGATATAATGATGGTCATGACAATAATAATAGCAATGATGATCATGATGATCATAATATATATCATCATCATCATCCCCCCCAACTTACTATCGGTGGGCGACCTCTTGGACCAGCGCTTACTCTCTTCTTACCGCGCCTTCTTTTTCTCATCACAACTCTAGACTCCACCTTCAAAAGCAGTTATAATATCACAATTTTTGCATACTGACTGCTCATATCAATGTATTTTCCCTAAGTGGGCAGTTCAATGATGTATATACATGTAGATGTAATTATGTTTTGTCTTGAAATTTACAGTTGATGTTTCCTTGTCTTTTATGATTTGTATGGGTTTTACTTTTTTGTGCTTTTATTTCGTGCAGTTAAGTTTGCTAATGCTATACAGTGTATATTCGTGTTTTCTTCATCTTCTCTGTCACACTTCTCCCTATCAAACTTATACTGGTCAAACTTCTACTTGACAAGCCTATTTTCTTTCCTGTCTCTTTTCCTACTTTCAAGTTGACCTCTAACAGTTACCTAGAAAGGAAGAAAGAAGATGGGAAAAGGGAAGAGAGAGAGAGGGAGCAACGACTGAGGGACAGGAGAGCGCAAGAAGAAGAAAGCAGAAGGAGGGAACGAAGGAGGGATGAAGAAGAGAGGGAGCGGAGAAGGAAACAGGAAAATAGAATGGAGGAGGAGAAGAGGAAGGTGAAGGAAGAACTGAGAAGAAAGGAGGAGAGAGAAGTAGAAGACAGACACGTGCAAGAGCAGAATAAGACTGACGAGGGCTGCGTTCCTGAGATAGATATTCACCCAGAAAAGGAAGATATCTTGGAAGATGTGAACGAAGAAAAAGACGAAATCTTGGAGGCCGATGTAAAGGAAGAAAAAGATGAAATCTTGGAGGCCGATGTAAAGGAAGAAAAAGACGAAATCTTGGAGGATGTAAAGGAGGAAAAAGAGGAAGAAATCTTGGAAGATGTGGATAGGGATTGTTCAAGCGAGAAGGACGTCATAGAGTCAGAAGTTGAGAAAGTTACAGGCAAGAAGAGAGGATTTCCACTAAGAGACGATGAAGAGGACGATTACGAGGTAACTGTTAAAGTGAAGAAACCTCGAGTAGGGATTGTAAAACTTACGAGATTGGAGGTATATACAAATACGTACCTTACAGTTTTCGGTAAGAGAAGATTGCACGAGGAGAGGAAGACTGTGCACTTCTTCGAAGAAATGCCATCCACCGACGAGTAGAATGGTGGATGCTTTGCCTGTACATTAATGATCTGTGATGTATCTTCTGTAAATAACACAATGCAATAAAATGTGATTTTAATGCATTAATGATAAATTCTTTAATATTGGATATTGCAAGATATATGTATATTGTGGTAGTGTAGTAGACTGATGTGAATTTTGAAGACTATGAATTTATTATGTATTTTTATTTGTACAGTACAGTATATAGTCTCAAGTTAAATCGCTGGGACAGCGATTAAGTAGGAGGGGGACAATGTGAAGAATACCCCCCTAGATTTTTTCTTTTAATATTTTCAATTCAGCTCCGCTATTGCTTGTTTATCTTAATTTATGTCAATTCGAAGTCAACCCTTTAGATCCTTATATAACGCTAGGTGTGGCGAAGTTGTTTGTTTTCACAATGAATGAACGTAGTAAGATCAGCTGTGATTGTTTACTACAGTGATCAATGAACGTAGTAACGCCAGCTGACTTGTGCTATTTTTAGATTCACTTCAATTCACGGAACAGGTTATAGGAGAAATGAACCCTTAGACATGATAAGTGTGGACAAAGAACAGCTCTAAAGACATAAAAGGGTTAAACAAGCATCCTTTTCTACTTTCTTTGACATGTGTGTGCTTCAGACCAGATCTCGGAAACATATGCATGCGCTGCTTCAAATAACAATATGTATCTGCACAGCTACGTATGCACGTCTTCAAAGAACAATACATGTACGTATCTGTGCAGCCACATGCACAGGAGAAATGAACACTAAGATAAGCGTGGACAAAGAACAGCTCTATCCTTTTCTACTTTCTTTGCATAGCTTTGAGCTTCAGATCCGATTTCAGATGCATGACAGCAATTCTTCAAAAAATAATATGTATATTTCCTGCCACTGGCACAAAAAATCAATAACAGAGCTGTTGGATATGACTGGTGTGGACAAAGAAAAAACTTATAACATTAAAGGCTTATAAACAAGTAACCTTTTCTATTTTCTTTGGACATGTGTGTGCTTCAGACCAAATCTCGGAAACATATGCATACGATGCTTCAAATAACAATATGTATCTGTACAGCTACACTCTTAAAAAATTGGGTAAATTTTGTTGGCCAACACATTGTTGATACTTGGGCAACATTGTTGGTTAGAATTTTGCCAAAAGCAGTGCATATCTTGCCTAAATCTGCCCGAGACCAATTATTAACCAGTTTGTGTAAAACAAATTTTCCTCAATTTGTGGTACAGATGTTGACCGAAATTTACTCTTCCACAATAATAGAAGTAACTGGAGTAAATCGTTGCCCACTCTGCCCAGAATGTGTAATATGGACGTATAATTTCTGGACACAAACCCGGAGGTGGTATAGACCCTAGAAAAGTTTGTCCAATGCCTGTTTGATCTCATCCCACAGAAATTAGACATGTTACAGGGGTCAGAGCCAGAATACGCATTGTACCCCTGGTCTGCTCCCTCCCAAAAGCTCTCCCTTTTTGAGAATTTACTTCTGCCGGGAGTTCCTTGTCCTTTTGGATACGAGAACTTTGATTCGAGGTGGGTGCGGCCGTGCGGGGGATCGAAATAATTTTGCAGCCCCGGGTGCAGCCCCCAGTCCCACGCACCAAACGTAGTTGAACACGTACGCACCAACATTGCATTGCCGACGTCGCGCCCAGTTTTGATCCAATCGTGGATCAATTGTTTTTATGATAGTACCTTACCTATAACATTGAAGCCTTTAAAGTACACTTTAGAGGACAGCTAAAATTTGTGTTTTAGTTCTTGTCAGTGTTTTCATTGTGTTTATTGCTCACATTTGCCTTGTATTAAGAAACTAGTGCTTTCATTTCATTTACATTTTACGTATAACGTATAGAAATACATTGTACATAATTGTTTGTATGATACGATTGGGTAAACATTAAAAGGTATGCTTATTGATTTTGTCTTGAATACAAATTATTTCAGAGCTTGTTGGTAAAGGTGTGCGACTGGACAACGGTCGATCCTGTTGCACTCTTTCCACTGTCATGCATAGCGTGTAAAAGTTTCGCTCAGCTCAGGCAGGACGTCGACGGTACGCGTGTCTAAGTGGCGTGAATGTTGAATGCTAGTAATCAATCAATGCCATCGATCCTTCACTTCACATTCGACTTCAGAATTGTCGTTGGTTAAAAAGGGGGTTGGGAAGAAGTAGCAAGTAGTAATCATTACCCAGGGCTTGGTAAATATCATTCTACCCAGCATTGGTTAGAAGAAATAGTAAAAATGAGTTGGTTCAAGAAAAATAGGTTGGGTACAGATCGCTGGGTAATTAGTCCCTGGGCAATTATTGGTCAATGAGAAACACCACATGTTGGGTAATTTTCACTTACCCAAGTTAGGTAATTCTATTGACCACAGTTTGGGCAATAAGTGCCCAAATGTTTAATGGACAGCATACGACCCAATGGTTAAGAATTGGTTAAAAGAATGACCAACCATTTTAAGAGTGTACGTGCACAGGAGAAATGCTGAAGAAACTGTCATACCGTGATAACTCCTTGGTTATACATGGTTAGTGTAGAAAAAGAAAAGCTTAAAAACAATTACAGGTCATGGTACTGCCTTTTCTACTTCATTTGCACTTCTTCAAAGAACGATATGTATACACAGACAGCAACATGCCCAGGACCATTGGAAAGTTAACTTTTAAGACAGCATTAGCATGGTCAAAGAAGGCTATGTCTACATGTATCCTACAGGTCATAATATACAACAGCATCTTTTCAAAATTTCTTGAAACACAAAAAAGCTCGGATGCTGTAGTACTTCTTAGTTTAGCTGAATAGCTACTTATACTTTATGATAGCTAGACTAACATAAGCCTGTTTGGTGAACTCGTTTTCAATTGTCAGCCTGAGAAAGCCAGTCCACCACTTGAGTTCCAGTTTGCCCTCAAACTTGTCAGGACTGCCAAGTTTCTCTCTCTGCCTTGTTCAGGGGAGCTACTACCATCATGATGAATATTTTCTTGCGGGTTCCTTGTTTAGTTTAGCTGAGGAGCTACTTGAGTTCCAGTTTGCCCTCAAACTTGTCAGGACTGCCAAGTTTCTCTCTCTGCCTTGTTCAGGGGAGCTACTACCATCATGATATTTTCTTGCGGGTTCCTTGTTTAGTTTAGCTGAGGAGCTACTTATACTTTATGATCAAGGGTATCAGGGGTATGCAGGATGCAAAGATTCAGGGCCTCCTTCTCTCAGAGGATCCAGATGTGAATGGTCTTCCTCCTGCAAAGCGCACTAGCCTGCACAACCTTATTGGCTACTGTGCCACTAGCGTAAACAAGAATGAGAAGACTTGCAATACTTCCATGAGCCACGGGACAGCTGGGGACACAAAACACGCATCCTGCCGCACAGCTTACATTGCTGAAGGAGTTCACGAGTTGAAGTTGTCTCGTCCAAGGCTTTCGCTATGGTCCTGACTGTTGAAGCTATGTTTAGCCAGGCAGAAAATAAGCTCATGCATGAAAAGAATGTCAAACGAGTACTTCTAGAACAAGCAGAACAACTAACTGCAGATGTGAACTTCCCGACTGCCATAACATGAAGGGGAAACTTCTTACTTAGTTCATCATTTCACATTTACAATTCTTCTGCAAGAAGGACACCAATGAGAGGTAGAAAGAAGCAGCAAGAGCAAGGAAGTACATTGAGATAGGTAGCAAAAGTGTGGCAATGAGGAAGCTTGCTGAAAAAGTCAAGTGAACTTTAAAAAAATGGATTGGAATAGCACTGATTTATGTAATAGAAGAGATATAAGAAATACATGTCGGCCTTTCAGATGCAATTAGTGGTCAATATTTTTCAAACACTATTATCTTTCCCATAAAAAAAGGAACATTTGCATTCAGAAAGATGTTTTCTCAAATGCACATGTTGTAATCATTGAAAAACCCACTTGCCCGCTTGCCAGGGCCAACAAATCATTTATTTGAAGAGTCACTTGCTGGAATGGGTTAGCAATTTGTAATTTGGACCACTGATTTTACCGGTAGTTTAGCTTTTGGGCAACCATTTTCAGGACCAACTTGCCATCGGGCAAGTTAGGACTTTATTTTGTGTTGCACTCATTAGAGAATGGGCTTGTGTTTGATATACTATCAGGGGGAAAATGAAATTCTTTAAGAAAACAATTAAAGTGTAGAATTTTGCAATGTATGAGTAATTCTAACTAGAAGCTGCATTTTAAATATTTAAACACCGTCTTTTAATCCTGCCACAAAGGCCAGGTTATTGTATTGCTTTTTTAGCATTTAACATGCACACAAGTACATTTCCCTATGTTGTGTAGTAAAGGTACGGCATATTTGATTTGGCCAGGTATGGGGGGGGGGGGGGGGGGGAGGGTATTTGCCCCCCTATGCCCCCCCCCCCCCCCTCTGGATCCCTCACTGACATTCATATATTGATAAGTCTGACCATATATGCTCAAATTTCCTCCAGATTTTTCCAGATCCAAATACGACATTATGACAAATTCGCCCAAAACTTCTTGTTCTTGGGTAAACTAACTCCATGTTTGTGTTTCTGTATTCTTGTCACTTCAAACCCCTTTTAACCCTTATCCAGACTATGGACAAGATCATTTGCCTTTTATAACAAGAATATCACAAAATCATGTATATGCTGCTGATTTTATATGTTCATTGCTACGCTACTCATGTTACTGCGCACACTTAAATTCCTAAGTTGTCGCTACTCTCTGCGAAAGGGTACTCTAAACTGTCCTGGTAAGTACTGCCACCTGTCCACAAACCCATGGTGGGCAAACTGCAGGATAGGATTGATGTAAGACTCGTAATTGTATGAGGATTAATTTACTCCAAACCCATTAACAAAGTCTACAACTTACCACCTTAAACCCGTTTTCTAACTCATACACTATAAAGTGATATTCAAAATCCACCTTTAATTTTGCTGAAAAAGAAACATATACTACAACCTTCAAACTCACTCTCTAATATATACCTTTCAGCACAGTCTAACAGTTAAAAAAAAAAATATAAAATTAAAACTCATAAAACCATACAAATCTATTCACCCGGTCTTTATAATTGCATGTCTTGAAGACTGCCTAAGTAGTCACTACTGGCAAAAAATCGCAGCATATACTTTTAAAGCATATAAAAGGAGAAGTACAGAAATTCCCCACCTCAAAATGAAATAAGAATATTAGTTTACATATATGTCAGTTTAAGTACATTGTTATTCAAAGTAAACATTGGAGGCTAATAGGTCTACAAACATGAACCTTACCCAAAACATCTGGGGAAAAAAAGATACTCATATAAAGATCAAAATTTGGCTTCATTCTATGTCACATACTTATCATTGGGCATGATATCAGTATAAAATGAGCTGTAGACCTCTTGTTCTACAGCCTGGTAGTTTCTAATACTGGAAGTACTGCACTTGGAAGATCCGACCCTTGACCTGACCTGACCTGACCTGCATCAAGGCTGCTTCCTATCCTCCCTGTAGGCATCGGCGTAATCAGACCTGGTGGTGCCCCACTCTAGGAGTAGTCTGTCAGGGTTGTCATCCCATTGGCCTGGCAACTTCACCTGGGCAAATGGACAGAAATTTGTTGTTATACAGACATCCTAGGCAAAAGATTTCAGATTTTATTGCACAAAAATATTGAACCCATCAAGGAAATCCTGCTGGATGTCCAGCCATAATATGTTAATTCTATTTGCAAACCAAATATATTTGGATTCTTTTGACACATTACAAGATCAAAATATATATATGCAGCAGGCCATCATACTCTGAACAGAGCAGGGTAAAATGACAACAAAAAAATGATTAGATAGATAATAGGTGTGACCAAAGAAAGGGAAAGTTCTTAAAGAGTGCTATGTAAGTTTCACAAGACAGAACCCAGAGAAAGTTAGTCCATGGGGTCATCAAGAGTTGGAGACGAATCAACGGCACCTAACACACCTTTTTTCATGTTGCACCCGAGAAATCTTCACTTTTTCGAAAGAATGAAATTTGTAATCATAGGTTAAATCTTTGTTAACTTATGCAGAGTTGGTATTTTGGTCTAATAATCACATAACAGAATGACCCTACATTACACATTCACAACATTGACTATACCTTGGCATTCCTTTCAGCATCTTTGAGTTCAGTCTTCTTCTGCTTAACCTGTGCTTGCTTGACATCCGAGCTGGCACAGCCCCAAACCTTCAACAAAAAGTGATGTTTTGATCATGGTTACAAGAAGTTCCGGAGGTAAAATACACTGTTAGTAGCATGTGAAATATTCATAATTAGGTGGCCTTTTCATGCCCCCTATTAATAAAAACACTGCATATCATTTCTCACCAGGTACCAAAAGTATTTATCCCCCATACACATTCCATGTGGGGCCTTTCTTAGTGTTTTAATACTGGGTGCATATGCATATAGCTCACAGAAACATCTGCATAAGCACCACCAATAATTTTTTATTCTGTGTAATTTCAATTTGCTACGACAGTTAACACACCTTTCACTGACAAAAGACAAAGTTTAAGGAATGCAGCTTCTGGTTTGGGGAATTAATGCTCTGCATGTGAAAGACACAATTTCCTGACATACCTCTGCATTGAGCACATTGGCAGTCAATCCCTTGTGGGCCACTGTTTGCAGACCTTCTGTCACGGAGAGTAGCCTCCTCTTGGGGTCTCGCCCAATGAACAGGCCTTTAGGCAGGTTGCGGGATTTATCATTGAACAATATCATGTACTCACCCTCTGAGAAGAGAAGTAAAATGTGAAAGGTTAGCACAATATACAGTGAAACCTGTCCATAAAGACCACTCAAGGGAGACAAGAAAAGCAGTCTTTATGAGCAGGTGGTCTTTATGGACAGGTTCCTTTAATACAGATTTCAATGAGAAACGAAAGGGAAACAAAAATTGTGGTCTTTATAGACAGATGGTCTTTCTATACAGGTGGTCTTTCTATACAGGTGGTCCCTAAAGCAGGTTTGACTGTACAATTTCATTTCATTTATTTCCAGTACTAGTAAAAGACATACAAAATATGATGCACCACGCGGTACCCCGGGGTAGCGTTGTACCCTGGGGTACCACGTTGTGTAGCGCCATCTCACGTCCACTCGAGTACAACCCCAGAGTTATGAATGCAACTTGCGTGTACGTAGTCACAATGCATGTTAACAGTGCATTGTTATGCATTCACTGTACTACTGCTGCTCGCGCTCGCGCGCTAGCTGCTAGCAGCCGGCCCTAGCCCACACGATCACAAGCGCAGTGGCTATAGCGTTAGCTCCCGCGGCTTTAGAACTTGATTTTATTTCACTTCTTCCTAAAAAAACATCACATCATCGTTACTGTATTTTAGCTGTCAAACCTTCAAACTTAGACAATGGTGGAAGGTAATGGTGGATACGGAAATTTACTGTAAGGGAAAGGACGGAAGAAAGTTGAAAGAGCACGATATCGTGCAATACAGAAGTTGGGGGACGAGCAGGCCGCTGATCTGTGTACATGGTAGCGGTTTTTAGGAAGGCGAGTGACGGGGGAGACAAGGAGCAGGCTGATGGTGTTATTACACTACTGGCCCAATCCCTCTCTCAAATCGAAGAAATAGAAATCAATAATAGAATAATTACTCACAACAACAATGAATTTGAGAAAAATACATGACTTATAGGATGTTTTACAAGAACATGGGACACAATTGAATGTTGAAAAAAATCACACCAAATTAATTTCCCACTTTTGGGTAACCCAGGGTACAGCCCTAAACAACAAGATGAATGCGACTGCGTCTCCTATATGCCTCCGCCTAAATTCAGTTGATGGCTCAAACTGTTCTCGAAATATTTGATAACGAGGCTAAAAACCAGTAATTTCATGTAATTTCATGTAAATTAACCTCTGTGTCCTCTGACCTTTGACCTACTTACCCCAAAATCGAATCAGTTCATCTTTCTATGGGGATGCATACTGGTACCAAGTTTGAAGTTCTCACCTCAGATAGTTCTTGAGATATCGCGGTAACGGTGCTAAAAACCAAGAATTTCATGTAATTTCATGTAAATTGACCTCTGTGACCTCTGACCTTTGATCTACTTACCCCAAAATCTAATTAGTTCATCTTTCTATGGGGATGCATACTGGTACCAAGTTTGAAGTTCTCACCTCAGATAGTTCTTGAGATATCGCGGTAACGGTGCTAAAAACCAGTAATTTCATGTAATTTCATGTAAATTGACCTCTGTGACCTCTGACCTTTGACCTACTTACCCCAAAATCTAATCAGCTCATCTTCGTATGGGGATACATACTAGTACTAAGTTTGATGTTCCTACCTAAAATAGTTCTTCAGAAATCGCGGTAACGGTGCTAAAAACCAAGAATTTCATGTAATTTCATGTAAATTGACCTCTGTGACCTCTGACCTTTGACCTACTTACCCCAAAATCTAATCAGTTCATCTTCGTATGGGGATACATACTAGTACCAAGTTTGAGGTTCCTACCTCAAATAGTTCTTCAGAAATCGCGGTAACGGTGCTAAAAACCAAGAATTTCATGTAATTTCATGTAAATTGACCTCGGTGACCTCTGACCTTTGACCTACTTACCCCAAAATCTAATCAGTTCATCTTCGTATGGGGATACATACTAGTACCAAGTTTGAGGTTCCTACCTCAAATGATTCTTTAGATATCGCGGTAACGAGAAGTGGGACGGACGGACGGACACACGGACACACGGACGCACGGACAACCCGAAAACATAATGCCTCCGGCACCCACCTTCGGTGGGCGGAGGCATAAAAATTAAATAATTCAAAAAAATGGCCGATTTTTATTTGGTACCCCAGGGTACCATTTATGTCATCATATACAAAATGCAAATCACAATTTACATTTGATAGAATAAAAAACGGAGAAAAATATACAAGAGGAACAAACATACAGGTGTTGATAAAAAGGGAAAAAGTAACTAATAATCTAGTACGTGGAGGAGGATAACAAAAGCAAATTTGCTTGTCTGGGTTATCCCCCTAATAATCATGATATAAAACTGGAAAGGGAGGGGGTCATTTAGAATATTAATGTTGGCACTAAGAAGAGAGTTGCATTTTTAACAATAAATGTTTTTTAAAATTCCTTTTTAAAACTTTGGAGCGATGCAGAATTTTAATATCATTACTTAACCCATTCCAGAGGACATGCCCTCTATATCTTATACTTTTTTGCCCTAGGGCTGTTTTAAAGTATATGCTATGAAGTTTTTGTGAGTTCCTGGTATTATAATTATTGACCAAATTATGGACAAAATTATGGACAAGCATTTCTTCTTCAAATGGCAAAAGACATATTTGGCACTTGTAAATGAAGATCAGGGGCCTGTAACATAAAGAGATAAATCAATCTTACGACTGATATCAATCGTAAGTCTATGGCAAACCATGTACTGAAGATGTACAATTGATCGTAAGATTGATTGTATCTCTTTATGTTACAGGCCCAAGAACCGACTATTTTATGTTATATATTTTTTACATTTGTTAATTTCATGTTACTTACTCATTTCATGTTATGCATGTTACCTTCCTGTTGTTTTTATGTACATTCAAATTTTATATGATTTCAATATTTGTTTTTACATTAATCACAGTCTTCCTGCAAAGCAGTCTTTGAATACTGTAAATAAATTAAATTCTTTTCAATTCAACCATATATAACCAAATATAACCTGAGCTAAATCACTTTAAAAGCAATAGATGCAATGGCTCTAGGGTCAAGTAAAGGTCAACTATGAGATTATGGATATAAGACCTTCAAAACCAAGTCGGCAGGCTAATGCCCTTGGATATAGGACATTAATCTTGCCACTACCCCCATCCCCTTGGTTGTTCACTATGTGTCAATTTGCTTTCATAGCATAAAAGGCAAAAAGAGAAACAAAGGGTCGAAATAGTTTACTTATTACTCTTAAACTTTTTTCAACATGAACTTTGTCTCTCCACTTAACCCCCTCAGACAAATTTTGCCACGCATTTCACGCCACATGACTTTCTGACTTTTTTCTTTTAAGTCTTGCGCATCTTTTGACATCAAGTTTACAAAAATTGGTTATACCGTTACCAAGTTATGTGACCTTTTATGACCTCATGTCAGCCCGAAAAAGGAGGAATTCTGAGTTTTGTATACAAAACAAATAGGAAACTACATTTCCTCACGTTCCTAGTTTATCACCTATAATTTCTTCTTTAATGTGTAAGTATCTATTCTAACTGAATATTGGTTCATATAACACTGAAAGAACATATTTAAAAAAAAATAATAAAAAAGTTAAAGTTGAAAAACATAAGAAATCTGTAAAACAATAGAATATATTAGAATTGAAATCACTTTCACTTTTATTTTCTTATGTAATAATTTTTTAAGGTTTTAGAAAGAACTACTTGCATTGAAATTTTATCTCAAATGCCTTTTTCATTCAATTATCAATAGAAATGTATATTCATGCATATAATGATATGCAGATGACATTTTTAAAAGGAAGGCTTAGGGTTTGAACAGACCTCGCCAATAATGACAAACCATGTGCAGATATATAATGTACTGATCATAACGTTAAAAGTGGTAAACGGACAGCACAGATTTTCGCCATGAAAAAAGTTGTTGGTTCTGTCGATCGAACACTATGGGCACTTGCCTATAGCCCTCCTTCTCCAACTGACATCACATCAAAGGAATTATTAGCTCACATAGTTCTTGATTGGAGGTCTCTTAGAAAATCGGTGGCAGAACGATCTTAACGAGATAATAAAATTGTTGGGGGGGGGGGGGGGAGGCTCAGCTAAAATCGGTGAGGTGTGGCCTACCATGATTATTCACTTTCCACGTAAACAATGGTTGAGCGATTTTGGAACGAAATGTCGGTATAGTTATCGTTATCGGTGAGGTCTTTACATTCTAAAAAATCCCTTTCATACAGATTTGGTCAAAGGGTCGGTAAATCAGAATGTCCTTATTTGTGAGGAGCAAAGTAAAGGCTAGACGAAGTCATATTCTTGAAGCACATACCTTCAACAATGCAGTAATCTGGAGCGAGTCGTATAGCTACACAGCTTGAGCCTCCCCATGGTACTGTACCCTCTCTAAGACACACAAACACACAAAAATATGAAAGGATAAATCCAGCATATAGGCAATGTAGAATACACATTCTACACTGGCTCTAAAAAATACACCCATTAAAAAAACCCAAACAAACAAACACAAACAAACAAAAACAGCAGTTCAAAGTACATAGACATACATTATTAGCACTGTACCCTTTAGAAGATACTAAAAAACAAACAGCAGTCCAAATTACATAGACATATATTATCAGTGCATTTCACTTCATAGTTGAAATCTCAAGTTTTTATCACTACACATAGACAATGACAGATTTTCTTTCATTATAATCTTTTAAACACAGACTGAAATGAATATTATTGCACAATAGACTGCTTCAGTAATGTATGCAAATTTTATGCATACCTTTCAAACAAAGGTTGTTCTTGACATCCCAAAAGCTTGCCGGGCATAGCTACAAATAATGTATGCAGACTGGATTCCAAGCATTGAGGCTCATTTAGAAAAAGCAGGTTCATGGAATAGCTCGTAACTAGGTGCTCAGAAAATATATGTGCATAAATTTGTATACATTACAGAAGCGGTCTATTGAAGGGCACTTGCCTGCACGAAAGACAGATCTAAATGAATGGCCTTCTCATATCGACAAAGGTTCTGATAACAAGAAGTCACTGCAATATAACCTTGTACTCCTAAACTAATATGTGAAAACACATAATCTTTGCCTGCTCCTACTCTACTACTGCGTACAACACTACTCAACAAATGCAGATTTTCTCTCTCCATACAGAGAGGGCAGCACATAGGAAGCAAACCTGGTCTTTGCCGAAAAATATCAATGAAGGCAAAATTTGATGCTTAAAAATTCAAAATTTCCTGAATTTATGGTCACCAAAGAAGACAATTTTCACGTATTTCCTGTATTTTTGATGTGCTATTGCCACAGGTTGTGTAGCAATGTGTATTCACCAGCTGTTTGTCCTTTACAACCTTGAAGTGGTTGAAAGCAATAGTTACATCACTGGAAGTCACTTATGACCGATCAGTTATCTCACCGAGCCTCTCTCCATGACTTGTACCTCTCCATCGTCTATGGTAAAAATGTTTTATCTTTTAATTTTTAGGTACAATAACTCAGATTGTTACTGGAATCATCACTGATGGGCAATAATTATATAATATTTACTGGCTTGAGGGGGATATCAGAATATATTGCCCGCAACAGAATCATATTGCCCCGAGTCGAAGACGAGGGCAATATGGTTTTTTAAGGGCAATATTTTCGATATCCACCGAAAGTAGAGCCAGTCAATATTATTATTATTACCTAGACTCTATAATCATTTATATACCTATTTTGTAGCAATTACAAACACGTCTGTTTGCCTATCAGTCCTTCTGATTTCATGTTATTCATACAGATATGAATCTGGGCCAAGCAATTGTGACGTAATTTTTTTCGCGCGTATCCATTGTTTAAACATTCTTACACTTTAACGCGTACACAATACTGCGCGTATGCACTTTGATTAAAAGCGCGCTGACAAGAAAGGGTGGAATATGGCAAAAAAGTTGCCCTCTTTTTTAGTACATTGGTCTATGGGGAAAACCCGGAAGAGGGCAATATGGCAAATATTGCCCGCTCCGGTGACGGATTCGGAGTTGCGTGTAAAATACGGCTTTTTATTTTGCAGCTAAAAATGCCCTGTATAGGTAATAATACAGTAGTTTATATGACGACAAAACAGATTAGATGCTATTTGATTTTTTTTCTGAGTAGAAATTATGTCTGATCAGGTGTGTGTTATGTATCCCTACGTGAGATGGTATTATTTGGAGCACCACGATTTGACCTATTAATGGGCATGTAGTTGTGCCGTATCTCTAAATGAGCTATGGTTTTTGGCGTTCCTGCACACAGCTCCTTCTCACCTCCATTCTGTGTCCAGGCCTACAGCATAAATGAACCCTCCCTCAAAGCTCAGGACTAGCACTGTGGGCCCCTTGTAGCCAAACGTGTGATGCTGTAGTCTGTTAACGCTCAGTCCATGTTCTCTGCTGCTATACAGCAGTGTCCAGGGCTGTTTGCTTGAAACCTGCATGGTAACAAGGAAACCAATCAAAACAGGACATTTTAAAAAACGTATTTAAATATTATGCACAAAATCAGTTTTTGATAGTTAGGCAAATCATAAAGGGGTATAGTCAAATGCCTATTTACTGTGTTCATCGTTGAGGAATACTTCATCATCAAACTGATGTTGATAACAGGCCCGTAACTAGGGGGGGTTCAGGGGGTTCGAACGAACCCCCCCGTTGGCGAGCAGAGGTCCGCTTAAAAAAAAAAAAAAAAAGCGAGGGGAGAGATGATGGAAAGGGAAAAATAAAGTGATAACATATCGGTCTTTCCGTCTATTTAATACATTTTATTTTGATTTTGTCCCGTAACTTCCTAATCTGGCAAAACTATAATTAATCAATGTCGTCTTTCACCATTCATTTTCAAATTTTGTACATTATGCCATGTTGCAATCGATTTTCTTTCAAAGCGTCATTCAAAGAATTATTCAAATTCGTTTGTAGTATCGCCTCCAAACTGGCGAGCAGAAATCTGCTTCAACAACAACAACAAAAATAATCATTAGGCGAAAAAATTATCCAAAGTGACATCAGAATGGTGAGTTTTAGGTTAAATTATTAAAAACATTCCCATACCAACTGGCTTCGATAGAGGAGAGGCGCACAATTAAGGGGGTCACGTGAAAGGGGAGAGAGGAAGGAAAGTGGAAAATAATGTGAGATAATAACGTTTCCAGCCAGGTTTCCAGCCGGGTTTCCTTTAGTTTGAACACTTGCTATTCATTAATAAGGCCTAGACAATATACGTCTTTGGCCATTCATTTTCGGAATTTATTGTTCATTTTGCTATCGATTTTGTCAAAGACTGAAAGAGTATAGAGAGTTATTCAAATCGTCACCCGCTCGTTGTAAGGTCTTGTCTATGTGACGAATTTGAATAACAATTTCTTGAAATCGACTTCCCAAAGATGGATTTGATGATAAAATTTTGCAACGGATTGCCAGGTCGGACGAATTCGAATAAAATCTGACAAAAAATGAATGAGATATGGAAAAAAGAGAGGGGTGTTTGTTCACTTTAAAATGAAAAAAATTGTCCTGCTCTCAAATTGCATGGAGTACTCCTGGCGGACCCATTCTAGTCATTCATGGTCCTCTAATACAGCCGTTCAACCGGAGTGCCATGAGAGTATTTTATAAAACATCGACTTCTTGGAAACTCTAATCAGAAATAACAAGATGCCCCAATATAACACTTGGGGTGTTTCACAAAACTCTGAAACAAGATAGTTTCAGGCAGCGAGAATATTTCCATAGTATATGTTATTGTAATGTCCATGAATATTCAATGTTATGACAATTTTCGGGCACGTCACCGCCTTAACGCCACCGCGCCCAGAAATTAGGGTTACCTTACTTTCTATATTGAAATGAGCAACAAATTAAAGTGCATTTTTCTTCGCTCGCTTCGCTCGCTCGCAAATCTTAGAAATGAGATAGTTTCAGGCAGCGAGGTCCATGAATATTTCCATAGGATGTTATTGCAATATTGAGGCACGTCGTTGCCCTATCGCCATGACACCCGAATACTTGTTAGGTCCACTTTCTTTATTGAAATGCGCAACAGCAAAGTCGGTGAATTTTCCTCGCTCGCTTCGCTCGCTCGCAAACCTTATAAACGAGATGTTTCATGCAGCGAGGTCCATAAATATTCAATGTTATGACAATTTTCGGCACGTCACTGCCCTATCGCCATGGCGCCCAGATATTAGGGTTGATTTTTCTATAAAAGAACAACAGCAAAGTGCCCCCCCCCCCCGTTCGCTTCACTTCCTAAAACTTTATTAATATGAATGATTCCTGCATGTGGCAGCTAGATGACCGGAGATATAGCTTTACATTTCACCTATTGGTGATTAATGAAATAAAATTTTGCCATTTAAAAGTACATTTTTATTTTTCTCTCGCTCGCTTTGCTCGCTCGCAGTATTTAGAATCCAACAGTGGTAGTATATGTTCGGGCTTCACATTTGACCCACCCCCTGTCAAAATCTGACTACGCTCATGCCCATATCCTAGTAGGGGCACACCCCCTGACCTGACACCCCTACTCGGTCGCTTCGCTCCCTCAGAAAGGTCCACTTTTTCCAATGTTGAACCCCCCCGCAAAAATCCTAGTTACGGGCCTGGCTAAGCTATCTAAAGGGGTGTTGCAAGAAAGTTGCGATTGATTGCAAGTTGCAACTGATCGATACTGACCAATCAAAATCATCTTCTTGAATGGGCAGACCCTGAACCATTCAGAATGGTTGTTCTAATTTGCTTTACAATTTGCAATTGATTTCAACTTTCTTGCAACACCCCATAAGTCACCTGCTATGTTTAATTTTAATCTCTTTGACAGGAATCCACCTTGCATAAATTGATTTTTGCTATGTAGCAGGCCTATGGTGAGCCTGCCACTTGTAATGAGCAACTCTTTGTTCTGGAACTATACATAAAGAACTGAACGTCTGACCATTTTGGCAGACCAATTGACCGCTTCTGTAATATATACAAATTTATGCACATATATTATATATTCTCTGAGCGCCTAGTGACGAGCTATTCCATGAACCTGCTTTTTTATAAATGAACCTCAATGCTTGGAATCCAGTTTGCATACATTATTTGTTGCTATGTCCGGCAAGCTTTCAGGTTGTCAAGAACAACCTTTCTTTGACAGGTATGCATAAAATTTGCATACATTACCGAAGGGGTCTATTCGCAAATGCTGCATCTTTGTGCATGCTCCTGACACAAGAGTTATTATTTACCCAGAAAACATGTCAAAGACTTGCCGGACATAGCAACAAATATAGTTTAACCCATAATGTACCTATTGAAACATATTCATTTGTAACATTAAACAGGTGACTGGAATAGTTTATAACTCAGCTTAGAGGCTCTGATAAAGAATAACATTTCTTGTAATGCTCTTGTCTGTTTACAGTCCACTTATGCTCTCTACTACATGTATTGTACAGCATTGTCTATTGGCGTTTGCTCAATACTGGCACAGTAGACCAACCATATTTGGGCATTTCCATAATCGCCAGTTTCAACATCTTCTCTAGATAAGACAGTAGTTGCTCCAGAAATCTTTAAAGCATGTGTTAAATTAAAAAACAAAAAAAGAAATTGCTGTAATGGCCTACTGGATTCTTAAAGGTTTTTTCTGTTAAAGCAGATAACCAGAGAAATGTCCCATAAAATAAGAAATAGGACAAATTATACATTTTTGGAAAGCTAATCCCCCAAAGAATACAATGAAATTAAATTTTAGAGATGTAAGCTTGTTCAAAAAGATTATCAGGACTTTTTTTCAAGACCCCTGACAGGGTCTCAGATGAGCCACGAAAGCGAGAATTCTTGCACTAGAAAAATGACGTCATTCTCGGGACAGCTAGCTTACGGTATACGACTTGACTGTACTGTAGCTGTATGAATATGTGTGTGGCTGCTGCAGTGATTCACCCAGTGATTGATGGAATGACGGTGTGATTCCAGGTTCTAACATCTGAATCAGGGCCAAAATCAGACATTTTGTCGACAAGATTTTCAAAGATTGGAAGAAATCAGTAGCTTACCTCGAACCGTGAACGTTATGTGCGCGCGCTGTATTGATGTGATCGTGAGCTAGCTAGAAGCAAGCAAGTGTGTCCCGAGTATTACGTCACATTTCCAAGGTTGAAAAAGAAACTGCTCGCGGGGCGAAAATATGCGAATATTTTTGCACACATTTGAAACAGAATAATATTAATTTATGAAAACCTATGGATTTCGAATGTTGATGGAATGTTTTAGGGCATCTTCCCCTTTCCGTTGATACCAAATTTATTGCATTTTGATTTGTTTGTACATCTCCGAGTAACACCTTTAATAAAAATTAAACTAATTACCCTGCTCTGAGATGTTTCTCCTGATAATGCAGCTGAAGAGTTGTTTATGGGTTGAGTATAGATGGATGGCAAACTGCTGGACATGGCCCACCACATGCCGATAGAGAGTAGGGCGCCCTCATGGTCGGGCAGGGTGTATTCCGTGGCCTTTGCCTGGTATGCAATAACAGACTGAGATGGATTATTTTACTCGGGCATAATTGACTTTAAAGTAAATTACCGGACCCCTATCTATATCAAAGCGTAACCGCGTACACACAGGTTCTGTGCCAGTACCCTTTGGAAAAGTATTAGAAATTAAAGGGAAGGTAAACCCTGGCGATTTAGTTAGCTGTTTAGTTGAAGGGCACATTGTTGATTATATATGTCGAATTTCAACACATTTGGGCCCCCCTAACGCCGTCAACAAGTAGTTAGAAATATCATTTTGTCGTCTGCTAGAAGGTCCTATATCAATCGTGTGTGTCGTCATTTTGAACAGATAAGCCCCGCCCTGTGACCTGTCGGACCAGAAGTACCCGGATGCCGCCATTATTACGCGTTTCAAAATGGTGTACTGCCAGGCGTTCGGATGCTCCAATCGGTCGGGAAAAGGAGGAAATTTGGGTTTCCATTTCTTTCCTAACTTTTCCCGACCGATTGGAGCATCCAAACGCCTGGCAGTACACCATTTTGAAACGCGTAATAATGGCGGCATCCGGGTACTTCTGGTCTGAGAGGTCCGACAAAACGTCACAGGGCGGGGATTATCTGTTCAAAATGGCGACGCACACGATCAATATAGGACCTTCTAGCAGACGACAAATGATATATCTAACTACGTTAGGGGGGCCCAAATGTGTTGAAATTTGACATATATAATCAACAATGTGCCCTTCAACTAAACAGCTAACTAAATCGCCAGGGTTTACCTTCCCTTTAACTTTCAAAGTCATATTCAATTCAGGGTTTTAATTCATTGTGTCATCAATGAATTCAGGTTTAATGACTTTCCAAGGGAACAATTTTCACAATGAATAAACCTTTTTTTTTTCAAGAAAACAAAAATGCCTTTTTTCAATTCAAACTTACCAACAAACAGTTAATGATCCTGGGTGGAATTTACGGCCAACAGCAGAGGAGGGGTTTCTATGAACATTGAATAACTGGATTTCAACTTAGCAACACAAAATGGGTATTAACATGCAGGTGCATTTGTCACTTTCGAAATAACTATTCTAATTAAATGTAAATATGAGTGGTCCTTACCGATTCTCCATGATCCGAAGAAATGACCTGCGCTGTGAACCACTGGTGCATCCCAATCAGAAGCTCCTGGCAGTGACTCTCCATCCACACTAGCCCTGCCTCACTGGTTTCCTTGGATACGATGGTCTGGACCAGGACACTCTGGGTCTCCGGGTCCAGGGGTGAGGCCTCCAGGGACACCTCGCAGGAGACAAGGAAGAGCCGGAAGGCAGTAGACACAAGGAGCTCCACATCTACATATTGATTTAATAATGAACAAAAAATATTATTTTGTTGGTCAACAAGCTAGTTCGTAATTAAATTTGCGCATGTGCAGTTAAAGGTCATATGTACCGAGTACAACTGAACTATATACGCTTTTATAATGTGCGAACCATGATGCGTGTGCCAGTATGATTTCACTTGTTTAACAAGTAGCGCGTCCACCAAAACAGATGCCCTTGTGCGTACAAATTTGGGTCATTTCAGGGTCATTTGTACCATATACTAATTATGAACTGGATTATTGACAAAGTCCTTGCTTTAATTTTGATGTCGATGAGACTTTTCGCATGCTGACTCTGCAGGATATAAAGAATAAGGTTACATCAGAAATAAGACCCTTTTTTCAATATTTTGACTTGTTCTTTGCAAGAACTTTGTCAATAATCCAGAGCCATAAAACCCTGTGTGTTCTTTATGTAAGTGTGTCACAAATTGGGACCCTTATCTGTGGAAACAACCTTATCAAAAGAGATATGTGGAGCATATATGGCACATGCAAACTGGTACCTGCCTGCAATCAGAGCTATATGTATGTACACATGTCTGGAATTAATAAAGGCACAGAAAATAGGGACCAAGAATATTTAAAAATATCATAGGTGATATGAATCAACCCAATCATGCAAGTAAAAAAATTAAATTAAATAAATGGCAATCTTTCCATTCCCAGAATGCTCCATTGTAGAATTCAGCAACAGCTAGCTGCTACAGCCGACTTTCCATGAAAAGAAAGGGGGAGGCTTAATGGATTTGAAAGCAACTCCTTGAAGAATCCTGTGAACAAAAGGATATCCAAATCCTCTTGTCACTTCTTGAGTAAACAAGGCTATAAAGCCAGATGCTCACACATTCATTGTGGAAGGTATTAGGAACACAACAGAATGCTGGCATGAATAGGCTCTATCAGTAATACTTAATACATCCTGGATTTAAATGCATGCATCATAATAGAGAGAGAGAGAGAGAGAGAGAGAGAGAAGGGAGAGAGCACATTAAGAACATGGATTTTAAACAAGAACAAAATTAGTAGCTTGAGAATAGACCGGCAAAGCTGGATTTAGGAAACTCAATGAAATCACAAAAATAACTTTCAAATTTTCAAACCCAACCTCCCCTCCGACACATTTCCAAACATTGTGCAGGCAATGATTCGCTGTTTCAATTACATGTATACACTTGGTATATACTTGGGAACAAGTAAGGTAATGTGATAACTGCTCCAGGCTTTAATATCTTCAAATATGCAGGTTTAAGGTTTGTGTTGCATTTGGATTATAGGTTAGGTTTATTTAGGTATAGCAATGTTGGGTAACTCTCTGTGGTTGAATTCAAGAATTCAAGAATTCAGGGGAGCGTTTCATCAAGTGTCTTGTCAGTGATTTTTACTGACAAATTTGCTCTCAGCCCATCAGATGCAAGGATTTCAGTAGCTTATAACAGTTTTCGGTAAAGATCACTGAAAAAACACTTGATGAAATGCTCCCCAGTTAGCGTTATGAATTGACCACTGAGCAATTGTTGCTAGTGCATGTGTCATACAGCGACAAGCAACATCTAAAGATAAAGTGGAGTTCTTGTCATGATATTGAATTGTGAAAGAAACTGTCTCAAAGCAATTTTTAAAGGTTGATTATATAGCACATAAGAATCAGCGTATGCTGTAAGGTTTTTGAATCACAAAACTGATAAGAAATTGACTCAATCCTGCTGAGAGTCCCATGCACTGCACGCAGAAATGTGTATATGGGACTACACACAAATGTTCGGCCCAAACACTTCAGCTGTTTCTTGTCATATTTTGAATGTGAGGGCATTTGAAGTGCGAATCTTTTCAGGGGACATATCTACCATGATAATCTTCCAAACTAACATACTATTACTAACAATGAGAAAGCCCACAAATTAAGTTCTACCTTTCCCAGAACTCAACCTTCCCTTTAAAAAAACCCCAAAGAAACCGAGTTTGTACGACACATGCTCCTGAGACAATTTCTTCACGGTCGATTTCCTACACTAACTGAATTCCTGACTTCAACTTCGAACCCAACTCTAAACCTAACCCAAACCCTAAACCTAACCCTATATCTTTGATGAAATATAGCCTGGAGCAAATGCCGGTTCACCGATACTTACCGTTCTCCTGCAAGGCCTCAGATCCACAGAAAGCTTCAAAGTACAGCTTGGACAGAGAAGCCGCCGACCTTGGTGCTAGAATCTTATCGATAACATCTACGAAGTGGTCTTCAGATATGATGCCACTAGGTTCTTGTGACAAGTTGAAGAGACGCTCAATCAACAGGTGACTGTATTCTGGAAAATATCCCTAGATGAGACAAGAATAAGCATTTTATAATGATGGTAATGATGATGATGATAATACTGGTAATAATAATGATGATATGACGATGATGATGTCTAAGGTATTGTATGATACAAATCACATTGGCAATACAACAAAATTTTCATAAAATTATATAAACAAAGCCAAGTATATTTCACAGATCGCCACTTTTTTTTTTTAAATTAAGAAACAATTTGCTATCAAAAGTTCCTTCCTACAGCTACATGTTGTGTAATATAAACACATCAAAGTAAGTTCCCTCCTGAGCAACTCCTCATTATTTCTGAACAGCAAGGTTTTCAACAAATTCACCTAGAGCCTAGAGGGGACCGTGGCTGTGGTTCTCAAGTAATTTTTATGTGAAAATCAGAGGTAACCGTCAAGTCATGCTTGAATTTATGAGCATGCTTTAAAGACAAATTAACCCCATTTCAAAATTCACATAGGTAAAGGTCATTTCTCTAGTATACTGAGAGACAGTCAAATTCATTCATGACTGTCTGTGTTGTGTGTATACATTGGACTGGTGATCTCCTTACACCGGCTGACCTTGAATCCATTATTTCAAGGTTGACTGAGCACAATTTAGAGGAAAGTGTAACCAAGACTCAAATGTCATTTAAGTACATGCAGTATGTATTATTTTACAAGGTTAAAGAACCTGTTTCTCAATAAAAACTGCAGTTATAACACAAGATCTCTCAGTACACTAGAGTAGGGCTGAGTCATACCGGTTATTTTGTAAACCGGGGATCGACGGCTTTGCTCTGGTCGAACACCGGTGCACCGATAAAATGATGGACCAAGAATATTTTACGTAAGGTTTAGCACACATCCATTTGATTTGCTATTCTTAATTGCGGTACGTTGTTTACGAAGACTTGCATTTACTTTGAACATAAACTTGGCCATGTTAAAGTTGGTTAGACACTTCAAAAAATTGGCTTAAATTTCACTTTAATTGTAGCTCAAAGCCGAAAACTCATGCCACAATTCAATCTCCAGTAAAAGACAATTGTATTATTTTTGTTCATGTGATTTTTTGTTGGATTCCTGTTTATAAAAGTTGGTTTTGGCTTCAAAATATTGAATATCTCCAATTATCCTCTCTTCTCAAACACGTATTCTCAAACCCTATTGTCACGTGACTCACTTGACTCGTGAACCGTGATAGCAGATTTTATAATTGCGATCGCAACCATGAGTCATGTGACCCATGTGACTCTTTGAGAAGGAAGTATAATCAGAGAAATTCAATAATTTGACAAGACTGAATTATTGCAACAGGAATCCAATAAAAAATATCATATTAAATGGAGAATGAATTAACGGGAGAATGCATTGAGGAATGGGATTTTAGCTTTGAGCTAGAATAAAAGTGAAAATGTCTAACCAACTTTTACGTAGTAGAATTTATGTACAAATTAAGTGCTAGCAAAGTTGGCCAGGATGATACATCCCCGGCAGTGAATCAGCGAAAGCACAGGCCCACTAGTTTCCAAGCCAGGAATATTAATAAATGACTGACTAGACTATTCTACCTCAACAACGAGACTAGGCGTAAATAGTCAATTTTGACTGAAACGCCAAAAATACAACCAACAACAAGAAGATGATAAGCATTTTCAAAGACAGCAAGGGTGGAGAGACTCAATAAAGATCCACCCCATCAGTAGACCGATAATCAGACACCAGAGTTGCCTAGGCCTCATCACGATCTGGCCGAGAAGACTGCGCAACATAACGTGCCAGTCTGGCAAGAAGGTATACTGACCAGATCAGTGGATCAGCGATCATACTCCTTATTACCAAAATGAACAGACCATGCGAGTAATTAAGAGGGGAAAAATAGAAACAGATGTATATAATTTTAGTATTAAAGAGCATAAACCACAGATGCATTAAATTGATAATAATATAATAAAAGTAAAAGGTGTAAATATTCTTATCATATGAATGAATGCCGACAGCATTAAACAACGTGATGAATATATTAAAGGTGATTGGTGAGATATGAGATCGTTTGCTCAGGCTTCACTTTTTCGCAGCACAAATTAGAATCAAGTGGCAATATTATCGCGAGCTGTTAAATTTGCGTCCCAATATCATCTGGCGAAATTTGCGCTCGCTACTTGCTTTCTTTGTATTATATCATTTACATAAATTTCATTGATGCACTCGTTTCGCCAAAACAGCACCGGGGAGTGATAGCCTCGATTGAGGACCAGTTTACAAACTGATATGACTCAGCCTTACACTACAGAAATGACCTTTTAGTAATTTTTGAAATGTGATCTTTAATGCTTATTCAAGCATGACTTGATGAATACCTCTGATTTTCACACAAAAGTTTCATAAGAACCAGAGGCACAGTTCTCTTTAGGTGAATTTGTTCAAAACTTTGCAGTTCAGAAATTATGAGGAGTTGCTCAGTGCGGAACTTACTTTTTTTGTTGTGTTAAGATGTTCCGAACTTTCACGCCATTCAGAAATCATATCTTTTAAAATCTTGGAATAATTAAAACAAAAAGAAACATTGCTTTAGAAAAGAAAAATAGGTCACTCACCATCAGCTGACTGGCAGATAATGCTTGGCCATTGCATATTTTCTGCATAAATGAGAGTGAGAAATTATGATTATTTTTAAAACTCAAACAGAGAAAATAAAGTCTCCACTTTCCAGTGTTAGAGCAATCTGCACTTGTTAAAATGCAATGAGAGAGTTTATTAACTCGTCCAATACAACATATGGATTCAGGCTCCTCATTGACATTGTACATGTGGCCGAAAACTCACCTGCTATGTCATCATTAGAGGCGAGAAGTCCATTTGTTTTGTATGTGGATCACAACAGAAAAAGTTACAAATACAAATAGTGATTTTAAAAAGTAGACAGTCAAAATGAGTAATTTTTCCTGAGCAATCTGCTTATCACATTTTCAATTGAAGCCAAGGGGGTCCTACTAAAAACAGCAACCAAGAGGATGCCAAGACATGATAATCTATTTACCAAAAGCCGCCAAGAGTCCAATCTACTAAAAGCCGCCAACAGCCATATCGATCATCCATTTTTTATCATTTAATATCTTTTGCTGATTTTAGGCCTTAAAATAACAATATTTAAGAAGCAAATTAAAAAAAAAAAAATTGGTATCCCAAATGGGAGATTGTCTCCCCAACAGGTTACCCAAATTCTTGACAAAAGTATAACAATGAAGACAGTCTCCCATATTGACCATGTGCCTCTACTGGCCATGGCAATTCTTAAGTTTTTTCTGGGAATTTTGTTTGTTTTTGAAATAGTAACAACATTGGCTTCCATGATTTGAGTAAGAACTGAAAATAAATGTGAAATAAAGAGGTCCCAAAATAGGATTTTGTCTTACGAGGCCGAATTCTCCCTTCCTTACTTGTCTAGTGCTGAAAATTTCAAGAAGATTTCATAAAATGTGAAATGTGATATACATGTGCGATAAAATTACACCCAATGTGCCCTTGTGCCGAGCAGGGCACTGCACAAGGTTATCTGAAGATAAGCTTGTACTCCCAATAGGAATAGCTTCAATGGCTGAATAGGCTTCAGTACGTTTTGTGTGTATTAGTGGGGATTGGTCCAGTCTCGATCATTCATACATGAGAGGAAAACAATTACATGTATTTAAAATTTCACTTTCAACTAACATTATTATGATCCACAAATGTGTACATTAAGCATAGTAGATGTAGATCTAAGACTTGAAGAGTCTCTGAATCAGGTAATCTAACAAAAACCGCCATTAAAAAAAAAAATAATAATCTGTATCCCCAGTACCTTGGATACACACATATGATACATCCCTGCTAATGGCCCGAGTGTGCAGTTTTGAAGTAGCGGATAGGTGCTGGAAAAATGAGCTTATTAAGTACAATAATGAATCGCCTGCACCAGGACACACACACACACACACCTGCACCAGGAAATGATCCAGCCATCTTGAAAACGAAGAAAAACTTGGAACTCAATTGCAGAGGCATAGTGCCTGAATTCAGCATGTTCAGTATCTTCCCTAGTACATGTATTCTTTTATTTAATTATTTTCAGTGAAATCAACAGTCTATACATTACAAAATAAAAATATTACAATGAATGAATAAAGTATAAACAGAAACTTTTACAATTTACAAGTAAATCTATACTACATATATATGGAAAAATGTATACATTCAATGATTCACAGAACAAATACATGTATGATGCCTTTACCTAATACCGACCTCTTAACGATGTTTCCAACGACTACGGGAAAGATTCTTCATGAAACGTAATGAAAATTCATCAGACTACTACCCAAATACTGGGGAACAAGATCCAGGTACTGACGAGCGATTATACTTGCGCGTTCTTGTAGAAATGACGTCGCAATAGAGTCATCTCATTTTACGCATAGTCGAGAAGTGCATCTTATTTCCGACCCCTGCACATAAGTCAATGGCAATTTATGAAAAGAGATTATTTTAATGAAAATATGAAAAATTAACAATAAATTGATAATACTTACGTTTTTATTCCTCGTCTTTTTTTTTTTTTGGCTGTTCTCAACGTTGCTAGGCATTCTACGCGTAGTCCCATGGGTTGATTTGCAAGACGCGCGCTAGATGCCATGATGCGCTTAATGGTCGGTATTATGACATGGCCGGTATTAGGTGAAGTGATCATACTTGTACTGTAGTTGTAATTCACTTAAATTAATCTCAGCTTACAAGTTACATTTACATATACAACTGAAAATATATCTGGAAAAATATTTACATTCATGGAAGAACAAAGAAAATATACGTGAAATAGGCCTATAGCTGTTCCTTTAGTTTTTAGGTTTTATTTTATTTGTTTTATTTGACTCTATCGATCCCCTACCGCTACAGGGGTATGAAAGCACAACATACATTTGTATTTACAATACCATGAATACCGGACTACGATCCCTTGCACCCCCCCCCCCCACCCCCCCCCCCCCCACCCCCCCCCCCCCCCCGAACTTCCTCGCGACGACACAAAAACACACGAGTCGGACTGTGATTTAAACAAAAAACATTCGTTGTTTGCTTCTTACCTGATAAAAGTTAATAGCTCGAACGCTTTTTCTTTCATTTTGGTCAGTACGGCTCTCTTGGTCATTTTTACTGCCGTTTGTTCCCATTTTTAGAGAGAATTAGTTCACAGAATTACAGAAATGTAAGAAGTAAAACATTCATGAATCAAAGTTCTCTTACTACAAGGGTCCACTGGGCGGCGCCATCTTTTTGTGGCCCACAATGCATTTGGTTAAGGTTCTCTTTGGCCATTTCACATTTGTCGAAGATTATATCCATGCCTTTTTTGACTAAACATCCACTATTATGAATGGACTTTTCTTAAATGACTTATTAGTACTCTTTGATAACCAAGATTTTTAATTTATGACGAAAAACATGGTCGTACATGATTTTGTTTAAAATATATTTTAGGGTTAAGAACTATATGGTTTCGCGTACGAGTAGAGATCTCCGTCCGGTCCCAGAAAACTATCATCAACAAAATGGGCGATCTTGGCGATTGAGAGATATACCGAAGTCAATTTCTATCACTAAATGTCGTGTGTGTATCTGTCAATATGGGTTGCTGTAAAGGGAAATGTAAACTTTCGACGAGATATATTCCTGTGACGATTGCTTACATTCTTGTCATTGGAACATCTGGTCTATTTTTCGCGTTTCCGTGAGTATAACAATCTGATCATTGATAATCGGCGACCGATCTCACAGACACAGTCACACTCACACTCACACTCACAGTTATACATCCACAGGGCCAACTCCACTATTTTCAATGTCAGATGTGTGTGTGTGTGTTGTCACTGTGTGTATGGGTGAATGTGATTGTGTCTGTTTAATAATTGAGTCAACTCAACTGTAAGATTATACTGTATAAATTAAGTTGTATTAAACTTGTAATGTGAAATTTCAGACGACAAAAATTTTTCATGAGATTCTAATTGTTAGTAGTGTTTGTGGAATTAAATTATGAATTGCAATTTTGAAATGTCAGTCAGATCATGTCATCTGGTCATTGATGATTACCATGATTACTGATGATGATATGTAAATTGTAATGTTGACTCGTGGAATTGAAATTGTTAAATATACTCTAACGTCTGTGCGCATTGAATCGCCACTCACCTGTCACTTACTGTCCGGACTTGTCCTCTAAAATTTATCTGCATCGCTTCAGATTTTGTTGTGGCTACAGGGAACAGGTCAATATTCTTCCGCCGTTGGAAGTCTCCTGTAAGATCCGGCACATGCTCTCTCTCTCTTGTATCCTTCCTCGGCTAAGATCGGAGATCACCGGCACAGATGAAGCTGCCGAAGTTGTATAAAAAGGTTGAGTCAGGTACTGGGTAGATGGGGAGTTAGATACTGCTTAGACGGGCTTGGCGGGCTGTGTGAAGGTTGCGTAAGAAGTATAGAACAAGAGTATGCAGTTGCGTTTTTGTGATATATTTGATGTGCCCAGGAGGAAGAAAGAGGACTGACTCCAAGGACAGTGCAGGAGAGGACTCAAAGCATGGTGTAAACTGCTTTGGATGTACACAAACTGCTTTGGATACATCCATGCATGAATAAGAGTTGGGCGCGATCAAATTATAACTAGCACAAGCACTCCTGCAATAGCCGGTGGGTGTAGCCAGGACCACATCAGCAAGCAATGGTCATATTGACCATTAGAATCATATACATGTGTGTATACTGGGTATTGGGGATACAGATGTAATTTTGTTTGAAATTGATGTTTTTGTGGGCAAACTGATACTTAAGTATCATTCTTTAGATTTTAAGTTATCAGTTCGTTAAGATACAAAATGTAGAAAGTTATAAAAACTTACATTTACAGCCCTCTTTTTGGTACTTGTTACCCACATCTCCATACGGATCACGACTGCTCTCAATAATGTTGCGCACTAGTGAGGCCGCTCTACATGGTTACGCACCGTAGATACGTACGCAGAATGTTACGCACACAAGCTATTCTACGAAGACCTGAAAGGGCCAAACTGACGACGTAAAAAAAAAAAAAATATTACGTACGTACGTAGTAATTATTACGTACGTACGTAATATTTTTTCTTTTTTTACATCGTCAGTTTGGCCCTTTCAGGTCTTCGTAGGAGATCGACGAACCCATCGCGCCGGTACTACTACGAGCGCTGAGGGCTCCCTTCATCATAATCGTGAAAAATACAAACTGGATGCTGACGGGACAGTCTCGATAGCAGTTATCGACAAAAAGGACCCAAAATTTCAGGAAACCCTCTTCAAAGGTCACAAAACAACCTGGTAAGTTTTAATCATCTATTATTCAATATAATTCTTTGGATGTAAGTAAACTGTAATATATTATATTCAATTAAATATAGCCAAAAATGCACAGTGATGCAGTTTAGGTATGGGATGTGTGTTGGCTGCGTTACTACACAGTCGGCAATGGCGTGTACCTATGAGTGGCCAGGACCAGCTTCATGAGTGTAAAAAAAATTGGCTATACGCCTTTTACATCACAAAGCCAGGTGTTTTTATCCGGCAGTCTAATTGCGCACGGGTTAGCAGGACATGGAAAATGCCCTGAAATAACACTTTCCTGATAACTCCCGCGACCGACAGGTCCTTCACCACAGCGTCTCCTCCTGGGGAAACTTTTGGAATGATTATTTGTTTATGATCGTACATATTTTTACAAAAAAATACGAAAAAAGAGCATAAGAAATTTCAGAGAACTGACCAGTGTTTGTGTATCCATGCCTCCTCTTGTCATGCAGATTTAAAATGGCAGCTGCGTGTGACGGCGCGCGATACAAGTTACAAAATGTACAGCCATAATTGAAACTGTACGTCGCTGACAGAGCGCCGTCGCACGCAGCCGCCATTTTAATTCTGCATGACAAGAGGAGGCATGGATACACAAACACTGGAGAGTTCTCTGAAATTTCTTATGCTCTTTTTTTGTAAAATTACGTACTGTCAAAGCTGATAAATTTGTTGTTTCATTGTATTTTGGTAAAAATATTACAAATACCACGTAAGATAATCTCACATACCATACTGAAAATGCAATAAAAAATCATAAATTTGCTTGAAGGAGGATGAATTTTGCGATTTGAATATTTTTTGATGAAAAAAAGGCGAGAATATTATATCGCGGACGATCGCAAAAGGAAGTTTCACCCATGTTGAAGCACTACTGCGCGTGCGCAATGGTGATTGGCAATCAGGTTTTCGAGAGACAAGCACTAAGAAAAGATCATTTGTGACATTCTATCACATTTTTTTGCCAAAGAAATATTGAAAACGTACGTATTATCACTCCGATTGCAAGTTTTTTTATTTTCATGTACATGTATGAGTAGAGCTGGTGATTTTATGTGATGTGGTATTTGTGATATTTTAATCGAACTTTGGTCAAAGCAAAAGTAATGCACAAGGGTGTATAGCTCGTCCGCGATGAGCCAAATATATGTAGCACCATAGGAAAGCACATATTGGTGGACCCCAACGGGAGTGGCTCGGGCAGACTTCGATCTACAATGTATTTAGGTGAGGGATTCCGCGAAGCCAGACGTTGTCTCAGCAGAGCATATCCCCGAACGAAATAGAATGATTTTTCGGTCTAACAGATTGCATGCTATGTGCATAATAACTTCAATTATGTATACACACGTTGTATAAGGGTATGGAAATCACTCATACATGTATGCTACACACAATGCGTGCACAACTCATTTACGTAAATAGAGCGTGTGTAGGGTGCGATCTTTAAATTGGCAATTCTACATATTAGTGTATTTACTCAGGGCTACCTTCATCCCCGCCTGTGACTTGTGACAAATATATGTAGTGCATGTACAACATATACGGAAGACGAAGACTGCACCTTGATCACCTGAAGGTGCTCCTGCTTCTACATGTAAGTGAGAGACACTACAAATATTGTCGCCTGATGAGATGATCAAATAACATCCAGAGATGAAATACATTTACCAGTGATACGGACAGTTTCCTTCAAGATCTAGATTGTTATTAAAGAAAGGGTATCGATGTACCCTATATCTGTGTATGCAAAACGTACACGATATAAACACAGCACTGACTCCATGAGTGGCACTCGGGTAATTCTTGCCGAAATGAGTTAGTAAATATACCGGTATACAATGTACAATGTAATATCACAACAAAATACAGTCTAACCTAGCGACCACCTGTATAGAACGACCACCTGCTCATAACGACCACCCTAATTTCCCCCGCAGAAAATTTGCGTGTTTAGCGACATTTATACAGCGACCACCTGCGTAATGCGTCCAGCGACCACCCAATTTGCTTCCCAACGGGCGGAAAAATCCCCCCACAGCGACCGCCAAACTCGGTGGTTAGCAGTCTCGTTCACCGACCATTTACACAACAATAGAACTCAAATTCTAAGACATTTAGCACATCAAGAGGACATTTTATTGCCTAAAGGGAACGTTTGTCACAATAATCCGGGCTAGGCAAACCGTCTTTTGTTCGGAACTCATAATTGACCGCTTCGCCGTAGTTCTAATTTAGACAGTTAGTGCATTCACTACGCTAGACCCTACAGTCAGTCGAACAATACAAAAATAGAACTCAAAACCAAATTCAAAGACATTTAGCCTAAATGTCTTTGAATTAGGATATCAAAAGGACAGCTAATTAATTAAAGGGAATGTTTCTCACACATTGAATGGATAATCCGTGTGTAGGCGACAAGCAAACAATGGGTCTTGTTTCGAACACGCAATTGATCGCTTTGACGTAACATCCCCCCGCATCGATAAATCAACACGAACATGTCAATCAAACAGGATCGTCACTTACAATCTTTTCTAAAAGGAAAATAAATAATTACAAAAAAATATTTTCTTGGCTAAAGATTAATTGAAATATCTTTTTTAAACAAATGTTTATTTCTTTCAACTAATGAAGTTTCAATTTTTTTACGGACAATTTGTATTTTTTTGAAAAAATTTTATTGATACCCCAATTTTTTTTATTTTTTAAAATTGATGGCAGAGAGGCTGAGCCCATCCGATCATGATCATATCGGTACCCATCGATGTCGGTAAAAGACTCGGTATCCTATAAAGTGCGTAGCGATCGCATTTAAAAAAAAAGAATAGCCCAATCATAGAGAAGTCAATTGTATTTTTTTTATTAAAGTCTGTTTAAGATAATAATTTTTAGTTGTTGAATAGTCAAAATTGACTGATTGCCATATAACACAAACCAACAAGAATTATATTTCAACTGTACCAAGGAGTTACTAGGCAGTTCATTATTATTGCTTAAATATCATCTGCTGTGATTTATCAACCACTTTATTACCGATCCTGATTTCAATACTCATATTCAGTCTACTCAATGTAATTAAGGACACTCATATCTACACATTTTATGACATTTACTTTATTCTCAAATTAATGTGCATGCACAACTATTTACATGTAAAGGCGATTACAAACACGTGTACATGTACATGTGGGCTAACATATAAAGAAACATGTTAGGTGATGAGCTTAATTTCAAATTTTAATAGAGCAAAAGTAATTGGGAATGTATAATGTTTCATTATTATTACTCGGATTTCAAAATGACCGCCAACCTGTCTATAAAGACCACCTGCTCAGACCGCTTTTCTCGTTTCCCTTGAGTGGTCTTTTTGTACAGGTTTGACTGTACCTAGTATCTAGATACAACTTGGCTCCTTACAGCCTCTGGTGATACTAATTGACAACTTCATACAAAGGCTGTGATGCAGTTGTCTTGTTTCTTTCCATGACATCACACATATGATACATAACATGATGAACATTTCTATGAGAGCTTTGTCTTGTCATTAGTTCCTTTAAAAAATCTTCTTTTAAGAATTTACTTAAATTTTCATAATGTACATGTATAATCTGCATTTCATAAAGGTGAATTGCTGTGGGTTTAATGTCCCCCTTTAATAATACAAAGGTCTGGGAAAAGTGAAAAATAGTTTGTGATCTTTCTCATTCCTTTTTTGTCAAGCTGGAAGAACATCTGGCCTGGTAGAATTGTCCCATGAACAGGACTTGTTCTTCAAATGCTTTCATATTTGAAATATGACGAGAAAAAGCTGAAGTGTATTGTGTACTTTAATATGGCAATCACATGAAATGGCATTCGTGGTTAGGGGAATGACCGTTTCTCCAGAGCCCACAATGGTCTTTTCATACCCCACTGTAGTCGGCTGACTGGAGGCCTCGGGACAATACCTGTCGTTTCACTTTTGAGGAATTTGAGCATGAAAAATGTGTGTGCTAGCTTCTCTGCTACTGTACTGAAAGCACCTGTGAGGATGTGACTCCCACCTAATTCGATGTAATTACATTTGTACAGAGTATATTGATGTTCTTTCAACTGGACAATTAGATTCTCCTTTTATTGGTAATTTGATAATGCACCACCCATTGTACTGTACATGTACAGGTAAGTTTGCATTGTCATATCAGCTACATAGGCCTACATGTACATGAATGTACCTTACCTACATGTAGCGGATGATAGTTTTCTCAAGATTTGTAGTCACTTTGCATACCGAAAAAAGGAAAGCAAATGAAAATATGCAATTCTACGTAATTATGAGTGTCCAACTGGGACGGAAAGGACTCTCTGATGATGGCACCTTCCTGGCTTGAGACAAGCTGTGAACTTGCAAACTTATGCTTTTGTTTATGTGTATATTTCCTGTGATATTTGACAGAATAGATCACAAATTACATGGCATTTAGATTAAAATTAGGCTATAAAATGTTTTTTTTACAGAAATGCTGCATCAATCTTCGAAGATTCCTAAGCTTATATGTAGACCATCTCAGTAGGTGAAATGGCCTATAAAGATTAGGATTATTATAAAGATTAGGTTATTGGTTTGGTTGGCAATACAGGTACATGTACTTCAGACAACGTACTAGAGTGTATTTGTCATGGAGGTTGTTGTCATGGGGTGTACATACATGTAGTTGACATCAGGGAAAGTTGTTCTAGGAGGTAATAGTCCAGGAGGTACAGGTACAGTGTACATGTAGATCCTAGAATTGTATACTGTAGGCCTGTCCTGCGGTGAAAATTAGAAGAGCGTATACTTGTAAGGAATGCATACCTGTCAACTATTACTCTTTAGGAGTAATTATTACTCTTTTCTCTCCTAAATTACTCCTTACTCCTTCCTCCTAAAGTATTACTCTTTTTTTACATAAATCATCCAGCACATGTTATTTAGTAATCATACTTAATTACAAAAATGTGTTACATTTTCTGAAGAAATAGCTAAAATGTATTTTAAAATCTGGGCTAAAAATATCGCATGCTGTATTAGGGCTTCAAGAAAGTCTGGGGAAACTGGTTTAAGGGAGAAATAAAGGGCCTTCATGGATAATTACAAAAATGTTATCGTGAGAATGGGATTGCCCCCCCCCCCCCCCCTCCCCCTCCGTGCTCCATCACACTGTTACTAATAAATGGATTACTCTTTTTGGTCCTTCAAGGTTGGCAGGTATGGGAATGGTACAAATTATTGGGGGGAGGGGGGTTGTGACCATCTTCTTCAAATGTTTTTTTGTAAATCACCCAGAAACATAAAGGAAGAATTGATACACTGTAGTTTAAAGCAATACATTTCACAACCATGTCAAAAATGTTTAAAGGTACCTTTAACTCTTAAGTAATAACATCTTGATATAGAAAGCACAAATGTGTAGCATATGACTTTTCCATTAGTATGCTATTTCCATACAAAATTTATTCAACTTGCACATGCACAACTTTCATACATGAAACCCAGCAATGACAGTGACCCTAGCTGTAAACGGATCAACAGGAAAAGTAGAATACCATGCATGGGTGTGAAATAGATTACATGCTTTAGCACTTGCCTGGAACAATGTAATGTATTCACACGTTACACATGCGTACATGTAAGTGTCAGTGTGGATTGTCATACATGTACATTACACATTACACATTACACATTACACATTGCATGTATGCCAAAATTACCTCAGAAGTCTACTGTGCACAAAGTACATGTCGTGTAGGGGACTCCAAGATATTTTATGATGTAGAATTTACTTTAAAAATTCCTTACTGAGTGAAGCTTCTGAGACTTTGAATATCATCCTATCTGTAGTGAAAACATTTTGTAAATTTGTCTCCAAAGGAGATTTTTGAAGTTATATATTTACTTCAGATGTTATTCACAGTTAACTCACTTTTTAAAAAATCTCATTAGATAGTCGGTTAATCACAAAGCCAATCTAATATAAAAGCCATGAGGCACTCTCCATTGAACTGTGACATTTTCATGCAGTAACTATACAATGCAGCTGTTTTTTTTCCAGACCAGTCTGCATGGTTTAATATACCTCAGCAACAGTGCCAAACCCAGCAAAATTATTCCTACATGTACATGCACGTACATGTATACATGTAGGCGTACATGTAGATTGTACATGTACAGATATTGCACAGTTTCGGTAAACATCGGACAGTCAAACCCAGATGTTGGTAGGGTACATGTAGATTACAACTCGTACAGTCTGCCATATTTGTGATGGAAATATATATTTTAACGTGACAGTAGTTTTAAATGATATTGAAGTGATGCTCTGCAATACGTGTATGCAAGAGCATGCATACATTACCGTAGGTGTGCTTTTGTACATGGTTACGTTGTGAGTTTAATACTAATGAAATTGTGGCAATTAGTTTAAGTAGTGTGGTCCTTTTGTATTTCACCCAAGGCTAGTATTTGAAGATGAAAATGAATAAAATGAATCAAAGGTGATATTTATAGTCTGTGTATTTCTTATAGTTTAGATTATTCATCATGTATTTGGAGATTAATTACATGTAACTTTTTAGGAGGCACTTGGTACATTTCCATAAAGATGTACATCATGTACATGTATAATAAATGAGGTGACTATTTTGGGGTCCTTGTACACTGTACATGGATATCCAGAAATTTAAAATGTATCATTGGAAATGATTTATGCTAATGTATAGTAAGTACATGTATCTGCACCATTGTGGTGAAAACTAACTCTACATTTTTTTTTTTTTTTTCAGGGACTTAAGATTTTTATTTGAAAAAAAAATTGTTATTGAGATATGTTGGCTATTTCAGTAGCTTTAAGAGCAATTTATTCCCTTTGCCCATTTTGCTTTACAATTTAAAGCTTTTCTATACTTTTTTTATGGTAGGCTTATTTTTAGAAAACATTGTTCTCACTCTCTCTCTCACACTTTCTTTCTCTTTTTCTCTCTCTCTTTCTCTTTCTCTCTCTCTCTCACTTTCTTTCTCTTTCTCTCATTGGATGTGATTTTGAACAGCTTTTGCTCTCTGAAGATATCATTCATCAAATTGCATTTTTAAAAGAAGACACCACTGACAAATTTTAGCACTTTTACAATTTTTAATGTTATAAAACTAGTCAGATTGACCAAAAAACTCATCGCTTAGGTCGATAAAATCATAGATCTCGATTTAAAAAAAATAAATATTACAATATCTACTCGTACGAGCCGCAAAAATCTGTTACGTCACTGCAGTGCACTGTAGCATGAAAAGAGGAGATATTCTAGGCCTACATGTGAGCCTGATCTTAAGAGTAGGTATTTTGTCTGTCTGTGACACTGAGTATTTTATGGATTATAATTTTAGTAGGTGACCATGGCAACCAAAGTTTTATCAAATTTCAACTCCTTCAGTGATGCCCTTCACAATGAAACATAAAACAGCTCTCTTCAATTAAATACTTACATGTGTATTTTCTACAGGCCTTCAAACTTTCAAAATTTGTCAAATGTCCGTCTGTGACTATTAACAGATCAGGCTCATGTTAGAAATAGAAAAGCAATATGGGAGGGAAGCTACGAGGAGAAGGGCGGAGAAAGAGAGAGAGAATGAGAGAGGGGTGCTACAAAATTAAAAGTGTTTGTTGCGCAGACACGTTTTTGTGTACATGCTATACATGTACGTTCTGCTTTCCCATGACCTTGCACTGCAGTTATATCCACCCGCTTTGATAGCAGAGTGCTGTGTGGCGGCTTTATTCCATCAGCGTATCTCTAATGAAATGCAACTTGTGCATCGCTCCCAGCAACTTACTTGGCATCCCACCATAATTCATATATTCATGTCAAGCCGTGGCAGCAGAGAACGTGAGAGAGCGCCAGAGCCCCAAGTGATATATTGTATGTCTGGAGAGAGAGAGAGAGAGAGGGGGGGGGGGGGGGGAGTTGGGACAGGGAGAGAGTGATGGGCTGGGAAAGTGGGGGACAGGGATGGCAGAAGAGAATGAGAAAGAGGAGTATTGAGATTAGGATAGCGAGGGACAGACAGAGAGAGGAAGATAGAGAGTGATGGGGTGTGTAGATTGAGAGAGGAGAGAGTGAAGGAGAGTGAGGCACAGGGAGAGAAAGGTATGGTAGAGTGAGGGACAGAAAGAGGGGATGAAAGGGAGAGAGGTAGAAAGGGAGGGCAACGATTGGAAGCGAGAGAGAGAGAGGAGGAGAGTAAGAGCGAGGATGGGGAGAGTTAGGGACACATGAGTGTGGGGGGCCCTTGGCCTAGAGTAGCTTCATTAATTCATTTTTATGCCATTCCTGTGCATAGCAGCAGTGTGAGGTTAGCCTGATGAGCATTTAATTATGTAATATGAATCTCTGCTGGGAGAGCTGTGTGGTGTGCATGGCAGTGCGTGACAGTGGCTCTAGGTGAAATATCGGTCTGTTTAGCAGGATTCTCTGCCAAACGTTGATCGATTAAATAATTTTGGACTTTTAAGTACATTACACATGAAAGCTAAAAACAAATCTATCATTGAATTTTTATATTGACATCTACCTGTGTATTCTCTTCACAATTTTTCTTATTGAAATGTACTGCATCACAAGTAGATTAATAATTGTAAAAAATGTGTATTTGGGAATTTAAACAACTTTACCCCCCTCCCTCCCCCTCGTACAGCATTTCATATTTTGTAGACAACCTTTATTGTTAGAATATTAATCACATTCCTGACTATTATGTTATTATTCATGTAAGTTTTTTTTAATTTGCACTTATCTAATAATGATATCATAACAAATTAAAAAAATTGATGCAATTTTGCATTTCCTAGTTTTAGGACATTCTTCAGGCTACAATTGTCCAATGCAATAAATATTTCTTATACATATTCTTTCTGCTATTTTGTGTTGAAAATTAGCCTGCAGTACAAGTACATGTACTTTAAATGTTGACAGCAAATAGCTAAGTTTTTTGTTGTTGTTTTTTTTTTTTTTTGGGGGGGGGGGGGGGGGCCTGCATGTACAGTGTAAATGTTTTTTCCACATCTCAAGGTGATTTTCAATATTAAAGTTGTGGAGTCCAAATGGAATGTACATGTACATTGTACATTACACTCTATGAGTCTATGTATTGTACTGGTTGACCTTAACAGCTATTCATGTACATGTGCTTCTCATCTGGTATGAAAGATCATTTCTGATCAAATCTTTGGCAGCAATCAATACTTAGAAGTACCATCGATTTTCAGAGTTAATTTGCTACTTGTGCAATATCCTGCTGTGATTTCACTTCATAAATCTGTCAATTACATGTACATGTAATGTAGGTGTTCATTAGTTGTTTACAATATGTACATCACAAATATGGACATATTTTCGCAGACTCAGCCGTGGTATTGTTTGAGAGGTAAAGCTACATTACGTATACATGTAGCAGTAGTTTAACATCTGATGAAGATAGCACAGGTGTCCTGTGTACATATTGTGAGCCTGAATGAATCCAGATTGATGGGGTGTGTGGGTATGTGTTTATGTGGGGATGGATTTGTGCCTGTTTGAAAAGTAATGATTAATATACAGGTACTGTTAGAGCATGTTTCAATTTATTATTTCTGTAATGGCATTGTGGAAATCGGTCAAAAGTGTTATTGTAGCACGGTCAGCTAGCAAACATTCTGAAATATTTTACCAGTAATTCAATTCATATTTTGTTTTGGAGCTCCATTTATTTTTATTTTTTTGCAGTACATATTTAGTATAAAACCATATATGAGGAGATAAATCTATGCACAAAATGAATAACTTTGACTTCCTATTTTCTGCCAACATTTGAAAGATATGAATATTCTCACTTCACCCTACAAAAAAAGAAATCTTTTCGATAAAAATCAGATAAAATCTCAAGGCTCATATTTTTTGTGTGGATGTGTGCCATCAAGGAGAAATGCTCTGTAGAAGACATAAACAATCTATTGCCCAGTTGATGAAGTGTGAAAGGGAGCTATTTTATCAAACTTTTGTCCTTGAGAATAAAAAAAAATTGAGTTTCATGAAAATTATTTTAGGAAAATTGCTTGTGAAATCCCACTTTTTCTACTGTAAACCCAGAAATTTGTGTGGATGTGAGACATTCGCCAATTTTGAAAGTGGTTCCGATTCACAAAAGCTTCATGTTGCAAAATGAACAAATTAATAAATAAATAAATAAATAATACAACACTGAATATTTACCATTCACGTCAGTCCCTGAAAGATTCACGTTGCAAGTGTTTCTGGTTCTACAGTATAAATCAAAAAAGTGATTTGAACAAATTGAATAAAAAACTGATCTCTCACTACACATGTAACATGTCATAATAAACATGTTTGTAAAACAAAAACTGACAAAGTATCCAGCGTGATATGATTTTTAAACAGTTTCTCTCTCTCTCTCTCTCTCTCTGTGTTTAGCAACCGATGCACAAATTTTATTTATTATGGTTGAGTTGAGCGATCTCGTAAATCATTTACTCTTATTCGTTTGTTTTACTTTTGCTCCATAAATATCCCTAAATTTCCCTGCAGAGGAATTAATTCAGATGCAAGTCTAAGAAGATTGACATATCAAAGGATTAAAAGATTGGAGGGAGAGAGGGTAGGGAGGGAGAGAGAGAGAGAGAGAGTGCAAGAAAGAAAGATTGAGGGAGAGGGAGAGGGAAAAAATTTGTATAGAGTATGGAGTATACAGTACATGTACATCAAAGCCGTCTAATGATACATGTTGACGTCAGAGTTGCAGAGTCAGAAATATTTTTGGAAAGAGGATGTTTTTTGCCTCTCATTACTGGTACAGTACATGTACCTGAAGTAAGAAATCTTAAGAAATTGTATCCTCCCATTTTTTTCTTACTCTTTTGTCTTGCGCAAGTCTTTTTGTTTCGTTGTTTAATCATTAGACTCGATCTGAAAAAGTGGGAGAGGTATGAAAGGCTAGGGCAGAATGCTTTTTTTTTTTTTAATACATGCACATTTTAGGCTAACATACATGTACATGTACATGCACAATTTTATGTTATTGCAGTGGGCATGTACAGTACTAATATTACATGTATACACATTTTTATGTTATTTTAGTGAATAAACGTCCAATGTGTTTTTTGTGCTACTAGTTTCCCTTACTCTTTTTCACTTTAGAGCACTGCAGACAGTTTTGTTTGTGTGGGAAAAGAGGGATACATGTACAGTACTGTATGTAATGCACTTATCAATTGTAAGACGCACCCCTCGACCCCCGGGAATGGTGCGTCACTTGTCAGATGTGAGTCGGATTTTCCTATACCATGACGCACCTGTGTGTCTCGACTATGACGGACCTTTTCTTACAATGACTGTGCCTGGACGAAAAAATATGACGCACCAGTTCTAGACTTTGACTTACCATTGTGACGCACCCCGTCATGGTAAAGCTCCGCGCGCACGTGGCACGCTATGCATCGGCGCGGCGCTAGTATAGTATTGCATGCATTGTTGATATCGACATGCATGCATGAACGCTAGCTGAAGACACAAACACACGTTATCATCCTGCACGCTATTGAGGCCGAGCTCGAGATAAGATTATCGGCGATGACATATGAAAATGTGCAGAAGTCACACAGTGCAATCGCTGACATTCTTGTGACGTCAACACATGAATATTCATGTCTCAATCCAGCCTAGCACAAATGCTACCGATCGCGATCATCGCGGCAAGAACCGAACCAGCCAACGCAGTGCTGGAACGAACGGGGTAAAAATAAACAAAGTAACGAAAAATACCTTATTTCTTCCCTTTTTTGAGAACCCAGACAGAAGACAGCATGAGAGAGGATTTGAGATCAATTATTATTATTTGGGGGTTTCCATTTTATTTGATGTCATCAAACTCGATTTTGGGCGCCCGGTGCGAAAGTATAGATTCCATGTCAATATATTTTTTTTTATATTCAAGGAGTTTGCATGTTTAAAAGCCCGGTACGCGGTGAGTATTGCGCGGACAGACCCGTTTGTAAACATAGCGAGGCATTATGACGCACCCATGTAAAATGACCGACTATGACGCACCCCATTCTCCATGCTGTGACTGACCAAATGCTTCCATGACCATACCCTGCGTCATTCATTTGTTGGTAAATTACCCAACCATGACGCACCTTTCCCGGGGGTCGAGGGGTGCGTCTTACAATTGATAGGTGCATAAGTCAGAAGATTGGGTAGGGCAGAGTGAAATCAGGACACACGTTTCCATGCACATACAAATAATCTATACTCATACATGTACATCGCCATGGCACCAAATCTGCTTCGTTTTGCAGCGGTATCACAAAGATTCACTTTTGAAAGAGTTGGAAAGAGTAAATGACGAAGGTACATGGAGTTTAGATGTACATGTATAGCACCGATTTATAGATATTTTGCTGAAAATATAGACTAAGACAGATAAAAGATTAACCACTTCTTGTCTGCAAAAGGTTCAAACTGTCCATAGCACCAGGACCTGGGACATGACATATGTCTGATAATGTGTAAATGCCAATAGTTGCTTTGCTATTTACTGACATGTCTTACAAAAATAAATTTCAAGGTGTGAAAATTTAATTGATATTATGACCTTCTTTTGTCTCATAATATAGGTCTTCAGTAATACGGTTACACAAAAAAAAAACACTTCAAAATACCCACCCCTAGGAGGGAAATTCATCCAGATACATGTACATGTACATGTATATTGTTTTCCTGAAGCACACAAAACTTTCTCTGATCTCTTGTAGGCCCTGCGCTGGGTAATCACGAATGGGAATATGTCCCAGGAGGGTTTTTTTTTGTTTTGTTATGTTTTGTTCTTGTGCTTTGTAAGAGATAGTATGTACCTGAATGTGCATGCTTTAATTTGAAATTGTTAAACAAGTCCGGTGTGGGCGAACTGTATGGTGCATTGCACGTACATGTATGTGTGAATAGTCCTGTGAAGTTCACACAGGTCTAAAGATTAAACTCTTACATGTGATTCCCCATTTCACAGATTCAACGTCATGTTGAATGCGACATGTTTAACATCTAATTTGATTCTCAATATCAGAATTCTGACAAACTTAGGAATGAACTAGATGCTATTTGAGGAATGATATCTGTAAATTAATGATATCCCAATTACTGCAAAGTGCAATGAAATTCCATGTTTGTCTGTTGATCTATACAAACAGGAAATTGAATTATAAAATGACTGCTTAAAATGGTGAATACTGAGTTTTATTTATGTCAATCATGTTTTCTTAATTATGTTTCATAATATACATGTAGCAGATCTACTACATGTATGCTTCTGTTTTTATTGATCTGTGAACACATGTGAATTATGCTGGTACACATGTACATGTACTTTATCATTTGTATTTTTTCTGTGTGATGTCAAACAATTCAACAAATAGGAAATCATACCCATATGGAAGACTAAAAGCATGTAAGGAAAAAGAATACTGGGAATACCAGAGGATGTTCATGAAAATTTTATAGGAAAATTTGAACGCGAGAATTTTAATGAAAGAATTAAGGACTCTGAGATGGGTGCTTATTATTCAGATGCTGAAAATCAACAAATTTATATCATTTTAACTGTTGACTCAGGATAGGAAGGAATAATGGGAACGAAAACAAACCAATTGTAGGATAACTCACTGGGAAATCTCCTTTCTAACATGGCCTTCTGGAGAGCATCTTTTTACATACATACGTCTCCAATCTGCAAATATGAAACGTGCACTGCATCGTGTACCCACATGTAATAGATGTAATTCCACCTCCACACAATCTAAACGGCTTTGGAAGTGGTTTGATGGAGCAAGTCGGGATGAAGCAGGGATAACTTCAGGTGTCAGTGACACTTGCATCACCCTGTCCTCTCTAAAATTAACCTTCCAAGAAACACAGAATATTGTTTGCGTGGGAAGAGGGTTGTCTCCTGGTCAAGATGCATTGATACTGTACATCTTTGTTCCGTCAAAAGTGGCCAAAAGTGCCTTGATGTAAAAGATGGATGCTTATTGTCCATGTAGGCCTACAATTTAGGCTACATGTTCATTGAGGCATACTTACATGCAGAAAATGATTTCTTTGTGTGTTGATTTCTCTCTCTGTCTCATACTCGCTTATTTTGTATTTTATTTTGCCCACCATGATTTTGCTCCCCCCCCCCCTCTCTCTCTCTCTCACTTTCTCTCAATTTGTTGTTGGGTTTAATAGTATGCATTTTAATATGAAACCTTCCCCCATCTCTAGAAATAAAAGAAAAATGGTAACTTTGCTTTGTTGTAAGTTGATATAAATGTGCACAAATATATGCACAAATATATGCTTTCTTAAAAAAAAAAATGAGCGGATATTAATTACTTCAAAATCAAATATTGATGAAAACCTACAGCTGTACATCCACATATTGCATGTGTATTCATTTATTTGTGCACATATATTTATTATACATGTACATGTATATTTATAAGAGCAATATGTGTATTTGACTACATGTACCTGTCAAAGCAATTCATAACGGCACACAAAAATAGGTAAATTTGTATGTTCACAGCTTTCCAGTCGCGGCTCTACAGTGCAATTAACTGCCCAAAAGCTTTCACTCCGTCCTGCCTAGTTTGCATAAAATAAACAATTTGTTTACGTAAAACCGCTACCGAAGAGTCTCGGTTAAATTGTGAATTCTCGACCTAGAAACAACCAAATGAAATGAACTAAACATCAAATTCCAGAATAAGAGTTGCTCTAACCCGTAATTAGTATCACTCATAGTCAAATCATTTTTATGCCTCCGCCCAAGAGGTATCCTCTTACTGTGTGACTGTGAAGCTAATATTGTTTGGAAAGAATTTTAATGCCGGAGGCATTATGTTTTCGGGTTGTCCGTCCGTCCGTCCGTCCGTGTGTCCGTCCGTCCCACTTCTCGTTACCGCGATATCTGAAGAATCATTTAAGGTAGGAACCTCAAACTTGGTACTAGTATGTATCCCCATACGAAGATGAACTGATTAGATTTTGGGGTAAGTAGGTCAAAGGTCAGAGGTCACAGAGGTCAATTTACATGAAATTACATAAAAATTCTTGGTTTTTAGCACCGTTACCACGATATCTCAAGAACTGTTTGAGGTAAGAACTTCAAACTTGGTACTAGTATGTTTCCCTATACGAAGATGAACTGATTAGATTTTGGGGTAAGGAGGTCAAAGGTCAGAGGTCACAGAGGTCAATTTACATGAAATTACATGAAATTCTTGGTTTTTAGCACCGTTACCACGATATCTCAAGAACTGTTTGAGGTAAGAACTTCAAACTTGGTACTAGTATGTTTCCCTATACGAAGATGAACTGATTAGATTTTGGGGTAAGGAGGTCAAAGGTCAGAGGTCACAGAGGTCAATTTACATGAAATTACATGAAATTCTTGTTTTTTAGCACCGTTACCGCGATATCTCAAGAACTGTTTGAGGTGAGAACTTCAAACTTGGTACCAATATGTATCCCCATAGAAAGAGGAACTGATTAGATTTTGGGGTAGGTAGGTCAAAGTTCAGAGGTCACAGAGGTCAATTTACATGAAATTACATGGAATTAGTGGTTTTTAGCACCGTTACCGCGATATCTCAAGAACTATCTGAGGTGAGAACTTCAAACTTGGTACCAGTATGTATCCCCATAGATAGATGAACTGATTAGATTTTGGGGTAAGGAGGTCAAAGGTCAGAGGTCACAGAGGTCAATTTACATGAAATTACATGAAATTCTTGGTTTTTAGCACCGTTACCACGATTTCTGAAGAACTATTTGAGGTAAGAACTTCAAACTTGGTACCAGTATGTATCCCCATAGAAAGAGGAACTGATTAGATTTTGGGGTAGGTAGGTCAAAGTTCAGAGGTCACAGAGGTCAATTTACATGAAATTACATGGAATTAGTGGTTTTTAGCACCGTTACCGCGATATCTCAAGAACTATCTGAGGTGAGAACTTCAAACTTGGTACCAGTATGCATACCCATAGAAAGATGAACTGATTAGATTTTGGGGTAATTTTTTTTATCAGTTTGTAACTTGGCCCATGTATGCATATGGGAGGGACGATGAACTGATTAGATTTTGGGGGTTCAAGGTCACAGAGGTCATTATGTACATAAAAATGGTTCGTTCTCGCAATAACTTCAGAACTGTTTGACGGATCAGCTTCTAACTTGGCCCATGTATGCATATGTGAGGGACGATGAATGGATTAGATTTTAGGGTCTCAAGGTCAAAGTTCAAAGGTCATAGAGGTCATTATATACATGAAAATGGTTCATGATGTATGGAGTCTAGGCCTACCTATTTAGAAATTTCAAGGGGACAGTGGTCTATTTGCTATAAAATATCTATTTCCTTGGTGTATTTGATGATTGTAAGTCATCAGTGGTAAGTTTTTTATTTGTACGGGATGGAAATGAAATGAAATAAGTTTTCTGTCTCCTGTGCTTTTTAAGTGAAAAGATTTGTAAATTTGTTGGACCAATCCTTTTTAGAGTGTACATGTATGCCATACATTTCCAATTTGGTGATGGCGGAGGCATAAATTCCGACCGCGCGCGGTCGAAGATTCATCTAGTTTAGTTTGTGAAAACTTGGAGAAATGAGGAGCCATAATTTTTTTTTTAAGTCTGAAAATGTAGCAGTATATTTCACATTTGCTGTCATTGCGCAAGATCAAAACTTTCAGATATGAAAAATCGAAATATCTTTTCATAAATATCCGTTGAACGGTTATGTCGGGAAAATATCGAAGGCAATATCATTTGTGAACCCTCTACCGTTCTTCGCGTGTAGTCCCACGTATAGCGGTGCATGCAGAGTGTACGCATGACCTACCTAGCGATATATGGGCATATATGAGGCTGGAGTTTAAAGTCTAGCAATATGTCATTTGTTTGCATATTCATTTCGTCCCAGACTTGTGTTAGGGAAAAAAACAAAACCTCTTTTCTCGCCCTCTGAAACAGAAAATTACATGTATCTCAAAAAATACTCAACCGTTTTCAGTGAAAATTGATATGAAGCATAATATCATTATTTCCTATCTACTCTGGAATTTTCATATTTAAGGCCCAAATAAGGGAGATACGAGAATGTGAATTTTCGAGGATTTCTGCTCCTCGCTCAGCGGAGGGCTTCGATAGCCGTTAGGAATTCAAAAGCTTTTACGACTTAATGAGGAGTTAATTGAGGAGTTAATTGGGATGAAGAGCCGCGCCTGTTTCTGCTGTTCTGATTCATACATTTGGCCTACATGTCTCCATTAAAGATAAAGTTGAGTTCTGGTCATGCAATTACATTATGAAAGAAACTGTCTTAAAACAATTAGGAGAGGTTGATCATGTCTACATACATGTAAGAACTGGTGTATACTATAAGGTTTTGGAATCATCAAAATGATAAGAAAATTGACCAAATCTCGCTGAACAGCACATGAACATGCACTGCACACAGAAATGGGTATATGGGACTGCACACACCTGTGGCATGAATGTTCAGCCTGAACATTTCAGATATTTCTTGTCATATTTCAAATATGAGGGTATTTGAAGAGCAATCCTTTTCAGGGGACATTTCTACTATGGTGTTCTTCCTAACTGACATATTGAAAGGAATTAGAAAGCTCACAAATTATCACCTTTCCCAGAACTCAACCTCTTTAAACATGTGCAGTCTTGACCTGCCTTGTAGATTTGTAGATTTCCATTCGGTCAACATTGCTTTGGCAAGGAAATACATGGGATAAGTATATTTCCCCATTGCAGATTAGTGACAAATAATCATACAAATAGAATTTGCGGTTAAGCACCCGATGGAATGGAAATGATGAGTTAGAGTAAGGGAAGGGAGGTATTAGCCTGGCAAGATACATGCGTGAATGGATAGCTACATCAGATTAAGAGTAGACAGACACAACAAGAAAGTACTTGTGTTTGTTTATGTGCAGATATTGAAGGACATTCTAAGGAAGATGATGAAGTGTACTTGCGCTAGTAAAGCCGCATTCGCACACGACCCGGTAAACCGCCACACAAAATCGCTGCGGCATAATGTAGTGTGCCTCACATTCTTTATCTTATGAATCACATAGAAGTGATTACTCTTAATGGCCATTGTTGGGCAAGCTCTGGAAAAGGATAAACAACCTAAAAATTCATTAGCCATTAGGATTTTTTTTTTTTTTTTTAGCAAATTCCAAAACAGATTTGAGTGAAAAATTGTTCACACCCAGTGCTATTTACAAAACTTCGTGTTTTAAAGCTGATTTCCTATTAATCTTTGTGTACTACATGTACATGTACATTGTATGTTGTTCTCTGGTGTACAGAAACTGTAAGAATATTGAGATGTATCAAAGGATTATGTTGTTCCTAAAGAACTTCATGGCATTTGAAAGTATAACTTGCAATTTCTTGCTTGTTTTCTTTTCTTCCTTTGATTTCAGATTAAGAGATCTTATCGATACATGTCAGTACCACCCAGCAATAGCTGCCTTTGATGTCCTCCTATTCCTGGTTGCCCTCATCAACTTCCTCTTAGCAACGTTTGTGGATCCAGGAGTATTCCCTAGAAGTAAGCATTCGCTTTCAGCTGGCCAATTGATATGTAGTATACGATTGTTCTTGCTTTGTTTTGTTTTGTTTTTTTTTTTTGGGGGGGGGGGAGGAGGGAGGGGGGTCCAAATTAACATTCTATTAAAGGTTATGTCTTTAAAAATCTTTAAATTTTAGGGATCCATTTTCGATTCTGAGAGCCCTTATGTACAGGACACTTGTTAATGTGGAGCCCTCAGTATGAAACAAATGTCAGTGAGGACATCAGTAAGTATTTACATGTACATGTACCACACAAGGTACCTTTGGAACAATCTGACACCCGAAACAGGCTGATGATGTTTGGACTAATTCGAAGGAACAAGGGTGGATAATTCATGCCCTAATATGTATTATTTGTTTTAGACAGAATGCCCTCATGCCAAATTTAATGAACTAGAATCCATTATGAAAGTTATTCCTAGATGATTAGATCTAGAAAAATCATTTTTAAATAATCATTCTATCTTTAATATCTTAATTTTTTATCTTCATTTATTTTAATGTCAGATGATAAAATATTAAATTGTGAATTAATATTAATTAGAATTTATCACTACTATGTTCTGTTGACTTTTCATGCATGATATTTATTTGATATCCGTATTTTTCGTAGCTGCAGTAGGAGACGAAGACAGAGATGATGATCTGAGGGCGCCCTTGTATAAAACAGTCCAAATTAGAGGTATCCAAGTCCGGATGAAATGGTGTTCCACATGTCGCTTCTACAGACCACCAAGATGTTCACACTGTAGCGTCTGCAACAATTGTATTGAGGTAATTAAATCTTTTTGTCTAACAGACTTCTTTTTGTTTTTCCTTTTTTGTTCTGTCTGATAGCACCTCAGTGTTAGGGCAGTTATGGGAATATTTTTCAATGTTTGCAATTCTTTGAAAGGTGTCTCTGTTTCTGTGAACATCTTGTTTGTTTCCCACATTCTTGATCTTCTGCATTCTTTGTCTTTTTCTGGAACTGAACATGTGATACCGAACATTAAAAGAAAAGCATTCAGTGGCATTTGCTAAAAATATAATGGTATCTTTTGACGACTACAGCCCACGAGACCTCATGGGCCTCATGAAAGATGTCAAAAGGCCCACTGGCAGGCTTTCTGAAAAGCCCATGAGACCTTGTGGGCCATCTGACAACTTTTCTTAGGGTTCACCAGACTGACATTGTCAGTCTCATGGGCTGTCCGTCTACTGGGAATTCCTGCACTTTTATATAAAAAGCAAGAGGTATCCTCTTACTGTGTGACTGTGAAGACAATATTGTTTGGAAAGAAATTTAATACTACGAGTAAGTAAATTAAGTCATGGATTGTGACTAGAGTTGTCTTGATGAAAGGTATATTGAAATAAGCAAGGAATTTCATTGAGTTTGCAAACAGGACCAACTATAAAACTAGAATTGCAATCGTATCAGAACGATGTGCATAGATTGACGTCTGTATTTTGCATGTCATTGAACAGTAAAATAAAAAGCATCTCTTAAACTATCTATAGCAATTTGTTTGAAGTCTGTAGCATCTAGAATAGTGGAGATAGGCAAAATCGAACAAAAGGTACGAAACACGGACAAAATGGCGCCTGGACGGTCATGCATGAGTGATTCCGGAAAATGAAGAGTTCAGTGCATTACGTGGCATGCCAAGGAACATGCATACGAAATTTGAATCGAAATGGACAAGGGGAAAGGACCTAGACAGTGATCACAACCACTGCATGCAAAACAAACTGGCCACAATGGAAATCTGGCCCGGATGGCATGCCATAGTTCCTTGGTGGTGGCATCTATGCAGGATATAAAATTGCGATTAAAACGAAGCGCTTGATAGCTATTGAAAATCCGGCTTCGAGAGTCTCTTCATTTTGCCTCGAAGCATGTACCTGCAAAATTTCAAGAAAAATAAAAATCGTTCAGGGGCCAAATGCCGGAAACCGATTTGCCCCATAGACAATACATGTAATACATGTGCAGGATCCGTATAATGACCCGACTTCAATCGCGATTTACTCAAAATATTCTGTGAGACCATATATCTTTTTTTGCATCCCTGATGAGGGAATTTTATTGCGGTCATTGTGAGCCTACTGCAACTAGCGCGCCATTTAAAATAAGCATATTATGCAATATTATGTAATGCATAGTAAATTAAGGTTTTTGTGTAATATCTTCGCGATGACGTCATCGATTTCAACTAAATTTGGTTAACAGTTGTCAAATACGAAAATACACATACCCACCAAATTTCAAAGACGTACGATGAATTTTCACAAAATTAGAGCAAGTTGTCTTTATTTCGGCATTTATGCAAATATTGTGATTTTCAAGTGCAATTTTCTCAAAGTCGGTCAGTGATGAGGTATATATTTTTTTATTTGGCTGAAAAGGGTATATCTTGAAGTATCTAAATCCAAAAAAGGGTACGGGTTTACCCAGGCATGACGGAGATACGGCCACATGAAGAGAGCCATTTTGAAAACTTTAGAGGGCGCTGTTTATATAATGCGTAATCAGAAATGCATGTAATTTGGCAGACATGTGAGCAACGACAGGTCCAAGACATGGTAAAAGTTTGAGACAGAAATCAATTCATATGACAAAGTTATAGGAATTTTTAATATTCGGGAGTGAAAATTTCAAGAAATTTCGCATTTTTCAATATGGCGGATTTCGGACTTAAATTTACAGTGTGAAGATGGCATTTTTCGTATTAATTTTTTTATTAGAATGTAAAAAGCAACTCTTGGACTATCTACAGGAATTTGTTAGAAGTCTGTAGGATGTAGGATAGCTGAGATAGGCAAGGAGAACAAAAGGCATGAAATGGCCCCAAAAAGGCATGAAAACGGCCCCAAAACGGACAAAATGGCGCCTGGACGGTCATGCATGAGTGAGTTCGAAAAACGAAGACCTCAGTGACCTAGAAGGGATGCCAAGGAACATGCATACGAAATTTGAAATGAAATGGACAAGGGGAAAGTACCTAGACAGAGCGCACACACCCCGTGCAAAACGAATGGGGTCTGAGGAAGAAGAAGAAAAAGAAGAATAAGAATGCAGAACGCGAACGAGAATAGAAGATTGACTGACGTCAATCTAAGGAATATTTGGGCAGGTTACACGGTGACCTGCAAATCTCTGAGGGTTCACATTTTTCGCAAGCTATCTATGAACATGTACTTGTAGCTGTTAGGGTTTCAGTGACAACTTTGAAAGAGTTTGAAAGTTACGCTGCCCTTCAGTATTGACCATCCCCTTTAAAATGGAGTAATAAAAGTTGACGTGTAATTCCACAAGCTGCATTAAGATTGATATCTGTATGTAGTGTGCAAATCAGTTGGACTTGTCACAAAAGCATTAATCCATCTATCCCCTCTGTGAACGTTACTCAACACTCGCATGTCACCTCGCCGATTACGTGTTCCATTATCGCTGCCGATCTTTGACTAGGTTGTGTGTAGGGGATGATAATTGATGCTTACATTTCCCATTTACTTTTAAATACTAGCTTCTTTTCCTCTCATGCACTTTTTCTCAGGAAGTTATCACAGTCTACGATATCCTGCATAAATGTTTCCGGAAAGTTGGCCCCTAGCCCCTCCCCCCTCCCCCCTCCCCCCTCCCCCCTCCCCCCTCCCCTGCCGTCTCTCCATCCTGGTCCCTTCCCCTCATGCTGATGTCCCTATTTGCCCTCCAGCTTGTTTTCCTTGTGCTCTCCTAAAAAAAATAAACATTCTGACATCAAATGTCATTGTATGCATGCATTAAGCTCTCGTTCACACATGAAGTTGAAGATCATTTCAATAAAACAACTCTGGCAAAATAAAATTACATAAGCATTGCCCACTTCACATTTCTGTACTCTTTAACATACTGGACATATTTGGTTTGTAAACTTGTTTGCTTGAGGCTTGTTCACACATGGCTGTTTGTTACATGTAAATGAAAGGCAAGTGGGGATGAAGAAAAAAAAGTAGTTGCGGATCGAAAGTCCTACGTGTACCCACTTACTTACATGTATCTCTGTTTTATAATTATGAAGCGCTATTAACACGCTTTAATTGATGTGTACATGTACCTATGTCATCATATAAAACTGGCATGGTAATTCGTCACTGTTGACCGCATCATAATTATGTGAACAAGCTTTTATGGGCCGTTGTGTGCTTCAGCTTACTTTTATTCACTCCACTTGCCATTATTAAATTTCAAAATGTTTTTATTTTGCTGTGGCATATTTTTTTTACAGATGGTTTATCACGTTATATGTGAACGAGGCCTCAAAGACAAGTCAATTATTTGGCAGTTTGATTTGTAGATGGGTTCATTGTAATTGCATTTATGAAAACATTTTCCTTTGTCCAGTGGCAATGGCAATGATAATGATAATGTTAAATTGATTGTCCAATTCCCAAGATATATGGACAGAATATATGTAGGCGTTGACATTAAAAAGTGATTTAATAAATTCTTGCTATGGGCAATTTAAATAAAAGTTCTGAAATTTCATCTTTTCCACCCAAGTATTGCTAAATGTACATGTTTTTCTTCAAAAATTCAAAGAACTGTTTTATAAGTGGTAGCATTAATCAGATAAAGAGAGCATGATACATGTAATCCTTTCAAATAAAGAGGACTGTAGCATTAAAGGGAAATCCAACCCTAATAGCAAGTTGCTTTGAAAGAAAGGGAAAAATCAGAGAAGCAGTTTGGTGAAAATTTAAACGAAATCGGACAAGCAATAAGAAAGTTATGAATTTTTGAAAGTTGTAATCACTATACATATGGGAATTTCAAATTGGCCGAATAGGTAATGTCACTGTGATGTAGCTGTGGACAACTCCCCCATTCGCTCCAACACATAAAATGACTAAAATGTCACTTTTTTCAAAATGTTTTAATTAGTAGAATCTTTTTCTTTCATGAGGACCTACATGTATAACAATATGCTATCTCCAATATATTTTGAGTACTGCCCCGAGGTTAAAGGCGCTTCGGAGAAAACCGCAAATTAATGATAAATTTGTGTACGACAAATGGGAGAGTTGTCCACAAGTATGTCACAATCGACTCACCAAATTGCCGATTTGAGATTCGCATAGATGTAGTGATCTCATTTTTCAAACATCCACAACTTTCTTATTCCTTGTCCGATTTCTTTCAAACTTTCGCCATCCTGTTTTTCTTATTTTTCTGCTTTCACACAAATTAACTTATTACCAAGGTTGGATTGCCCGTTAATTAAGGCTTAGACATGTATATTGTGTATCAGTGTTAGAAATTCCCAGCTATTCACTGCCAAACTGTATGGAGGAAAAATCTTGTTATCTCATACAATAATACATGTACATATATTTTCATCACACACTGTGTGCGAGATATACAATGTATGTGTTCGTAGAGGGGGAATAGGGAGAATGGGGAAGGGGGGGGGGCACTGTCCAAATGGTACCTGCAAAATGACGTAGTCATGCTTCACTCTCAATACATTGGCCCTGCGTGCAGACATTTATCAAGAGGGATTTTATGTCGCTGTTGACGTCACAAATGTTGTTTTGACTTGAATTGCCATTTAGGTCATAATACCGGTTGGCAACCTTTGCTGAAATTTATGATTCTTGTCATTCTTACAGTGCACCTCTGGTCTTTCAAATCGAAGTACCAGCTCCCCTCTCACACCCCCCCCCCCCCCCCCCTATATCGTCACCTCTGTGAAATATTGAAGTTTTTATATTCAACACGTCAAAAGCATATTGTTATCACATTCATATGGGAATTTCTTGTTCTTGACAGCTTCATGCTCAAAAATTGAAGGAAAAGAAGTTGCAAAACATAATAGTGTTTATGCTTGTATGTACAGGTTTTTCTGGGTTTTTGTTCTGCTCTCATCGAAAGTAAATTGCCTTGAAAGTTGGATTGGCTTTTTTACAAGGTTTGAGAACATCTTCATGACCATTGATTACCAAAGTGACATTTCAGTATCCATGACTTTGTACTCATCAACATTTGGTCATGTACAGTTACTGAATAACAATTTACAAAGACAAATTAACATAACCTTCCCTTTCAATGGAATGCATTGTATGACATTGTGTAGTGTGCTTTCAAGTTCTGTTTATTACATGTACATTGTAGATGCATCTCAGACAATCTTTTTCATGTAAATAAAGTAATACATGTAATAAGAAAATGCGCACTGTAGTACTCTTGAATTAATGCTTGTTTTTGCTTTCAGTAGGTGATTACATGTAGTACCACTATTAAGTTAAATGAGTTTTTGATTGGTTCATTTAAAAAAAATATATATTTATATATTTTTTAAAGAAAGAGAATATTATTTGTGCATCTGATTAATATGTGTAATGCAAATTCACATTTAAGAAGAGCTTATCCACGACACAACTGTATACTTTGAGTGCATGTACATGTACATGTACATGTTCTTTAAACAAAACATTGCTCAAGGCTCAAATTTCATTTTATAATCACATAATTGTAGGTAACAATTTGATGATATGAATGCTACAGTACATGCTCGTATTTCCTGCAAATTAATATTTACCTTGTTTTACTGTTACAATTTTGATGTGCAAAAATTATTTTTCTTTTCTTTTGTTTTCATTATCTGTGTGTAGAATATTAAAAAATTGGTGAAATGAATCAGAGTACAAAAGTGTCTGTCATAGATGAGGTCCCGCATTATTTTGTTCCAACCTCAATTCGAGCATACAATAACAGTCATCTATAAAATAACTGTTAAAGTAAAATTCAAATAATTCTTGAATGGCTTAATCGTTAAACCCAATATTTTTGAAGGCACACCATTCTTCCTGTTTGTTGCTTTTCTGTATTAAGTAGTTTGTTTATTTTTTTGCCAACTTTTATGTACTCCTTCTATAATGTGAACAATGTAAATTTCCATTTGTTTATCTATGATTGGACAATAAAATATCTGAACCTGATCTGACCTCTGAATCTGAATTATATTACATGTATGTACTAGTTTTCCATTTCACAATGCCAGAGCTCACACCTGATATATGTTGTTTTGCAAGGCTGTATCTTGTTTTCTACATAAAAACTATTTCATGAAACTTCATATTCAATTGTTGAGCCTCTTTGACCCTCCTCAGGTATACTGTTAGTGTAAATTTACATGTTTGTCTAATAATGATACTGCAAGCAACCACATTTGCCCTGACCTTGAATGTGATCTATCAACATAATCAGAGTGCTCCTCTAGTGCGTATTGGGTAGCAGGGTAGCAGCAGCAAACAGTTGGCATGAATCATAACACAGGTCTAGACATACATGCAAACAAACTTAATGTTTTCCAACATATTTCCCCCAGATTTCCTCATTTTCTCCCCTTCATAATTTTGTTATCCTACTGGTACTACATTGTACACATAAGGGGTGTAGCAAGAAAGTTACAATCAAATGCAAATCCCCCCAATCAGTCGCAAGTCTTGCAATTGATTGCAAGTTCCATTTAAAATACATGTATCATATTTGCAATTGATTGCAACTTTCTTGCAACATCCCAATGGTGTTTTATGTATGTGGTATTTGCATTGAACACAAAACTTGATAACTGGTAAAGCCATTCTGACTAGGCCATGGATTTTACAAGTATTATGTACCTGTACTTTGATGAACTAATAGGCTTTTTACACTTGCCAAATTTTGCTTAGTCCCATACTATCGGGCTAAACAAAGATTTAGCCTCACCTATAGTACGGATCTAAGCTGAGCCCACTTTCTGTTCACATTGCATTATACCAAAGCGGGCCAACTCCACGATAGTATGGGATTATTTTAGACCAGGAAAAAAGCAGGGTTACATGTAGCTCCACCAAAAACTAAAACTGCAAATTATGAGAACAGCCAAAAAAAAAAAAGGTCTAGGGTTATTGTATGTGGTTAAAAACAAGTGTAAAAAGCCTGCATGTGATTTTTCAGCTCGATTTGCATGAAACTTGGTTGGCATTTAACATGACGTGATTATTTAATGGAAAACGAGTCAGAATAGGGCAATTATGTACTAGAAAAGAAGTCATTTTGTACTTTCCAGGAAATTCAGTCCACTCATCACACGATCAGTTAATGAAGATTTTTTGATGTGATCATAAATTACTGGTTATTGATAAAATATGTACAGTATTGTTAATACATTGTATGTACTGGTCATTTCCACCACTATTGTTTCTTTTATAATACATTTTTACTCAAAGTGAAAAAATATATATCTTTGATTCTAAGATGCATACACATAAATTGAGCTTTTTATGCACTTGTTTTTTACCGACTGCTTTCTGATCCCCCTCCAACTACCAAGAATAAATACAAATGAAAAATACAACAAAAAAATGCATGATGGTAACATGAAATCAGAAGTTTAAGATTCCATATGCCCAAGCCAAGATGGTTCGTCATACTCATTCTATCATTGCTTAAATCAAGCATTTAATGTAATTTTTAGTAGAAAAAAAATGTAAATTGGTTCTATTTTGATAAACTTTAACAAATTGAAAGTGAGAATAGTCTGCCGTTAGCTATATATCATGTGATATTGTTATTCAATCATGAAGTACATGTATATCAAATTTATAAACATCATTAAAAAATGTATGGAATCGGACAATGACTGTCCCCAAATAGATTTTTCATTTTCATAAGTTGTCAAGTGGCTTGTAAAGTCATGGGGGGAAATTTAATATGGATGTTTGTTTCATGTGTACAAGAGCTTTAATTATTAAGTTCTATAACTTCACAATTTCTTTGCTTAATGAAACAATACCCACTGTACATGTACATGTACACTGTATAATGTAGAGAAGTTCCAATGTGAAGTTTATTTCACTTGAAGATATTTTCTACCTAACTTTAGAGGGTGCAACAGAACTGTAAAAGAAAAATATCTTTATGATAAATATTTTAAATTAAAACTTTACATTGGCACAGACAAGGTGGATATTGGAAACTAAAAGCAATTACACATAGAAAACCATGCATAATCTCTACAATGTACGTACAGATATAGATTTTACTGGTTTCCAATTGTGGACATTGTACTCTGCTGTTCAATTCCTCTATGCTTCTAGCAGACACATATTTGTTTCTTTCCAAATGTCAACTTCTGTTTTCATCACTCTATATAGTTCATGTGCATTGGGTATTTCAATTTTGAACCAGACAGGTTCACTGGATTGCCAATTTTTTTTTCCCTCCCCCCCTCCATCTTGAACTCTTGCTCTATGTTTCTCTATTTAAAGTTATCCTTTCTTTATGAAGTTGTCTCCTTTTGTACACGTAGGATGTTGCTCAGTATCCCTTTCTGTTTGTATTCACATTTTGCTCTTTATATTTTCTTGTCTCTTTCGTGCGATTGAAATGTAATGTACATATACAAATTCTCCCCTCTTCATAATTTTTCACATATTTTTATCATACTTTTCATTATATTTTCTATCTTCCTTTCACTACGCCATGAGCATCTACCCATGATGGATACTGCCGCATTAAAAGTGTTCATATTGATCATTATTACTCTCCACCATTTTATTTCATATTTACGTCATTAAAGGCTCTGTTCTTCTTGATTTCTTTCTCCATCTTTTCCTCCCCATCTCTCTCTCTCTCTCTCTCCCTCTTTGTTTCTCTTTCTCCTTTTCTAATGGCAGGTCATGCTTTTGTGTGTCATGATGTAACTTGATCATACTTCAAATAGTTCGTGGTTAGCTCAATGCTGGAAAATTGTCAGTCTTTTGACATTTTAAGTTATTGCAAAACATTGTTGTTTTTTTCCTTTGTATTCTTGAGTGATAAATGCCTATTTTTATGTTCTTTGATTTTTTTGTACATGTAATATGAAATGTGAGAACATTTTTTAACCTTTTGTGTCTGATCTAGCCATCCTCATTGTTTTTTTTTTTTTGTTTTTTTGTGGGGGGGGGGGGAAGGGTACATGTATTAAAGAGAAGAGGGAATCAGCATTTATGTTAGCAGAAATTTTTTTTTTTTTTTTATTTCAGTTGCTGAACTAGTTGTGGCCTTTGTGTACACTTATTCTACACTTCACTACTCATTGATTGAAATGGTTTTTACAGGGTTTTGTTGTGGAGATTTTTAAAGGGCAAATTCAATTTTTCTTAAGCCCCCCCCCCCCCCCCCCCCCAGTATGTGTATTTCTTTACTAACTTTTGTAAACCAAGTGCATAATTCTGAATGCAGATATTCTAGTGTACCTTTTATATGCTATTGTCAGTTACAGGACATGCATACATCACTTGTTTACACTGGGGATGAAGAAGAGATCCCCCCCCCACACACACACAATTTTTTTTGTCAATATTTATACATTGTACATGTGGTTGTCGGTGATGAGTATTAGAATGACCTTTGTTAATCTTTCTACGAGTGATTTGTAATTTCATTGTTTCTATTAATTTCTTTTACAGCGGTTCGATCATCATTGCCCGTGGGTGAATAACTGTGTGGGGAGGAGAAACTACCGCTACTTCTTTCTCTTTCTGCTCTCGTTAACGATGCACATGGTGACGGTGTTCGTCCTCAGTCTAATCTACGTGCTGGAGACCAAAGCTCCGATATCAAGCTACCAAACAATTATTTCGTATCCTTTTCATCGTAAACATAAACAGTGTTCATGGCATCCGCCTGATATAAAGTGCTTTGTTGAAAAGTGCAGTGAAATCTCGGCCCTGTTTCATAAAAGTGTTTTCAATAACAACTGCCACATTTCTACAAGTCTGCTGAGAGCCAATCAAATACAATGATTTCAGTATATTATTGTTTACTGTGACTTGTACTATTAGCACAAATTTTATTAAACAGGGCTCTAGTGTACAGGTCACCTTTGTATAAAGAGCATTTTTTTTTTCACAAGAAAATTTCTCCTTATTTAAACTTAAATGTAAGGGAATCTGTATTCATGTTATAACGACTACTTGTCTATAAACATCATTCTTTATAGAGTGGTCTTTGCTTTCAGGTTCGACTGTATGTCTATTTGTCTTCTTGATTGGTTATTGATTGGGGCATATTTTTTTTGTTTTCATTTGAAATTATATTCCGTTGGTCAGGCTGCTACATACCATCTTGAACAATTGCTTGGGGCTACTAAAGTACAGGCCAGCACATATATGAGCAAGTAAAGTAAGTTTTTCTATGCTCGGTATTACTAAGAAAGTATTTCAATATTTACATCAATTTCTTATTATATAAAGTGATGTTGGGCAAGTGATGAAAAGATCAGTTGCCCCAATGGACAAGCAAAAATAACGGTTATCTAGCCCACTTTCTTCACTAACATACATGTAAATCATGCATTTCATTTTGCATACCCAAAATCTATAAATTAAATGTATTAGACTGGAAAAAGCTAATTATACATGTACATGTAGACAGTGTAAGCATTTTCAGCAGCGTGTTTGGCTCACATAAAGCCACTATTGAATCCTCTGATTTTTTAATATCATCCAAGCACATTTTCGAGCAGGGGCCAGAAACATTAGTGCAGGTTTATCACGCAGACATCAATTCTCAGATGATCGCGGCTCTAGAGAATTACATGTAGATAACATTCTAGCATTTACCAATTACCAGACAATGCTTAAATGTGATATATTTCTATCATCATGGATTTCAAACTCGTTGAGCGAGAATTTATCACATTTGTGCAGTGAACTTATATTTGTGCAGCTGTACAGTCCATCCTTGTCCCTTTATTGGAATTAATTAAAATATTTTAGTGCCATTCTGTCCTTCCAACTCCAGTTTGGTGACTAAAAATTCATTAACATTTTTTTCTATTGTCCCTGATACCTGTGTGGGCTGTAAGCATTCAGTGTTAGAGGTCATAGAGTATTTAGTTGGATGTTGATGAAATACTACCCCCCAAATAAAAATTCCCATAGCATTCCTGAAAGTTAAAAGAATATAATTATCATGAAGTACTTTAATGTTCAAAGGTATTTACTTTTTTCCCATTTTGCCCTTTCATTTACATGTATGTGGACCTTATAGAACTTCTTCCATTTGAATTATTTCTGATATTCTCTCTCTCTCTTTCTTTCTTTCTCTCTTCCCCCTCTCTCTCTCTCTTTCTCTCTCTCTTTCTCTCTCTTTCTCATCTTTTCTCATCTTTTCTCATCCTTTCTCATCTTTTCTCATCTTTTCTCATCTTTTCTCATCTTTTCTCATCCTTTCTCATCCTTTCTCATCCTTTCTCATCCTTTCTCATCCTTTCTCATCCTTTCTCATCCTTTCTCATCCTTTCTCATCTTTTCTCATCTTTTCTCATCTTTTCTCATCTTTTCTCATCCTTTCTCATCTTTTCTCATCCTTTCTCATCCTTTCTCATCTTTTCTCATCCTTTCTCATCCTTTCTCATCCTTTCTCATCCTTTCTCATCCTTTCTCATCTTTTCTCATCCTTTCTCATCCTTTCTCATCTTTTCTCATCCTTTCTCATCCTTTCTCATCTTTTCTCATCCTTTCTCATCCTTTCTCATCCTTTCTCATCCTTTCTCATCCTTTCTCATCCTTTCTCATCCTTTCTCATCCTTTCTCATCCTTTCTCATCCTTTCTCATCCTTTCTCATCCTTTCTCATCCTTTCTCATCCTTTCTCATCCTTTCTCATCCTTTCTCATCCTTTCTCATCCTTTCTCATCCTGTACACACTCATTTCCAGCATAATTATGAAAAGACCCTTTTTTGGTAAAATTGCATTCAACCTCATCCAAATAAGTACTGGACTTCAATTTGGCTAATAATATCTCTTATCATATTTGTATGCTTTTGTGTTCCTTTCTTTTCTTCGTAGTCGGTATGCTCTTTTATTTCTTCCTTTTCTTCTCATTTCTTTAGGGAAATGACATGTATTGTAAATTCTCAGGAAGAACAGCAATTTGGCAAATTTCCCCCTGGAATAGGAAATGCCTCTTGATATGAAAAATTTCCCCCTGGAAAAGCAAATGCCTCTTACGTGCATTTTGTGGTTCCATTGAATGTCAAGTGTTTTTGTTTAGTCCTTTTCTTTAGTCTTGAACAGCATTCAAAGAAAGTATGATCATGTTGTTATGAAGGTTGTTAAATACAGATGTCTTCTTTTTTCTTTTTTTTCTGTCTGTCATGTCTGCCATGCTTTACTCTCCCTCTCTTCATATCTCTCTCTCTCTCTGTCTCTCTCTGTCTCTCTTTCTCTATATATCTCCCTCTCTCTCTCTCTCCCTCTCTGTCTATTTCTGTGTGTCTGCATTTTCTCTTATAATCATTGCTCTCCTTACTTTCATTGCAAATATCTATTTCTATTTTTCTCTGTTGCTCCCTATTTCTACCCAAGTATCTTTTTTTCCTTTTGTATCTTTTTCCTCTCCTCGCGTATGCAGTGAGACTTTCTTGACATTCATTTTTTTCCATTTCATATTAGCAGTTCATGGGGCTCACTTTCGGGGTAGGAAGCCACTACATGCATGTAGATAGCTTGAAGAGACATCAATGTTGTTGTGATTCTTATGCCTGCGTAGCGAATGTGCTCCGGGTGTAACTACTTGGCATCGTAGCCAGGGAGAAATGTTGTTATAGGATGGCATCTTCTCAGAACTAATGTATCTGGAATCATTGGAAAGGTCACAATGAGGTTCCCTTATTGTGTATGCTCACTACATCCCGGTACCTCCATCTCTTGTTGTGGTTTTGTCTGTCATTCTGTCTGTATCTCTATGTCTGGCTGGCTGTCTGTCTCATCTCTCTTTCTCTCTCTTTACCTCCCTTCCTATGTCCTCTCTTCCCTCCTCCTGCCATACATCAATTCTTCCCTCCATCTCTTCTTCCCTCCCTGTTTCCTCCCCCCCCCCCCCCCCCCCACCAGACTCTCTATCCCCCTCCCTCGCTTCTCCGCTCATCCTTCCTTCGTTCATCCCCCAATCTCCCTCTCTCTCTCTCTCTCTCTCTCTGTCTCTCTGTAGCTTTGTATCTCTCTTCGTGTAGTCATCTATCTCCCTCTACATGTACAATCTGTCTTTCACTGTCAACATTATTTTTCTCTTATATGTACATATGTACATGTCTCTCTTGATCTCTTCTCCTCTCCTCTCCTCTCCTCTCCTCTCCTGGTTCATCTACATATCTCACTATAATGCTCTCTTACTGTGTTTATCCCTCTTTTCTTTGACCTGTTATATTTTTAGGTGATCTGTCATAGTGACAGATCACCTCTTATATTCGTCAGAATTTTCTTTCTTTATTTATTATTTATTTTTATTTTCTCCCACTTTCTTGTTTCCACAATATCTCAAAAACTTTCCTGTCTATTTTCATGACATTTCTATCAGTCATCAGGTCATATAAGGTCAAGCTGAAAAATATTTTTCAAGGTCATTAGGTCATCGTGACGTCATCCAGGCGCCATTTTGCAAAATGACATTATCAATAATATCTTCATAACCAGTCATCAAAAATGAACCATATTTGGCATATATTAACTTCAGGTCAAGGGTCAACAGAAAATGTCATCAAAATCCGCGCGCACATCATGACGCGCACGTACGCGCGCGTCAAAATTTAAAAATGCTCAAAATCACTTTTTAGTCAAATTAGAGTATGGTTCAGGACATTTTAAGCATTTCAAAATTTTTCCGTCCGTGCGCGTCCGCGCGTGCGTCATGCGCGCGCGCAGCGCGTACATAACGTAAAACGCGGTTTTTTCGCATGGTTTGTCTTCCTGACACTATTCTTGACAATTTCCAACTATTTACAGTCAATATCGACCTTCCATAATGCCACACGCGTGCGTCAAAGTTTCAAATTCGTGCGCGCGTCAATGGGCATTCTAATGTAAAAAGTGGTCAAAACATGCCTATCTAGAAATCGCCATAGCTCCTCAGAATGTACGGAAACCCCCCAATTTCTTTACATATTCTGAAAGCCTGTGAGTTGTAGATTTGAATTCATGCAGAATTGTGGCTTATCTCATGTTCTGACGTCATCCTATTTGCATATTAACTCAAAAAAATAATTTTGAAAAAATGACGTCATCATTTTTGTATTCATTTGATAATAATTCAGTAACAGGTTGTCATTTTTCTCCCAAATTTTGATATGTTATAGCTGGGACAATTATCTACAAGATAAGTGTTCACAATTTTTCATTTTAATGACGTCATCACAGTGAAATTTTCAATTAAAGATGCCATGTCAGAATTTTACCTATTTGCGTGTTATGTCTATGGAAGATGATTTTTTTTCGAATCATGAATCTACATGACATTGTTCTCTGAGCAGTATCTCAGTTATTTTTGGTCTATTTCCTTCCAGATTTTAATATGTTGTAGCCTGATTAATATTCTTTCTATGAGGGTTCGGTTTTTTCAATCTGATGTCGGGATCATTGTCAATTTTAAAGTACAAAATTTGATTTGAGAATCCCGTTTTTCGTTTACGTGTTATCTCTATGGGAAATATTTTGGTATATTGGTCAAAGCACTTGACTCCCATTCCGGTGACCCAGGTTCGATCCCCGGTGGGTCCATAATTTTTTTATTTTTTTTGTTGCTTCTTTTTGCCTGTCATTTTACCGTCCTCTTCGACTATTACAACATAAACAATCACAAACCATGCAATAAACTGCCTTATTTTCCGTGTTATATCTATTAGAAAGTAGTGTGTACAACCCTATGGAAATTGTGATTCCCTGTAGTGTATTAGAGCCATGGGGTTTATCTCCAAAGTATCCTGCAATATCAAATAGTCCTATTTGATATCACAATTTCTCAGAATTGACTTAGTCAATTATCTTCAAATTTTCGTCAGTCATCAGTCCTAATAAGGTCAATTTCCCGCATCTTTTTCAAGGTCATGAGATTATTGTGACGTCATCCAGGCGCCATTTTGTAAAGATCAACTTATGATCGTATCTTCTTCACGAAATGTCATCTCTCTTTCATATTTGGCATGGCTAAGGTCAATGTCACTTCAGTCATGATCATCACCATTATCATTATCATCATCATGATTATCATCAACATCAATATCATCATCACTGAGATGATATTGATGATGATGATGATTATCATCAGCATCATTATCATCACCATCAATCATCATCATTATCACCATCATAATCATCATTATCGTCATTATATTATCATCATTATCATCATTATCATCACCATCATCATCATCATGATGATATTCATGATGATCATGATGATTATCAACATCATTATCATCATCACTGTCATGATATCCACGAATCATCCAAAATTCATGTTCACACACTCTATGCCCCATTGAAACAAAGGGGGCGCTATTTCACTAAAATAGGTAGTAGAGCCTACGAATTGAAAATGCTAGGAAAAGGCTGAAATCATAAAAATTGTGAATAGATTCATTATAATTACCGATATCAACGTCATGTTTCACAATATCATTTTGTCATTCGTCTTCGTCAAAAATATCAAGATCAAAAGACAGATCACCTAATTCGTCTCCAGTGACGAATTAAATTTCTAGTTATTGATTGTTTCCCTTAACTGGTAGAATTTTATGATATACATTTCAGTCCTTTGATTCATAGGCATGGAAAACAGTACAAAAATATTTTTTGTTTTAATATAAAGAGGGGTGTTCTTCCAGTGAGAGATTTTTAAGCAGATGTCCCGGGAAGGAAGTCTAATAAGAATGAGAAATAATGAGCCTTAGGGTTGCCGATAGATGCTCCCACAAGCATCCAAGTGCAACAAGTGTTCATCACTGATGATGGGTAATGCTTGTAGCTTGGGTGTCTTAAATGTCTTTTCAGGCATTTGGGAAGCATTAAAAAGAGCAGAGCACACACTGCAGCTGTGTGTCATGTGCATACATGTAGATGTACATTATCTAGTACATGACTGTCGTGAGTACAGCCATACTTGTGATTGCACAGTCATACAATCATGTAGGTACGCTACATGGAGGTATTCATTCACGAGTATGAATGCTACATGTACACATCTTTCTATGTCTGTGAACATGTGAAGTAAATTTCATGTTGCCTTGCACAGTTGATTATGGTACATGCCTATTCTCATATGCAGTGAACACTTATCAGGGAAATAGTTTTCCTTCTTTTCAGTTTCACTATGAATATAATACATGTATAATGATTTAGGGAGGTTTATGTTCTATCAGAGGGAAAGGACTTTTGCCATATATTATTTTTAAGCAGCATAATTCTATAAAGATTTGGAAGGCCATACTGTACTTCCAGATTTTCATGTACATGTACATGTATCTCAAAGTAGGAAGAGATATGTTATTGAGTGATATGTTGTTACTCTTTATAGATTAAAATTCAGTGTGTAGCAAGGGCAATGCTTAGGCTGCGCTGGGTTTCAGTATATTGTCAATTCATGTCCATTGTGTGAAGGCCATACACTTGGAATCAAGGCTACATGCACTTACATGTAGACTGACATGTAACAACACTATCCCTATGATTGACGAATGCATCCAGTTTTCATCATCACCGGATGATAGATGTGCAGTTGTCTTGCAGAAGATGTGACAAGACATATGACCAGGCCCTCAAACAAGTATGAACAAGGCTCTGGCCCCTTCAAAGTAATGAATTTTTGGTATCGGCACTAATGTGATGATACATGGATTGTCATGGTGGAATTAGATGTTTGAACTTGTCTTGCAGGAGATTGGATTATCTTAGTGTTTGAATGAACCCCTGAACCATCCTGGTGCCCGAAGCAGTTGTTGCCAGAGCAAGGGTTGGAGCACCTTGCAGTAGAAGTAACGAGACATTTAACGAGGGTGTAAAATCAAGGAGCTTTAAATCTCTTTTAGAAAAATCAACAGGCCCTGCCTCTACCATTAAAGAATTTATATAACAAGTCTATAAATGATGATCATGGAAGAAACGGCACATGTGAACTTGCCCGTGCAGATGTGACAAAGAGGTATGAACTAGTCCCTTTCTGGTCTCTCCAGTAGTACTAGGTAGGGCTCAGGATATAGAGGATATGGGGAGAATTAGGGGAGCTTGTATTTCACCCTGACTATCATCTTGCAGGAATTTGACTCAGTGTGCCTCATGGTGTCCCAGCACCCATCGGCAATGTCTGACAAGCTAGACGAATCCTTCCCAGAGTGTCTGGGAGATGAAGGAATTGATGGAGAGAGAAGGTACAAGAGGGGGGGGGGGGGGGGGGGAGAGAGAGAGCGAGAGAGAGAGATGGATGGGAGAGGGAGAGAAAGTAGGTAATGGTCAAGGGTTCGGGCCTGTGTCACGTATGTCCATAAAGCAAGGCATTTTATCTACATTGGTTCTCTTCACCCAGGTGTTAAATGAGAATCTGGATGTGAACGCTGTTGAGTTTGGATAAGCAAATGTGCATCTGGGAAATGGTGCCCTGGCTGAAATGTTCCTCTGTGGAGTGGACAGTGTGCAAGTTATTGCAGAATTGTTATTCAATCCCACAACCAGGATAATAATTAGCTGTAAAGCACTTTGATCAGTTACTTGTAACAGCAAAATTTCTTGAGCAAAGGTTTGCAGATTGACACAACCACTATAAATCTACAGCATATATCTGATCTGTTCATGTTTGAGGATGATCTGTTCATGTTTGAGGAGAGGGGGATTCAAGAGCCCCCAAGGGGGTAACGCCTTGACAGTTGAAGCACGTCCGACCTTTCCGGTGTGCATAATCCCCCGAAGACCATAGCCAGGATGCATAGGGACCTCAATAACTTCCCTAGACAATAATACTTCTACTACAACGTACATTCGGTTGTTTGTCACTTGTCAGGTTTTTCACTGGACTGAATGTGAAGAATCATGAATTTCATTATAATATTCAATTTGTACCCCTCCTTCTCATCCCATTGCCGTGAAGAGAAAGAAAATATGTGTCATTAGTTCATATACCACAATGTTTTTGCATCATCACTATTTTCAATTATTATGCTTATAGAAGTGACAATAAAACCTTGGTAGAATGTAGGGAAGGGGACCATACTTGTACTTTTTATTCCTTGCCCCAATCCTTTTTTTTTTAGGATTGTTTACTAGTTTGTAAGAAGATGTGCTCACGGTAGAGACTAGATTGTTTGGAGAAGAGGTAGTCACGCTGATGTCACACACTGGAGGGGCGTCTGTGCAAATCGAATCAGGGTATTCCCCCGATGAGGCTGTCATCCCCAATCGTGTGATTGACCCAAGAATGAAAGGTGGCATTCTTCAAGAAAAGTATTGAGTCTGTCTTGACGCTTCTAACATTTAGGCAGTTGCATCACCTTTCTGTTTTCACATATATCTTGGGAACTATTAGAAGCCATTGTAAGGGGTGGCGATGTGTTAGAACTTGGAAATTTTCCATGAAATTTCATTTGTAATTTTCCATTAAAGGAAAATCCAGAGAGAGACATCAGTAATGTTTTATTTTGGATGTTTACATGTAAGTGCCTACTTAAATGTTTGCCCACTTTCTATGGAATATTTGTAAAATAATATTTCATTCCTTTATTTGATCATTAATTTAATATCAGGTGATTTGTTTGTTTGTTAGCTTGTTTTTCTTACATACATTTAGAAGTAGGCCTGTATGATTGATCCCAATTATATAGTGATAGAGAGATTGAAATGATGAAAATAGAAACTTGGCACAAGTTCATGTATGCTTTTCATGTACATGTACATATGGACTTGTTGGTGTAAATTTGTAGAAAGGAACAAGGTGACTCAAAATAAATTATTGTACCAATATTTACAAATGGTGCAACGATGATGCATGGTACATGTATGACCCCATTGGCATAAATCGGCCATACAGTATGGGTTGTGTCAAGCTATCACTTCGTGGATGATCGCAGATTTACGGATGATCGTATTTGATGTTCAGAGGATTATATGGGAAGTCCACAGTAATGCCCTTATAGGAAACAACCAACTATTGTATGAACCCTGTCACTGCCATGGGCAGAGTTATCAAATGTAAAAGGCAGTGGGTGTTCTAGACCTGCGGTACGATGGGGGTTAATGTATGTAATATTATCCCGAGAGGAAAGTGAATAATAATGGATTTAGTGCCAAAAAATGTAGGGATCGTTTTCACTGCCCTGTACTGATTCGCAGACACATATTCATCTGTGATTTAATGTTTAATAAAAAACCCACCTTTTTGTTTATCAGAACTACAGCATCGTAGATTTGCTAGTGCAAGGTTTCCTTGCTGTGATTTTCATGTTATTTATATTTGGTTTCCTTTTTAAAAATAAATGAAAGCTTGTTCTTAGTTTTCTACCAAAGCTGATTTGCAGACTGCTCCCATGTAAATAATTTTCTTGCAGGTGCGATTATTCTTCTACATGTACATGTATGTTACCCAGTTTACCATTGCTGTCAGTTAATGATATCTATTATGGGGGCTGCTTTCCTGATTCAAGTTGATGTTTTAAAACCCCAGAATTCTCTATTTTTAATGAAAAATTCTCTGTGGAAGCATACAATATACACTCTATTCCTAACTATTTTTTTCAGAGATTCCTTCTTTTTTTTCTTTGGAAGGTGGAAGGTTGTCAGGTATGGTGTACCTTAGGAAAACACGTGTGATCCACTTTCCTGTCAATGTGTAAGGGCCTCTACTACAGTACCACAGTCCACCCCTGATTGGTGGTCTAGGAAACTTTATTAAGGGATTTTTGTAGTACACTGTACATAGAAATTGTACAAAGTCACTGCAAAGTACAGACTGGTTGCCAAGGGATTCATGAAATAGCAGAAATTCTCATTAAACCCTTCTCAATAATATGCTAGGTTGCAGAATGTAGCGTTTTGTGGAGCATTCAAATCAAATAAAATCAAACCAAACCATTTTCCATGAAAGGAAAGCCATGAAATATAAACACTTGACATATACATGTACAATTTTGTACAATTTTGTACAATTTTGTACATGTAACTCACAGATATAGTGGTGGATTCTGTGAAAGAAAGATATTTCTGTAACAGAAATTGAGAAAAAAAAACTCACGATATCCCAGAAAACAATTAAAATGAGATGACATTCAGTATATATTGCATGACATATACGTACTGTAAACTGAAGGCCTAAAGTGTTTCGTTTTGTTTCTTTTGTTACATGTGTGATATTCTGCAGTTAACATGGACATACTGGAAGTATTTCAAATCAGGGGAGGCAAGATTTCCAGATTTTTCCTCATAAGATTATAATTTCCTCTCATATTTGATGAACTTGTAATTAATTAAATTACATTTTGAATGAGCTCTGCAGTGCTGATTGCTTCTGGGTGAACATTTTTCGGAAGTATTACATTCATGTAGGTGTCACTATTTGTAAATCAACTGTAGGTCTCAGGAAAGGAAACAACTACACAGTTACCCCAACCCCTAATACTTCCATTTCCACTTTACTGAGTTTGTTTTTAATTAGTAATAGAAGAGAACAATGTGGATAAGAAATATGCATGTCAGTGGCATCATCCTAAATCCATGTTGTCATAAGCCTATGATGTTAGTGATGATTAGACTCGTAGGCTTCCCCACCAAAGTGAGTCATGCATTTTGGTTTTGGCTTCTAAACTTATATAAGCCCCCCTGTGACCCAATGGCAATTACCTTGTGTATTTAATGCCTGGCTAAATGTTGTATTGCACAACAAGTCTGTTTTGCTATACTGGATTAAGAACGCTTATTTTCATTGATTGCTGGAATGTAGACTCACAATCTTCCAGTAGTCTTCTGGGACACTCTATTTTAACACTTCGAAAATATAATGATAATCGGGTATTGAGCCATAGTTGTTTTGACAATGTTAGCTATATGTGGACCTAAATCGTTGCTCCAAATGATGTGCTTAAGTCAAACCTGTTATAGTGGCCACCTGTTTACAGTGTCCACTTATATTGTGCCCCCCCCCCCCAACAAAAAAAAAAAATGTGTGGTGGACAATGTAGAATCTGTCAAGAAATGCTACTTTTGATTATGTTTAAGATTCAGATAATGACTATTAACATGTAGAAAGTTAAGAGTTCACTGGTGGATCCAGGATTAGAGATAAAAAAGGGTTGCCAATTTTTTTCAGGTGCCCTTTTGGGTCTGAAATTGATACAGCGCATACATTTAGGGGGCTCTTTTTCTCTTTCTGTTTACTGTGTATTTGATATACTGTTAAACTAGATACTTTAGCGTGCATTTAATGTTTCATGCTGCGAAATCATTGAATCATAATTGACATACATATATAACACTAAATTTTTGCAAACTGCGAAAGTTTCTGGCTGTGAAAATGGCTATCTTTTACAAGTCGCAAAAGTTTCATGTCCCAGATTTTTATGGTTATACAGGGGAATGGGGGGTCATGTGCCCCTGTGGCTGCCCCCCCCCCCCCCTTCTCCCTCCCCCCCCCTTCTCCCTCCCCCCTTCTCCCTCCCCCCTTCTCCCTCCCTATGGAATCACCACATGAGTTGTAGATGACCAGTCAGTTTCACACTGTGGACAGATATTTTCATATCTTTTTGTACGGCAGATCTATATAATTAGTCTTCGCAATTGTGTTAGATCTAGGTTGAATTATCTCTCTTTATCTACTTTCATAAACAAAGTTGGACAAACTCAACTCTATTCAAAAGCACTTTCCGAAACTCATAGTACATGTATTGAACTGTTGACTCTGAACAAACCTGTCAGTGACCGATCGGCCAAGGAAAGCAATAGAAAGGTTATGACATCATACTTTGCAGAATTATGCCCATGATCAGCAGTCCATAGCATTTATGGACAATAAAACACAATCAAAGGTTGAAGAAAGGTTCAGTCATGTCTACATTGTAAATTGTGGGTTTATATTTCTAAAAAAGGAAAATACTAGTGCTCCCTTGTTCTGTTTGCAACTTTATGAAGATCGTCTAATAAATTAACATTTTTAGAAACATCATCCAAACGATTTGTGTGAGCACTGTACATGTACATTTGTTTCCCTCTTATTCATTTATGGTCATGTGGCTTTACTGATTAGTGCATGAATGAGTATTTAACTCTCCAAATTCTCCATTATGATGCATTTGATGCCTTAAAAACCCTAATAATTTGAGGGTTGTGGTTGTTCAATGAATAGTGACACCACCTCATTCTCACAGAACAGAATCCATAATCTAATCTACAAGAACAGTAATCAGATTAGACCATTTCGTGACAAAATGAAACACATTTTTGTTCCTCAAAGTAAAAGGAAAGGTAATGCTAGTTGTCAATGACTTCTGTATAATTTGGTCTCTCTTGGTGGATGTACTGTACATGTATCTTACTCATATCTGGTTCGCTGGTTCACTTACAGAGCAATTACACTTGGCGCTTGTTGTGTTTTCTCCTACTCATAGCAAGCACAATTTAGATGGTTTCCTGTGATGTCATGTTTTTATTACCGGCATCACTCTTCTTTCCAAACTCAAGTTTGAAGTTTGAAAGCTTCCATTACTTTCTGTACACCAAAGCTGAATATGTGTGATAAATTATTGTGACCATTGCTAAGGAGCTTGGAATTGTTGTCGTTGTTTTCAGAAAAAGGCGCCCTTAATTTGTTGCCATTCTACATGTACATTGTCTTTGCAGCAAGATATATGATACAGTGTATTTGCTCCTTTCATTATTTTCTCACAAATATTGTTTTAGTATTGCTATAGGATTTGGGGCTACGTTTAGTGTTAGGTTTTGGTTAGGTTTAGGGTTAGGATTAGGTTTGGGGTTAGGGTTAGGGTTAGGTTGAGGTTTAGGTTTAGGTTTGGGGTTAGGGTTCGGGTTAGGAATTCAGAATTTCAGGAGAAACCTACTGCAGATTGGATGTTGCCGAAGCATGCATCGGCATACAGCGAAGGTCACATTGTTAAGGGAAAAAAAATACCTTCTGCAAGCCTGATCAGTTTGGAATAAATGAACACCATTACCTCTTCATAAAGCACTATTTATTTTTATCTTGGAAAAAGTTAATTTGTCGTCATAATAGTTGTATTCAACTACAGTGTAGTATAGCAGAAAATTGCCATACTCTCTTCGTCAAAAAAGAATTTGTCATTCTTCAGTGCATGGAGCATGTATCACTCTAAGTATTACTAATGAAATAAATATGGAACTCTTCAAATATTGACACGCTTCTCATTTTTTGTTTCTATCCTTGAAAATCCTCATGAAGCTGGAAACCTCACGTTCGTTCGTAGTGTTTTAAGGAGAACATTGCCACCTTATATATGCAAACCTCAATTATTAGCCTCTGTGTGTACACAATATTGACAGTATCTGATTTCTATCTCTGTATGTGTAGCTGTGAGTTTTGGCAGGGTCATGCGCATGTACATGTAATGAAATGTCATTAGGCCCCATTCACACAAAAAAGATGAGATTTGAACCGCGATTGACGTCTTACATTTTTTGCATCTGACCACACAGGATGTAGGCGTACATGTATAAAATTGATTTTCTTACATTTGTATATACTTGTACCTAAAACTGAACACAAATTGCACAGCAAATTCAGTTATTGATGAAAATAGACCAATACATGTACCTAGTGCAATTTGAGTTGCGATCCAAAACTTATTAATCTGCGAGCTTTGCTGTTAACACTTAAAAAAGAATGTAGATTCAGATCTTGGTTCAAAAAGTTGTGTATTACTAGTAGATTAATTACTCTGTGTAAGCACCCCCAATCTTTGTTTATTTCCAACCCCTGAATTACCTCATAACCTCATAACCTTAGTAGCAATCATTTGAGTAAATAGCAGTATGTATTTATAGACTTTGACAGTGAATGTAACTCAAGTTGTCATGTTACATGATACAGTCATGTACATGTACAAGTGTCATGTTTCCTTGCACAGGCAAGAACTGATGAGTAAGGTTCATAACATTGTACAGTACCTACGTTCACTATGTAATGATTTTCACTGTTGAGATTGTATGTGCTCTAGGGAAAACATGCATGCTGCATTTTAATACAATCGTCTGGTGACTAATTTAGAACGCTATCAACCGAGTGTCGTCACTTTGTGATTTCACTGCTCTCTGAGCTTGTAAGCCTAGACGGTGGTGTACATGTACATTTTTTTTTTACTCTGACTTCACCTCTGTAAATAGAAACTAGCGTGCACATATATATCTACACATGAAAGCAAATAGTGAGCAAGTTTAGTTTGAAACCTTTAATAGCTTTAGAGATTAGAAATATCAACATAATTCATCTCTCTCTCTCTCTCTCTCTGTCTCTCTGTCTCTGTCCTTTTCTCTTTCTCTTTCTCTCTCGCTTTCTCTGTTTTTACTTCAGTATGCGAAAGTTTGAAAAGTAATCTAATGAAGCATAATATGCCAACCTCATTCATTTATTATCGAACAAAACGATTCCTGTGAGGAAAGAGTCATTTCTTTAAAAATACACCACCTTTTTTATGTTCATTGCCACATATGCATTATGCACTAGTTTGCAGGCACAAACCTTGGTCAGTTGTAAAAGAGTATCTGCACTGTAAGACTACCATAGGCGCTGTACTATAGCTGCTCCTGACCCGACCAGTAGGTAGCTGAGTTAGGCTTCATTCAAGACACAATTATTTTCTGATAAAGTGGCAAATTAGGGTCTGTGCTTGCAGACTACATATGCACAGTGGTGTAGATAAAATGAAGTTTTTTATTTATCCCATTCTAATGAATATCATCCAAACCACTACATGTAAATGTATCAATCAAATAAATGTTACATCCTGTTTCAGGTACAGTTCACGCATTATTGTAAACATGTTGTCATCCTAGCGGTTTGCTGTTCTGTCATATACCAGTGATTGATATACCTCCATGCGGGGAATGTCATACATACATGTACATGTACAACTAATAATTATTTAGTGTTGTGTTTCGTAATGTTACATATGTGTTTATACTGCAGTTTTATACTACCAAATTTATACTCCCAAATTACTTTGTGCTGTCTTTCATCAGAGTTATAGGGTTAGGGTTGTCAAATTGGGTTTTAGGGTAGGTTTAGGGTTAGGGTTAGTCTGCAAGCACAGATCCTAATGTGACACTTTATCAGAAAAGCCCAGCTACATGTACCTACTGGTCGTGTCAAGCAGCTATAATACATGGCCTATGGTAGTCTTATAGTGCAGACACTCTTTTACGACTGACCAGGGTTTGTGCCTGCAAACTAGGTTATGGTTAGGGTTGTCATTTGGTTTTAGGGTATGTTTAGGGTTAGGGTTAGGGTTCTGGTTTATAGGTGTTTGTCCTGGCATGTAGGATCTTGACCTCAGAGCAACTGTCAACGAAGCATGTGTCATACACCCAATTCACATATTAATTGCCATCCAGTGAATGTCATGCTTACAACTATTGATTATAAATAAAGTTTGTCAGTTCATATATTAATCCATTGAATGTGTTCACCCTAACAAACTCTCTCAAACATGACTTAACTCATGCTCGCAGTGTTGTCATCATGTGTATAGTAGGGATCACCTTCCTACCTGTGTTTGGCCTGACAGGCTTCCACGTCTCACTCTCATCCAGAGGAAGAACCACCTACGAGCAGGTACCATGGCAACCGTACAACCCCGCCCCCCTTCCTCCGTCGATGTTCCAAGCTGTGCCAAAATTCATGCTTTGTTGTCCCCCTTTCCTTATTACCATTGTCTTCTTATCCTTAAAAAGGAAATCTATGTCAAGCATTCACCCTTTCACGCTGCACTTTGAGTCATTGTCTTCACTTTTTGTCGCAAAAACAGGTAGCAGTCTGCTTTATAGTGATCATTCTCTTCCTTTGTAGATGCTTTTGTTGTTACATTATTATTGACTTACATCCTGTTGCTATCATTTTTCTCTATTTTAATTAATTGATTAATAAAATAATAAAAAATATTGATGGTTGCAACCACTACTTCAATGCCATAGTACTTCCATGATCTCTCTAACATGCATTATGTACATCCAGTGTGTCAGTGGAGATATTCCCATTCTCACCACCACTATCAACATCATCATCTCATCAACATAAACATCCCCTTCTCTATCACCACTACCTCTTTCATTGTCTTGGTTATCTTCTCATCAGCATCAAAATACTCCCCATTTACCTCCACATCTCCAACACTCCATCACCAACACCATTGTAATCTTCTCATCTCATCAACACCACCACCACCAATACCACCAATATCATCATCATCTTGTCAACATCAAGATCTCCATCCCATCGCCATGACAACCGTCACCATAATCAGCTCTATAATGTGGCTTTCACTAGCACCGTCACATACTCCTTTAAACAGGTAACAACACAGGAAGTCGGCACATCAGCGTTGCATGAAGTCAGCCGACAAATTGCAAATGCAGCAGACATAATGAGAGCTACATTTCCTTTCAGTATTGGCAACATCTGATATAAACCCATTCTGTTTCTCTCTTGTTCTTTCTCCAATAATTGACTACCTCATCCACCAGTTTCCTCTCTTTTTATGACTGTCACTTTGTATGTGAAGTGCTCAGTGAAAAATCAGTGAAAAATGTATTGTTTTGCTAAATATAATTCCTTGAATGTTAGACATATTTTTTTAAAGTCTAGTTACAGCACAGTGTAAAACTGCTTTGTAGAAACCTTGTTTGTATTTTTTTTCCTCCTTATTTTGTGTTCAATATTTTGATTTCATATCATACCTACACATTTGCTGTCTATATGAGGAACTGAATATCTTTGTTGAAGAAATTTCTTAATGTGCATGTTTGTATCCTCAAGTCAACTTTTTTTTCACACAGTTCTGCACCCAAGTGATAATATCTGTAGCATTTAAATGAAGCTTGGATGTATGCTACTTTTTTTTTTTTAATCCAAAAAGTATTATTTCCTTGACCCGCTCTCACTCTACCTTTGCCTGTTATCCATCTCTCAGTATTGTAGTGATGAGTATAGATACCTTGTGCTTCATACCAGTAATAGTGCTCACCGTTTTTCATATATCCCTCGTCTGTAAAGGCCGCACAACAAACGAGCAGGTAAGATCCTTTCAGCAGTTGCACATGAGGTCAGGGAAGAAGTCCTTGTTTCCTTGTATTTTTGTTAGCTTTTCCTGTCCTTCCCTTTTATTTTACCTCTTCTTTCCCCTCTTTTTCCCCCTTAAATATGAGTGAAGGCTGGAAGTTTGCAACAGCTGACACATTGAAACAATGAACTTGCCTCTGACCCGTTCCCGATCCGCCATCCCTCCACTTGCCTCTCCCTCAGTTTTCCCCTCCTCTTTTCTCCATTTATGCCCTCAATCATTATTTTCCCTTCCTTCCTGTTTCTTCGCTTCCTTTTCCCTTTCCATTGTCTTTCCCTCCTCTACTGCGATTTCTTTGCCCTGCTACCCTCCCCCCTGTTTATTTTCTATCTACACTTCAACCTTCCTCTTCCTTTTCCCTTGATCATTCCCCTTCTACTCTTCCTTTTGCCTACACCATCTCTTGTCTTTCCCGTCAACCCTTACCATAACTTTTCCTTCCTCTTCCCGTTCCCATTCCTTTCCTCCATTCACTGCTCCTCTTCTCCACTAGCCCTCCCCTTCCCCGCTACCCCTTCCTAACCCTTTATTTTCCTTCCTGTCCCCCATTACTCCCCCCCCCCCCCATTACTTATCCACTCCCTTCCCTTTCCACTTCCGTTCAGCCCTTCCTTTCCCTATCCCTTCCTTTTCCCACCCATTTCTTTCCACTTCCCTTCCACTACCCTTCTACTCCCCTTCTACTTCCCTTCCACTCCCCTTCTACTCCCCTTCTACTTCCCTTCCACTCATTCCTCCACCCCCTTCCCTACCCCTCTCTTAACCATACCTTACCTGACATGAAAAATGCCAGCAGCTGTACATACATGTGAAATCCTGTACTGTACTATCCGGACTAACCTTAACCCTGGACTTTTCTTTTTTGCTGTTCTCATTTGCAGTTTTAATCCCATACTATCTCCCTAGCCAGAGCGCTTAGCCCCGCCTTTTGACATTAAAGCAAGGTATCCCATACTATCATGGAGTTAGCCCACTTTGGTAAAATTCATTTTGAACAGAAAATGGGCTAAGCTTAGTCCCATACTATCGGTGAGGCTAAATCTTTGTTTAGCCCCACTGATAGTACGGGACTAAGCAAACTTTTGCAAGTGTAAAAAGCCTATTAGTTTACTTCCTCCCTATCTTTCTTTCCTGTGCCTAATGAAAATTGACACTTTCCCTGAATTTTCACAATTTCAAGGTTTTCTCCCCAGATTTACAGGCTATTTTTGCAAACTATTGTATTCTGCATGGGAGGCCAGTACACCCAACTCAAAAGTTATTTTCAGGCAGTCTGGATTCATTTTAATCAACTTACCTGTTAACTTTGTCTTACCAGTCAGTTTTGATCAATAGTGAATGGAGTGAAGGTAGTAAATTTAGAAACATTTAATTACATCCCTCAATATGAGAAAGGGAAATACATGTATTTAAAAAGAAAACAAAGATGAGATGTAGTGACTGAAGGCCATTTTGATACCCTTTCACAAATGCTGATGTTATTGTGATCTTTGTTAATTTATTGACCGATATTTCACTCTTTTATTTTTTGGCAATTATGAGCAGCATTGTTATCTTTAAAGATTATTCCACTTGCCTATTGATGTTTAAGCAATTGCATGGCAATATCGTCTGTTTAAAGATCTATCTCTCTTTTCAGTCTGGCATTCCATACAGTGTATTTGCATGATTGTATAGTACATTCAACTCTCTGGACAGGTACTACATGACTGTATAGTTCAAAAATATGTATTCAGAAGTTCTGTTCCAATATCCCCCCCCCCCCCCCCCATTTTTTTTATCCAATTTTTAAAAACATTGCTGTGGTATAGAACTCTTATCCTATGTATAGAAGAAGCTGACACACCCATCCCTTCAGAGCCATGCTGTAAAATATTTGTCTGCTGCCATCTAGAGTTGACAAACATATCATTCTTCTATCTTGTCTGAATCTCTGTCTTTCTCTTTTGTGATATTATGAGGGCAGCAATCAATGTATTCTCCTGCCCACCGTTCAACAGTTAAACAATTAATTTAATTGAAAAGACATCTACTCAACTTTTATTAACACAGGTTTCGTCTAGGACAATCTATGTAGAAAGCTAACTCTGAATATAAGCCTGCTAATTACAACACCCAGGAACATTTTCGTTTTTATTGGAGAGTGCATATTCCAACATATCTTATTTTTTTATTTCTGCCACAGGTAACGGGTAAATTCCAGAGTGGTCATAATCCTTTTGACAAAGGCTGCTTTAAGAACTGCATGGAAGTCTTCTGTGGTCCACAACCAGCAAGGTAATTGAGAGAAATGAGCAAAGTCCTTCATCAGTATAGATCTGTGGAAAAAAAAATGTTTAACATCCCGAGGCAAAATTGATTATCATGCTCATGAATATCCAGTGTGGAATGAAGGAGATTTAGAAATGGAACTTATTCCATAGACTCTTAATTCATCCAGAGTTTTTTTTCTAAAAGTGAATATTTGATTAAGGTGCTGTATTGGGGAAGCATTTTTAAAACTGGTTTAATATAGATGTCTGTTTTGAACAGATTTTGAAATTAGTCATTTACAATCACCAGTAATAAATTTGATGGAGGTTCGTATATTGGCCATAGGAACCAGTTGGTCCCTGTGAGAAGACTATGGGCATAAGATAATTTAGCATGCAATGGGTTAAATGGGAAGTCCGTCCTGATATTAAGTTGGTTTTAAAAGAAACAGAAGAAGTAAAGAATCAGATCAGTTTGAGCAAAATAAGAAAGTTATGAAGTTGTTATCAATCAAACACAAGTTGGCAACTCCATGACGTATCTTGCGAGCCTGTCTCCTATTTGCTCTGTACTGAAAAACTCATAAATTTCCATTTTCTCTAAGGAAAATATTTTATCATAAACATACCCTAGATATAAGCATTTCCCTTGTGCTTTTAAATAAACCCTGCATGATACAAATCTATTCCGTCATCAAAAATGGGAAAGGAGCTCACAAGATACGTCACAGAGTTGCCAATTAGTGTTTGATTGATTACAACTTTATAATTTTCTTATTTCTTATTGGATTTTGCTCAAAGTTACATTGTTCTGTTCTTTAATATTTCTGCTTCTTTTAAAAACAACTTAATATCAGTAATGAAAAACACAAGTCAGAAAAAATTTGAACCAGCGGGATTCGAACCTGTCATCTACTGATTGCCGGGCAGCGACTTAACCACCAGGCCAGCAGTAGATGACAGGTTCGAATCCCGCTGGTTCCAATTTTTTCTGACTTGTGTTTTTCATTACAGATCGAGCATACGATCTTTAACACTGGGAGTAAAATGCCTAAAAATTTGTTTACAAATTAAAATTCCTCCCATCAAGCTTCTTTGTTTACTAACTTAATATCAGGGTGGACTTTCCCTTTAAATGTCTCAAGATGAGATTTCTGCTTCACATGGCGAGAGGTCATCAGAGAAACCAAGTTGTCTCACCATGTTGATGTGAAAACAGATCAAATGTACTTACATAATTGTAACTGAACATTAATTTTTAAGTTTGATTTTGAGTATTACCACAATAATGAATTTGGACGTAGAGTTCAATGATCAGCAACCCTCTTGTTTTCATCTTGATAACTTTATATTCTACAGGTATGTGGGTTTCAAGAGCAAGCCAGTCTCCCTTGCCGCAATGTATATGCCAGTGCACACCACTACGACAACGGGCAACGGCGTCACCGACAACCAGATCCACGTTCGTGTGGAGAGCGGGAGAACAACGGTCACGCCGCAGCACACGATGGTGCCTGCCGTTAATAACAAACAACATCAGGTAAGGTCTGTGTATCATTGCTTTTTTCATTCCCCCCACGTAGACGTGAACATCACCACCGCCTAACACCGCAGACTTCATCACCCGACTCTCCCTGGGAGGAGGAGGATGGATGAACACATTACTGGTTGCCGTGGTTACTAACAACATCCATCACACAATATGCCAACAAGCAGTACTTGTGCACTTGTAAATGATGAGATGGGAGCTCTTTTGAGCAAAAATGAAGGAGGGTATTTTACTATTTGGGCAAGTTCAAGATATGTCACATACGTTACCAAGTATGATGGAATTTTATTATTTGGGCAAGTTCAAGATATGTCACATACTTAACCAAGTATGATGGAATTTTATTATTTGGGCAAGTTCAAGATATGTCACATATGTTACCAAGTATGATGGAATTGTATTATGGAATTGTGGACATAGATTGACTTAACTCTTACTGTGCCAAGGGGATTAGCTCTCTTCAAAACTTTACCAAAATATCATCAATGCTTGCTTTTCAAATGTCTGCACTTCATTAACTATCTATTATTTCACAAAATATTGTGTACAAAACTTGTAGGAAATTTATTACCATTTCTTATGATTTCAAACATTATTACTTCACCCATCTTTATGTGTAAGAGTTATTGAAAATTACATTTGAGTTTCTTTTTTTGTCCATTATTTTGGGGTTTCTGATGTATTTACTATTGTTTAATGTTGAATAAGATAATATCTTTTGAAAAATCTACAATTTTCTCTGAAAATTTCTATGGTAGTATGTAATTATAATCATATATTTAGAATGCTTAATTTATGCTCAAATTTTTTAATATACATTGACCACCGTATACCTTTCTTGTGGTTGAGCAATTGGTGAATGATAACGACAAGTCTATCTGTCACATATACATGCCATTGGCACTGAAAGAGTTAATAATATCATTTCACTTAATATTTTGTCTGATTCAAGCTCTAGGAGGGCTGTCAGCTTGATACAGTCTTCAGGGCCCTGTTTCATAAGACTTGTTATCAATAACAACTGCGACAAATCTATGACGAATTTGCTCTAAGCCAATCAAATTCAGTGATTTCAGTAGCTTATAACAGTTATCGTAACTTGTTGTTGATAACAAGTTTTATGAAACAGGGCCCAGATACACTAAAATCTTAATAATAGTTGGTAACGTATAGGACAAAATACCTTGGACTTGTCCGTTACATAAAACTCTCTTTTTTCACATGGGTTTTAAAGTATCTTGTCATCTTTGACTAGGGTTTACTATGGTGGTGTGTTGCCTTATCTGGTAGCTCGACTGCGAGTAAACTCAAACTGCACGTGAATCTTTGGCCTTATCCAGATAAAATTTATTTTCCTGGGTTATAATCATGGATGATTTCAATCCCAGAATTTTCTGTCCATATTGTGCAATATCTAGGCATGGTTAAAACAACAACATGACTTTGGACTACTCTAGGGGCAGCACAGTTTTTCTTTTTGTCTCTGTAGAAGATATTTCACTTATCTATACGTGATTGAAATCATGCATGAATAGAATTATGCAACAATATCAGTTGGAACAAGTGGTCACTATAATAATAATAATAATAGTAATATTTTCTTTTTACCCAAGGAAGCCTCATCAGCATCAATGCTGTTCTTACAGTATATGATCTAAATGTTTGTCCCTTGAGTAGTACTGCAGGTACATGTACATGTTATTGGGATAGGCATTGAACTTCACATGCAGTGAAATTTGTATAGACATTAAAATGATACCTGTAGTATGTAGCTCTTATAAAATACATAATGCCTTGTGTATTTCACCTTCAATTTTACTGTGCACACATATACATTAGGCTAGTAACCTTGTTTGCGGTGATGAATGTGCTGTAAATGACATAATATGTTTCCAAAAATCTTCATGGAGAAATACAAGTGGTTGAAGTGTGCAAAAATCTTAACCTTGAAAAATCATTGTTCAGAGGTTTAAACTAAAGAATGCGCTTCTTCGTATCTCTTTATACGTTTCAATTCCACATGTATTGGCTAGAAAAGTGCTTCAGTGAAAATTTTCCATGTAAAAAAAAAAAAAATCAATTTAAAAGAGGCTTTGTAGATTGGGGGGGGGGGGGGGGGGTTGTGTGCATTGTTTGCTTTTTTTGTTTTTTTGTTGTTCTTTTTGTGGAATTGCCTTTGTGTATGACCTTGAAGAGTTTTTCCTTGTTGCCTTGTTTTGCCAAATCAGTGGCAAACTTTGTTCAAAAGGACTGTGTATAATTACTTGATCGTAACCCTTACTGAACTGGGCTATTTTACTCCATGAAAATAGTGGGGGGGGGGGCCCCCATTGATGTCGGAAACGCAATGTCCAATGAACTTGAAAATTTGCATGTCGATAGATCTTCACATGCTGAATCTGATGGTGTGATTAATTTTAATCAATTATGCAAATTAGCTAATTAAATATTCATAATGCATATTTTATGTATTTTGGGGATATTTTCATAATTTCAGCCTAAACAAGTAGAAAACTACATGAAAACTGTAATAATGAAGAATAATGTTTCCCTAATGTATATTTGTATGTGTACAACAGATTTGCATAAGCTATCAATATGCAAATTTACTCTTTACGATTACGATTTTAATGACATGCGCATACTAATTAGCATATAACACCCCCTAGGTATGTCTGACAAATGTATCAAAACTTCAGGGAAAAAAGTCATGAAGCGAGAATCCAAAATTGCCAGCGGTCGCAATGCAATCACAAAAAATATGGAGGGGGGCCTCCCAGGGCCCCCCCCCCCCCCCAGTGCAGTTAGGGTTAATACAAATTCCTACATGGGTAGTGGGTTGAGAGATCATTTAAGCAAGTTTTTGATCCTGTAGTGACTCCACAGGGTTGTAGATGACTGCTGGTTTAAAAATCACAACCCTGACTGGAAGAGCACTCAGCTGTAAGTCTTGGACACTTAGCTGTACAGTTGTAACCTCAAATATTTCATTTGCTGTCACTGTTGGGATCCATGATAGTTAATAAGATTTCATTTCTGTTCTCGACCCACAGGTACACTCTTCTGTAGGTAACAACCACACGGCACCTTATTTCTCAGATATCAGGAGAGAAGGTTTAGGGGATGAGAGTCAGGGAGATGACTGTGAGGCTGAACCCCCTCCGCCACCATCATCAGTCAACCCTTACAACCAGGTCCACTTGTACCAACACCAGGATGTGGCCAGCTCATCCCCTCAGACAGACAACAGGATACGTTACTCGAGAAGGGACCCTAGCTTCAGCAATGAGAGCAAGTCCACCACGCCCTCGCATGGGAGCAGCGAACTCATTAACAGTCCTGCGTCGCGGCGAAACAACCACCGTGAATGGGAAATTAGCAGCACGCCATCAACAGGCAGCATGCATAGCCCGCACAAGCACAGCCCGCACATCTCCAAGGGGAACAATGCGCATGCCATGAAAGCGAATAACGTGAACCACCATGAGAACAACATCCACGCACAACACAACAATCATAAAGCAAACAGTGCCCCCAACCATGTCGAACCTCAACCGCAACATGTAGCCTTGCGAAATCGGGAGGGGTCGAGGCTTAGGCGTCCCATCTCATTTGTCACCGCACTCAAAATGAGCGAGGAGGCGGAGTCGATGATGCGCAGCCAGGATAAGCCGGCAAACAGCGCCCCCGCAAGGAGTAAATCGACCAAGGCTGACGTTGGGCGCAACAACCATACAGCACCCAGCGTCAAACGCTCCAATACAAGTTACAACTCTAGCCATAATGCCAGCCACATAGTGCAGGCAAACGGAGAAGACAGGACTCAAATGATGACATACGAAGTGTCAGTTTAAGACACACCATTTCTTACTGAAATCTTATCTTGCTTTGTCTCTGTTTGTAGATAAACAGTCTACCAATGTTTGGGGAATTCATATAAATCAACTTTTTCACGATTGAGGAATACTTCACTTCCAGAGTTATGCCTCCACCTGATATTTATCTCTATCTTGCATTGGAAACGTAGTCTACTACTCACTTCTTCGTTGCCGATTTCAATGAGTCCCACGCTCTGTCATCATCACCTCTTATTTTTATAACAAAGATATCGGACAACAAAAGGATATAAAAAGAAAAAATATATATATCTAGCATATTTGGTAAAAGTTATGAAGCTAACAGAATGATGAAAATAATAGTGTATATACCAGGAGCTGTTTATTTTTCTTGTGGAAATGCTAATTGCCGATATCCTACTTGCTGAAAACCTCCACCTCGTGACAAATTCTACCATAGATGTTTTCCCTCTACTTGTCATTGAGACTCTTGTAAAAGTTATAAGCCAATAAAGGAATGGGCCCTAACAAACTCAATGAACTTCTTCACATGCCATACTTACTGCAGTGAATCCAAGTTTGCAGCCATCGGTCGTACTGTGTTCATATTAGGGATTTTTCCAATGTGTCGACGTGAACGCCGTGCTAGAACCTCGCAGCGACAATGGACTGCTTTGTGTTAGCTGCATACAAAGCATGAAGCTAACAATAGGTGAAGCGAGGTTCACGTTTTAGAGAAGACGGCAATACCCTGTTTGACGTGTTCTCGATCTGACTAGTGGACAAGGGAGAAGCCAGTGGACGGGTGAGCTGTTCTTGCACAAAGCGCGTTCACAAAGCAGTCCATTGTAGCTGGGAGGATCTTGGATGGGGTTCACGTCGACACATTCGAAAACTCACTATTATGAGGAGAGGCTGGTGGAAAAAATTTTGGAGCCTTTTTTTTTGCTCTGCCGTACTTTGTTTCAAAATAATGCAATGTTCAATGTGTGTACATCTAAAGATGAAGACCAAAACACTCAATTGGACAGAGCCATTAACATAAGAGGTTTGCCATCTGATATGCAGTTACCCCTCTTTTTTTCAATGTAACTGAAATCTAACTATATCTTCTATAGAAATGCAGAAGTCCAAAAATTAAAAGGCGGTTACGGTATTGTGTTGGTTCAAAATACAGTATATATCTTTGATATAAAAAAAATAGAAAACAAGGCCAGTGGCTGTCAGTAGCATGTCAAACTTACCCAGGGGAGTGTAACGATGAAAATGTTCGGAAAAACTGTGAGGGATTTAGATCTTAAATCTCCCAAAGAGAAAATGTCTTGTGATAGAACCTCAAAATATGATTTTACAGATTTCAAAATGACTTGACAGGAAAGCTCAAATATATTATTAGTTTTCCAGAAAAGAGCATTTATATTCAGTGATTTAAAACCAAATAAATTATGAAGACTTCCCCCAAAATGCTAGTGGGGTATGTGACCTGGAGGGTTTAATGTATAGTTGTCACAAAAATCTTCTATCCATGAAAGAAGATAGCAAGCCTAAAATAGCCCTTGTAAGATATCTTTTATAGCAACTCTTTCTCCTGAAAAAAAAGAAGTAATTTTTATACTGTATTGGAATGACAGAGAAATCAGCACTGCCCTGTTCTTGTGGAGAACTCACCAAATTGCTGTGTGTGAAGAAGTTTTTGAAAACAAAGAAAACAGAGATATATCTAGTATAAATGCATTCATAATTGTCTATGTGAACCTTATTTTTGCTAAACACATTCTGAAGCTTATTGCCGTAAAGTTGTAAATGGAACAGAGTATCGTTATGCTTAATGTCTGCACCCTACATGTCTGTTATGTAAATTGCACCAAATTAGTGATTTTTGATGTTTAGGAAGAATTGTCTTCAGGAGATTAAACATGTGCAAGATTGCCAGAAAATCATTGCATTTTTAAAAACCTCTCATCAGGATTAAATACCATAACTTGGATTTGGCACCACAAAACATTCTGCAAAATTTGAAATTATTTATTTTTGGTGCCCACTTTTTTTGAGTCACATGTAATTGGAAAGCTAAAAAAACAACACTGTGGCTCATATGCTGCTGATTCACTTAAAAATATTGTGGGTCTATAAAGTCATAAAGGAAAAGCTTAGACCTCAGCCAAACTTCCTTTGTTAAGGGGATACACCACCAGGCGGCCATGGGGAATGTTAGCATTCACTAGTACACAAAATTTTGTGCGTCGAACGCGTCCTTCAGACTATTGTAAATTTGTAATTACATTTCGGACTGCACGAAGCCGACCGAATCTCGCACGAGAGCTCGATCGCGGACGGATCATGCATGTTGCGCGGCGACCAGTCTGTCCGATGTTTGCGCCCCGAGGGTCAACGGCATGATCAGGTAACGATCACGGTGCCCTCTCGTGGCATACAAACGTCCACAATCTGCGGCGGAGTATCCCTTTAAATTTGACTAGTGAGACCAAGTTTAAACCCAACATCGGGATTGGATTTTAGTAGAATACAGGTATTGTTTAAGTGACCTTTGAGGAAATCTTAATTGAAGTAACTGAAATCAGTTGTTTGAAAAAATATCTGATGATTAGATGGTTGCATATCATATGATAATGAAATAATAATTTTGCACTGGTTTTTGCAATAGACTTCTTCTGTAATGTATACAAATTTATGCACATATATTCTCTGAGCACCTAGGGACGAGCTATTTCATGAACTTGTTTTTATAAATGAGCCTCAATGCTTGGAATCCAGTTTGCATATATTATTTGTTGCTATGCCCGGCAAGCTTTCAGGTTGTCAAGAACAACCTTTGTTTGAAAGGTATGCATAAAATTTGCATACGTTACTGAAGCGGTCTTTTGCTTTTCCATTGTAGATGCATATTACAAAATATTGTAGAATCAGAGAGAGATACATATTTACAGAGGTAAAATTATACTGTTATCAGGGTTTTTTGAAAATTCCACATAGAATCAATTGTTATTCTCTGTATGTTCAACTACATTGAGATGGAATTGATTGAAAAAATGAAGTTGTGGGAATTTGTTCCAGGTACACTTTGATTGTCTAGTGTGGTGTTGCAGGGCCTAGTATTGTGGATAAACATCCTTCACCATGTCTAACAGACTTGTACTCCAGTCTGCAAGGGGATTTGACCATCTGAGTGCATCTTCTTCACAACGTTTTAATAAAAGAACATCCGGTCAGTCAACAAGTCAAATACATGTAGTTGGATTGAGAATTCACAAACATTTGACTGTGAATTTCTTGGTAATGTGGTTTCTTATACGGTCTTTCTGGTTTTACACAGTTGTCTCACACAGTCCCACTGTTTGGTTCATGAGTCGTGGTAAATTGTTCAGTTTCATTTAATATTTTATGTCCTTGGGAGAGCAGATAATTGTACATGTATTTCATGGTTTTCCCAACTCTGAAAAACTTAGAAGGAATCGAGGTGTATGACCTTGGCAAGTAACAATTTATTCCAAATTCTCCAAGAATTATAAGTAAATAGTATACAAATGTTGACTGCTTTTAGGGGCAAGGTTAAAACTTTGGCCCAAGGTGAGCTCGCAACTGTGCTATGCAAGTTGCAAGATCACTGAGGGCCATGGTTTTAACCGTGACGCAAAACAGAAGCAGTCAACATTTCGTTTTATATACCGCATCCTTCGTTAGCTCAGAAATTCATTTCAAATACAGATGAAATACGGTACCGTAACGTAATTCTCATCGATCGCTTTTTCGAATTTTTTTTCAGTGTACATGTATGGTGCCGGCCGTGCGCCCGCGTATCTAAATTGCCATAGCTACGCACGTGCGTACAATTATACATTGTACGTACGAGAGGAACTATGCCCAGTCAATATTTTTCACCATACCGCCCGACAGTCCGTAGTGAATTTCATGCCCGCAAATTTGACGAATCAGAGGCCTAGAATCTAGACATGCGGTATAAAATATTTATTGAACTAGAGGCATATTAGCACAGGGTGTAAAGTATATACCTATTCAAGGTCTTAGCGTCATCGTCTTGAGAAGGTACAGAACGGTTTCCTCTGGTTGTTGGTATTTATGTTCTGGTACATTTGTATATTTTCTGCCTTTCTTTTGTATTTATTGTAAAGTATGATATTTTCTGACGATGTGTAGGATGAGTGATTTTTCTGCTTTCTCGTATTTATGTGTCGTATGTCACGTATGTCTATTTTTTTTTTTTTTGAGTGTGTCAAGTTGTATGGATATTGTTGAGGCAGAGATATCTCTTCAATACCAGACACCTTTGGTAAAATGCAATGGGTATACATGTATTATTGTAAAATATTGTAGTGAGTAGTAAATTTTATTAAATGATTATTGAAGAAAAAATAGATTATTGGCATAAAAATATACAAATTTGACATTCAAATAGTATGTCATAAAATGTTAACTTCAGATTAAACTAGTATATGCAAATTTGTATTTGAAAGTTTCTTGGATCAATCAGGTAGATGTCATTGTTTATTGAAATTTATTTTCTTTGAAATGAAAATTATAGTCAATGGCAACATGATGAAAAGATGCTTATTTTGAGTTAGTATTCAAAGGAATGGTCCTCCATCAAACTTTGAAATGTTGTTAAAACACTGATATTCAAATCACAATTGTGTTTGAAACTTAAATTTTGAGTAAATGATCATTTGCATGAGCTTGGCAACATGATATCTGGTGTGAACCAGATTTTCTTTACTTGTACGCAAATGCTTTATATCGATTTTGCATAAACTGTACAAACTGAATAAGGGCATAAACTGGACTGTTGCTCTCATATTGCCTGAAAAATGTAATTGCCCTTTGATAAGCAAAAATATGCATTTTAGAATTTCCTCTTGGTAATGTAAAGAGAACATCTAAGAGAAGAAAATACATCCAAAATATCTCCAATTTGAAGAATAAAATCATATCAACTTATCCTCTTCACTATCCCTCTATTGAATCGGTTATTAAATGTTTTCTCTGCGAGATCTACCATTTTGAATACTCATCTTCAGGCAGTCAGACACAACTTCAGAAAACTGAGCACATACCAAATATTCCGGAAACAACAGACAACGCAAGTTGAATATAGAGCCCTCATAGTTCAATGCGCTGCAGTGGGAAATTTTGCAATGTCAACCTGTTTTTGATATATATATATATATATGTGTGTGTTTGTGTGTGTGTGTGTGTGTGTTTTTTTTTTAATAATGTTGTTGGTACATTTATTTAAAATGTTTGTCATTAAAAGTTATTTTATATGACAAGTCATCCAACGACTTTAAGATAATTGAGACCCTGCATTATATTTTTATGCCTCCGCCCACCGAAGGTAGTGCCGGAGGCATGATGTTTTCGGGTTGTCCGTCCGTCCCACTTTCTTGTTCTAGCGATAACTTCAAACTTGCTACTAGTATGTATCACCATAGAAGATCTGATTAGACACATGAGATAAAGTGATCAGAACATGTAATTAGAGGCTTCTTATTCTGACTCAATCAAAATTTTAAACAAATCAACATGAATGTGCGATATATTTCTGATCTGGCAAGGGCGCAGACATAAATTGCGACTGCACAATTTCGACTGTCGAGAATTCATCTAGTTTTTGTATGTATCAACTGCAGGTCGACTTAAACATTTCCAATGACTTTGGGACACCCTACCTTGCAGTGAACGATAAGGGCTCTATATCCACTGTGCGTTATAAGCCGTTTTGGGCATATGTGCTCGGTTTTCCAGAGTTGTGCTCCGACTGTCGTCCCCTGGTACTGAGATTTATCTGAACAGATTTTAACCCTCTCATTACCACAAGACTAAAATACTATTCACTTTGTACATAGTGTTGTTGACTTTGGTCCTGATAGGGTTAAAGCCTCAGGCACATGTGGTACGCAGACTCACAGAGAGAGAACCACCACCTCAAAATGTTAATAAAGTGGGGGATGACACCACTTCTGTTATGAGACCACTCTGTTATAAGATGCAGTGATGTGAGGCTGTCCAATGCAATCCAAGATTTATTCCATATAGCGCCTTTTCCTTTGGTTACAAAGAGCTGCACACATTGCTCAAAATGTTTGGGCCACTTTAACAATGATTCGTCTGTTTGGAGCCAGGAGGGGATTCACTCATATACTTTAGCACAGAGTTAATGTCCTTCTGGTTCTCTCAACAGACGACATATTACTTCACAAAGACCTGTTGAGCAAAAACAATCCATTGTTCTCTATGAAAATAAATTTGACTTCTCCGCCTCGTATGTCATCAAGGCTTAAAAAGTTTCATGTTTTATGTCATTGAAAAGTGTGGATGCAAATGGGACATGGTTATGTATTTGTATGTGAAAAAAGAAAATTTCAGTTGTGTTGTTAAATGAAAATCTCTATTTCAGATTTGTGTGGGGTATTTTTTTTTTTGTCTCCCCTTTTTTTCCTGGTAAATAAAATAAAATAAAGGGATTCACTCTTTCAAAGCTGTACAAACATTTATCAAACGGTTATAATTCATGAGATGACAGAAAGAGTTCTTCTTTTGTTTTTTTTAATAAACTGTCTAAGTGATATAAAGAAATGAATTTAATTCATTTGTTTTTGTATTTTATTCTGACTTTGTGTTAGTAGTTTAATTAGAAGTATGCATGTAATTAAAATAACTACAATGAGTTTATCTACTCTCTCTACCCCCCGCTCTCTTTCATTCTTTCATTCCTTGTGTGGGATATATCAGTCCAACAAAAAGACTTGAAAGAAATAATCCTTTTCAGAACGTGATTGAAAAGCCCAAAGGTTTTTGAAAATGTTTTTTTTAATTGTACAGGTTCAGATTGGGTTAGTAACATTATTTTCATTATAACATCAATATTTCCTACCACTAAACATGTAGAGGTGTTGTGGTCTATTGGATAAGTCACCGGACTGCAGATCACAAGGTACGGGTTCGAATCCCACCACAGCACTAACGTCCTTTGGCAAGACAATAATCTACATTGCCACTCTCCACCCAGGTGTAAATGGGTACCTGATATGCTTGAGCGCTAGTTACTTTGGCAGCTCGGCTATAACCAGGGTAATAATAATGTCTAAGCGCCATGAGCGTCAATGCGTGACGGATATGAGCGCTATATAAGTGGCCACTATTATTATTATTATGTAATCATAATTTGTAGAAAAAGAATGTAATCTGAGAAAAAGGTGTGAAAAATTGGTCCCATAAACCATGTATACTATAAGTACATGACAAACTAAGTTATAGGTGCCATCGATATATTTGGGAGCTATGACTAAATTGGTTCAGATAATTTTGTTACTTCGTTTCGTTTCGTTTTACTTTCATTTCCAACAGAGCAGTGATTTTGAAAAGAAATCAAATGTTCAATAATATAATACATTTTACATAGTTTAAAGTTATGAAATAAAAATATATGCATAAACATCCAGTATAATTTTTCCTTTTCATTCTTAAGTTAAACCTGTGGAAATGGAGGGGTCCACTGAAAAGTAAAGCTTGCAGAATGTGGATCCTTTGAAATGATGATAACATATTTTTTGTAACATGTGAATATATTGACTAGAAAAAATATTAATATAGATTACCAGCCGCCCCTATAGATATTTGAACCATTTAATTCTTCTTAACACGGTCATAGACCCATTTTATTTCAGAAGGAAGAGGTATAACTGTAAACCATTATAATAAAATAAAAAATAAAGAACTAAAATGCCCTTTGACCCACAGTTGACCCCAAGAAGCTTTAGATGTAAAGAAAACACATTTGTTGCATTCCAACCTTAAAGGTCTACTAAATTAGAGAGAAAATGGGTGCTCTTTCCATGTAGTTTTGCCTTCTAATCACGAATCTGCCAATTGATTGTCCAAATTATGTCTCGTTTTGGCGAAAAAGGGGGAAAAGTAGAGGTTTTGGGACCGTTCCTTAAAACTCGTGAGCTGATTGGCTAGTCCCCAAGTGACGTATGAAAAGTAAGAGGCACAAGATCTGCAGGCTGCAGCATATAATATTGTACACAGAATGCGGTATTTGACCCCTCTGTTCAAAGGACAATTTATGAAAAAAGGATATTAATCAATATAATCTTAGGAGTGAATAATCATTAGCAATATATTTTCTACAAGATCAGAAAGCGCTTTTGCCCTAATATACAGCTCTTGTTTTGTTTTTAGCTTTTCTTTTGAACACTGTTCTAATCCATCTGAGCTTGCCGAAAGAAAGTTTTGCATTGGTCATAAACGCGTGCTCAGCCGTTTTATGCGTCTGTATGTACAATGTCACATCTTTAGTACGGCAGTGACTACGTTCCCCTCTTACATAGCGACTGGTGAACGTTTTTGTTTTGTTTATTTCACTTACGGCTTCTTTTTTTTTACTTCGCTTTATATACATTAGTACTGACTTAGATTTTGGCTGAATTCGAGTAATTTATATAGAGAGAGGAAAAGTGCCCGAGATTCCGAGTTGGAGGACTTTTCGGAGCCATGCAGATACGAACTATGATTTATCAGATGATTTATCAGACCCCGAAGGCAAAGAATCTCGAGTGGCAAGGGGAAATTCGACCATATTGTATGTTTGAACCCCTCGCAGAATACGGTGAAGGGCCGTGGGTGAAGTAACTCCATGGAGCTCCAACGCATTGACGCTCCCTGGAGTTACGGGTGAAGTAGACCGAAAATTCTGTCTCTCGTTCGTTAGGTCGAGCGAGCGAGAGACAGAATTTTCGGTCTACGGGTGAAGCTGCTGCAGCTGCTGTCGTTGAAAAACAGATTGACAGACCTGACTCCAACTCTGATCGTTGAAATAACTGAATCTTTTAGCTAACTTATCCTTCTCTTCATGCCAAATTCGAAATACAGGCCAGGATCCTCAAAATCATCTTCGGCAAATTAAAGTGATCGCTGCAGATTGTACTCCACTTACTTGGCCGGCCCTTGCCACTCTGCCCGCGTGAGCTTTACGTTTGCAACCCACAATTTCCGTAGATTTTCATCTTTAGGAAAATGATGTAGGCTTACACCATCTTTAGGGGTCTTGCTACAGCCAGCAACTATACACCGATTAGGCATTATTGATGAAACTGTGTCCCAAAATCAAAGTTATTGTGAGGAATTAAGCACACGAAAATATGCAATGCAAATGGTCGATGCGGTGAATGCATGCTCAGCACCGGGCTGGGCCTGCCGGGGGCCTCCGGGCGCTCACGGTATAGGTTAGTGGAATATTTTTCCTTACTTTTCATGCGTCACAGATCACGTGATCACGATGTTGCTTCGATGGGTTTTTTTTAGGGGCGGGGCTTATGACTGTGTAAATCAGCAAAAATGTACTTTTCAAACGATTATAAAATATGACTGAATGCATACAAAATTGTGTGATGGATATAATTTTTTGGCTCCTGATGACACCTTCCTACGAAAAATGGGCAATTATATTTTTATTTTAGTGACCCTTTAAAGGAGAATTACGCTCAAAAATAAAGACGATAGTGTTCAAAGGCGTTATTTATTCATACTTGTTAGACTATATGGCTTCGCGTAAAAATATACAATATACGAGATCGATACGAATCAAGATTTTCTGAGCAAAATTTACCATCTGCTAGCAATATGTATCGTCTGCTAGCCGCACATGGGGGCTGCCATTTTCTTTATGTGTACAAGAAGATTTTCTTAATCCAAATGCTCAATTGCCTTAAGTTTTTAAAAATTAAAAACCCATTTGAGATTTAAAAAAAAATAAATAAATGAGGTGTCAATTTATTTTTAAACTGAAGATTTCCTTATATATTTCTGTTGAAAATCGATATTCGCTTAATAGAAATATATTTTCTCATACTGGACGTATGGGACGGAGCAAATTAATTTAAATTTTATGGATGTTTCTACCCTGAGCATCTATAGCGGCATACTATGCATTCACCTGCTTTCCGATAATGGACTTGAAAAGTCGGAATGCATGCTGCATATATTATGTTATGCTCTGTTTGGCAAACCCAAGAAAATATATTTTTGTTCAGCAAAACCAGACAACTTAAAAGTATCATTATAAAGATTTAATTTTTATAATACATGTAAACACCCACTTTATATTTTTCGTCACATATGGGATTTTAGGTAATGAAGAAAATCAATTTAGAATTTGGATTCAAAATATCTTCCTGACTGGAACAATTCTCAATGGTTCATGTACAACTCCAAATCAGCAAGAAAATGGCAGCCCCCATGTAAATGAGTAGGAGATGATACCGGATGTTGGAATATCTTTATTTATACCCTTTTCTGATATCTTATTAGAAAATGATTTAGGCCAATAAGTAGGAATATATTACACCTTCCAATATAAGTAAATTTGTAATCAGGGGTTAATTCTCCTTTAAGGACCCGTGCCAACCAAATATGCAAGTTGATACCTGGTGGTGTGCAGTCCTACATACATCTCATATTTTGAGATTTAAAATTTTAAATATGTTTCATAGATTTTTAAATAATTTTTGAAATGATTTTCTAAAACCTGCATAGCCCCACCCAGTTAAAAAATCTTCCAGATCACTTTCCCCTGTGACATCTGTCAACCATCAGTGAGTTAATAGCAATTTTTGCAAGTGAAAGTGGAATTTGACTTTGTCAAAGCATGACACCTGTTACAGTACAACATACAATACCAACATAATAATGTCAGACATGCTGTAACATTAGCAGAAAAACAAAGGCATATTGTATGAAAGCATGCAATTCTATTATGAGTGTGTGCTGAGCTGGTTTGCCTATTTTAAAGCATATTCATTATTTACCAACACTTTGTATAACATTTTATTATGTGAAACAATAAAATTGAAGAGTACAATACATCTGTAGGAGTTTATTTTGAACACAAAGTATTGAATGTTTATATTTACTATCTTACACTTCCTTTGATCTTCCCTTATATATTAGTTCCTTCATTCATCTCACTCTCATCTCATTCTTTACATTTCCTCTATATCACTATTTGAAGTACTCTTACTTCATCACATGTTTTACATTCCTTGTACATTACTTTTGCAATGTTCTTTTATCCCTCTGTTCCATGTACACTTCATGGATCAGCGCATTAACTCTGAATAGTTTAGCCTCTTGTGTATTTAGTTAAAAGGAATGTTTATTCATAGCAACTCATTTGTGTTTATTAGAAAATTCTGTATATTGATGTACTTCCTTTTATATGCAAATTGTATAATTTGAATATTTATTATTCTCAATTGTTAAACAAATGTATATATACAAATAAACCCTGAGGTTGAAATAAGTACACCACCTCAAGGCAGATTAGTGATTACCACAGGCAAGCAAGGAGTGAACATGTCATGTTTATAGCTCTGTAGTATTAGTAACCACGCCTAAAGCCAGCTCCAGGCCACCCTACAAACTGGTGCCAGCGGTGTCTCCCTAACTTCAGGCAGAGTTAGCAGCTAGTGAAAGCCCTACCAAGCCAATTTCACCCTGCTATGCTCAGAAACATTGTTTACTTCCTTCCAGACTTTCAGGTTCTGCATTTACTGTCTGGGAGAATATACCTGAATCTGATAAGAAAGACTTTGAGAAAGTAAAGAAAATTCTTTCAGAAATATTTGGTCGAACGACGTACTTAACCAATTTCCGCTCTTGTGTTACTGCTCGTCGTAGACTACCCTTGGAACCTATTGAAGTATTTGGAGCAGCTATTTCAACATTAGTTAGTGAAGCTTTTCCTAAGTACGATGAGGAAGCTAAAGATGGAGAAATGTTTCGTCGCTTCATGGCAGGCTTAGACTTACAACTAAGGAGAAAGTTAGATGAACATGGCGTTGAATCGTTCAGGCAGGATGTGGGCACAGCAGTCCGTATGGAACAAGCAACACTTCTAGGTCACCCAGATAGCACTCAAATCCAAGTGGCTGCTACATTTAAGTCTGAGAACTCAAACGATGCTCTCATGGATCGCATTGCCTCCTTAGAGAAGAAGATTTCAGGTCACTCACGATCTCCTGCCTCCTTCGAGACAGACCACATGATAGACATTATCGTCGGTTACCATACTCTAGTCCCACCAGGTACTCACATCGTGATGATAGGTCATATCATCGTCGGTCGCCATACTCCAGTCCAACAAGGTACTCACATCGTGATGATAGGTCATATCATCGTCGGTCGCCATACTCCAGAGTCCAGTCCAACAAGGTATCTACTTCCTTTCGCTTCACTTACCTATCCAATAACAAGTGCCATTATTCTTTGCCAGAAGAATTCCCTCGGCTATTAAAAAATTGACCTTTTCACCCTGGCAGCCCTGCTAGCCACCTGGGAAACCCCGCACACTCGCGCTATAAGAATCCCCACATGTTATAAAACATCCTCTTTCTTTGCCGACGTGCCTTCACGTTCATTACAGTGATTCCCTCGCGAGTTTCTTCTGGAATTTATTGGACTTATTACAAGGATTATTTCACTACTTTTGCAGAAATCCTTCGTATTTTCAGCTAAGTAGACCTTTCTTGTTTCTAGTTTTCTTCTTAGTCGTAATTATGACGAAAGAAAACTTAACTTTAGCGGAGGCGCTCGATCAAGCCTCCTCTTCTTCCCGTTCGGCGCCGTGGTCGATCAGCAGCAGTGGAGGGAGAAAGCGGCCGTCCCAGCCCGGCGCTAACCCTCCGAAGGTTCCCCTCCGAAGGTTCCCCCTCCGAAAAAGACTAAAACGGGGGCTAAACCCAAAAACAAAAGCGAGGTCGATGGTAAACTCTCTACCACCTCCAAACATAAGTCCGATAGCCTGCTCGAGGTTGATGGTTCTAATAAATTAACCACCTCCATAGCTAAGGCTAGTGTTCAGCAGTCCGAGGTCGTGGGTGATAACAACACCCCCTCCGGCTCTGAGGCTCAGTCCCGAGTTACGGGACATCAATCGTTTGAACCCGAGCTCCCCTCCGCGGAAATCGCATCGGGAGCTCCGCAACGTGTAGTACCGGGCGTGAATCCCACTCTCGGGGCCCCGATTTCGTCTCTTCCCGATTCCGCAGCGGCCTGCAACTTCTTTTCACAGGCCATGTCAGCTTTCGCACAACAATTCTCCGGAACCCTCCCTGCTCGGGCAGGGGATACGACAGGTTCGGGGAACTCTTCTCATGTTTTTTTCAGCTACGCAGACCCTACCCGCAATCGCGGGTGATTCGACAGGTCCCCGTAGCTCTTCAGCACCGCATACCGTCTCGCGCCCCCCGCCAGACTCGCCGGAACGGGAGGACCTCCCCGCTCGGCAGGGGAAGGTACCCGCTGGTGGTAGGGAAGACTCCCTCCCCGCCAGGAAATCTCGGGATTGCTCTCGTCGTACCGATAAGCCCCGCTACCGTGAATCGGCTGATCTTGGGGGTCGGTCACATCCCGCTCCCGCTTCTATTCATTTAACCGAAGTGTCTGATGAGGAGCTTGGTTATCATCAGCCCCAATTAGCGTCGCGTGCGAATAAATGGGGCGATGAGGGGGAAAGCCTTTCCCTGTATTCTGTGTCCACTAGATCGGAAAATTTTGGGAGTGTTAGAAGTTCTCAGTCACAAGAATCCACCCCATCCGAATACGAGCAGCGGACTCCCAACAAAGAGATTTTATCAGCGGCCGACTTGGTAATAAAATACTGCCCTCAACTTTAGTCTCAGCCGACCTCTCTTGGTGAGGATAACGAAACACAGCCTATATTTTGCATAGACTCGGAGTTGAAATCTCCTGCTCAGAAGGGAAGTGCGGGAAACTGGATGCCCCCTTCTCATCATGTTATAATAACTTAGCTGGCCGTTCTTACCATCTCCGTCCATACCGCAAGGTGGTGCAAACGGGCTATAGATTCGACAGCGGAGATTATGAAAACATTTTTAGCACTCCGCGTATACCCGAGTCCGCTTTTCGCGTGGTAGACGCACGCTCTCGGGAGAGCAAATTCAATCCAATGAGGAATCGCTCGTTCAAAAAGTCAGAAGATCGTCTGACATTTATTGATAGGGCAGCTCGCTCTTCTACCCTGATAGCAGAAAGTGGTAAATATTACGTGATATTTACGTCGTGGTTTTCGTCATTTTTACGTCAATAAGACGACAACTTGCACCAACGCAAGACGTAAAGAGGACGTCTTATTTTGACGTCATCTGTACACTGCAAAAACTGAAGTGCTGAGCACTTTTTGAGGGCATGCAATAGGGACTGCACTCAGAGTGCTATTGAATGCACACAGCGTGCTATTTCAGCACTTTCACGGGAGCGGGACCGGCTCCTTAAACTGCTAAACATTCATTTAAAAAAATTATTTGGGCGAGCTTCGAACCAGGGTCCGCTGATCGAGAATTGCTGGCATTACCGCTAGACTAACTCACATTGTACGATTTAGAGCAGATCATATTGTTACATATAGTGAATTTACGACACCACATAGTTCATGTTATCTACTTGACTCCCATGACTAAACAGGATAGCAAGAAGCATTTGTTAGTCCATCGGTAACGTCAGCGCCTCTCAATCAGCGGAACCTGGTTCGAGGCTCGCCACGCTCACATTTTTTTTGCTGGTAAATTAGCGCACTACAAGTGCTATAAACAGCATTTCAGGTGCAGTCACTTTTTACATGCCCCTAAAATTAGCACTTTTTTACAGTTTTTACAGTGTACAAGACGTAGAAATGACGTCAGAATAAGACGTCCTCTTGACGTCTTGCGTTCGTACGTCTTATTGACGTAATTACAGGACGTAATGAGAGAGAGAGAGAGTGAGGATAAAGGTGGTGTGTGGGGGTGTGCATGTGTCTGTTAGTATGTATGGGTGTGTGGTGTCTATGTGTCCGTGTGTGAATGAACGTGAGTGTACGTACGCCTCAGTCTGCTGGTGTAAGCGCTGGTGTGCCCATCCGCTCACGGGCTGTGCACGGAGTGCGCTGCGCATATCATTGGGTTGGGTTGACCTTAGTCATCCTAGCCGGGTGGTGTGCGCGGTGTCTATTGTGCACGGACCGTGAGCGGATGGGCGTCCCAGTGGTGTAAGTATGAATGAATGTTTGTGTAGTTCACCCATCCTGTCGCAGCGGACCGTCCCCTGAATTGGCGTGGCGTCTCCGGTCCCTGTGGCTTTCCCTCTCTGGTGGTAGTGGACCATGGCGCAGTATTATTCCTGGCATTGTGCAGATGTGGCCCGCCATTCACCACATTTTAATTTTAATTATGATGTTGTAGATATATATTTCTTCTTGTATTTCTAAAGTTATATATATGTAAATTCCTCTGTAATTCAGCCTTCGGGCTGCTAAAGAGAGATTTTTAATCAATAAATACCATTACTACTACTACTAAAAAAGACGAAAACCAGGACGTAAATATCACGTCATTTTTAACACTTTCTGCTATTAGGGAAAAGGAATGAAGACGTAGAGATGACGTCAAAATAAGACGTCCTCTTGACGTCTTGCGTTGGTGCAAGTTGTCGTCTTATTGACGTAATTACAGGACGTAAAAAAGACGAAAACCACGACGTAAATATCACGTCATTTTTCAACACTTTCTGCTATCAGGGTATGCGGCTGGCTGCGTACCAGAGTTATTTGATTACGGCTCTGCGTGAATCAGACGCCTAGCTATTTCGGCAGAAGACCGAAAGAAGATCTCAGATTTGCTGCTTCGCACTTCTGATATGCAGTTTGAACAGGCCTCTCGTACGGCCCTACTTTGCACTAACCATCGCCGAGATAGAGTGTTAGAACATCTTAAGCTTGAGAAGGAAGCGGATAAGGCTCTAAGAGAGCTTCCCCTTTCTGGACCGGATATTTTCTCGGGCAAACTCCAGGCCGTCCTGGACGAAAACATTTCGGCCTCGAGCATGCACAGCCGCCAAAACGGTGTATAAACTCACCAAAGATGGCCGTCATTCCCGCCTGTCGCCTCGGGACAAACAATTTCAGTCGGTTCCCTTTCGAGATGACAGAAAGTCTAGGGACTTCTCGAGACCTCCCCACCCGATCAAGTGTTCAGTCGCTCTTACGAGGCCCCCAGAGGGGGAAAAAGGGGATTTGCCAGAAGGCAGACCGATAAATCCCGGGGCCAAAACGGGGCCCCACCAACAAGAACCAGGTCCCGCGGGACTACCCCTATCATTCCTGACTATCAATAGCCCAAAACGGGGCATCCCCCAGTAGGGGGCAGACTGAAAAAATTTGCCCACCAATGCACACAAGTCACATCAGACAAAATGATTCTATCAATAATTCAGAAAGGCTATGTCCCACTCGTAAGATTAAAATTTCTACCAAAATTACACAACAGAACAAAATAACCTCTTCATCCTCAAAAGAAAAAGGCCTTGCTAGAGGAAATAAATTCACTACTACGCAAGAAGGCCATAGTACGAGTTCCCGAAGGGAGAAATGTGATTCTCTCGCCAGTGTTCCTAACCCCCAAAAGGACTGGAGGTTTCCGCATGGTTCTAAATCTCAAAAGACTAAACCAGTACATAGCAAACTCTACCTTCAAAATGAAAAACCTAGCCACCATTCTTCCCCTCCTCAAACCAAACGAATGGGCTGCTACATTGGACTTAAAGGACGCTTACTTGCACGTCCCTATTGCTCACTCGGCTCAACACCTGTTCGGGTTTGCCGTAGGAAACAAAGCGTATCAATACCGGGCTCTACCATTCGGGCTAAACTCGGCCCCACGCATTTTCACGCGTATCGTGCAGGTCATCGCCTCACACTTACGAGAAAGAGGCATCAAAATATTTGTTTATCTGGACGACTGGCTGTTAGTAGCGGACTCCGAACACAACCTACGTCGTCACATAGAGATGACAATAGAACTGGTCACAAGGTTGGGGTTTATAATAAATTTCGAGAAGTCGCATCTAACCCCTTCCCAACATCCAGAATTTCTAGGCGCAAAGCTGGATCTCCGGTACCAGCTTGCTCGTCCCCTCCCCCACAGGGTGGACAGGATAAAGCAGGTGGGACTGTCCATTCTCGACAGACCAAGGTCGACAGCCCTTATTTGGCTTCAGTTCCTAGGGTATCTAGCGAGTCTTTTAGACACAGTTCCCAATTGCCGACGGAAGATGAGAATGATACAATTGGGGCTCCTCAGTCAATATCGTCCCCACAGGGATCCTGTACACAAACTCAAAAAGTCCTTCCACATCAATATTCTGGAAATGCTGGCAGTTCGTTATGCCCTGCTCGGGTTCAAGGACGAGATTCAGGGTCAGGTGGTGTCGATAAGATCGGACAATCTTACGGTGGTCTCTTATCTAAACAGACAAGGGGGAACAAGGTCAAGAAGTTTGTGCATTTTGACCTTAGAGATCCTGGAGTGGTGCGATTCCATCCAAACCAGATTAATTGCATCTCACATCCCCGGGAAGGAAAACTACATTGCAGATTTCCTCTCCAGGGGGAGTTGCCTACCATCGGAATGGCAACTGGACCCAGTGGTCGCGAACCGCATATTCAGCAGGTACGGTCCCCCACAGGTCGACTTGTTTGCGTCGGCCCTGAATACACAACTACCGGTTTATTGCATGAACCACAAAGATCCGGCTGCCCTGGCCATGGATGCTCTCTCGATATCATGGAGAAACATCCTGGGCTATGCTTTTCCCCCTTTTGTAATGATTCCCAAGGTGCTTCAGAAAGTGGTGAGGGACGAAGCGAACCTCTTGCTGGTGCTTGGTGGCCCAAACGCCCTTGGTTCCCGACTCTGACGAGTCTCCTGATTCATCCCCCGGTGGTTCTCCCGGACGAAGCAGATCTCCTGCGGAAACCGGGGACGACGATCTATCATCCAAATCTTCCCAGCCTAAAATTGACGTTATGGATCATTTCAGGTCAATGGCGACTCAGGCAGGCCTTTCTAGCAGAGCTGCCGATCTCTCAGCGAAATTCCTCAGACAATCAACGAGGAATACTTATGACTCTAGACTACAATACTACCTCAGATGGTGCAACGACCACCAAGTTGATCTGACCTCTGCTCCTCTAGGGGAGGTAGCAGACTTTTTGATTCATCTGTTTGATAAGAACCTAGCCATATCTACGATTCGAGGCTACAGGTCCGCTATTTCAGCCATCCATGAAGGTAAATTTCAGGATGGAGATACTCTGAGCTCTTCCAAATACCTCTCTAGGCTCGTAAAATATTTGTTCCTTTCTAAACCCCCTCAGGCTAGATTGAGCCCGTCTTGGGGTTTGTCACGGGTGTTGCGTGCTTTAGCTAAAGCTCCCTTTGAACCGTTGGACGCTAGTTCTCTGATGAACCTAACAGTGAAGACTGTATTTCTGTTGGCAGTAGCTTCTGGAAGGAGGCGTAGTTTCCTCCATGCATTGACAGTGAGTCCTGGCCATATCCGTTGGGAAAAACATGGTGTTAGACTTAACCCTCACGCTAAGTTTGTGGCTAAAAATCAAACTATGACTTCGTCCCCTGGTGAAATGTTCATTCCTTCGCTTAAGTCTTTCTCATCGATTGAGCAAGACAAGTTGTGGTGCCCAGTTAGGGCGTTGAAGAGGCAATTCGTAGTTCGGAGCAACTCTTTGTCAGCATTCCTGCTCCTCATGGAGCAGTTTCACCAGACACCATTTCTCGCTGGATTGTTCAAGCGATTAGGTCTGGGGGAGATTCCACCCTTCTCTCTCGGGTTCGTGCCCATGATACGAGAGGGGTGGCTTCCTCTTGGGCCCTGTTCCAGGGGGTTCCCCTTGAGGATATTTTTTTAAAGCGGCCTATTGGCATAACCCAAATACTTTCACTTCTTTTTACTTATCTGATGTTATGTCTAAGGAAGCTGCCTTTGCATCAGCTGTCCTTTCCTGCCCTAATAGAAAGTGACTGGTGCTTTGGCTTCTCCGCTGCCCTGGTAGCCCCCTTTTTCGTACTTTTTGTTGGTTCGGTAGAGACCTTCTTGTGGTTCATGGGTCTGTCTTCCGTCCTGAAGTTGAGTACGTATGTTGTGCCGTAGTCCCTCCGCCATATTGTCTGTTGGAATCTGACACTTGTTATTGGATAGGTAAGTGAAGCGAAAGGAAGTAGATATGTATGTTCAGTAGTGAACATTTTATCTACGAGTGAGCTTCACTTACCTATGGGACCCCTCCCTCCTTCCCCACTCTCACTATGAAAATCTGCGTACCTGGTTCGAGGGTGATTTAAAGGTGAAAACATGACGGAATATAGGATGAATTAGAGTATGAAAACAAGGTGAATGGCCAGAAAAATCATTTTGGTTGCTAAGGGAGTGCCATTGGGAATAAGACTCCTATTTTCACCCATTTTTCACAACATATTCACACTTTCCAAGTAATAAAACTGTCAAGTCGTTAAATCATCATCTTCTGAATTAGTGGTGAATTTTGGGTGAAAATGACTTGGCAAACTTTTTATTACGCTAGTGTCCTTGGGCCGTGCAGCGCTGCCGATGGTGGTAAAGTCTATGGTCTAAGGGGGATTTCACATTAGTTTTGTCTTCCTCCAAACACATATTTTGCGGTACTAAGATAGAAGAGAAGAATGTACATGCCAGCGTACAATATTGCTTGTTCAAATTCATATCATGAATATACATAAGATCATATAAAATCGAAAACAAAATAAAAATATGAGCGTCAATCAGAAAATAAAGAACCAGGACAAACAGCAAAGGATGTAATGTGGATGAAATAAAGGAAAGGTGGAAAGAAGGGAGAGAGAAAAAGGGTAAAAGATAAAAGAAAATTTGAGAAAGAGAGGGAGGGAGAGAGATATAGAGAGAGAGGGGGCGGGGAAGAGGAGAAAAGAACAACAATTGAAGATGAGAATCCATGAGCTTATCATTTAAAAAAAAATGGACACACAAAATAACAGAAGAAAGAAGAAGGAAAATATACGATATAAGATGTAGAGGAAATTATGGAATTGTGAGGAACCTAAAACCAAATTTTAGGAACAACAAACAAATTATAAAGTGGAACATGTACAAACGTCATGACTAATCGAGAAGAGCGCATTAACATCGGTTAACGTGTAAATAAAGTTTTATAATCCCGCTTCATCATTGTACATATAAAAAAATATCATAGTAAGGTATTCATGAAGGCAAGGGATTCAAATTCTGGACAAGTGTAATAAGGAAGTAAATGTGATGCAAAAATGAAAAAAAAGGAAATTTAAAAGAACAATATCAAATAAGAGGTGAAAAGCAGAACAGAAGAAAGGAGACAAAAGTACAGATTAATATAATGACGAAGAAATAGAAATCAAGAAAAATGGGAAAGAAAATAGGACAAATTCAAATAAGAGGTGAAAGGAAGAGGAAAAAATGTACAAAACGGCATTTTATTAGCCTTAAGGAGAGAAAAGGGGGAAGAGAAAGAACAGAAATTAAACCACAGAAATATGGCAAGATCAAATCGCTCCCTCTTTGTCTATGCATGGACATTCTACTTGAACATAATTGTAATATCCATATCGTCTTTATCAAGATGAAAATGCATTTTCTTCAGAACTCATGCAAGCTTTTGATAAATAACTTACTCACATGTTGTAAATACCTCTTGGTAAAAAACAACTTTACCCGACTTTTTTTCTTATTCACTTGATTATTGAGACACATATACGGTACGGGGATTAATCATAAACACAGCGAGCGCCCGTGGATGTCCATGGGCTGCTTCTTGCTAGTACAATAATGGTATAAATCAATACTAAAATTACAGAATTGGAGCGGTAAATTGATAAAAATATTGCACATTGTTTTAGGTCACATCAGATGCATAAACTTTTTAAATATGCTTTTCACACTTGCAAAATTTCGCTTAACCCCGTGAAATTGGTGGGGCTGGGGGTCTTGCAAGTGTGGGCTAACCCCGCAATTAGTACGGGACTATCTGGCCCTTTCCATAAAGCAGGGTTAGCCGGGCAATTGCGGTGCTAGCAAAGCTTATCTTCAATTTGGTATAATTTAACTTATTTTCTAAGAAATGCGCAATCAGACATACCATTTTCCCTTTTATTTTGGCGATATAATAATCTTAATAAGCTAGCCGGCCCTTTATGTTGTTTTATGTTTTTCTTCTGAATTTTTTGGAAATATCTTCCTTAACTTGTATTGCTAATTTTTCATGTTTGTTAAATTTGTATTTATGCTGTAGGGCCTCCATGGATAACAGTATATAAATTACTGACGGAGCCATGGTACTAAAATAAAACTTACAAATAAATAAAGTGTGTGACCAGCGCTTTGTATCGTTTGGAAAATGGGCTATAAGTCCAGTTACTATTAATATTATTATCATTGGCGTACGTTGTGCATAAACCGGTTTTGTGTAAATGAGCGAAAAGGTATATAACTATCGTGTTTTACATCCAATTTTGTTCAAATATTCAGCATTATATTTGTTTGAATTTCTTCTATTTCTTCAATTATTTTTTTTGTTGAGGCAGACTTTACCTTTAAGCACAAATCTTAGAAACCTTAAAATTGTAAAAGCAAAGAGATAAAAAAGAAATCTACTCGACAACTAACATTTTAATGCTTCCTTGGTCCTTAAAATGATTTCACTACTTATCTACTCCTAATATCAATACATAAACCACCTAGAAATGGCATCTCTTTTTTGAAAAAGAAGCCGTCGGTCCTCTGGTCTCTTACAAGCCACATGCTTTCTTAGCAACCAGGAAAGGCAACCACCAACATAAATTATGAAATATATCAAAATAAATCTCTTTTAGCTAGCATTCACAATTAGTTACACATTACTTTGCTGAGGCTTATTAATTATCTGCAATGTGCGTGAATATATTCAGATGATATTAGTATGTAACACTTATGAACACTCTAGCCTACCTTAACATATATATTCCAGAAACAACATAGGCCTATAACTCACCTTCAAAACAATAGGAAATAAATCGTTGGCAGTGAATCCCAATTACACTTCGCCTCATCCTTTCCAAAGTCACAATTAGCACCAACATAATGGTCTTATGACATAAATATAACACCACCTCTCGAGCAAGAAGAATAAATATTCATATTCATATTGATATCCACACGCCATATCCAGATTATAATCAACGTGTACAGTTATGTGCAGGTAATTCCTACTGACCACACATGTCCGAGACAGCGCGCCAAAATGTAGCGCGCCAAAATATATGTCAACAGCATATCCCGAACACTGGTCAACAACTTTCCATCAACGGTGACCAGACAAGGACTGATGTAGTTTACTTTCAGGCGTTATTGTTTAAATGATGAATGAAAAAAAAAGCAAGCCTTACCAGGCTTATCCCACGATAGTAAAATCCAGCGCAATGGAAGCAGCACTAGGTTAAAATAACGCTAAGGCTAAATGTATAGAACATGATCCTGCTCTATATTATCCCTTTTTTTCTTCGTCTTCATTCTCCCACCTTCTTTTATTTTATTTTTGTTTTGTCGTTGATCCACAAATAGATGCAGTGACCCGCCCCGCTGACCTGCCACTGATTATGGTCCTCAAATAGTGAACAATACTTTGTTTCATCTGATTATTAAATGGAACATAAAATTTAATTTTCTTGAGCTATACAGGTAAAGACTGTGAATGAGATTTCTACAAATAATGTCAATGAAAGCCAACTGTTTTCTTATCGCCACCTTCAAAAGGCATTTACAGCATGTCCAGTGGCACATGGAGGAAAATGCGGCAGTTCTCGCGTGTAGATATGGACGTTTGTGTGTATTTTTTTTCTGTACTCAAAGTTATACTCCCAACGTAGATCGGTACGATGTCCACTAATTTGATTCACTCTCTCAATCAGTACACATCGTACCGATCTCCCCCCCCCCCCCCCGGGGAGGTGGGGTGGGTGTTGGTTTGCTCACTCTCCATGTGGCGGACAACCTCTAAAAAACGCCCTTAATGGCGCAATCTGCAACCCTAAATGGTAACACATGGCGTGAACAGGGAAATTTTGATACCCTGAATGCAGGGCCGGCGGAACCGTGGGGCGGGGGACAGCCCCTCCCCCATATTTTGACTCGTACATAGATAACTGTTTAAACATATTTTGGGCCCCAATGTGTGCAGAGGCGCCGAAAGTTTTGCTAACTTAATTTCCCAATAATGGGTTGCTATGGTGGTTATCATGGTTTTTTTTTTTTTTTTTTTTCGCCGGGAATATCGACAATGCCGACACCGACAACGATCTTTTTTTTTTTCTTTTTTTTTGGGGGGGGGGGGGGATGTTGATAACAATATTTTCGCCAAATTTGTTCCTTTATTTGGGCCCCACCAATCTGAAAAACGTTCCGCCGGCTCTGCAGTGCCCCCCCCCCCCTCTCCACACACCGGTATTTTGGGGTACGAGTAGGCCGATGCAGGTTCCTTCCCTTTGCGAGAACCCCCCCCCCCCTCAAACAGGTGCTGTATGGTTAATTACATCAATATACTCGGAGCCCTACGAACACTCTTCGGGCTTGTTTCCGTGGGAACGCGTCATGATGCGCATAGTACCCCGGTGTCAGAGACTAGTGAGGGATCGAGGGATCGGGGTCACACGCACTAAAATAATGGGGGTTACTGTGTTAATGAAGAAAAAGATTCTGTTGCGATGTGTGGGAAAATTATTTTCAATTTACTTAAATTAGCAACCCTAAATGGCATAATCTCCATAACCCAATTAGCAATCCTAAATGGCATGACTGGCTACCCTATAAAGTGGCGACTGACGGCGAATGGAGATGAAAAGAAAACCTTTTTTTCCAAAAGACGTCGAGGACGCCTTGGTGCTGAAAATGGAACCCTCTTCAGATCACACTTTCGTTTAACCCCGGGAAATTGGTGGGGCTAAGGGGGGGGGGGGGGGTCTTAGCCCACCAATTTCCCGGGGTTAAGCTTAGCCCACTTGCTTTTCACACTTGCTTTTACCAAAGTGGGCTAATCTGGCCCTGCAAAAAAGCAGGGTTAGCCTGGCGAGTTGTTCCGCCAAAAGTTTTAACGGCTGTCATCTAAATTGTATCATAATCATCTATATTCCTGACTAATAACAAGAATATCAACCAGATTTTACTGAAAAATACCCCACAAATTCTGAGTCATGCCAAGAAGAAATTGCCCTACTCTTCAGCGTCTAAGCCTGCGACGTCCTGCCTAGAGTTACGGGGGGGGGGGGGGGAATACAGTTGTGGTCGTGTAACAATCCTGCTGGTTATATTTTGTTTATCTGATTTCATGTTATATTCTTCAGTTTGGGTCTTTAGATGAGCATTGTGTTTCTCATGCCAATGAATTAGATTAAAAATGTCATTTCGGGAGGTTTTACGCCAATTACATTTCAAAAAGTTCACCCCGAGGGCATGAAAATGAGTTTGTTTTGAAAATGATCTAGGAAAGGCACTCTTCTCCTGCTTCTTTCACAAATTATTTGTCATTCCATAACCCCAAAAGATAAAGGGTTGAAATTAAATACAATGACTCCTTAAAAATCAGTTATTGTTGCCTTTTGGTGATTTTATTCAAGTACATTGATTAAAAAAAAACATATTTTTATTGATTTGTTTACGCCCTCTATGGATGGACTTGGAAGGTATTGCTTTGTCAAAATGAATAAAATTATTTTCTTATAATTTTTTCCATAAAGCAAAACATGACTTTGCATTTAGAGTCATCTCTCCTCCTTTAGAACGATAAGAACTTGAGGAAAAATAGCATTATAACGTCTGAGCCCTTTTGAGGAAACAATAATGGCACATTCTATTATATCCAAGGGCGCCTTGTCTGCGTTTTACCAATCACGTTAATTTATATTACACGTTATAAGATCAGACTAATAAAAGGAAATCTAAACGAAAAAGAAAAATAAAACGTTTTCCTCTTCTAAATAAATACATTTTTGATCCTGTTTAAATACAGGTCATTCATTGTGAAGTGTTATTACTCCTTCCTATATTTTCACTTGGGTGCTTGGGTTTTTTATATGTTGAGACAGGGGTGGCGCTAGAAGGGGCAGAGGCCGATCTCCCCCCTATGACATTTCAAGTGGAAAAAAGAGAAGAAAAGGTCATTAGAATAGGAAAAATGGAGGAAAGGAAAAAAAGAGTATCAACAAGATCTCCTCTTCCATTAGGTCTCTACTGAAACTCATAATTTTTCATTTTCTTAGTTGTTGATGAAGGAATACATGATTTTGTTTTATATCAGGTTTTGTGTAAAAACATGAGCAATGACTTTATTTATATAGGTTGCATGCGCATGTATGATTAAATATCAGATTTTTTTTCTGACACAAAGTATGATTTCAGTGGCCAAATGGGAGAGGAGCTCGCAATGTACGTCACGGAGTTACCGATTTAATATGTTTGATTGATTACAACTTCTAAAAATCATAACTTTCTTATTTATTATCGGATTTTGCTAAAAACTTTCGTTAATCTAGTTCTTTAATATCTCCTTCCTTTAAAACCAACCCATTTCCCAGGTGGACTTCCCCTTTAAAACTTCCAAGTAAGGTCGATCATGAGGCAAGACCCAGTCCCCAATAAAAATGTATGCTTTAGGCTTACTGGGTCATTTGGTCAAGGACTCAAGGTTGACCGACTCCCAGCTAGCATTGTGTTATACCCCATATAAAATCAATGCATGGGTTCACTCCACACAGAGATCCAGAGAGAACATCATGAGTGTACTCACCATTATAGCATGATAGAGAACATTTCTCTGAACTCCTTACTTGATTAGACTTTGTCTATACAATAATGATCGTTTACTATTATTGTTGTATCATTATTCGTATTTATCATGTGAATAAAAGAATGCTACAATTCCTACAACCATCCCTCTGCAATTGACTTTTGTCAAGCGTTCATACAGTATATACTGTCTGACACAGGGGGCAGAGGGGGCTGGTGCCGATCGGGCGGCACTTATTTGTGTGTGGTTTAATAATTGTTAAGGGAATCTTGAGTTCTGAGAAAGGTGAAAAATAATTTGTAAGCTTTGTCACTAATTTTATGTCAGTTGGGAAGAACATCATAGCATTTCTGGGCGCAGTACATGTGCTTTTCTGCTAGATTGGGTCAACTTATTATCTATTTTGATGATTCCAAAACAACACACTCTAAAACAATTCTTATGTAGACGTGGTTAACATTTCCCAATTCCTTCGAGACAGTTTCTTTCACAATATAATTGCATGCCCAAAACGCTACTTTATCTTTAAGATCATTGAAGAAAAAAACAAAAACATTTAAATATGATGGAAACACCCGGGATCATTGTAAGTGGTGATTTTGAGATGTGTCAATCTATGTACAAGGTATTACAGGCCTGAATATTATAACAAGCAACAATAATTGATTTTGCGAAAAACTTGGATGAGACAAAAAGGCCTATGCATCTTTATTTCCAATTATGTTGTTGTATGTTGTTTCCTTTCTTTTTCTTTCTTTCTTTTTCCCCGTTCCCACACCTGGAATATGATTACAATATATCCTATATATGTACATGAGGTGGTTATGGCAAGGTATTTCCAGCAAAATGATGAACAAAATAACAAGGAAAGAGCTCCTTGACGAAAAAATTGTGAGTATAAAATCCACTGTCAATTACAAATCTGGGAAATAATATATTAACCGACATCGTGCATTCATCATTAATTTCTTTTTGATATCCAAGCCTAAGCGTATACACATGTCACTATTATATCCTGCATCTCTCCTTTCTTTTTAATATTTGAATTTGATCAATGAATATTATTGTTATGAAATGTCTATTATGCTTGATTTTTTATATATGTCATATTTTGTGTTATTTGAATTTCAAGTGTAATTGTATAGTATCTTGTGAAATGGATCGCAATTCGGCTGTTGGCTGGAAGGATCTTAATAAACAATTTCTATCTGTGTATCTATCTAGCTATTATTCCTGGTTTTCTGATTTAATCACTTATATTGACTGTTTCATATTTTTTCTCTCTCTCTTCAATGAATTACATGTTAGTTCTACATGGAAGTTTTAGCTTGGTGGATAGGGACTTTGTGTGCTAATGATGGCATAAACGTGCTGTTTTTCTATTTGGTTGATTTTGTATAGTCTTCATAATATGACAAATTCATTGTCGAGATTGCTTCATCAGGCGTTATCATATTTTAGATAAAGCAATGTATAATGCATAGACAGCGAACAGCATTGATTGCTTTTAGTATAATCTTTACTTCATTTTATGATTGAAGTGAACTGCTTTTAATTTGTTATCAACAGGCGGTTCATGAAGGATAGGATACATTTCCTTTATTTTGTTATAATAGTGAGTATACCGCTTATATCTTTCAAGTAGGCTTACATAACTTTGCTTCTTATACCAACGGGTTTGAGACAGAATATAAGAAAGGTAAACTGGGGTTCTCATAAGCAAACGGTATGAATGCTTAATCTGCTTTATTCTTGTTATCACTTGATTTTACCTTTTTAATGTCTAATTGTCTATCAACCAAGTGATATTTCGTTGCTCTCGATAAGCTTCATTATCATTTAATATTGCTGGAAGTTACTTGACTTTTGTATACTAACTATACCGCTCAAATGGTGTGGGTCTCTCTAACACTTCCCTGGTATATAACTATACCTTGGCCTTTTCCCACTTGGTTTGGGAGACGGAGCTCCTATCGTACGGTGTTTTCATTATCTGGCTTGGTTTCAATCAGAAAGAGCATTTTCATAATAAATCACTATTGATGACATTTGGTGGTCAATATTATCTTTTGATAGAGACAGAACAGGAGAGAGAGAGGCAGACAATCAGAGAGACGAGGATAGAACAGAGATGGAACATGCGATGGAGTGGGAGGGGAGACAGGAAGGGAGATAGAGGGGAGTAGTGAAGAAGGTGAAAGGAGATGGGCACATGGAAAGAGACAAGGACCAAGAAGAGCTGATGGGAGGGGATGGAGAATTAAAGAAAACTATCTATACAGAGGCAGAGAGATAGTCGAGAGGAGACATCGATTGGAGAGATTGCGATCGGAGATGGTTGAGTGCGAAAGAGCTATAAGTGGAATTAGATAGAATATGGAGAAAGATGACAGAGAGAGAGAGAGAGAAGATAAACCAGGGAGATAAACGTAGGCTGAAATAGTTGAGGGAATAATTATGACAGAGACCGAGATGAAATAGAGAGGCGATGGACTGAAAGACCGGAACGAGAGCCCGGCATAAGAGGTTGGAGAGGTATAGAGACATGGAAGAGAATTAGACGAAGGGATGATAGAGTCGTAAAAGAAGAGTGTGTAAGAGGGAGGAAGATGGAGAGAGGGAGGAAAAATGCAGGGAGTGAAAAATAAAGAGAATCGAAATAGTAAGGCGTAGTAAGCGAGAGACAAGGACAGATGGATGGAGAGAGATGGGGGGAGAGAAAATTAAGGTATTGCTTAATACCAAATCGATACAAACTTATGCATGATACTCTTAATACGAGTTAGTAAACACGGTAAGCAAGTATTATGATCCACCATCATCATGATGATAATTATCACAATCATAAAAACTAATGGAAAAGAAACATACAGGTAGATCATCATAAGCAACGTTGCAGCAACAGTATACAATTTACATGTTTTAAAAGATGTAAAAAATGCTTTGCATGTTCGAAGCAAACTACCATATACAATCTAAATAAATTAGAAAACCATAATTATGATATGGAATGATAATTTCATAGGCTTGCAATTCAGGGCGGAGCAGGGGTGGATTGGGCTGCATATCACTCTAAGAATTTTGAAATTACCAGTATATATAAGGGCAGCCGAAATATCATGTTCACGCAATCGTCACCTGATAGTCGGGCAAGTGGGAGGTGTATCTGTCAAATGCAAATCTGGATCTGAACTTTGTGCAACTTGATGTTTTATCAGTCTGAAAATAGACCGAATCTTGCCATTGCGATTATGGTTCATTGCCTTTGAAATATGCATGGCTTCGGGCATCAATGTAAGATAGGTCTGCTTCGGACAAAATTTTCTCTTCCATTTTGTTTAAATCAAAGAAAAAAGACATTTTCTTAATTATGGAACCCTATGAATTAAATACTGCGGTTAATTCCATGCATGTTGGACCTAGATTGTAACTATTTGTATATATAAAAGAACAACGTTGAACTTCATCATTTTCGCTGTTGTATAGTTTAATACAGGGGTATTGATATTTTCATTGTTTATTAATGTTGACCTCCATTTATACCGAGAACTACTTTGAACCACATGCTAAAACCTATTTTAAATTGAGAAATTGTATATATATATACCCCTAATGGGTACATTAGGAGGACAGTTTTTGTTCTTTTTCTTTGTTCAACTGTCGACCTAATGTACCAACTGTCTAATGTAGGGGTCGCTATTATGACGGAATAAACCGCATTGTTAGGTGTCGACCTAATGTACCCTTTAGTAAAATATAATAAACTCTAAATTCTTATTATAATAAAAAACACAAGACAGTATGAAAAATTTATAGATTTTAAGTCAGAGCTGAAATAGAACTTGTTCCGTCTGTATTTTTGTTAGTTTGATCAGTGACTTGAGATTTTCAGACTTGCTCTTTGGTCGGGTATTTTACTTCTAACACTTACTTAAATGCGATTTTGTGACAATCAATCAGGAGGTTTTCATGACCATGCAACACAAGAAACTGCACACAATAGTAATCTTTTTTTAAAGTAAGATACAATTAAGTTGAAACACATCACAAAGTAAATGATGGTGCTCGGTCATCACCCTGGAATTGCCTATGTACAATAAATGAAATTAAATGGAATAGGTAAGACCACGCTGAATATTAAAAGCATTTTTGAAAGAAAAAATATGTCACTTTGACAAAACAATGCACATTATAACAAGTAAACCAATCATAGAGGGCGTAACAAGAAACAATATCATTCATTTTTTTTAAATATAAGAACAAGGTGTAAAATCACTGAAATTAAATAGTGATACTTTATACAGATAAGGACTGAGGTCCAGAAATTTCACCTCGATAGCATTTTGGGTTTTCAATTAAAAATAAAGTTAGTAGACGCATCAGGATGGTAGGATACTTCATAGCACATCTTTAAACGAACTCATTTTCGTGGCAATTATGGATAAACTCTTTTGATTTGTCATTTTATTGCAGCATTCCTATAACGATTCTACAGATATCATTTTCACGATGGTAAAAATGAATTACATAATATCCTTGGAAAATAAAGGAAATTTCAAACGAAAAGCAGTAAGTTAAAACAGACCTGTGGCAGTTAAGACCGATACTATATCTGGGTTGTATTCTCCCCTAATCTCTGGGCGGCCCCGCTCAGGCTTATCCGTACAACCAACATTGCTGTGGCTAGTTGGTCTACAGTGAATATGACAGCTTTTAGATTAAGTTGCATATTTTTCATTTTTATTTAATTCACACGCTTCTTAGAACTGTTGTAGGTAGAATTATATTGTACAATACAATTAACAGCCATTGGATGTGAATTTGAGTTTGGTAAAGTTTAAAAATCGACACAATATCTGGGTTGTATTCTCCCCTAGTCTCTGGGCGGTCCCACTCAGGCTTATCCGTACATTGCTGTGGCTAGTTGGCCTACAGTGAATCTGACAGCTTTTAGATTAAGTTGCATATTTTTCATTTTTATTTAATTCACATGCTTCTTAGAACTGTTGTAGGTAGAATTATATTGTACAATACAATTAACAGCCATTGGATGTGAATTTGAGTTTGGTAAAGTTTAAAAATCGACACAATATCTCGGTTGTATTCTCCCCTAGTCTCTGGGCGGTCCCACTCAGGCTTATCCGTACATTGCTGTGGCTAGTTGGTCTATGTGAATTCCCAGCTTTTAGATTAAGTTGCATATATTTCATTTTCATTTAATTCACACGCTTCTTAGAACTGTTGTAGGTAGAATTATATTGTACAATACAATTAACAGCCATTGGATGTGAATTTGAGTTTGGTAAAGTTTAAAAATCGACACAATATCTGGGTTGTATTCTCCCCTAGTCTCTGGGCGGTCCCACTCAGGCTTATCCGCACATTGCTGCGGCTAGTTGGTCTACAGTGAATATGACAGCTTTTAGATTAAGTTGCATATTTTTCATTTTTATTTAATTCACACGCTTCTTAGAACTGTTGTAGGTAGAATTATATTGTACAATACAATTAACAGCCATTGGATGTGAATTTGAGTTTGGTAAAGTTTAAAAATCGACACAATATCTGGGTTGTATTCACCCCTAATCTCTGGGCGGCCCCGCTCAGGCTTATACGTATAACCACCATTGCTGAATGATATTCATATAGGCTTGCAATTCAGAGCGGAGCAGGGGTGGATTGGGCTGCATATCACTCTAAGAATTTTGAAATTACCAGTATATATAAGGGCAGCCGAAATATCATGTTCACGCAATCGTCACCTGATAGTCGGGCAAATGGGAGGTGTATCTGTCAAATGCAAATCTGGATCTGAACTTTGTGCAACTTGATGTTTTATCAGTCTGAAAATAGACTGAATCTTGCCATTGCGATTATGGTTCATTGCCTTTGAAATATGCATGGCTTCGGGCATCAATGTATGATAGGTCTGCTTCGGACAAAATTTTATCTTCCATTTTGTTTAAACCAAAGAAAAAGACGTTTTCTTAATTATGGAACCCTATGAATTAAATACTACGGTTAATTCCATGCATGTTGGACCTAGATTGTAGCTATTTGTATATATAAAAGAACAACGTTGAACTTCATCATTTTCGCTGTTGTATAGTTTAATACAGGGGTATTGATATTTTCATCGTTTATAAATGTTGACCTCCAATTATACCGAGAACTACTTTGAACCACATGCTAAAACCTATTTTAAATTGAGAAATTGTATAATATATATATTTTTTTATAATAAACTCTACCCTTACAAAAAAAGTACCATGGTATAATACCATGGTAATACCGCGGTAAATTGGGACGGTATTACTGTGAAAGTACCATGAATTTACCGCGTTACCCATTGTCAAGATGAAAATACTATGAAGGTACCATGCTTTTCATGGTACACGATGCAAATACTTATATGAATATACAATGTTTTTTCTTAGTAATACTGTGGCAATACGATGTGTACCACGGATTTACCATGTTTTCGTGGTATTATGGCGGTAATACCATGAAATACGTAGTATTACCATGGTATTTTTTAATAAGGGTAAATTCTTATTATAATAAAAGACACAAGACAGTATGTAAAATTTATAGATTTTAGGTCAGAGCTGAAATAGAACTTGTTCCGTCTGTATTTTTGTTAGTTTGATCAGTGACTTGAGATTTTCAGACTTGCTCTTTGGTCGGGTATTTTACTTCTAACACTTACTTAAATGCGATTTTGTGACAATCAATCAGGAGGTTTTCATGACCATGCAACACAAGAAACTGCACACAATAGTCATCTTTTTTTAAAGTAAGATACAATTAAGTTGAAACACATCACAAAGTAAATGATGGTGCTCGGTCATCACCCTGGAATTGCCTATGTACAAATAAATGGAATTAAATGGAATAGGTAAGACCACGCTGAATATTAAAAGCATTTTTGAAAGAAAAAATATGTCACTTTGACAAAACAATGCACATTATAACAAGTAAACCAATCATAGAGGGCGTAACAAGAAACAATATCATTCATTTTTTTTAAATATAAGAACAAGGTGTAAAATCACTGAAATTAAATAGTGATACTTTATACAGATAAGGACTGAGGTCCAGAAATTTCACCTCGATAGCATTTTGGGTTTTCAATTAAAAATAAAGTTAGTAGACGCATCAGGATGGTAGGATACTTCATAGCACATCTTTAAACGAACTCATTTTCGTGGCAATTATGGATAAACTCTTTTGATTTGTCATTTTATTGCAGCATTCCTATAACGATTCTACAGATATCATTTTCACGATGGTAAAAATGAATTACATAATATCCTTGGAAAATAAAGGAAATTTCAAACGAAAAGCAGTAAGTTAAAACAGACCTGTGGCAGTTAAAACCGATACTATATCTGGGTTGTATTCTCCCCTAATCTCTGGGCGGCCCCGCTCAGGCTTATCCGTACAACCAACATTGCTGTGGCTAGTTGGTCTACAGTGAATATGACAGCTTTTAGATTAAGTTGCATATTTTTCATTTTTATTTAATTCACACGCTTCTTAGAACTGTTGTAGGTAGAATTATATTGTACAATACAATTAACAGCCATTGGATGTGAATTTGAGTTTGGTAAAGTTTAAAAATCGACACAATATCTGGGTTGTATTCTCCCCTAGTCTCTGGGCGGTCCCACTCAGGCTTATCCGTACATTGCTGTGGCTAGTTAGTCTACAGTGAATATGACAGCTTTAGATTAAGTTACATATTTTTCATTTTCATTTAATTCACACGCTTCTTAGAACTGTTGTAGGTAGAATTATATTGTAAAATACAATTAACAGCCATTTAATGTGAATTTGAGTTTGGTAAAGTTTAAAAATCGACACACTATCTGGGTTGTATTCTCCCCTAGTCTCTGGGCGGTCCCACTCAGGCTTATCCGTACATTGCTGTGGCTAGTTAGTCTACAGTGAATATGACAGCTTTCAGATTAAGTTGCATATTTTTCATTTTTATTTAATTCACACGCTTCTTAGAACTGTTGTAGGTAGAATTATATTGTACAATACAAGTAACAGCCATTGAATGTGAATTTGAGTTTGGTAAAGTTTAAAAATCGACACAATACACCAATATCTGGGTTGTATTTTCCTCTAATATCTGGGCGGCCCGCTCAGGCTTATCCGTATAACCACCATTGCTGTAACTAGCTGATCTACAGTGCATGTATGACAGCTTTTAGAATACGTTGTATTGTTCATTTTAATTTGATTCACATGCTTCTTAAAACTTTGGTAGGTATTATTGTACATTAGAAGTAACAGCAATATGATATGACAGCTTTTACAACAAGTTGTATATTTTTCTTTTTCATTTAATTCACATACTTCTTTGAACTTTTTTAGGTCTCTAGATAAGTAGAAATATATTGTACAATATAATTAATAATTTAATGTGAATTTGAGTGTGGTGAAGTTTAAAAATTGACACCAGACCGGGGTTGTATTCTCAGGACAGCTCGTGGTAAAGAAGTTGTTTAGTCGCCAGCATACATACTGTAATCTGGAAACGATTTGGATTTTCCAGTAAAATTTGTTCAATATGTTCAGAGGATATGAAATAGATAGAGACTGGGTCAGGGGCGGATCCAGGGTGTTGTAACAAAGAGGTCACAATGCCGAAAACGTACACAATGAGGGGGGGGGGGGGGGGGGGGGGTTACTGCATACTGTTTTTGGCGAAAGATATAAAAAATCTGCCTTTTAACAGAGCTGGCACAACTAGCTTGTTTTCGTTTTAGGTTACTCATGGATGGACAACATGGATAGCCGTAGCATGGGTCGTTTAAGATTTTTGAACTAACTGGTTTTCATTTGATACACAATTTATTTGATACATCATTTTGTTGCTGTATCTTCCAAAATGATTCTAAAAACAATTCGTCTTCCGATGTTAAAGAAAAAATTGCATCATGTTATGAACCTTCGTTTATCTCTCAGTCGCTATAAAGCTTCATCGCAAACATAGCCGTCGGAAGCGATGGTGTAGATTTTTCCCTAATTCAGGGGGACATGTTATGAGGAATGCACATCTCCAGGGTCGAGAAAAGTAGATCACATCGTAAACAGATGATTTTTATATATAGGATCAAACGCTTGATAAAAATTCAATTGCAGATGGATGATTGTAGGAATTGTAGCATTCTTTTATTCACATGATACATACGTAATGATACAACAACAATAGTAAACGATCATTATTGTATAGACAAAGTCTGATCAAGTAAGGAGTTATCAGAGAATTGTTCTAATCATGCTATAATGCATGGTGAGTACACTTGTGATGTTCTCTCTGCATCTCTGTGTGGAGTGAACCCATGCATTGATTTTATATGGGGTAACACAATACTAGCTGGGAGTCGGTCAACCTTGAGTCCTTGACCAAATGACCCAGGCCTAAACCATACATTTTTATTGGGGAGTGAGTCTTGCCTCATGACCTTACTTGGAAGTTTTAAAGGGGAAGTCCACCTGGGAAATGGGTTGGTTTTAAAGGAAGGAGATATTAAAGAACTATAGATTAATGAAAGTTTTTAGCAAAATCCGATGAGAAATAAGAAAATTATGATTTTTGGAAGTTGTAATCAATCAAACATGTGGAATTGGTAACTCCGTGACGTATATTGCGAGCTCCTCTCCCATTTAGCCAGTACTGAGAAAATCATAATTTGTGTTTGAATAGATATTTAATCATACATGTACATGCAACCTAAATAAAGCCATTGCTCATGTTTTTACACAAAACCTGTATAAAACAAAATCATGTATTCCTTCACCAACAACTTAGAAAATGAAAAATTATGAGTTTCTGTAGAGACCTAATGCATGGAAGAGGAGATCGCAAGATCCGTCATCGAGTTGACAATTTCTACTTGATTAATTACATGTACAACTTCAAAAATTCAAAAATGTCTTATTTCTCATCGGATTTTCCTCAAACATTTAGGAATCTGTTCCCCTTATATTTTTGTTTTTATTCAAATGAACTGAATACATGGGTAACACGATAAAAAATTACTTTAAAAAAATTAACTGAAGGCAATTTCAATAGCCCTGTCTATAATCACCTTTAGAAATGGGCGAACATTTCAATGGTGTATTATACGTAATCCGAACCTTGTTTCTCAGGACATTACAATCATGACAGTAGACCTTTGAAATTGCCATTGAGTTTATATTTCGAAAGTGGTTTTATCGTGCCGGTGGACTTTCCCTTTAACAGTCATACTTTAGAAGAATTGTGAAATTTGTAGACGATGGACTTCCTGTTTACCTCCTGTAGATATTGATAAAGTACATGTACTGATAAATAATAATAAACTTAAAAAAAAACTTGTTACTTGTTAAATTGATACTTGTTAAAACGTGATTTCTTTGAGAACATGTCGGTGGACATCCTTTTAATTCACAATTATGAAGTTGAAGTGTGTGGAGTTTTAAAATATTATTAGAGATGTTTATAGACACTTAGATAGAGTTATAGGAAAAGTGTGTTTATGAAGTGAACGAAAGTTGGATTTAGGAGCTTAATTTTGATGAAAGAATCGTTAATATATGGGCGTGGGTCTCATGATTGACTAATGTTTGTTTACATTTAATTTTGGCATGGATAAGTTTGATATATATATATATAGGCTTAAATTTATGGTAGGTCAGGCAAAGATCACTCGTTGCCTTTTTTTGCATTCAAATGGTAGTGTACAACAGCCAGCTAAGGAAATATGTTAGTTGAAAATAAGGTTACATATATATCTTTATTTAGTTGGGCTAAATTATATATCTTTGTATAAAGCATCTTGGTAATTACCAGACTCATTTATGACAACTGAAGTCAGCAGCAAATTTATTTGTTTGTTCACATTTTCAAGTTAAATCAGGTTAGAAATTTCCTGCATGACCTTAAAGCTGATATAAAGAATTTTCTTAAGCTGTTCGCTCAGAGTTAATGCAAATAAATATGCATATGTAATTAGGTTCTAGTCTTCTTTCAAGACATATTAAAGAAACATGGACTCAATTAATTATAAACTGTCCGTTCTTCAATAGAAAAAGACTTAGATATTTGTTAATATCATTCACTCTATACATATGTGGATTATAGTAGAAGAAAAGAACGATTTTTCGCATATTATGATAACTGATAATTAATTTGTGTCAAAACAATGGACCTATGTTTATGATCCTCTTTGGTTTCTTTCTTGGCAGATTGAATAATATAAGGTAGTGAGCCTGCCTGACTATCCAGTTCCAAGCGGCCTTTCTAGACTCTGTTATTTATTAGTCTTCGATGATCCCGTGACGAATTGAACAATGAGAGAAGACATAATAATTTCCCTTAAGGCTGGAATTAGAGTAATAATATTATAATAATATTGATATTTTTTGCATTACGCAGAAGTGTTCATCTGATTGGAGTGATGAATACTATTAAATTATAAACTGTCAATCTGCAGTAAACAATGAAATAACGAATTCATCAATCCTCAAGTCAAGTCACACCATCATTCTCATAATCTTCGAAGTACACGTGATAAACTGCTTCTACAACAACCTCATCTTAAAACAAAATTAACACTTGAAGATTGTGCCTTTAGTTGTGCTGCTACAACACTTTGGAATAAATTACTAGAGGAAATAAGGAAAGCTACATCTGTTCCTATCTTCAAAGGCTTGTTAAAGACACACTTGTTTTAGAAGCGTTTGATTAGTTTATTGTATTTCATTTTAGTTTTTTTGTAGCATCAAGGTGTGGGGGCTCTGTCACATCACAGCGCAGTAGAGTATGTATATATAGTGACTACGCTATATAAATTGTCTAATTATTGTTATTATTATGAATTTGCTACCCACAGTTGATTTTGTTTCAGTAACGTTGATGACTATATAAAGAACTGTTTACTTCAAATACCTATACCATGTATCTTTGTCTACACAAAGCTTTCTAAGAAATATTATGAGGTGTACGGGCGCTTTTGTATAATAAGTGTATTTGAGCAATGGATGAGGGCATGGGCATACGTGCTCAATTTTTAGGGGGCTGAAGGCTTTTGCCCGAATCGCACACAATGTTGTAATGCTCATTTTGGCTTAAAATTTTCCGACAAGCAAGAAAAAAAAAGGAACCATGGCAATCAATTTTTGAACACTGAAAATACGACTAAACCTTTGAATATTCGGGCAGTCAAAAATAAAAAGATAATTCAAAATACATTGCCCGAAAATCATGTGAGATTTGCCCGAATATTAAATGAGTTTTTCCCGAATATTAGTGCTTGACGAATGCTAGGGGGCTGCAGCACCCAGCCCCCCCCCCCCCCCCCAGCTCGTACGGGTATGGATGAGGAAGGGTGTGTGAACAAGGATGATGCTGGGAAGAGAGAAGATATGAAAAGAGACCATGTGAAAGTAAGATATTGTGAAGGGAGTGACATTGTGTAATATAAGGGAAGCGATTAGATCTGTTAAATCGTTATTATGGGCGTAATGCTGACAAACTGAGTTTCTGTCTTGCCTCTATGAAGGGGAATCAAACCCAAATGGAAAGTTGTTTTTCGAGGAAAAAAAATTACACAAGCAGAAAGGTGAAAGTTTGAAAAAATGGACAAACGATAAGAAAGTTAAGAATATTTTTAAAGATGTAAAAAGTGGCAATCACTATATATGGGGATTTAAAATTGACGGCATTTTGGATGACTAGTCAATTTGTTCCAATACATAAAATGGCTAAAATGCATTGGCGGCGGAAGCATAAAAAAGTAAGGGGAAATAAGGTCCTCATGATTTTTTGAATAGCAAAAAAAGAAGGTTTTCAGCAATTTGAAAAGAAAGAAAAAAACAAAGATTCTCAGCATTTTAAAAAGCAAAAATAAAAAAAGGTCAGCATATTTTGATGCTATTTTCATGCATTTTGGGGCTGTGTTACACATATTTAAGGGGTGCTGCGGAAATTAAGGGGATTTTTTACCCCTACTGAAATTTAGGGGGACGCTTCCGCCATACCAAAAAGTGTGTTACATTGCGGCGAGTCCAACTTTCCGCGCGCGCGCATCACCCCACCATAAAACCATAAACCACGAAAATCCATAAATCTCAACTTTTAAAACCACTTTTTTTTTTTTAGTTTAGACTGGTTTAATTCTGTTAAAAGGAAAATATATCTAGAAAACCCAAAGGCTCTGCTGTGCATGAAAATATGACGGCTTGTTTTGTAGAATTCTGGCCAATTTTGTTTGAAAACGACCTGTTTATTGATATTGAACACAAGCCGTAACACCATATTTACACAGGTTTCCATGACGAAAATCCTCCGTTTGGGACTTCTATATACCCCAGTTTTGGTAAGGCAGGGAAAGAATCAAAATAGTTAAGCCCTTGAGCAGGCTATAAACCACAGTTAATTGACCCTCTCCCTATCATCACCACACACTTTCTCTCTTTTTCTCTTCCTCTATCTCCCTCTATTAATGTCTCTCTCCCTCTCGCTCCCTATTTATTTCTTTCTCTCCCTCTATCTTTCCATCTCTCTCAGTTTCTCTCGATATCTCCGATCTTTCTCCATTTCTCTCTCTCTCTCTCTCTCTCTCTCTCTCTGTAAATTCTAGATATTCCTCTCTGTCAGATTGAAAATATATGCTCTCGTTTTTATTTCTGTATTTTCCTTACTTCATGGTCGATGTTTTTCATTCGAAATTTCAAATGGGGGACATTAAATTTATGAATAAAGTATTTATTAGAAAACATTCTAAAATCTAGAAGATTCAAGAAATTGGGTTCACCCAGAATAACCTGCCTCAGGCACAGATTTGTGTCATGCTCTTACGTAACATCATAGCTGAAGTTGTCATTAAACCCTGGCTTGACCCTGAGACTGACCTGGAAGGGATCTACAGTGGTGAATAACATGTTTGGGAAAGAGATCTCCCTTTCTCAAATTTTGCCTTACAAGTTGGCAATTTCTGTCAAACGGGGGTTTGAATGCATGTATGGGAAGTACGTACATGCATATTGACAAGGGTTTCTTTGGTGACTGGTTAGAATTGTTTCTAATGGCGAAAATTAACCAGTTAAATGGTTTCTTAAAATAAAAGTTCTAGCTTTGACCTAACTATTCTGGCCTAAGATTGACTGCGTGGAATTCTGTCCGATTTCACGAATAGATTACCTTGCCTCATGAGCGGAAAAGCCCAGAAAGTAGAGTACTTTTTTATGCCAATTAGTATGTTACTTAAATATTTTCAAATGATGAATAATGAATTGCCAAAAAAAAAATTGTTGGTCTCCGTATATATATTACATATGTGTAATTTTAATATATTCGTACTAGTATTAATTATTCAACTGAAAATTTATGAAAAAAAAATCATTCATCGATATTTGATTCCCTGAAAATTAGAATCTCTTGTGTTTGTAAACGATCACTCAATCATCAGATCTGTGGGCGTGCGTGCTCTCGTCGATATATTTTCCCAGCACGCGTTGCTAGTGGTTTGTCATTCAGGTGACCTTCAAGTATACGGATGCAACAATAAAGTAGGCGAAACTTATTGACATGGCCTATTAATTACGAAAGACCATTAGTGTCACGGAGAGAACGCTATTTTTACTAATCTGTATATTAGTAGAAATATGTAGAAATTAGTAGAAAATTTTTTTCTCTCTCCGTGGCACTAATGGTCTTTCGTATCCTATTAATCAAAATGATTAAACAATATGCTATCTATATTATATTAAAATTACTTCCTCAGAGATAGGCTACTTCTCAGAAAACCAGACTTTCCTTTAAAAAATTGTAGAGGCCTGCGCAGCCAATATACCACTCATAATTTACTTACCGCATAGTGAGTTAAAAATTTACATAGTAATGGTGATCTCATTAATAAAATTAGCCATAACTTTGTTAATCTTAATTCTTGTTCGATTTCTTTCAAACATATATTATTCACCATTCTTTTTTTCTTATTTTCTCCTCACACCCACCATTTTATTATCAATGTAGGATTCCTTTGCCCCCCCCCCCCCCCCCCCCCCCCCCACTCGGAGGTCGAAGTGACCGCATGCGTGTTCCCAAAATCTCCGGTAAAGGGATATTTTTGGGCGACACAATCCGGCCCGTGAATTGTAAAAAAAGGGGGTGTTTTTTATCTTTCACCCGGAGATTTCATTAAAAAAGGGGGTGTTTTTCTTTCGCCCTCTCTCTCTCTCTCTTCTACACCTGAGAAATTAAAAAAGGGGGGTTATGAAATATGGTTTTATGGTGTCTGTCCTGAGATATGGGGTTGGAATGAGAGCTCACCTGAGATAGGGGGTACATTGAGCAGTGTTCTGAATTTAGGGGGGTCTCCAAGGCAGGAAAAGCCCGCGCAAAGCCCGCGATAGGGGGGTTCAGAAATGTTGGCAGCCCTGAGATAGGGGGTGCTTTCAAAGGGAGGGAACAAGCATACGCGTACCCTAAATAATACTGAGTGGGGGGGGGGGGTGGGTTCCTCTGTAACAGTCCACAAATGCAATAGTGCCGTCATTAGTATTTTCTCAGAGGGTGCATAGTTTTGAATTTCTTGTTGTTGTTGCAAACTTGAGCATGTCGAGTGAAATATACTTATCTATGCCCCATTCAATTGGTGTTTTCTCCTTTTGGAGGGGGGGGGGGTGTTTACTACCCCACCGCCTCTGATTTGGCACCTATCCAAAACAAAATCAACACGAGGGAAAGGCAGTAAAATGGAATAACAACAGGCGAGCATCTCATCACATGTATGCCTTCAAATGTAGCGCTTACAACATTATGTTGAAATAACTTCGGGTGAAAGTGAATTTCTTTATTTCTCTTCTTCCTTAACCCCTTGGCTACTGAGTTCTCAAATGCACATAGGGTTAATACAGGGACCACCTGGTTCCCGTAAGCAATGGGTTATGGACAACCACGGCACCCTTCATCGGGGCCTGGAGGGAAAAAAGCCTTAGATCGTGAGTGCGGTTGTGATCTGATAAACGCACCTGTATTATCACACTTTCAGGCACGTGCCCTCAAATTAGTCCCTTTGGATCTCGCAGTTAAAGTTTTACGAGGGCTTTCGAGGACGAATGTAATGGGGTGGACATGGGATAATTTTCACTGAACTCTGGACATAACAGGACAGTGATGATTTTCAGTGATAATAGCACATACCCAGCGTAGATGGCGCGAATCGAATTACTCATTCCATGAAGTTGTCATTTTCTTACTTCTGTATAAATCATTCTAAAATATAACAACCCATGGTTACCGTGCAACTTTCACATTTATTAAGAGGATCCTTTATAAATCCCCAGCCGATTTTTTCCCCATATTATGGCAATGACAATATCCACTTAATTGTTGGCCCATTTATTGTATCCAATCACAATTATTCTCTTATATGTTAATATAGTAATTTGGTTTCTTGTTTAAATGCAAATGTATTTCCTTTATATCTCTTTCGTTCCCAAACCTCCCTTCTTATCCTCTTAATTTACCTAAATCTCCATGAAATTAAGATGTATTGTCACATATTGTTGACTTTCATTTCCAATCCAAAATTGTGGCAACATTAATTTTGATAAACTTTGGTTGTTCGGCACCTATACAGACGTAGAATTTATCTATAGCATTGTGATAAAGAATATCAACATCTAAGTATTTAAATTAAATGGGAATGCAAAATTTTCAAGGAGTAAGAAAGGAGACATGTGAGCTTAAGTGATTTGGGAAGTGAATTTCTGGAAATATAACACAAATCACGACAAATAAAAAAAGGTAAATAAAAGTGAGCAAAGTTTTTTTACAGGAAAGGAGACGAGAGGGGTGCAACACTGAGAAACAATATACGTACAGGAACACAGAATAAACGGAACAAGGAAAGTGGAAACATCAAAGTTTGGGACGAGTGGAAAAAAAATATTCTCAAATTTGTAGAAAAATAAATGAGAATGACATTTAAAATATTACCCATGGATAAAAATAAACAATCTCGCTCCGTTACAGTAAAATAGGTGAAATAAGAGAACTCAATAATGATAGCTGTAATCATTCTTCATCTATATAGCGCCTAATAGTATGTGTCTCCTCGTGTTTAAGCGCTTTACAGAAAGATTATAGCCCCGGTCATCGGATTTAGGGAGGCTTGCCAGCACACAAACATCAGATAATCTCATTCACTTTCAAGGGAGCAGTACAAGAGGTAGAAATTTTACGTCTCCCGTTCCTTGTTAGGGCCATGATCATGTGGATATAGGTGGGTATTGTAGGCCAATGGTAATGCAACGCGAACACTGGTGTGGAATCCCCTCTAGCTCGCTCAGAAAACCGCACAGTGTCTTGAAGGTCGAATTGAACGAAGGGAGGAACATTATTGTAAAACACCCCAAAATCACCCGAAGTTCACCCTCCCTGAGCAAGTTTGATGTTTTTACGACCTGACAGGTAATGGCCCCATAAAACATGGAAAGAGGGTGAAAAGAGGGATGAAATTTCATCTTAGTAACGAAACTCCACCCAGTTTGAACATCACCGCATTTTCACCCCCAAACCAGGTACCCCGATTTTCATAGTGTCTGCGGCATTTTCTCTGTTATGCCGGCTCCGAAAGAGGATGTTTTATAACATGTGGGGATTCTTATAGCGCGAGTGTGCGGGGTTTCCCAGGTGGCTAGCAGGGCTGCCAGGGTGAAAAGGTCAATTTTTTAATAGCCGAGGGAATTCTTCTGGTAAAGAATAATGGCACTTGTTATTGGATAGGTAAGTGAAGCTCACTCGTAGATAAAATGTTCACTACTGAACATACATATTTACGTTATGATGATAGGTCACCCTCATCTAGTCCAATGAGATACGGGTACCACGATAAGTATACTTACCGACACGAGGGATCGCGAAATAGATTATATCCTAATTCCAATGGTGATTTATCCCCAGTCGCTCGATCTGACATGCCTAGGAGAAATTTCTCATCACCATCATCCAGTCCGATAAGATACTCGTCACACTCCCATGCATCCTCCTTCAGACCTGACATACCAAGAAGACGTTCTCCTACACCAGCCTGAAGGGAACGCAAAGTTCGTTTCGACCACCAAGCTGACAGAGCTCGCCAGGGAAACTACCACTAGTTGATGATGTAGGTCGATCACCAACTCTAACAACTGCGGCCCAAGTAAACAAAGAAAATGATTCTACTTGTACTCAGCAACAACCACCCTACATCCCTGTAATTCTAGACAACACTTGCGTCTTGGCGTACTTAGACTGTGGATCATACACCTCCCTTATCAGTAGTGATTTCTACAACTCCATACCTAAGTCTCAGAGAAGCCCTCTTGTGAAATCCTCTATTGCAGCAACATCTGTCACCAAACAGCTCCTTGATATTCTTGGCTCCATTGACACCATTCTACATCTTGGAAACATTATAGGACGACACACATTCATGGTCGACAGAGGAATAAGTCACCCTGTCATCATAGATTGGGATTTCTTTTGGAGACATAATGCAGTACTCTCTACAACTACATTCACAATGCCAGGTGTAATGATACCCCTCGTCGACAAGCACAGATACAAAGCCCCTCTCCAGTGTAATGTTAAACTGGTAGGACAAGTTTCTATACCAGCAATGAGTGACATGCACGTACAAGGTAGACTGGAACCTCAACAACCAGACCTCATTCCCCAAGAATACGATGGTATATTTGAGCCTACACTACAAGAACATAAACCAATAGCGGGTGCCAGATCAGTGAACACGCCCCACAATGGTCTCATCCTTGTTCGACTTGTCAACACATTTCAGGAAAAGGTTGATCTTACAGATAACACCACCCTTGGTCACTTCCACTCATTGACCAGTGATCCTGAAGAGGAATATGAGATCTTCGATAAGGTGATAAAATCAACATTACCAGTAGATGATATGCTTGCAAAATCACACCTTACCAAAGACCAGTATGAAAGGACCAAGCAAGTTCTTACTTCATACGCTGATGTGTTTAGCTCATCTCAAGTTGACATAGGACAGGCTGATGCCTACCACACGATAACCACAACGGCTGAAACACCTATCCGTCAAAGAGCTTATCGCACATCACCAACCATGCGAATTGAGATCCAGAACCAGGTAGATGATCTTCTTCAGCGTGGAATTATAGAGGAAAGCCATAGTCCCTGGTCTAGCCCGATAGTGATGGTAAAGAAAAAAGATGACACCTATAGATTCTGTGTAGATTATAGAGCTCTCCATGCTGTCACCATCAGAGACTCTCACCCTCTACCTCGTCAAGATGATTCTGTTGACGCCCTCTCATCATCATCCTTCTTCATCGTCATGGATTTATCAAGCGGGTATTGGCAGATTAGACTTGACCAAGAAAGTAAATAGAAGACAGCGTTCACAACTGGCAGTGGCTTATATCAGTTTAACGTCATTCCTTTCGGTTTAGTTAATGCACCAATGACATTTCAGCGTTTGATGGAATCTGTCTTACACGGTCTTCATTGGTCAACATCTCCAAAACCTCCAAGAAGTCCTCCAGTGCTTCAAAGACGCAGGATTGAAGTTGAAACCTACCAAATGCCAATTTCTACAGAAGAAAGTCACCTATCTGGGCTATGTAATTGGCACACAAGGAGTACTTCCTGACCCAAACAACACAGCCAAGGTTGCAGCATGGCCAAGACCCAAGAATCCATCACAAGTCAGATCTTTCTTAGGCCTTGCTTCGTTTTATCGTCGGTTCATCCCAAGCTTTGCCCAAGTTTCCACACCTCTCACCAACCTGACGCACAAAGGAAAACAATTCATCTGGAATGCCAACTGTGAAACCGCCTTCATCAAGCTTAAGATGGCACTTACCAATCCACCAATACTAGCATTTCCTAACTTCAATAAGACCTTCAACCTAGCCACAGATGCTTCTAGTGATGCAATTGGTGCTATTCTCTCTCAAGTCTAAGATGAAAGAGAACATGTAATAGCATACTACAGCCACAAACTATCAGAAACTCAGAAAAGATGGTCTACGTATGATCGAGAATTATGGGCCATTGTGGCAGCTGTACGTAATTTTCGCCACTTTCTCAGAGGACAGCCTTTTACAGTCTTTACAGATCATCAACCACTTTTAGGCTACATGAAGGTGCCAATCCAAGACGATGCTACTGGAAGACGTGCACGCTGGCTAGTGGAATTAGATGCCTATTCATTCAGGATCATCCATCGCAAGGGACGCTCAAACCAAAATGCTGATGCACTCTATTGACGACCACACCATCACGCGTCGAGAGATGACCAAACCAAACTACCACAACCAAACCAGTTGTAATGTAGTCCACACAAGATCTACTTCAAAGTCTCAAGAGACGACACAAGTTACTCAAGGATCAACTTTACACAAGTTACAAAGTAACGAACAGAAACAACCAGAGAATTTTATTCTAGCTGATCAACAATCTGAGTTGCAGGAATACCAAAAACAAGACCAACACATCAACCAAGTCATGGAGTATGTCAAGATGGGATATCGATCACCTGTCGGAGAAATACGCAGATTTAATGCCCGTATGAGACGACTACTCTGGGAATACTCTCGTCTTACAATCCAGCAAGACATCCTCTATCGTATGAAATCCAACAGACTTGGTACAACAATATTTCAACCAGTTATACCAGTAAAGATCATCCTTACAGTGCTTGGAGAACTTCATGGACATCCTTCATCAGGTCATTTCGGAATTCAGCGAACACTTCATCGAGCAGAAGCCACATGCTATTGGCCTTTCATATTTGAGACGAGATATTACCAAACATTGTTCAACTTGTACAGCATGCGAGTAATTCAGGTCACCAAATCCAAAACACCAAGCTCACCCTTTTCAGATGATCTTCGCTGACATCGCTGAACTTCCCATTTCTCGCCGTGGATATCGCTACATACTAGTCATCATCGATCACTTCACTTTATATGTCAACATTTACCCCATGAGAAGTCAAACTGCTGAGACCGTCGCCAAGCATATCTTTGAAGATTACATCACAGAGCATGGTGTGCCAGAAATTCTCCACACCGACCAAGGTCGACAGTTTGAGTCAAGGCTAGTGCAACAACTTTGCGAGAAACTTGGAATTCAAGGTGCTGGAATGGTTGAACGAGCAAACCGTGTGATTAAAGAACAGTTAGCACGATATGTCGCCGACAAGTACAAACGTGGAGATTGGGATTCTCACCTACCACAACTACAACTTGCTTACAATTAAAGTGTCCACTCCACAACAGGACTGAGTCCATACTTCCTTCTTCATGGTAGAGAACCAAGAGTTCCAGTGAACATAACGTGCCCCGTACCAGCCCAGTATGCTACTTCACCAGAACAATATGCAATAGATCTACAACAACGACTAAAAAAGCATTTCAGTATTCTAAGCAGAAATCAGAACTTGCACAAAAGCAACAGAAGGAAGGATATGACATGAAGACCCAAATCGTCAAGTACAATGTTGGAGATTTAGTTTGACTTTACGATCCTGCAAATGCCAGACATAAGCTACAACCAAACTGGACGGGTCCATTTTCCATTATATCCTCCTCAGATGACGGTTTGAATTATCGTATAACAGACATACATAATGAGAGAATCCATAAGGTAGTGCACCATAATAGACTGAAGCTCTTCAGATCTAAAATCCCTCAACCTTAGAAGACAAATTACCATTCTAGTAAAGAAAGTAAAAGTCATCCAACCATCCCTCCTTCAAACTCACACCCTCCAAGTTCTCAGTCGCCACAAACTTCCTTCATCGAATGGTCAACTACCAACCCAGAGACGACAGATACTGGCCAACCATTAAGGTCAGAGCAGTCTGTCTCGACACCTGATTTTCACCATCCTACTTCAACTGACCAACCATCATGGTCAGAATCGTCGTCACCAGATATCCATCCCCAGCCTAACTCATCTGACTAACCATCAGGGTCAGTACCAATCCACCCTAGGCCAAAAGTTCATCGGAGAGACTTTACTGACCATCAGTCAAGGTCAGGAGAGTCTTAAGCCAACAACATGGTAATACCAGGCTTAGCAGCTCTGATTACCAATCCCAGTCAGAACCCTGTTCTCGACAGCAGAGACGAGATGTCATCCTCCAGCCAAATATGACTGACCAGTGACAGTCAGATGACCAACCAGTACCTGACCCCTCCGATGAGCACCAACCACTGACGGGCCAACCTAACCAAACCCCGGGTCCATCATCTGTCCAACACGATGACGCTCCCCTAGGAATTCATCACCCACACGGAAGACCCCCAGATCACAATGTTACTACTACGCGCTATGGACGAAAGATTAAAATGCCGGAAAGATTTCGCGAATTCGAAAGATGAGAATTTGAATATGAATTTATTAATTCTACGGCACGTCAATTCACCAAGCTGTGACATTTGATTTGGAAATAAATAGCTAAAAATGTAAATTTGAATCAAGCTATCCTGATCATTCAATTCATCGAACTGGAACACTTAAAGCAGTTTTGGAGAAACAACAAATAGCATACATTCAACAAATGATAGTGAATTAACTTGAACATCGAAGAATTTTTTGTCATGAGAAGAAAGGAGAAAATGGTTTATTCTTGAATTATCTGAATCATCAAATGTAGTCGGACTCTAAAAGGACATTTAAAATTCATTTTTTTTTTGTATGGATATTAAAGAAACATGGATTGAAAGCTATTCAACAACTGAACTGAATGAACAATAATATGATATATGAACTCAGTGAACATTCAGATTATTGAATTTTTCTAACGTGACTGATTGATCATTCAAACTCTTGAATTTCCGTATATTTTTCAATGATTTTAGATATTTCAATTTATTATACTATTCTATATCTTATGCATTTTTATATTTTCAGTATGCATCAATATTTAAAACTGTTTCAATATATTGATATAGTATGCCAAAGCATTCCATGATCTCGTTTTGTGTGTGAAACAGGCTTGCTCTTTAATACAGAAACATAATAATACATAATTTTTGCCTGTATACTTGCATACATCTCAATTGACAGATTTATAATTTTGATACATTTAAATTTCATATGACCTTTTACAAAGAACAAGATGGTCTTGAATTCTGTTTTGCAAACTAAAAAAAAAGAAGAAAGTTTAGAAACTGATTTTGTTTTTCAGATGTAAATTTCACAGACAAGAGATCATATAATAGTAACATATATAATTTATGATGATTTATAGAAAAGAAAATATCTATAATATGTGTATTTTGAACCATATTTAAGAATATTTCCGATACCTATTTGGAAATTTGATGTGACACTTTTATTTTAAAAGGCCATTTATAACTAGAATTTAATTCGTCATGAGGACGAATTAGGTGGTCTGTCTTTCAATTTGTACATAATAATAATAATAATAATAGTGGCTACTTGTATAGCGCGCAGGTCCGCCTTTCGACGCTCATGGCGCTGTATAGATAGGTATATCAAAAATTGGAGACCACACTTGTAGAAACTTATAGTCTCAGCTACAACATATTAAAATCTGGAAGGAAATAGACCAAAAACAACTGAGATACTGCTCAGAGACGATGTCATGTAGATTCATGATTCGAAAAAAAATCATCTTCCATAGACATAACACGCAAATAGGGAAAATTCTGACATGGCTTCTTTAATTGAAAATTTCACTGTGATGACGTCATCAAAATGAAAAATGGTGGTGAATGATCTCGTAGAGAATTGTCTCAGCTATAACATATCAAAATCTGTTACTGAAATATTATAAAATGAATTAAAAAATGATGACATCAATTTTTTTTTGAGTTCATATACAAATAATATGACGTCAGAACATGCGATCGGCAAAAATTCTGCATGAATTCAAATCTTCAACTAACAGGCTTTCAGAATATGTAAAGAAATTTGGGGGTATCCCCGCATTCTGAGGAGCTACAGCGAATTTTAGATAGGCATGTTTTTACCACTTTTTACATTAGAATGCCCATTGACGCGCGCACGAATTTGAAAGTTTGACACGCGCGTGTGGCTTTATGGAAGGTCGAGAATGACTGTAAATAGTTGGAAATTGTCAATAATAATGTCAGAAAGACAAACCAGGCGAAAAACGGCGTTTTTATGTTCTGTACGCGCTGCGCGCGTGGACGCGCACGGACGGAACATTTTAAAATGCTTAAAATGTCCTGAACCGTACTCTAATTTGATTAAAAAGTCATTTGGAGCATTTCTAAATTTTGACGCGCGCGTACGTGCGCGTCATGATGCGCGCGCGGATTTTGATGAAATTTTGATGAAATACACCCATCATTAGTTTCAAAAATCAACAACTAGAAGTTGTAGATGAGTATACATATCTTGGTACAGTTCTCAATTATAACAATCGGTTTTCCAAAGCCAGAAACAAAGAAATAACCCAAGCGCAAAAGGCATTGTTTAGTTTACGAGCAAAATCAAACAAATTGAATTTACCAGTCGATATTGAATTAGAATTATTTGAAAAATTAGTACTTCCAATTCTGTTGTATGGAAGTGAGCTGTGGGGCTTGACAGTAGTCTACAAGATGTTGAGAAGTTTCAAACTGGTTATTATAAACGTCTGCTTCATGTGAGTAAATTTACGGCAAACTGCATGACCTATGGAGAACTCGGCAAACACAGTATTAAGAAACTAATTGAGTGCAGGATGCTAAACTTTTGGATGAGAATAATCCTAAGCAAATCATCGAAATTGTCCCATACTGTATATGATATTCTGAAAATAATGTTTGATCTGGATATTTATCAAAACCCATGGCTAATAAAAGTTAGAAATACATTGGATAAATTAGGTTTATCTTACCTTTGGTTAGATAATCAATCAATAGATCCACGATGGTTCAAAGCAACAATTAAAACACGTCTAGACGATATATATTCTCAAAATTGGCATGCTGAAATGTTTTGTAATTCGCTGTGCTTAAACTATCGCATATTCAAAGAAAATTGTCACTGTGAAATATCTCTTCTAAAATTGCCTTTCAAATATAGGATTACTTTAACGAAATTCCGCTGTGGAAACCACCGTCTACCAGTAGTGTCTGGAAGATATGCAGGTATTGAACGATCACAAAGAACTTGCAATATCTGTGATACAACAAAGCTTGGTGATGAATTCCATTACTTGTTTGAGTGCCCTGCATTTCTTAAAGAAAGAAACAAGTATATTGATGATTGCTATAAAAACCGTCCAAATGCAATAAAAATGTACAAATTATTCAATTCTCCCAAAATTTCAACATTAATAAACTTATAAAAATTTTGTAGCATCATAATGAATAAGTTCAAACAATAAAGGACAACGTATTCTAATAACATTTGGGAAGATGAATTTATGTATATATTACTTTTGGAAATTTATTTCCTGTGCCAAAATTTAGTATAAAAAATTCTACTTTCACTTTCACTTCCTATCATTGTTAATAGTTTCCCTTTAATCGGTGCCTTTGCCATTGCAATTCCAGCTATTCAATCCAAGTCGATGTATCTATCCGCCTGATCATTTCTTTGCCCTTTTTTTTTTTTTTTTTTTTGTGTAATAAATAAAAATAATATGATTAGTGATATTATTATTATTATTATTATTACTATTATTCTTATTATCATCATTATTATTATTATATTATCATTTTCTTTTTTTATTATTAATATCATTATTACTATCATTATCATTATTATAATTAGGCCTACTATTATAATAATAATTATTATTATTGTTGTTGTTATCATCACCATCATTATATGATTATTATTTGATGTATGTATATATGTTATATATTTATCTATTCGTTATTTTCTTCTATCTATCTTTCCTTTCTTTTTCTTTTCTTTTTCTTTTTCATCAATTTACACACTTTATGTAATATTTATATTTCTTATCTCATTATTCTGTAAATAACTTATTGTAAATACCTTGTAAATACACTTTATTGTGAAATGATATTGTATATATTACGTTCTATGATTAGTGTCCCCAATACCCAAACGAGGGTGACATGGGTCCAATAAAAAAATCATTGTCATTGTCAAATCATTGGCATTGTCATTGTCATTGTTGTGATTTCACAAAATGGCGCCTGGATGACGTCACAATAACCTGATGACCTTGATAATGATAGGGGCACTTGATCTGCTATGGCCTGATAATTGACGAAAATTTGAAGAAAATTGATGGAGTTAATTTTGAGAATTCACGGTCACAAGAAATGTGGAGAAAAATAAAAATAAAGAATAAATAAAAATAATAATAATAATAAAAAAATTCTGACGAAATTAAGAGGTGATCTGTCGATACCGACAGACCACCTAATTATTCAAAAAGGAGATATTTTAACAAAAATGATGTATTAGTTTCAAGTTGTCCGGAAAATATAATGCTTGCACCCTATGTAAGTTTATACAAAAATAGGAAATAGAGGTACACAATTCATTTAGATATATTCTTGTTTTTATTATGGAAACATGATATTCCTTATAAGGGTAAATTTACATGTAGAGTGTACATTATGTATTTTGAGAAAATTGCAAAAGAAATTGTATGATTTACATATTTAGGTTTTCTCATGATAAAAAAAAATCTTAATGAAATGTCAGGGAAACAGACATTAAGGATTTGATAAAATAATAATTACATTTTGTTTTGGTGAATTTTATGAAAAGTTCTCATTTTTGGAACTGATGCCAATTTACACATTACATTTAAATATCAACAACAAAAGAAGTTGTAAATTTTCATGCATGTGTTGCATGGTATGAAGTGAAACTTACTGATGGAAATATTTGTTGAATTATACTCTTTAAATAGATATTTTTTTGCAGCATTGATTGCCAGAGTATATTGGAAGAGGAGAAAGATATACATTATGCCATTGTAAAATTTGAATTGGCAATTTTCTTCCTGAAAAAGAAAGCATTCAAAATGTTTGAAGTTTTAATATTGTTAAAGAAAAAATATTTGGAATTGTTTGGTTTTTTTAATCATGATTGTAAAATGAGGACATTTTATTTGTGAGAAGGAATATTGTTTGTAGGAGTTTATTTTGAACACAAAGTATTGAATGTTTATATTTACTATCTTACACTTCCTTTGATTTTCTCTTATATATTTGTTCCTTCATTCATCTCACTCTCATCTCATTCTTTACATTTCCTCTATATCACTATTTGAAGTACTCTTACTTCATCACATGTTTTACATTCCTTGTACATTACTTTTGCAATGTTCTTTTATCCCTCTGTTCCATGTACACTTCATGGATCAACGCATTAACTCTGAATAGTTTAGCCTCTTGTGTATTTAGTAAAAGGAATGTTTATTCATAGAAACTCATTTGTATTTATTAGAAAATTCTGTATATTGATGTACTTCCTTCTATATGCAAATTGTATAATTTGAATATTTATTATTCTCAATTGTTAAACAAATGTATATATACAAATAAACCCTGAGGTTGGAATAAGTACACCACCTCAAGGCAGATTACCACAGGCAAGCAAGGAGTGAACATGTCATGTTTATAGCTCTGTAGTATTAGTAACCACGCCTGAAGCCAGCTCCAGGCCACCCTACACATCGAAAGAAACTAAAAAATCTACTTTTTTTAAAAAAAAATATATATTTGTGTATGTATTAAACAAAAATCATGTCAAATTACAAGACACATGCGATTTCAAATGATTGAAGCAAAATAAAGAAAAAAATATAAAAAAGGCATAACTAAAATTAGATAGTTGCAGAGATAAGTTAAGTGGCATAAAAGTACTTCTCAATAATCAAATATAACAAATCAACTTTGTTATGATAAATCATTATACACAAAGAGATACGTGTGTAGTAATCCATATTACTTTATATTATTTACAAAATGTATGAGTACAAATATTTGTATTATCCCATGCCATGCACCAGTATGACATATGGATAAAACTTTTTAAGAGAGTAAATAATTGGCTTATTTTTTAATACAAATAATGATTGTTATTACGACCATTGCATCAAATACTACCCCTTCTCACATTGCCTATACTCTCATAAACTTTGCATAAAAAGCACGGAACAATGTCCTCTCCACAGAGTATTTCTTAAATATTGGTCGTTTTGGGTTGTGTTTTTAATAGAAATTTTTTAAAACTCTCTAAAGGCACTATATTCAAATTCATTTAACCAGAATAAGTTCATATTGGACGAAATTTAGATTGTTGTATTAAATTGTGCATGTGAAAACTTTGGATATTGCAATACTTTTCTGTGAAATAAAGGAATGATTACAACAAAATCGCATGATCTTCTCTTAACCTACTTAATATCGGAAATACGGCAATGTTTATAATAACAACAATTTATAAAGATAGAGTAACCTTAGCCTACTTCACACAGAGACCAACCCCGGGTCGATTAGGGAACACTTTATATAAGTTCTGGCCATTTAGTCTACCCAGGGTAGATAACACTACCAACTATTTATATCACAGGTGTCACAGAAGTTTTAGTTTATTGTCAACCCAGAGTAGTTTTTATGGCCATTTAGTCAACCAGGGTAGATAACAATTCCTATTGTCTACATCACAAGCATACTAGACGTTTTAGTTTGTCAACCCAGAGTAGTTTTTGTGGCTATTTAGTCAACCCAGGGTAGATAACCCTTCCAAGAGAGCATATCAGATACACGAGCAAAAAATTCAGCTGTAGGCTAGCTATACTGGGCCTTCTAAGATACCTACTAAGATGTTGGCAAATGCTTTGGAGTTACCACACTTTGACTGTTGTAGCATAGCGTGGTCACATTGTAATCAAACTACAAAGCATATTCTGATTAAACAGCACAAAAGAATGGGTAGATTAGTATTGCAAATATCGAACACCCACATCTAGAGTAATGGCAAGCTAAATTGGAGACCCATTGAGGAGATATGGACCTTTCAAAAAGTAAAATGATTTTCAATATTATACACGGTCAGGCTCCATCCTACTTGAATAAATTGTTTCAGAGATCAAGCTCACTCCATGCCCACAGGACGAGAAATGCGACAAATTTAGGTTTGGTGGTCCCTAAAGTACGTACACAGATGGGGAAGATGTCTTTCTCCCACGAGGGCGCTGTGCTGTGGAATAGTCTCGTGTCCCTGTATTAAAGAGTTGCGACATGGACGTCCCACTTTTCTGGAAACAAAATGGCGTTCGAATTCTTTCTATTGAGAAAATCCAGGTGTTCATCGGAATTGAATAGAAATGTTACGTAATAGTGGAAACAAAATGGCGTTCAAATCTTAAGTTGTCGTAACTCTCTATATACAGGGACACTAGAATAGTCTACACAACAACTACTAAGCCTTTTCTACTAATTTCTGGAGGTACAGAACATGATGTACATGTATAGTAATGCAAGTATATACAGTTACATTTTAAGAACTATAGTTGGAAATCACTCGTCTTATATGAATGCTTTCTTTTGATTTTATTTAATATATCCTAATTTTATAAATGATTTATATTGTCTATATTTCATGATGGAAGATTGGAGTACATTGTAATAATGTTATATATAATTTATGACATAATTAATTTGAAGTGCTCTTTCAATATTACAATTTTTATTATGCTCTATAGAGAATAGCTATATTTCATTTCGTGAAACAAGAATATGATCTTGTATAATATCATACATAATTATAATAACGGTAAATACATAATATTAACTGTGAAATCACATTATGCATTCATGTAATAATGTCTAAATGTGTCGTAAATTTATAAAATTTACAAAACAATGGTAAAATTGTAATTTTGATATCGTACTTAATAAATGAACGGTATATACATATTAATTCCATTTTCGAGATTACACTAATTATCCACAGGACTACGGCTATATGTAACTGATATGTTAACTGCTAGTATATCATACTTAATTTTGATTCTTTCCTTTGAAAAATTAATATATATATATATATATAAAGTTCAAAAGTTCTGCGACGGAGTTTAATAAGTAGACAGAGACACAGAATAAAATACTCCGTTAGACACAAAGGATTCAGTATTTCGCCTATAAGGCTTCTTCAGGAAATGATACCAAGTACAAAAAAATGCACCGAGGATGTAATTAGTGCATAGCGCGTAATTATTGTCAAAACAACAAGCGTAAATAAACAACAGAGTCAAGGCGCGAGAAAGGGAGAGAGAGAAAGAGAGAGAGGGGAGAGGGGAAAGGGGAAAGAGAGAAAGAGAGAGAGAGGGAGACACACACACACACACAGTGATGAAGAAAGATTTAAAAAAAAAGCAAAGGATAGGGAAAGAGAGAGAGAGAGAGAGAGAGGGAAGTAAAGGAGGAAGAGAAAAATGAGAGAGAGACAGGGGGAGAAAAAAGGTGGGAAGAAAGAGGATAGAGGGTTAGAAAACAGAAAAGGAAGACAAAAAGGAGAAATGAAAAAGAAGAAGAAGAAAAGAAAGAAAAAGAAAAAAGAAAAAAAGAAAAAAAATGAAAATAGAGAGGAGAGAAGAAGAGAGAAGAACAGAAACGAAAGAAAGAAGAGAGAGAGAGAGAAAGAAACAAGGGAAGAGAACAAAATCAAAGTACAAAAAGGAAGAGGAAGAAAGAAGCATTAAAAAATTACGAAGAAGGAAATGAACGGAAACTGGCATTGATACCATGAGGTTGGAGCGTGCCAAGCTGAAAGATGATCCTTTCTTCCTGGATCTTCCTTTCCTCATCTGTTACCCAGCATTGCTTAAGGACACAAACTTTCAGATCGTTGATCGTGTGATTAGCAAGATTGAAGTGTTGGGCAACATATATATATATATATATATATATATATATATATATATATATATATGACACCCTATTTGTTAATCTTGTATTATCATATGTGTTATGTCATTGTTATTTGAATATATGTTGATCTTTATAAAGGGCCCTCAGGAAGAACGGTACTTCATTTACTGATGAGGCTACCCTGTTAAAATAAAACTAAATCAAACTATTTGTATCACAGGTGTCACAGACGTTTTAGTTTTAGTTTTATATATATATATATATAATACCCACATGAGAGTCTACCCGGGGTAGTCACCCTGTAGACCAACCCCGGGTCGATTAGGGAAAACTTTACGTATGTTCTGGCCATTTAGTCTACCCAGGGTAGATAACACTACCAACTATTTATATCACAGGTGTCACAGAAGTTTTAGTTTATTGTCAACCCAGAGTAGTTTATGGCCATTTAGTCAACCAGGGTAGATAACAATTCCTATTGTCTAGATCACAGGCGTACTAGACGTTTTAGTTTGTCAACCCAGAGTAGTTTTGTGGCCATTTAGTCAACCAGGGTAGATAACAATTCCTACTGTCTAGATCACAGGCATACTAGACGTTTTAGTTTGTCAACCCAGAGTAGTTTTTGTGGCTATTTAGTCAACCATGGTAGATAGCAATTCCTATTGTCTACATCACAGGCATACTAGACGTTTTAGTTTGTCAACCCAGAGTAATTTTTGTGGCTATTTAGTCAACCAGGGTAGATAGCAATTCCTATTGTCTACATCACAGGCATACTAGACGTTTTAGTTTGTCAACCCAGAGTAGTTTTTGTGGCTATTTAGTCAACCCAGGGTAGATAACAATTCCTATTGTCTACATCACAGGCATACTAGACGTTTTAGTTTGTCAACCCAGAGTAGTTTTTGTGGCTATTTAGTCAACCAGGGTAGATAACAATTCCTATTGTCTACATCACAGGCATACTAGACGTTTTAGTTTGTCAACCCAGAGTAGTTTTTGTGGCTATTTAGTCAACCAGGGTAGATAGCAATTCCTATTGTCAACATCACAGGCATACTAGACGTTTTAGTTTGTCAACCCAGAGTAGTTTTTGTGGCTATTTAGTCAACCCAGGGTAGATAACAATTCCTATTGTCTACATCACAGGCATACTAGACGTTTTAGTTTGTCAACCCAGAGTAGTTTTTGTGGCTATTTAGTCAACCAGGGTAGATAACAATTCCTATTGTCTACATCACAGGCATACTAGACGTTTTAGTTTGTCAACCCAGAGTAGTTTTTGTGGCTATTTAGTCAACCCAGGGTAGATAACAATTCCTATTGTCTACATCACAGGCATACTAGACGTTTTAGTTTGTCAACCCAGAGTAGTTTTTGTGGCTATTTAGTCAACCAGGGTAGATAACAATTCCTATTGTCTACATCACAGGCATACTAGACGTTTTAGTTTGTCAACCCAGAGTAGTTTTTGTGGCTATTTAGTCAACCAGGGTAGATAACAATTCCTATTGTCTACATCACAGGCATACTAGACGTTTTAGTTTGTCAACCCAGAGTAGTTTTTGTGGCTATTTAGTCAACCAGGGTAGATAACAATTCCTATTGTCTACATCACAGGCATACTAGACGTTTTAGTTTGTCAACCCAGAGTAGTTTTTGTGGCTATTTAGTCAACCCAGGGTAGATAACAATTCCTATTGTCTACATCACAGGCATACTAGACGTTTTAGTTTGTCAACCCAGAGTAGTTTTTGTGGCTATTTAGTCAACCCAGGGTAGATAACAATTCCTATTGTCTACATCACAGGCATACTAGACGTTTTAGTTTGTCAACCCAGAGTAGTTTATGGCCATTTAGTCAACCAGGGTAGATAGCAATTCCTATTGTCAACATCACAGGCATACTAGACGTTTTAGTTTGTCAACCCAGAGTAGTTTATGGCCATTTAGTCAACCAGGGTAGATAACAATTCCTATTGTCTAGATCACAGGCGTACTAGACGTTTTAGTTTGTCAACCCAGAGTAGTTTTGTGGCCATTTAGTCAACCAGGGTAGATAACAATTCCTACTGTCTAGATCACAGGCATACTAGACGTTTTAGTTTGTCAACCCAGAGTAGTTTTTGTGGCTATTTAGTCAACCATGGTAGATAGCAATTCCTATTGTCTACATCACAGGCATACTAGACGTTTTAGTTTGTCAACCCAGAGTAATTTTTGTGGCTATTTAGTCAACCAGGGTAGATAGCAATTCCTATTGTCTACATCACAGGCATACTAGACGTTTTAGTTTGTCAACCCAGAGTAGTTTTTGTGGCTATTTAGTCAACCAGGGTAGATAGCAATTCCTATTGTCAACATCACAGGCATACTAGACGTTTTAGTTTGTCAACCCAGAGTAGTTTTTGTGGCTATTTAGTCAACCAGGGTAGATAACAATTCCTATTGTCTACATCACAGGCATACTAGACGTTTTAGTTTGTCAACCCAGAGTAGTTTTTGTGGCTATTTAGTCAACCAGGGTAGATAGCAATTCCAACTGTTTATATCACACGTGTCTCAGATGTTTTAATTTGTGGATGCCTGTAATATTGAATATAAACAGTAGGAATTGTTATCTACCCTGGGTTGACTGAGCACAAAGACAACTCTGGGTTGACAATAAACTAAAGTAAGTTTTCGCATTCCAAACCTTCAAAAAGTAGATTTGTGGCGCATAATCCGTAAAGATTTTTCTTCATTTCCCCCTTTTTTTCTTTCCCCTTTTGCTTTTTTGCGCCCCCTCCGAGTGCCGCCCAGCCACGTGCCCCCTGCCCCCTAGATACGCCACTGAGCGAAGCAACCGAGCAGCGGGAGGGTGTGGGAGGGGGATACCCCTCCCACACCAGGCACTTTTTAAAAATTTGTCTATAAAACTTGCATTTTAAGCATCCCACAATGGTTTTTAATGAAAAGAAGGAATGCACGGATCTAATGGACGGAACCCCTTAATTGAGAATAACAATGCAAGCGATCGAATTTTCTTCGATATTTTCGCATTGAAATTATGGCATTTCTTATTTCTTTACATCTAATCATTAAAGAATGTGATGGTATGTTAAGATCAAACATGAGTTTGGATAATCATTAGTTTTAAGTTAATATATCATAATTCTTATTTATTTTATCAAAAATATGTATGTCTATATATGTCACACTGAAAATGCATTTATTTTATGTTATCTGCTTTTCCCAGGAAAGCTTGCCAAATTTCGTCTAATTTTCACTCCACAGCCAGGTTGCTAAAAGAGACAAGGAGTTAATTTTATGTAGCAATGCGAAGTGTGTGAGGCGAAGAGTGTGAGAGATTCCTTTTACCATCGATGACTGACTTGATTTAATTTACATTTCTATTGTAAGTTGTGTGTAGGGTAGTAAACCTGAATAGGTCTTTTATTTGAGCTCAGTGAGCCTATGCTTTTGAACAGCTGCTTGGAATACTTTTATATATTATGTATTTATTAATAATGTAAATTTTAACCTTTTCTGCCGACATCTGCTCTTTCGATCCTTTCATTTTTCCTCAATTCTTTTCTGATCAGGGTGGTAACCGTCTGATGAGATAAATATGTATTATTCATTTGTCGTTTATAATTTTCTTGAGACATTATTTATTACAGGAACAATGGGAAAATGAAATTCATGCGTATTACTTTTATAAACATCTTCTCCAACATCATTTTACCATCTTCCGTAACTGCAAATTTCAGAACTATAACAGAAAAAATATTAGCACCCCTGATTACAGTTTTGTGTTTTATTGTTAGTATTCGTATGGTCGTAGGTCAAAGTGGGTCACTCAAAAGAGAGCACATATGGGCAACCAGTTGTCTGTTCTCATCTTTTATTATAGTAAAGACAAAACAAAAACCTGCAAGATATAATCAAAACAGCAATAAGTGTACAATCAAATAATGACATATGTCAATAGATAATTGATCTTAATTAATAAGCTAGATTTAAAGACACTGAATGTACCAAATTTACTATGACAGAGTGTCCATATACTTAAATCACTACAAGATTAGAAATGTATTAAAAGTTATTTGTTGCATTAAATTCTTCAAGTTATGAATGATCAGTATTCCTTGTAGCTAGCCGTCTAACCACCCTTATCCTCGTATGTTTGTAACAACCAAACCTCAAGAATGGCAGACAAAGAGACCATCGTCATTATCCTCTTAAAAATGACATACAAATCCCCTAAAATTGTACAATCTCACTAACTACACCCCTCGTTGTCCATGAAACAGAACATCTCAAAATGCAATAGGATAGCATCCGTAAGTCAATTCATTATTTTGCACAAAAACTATAAAGTTTCTAAAATATTGTATTAATATCAACTGATTTCAATTCAAATTGATGAATCGATGCCGTACAATCATAATTGACACACAACCATACATACAATGAGGTTTCTAAATAGGGCGTCGCCCAATCAAAATATAACATTACTGCTTACCCAGGTATCAACACCCACTCGTCACAGGGACCAATGCACTGCCTGAACGCAGTCAATTCCAATACTGGAATTACTGTTAAACAAAGAACAGATTTACAATCACTTAGTTGTCATACATACTAATTTTAATTTAAGTTTGAATTCCATCACAAAAGTGTGTCCAATATCGAAATAGATAAGACTTCCATCAATATCAACTTGAAATTTGAGAGTTCATCAAGGAACTGTAATTTGTAAATAAAGACAACTCATCATCCCAAATATCTATTCATATTTTAGAATTACTATAGAAGAAATGACTTACATTCATATATTGCAAAGCCTCACACCAAGGTAATAGAGCCATAATGAATTAATCTAACTGCCCTCGATTCGTCAACGATAATCTTAAAATACATATACCACACACCTTTCCCGTTCTAACATGCTTGTGCACATGTCCCACACTTAGAAATCTGTGTTACTCATATAAAAATCAATGTCATGAATGTTATCGCATCACGATATTATTCCATCTTAAACACTAATTTGACTGACATTTTCAATACTGATACACAATAACATTTCATATTGTATGTACATACCAACTCCTGAAGAATTGAACTGTCAAAAAACAAACTTCGGCCTTCGCACAACAAATTACTACAGCCAGGTACTTTCTAATATTACATAATTACAATATATACCTCTGAATTAATTTACGTACATTCCGACCCTCAATCTCTTAACTGGGCAGAACTATTTTACCTTATGAAGGAATATTACAGTGATTAGCCTTCATCATTAAAAACAGGGCAAACGCCCGTTTACAATTAACGTAAAAAGGAATTCAAAGAACCTCAACGATGATTAGTTTTCTTTCAGAAACTTATGGCGCGATTCAAGGAATCCAATTTCAAACAATCTTGAGCCCAAATAACAGAGCTTACATGTAAAGAAAACAATCATTCCAAATTCCCTAAATGCGTATCTTCTTGACTAATGAGAAGCATGTCAAATGAGACATTAATACCTTTATAAAAAGCACTAACAAAAACTCAACTTTCCACAGTATTTTACATATATCTCCATGTTATAGAAGTATCTAATCACTTATCTGTATAAAGATCGTTCTTCACAGATAGAAGTATGTTGATTTTACGGATATAGTCATATTTTGATGTTCTACAAGTTAGAATGTATTTATTGGTGATGGGTCTGTTGCTGCATATCTATGCTAACGGAACTTCCGATGGGTCAAATACGTTAACATACACCGTTCTTCTTTGCATCCATAATTTATTAATCTGGCAGAGATGTTACGTGCCATTTGATTTGTTTTTAATCACAAGTGTAATACCTATTCATAATGTTCCATACATAATCAATGAGATTACTATTAAACTGCAAATACAAACTCAATTTAGTGTTACATATTTCAAGCAGAAATATATATATATGTTTTGCTTCGTATTTAACCTTCACTTTATAAATCACGATCATATTTATTACAGAAAAGATCAAGGTTGACTCCAAAATGTTTCCATGATGTTTGTACATGTTCAAACTTGTAGTTTTAAATGTTGACATTTTAAAGCAAGAATTAAGCAGACTATTAGAGGTTTTCTAAGATACTACCTCTGGCAAAGTATCTGAGATGTGGCATCAAAATGTTAAAAAGGGTCACTTTGTTTGGAAATATTTCTTGACAAAATATTGGGTATAGCCCAAAATCACCCGTTGACTGTTTTGTATTCTTAAGGGATTCAAGTTTTTGAATTCATAAGAATTTAATGAAATCTTTGATGTTGAAATTTTGTCATTTTTTTAACAACTCTAATTACACACTCTTTTTCTGAGAATGGCCCTGGTACAGTAGTTGAGAAACAATGAGAAAACAAATTAATGTAATAATTATGTCGGCGCCTTCGTATACTGTGTGCCATTATTATGACGCTGCGCATTCGGTAAAGTACCTTAAAAGGCGCTTGTACTAGTAGCCTATACTTGTGCTCTAACGATAATTGCTCCGCATAAAATAAATTTCATGGGGATAGGGTGGTATATATATGCTGTAGTGTTACAGCTTTGCTATTGTAAGGAATGGTCCTCCACTTTACCTATTTCCCCCCCGAACTTAATTCTAGCACTAAGACAGTGGTCGACAGTTGGCTTGTTCAACTATCCCCGCACGTATAATTTGTTTCACTGCAATTAGATAATATGTAGGGCCAGTACTCCAAGCTTATGATATCTCTCCGTGAATATATCCCGGTCAGAAGAAAACTAAGAAAAGTCGGCAAAATTCCTGACCACACCAGCGGAAATGACACCATGTCTATCTGACTTAAGGTGTTCAAAACGTCATTCCAGAAATTTAACCCTTTCCCAACTTTACACCGGATGAGGTCGCCACGAAAAGTTGTCCACAGATATTCAAGATTTAACCCTTTTATGGCAACAACTGGGGCACACCAAAACATTACATTTTGGGTCCAGATCATCACTTGCACATATTTATCATGGGTTGACCTTTCATTAGATACATGTATTCTACAATAAAACAAAATCACGCAGCAAATAGTACGGAAGATCATAGTAAACAATGTTAAGGATATCCACCATCCCGTGATCGACAGGAGATCTTTGTATTCTGAGTAGATGCGTATTATCAATTGATGGATGCTTTCGCAGCTGGCTTCAAAGGCCTCGCGATTCCGGGCTTTTCGGGCTTTGCGGGCTATGTAAGTTTCGGGGTTTACGCCGGCTTCGAGAGCTTCGTGGGTTTCTTGCACGGGAGCGAGTTTTTTTATCTCAGAAAGACTCTCCTTCAGTCGGCAATGCATATAGACGCGCTGTATATACACGCAATACCAGAAACAACCGTAGTAAAGATACAAGAGTGATTTGATGACGCTGAAAACCTTTTGGAAGCCGCTTTCGCATTCAGTGAAGAAAACCGTGAACACTAAAACTATTTGTAGCACTGCATTTAACACGGGTAACAACAGGAAAAATACGATCTGAAAAAACAGTGAAACACATGATGGCACTAAGTAACATTTCCCAATAGTATTGTGAAATTGTTGAATTAATTTCACGCGACTCCTAAACTTGTTCATCTCAAAGGGTATGGTCAGTGTAGTAAGATCGCGATTGCAGTATTTCATGTAGCATATCCTCAAACGGATGTAAATCGTAAAAATGATAATTGCGAACGTTTGAAGGTCGTGAAAAATGAAGGACGCGATATCTAGTTGATATTTCTTCTTAAACTGTGTGTACGCCAAAAAGAGGCTTATATCGGCACCAAAAAATATGAATAAAGCTATCAATATGATGATGCTTATCCACTGGTATACATCGTTTCCTGTACAATATCCCTGGTGATCTGTGAATAGATAAAAACAAAAATAAAAACCAAGATCATACTACTTCCATAACAAAATCACCCTAGTAACTAAAAAAATACGTTAACAAAAAGTTACGAGACCATTATGAATAAAAAAAAATAAGGTAACACTATGTATGATAAAATTACTAATGATTTTACAAAAGAGAGCAATACGTATTTGTACCGGATCGCATTTCTTAACTCACGCTGACCCCTTATTCCATAAACTTAAAACACTGAAAATTTTCGACTTGAATACTATCCAAGTAGCAGTCATAATGTTCAAGTACATTAATAATCAATTTCCACCATCCTTTGATAACACGTTTAAGTTTAAAAGTTCTGTTCATTCCTACCCTACTCGCATTTCTGGAAATTTCCATCTTACAAATCCCAAATTATCAATAAAACACAAATCTGTAAGACATTCTTGTCCGGACATTTGGAATAATTTTCCGATAACATCAAATCTTGTTCAACCATCTACTCCTTAAAAGATGCACTTAAACGAAAGATACTATAATCATACGTGCCCACGCTTTAAATTAGTATTTACTCTTTGCACCCACACCTGCAATTGCACTTCACCCACTTGATCACACAGTTTTTCCAAAAGAGTTATGTCGCCTAATCTTTTTTACGAGGCCGCCATCCATTTCCAGCCTAACCGCTCACGATGGCGGTCTCCTGCGTTCTACATTACCTCTCTAGTTTATTGGAGAAAAATATTTACATAGTTCTGTTATATTCCTTAATTTTGTTTGTATGCATTGTCTTATATTTATTTTTTGTATACTATTATTGTACATGATTTTTTTACTTTATGTAATACTTATGTAAAAATTCGATTTATTGTTTGTTATTAGAACGCAGAAATAAAAGCAAACAAACAAACAAAAATACAGTTAATCTTTTGAAGCATTACATTAATTCAACATGAAATAAAAAATATAACTTTCTTGAATAAAAAAAGCACTAATAAATCATTATCATATACTCAACCAAAAATAGTTCCCTCCTAGAGTTGACCGTCTTATCTTTTAAATTTTCCTCCATTTTTATTGATTTTAGCATTTATTCTTTTGAAGGATTACATTAATTCAAAATGAAATTTAAAAAACATAACTTTCTTGATTTAAAAAAAGCAATAATAAATTATGATCATATATACTCAACCCAAAAATAGGTCCCTCCTAGAATTGCCCGTCTTATCTTTTAAATTTTCCTTGTTTTTATTGATTTTAGCATAACTGTTTAGTGTGTTTTATTTTCTCCGCCTTTATATTATATTTTTGTGTCATTTCCTTTTAATGTTTTAATGTTGTTTTTTAAATATATTTTAACACTGGGAGTAAAAATGCCTAAAAATTTGTTTACAATATATTTTATGTTTGTACATTTGTATGCACGGACCTATCGAAAAATAGCTTTTGCTGAATAGGTCTTACCGTGTTGTGATAAATTAATGAAATGTTATGAAATAACTATAACTCAAGAAATAACTGGTGAATTTCTTGTGAATTTTCTGGAGTTAAAAATGTTAAATATGCAGCATTTTCTTAGCCACATTTTTATCGCTTATTTGTGCACAACTGATCATATTTTGCATCAAAAGTTGCACTGTATGGTTTAAAAATTTAAATGTGTATAGTCTTATCCAGTGGCGGATTTAGTGGGGGCAATCCCGGCCTGTGCCTCCCGCCCCCCCCCCCCCCCCTTTAGAACGGAAAACCAAAACAATACGAATCTCCCTGCAATCAGTTTCCCAAATAAGACAAAAATATAAACAAATCCTGGATCCCGCCCGTGCTCTTATCATTCTTTTTAGCTCCCCCCCCCCCCCCCCATGTACAGACCCATAATTCGTTATTCGAATTTAAAAAGCTGCATTAAAATCACATTAAAACAAATTTTCATGCAGTTTCATGGATTTGAATTAGGTACTTGTCGGGGTCCTTCGAGATCGCCATTTAGACGCCGGGCATATTGGTCAAATGAGAATAAGAGTAGTAGAAACTTAGTGCATGCCTGTAATTGCATATATCCTCATTTCATATAACAAATACTGCAGATTTTCGTTCTATAAAACATATCCACCTCCACATAAGGTGGTTCTATTTTAACCTCGGCCTGTGGCCTCGGTAAAATACAAAGACATTGATTAACACCTGAAGTTGTCGGGCCATATATTTTAGTGAACTTCAGGATATACACGACCTCCTTAGTCCTTACATGTACGAGGTTTGCTATTCAATATTCAAGAATCAAATTTATAGTAACAATACACTGAAGAAAGAAAAAAAAGCATTCAAACTATAAAATGAACATGATAAAACCCACGGGCGTAAATATGCAAGAATTTCTTTTCAACCTGGGGAAGGGGGGGGGGGGGTGACCATTCATGGAGAACACAGCCCACCCCCCCCCCCCCCCCCCCTCAATGAAAAGAACCAATGCACGGATCTTCGCCAATGATAACATGATTGGATGTGTGAGATCAGCAAAAGACTTTTGGCATAATTATCTAAGCTGATCCCTTTTGTTCTGCCTATACTATCAGTTCATTATATAATTATGTACCAGACTCGACTAACATTCATGTTATTTTCTGGTTCCTATTATATTTGCACTCTTATGTAACGAGATATCACTGTGAAAATGTACAATGATGAGTATTGCATTGAATAATAAAAATTCATTCATTCATTCATTCAAAAGGAAATAGCAAATGTTTCTTTAACCAGTTATAGTAATACATAACATCAGTCTTATTCCCTTGTATATACCCCTATCACTTTTTTGTGTTACGTGGACATTTTTTTTTTTTGGTTTGTTCTTTCGATCCTCAATTATTTTCTGTTATACTGAACTTGTAACATTTTAATATCTTCTTCTTTTTCATTTGTAAGAATTTGAATTTATGAGTACATATTTAGACAGTTACAAAGAATATTTCCTATATAATGTGTTATTGTTCAGTAATATATTATGTTGGCAGTTATCAGTTATTATAATACTTGTTTTAAAATATTATAATGTAATATTGTAATGTAATGAATCTACTGATGATAACATGTAGTACCCCTGATAGCAGAAAGTGTGAAAAAATGACGTGATATTTACGTCGTGGTTTTCGTCTTTTTTACGTCCTGTAATTACGTCAATAAGACGACAACTTGCACCAACGCAAGACGTCAAGAGAACGTCTTATTTTGACGTCATCTCTACGTCTTCATTTCTCTTCCCTCATAGCAGAAAGTGTTAAAAATGACGTGATATTTACGTCCCGGTTTTCGTCATTTTTACGTCCTGTAATTACGTCAATAAGACGACAACTTACACCAACGCAAGACGTCAAGGGGACGTCTTATTTTGACGTCATCTCTACGTCTTGTACAGCGTAAAAACTAAAGTGATACTTTTAGGGGCATGTATATTGACTGCACCTGAAATGTGCAAAAAAAATGTGACCGTGGCGAGCCTCGAACCAGGTTCCGCTGATTGAGAGGCGCTGACGTTACCGATGGACTAACAAATGCTTCTTGCATTCATGTTTAGTCATGGGAGTCAAGTAGATAACATGATCTATGTGGTGTCGTAAATTCACTATGTAACAATTTCTGCTTTTTTCTACGATGTGAGTTAGTCTAGCGGTAATGCCAGCAATTCTCGATCAGCGGACCCTGGTTCGAAGGTCGCCCAAATCATTTTTTTTTTTTGGTGAATGTTTAGCAGTTTAAGGAGCCGGTCCAGCTCCCGTGAAAGTGCTGAAATAGCACGCTGTGTGCATTCAATAGCACTCTGAGTGCAGTCCCTATGCATGCCTTCGAAGGTGCTCAGCACTTCAGTTTTTGCAGTGTACAGATGACGTCAATATAATACGTCCTCTTGACGTCTTGCGTTGGTGCAAGTTGTCGTCTAATTGACGTAATTACAGGACGTAAAAAAGACGAAAACCACGACGTAAATATCACGTAATTTTTACCACTTTCTGCTATCAGGGACATGTATATCATAAAAAATGTATACATACAGCACAAACAAAGTATTAACATTAATGAGATAAATACAGTGTATGTGACTGCCGCCCTGCACCCCTCGGTGAGCAGGCCGGAGTTTCAAACTTATATACACTCCAACAGAAATATATTCACAGAACAGGTGTTGGCTTTTGTGAAATAACTTTATCCATCATCCCAACTTCCAAGTTCCAAGATAAAATACTGAAATATAAAATAAAGAGGAATACATATTTAGATATACAATTCCACAAAGACATAATGGGTACAAATCTAAGACTCTGATTGTATTGGTCTTAAACTATCAAGATCGAACTTTACTATACTACCAAGGAACCTTACTATACTACCAAGGAACATTGATATTACATCAAATGACCACAACCAAATATGTAATGTAAACATATAATGTATAACTATATGAACTAAATTATAGTGAAAAAACTTAGTATAAAATAATACCTGAACAGTATAGAGTCCTAATTGCATATGACAAAATGTAACACATATATCACAATCTCACTTCATCTTTCAAAGGGGAACAATGCACATATTATCTATTACTATTATTGTAAACTCTTAATTACATTACATGAATATGATATTTATGATATGCAGTTCTAAAATATCAATTGAAAAGTTGAAATAAATTAAGAGAAAACTCACCAATTGGAGGCTTTGAACAGATTACACCTTTGCACTCTTGTGCGAACTGCAAGAAACTACTTTTATGACGATCAACTTGAGTTCTCTCTCTGCTTACTGTAACTTGAACTCTCCCTCTGCTTAATTACTCTAACTTGCTGGTACTAGCCAGGGCTTAGCACCCAGTAGACAATGAACTTGGCCAACATATACAATTTAAAACAATGAAGGCGTGCCCACTGTGTGCATTACAACTTAGTATTTCTCCCCATATACTATAACACAGAGCACCTCCTATGGACTTTCATGTACGAAGGGATTAGAGATAGGCAAAAGATGAACAAGAGTCCCATAACTAAACATATCACTAAAATCTATGATTAACAAAAACTATATGGAAAATGGCTATAATATTCTCACTGCAGACCGCTGCAGTGACAGTGTATTTTAAGAATAATTTCAAAGTATATTAATTTTCTAGCATGTATTGGACAAGAGCTTTATGAAAACTTGACCTTGATGACTTTTTCTTAATTGTGACTGGAAGGTTGTACCTAGGTAAAAAAATATTAAAAACTTGCCCAATCTCGTCTGCAGAGGAAACTGGAGTCTTCCTTCCATTACTATCAACACACAACTTCTCAACCTGGGTGACCTTTGATTCACTATTGCCACTATAAAGGAGATCATTTATCACTTTCCACGTCTGGCCAGTATCCTTTTTATGAGTAATAAATAAACTACTACAATATTCCTTCTTCGCTTTTCTTAAAACATTTGTCTATACGTTCCTATACTTCTTATATTTGTCCACGTGCTGTGGCTGGTGATTAAATGAAATCATTTTAGAATAAAGCTTATGTTTCCTTCTGATTGATTTCAGTATGGCTTTAGTTATCCATGGATTCCATGCCCCTTTCTGCTTCACGTTACTTTTCAAAATTGGAGCATGCTTATCACAAATGGTTCGAAATAAGCTTCATTTACATTGGTTCCATTTTTAATGATACTCCAGTCTTGAGCAGAAAGCTCCACACAAAAGTTGACCTTATTATAATATCTATAGTTCCTTTTAAATATCTTCTGTTTATGACTTTTCCTCTTTAATTCATCCTTAAATATAGCAAAATATAGCAACATATAGGAAAATGATCAGAAATATATGTAGCTATTGTACCTGAATGAACACATTTTGAACTAAAATTTGCATAGACATGATCAATCAAAGACCTTGATTTGTTATTCACCCTTTTAGGAACCTCAATAAGTTGTTGAAATTGCATACACTGTAAAGCTGTAATAAAATCATACTTTTATGACGATCAACTTGAGTTCTCTCTCTGCTTACTGTAACTTGAACTCTCCCTCTGCTTAATTACTCTAACTTGCTGGTACTAGCCAGGGCTTAGCACCCAGTAGACAATGAACTTGGCCAACATATACAATTTAAAACAATGAAGGCGTGCCCACTGTGTGCATTACAACTTAGTATTTCTCCCCATATACTATAACACAGAGCACCTCCTATGGACTTTCATGTACGAAGGGATTAGAGATAGGCAAAAGATGAACAAGAGTCCCATAACTAAACATATCACAAAAATCTATGATTAACAAAAACTATATGGAAAATGGCTATAATATTCTCACTGCAGACCGCTGCAGTGACAGTGTATTTTAAGAATAATTTCAAAGTATATTAATTTTCTAGCATGTATTGGACAAGAGCTTTATGAAAACTTGACCTTGATGACTTTTTCTTAATTGTGACCGGAAGGTTGTACCTAGGTAAGATAAACAGCCTCTTTTCCTAGGCTCTTCTTAACTTTTGGTATACAGAGATTCTCATCTTCTTTTTTCCTTGTACTATATCCGTGTTGAATTAGTGAGCAATATTGTGACAATGAATGGGGCAAATTCCCATAATTAAGTCATACATAAAACTACATATAGATAATCTATGCAGTTGATAAACATCAAGTATCTTAAGATACGTACTGAATGTTATAGCACGTATTGCCATTGTATTAATTAATAATATAGAATTAAGGTCAACCTTCCTAACTCCACCCCATATCTCGATACCATATGTAATATGAGGCTGCATGAATGTCTTATATAACATAATCAAAATATTTTTAGGCATCAAGTTTCGCAGTCGGTATAGGATACCAACTTTTTTGCGTATACACAATTTGACTTTGTTAATATGAGTTTTCCACAATAAATGTTGTAACATCTACTTCACACAAATCTGTATCCATGATCTGAATTCTTCCTTGCACATTAATTGCCAGTCTTCGACCTCTAATTAGCATGTAATTTGTCTTTAACAAATTTATAGTGACTTTATTAACATATTACACCAATCTAGGACGTTCTTTAATTCTATTGTGATTTCTCTCAAGTCTATCTCGTACTTTCTGACTGGAAATGTATGAAATAGATTGGAATCATCAGCAAACAATCTAAAAGTAAAGTAGTCACTTGAGTTTGGTAAGTTGTTAATATACAAAAGAAAAAGGGTTGGTCCCGAAACAGATCCCTGAGGTACACCGCAAGTTATTGGTTTGTAATCGGAGAAAACCCGATAACAAATTACATATTGAAATCTATTTTCTAAATAATCTTGAAACCACTGAAGAGGTACACCCCATAATGTTTTAGTTTCTTAAACAGTATGCTATGATTTATGGTATCAAATGCCTTTTTAAAATCAATAAAAATTCCGATAGTTACCATCCCTTTATCTATCGACTTAATAACATCATTAATCAGATTGATTAAGGAGAGCTTTGTACTATGTTTTTTCCTAAAACCATATTGATGTTTATACAATATCTCATTCTTTTCTAAGAAATTCAATAATCTATCATTTACCATTTTTTCTAAGACCTTTGCAAATAATGGAAGGACGGATATTGGCCGATAATTACCAGGCTTTTCCTTATCTCCTTTTTTATAGATAGAAGTGAGAGATTAAAAATATAGGACAGTGGCCTGGCAATAAAATATGATGCATCTCTTATCAGCCTGGCTGGGATAGTATCATGACCACAGGCCTTATTTACATTCAAAGACAATAATTGAAATTGGACTTCATTTTCCGTAATTGGTTTAAAATTTAGTGTATCTTTGCCCTGATCACAAAGATAATCCGTAAAGGTACTAACTACCATTAGCATTTTCATGTATGTTACTTGCCAAATTTGGACCCACATTTACAAAAAAAATATTAAAAACTTGCCCAATCTCGTCTGCAGAGGAAACTGGAGTCTTCCTTCCATTACTATCAACACACAACTTCTCAACCTGGGTGACCTTTGATTCACTATTGCCACTATAAAGGAGATCATTTATCACTTTCCACGTCTGGCCAGTATCCTTTTTATGAGTAATAAATAAACTACTACAATATTCCTTCTTCGCTTTTCTTAAAACATTTGTCTATACGTTCCTATACTTCTTATATTTGTCCACGTGCTGTGGCTGGTGATTAAATGAAATCATTTTAGAATAAAGCTTATGTTTCCTTCTGATTGATTTCAGTATGGCTTTAGTTATCCATGGATTCCATGCCCCTTTCTGCTTCACGTTACTTTTCAAAATTGGAGCATGCTTATCACAAATGGTTCGAAATAAGCTTCATTTACATTGGTTCCATTTTTAATGATACTCCAGTCTTGAGCAGAAAGCTCCACACAAAAGTTGACCTTATTATAATATCTATAGTTCCTTTTAAATATCTTCTGTTTATGACTTTTCCTCTTTAATTCATCCTTAAATATAGCAAAATATAGCAACATATAGGAAAATGATCAGAAATATATGTAGCTATTGTACCTGAATGAACACATTTTGAACTAAAATTTGCATAGACATGATCAATCAAAGACCTTGATTTGTTATTCACCCTTTTAGGAACCTCAATAAGTTGTTGAAATTGCATACACTGTAAAGCTGTAATAAAATCATCTTCTCTACTCCCTGGATTAATAGTATTAATGTTAAAATCACCCATTATGATACACTTCAGCCTATCTTTCTTGAAATTCTAATACATCTGTATTTGGTTTTCTATAAATTATACCAAAAAGGAATGACTGTTTCTCAAATGATGCTTCAATCCAAAGAGATTCAGCATGATTCACTTCTAGACTAGGACGTAATTCTTTGTATGGTACAGATGAATGAATATTTGCCCCAACACCACCCCTTCTTTGATGAGCTTCACGACACTTAACTTCGATCTAATGAATATCCTTGTAGACCTAACATATGTGGCACTGAGACCTTCCAAAAATCAGATAGACCATTCACATGAAATTTTGTTTTGTAAGGATTCGAACAATAATCGTAAACCCTCAATATTTTTGGGTAAGGATCTTATGTTGACATGTGAAACATTAAGAGCATTGTTTGTAATTTCGTTTACTTTAACATCAAATGAACTTGGACATAAATTAGATGAAATAATGTTAATATTGTTAGCATCATGATTGTCTATCATAAATAATTAATATAAACAAATCAAATTGTCAACATGTTGATGTCGTTGCAATTTTACTGCAGAAAGTGCAGTTTGAATTGCTTGTAGTCCACATCATCCAAACCAATTTCGAAGAGGTCATCGGCAGTGGATGAACTCCTCAGTCTTTCATTTGGCAAACAACAGTTCCATTGTTAGTCAGCGCTCGCTGTACCTGTGGTGAATCCTTGGCAGCCATGAGAAGTTTAAACCTCATGGGGATCAAGTCCTCATTCGGATAGACTCCCTTACAGGAATCCTTCCCTTTCAGGTTGAAGCGAGACTTGTACAGGGTGTCACGCTTTCTCCTTGTTGTAAAGCGCACCAGCGTTTGACGCACCTTATTCTCCGACTTTTTCCCCAAGCGCTTGCAGGAAGAGATATCACGCTCCTGGAGGTGCACTCCAGCCTGCTCTGCTACGTTGCATACTTTTGTATTATCTCTTCCTTCTCGTCGTTGGCCTCCGGTAGACCAGTGATGCGCAGGTTGTCGCGCCTAGACGTCTGGTCAAGCTCATCGGACTTGAACTGCATCTTATATGATATGCGGGTTTAACTCCTGACGCATTGCTGTCATGCAGACATCTTTCACTACCTTGACATTAGCAGGAATGGCAGCTTTGACAGCTGCCTCCACTGCCTGCACAACTATTGGCCCCATTTTCGCTTTCTCCTCCTCAGCGACATCATGGAGGTGGTCAGCTAGATCCACACTTATCTTTAGGCTTTCACAGGCCCCATTTGCTGACACACCCTGTCCTGCCAGCATGCTTGACTCTGCTTGACACTCCTATCTAAACCACTGTCAGTTGTAAATTGCCTCTTGGGGGCCACCTTCTGACCTTGCTGCATTCCAGAGCTAGGCAGAAACTGCCATGGCATATTATCCTTCCCTCGTTTACCTCGACGCATGCTGCTATATGCTCAACAAACTCCAACACAGTTTTGAACGTAGAAAAGTAAGGTTGGCCTAAAACTAGAAAACAGTAACAGTCTTTAGATGACTAAGGACCAGCCCATACGGGTATCTCAGAAAGAAAAATGCAACGAGCTTTTAATTGACAACATCTCTCCAAGTACCAAACAAATTTAAAACTATGTATGCGATGTTGTTGGGGTTAGTGCACATTTCACGACAAACATTTACATTGAAGCAAATATCTATCTTGTATTTTCTCCGTTATATCATCACTGACACGATTTAGATTTACATTTCATAACTGTGATTTGATTTGACTTGATTTGATTCGTCAGGTGTATTGCAATACAAACATATCGAGGTACCATGACAGGATAGCCCATGAAAGCCGAAATGGCTTATTTCCAATGGGGTCCTTACTTAAATAACTGATTAAAAAATACACTAGGAAAACACATTAGTACGGCTACTAGACTATCGTACAAGTACGACAAGTAATAAGAATGTACTAAAGTGGGAAAATAAAACATAACATTTTTATCAAATAGGCGAATATTACATAAATGTGAAAACAAGACTTACTCAACGGAAATAACTACATACAGAAAATCATACTGAAACTATCGATAATAAACGTTGGCTACATAAAGGAGAGGGGAAATATAGTTATGGAGCAGACACATTTTTCAGATGAAGCTTCAATACCCTTTTAAAATGTAAAAAATTCTTAACTGACTTAACATGATTGTAAAGTGTGTAAAGTGTTATGAATATTCACGAATGATTTTAAGTACAAGAAGCAAAATAATATTCCAAGAGGTAATGATGCATCCGATTATTTGCCTTCTTCTTTAACTCGTTACATCATTTTCTGCCATGAGCAATGTAATGTACGAAACAACCAAGCATCGTTTTAAAAGAAAATAACAATTTTCTTGAAATTTGCAGATTTTGTTATCGGTAGATTGTATAGAATATTATAACGTCCTTATAATTATTAGCACATACCGATTCAAGATAGGGTATTTCGAGAATGACCGTATTATTTGAACCAGCCTATTAAAGCTCTGATGCCCTTGACAACTAAACTCACTAGGATAACTGAAAATTCCTCTACTCTTATTGATAATATTTTTAGTAACTTACAACCTTTCCCTGCTGCTGGTATAATTATTTCTGATTTGTCAGACCATTACCCTGTCTATGCAAAAGTGCCTCTCAAGAAGCATTACTTTATTAATCCAGAATGTAATAAGCTTGTTCGGAAAAGCAGCCTTGAAAATATTGCTGAACTTAGAGAAGCCTTAATTGAAATTGATTGGAGTCAAGTTTTATCTGATGAGAATGTTGAAAGTGCTTTTGATAATTTCTGGGATAAGTTTTTGTTGTTGTACAATGAATGTATACCATTGTGTCAAAGTAGAGGTAAAAATCGTAAGAAAATTCCCAAAATGCCATGGATCACTAACTCACTATTAAGGTCAATTAATAAAACAAAAAATTATATTATAAATATAAAATATCAGGATCGCAATCTATGTACAGGAAGTATGCTGAGTATAGAAATACTTTGACTTCTATTCTGCGCACAGCAAAGAAGAAATATTATTCTGACCAGTTTCACTCGACTGTGAATAATATTAGAGACACATGGAAAGTTATTAGAAATGTTTTTAAACCCACTCAGAAAAAAATCAGATATACACACAGAGAAATTTTTACAAAAATTACGTAAAAAATTATGTTAAATAGGAACTCCATAACTTTTTTGTAAAATTTACTTAACAGTATTCGACGATAATTATGTAAAATGTCATGTTAAATATAGGTACTTAAAATTCATGTATAAATTTTACCTAACAAACAATTCCACACATGTATTATGTTGGGCAAATTAAGTTGCCCACCCAATTCAGTTTCCTTTTCCTCCAAACTAGGTAAAAAAAATTAAACCTGCTTGTTATGTCTTTCTGGGTCTTAACTTATCAATCCTACTTTAAGCTATCCTATCCTAGTTGGTACATGTGTGTGTAATTAGGTTTTTACAGACGTGTATATTATTTACGTCTGGGACGGACCGAAAGACGTGACTCAGTCTCGAACCTGGGGTTCCCACTGGTAGCACGCCAAGCGCACGCCACAACGCCCAGTTATATACAGTTATATACAGTCTAGTGCAAGCTCTTAAATACCCCTTATAATTTTTTTATGCATTTGGTGACAGTTATTAAAATCGGGGGCATCTCGTTTTTCCGAAGGTTCGTTTTTCCGAAGGTTCGTATTTCCGAAGGTTCGTATTTCCGAAACACTAATTTCCCATGCCTGGGGGTTCATAATTCCGAAAATGAAAAAGGGTTCGTAATTCCGAACATTTGTTGCATTATTCCGAAGGTTCGTTATTCCGAAGGTTCGTTTATCCGAAGGTTCGTTTATCCGAAGGTTCATAATTCCGAAAATGAAATAGGGTTCATATTACCGAAGGTTCGTATTTCCGAAAATGAAAAAGGGTTCGTATTTCCGAAAATGAAAAAGGGTTCGTATTTCCGAAAATGAAATAAGGTTCGTATTTCCGAAAATGAAAAAGGGTTCGTATTTCCGAAAATGAAATAGGGTTCGTATTTCCGAAAATGAAAAAGGGTTCGTATTTCCGAAAATGAAAAAGGGTTCGTATTTCCGAAAATGAAAAAGGGTTCGTATTTCCGAAAATGAAATAAGGTTCGTATTTCCGAAAATGAAAAACGGTTCGTATTTCCGAAAATGAAATAAGGTTCGTATTTCCGAAAATGAAAAAGGGTTCGTATTTCCAAAAATGAAATAAGGTTCGTATTTCCGAAAATGAAATAGGGTTCATAATTCCTGGTAAAAAAAAGCAAATTCATCAGGAGCAGGGGTGTAGCAATAGGGGGGGGGAGGGCACGCCCCCACCCCTCCCTCATCGGATGGCGAAAAAATAAGAAAAAAAGAAACAAAATGGAATAGGAAAGAAGACGGTTGGACCCCTTCCTGGAACTCATTAGAATCTGTACAAATGATTAATGGTTTTACTCAAAAATACGAATCTACCATTTTTCATTGACATTTATTATATGACCTTCAAATGTTACGTAACACCATACCCGGGAATACACACACATTTTGTATCAAAAGATACATTACACTCATAAAAAGTCATAGAAGAAGTCATAAGGTCGCGCGGCAAGCCCTTTGAAACTATCAGCGGTGTGGGGGGGGGGGCGCTAATTGCCCTCCAGTCCTATTTGGATTAAAGGAATGTGAAAGAAAGATGAGTCTCGTCCGGGTCTGAGATTCAAAACTGCATTTGGGCAGCCATGTTCATTGTTAATCTCATCTCATTCTTCTTTCTTCATCCTGTCGCTTTCTTCTTTGTTTTCCTTTCGCTTTTTTCTTATAATCTATTTATTCCCATATGCATATACGAATTTCAGTGTTGAAAAAATCGGAATTAGGTTTTCTGTTTTCTTTCCTTTTTTCTTCTTTTTCTCTCTTTTTTCCCTTCTAACTTCTAATGAATCTTTTCACTTTTTTCTTTTCTCCTTTCTCTTCCTTCTCCCTCCTTTTTGCCCACATAGTGGCGCATACATATACTGACAGCAATGTTGAATATGAAAGGGGGAGTGACATCCCAACACCCCACCCCTGCCCCAACCCATTTTAGCAAGGCCCATGATAGGGGTGGGGTAGGGAAATTTATATATCTTATCATAAGTCATAAGCCTGATCATGTGATCTCACATTGTGCAGTACGCAGTTATCTTTATAAAGTTCATATAATGGAACTTAATATAATAACTACGTGTATTTGGGGGCCTCGTGTTTGAAACCAAGTGGATGCGGTCACCATGCCCCTCGAAGTGACTTAAAACCGTCGTTCCACTGTTTGCTTACTTTATACAAACATAAATTATCGAATAATCGCAGATATAGGTTAACTATAATTTTTATAATTAAAGGGGCCGCATAACTTCTTTTTTTTAAGTAGGGGGGGGGGGGGCTGACACATCTTTCCCGAAAATCCACCATTATGTTTCTACATTTTCTAAATTTTATGAGCGAGCGAAGAAAGCGAGGAAAGAATTAACCTACAATTTATTTTGTCAAAGAAATACACGAGAAAAGTTTATGTACATGATCACCTCCTATACTTGATAAATGTCGGATTTCGGGCACTTTGCAAGACGAATATGTGTATATTTGCTGAACGAGGCATCCAAGAAAAGTTTAAGTTTTACGAACGAACGAGAAAAAAGGACACTTTATCATCTTTAAATGCTATCAACAAAAGACACTTACAAACATTATTCTAAGAAGTATATTTGTGCACCTTAATATTTTACCAGTCTCTGAAATGATATATCTTAACACTCTCATTTTTACGTTACTGATCAGGAAAATTACCCAGTTTATTTGATGACAGTCATGTTCACTCTTAATTCATCTGTGTATTCATATAATACCCGTCAATCTGTCAATCTACAATGTTTCACCAACCTAAGGTTTTCTCTACTTTAAATTCATTTGGCATTAAAGCTATGGTCACAACCCACAAAATTAGCCTGCAATGGGAGTAAAATGCCTAAAAATATGTTTACAAATATGATGTTATGTTTTGCATAATGAATTTATATAGTCAAATAATTTTACACATTCATGCATACTAAATGAAAAAAATTACGTGTTAAAAAATTGCCTTATTTTAGTAGCCAGCCTTAGCATAATATGCTTTGGACACTATAATTTTCATTATGGATATGTAGAAATTTGGATCCACTGGATAATATTTTCCACGTTGTAAACCACAAAATCATTGACAGATAGAAATAGGTCCATGGTTGCAAAACTTTAGCAATCATTAGGATCATTTGAATGTAATTAAGATTCTATCATCATCTGAAAAGGAAAGTGAGTTCAGCATTATCACATTATATTACAGGGTTGGAAAAAAGTTTGGAATATTTTTTTGGCGATGAGTATATCTGATTTTAAATGCTAGTTTCTACTATATTGTGATGAATAATTCATCCAAATCGGATTAACTGTGTTGAATGAAGTCTACTGTTCCATCTTGTACCAAAGATTACGTAATATTGTTAAACATGTTACAATGGCTGACCAATGAACCACATGTTGTCAGATTTGCTCTATTTGTGTTTGAACATCTTGTTATACATTTCTGTACTTCACGTGGAATTTTGAAAAAGCTACGTGCAGTTTGCAGTCATTTTGAGGACTTCGGTATAGCAATTAAACTGTATCTGATTATTTAACTTTTTCGTTAGACATTTGCAAAAACAGCAAATATACGCTTCCGAATTCCAAGTGGACCTCTGCACTGTGTGATAAGCCTGATTTTTAATGTTGTGCTTTTAAGTTAAAAAGGGACACATATCTTTTATTTGAACCTCAAAGAAGAACTTAAAATGACGAGGGATATGTTTAAGACAAGAAAAAATTCTTGGAATAAAAATATTCCAAACTTTTTTCCAACCCTGTACTTGTGAATAATAGACGTCATTAATAGACGTCCATATGCACTCTTCAATGTTCATCAAAAGATAATTCTTGTATGCAATGTAAATCATATCACATTATATAACTAAAAAGAGCAAAATAGGAGGTAAAGATCAGAATCCAGAACTTTTGTAACTCCCAGTGTGGGTGATAGCAGGGGCAGCGGAGCGTCTTTCAAAAGGGGTGGGGGCACCAACAAAAGGGGCACTTTGGGGGCAAAGGGCACCTACAAAGGGTGAAAACTTGCGGGAAATGCCACTTTGAGCTGAGACAATAGTATACCGCTACATTCTGATTTATACACTATCGAATATCATTTTCGTCACATTATTGTTTATGTCTTAGCATGGTTCTAGATGAAAAAGAAAAAAAAGAAAAGAAAAAATTACTTTACAGTTGAGTGCAATGGTCTGATTATTCATATTGAAGATATTTTGAATAGCAGCGATTTTCCTAATATGATAAATAGACAATGGTAAATGCGAGCGAGCGTAGCCAGTGAGCTTAAACAAATTTAGAAAGAAATTGTCCTTCTTCCTGTTTTGATGTAAGGGCACTGCTCATTCTTGTATAACTGCCCCCTGCTCCACTGCCTCTCATTATGCTGGTATCAGTAGGGGATCGGAATCTATTATAAAGGAAGCCTCTCTGAGCTAGGTAGGCCTATGTGGTTCTTTTGTGGACTTTAGGTCTCAATTTGTAAGTGACATCGGAGTATATACGTACAATATATTAAATATATATAGGTATATAGGTATAGGGCACTTATCACAAGACAAAAGGGGCACTTATCAGTGACTCCTTTATGAACTCTCTGTAATATTATGTTGTTGTTTTTATTGCTGTTGTTGTTTTGGGGACCGGAGGGGAAGGCTTGTAGAGTCATCTACAGAGCCATATTACAGACTTCGGCCAACTCGGTTTATTTGGGCACAACATGGCGTATATTCCTTTGTTTAGTGCTTGCCTAACAAAGCAACAAGCGCCATATTGCTACCTACATGGAGCCGAGTTGGCCAAACTCTGTAATATATGGCTCTGAGGGCTAGGGAAGCAGGACGCCCCCACCTTATTTTTAGTTTACAATTTTCATAGTATACTTTTTTAATCACAATTTATGTTCACGAAGTAATTACATCTTAAAGATAATAAAGTGTCAATGTTTGGCTCGCTGGAATCCAGCAGCGTGGTGCCCGAACATCCTTTTATTTTGGGAAGCGAGATGGTCGGCTAAAATCATTATTCTATAGACAATACCTCCTTTTTTTTACTTGCTCATTAGCGCGTACGATTTAGAAACGGAATAGTTTGGGACAAGGAACGCCCTTCATTAGGGCGAGTGAAGTGCCCAAATATTCCATATTCGGCAGTAGGGTTCAGTAATATTATTCATGGCTCATTATTACATGTTCTATATTTGTCTTTTGATGGCGAAATTGCATTTCCATTACAATAAAAAAGGGTTTTATGTTTTTTCTAACTCGCTTCGCTCGCTTGCAAATTGTACGAACGGGGAGTATGATATTCTGCCAAGAGGCATCAGCTCCCCCTTTCAAAAACATTACGTAGCCATTTTCTGCTTGTAAAGATCTACTTGGAACTTTGGTGTGTCTCATTTTCCAAAGCGGTATATACATTATATAAATAACTTCAAGCAAATTTCGTTGTAGGAAATTTAATCCGGAATCTGATCATTCACTTTCTTCAATACATCAGTATGTATTTTAATCACGAAAGTAATATCATTTTATGAGAAATGAAACATGTATTCCTGAGGCGCTCGCTCTCTACGCTCGCTCACAAATATTGGTTATTATAATAGGAACAATTATAATAATGATAATAATATTAATAATACTACAATAATGATGATAATAATAATAATAATTATAATAATAATAATCATAATAATAATAATGATAATATTGATAATAATTACGATAATAATGGCTATTTCTGTGGATTTTATTATAATTGTTATCATCATTGTTATGATTATTGAGTACGAAATGAATATCTTTACACTTGGCCGTCTTTCCCCTCCTCCCTATCCAAAATACGGATTGACGCCGTATTCTCTGAATTTAAACCCTTTTTCATTTTCGGAAATACGAACCCTTTTTCATTTTCGGAAATACGAACCCTATTTCATTTTCGGAAATACGAACCCTTTTTCATTTTCGGAAATACGAACCCTTTTTCATTTTCGGAAATACGAACCCTATTTCATTTTCGGAAATACGAACCCTTTTTCATTTTCGGAAATACGAACCCTATTTCATTTTCGGAAATACGAACCCTTTTTCATTTTCGGAAATACGAACCCTTTTTCATTTTCGGAAATACGAACCCTTTTTCATTTTCGGAAATACGAACCTCATTTCATTTTCGGAAATACGAACCTTCGGAATTATGAACCCTATTTCATTTTCGGAAAAAAGAACCTTCGGAAAAACGAACCTTCGGAAAAACGAACCTTCGGAGTAACGAACCTTCGGAATAACGAACCTTCGGAATTATGAACCCTATTTCATTTTCGGAAAAAAGAACCTTCGGAAAAACGAACCTTCGGAAAAACGAACCTTCGGAGTAACGAACCTTCGGAATAACGAACCTTCGGAATTATGAACCTTCGGAAAAACGAACCTTCGGAAATACGAACCTTCGGAAAAACGACATGTAACCTTAAAATCGGGCCACCCCAAACCATACGCTACTGAAAATTCATGAATATTCATATAAGTGTTTTCCCCAATATTAAGGGAAAAATATGAAAACGCATTTTTTACAAAACCGTTTGCAAAACATTTTACTTAATGGCGACAAATTACATTGTGCATGTTAAATAAACTTAACGAAAAGGGCAATATTGCCAAATCTTTATGAAGAAATATCTTACAGCGTTATTTTGCAAGATTTGTTCAGTCAGTTTTACATAACTGTGTAACAAAATTATGTTAATGTCAACTGACATTTGTAAAATGTATTTTATACACAATAGTTTACAAAACATTTCACTTAATGATGACTTGTAACATCTGCATGATAAAATTCCCTTTAAAAAAATACATAATAGGCATTTCTTTTGCAAAATGAATTTTACTTAAATAGTGCTAAGTAAATGTTACATAAAATTTTACATTTTGCATGACACATTATATGCGAAATGTAATTCATTACAAATATTTAGTAAAATACTACATAAAAACATTCATTTGAGACAATTTTACATATATTAAGTAAAAATTTTACAAAAGGAAGTTTACATAATGAAATATTAAGTAAATATTTCTCTGTGTGTAGATGACATTAGAATCAATGATGAACTGATTGAAAATAAAAGTGTCATTGTTGAGAAATTTAATGATTATTTTTGTAATATTGGTCCCAACCTATCAGGGGCAGTGCCTCACTGCGAGAAAATGTTTACTGATTATTTACGGGAACCAAACCCGAGTAGTTTATTTTTATTCCCAACAAACGAAGAAGAACTTTTTAATGTTGTAAATTCCCTTAAAAAAAGGAAAAGTCCAGGATATGATGGTATTTCAAACGATTTGATAAAGAATGTTATACTAGGGATTGTACAACCTCTTGTACATATTTTTAATTTATCAATGATTAATGGTATTGTCCCCGTGAATATGAAAATAGCAAAGGTGATACCTATATTTAAGAAGGGTGACCCCCAATTATTGACTAATTATCGCCCAATTTCTCTTTTGTCAACATTTTCCAAATTTCTTGAAAAACTTATATATGTCAGGACGGTGAAATTTTTTAATGCGAGTCAGATTTTTTCTAAATTCCAATTTGGTTTTCGTGAAAAGCACACAACAACTCATGCTATATTACACTTTATTGATACAATTTCCACCGCATTGGATAACCGCATGCACACATTTGGTATTTTTCTGGATTACTCCGAGGCATTCGACACTGTTGATCATAACATATTATTACAGAAGTTATTTCATTAGGAGTCAGAGGAAAAGCCTTGGACTGGTTCACAAGCTACTTAGCTAACAGGAGGCAGTTTGTCTCGCTGAATGATACAAAGTCAGGATTACAAAATGTCACGTGTGGAGTTCCACAAGGATCACTTCTTGGTCCACTTTTATTTCTTATTTATATTAATGATTTTCAATATTGCTCTAATGTATTTTCATTTATTTTATTTGCAGATGACTCAAATATTTTTTTATCACACAAGAATCCTCGGGTCCTTTTACAAACAGTTAATATTGAGCTAAGTAATATTATAACTTGGATTCATGCAAGCAAACTATCATTAAATTTTCAGAAGACCAATTATATGCCTTTTAGTAATTCTGCTAAAATGTTACCTGGAAATGTTTTGTTTGGGGGAGTTTCAATAAATAGAGTAAATTCTACAAAATTTCTTGGTCTTTATATTGATGACAAACTGAATTGGAAAATTCATGTGGATAACCTTTCTAAGCTCTTATCACAAAATACTGGTGTTATATGCAAACTGAAAGCAGTTATTCCAAAAGAAATATTGTTTATCCTGTATTCGACTTTAATTCTTCCATATATTAATTATGGTATGTTAGCTTGGGGTAATTCTTCAAAATCGCAAAAGAGAGTTATAAGAATAATTTGTAACGCACATTTTCGTGCTCACACTGATGCTCTCTTTCATCAACATAAAATTCTAAAAGTGGAAGATATCTATTTTATGCAGTTAGGGTCTGTAATGTATGATTTTAATGCAGGTGACCTCCCACTAGCACTAGCCAAACGTTTTAAGAAAAATAGTGAAATTCATAGATATGCCACGAGACCGCTTGATCCAAGCATTATACGTGCTTTGAGTAAATCAGCTTTTAAACGAAGTCTTAAGTTACATCTTTTGACGAATTATTGTGTTGATTCGTGATGTCTTTAAATTGTGTTGATTGTTGATGTTAGTAACTGGTAGTAAGTCCTGTATGATACATTACAAATGCATATACCGTCATTTTAAGAAAATGTATTAATGTATTTTATTCTTGAAAGCCAGCTGTCTTGTCCCTTTTTTATCTTCCTGTCTTGTGTCTGTGTATGTCTTTTCGTCTAATGTAACCCTTTGTTATATCTTTATCTTCCCTTTCCTCCCTTTCATTCCTATCCTCGTCTTGTGATGTAAAAAAAGCTCCCTTGCCCACACTATATATAGTCACCCTTGTTTATCGTATTGTTTTTTCGGGGGCATCTCGTTTTTCCGAAGGTTCGTTTTTCCGAAGGTTCGTATTTCCGAAACACTAATTTCCCATGCCTGGGGGTTCATAATTCCGAAAATGAAAAAGGGTTCGTAATTCCGAACATTTGTTGCATTATTCCGAAGGTTCGTTATTCCGAAGGTTCGTTTATCCGAAGGTTCGTTTATCCGAAGGTTAATAATTCCGAAAATGAAATAGGGTTCATATTTCCGAAGGTTCGTATTTCCGAAAATGAAAAAGGGTTCATAATTCCGAAAATGAAATAGGGTTCATATTTCCGAAGGTTCGTATTTCCGAAAATGAAAAAGGGTTCATAATTCCGAAGGTTCGTATTTCCGAAAATGAAAATGGGTTCGTATTTCCGAAAATGGAAAAGGGTTCGTATTTCCGAAAATGAAATAAGGTTCGTATTTCCGAAAATGAAATAAGGTTCGTATTTCCGAAAATGAAATAACTTAAAGGTTCGTATTTCCGAAAATGAAATAAGGTTCGTATTTCCGAAAATGAAATAGGGTTCGTATTTCCGAAAAATGAAATAGGGTTCATAATTCCTGGTAAAAAAAGCGAATTCATCAGGAGCAGAGGTGTAGCAACGGGGGGGGGGGGGGAGGGCACGCCCCCACCCCTCCCTCATCGGATGGCGAAAAAATAAGAAAAAAAAAAAGAAAATGGAATAGGAAAGAAGACGGTTGGACCCCTTCCGGCAACCCAACCCTCTTCCACCAGCGGCGTCTTAGATTAGCTTTAAGATTATTCCAAAAGACTTGTGCCTCCAATGGTGCCAGTGCTCCCACAATGGCTAGACTCTAGCTACGCCACTGTTAAAGGGAAAATTTAGGGTAACGATAGGATATTATGGTTTTATTTGCCATCTTCAAAAAGCGGATCTCTTTTCGACGAAAAGCACCTCCCCCACCCCTGCAATGAATAAAAAAATGAAATGGAGACACAAAACTGGGAAGGTTTATAAAAGAGGAGAAGAGAAAAGAGACGAAAATAAGAGGACGAGATTAGAAAAATCGAATAAGTGTTTATGTGTGTGTGTGTGTGTGTGTGTGTGTGAGGGTGTGCGTTTGTTTAGCATTATGTCCGAGGACATTTTCGGACAGAGAACAAAAAAAAAATCATGACAACAATGGTCCTCGGAAGCCGGACAATAGTCCTCGAACGTCGAACAATGAATTTATGCCTTATTCCGTCGACTGTCCGAGGACGAGTAACAATAGAGGAACAATAGTTGTCCTCGGAAGTAAAGCTATGTAAACGTGTGTGGGTGTGCGTGTGTGGAGGTGTCGTAGTCGAACGGTTTACAGCGCTTGACTGGAAACGCGAAGGTTGGGGGTTTGATCCCTGTTACGGCACCTATGGCCTTTTTGTTGTAAAAAATATAGCAACTTTCCTTTTTTTTTAATTTACGAGCGCGCGAAGCTAGCGACCAAAAATGATTGTGCCTTTCCGTTGTGAAAAATCATAAAAATAACATATTTCGGCATATAATGACTGGAATATGAGGATATTCGGGCACCTCACTCCCTGAATATGAGGTGTGAGTTGCCGGAATATCTGCACTTTCAAAATCCGGGGGAGGGGGCTTCAACTCCTTATAAGGCGGGGCACTGGTTGATAAAAGCCATTAATTTAGGTCAGAATGTTTTCTTCTCCATGTGTAATTCCTTATTTCTATTTTTTTACGATGAGGATTGTTTTACTCTCAATGTCTTTTAGTGTTTTGTAATTCGTTATGCTTGTAAAAGTTATAATTTCAAACTTCAGGTCAGCGGTTGAAAACGCAGACTGTGCAGTAAAATGAAGCAACTCATTAGAATCTGTACAAATTTATTATGCTGTAAGCAGCTGTATAAAATGAAAGATTTTCATCCATGTTTAGAAATGATGGTATTTTGGCAAAGTTAAAGAACATGTTCAATGATTTTAATCTATTTATGCGGCATAGATAGGATTATTCCCTGTATGATAATTATTTTAGCCCGACTGAAAGAAAACTTAACATTTTGATCCACTATTCTTCAAATTTGGTTGTATGTTGCTTTTAATCATTATCATTATATTCAGTTAGCGATTGCACCTGACCTATATACTTACACATAATATGCCAGTATAAAGAGTTATTTTTATTCTTCAGATGCGGTGTGCTACATAGCAGTGGCTTTAACATTTTTGTTGTTGCTCACTTGTTATCTTTCTTTTCTTGAATTTGGTTTTCTTAAGAAGTATCTGCTGCACGGCTTTTGTAAAGTTCTGTTGGAATTGTAAAGTGTTTGAAAACTATCTGCGTCATAGATCATTTGTATTTACATGTTTATATCTTATAATATAATACACTAAGGATTTCGGGCTCTTTTTTTGGTTCAAATAGGCTCCTCCCCTGGCCCTTTCGGTCCCCGCCTTTTGGTACCCACGGGTGGGGAAGGGTTCTTAGGGTGGTGGGAGGCACGTCTTGAGGGCTGACGTCCCGTCCATATTTCATAAATTCATTTTTAAACATTGAATTTCCGCAGGGAGTAGGCTTAATAATTCCACCAACCTATGAAGCGGGTTTGTAGCTTCAGGCCCAGCCAACCCATATACCTTTCCCTGTGAAGGGGAGCTATGCCAAAGAACAGCATGGCCATATATCCGCATGGCTTCAGTGTACAGTACAGTATTATACACACGTGTTAGATCGTTCGCACGTACGTGTACAGGTCATCATACAGGTATAGAGTTACATCATTTGAAGCTTCATGGTCACACACACAGTTTAGTGTGTATGTTTCACGACGTTCGCTACCGGTTATTTGACACTTTATCAGAAAATCTGATGAGAAGAAAATTCCTTCGAAAATATATCCATAATGATTATGAATACGTATAATGATATTAATCCCTTCTCTCCTCGCCCTGGGGGTGATGGGATGACAATGGAATGGGGGGGGGGCTGGAGGGGGGGGGGGGGGGGTAGTAGGGGGGAAGTCAATCCGTCGGTCCTCCCAAGACCCATATAAGGGGGCCATAATCCCCCTGAAAATAAAATGACAAATTCATTTTTTCTCATTATTGCATCCTTTACAGGGGACGTACCGCTAATTATGGATGTTACTCTGAGTATTAATAAACCACAGAAACATGGCAAGATCAAATCGCATTATTATATCCATATCATCAATTTTCATCAAGATTAAAAGGAATTTTCTTCAGAACTCATGCAAGCTTTGGATAAATAAGACATATTCACATGATCAGGGGCGGATCCAGAATTTAGTATAAGGCGGGGAAAACAAGTGCAGGTTTGTCAACTTTTGGAAAAGGCGGACCTGGGGGGGGGGGGGGTGGTGGCGAGAATTTTTTTTTCGTCAGACCTAGAAAATTTGCTGTGGTTATGGGGGTCCCTCCATAATTCTCTGACAAGCAAAAAAAAGAAGGTTTCATTCTAAAAGGGGGCGGGAGCACAATCAACAAAAGGGCGGATCGTCTATGGTCAAAATGCATACTTTCCTGCCATTGAACGGGGGGGGGGGGGGGGGTGGGGATGGCACGGACCAGAAGCACAACAAATATACGGTACGGTGATTAATCATAAACACAGCTTTTTTTTGTTATGAGTTTATTTTCATGATTTTGTTGGCTATTATTGTTACTTACTATTGCTATCAGGGCCTCATGGAAGACCACCAATATTGATGATAATGAGTCACCCTGTATAAATATCAGAAATAAATAAATAAATAAATCATTTCAGATATGCGGCAAACAAAATGCTGTATAGTTGTGTAAGCAAGGTCATTACTTACAGGATACTATGCTGCATTTCATTCATTTGCCTCTACAATTTAAAATTTTAATCTGTTTTAAGAAATGTTAATACTTTTGCAAGGTTGTAAAACATGCTCAATGATTTCAGTCTGCCCTGCTGCATTAATTGTTTAAGATATTTTGCATTATAGTTTGGTTTTATACTTTTGTTTCCTTTTATGATAATCATATCAACCTGATGATAAGACTCCTTCTTTAACTTGTTACGATCCATCTTTCTTCGGCTTTGGTTGTTTATGGTATCTATTCATTTATTTATTATTGTTACTAGTATTATTTGTATTATTATTATTGTTATTATTATAATTATCATTATTATCATTATTATTAGTAGTAGTATTATCTGTTTTATCATTTTTATTATTATTATTACTAATATTATCAGTATTATAATTTTTATTATTGATAATATTATTGTTGTTGTTGTTATTATTGTTATTATTATTATTACAATTGTTATTATGAAGTGGACTACCCAGAATTACGATGACGATGTCATTTTGGATGGAGTTATGCGACCAGACTTAGATATTGCACCGGTTACTCTACTATTGCTTCTTTTATTTCCCTTGTCATGATCGTATAATTGGCCTATAGCCTAGTATCAATAATATGCTTGTTATAATATGTTGTGCTACTTGCCAGGCTATTTATTAAACATAGCAGTGACTCCTTTATGAACTCTCTGTAATATTATGTTGTTTTTATTGCTGTTGTTGTTTTGGGGACCGGAGGGGAGGGCTTGTAGAGTCATCTACAGAGCCATATTACAGACTTCGGCCAACTCGGTTTATTTGGGCACACCATGGCGTATATTCCTTTGTTTAGTGCTTGCCTAACAAAGCAACAAGCGCCATATTGCTACCTACATGGAGCCGAGTTGGCCAAACTCTGTAATAGATGGCTCTGAGGGCTAGGGATGCAGGACGCCCCCACCTTATTTTTAGTATACACTTTTCATAGTATTTTTTTAATCACAATTTATGTTGAATGTTGGAAGTAATTACATCTTACATGTCTTAAAGATAATAAAGTGGTCGGCTATCCTTATCTGTAGGCGAGAAGGTACTCAAAATGTTATCGTTGTTTGGATTATCTGGTAACAAAATCATTATTCTATACAATATCTCCTTTGTTTTACTTACTCACTAGCGCGTAAGATTTAGAAACGGAATAGTTTGGGACAGGGAACGAGTGAAGTGCCCAAATATTCCATATTCGGCAGCAGGGTTAAGTAATATTATTCATGGCTCATAATTACATGTTCTATATTTGTCTTTTAATGGCGAAATTGCATTTCCATTACAATAAAAAAAGGGTTTTATGTTTTTTTCTAACTCCTTCGCTCGCTTGCAAATTGTAGAAACGGGGAGTATGATATTCTGCCAAGAGGCATCAGCTCCCCCTTTCAAAAACATTATGTGGCCATTTTCTGCTTGTAAAGATCTACTTGGAACTTTGGTGTGTCTCATTTTCCAAAGCGGTATATACATTATATAAATAACTTCAAGCCAATTTCGTTGTAGCAAATTAAATCCGGAATCCGATCATTCACTTTCGTCAATACATCAGTATGTATTTTAATCACCGAAGTAATATCATTTTATGAGAAATAAAACATGTATTCCTGAGGCGCTCGCTCTCTACGCTCGCTCACAAATATTGGTTATTATAATAGGAACAATGATAATAATGATAATAATATTAATAATAATAATAATGATGATAATAATAATAATTATAATAATAATAATAATCTTTCGGCAGATAATAATAATAATCATAATATTGATAGGAATTACGATAATATAATGGCTATTTCTCTGGATTTTATTATAATTGTTATCATCATTGTTATGATTATTGAGTACGAAATGAATATCTTTACACTTGGCCGTCTTTCCCCTCCTCCCTATCCGAAATACGGATTGACGCCGTATTCTCTGAATTTACAACCTTTTTTCATTTTCGGAAATACGAACCCTTTTTCATTTTCGGAAATACGAACCCTTTTTCATTTTCGGAAATACGAACCCTATTTCATTTTCGGAAATACGAACCCTTTTTCATTTTCGGAAATACGAACCCTTTTTCATTTTCGGAAATACGAACCTCATTTCATTTTCGGAAATACGAACCTTCGGAATTATGAACCCTATTTCATTTTCGGAAAAAAAGTGTGGGGTAAGAGTGAATATCACTGTTTCGACTGAACATGGAAGAAAAGGAAGTGGGCAAAAGGTTGTTATTATAACGAAACATAAAGAGGGCGGTTTGAACAAAATTGATGTCACTAACCGTAAGGCTCTTAAACTTGATAAAGAGAGTGTATGGTCACGGTAACCAGCTCCAGCACAAATGCGGATCGCTTTCTTTTGTAGCAAGAGAATATTATCTGTAAAACACTTAGATGTTGCCCAAAGAACATTGCAGTATGAGATGTATGGTAGAATCAGAGTATTGTACAATATAAAAATTACTTTGTCAGGAACTATATATTTCACTCTATATAATATTCCAATATTTCGGGAAATTGTTGTTCTTATGTTTTTCAAATGATCACTCTAGTTTAGTTGTTCATTAATGTAAACACCGAGAAATTTCTTTCCAACAAGACATCATCTAGTTTTACTTTAGGAGTTTGTACTCCACGAGACTTTCTACCTTTAAAGTGAATATAATTCGTTTTTTGCACATTGAGAGACAGCATATTGCTCCTAAACCAATTGGTTAATTTGGGTAGTTCATTATTAATTGTATTTTCAAGGATATTGATATTATTATGAGATAAGAAAACACTTGTGTCATCTGCAAATAATATGTAATTTAGAGTGGTAGACACATTGCAAATATCATTGACATATATCAAAAATAACAAGGGGCCTAATATTGAACTTTGTGGAACACCACATTTTAGAAATGACACAGCAGAGTTGACAGAGTTGTAGGATGTGTATTGCCTTCTGTTAGAAAGGTAGCTAGAGAACCACTCCAGAGCAATGCCTCTGACTCCATAATGTTGTAGTTTACATAGGAGAATTGAGTGGTCAAGTGTGTCAAAAGCCTTGCTCAGATCCATGAACACACCAATAACATGCTCACGAGCGGCCAGGGCACTAGACACATGGTCATAAAATTGCAACAATGGAAGGTCAGTTGAGTGAGACCTTCTAAATCCAAACTGGTTAGGATTAAGAAGTTTATGTTTCTCAAGATAGCTAAAAAGTCTATTATACACGATTCTCTCAAGTATTTTTGAGAAACTTGATAATATTGAGATTGGCCTATAGTTAGCGATGTTTGAGGGGCTATCTTTTTTATGCACAGGAATAACCTTTGCCAGTTTGAATGAAGAAGGAAATACACCACTTGATAAAGATAGATTACAGATGTGTACAAGAGGTGTTAAAATCGAACCTATGATCTGCTTCAAGAATGAGGAACTAATTCCATCATGACCAAGGGATTTACTATTTTTTAAAGAACACGCAACATTAAGTACTTCAAGATAATCAGCTGGCTTGAGGAAAATAGAGGATGTACTCGGTCATACATTTATGTTTTTTAGTATACTTGTAAAGCCTAGTGTTACTGTTGTTATTTATATCATTGTTTGAAAGAAAGTGTTAATGTTATTGTTTTTGTTACTTATTGTTGGAAGAAAGACAAATGAATAAATAAACTCTAAACTCTAAACTCTTTCAAATAGGAAGCAGTAAACCTCAAAAAAAAAAAAAAAAAACGCGGGGGGGGGGGGGGGGGACCGCCGTTTGCCGCGTCATTATGTTAACGAGCCTTTATGTAGATTTTGAAAAAAACGTGACTCAACAGCTAGTGGCGTAGCGTGGGTTCAGCCATTGAGCGGGCGGGGGGGGGGGGGAACACCGGTCTTGCTCGATGGATGAAATGCGAATCAACAAAGTCATCGATTAGGGGGTGGGGTTGTAGAATTAGCAGGGGTTATTTTCATATGTTCCCCTTTCCCTTTTCTCTCTCTCTCTCTCTCTCTCTTAATTTGTCTTTCTTTTTTCTTTTACTTTCGACGTTCAGTTGGGGGCATATGTCCCCCTTGCGGCCAGCCCCCCCCCCCCCCCCCTCCCCGTAGCAAGACCACTGTCTCTTAGTTACCTGGTTTATTACGTTCGGTCTCCATCAGACTCCCATCCTCTGGCTCTGCCTCGTTTGTGTAATCCATTTCTATAGCAATATCCTCATCTTCAGGACGTCCTCTCTGAGCAATGTCATCTGCTTGTACAGTGCATATTTTATCACTGGGGCCACTGTTTTCGGAACCCGAAGAACGCCAAAGACCTAACACGAACAGTGACAGGTGAACCGGAGCGGGCAGAGGACAATCTTCTGATTTCTTGGAGCCATCGTCTGCGCTGCTGCATGAGCCGTAATTTGCCATGTTGATGTCGCACAATCTAGGGAACAATAGGCATATCTCGATCCGCTGAGCCCTGCTTAATTGCACGAAGTCTTTTTGATGGCCAAATATAATGAGACCGAAATTTCTCAGTCACACAATAACTGCATGATCATCATATGAACTATTTTCCTGGGATTCGCCGCATATACTTCTCGATCGGGCAATCGCTGACCTTCACGCCCAGCGATCTATGTCACGAACATGAGTAATCGGGCGCGTTCATTTTATAAAAAGGGGGTTTATTTGCACTTTGAGACGCATTGTAATTACCACCTCAAAACGAACATCTTTTGCAAGAGCTTACTTGCAAAAGGCCCTAAATCCATTTTTTATCATTGTTAAAAAATGAGATGAAAATTATGTTTTCTTTCAAAAGGCCCTAAATCCAAAACAGTTTTCTTGCAAAAAGGCCCATATCCATTCATCTATCCTGCATCCTGATTGGCTAAGAGAATAGGTTTTTGGCATGAATGACCAATCACGCGCCTCCACACAACCATCTATCCAGAGACTCTGTGTGAGAATTAAATACACAAAATTCCTTAGTTTATCAAGATCTTGAAAATTACTACAACAATGGAGCTTGCAGATATAACCAACAATCCCAGAAAAAAAAAATGAAATGAAATGAAATCTTATTGGATGTACATGAGTAGGTGATATGAGGATGGTGTGATATTGAAAAAGGTTCAGCAAGAGTTGTTAACTCTAATGACATGAATAATACAACCATGACAAAGATGATGGTGATGATGCTACTCTTAGTAATGGTGATGTTGATGATCACAGTGATAAATGTGATGATGGTAGAAATGGTGATAGCGATAATGATAATAGTGGTGGCAATGATAATGGCGATAAAGGTATTTACGATCTCTATAATGACGATGATGATGGTGATGGTTATGATGGTGATGATAATGGCAATAATGATGATAGCAATGATGATGTTAATAATGCTGATTTCATTCATGTGTATGATGGTGTGATGCTGAATGTTCTGATGATGGTAATGGTGTGATGACGATGGCAATTATACGGGTGATAATGATGGTATTGGTTACGTGATGTGATGTTAATTATTGATTATGATGATGCATTCTGCTCTGGATACAGTAGAGATTGCTTTTATTTTGAGCAAATCTGCTTTATTAAGGGCAGATAATGACTGGCTACTGTCAGTAGACAATACAAATTATCTTTGGAATCGACTTAAAAATGTTGCTATATCAGGCAAGGTTTATCCGGGCAAAGCAAATATTTTATGCGATTATCTAGAGCAAGTCTGCTTTATTTTTAAGGTCAGATGATGATTTTCGATAAGTCACCCCAATTGTCTTTCGAAGTTTAAATTTTGATTGATTTTATATTGTTGCTATATCAGGCAAGGTTTATTATAACCCACTGAACATAGGCAGGTGGAGCAGCACAAGAGGTTAGGTGAACAAGGGCGGTGGATTTTTGGTTCATTAGAAAGATTTTTAATGTGTAAATGACTATTATCATTCAAGACTTTTCTTGCAAAAGGCCCTAAATCCCCAAAAATAATAAATATAAAAAATCACATAAAATATTTGACGGCCGCAGGATTTTTAAAATTGTGATTATTGTTACTTGTGGTGATGTCTCTTAAACATACACGAAGATCTTTTTGAATGAAATCATAGAACTGTGTGAAACAAAAAATCTCAATTTACTAAGAAGTAGGTAAAGTGGATTTAGGGCCTTTTGCAAGAAAACTCTTCAATTATAGTCCATCACGGCTCTTGACATTTTCATTCGTTTCTTATATCATTCTCTTTTCTCTCTTACTTGTATAGGCCTACACGCATCTCACAATCTATGACTGTTGTTAGACCAATTATTTTTCTTTTTGTAAACAAAATTTTAGGCATTTTACTCCCAGTGTTAAAGATCGTATGCTCGATCTGTAATGAAAAACCCACTGACTTGTGTTTTTCATTACAGATCGAGCATACGATCTTTAACACTGGGAGTAAAATGCCTAAAAATTTGTTTACAAATTAAAATTCCTCCCATCAAGCTTCTTCGTTTACTAACAATTATTTTTCACTGTATACAAATCGAGTTACCCCATGATAGAATGGTACAATTCAATAGACGTTATAGTAAGTTCGTGAATAATGTGACAACAAATAAGAGGCCATTTGTGAATGAACAGCAAAAGGCACCAAATTCCCGTCAACCAATCAGAATTATCTTTAGATCACTAGTTAGAGGATGTCATTAGCCACAAGTGTAACTTGTCTTGGTCTTCAAAAGATCAAGGAAGCTGAGGGCGCCTTTCAACAGTGTACTGAGATTATTTCATTCTTGCCAAATATTTCAATTTTCATCGTTTTAATCAACTTGGATGCCAGATTTTAACATGTAAATATATTATTCAGCTACTTTACCCCAGGAGTACACGCATTTATTTATTCTGCTTCGGATTTCACGATTACTACCAAGTGCCTTATCTCTTGCCAAACTGCCAAGACTCAGATAAGTTGCGTGCAGTCCCATGCACTCACTATTTTGATGTAAGTACAGTCAATGTACATTCACGTGTAACTTGGCACCATTCACATCAGCAAGCAATGGTCATATTGACCATTAGGATTATGTGTATACTGGGTATTGGGGATACAGATGTAATTTTGTTTCAAATGGAGGTTTTTGTGGGCAAACTAATACTTAGGTATCAGTCTATATATATTAAGTTATAAGTTCGTTAAGATACAAAATGTAGAAAGTTATAAAAACTTACATTTACAGCCTTCTTTTTCGTAGTTGTTACAGAGACATCCATACGTATGACGACTGCTCTCAATATGTTGCGCACTAGTGAGGCCGCTCTACATGGTTACGCACCATAGATACGTGCGCAGAATGTTACGCACACAAGCTATACGGACAAGATCGAAAAACAACGACGGGTGGCCGTTCTCTCCCAAAGACTTTTTCAATTATTGCTCCTCGCCATTAAAGCACTTTGCTTAATACCCTTGCACCAGAAGGAATACAGCAGATTGTAGAGAATGCACAATGAGAAGCCTTATCGCTAGACTAAACTCATTAACAACCCCCAAGCTGTCTTAACAACAGGTAAACAACGAGGTGGAAATCGATGAACCGATCGCGCCGGTACCACTACGAGCGCTGAGGGCTCCCTTCATCATAATCGTGAGAAATACAAAATGGATGCTCTGACCGGAATTCGATAGCAGTTATCGCAAGATATTCCCCAAAATTTCAGGAAACCCTCTTCAAAGGTCACAAAAGAAACTGGTAATTTTTAATCATCTATTATTCACCATAATTAGCTATCTTTCAGTAGATTTCAATCTAAGGTTTTCACTTAAATATAGCCAAAAATGCACAGTGATTCATTATTAGTACCGCCTGCGTTCTGCCTACGTTCCTACACAGACAGTCGGCAATGGCGTGTACCTATGAGTGGCACCATTGTCATCGTGTTACTACTTACTATTGCCCTTCTAGTTCTATAAAGCACTTGTGTATATGAGACTGAGTCTGAGCTAGCCTTTTGACAAGGCCTCGTGACTTGGCTATTTTCCTCGTCATGCTGTGCCTGAGATGAGACTAGCCGGCGACGAAAAGAATCAGCACGGCCCGGGTGAACGGGCCATCGAGCGACTTTAGTCGCGAGGCCTTTTGGAACCTGGGTTTCCATCGTCCGATATGAATTATTCACGAGTTGACATATTCGTATGCTAACACGCCTACCGAGGATTATCGACCAATCACAACGGTATCTGCGGGTCTTGCTTTCCATGATTGATGTACTAGTAGCTTGCACGGGCCGCGCTAGCTCGAGATGAGGGCGAATTTGCATACCAAATGTATGCTGACGTCATGCGAAGATACGTTTGCTGATTGGCTCCTACCTATAAGGTAGCAGATCCTCGCTAGGAACAAATGATAACATAAGAAATACAGGCCAGGTTCCAAAAGGCCCTCGGACTCACGTCGCTCGATAGCGCATTCACCGGGCTGGGCGGCTAGTCGTGTTATGCAGCCACTACTAGCTTACTTGTCGAGAAAAATAGCCAAGTCACGAGGGCCTTGTCAAAAGGCTAAGTCTGAGCGAGCATGAGACTGGATTTGTAGACGTACTCTACTTAACTCGGTTTTTTCCTTCAAATTATTTTCAAGAACCTTGGCTTTACGCCAGACTTTATCTCTTTAGGCCTATTTTCAAGTGTATAATGGCGGACAATACTCGGGGGAAAAGAGAAAGAGAAAGTGGCTGTCAATACTCGGGGAAAAGAGAAAGAGAGAGAGAAAGTGTCTGCAATTATAAAGGATATTGTGAACGACCCTAGGTTCCTAACTGTCATCGAATCTCAGTTGGTGAAACGGTTACAGCCCTATAGCTAGAAGGTCCGATAGTTAGCGGGTCCGATAGACCGACACCCAATAGATAGAAGGTTCGATAGACCGAATGTACGAGAGGGTCCAATAGACAGACGGTTCTATAGACTGAATCGGCGGAGGGTCCGATAGTCCGAAGGTTCTATAGATCGAATGTCCAACGGGGTCGGATAGGCAGAAGGTCCGATAGACAGAAGGTTCTATAGACCGAATCGGCAAAAGGGTCCGATAGTCCGAAGGTTCAGTAGGGGTCTGATAGTTAGAAGGTCCGATAGACCGACAATAACGTAAAAAGGGTAAAATAAGTTAATACAATATGTTTTTAATAGTTTTATCTCATAAAAGGAAAAGGGTAATGCGTTATCTTTTTCTATGTGTATTGTAATAAACCGATGCACTAGGTCTGTAGGCCCACCCTCCCCCCTCCCCCCCCCCCCCCAAAAAAAACCAGTGTGGGGAACTTATTTTAAAGTTTTGTTTTATACATTTTCAACATGTTAAAAGTATTTTTATCAGAGCATCATCATCATAACCATGGGGCGGGGTGGTCCGCCGATGCAGCTCAGCCCCCTCCCCCCCCCCCCCCCCCCCCCGTTAATTTTGCCATTAAACCGATGCATTGGCAATGGGGAACGCTGACCATTGTTTGAAACATGGAAATCTAATTATATGGTGCACACTAAAGCCCCGAGGCCAATCATGCCCAAAGCAATTTTTTTCTAGTGGAGCAAGCTGAGGAAAGGGCGTCCCCTTTTCTAACACATTAAGTGTTATTTTTTAAAGAAAGAAATCTTATGGGGGGGGGGGCACACTTTATAGTTGAATTTTCATTAAAATGTAACAAAAGATAAGATTCTGACAACAAAAGATTCTGCCCGATAAAAATGAAATTGTTTCAATTAGGCCCTACCACCTTCTTGGGAGGGGGACGTTTCCATTTTTTTTAGGGTTGTCAGGTGATATTTCCTACCAGCTATGATGTCAGCTTTTATACTTTTTTTTTAATGTTCACCGACTACACCCATACTACTACCTTGTGGCAAATTTTAGTCTGTGGACTCTGTCGGGTAAATTATACAATTTTTTTTTGGGGGGGGGGGGTGGGGGAATTCGAGAATAGTCGGATACCTCACTAATAATATCATAATATTCGGGCTTCTTGTTGCTGCAGGACGTAAGAGGTGCTTGCTGCAAGAAACAATCTAGGCCTATTTTCTTGATTGTATGAGCGAGCAAAGCGAGCGAACAAGAGAGAGAGAGAGAGAGAAAAAAAAGAATTTTGTATTCTGAGAGTAGGTTCTAGTGTATTGTTATTCCGTTCTCATAATCTGTGTAACATGTTATCGGCATCCTCCGTTCTCATATTGGGAAAAGACTATTGGTCACAGGCCATTATTTCTGAAATTCATCTCTTTAGCCCATTTAGATCAACTTGCCGCTCGATTCTTTTCAGTTATGTTGCTAACATTCTTTGAGTAGAAAAATAGCATAACATTAGCTAGAGATTCAAGATGCAAACCAAATAACTTCCATAAGAATATGACTTATTAATATAATTGGCATTGGTTTATATACATAAATATGCCGATATTAATAACTAATTAATATCAATAATGAAAATATAATGGGCATTGGTAAATAACCCTAATCATGCTAGTGTGCGAAGTTTTTGAATTCTTGTTTTCTTCTCTGTCCTTTCTGATTTCTTCTTTTCTTTTTCTCTTCCTTTCATTTCTTTTGTTTTATTCTTTCCTTTTCAACCATTTCCCTTTTTGCTTTTTTCTTTGGGTGGAACGCCCCCGCTTAGTTTATCCACTATTTTACCCTTTTACGTATTTATTGTCGGTCTATCGGACCTTCTAACTATCGGACCCCTACTGAACCATCGGACTATCGGACCCTTTTGCCAATTCGGTCTATAGAACCTTCTGTCTATTGGACGTCTCGTACATTCGGTCTATCGAACCTTCTGTCTACTGGACCCTCTCGTACATTCGGTCTATCGAACCTCTATCTATTGGGTGTCGGTCTATCGGACCCGCTAACTATCGGACCTTCTAGCTATAGGGATGACCCCGGTGAAACATTTGTCTGAGATGAAGGTCACTCTCGACAAGCATGAAGGGAGCATCCTGGAATTGGAGTCCACTCTTAACAGTAAGAACAAGGAAATCCAGCAGCTACAGTCACAGCTCGAGAAACAGAACAACAATGTTGTGCGTCTGCAAAATCGTCTCAACTATCAGGAACAATATGAAAGGAGAAACTGTCTCCGTTTCTTCGGAATTCCGGAAAAAGCAGGGGAACGTACAGATGATCTCGTCATCCAAGTAGCCACGGACATAGGAGTTAATTTATGTAAAGCCGACATTGAGAGGAGTCACCGGGTCGGTAAACCGAGGATCAACAAACCGCGTGCAATAATAGCAAAATTTGTCTTCTATCGGAAACGCGCAGAAGTTATGCATGAGCGTCGTAAACTCGCCGGTTCACGGAAGTCGATCATGGAGGACCCCACTGCCCCTAATGCCGAACTTCTGAGCTACGCCGTAAGCAGTAACACCGTCAAAGCAGCTTGGTCACTTGATGGCCGTATCTTTGCCGTAGGAAAAGCCCCAGGATGCCAGAAGAAACTCGTAAAGACCAAAGCGGACATTGATAAACTATAGTTGACTCATATGATGTACAGTACTCCTGGCATTAACATTAACAGCATAGAAATATAAATATTCGGTGTATGAGAAACTATTGTATAGATGATTTTAATAATGTTTTATCTCGAGTCAATTGGTCTGACATATTAGAATGTAAAGAAGTAAATACTGCGTGGTCAATTTTCAAAAATATTTTCATGTCTATAGTTGATAAATGTGCTCCATTAAAACAAGTAAGAAGTAAGCAAAGAACCGATAAGTGGATGAATGCTGAAATTATTTCGTGAATAAGACAAAGAAATATAGCTTTTAAAAGAATGATAAAGGATTGTGGTAATTTAGAATTAGAAAAAGAAATATAAACTTTTACGTAATTTGGTGCAAAGAAAAGTGAGACAGGCTAAAGATGAATACTTCCAAAATCAAATTGATGAGCATAAAAATGATTCTAAAAAGTTGTGGAAGAATCTGAAAGATTTAGGTTGTAAAAACAAACAAAAGAATGTTAAAGAGAATGTTATTAATATCCAAGGGGAGTTATGTCATGATAATATGAGGATAGCGAACGAATTTAACAATTATTTCACAACTGTGGCAGAAAAATTAGCTAGTAATCTGCCAGATAGCAACGCAAATGAATTTGGAACAGACAGTGTTAAATTACAAAAATTATACGACACTGAGGGTGTGTCGAAAGGTTGTTTTCTTTTTTCTCCTGTCAAAGAAAAGTTTGTTTTAGATGAATTACATAAGTTGAAAATATCAAAAAGTACCGGGCTTGACTTGGTACCTGCCAGATTTTTGAAGGATGGAGCTAAATATTTGTATAAACCTTTAACTTACATTATTAACTTATCTATCTCAACTTCCACCTTCCCTGATGAAATGAAAATTGCAAAAGTAACACCCATATATAAAAAGAAAGATAAAACTAATGTTAGCAATTATAGACCGATTAGCGTTTTAAGTATAGTCTCGAAGGTCCTAGAGAAATGTGTGTATGCCCAATTAGAGAACTACTTTCAAGAAAACAAAATAATATACGAATTTCAATCTGGTTTTAGAAATGGTTATTCCACTGAAACTTGTCTTATTCACCTGTTAGATTTTGTCAGGAACGAAATTTCCCAAGGACGCTTTGTCGGGATGGTTCTTCTTGACTTGCAAAAAGCCTTCGATACCGTTAACCATAATATACTGTTAAGTAAATTAGAAGTGATGGGTTTAAATTCTTCATGTGTGCAATGGTTTAGGTCTTACTTGACCAATCGTCATCAAGTTGTCTCGTTGCAAAATGTACTATCCGATTCTATGCCCATAAGATGCGGAGTTCCCCAGGGGAGCATATTAGGTCCTATTCTTTTCATGTGCTACATTAATGATATGTGTGTTTGTGTCAACGACAGTAAATTACTTTTATATGCGGATGATAGTGTGTTACTATATTCTGGTACTGATCCTAAGCTGATCGGGGAAAAACTTAGCTTAGAATTATCAAACTGTGTTAATTGGATGACAGCAAATAAGCTTAGCTTACATATTGGTAAAACCGAAAGTATTTTGTTTTGTTCGCGGGGTAGGCTGAAGTATACTGATGCTTTCAATATAAGTTATAACAATCAACTCATTAAGAGACAGGATTCTGTGAAGTATTTAGGACTAAATATAGCTAGTGATCTTTCTTGCTCAAGTTTGGTTGACAGTATTGTCAAAAGAGCTAATGCTCGTCTAAAATTCTTGTATCGTTATCAAAATTGCATGAACTTAAAATCAAGACGCATTTTAAGTTTTTCCTTAATACAATGTTTATTTGATTATGCTAATGCGGCATGGTACTGCAGTCTAGGCAAGGTGGATCAAAACAAGTTAAAAATAATTCAAAATAAGATTGTAAGATTTATCAATCACTTACCACCAAGAACACACATTGGGAAGAGTGAACTTGAAACAGCTGGTCTTCTTCATGCAAACCTTAGATCACAACAACTTTTAATTCACCATGTACATAAGATTTTTTACTCTAATGCAGATCACTATATTTCAAATAATTTTACTCGCTCTTCAAGTGTTCATGGGCATGACACTAGAAATAGTCAATTTAATTTCGTAGTGCCTAAGCGGAAAGGTAAAATGGGAAATTCCTTTTATTTTAACGGTATTCTTTTCTGGAATTCCCTCCCAAATCATGTTAAGTCAGTTAAGATTTTTTACATTTTAAAAGGGTATTGAAGCATCATGTGAAAAATGTGTCTACTCCATAACTATATTTCTCCTCTCCTTTTTGTAGCTCAGATGGTTTTTCCTATATTATATGAATTATGTAACCAACGTTTATTATCGATAGTTTCATTATGATTTTCTGTATATAGTTTTTTTTCCGTTGAGTAAGTCTTGTTTTCACATTTATGTAATCTTCGCCTACTTTATAAAAATATTATGTTTTATTTTGCTACTTTAGTACATTCTTATTACTTGTCGTACTTGTCGTACGATAGTCTTGTAGCCGTACTAATGTGTTTTCTTATGTTTTCATGGGCTATCCTGTCATGGTACCTGGTTATGTTTGTATTGCAATATACCTGACGAATAAAATAAAATCAAATCAACATCTTAGCCTTTTAAACCTTACTTTTCTTACGTTTTTTTTTTGTGTTGCTGTTGTAGGTTGTAGTTTTTTTATATTTTAGATGTTTTGTGTTTATTGTAATTGTGCAGTAAGGTCAGCATTTTTAGATTGCACTCTCGCAGTCTTTCCAAAAGCTTTCAAGAAATTTCTGATTTCATAGCTACTTTACCTTTGAATTTTACAATTTATGGCTTTTCAGAAACGTGGATAAATGAGAGCACTCCTATTTTATTTCATGTTGAAGGCTATAATTTCATCCATAAAGACCGTATACATGCAAGAGGTGGGGTGTAGCCTTATTGGTAAGTAGTGAGTTGAATTTTATTATTAGAAATGATTTATTGAACAACTCTGATAACTATGTTCACTGAAACATCAAAAAAACATCCTGGTGGGTATTATTTATAGAAAGCCACAATCTAATTTTAATCAGTTTAATGATGTATTTCAGAATTGCTTGGAAAGGATTCATGCTGAAAAGAAACCCTGTTATATCATGGGAGATTTTAACATTGACCTTATGAAATCAAGCAATGCATCTCCAAATCACTTATTAAATGTTTTGTATGCCAATAATTTTCTTCCATTAATTGATAAACCTACTAGAATTTCACATAATTCATGCACTCTCATAGATAACATATTTACTAATAATCTCAGTTGCAATATATCATCTGGTTTGTTTTACAATGACATTTCTGATCATTATACCTGTCTTTCAAATCACTGAAGAATATAGTTTTGATACAAAAGATATCTTCTATGAGAGACGACTCATAAATGAAAACAGCATCAATTCTTTCCAAGAAAAATTGTCGTCTATTGATTGGAATGTAATTTTATCTTGTGACTCTGCTGATAAAGCATATGACATTTTTCTCAAGAAGTTTACATTACTTTACAATTCTACTTTTAAAAAAGTGAAGTCAAGATTGGAAAAGAGGGCAAAAAAAACCATGGATTGATTCACTATTACTCAAAATGATCAGGAAAAAACATAAATTATACAAGATATATTGTAAAAATCGCACTGCAAAAAATAGAAAGAAACATGTTAAAGTGAGAAATGAGTTGAATAAACCATTAAAAGATTTTATGCAAACAAATTTAATGAATGCAGTGAAAACTTAAGAAGAACATAGAATGTACTAAAAGAAATTCTTGGTAATAAGAAGAAAAACTTACCAGATTTTACAAAAAGTGGTAATGATACAATCCATGGTGACAAAAATATTGCTAACAGTTTCAATGAATTCTTTGTTAAAATTGGTCTGCTCTCTTATAATTCTACAAATAATACTGATTGCAAGGCTTTTAATTTTTTTTTGCCTTAATCATTTACTGAATCCATATCTTTCCACCCTACAAATGAGAGTGAAATATATGATGTAGTAAAGAATTTGAACTCAATTTCTACTTGTGGTATTGATTGTATAAGCACACCTGTAATAAAGAAAAGTATATATTTTATTTCTAAACCACTGTGCTATATTTTCAACTTATTCTTGTCTTCAGGCATTGTCCCATCTAGTTTAAAGATCGCTAGAGTTACCCCCATCTATAAAAAGGATGATGTATATAATGTTTCCAATTATCGCCCGATATCGGTCTTGAAAAAATTGTTTACGCTAGACTTTATGAATTCCTGTGTAAGAACAATATCTTGAATGAATATCAATATGGATTCCTGAGGAACGCTTCCACTGATTTAGCGGTTATTAAATTACATGACTATATTGTTGATTCTTTGAATAGAAAACTACATACGATTGGAATTATCTCGACCTCAGCAAGGCGTTCGACTGTATTGATTTTCCTATATTACTGTATAAATTGCAATGTTATGGAGTAAGGGGAACCCCCTTGCTTTGGTTTGAAAATTACTTGTATAACCGATTGCAATATGTATCTTACAAAGATACCTTGTCGGATTCTCGTCCAATTGCATGCGGCGTTCCTCAGGGATCCATATTGGGTCCACTGTTATTTTTAATATTTATCAATGATCTGCCGTATTGTACTGATAATCTCAAATTCATTCTATTTGCTGATGACACCAACATTTTAATCTCAAGTCACTCATTATCTTCATTAAATGCCATAGTTAAAACTGAGCTGGAAAAAGTCTCACTTTGGTTCTCTTCAAACAAACTGTTACTCAATACAAATAAATCTAACTTTATGTACTTCCATATTAATATTAAAAAATCAATTGAACGATCTTTGGATAATTTTCAAATTAAAATGAACAACAAAGTCATAGAACGTGTCCATCACACAAAATCTTTAGGTGTTGTCATAGATGAGAGATTGTCCTGGACTGACCATATTTATACAATTAGAAACAAGGTAGCTAAAAATGTTGGTGTTATCAGCAAACTTCGTCTCATTCTTCCTCAACATATTCTTTTTACTTTGTATAACACATTAATTTTGTCCTATTTAAGTTATTGTAATGTGGTTTGGGCTAATACCTATCGCTCGAAATTGCAGCCTTTATACCTCTTACAGAAACGAGCAGTCAGAATATGTACACACTCACATCGTTTGGCCCACACTAAAGATTTATTTGTTAAACTCAATGTACTTACTGTATTTAACATAAATGACTATCAATGTGCAATTCTGATATTTAAACATGAAAAAAAATATTCTTCATAATTCAGTATCTTGTATGATCAAGAAAAACTCGAAATTACATAACTACAATACAAGAAATAAGGATAGATATCACTTATACCCTGCAACTAAAAATTTCACTCTTCAGTCTTTTCGACATTATGCACCTGTAGTGTGGAATAATCTGCCAACTGAAATTTGGTCTTGCAAGACACTCAATCTTTTTAAGTAAAAGATTAAGAAATATTTGCTGACAGTGTAAATTTGTTAATCTTTATTCAGTGTCTAACTGCATTGTATAGGGTTTGTGTGGGATCTATCCTTTATTCTACTATATATCTCAACTTTTTAATAATTTTGCATTAATCTCGTTTTATTTCTATTACATTCATAATATAGTCTTCTACCATCTGGGTAGCCTACTCGACAAGCCACTTGGCTTTTTTTTGCTATACCCAAATTCCTTATTAGTTATGACTATTTCTCTGTATATTTTGATTTGCATCTACTTTGTTTTATTCGATGTCCCTTTTCCTTTGTATTATATATATATATATATATATATATATATATATATATATTCAATTGATGTGAAATGTATTTATATATGGAATTTGAAAAAAAACTTGAATTTGAACTTGAACTTGAACAATTTGGTATGCGAAATGGTTCAATAAATCATCTTGTTCGGAATTCCCACTCGATTGAATGAGGCAATGTAAGGTCAAAGTAGGGGAAAATGCTCTTACTGCCATAGGGAAAGGTCTGATTTGAACGTTAAACTCTCTTTTTAAACCAAAATGTGCCGTAGTTTCCTCACAAGTAATCTACGGGTTATTAACACTACATAATAGGAAAAGTGTGAAGATTATTTATCCGGGCGAAATGATGTCAAATATAATTTTTTTTAAAGCAATCGTGTGATTTTATGGATAGTGTCACAAACTGAGGCAAGTTTTCCCGTGTTATAAGACGCGGTGCGAAGTGCGCTGAGCAAATGCACTATAGTTTTTCATAATATGTCCATGATCTTCATGGTTCGTTATCATGTCTCTTTTTCTTGCCATATTGAAATTTTGTAGTACCAGGAAATTATTTTAAAAACATTATTTTCACAGACACTTCTGCAAGCTATGAATTGAGAAAGAAAGAGTAGGTTCATGGACTAAAAAGTTGTGTGTGAAAATAATAGTTTAAATGATTTCCTGGTACTACAAAATTTCAATATGGCACAAAAAGAGACTTGAGAAAGCTTCGTTATCATGTCTCTTTTTCGTGCCATATTTCGTGCCATAGTTTACGGTAGCAAGGATGTACTACACACCTCCCACTTGAGTAATGTTATTTACCAATTTCAGTGCCGGTGCGATGCTAGCAATGGCGTAGACAGGGGGCACCGGGAGGCCATGGCCCCCCTATTCAGCCACTAAAAAAAGCGAGAGCGAAAAAGCGGGGGAAGTGAGAGAAAAGAGGCCTAAAAGGCGGCTATACAAGCCGTTATCTGGCTCTCAAAATTTGCTAAAACTTCAAAGGGAAGGGAAGGGGGGAAATAACTCTCCTCTCCCTGCACCCACCCCTGTTACAATGGGTGTAGATCCCGGGGGGATGGGAGTATAATATCAACAACAAAAAATGACGAGGGGAATATCCTGTATTCGTATCCGGACACCTACCCCCTGGACAACCACCCCCCAGATAACCACCCCTAGGATAACCACCCTCTAGGACAATTACCCCCTAGGACAACTACCCCCTAGGGCAACCACCCTCTAGGACGACTACCCCCTAGGACAAGTACCCCCCGGATAACTACCCCCAGACAACTACCCCCTAGGACAACCACCCTCTAGGACAACTACCCCCCGGATAACTACCCCCAGACAACTACCCCCCAGACAACTACCCCCTAGGACAACTACCCCCTAGGACAACTACCCCCAGGACAACTACCCCCGGACAACTACCCCCCGGACAACTACCGCCCGAACAACTACCTCCCGAACAACTACCCCTAGGACAACTACCCCCAGGACAACTACCCCCCGGACAACTACCCCCCGGACAACCACCCCCTAGGACAACCACCCCCAGGACAACTACCCCCCGGACAACCACCCCCTAGGACAACTACCCCCCGGACAACTACCCCCGGACAACCACCCCCTAGGACAACTACCCCCCACACAACCACCCCCAGGACATCCACCCTCTAGGACAATTACCCCCAGACGCGAATTTTTTTTCTGTAAGGATTTGCGCCACTGACAAGAAAGGGCAGTATTTCAGCGTCAAGAAGCCCCGTTTTGGAGACTTTGAGACTACAACTTTAAGACTTGTATTTTCTCTCAGTTTCACCTTACTTTATTTCAGCAAAAGAAAATTTTGTCAATGATACTTTCCTAAATTCAACACCCCTTAGCCTGCCGAGGCTCGAACTCGTGAATCCGAATGCGCCACACAAGGAACTTCGTGACTGGTTCGCTCATTTTATTATATCCCTACAATTTGTTTTTCATGAATATTCATGCCGACTAGTCTTGACGGAATAAACCGTATTGTCACCCCTCTTGACGTTCAAATACTGCCCTCTCTCGTCGGGTGGCTCAAGTCCTGACAGAAAAAAATAACGCCCCCGGACAACTACCCCAGGACCACCACGCTCTAGGAAAAGTACCCCAAATTGGACTTAACATCACATTGAACAAGATTGTGCTTGTTCGCTACGCTCGCTCGCCAAAATAGAATTAATGTGGCCTTTAGCAAAATTTCTGCCCGGACCTGCAACAATACAGCCCAGATAATATACCAAATTTTATTAAAAGAGAAGTGTTTGTTTTCACTCATGCTTGTGTAGCACCCCTTTGGTGTACTACATAATTTTCCTTCATAATCTTCTTTCAGTTATTATATGAATTCTATATTTTAGAAACATATATTACTTTAATACATGTATGTTTCATTTTCAAGAATATAAAATATATTCTTCCATTAAAATTAGAATCACATACCTTCAGTGCATGTGTTTAAAAAATCATAGGTCTTGCCGTTTGCAGACCCTCTGATTGCACTGTTTTGTCTTTTCATTAAGTTGTCTGAGCTAAACATTGAATGTTTAGATCACTTCCAAATTTAATGGCCCTTTGTGCCCTAGACCCCCAGATACCTTCTTTTGTCTGCAGGTTACTTCCAAATTTAATGGCCCTTTGTGCCCTAGACCCCCAGATACCTTCTTTGTCTGAGAGAACTTCTGTCCAAATTGGGTTTTGCACACACCCCTATAGTGGTCTGGACTAGTCCATTATTTGAATAGGTCAGTTTGAAATTTAAGAACTATATTTTTCTATTTCATACATGTTAATATTCAATGTGATGTCCCATTTCATGTATTATGTTTTATATTGTTTTATTGCATTTACAAATACATAAGTATTTGTAAAGTATAGTCAAGTAGAAATGACCATGGATCGACTTCTGGATTATTACATAATATCTATTACCTCACAAGTTATAATATTGGAACAGTCCGCTTCCTACTTCCAAGGGTGATGTTCCTGTCTCATCACATTTCGCCTTTAGAGATGGAGACAGGACAGACCAAGAATTATTCCTCATAATTCCTGTACTTTTATATTCTGCTTTCCAGGTAGGATCCAACAGTCATTTTTATACATTATTATATAATTGTAATATTTATCATGTTTAATTTTCATATAATTAATGGATAATTGATTCTAAATGTGATATTCCAATTTCTTGTTTGAATTTATTTTTGAACTAAAGTTTGTTTGAAACTTATTTGAAACTTCAACACTTCTGAAGATATTTATATTTTGACATTCTTTATATGGCATCAAGCCAAGGAAACTATATTGATGAATTTTATTAATCATTTACAAGCTTTGTAAATGATTGAGCTCTTGTTGTTCAGTATTGTCTCCGCAGCGTTCGGATGCGACCTTTTTGTAGTTAAAGCCTTTTTGCTGCTATTTCCAAAACCTTAAGCTGTTCGCGAACCAAAAGCTATACAACGGTATTATTCTGGTCAAGCAGATGGATTGAGTTCTCCGTCTAGCAGCAGTAATATCGTGCGAACTCTAATGGATCTACGTAAAGACCCTCCTGAACAATAAAGTGCGAGATCATCGTGTTGTTTTGCATGCATTGATGTAAAAAATTACTAACTCCATTATTTCGACTATTTCATAAGCATTACATTTGCTATTTTCTAGATATTCAAATATCCAGATATATTCCAAATATTTTAAAGAATGATTCTATTTAATTTTGATCAATAGTCAATTTCATATGACACATTTCGCCTTTAGAGATGGAGACAGGACAGACCAAGAATTATTCCTCATAATTCCTGTACTTTTATATTCTGCTTTCCAGTTTTCCAGCTCCCACTACCATGAATTGTAGTAGGAGAACCAACACTCCATCTCACGGAGACCCTCATATATAGTTTTACTTTTGTTTATAGTTTTTATAGTATCCAGCTATAATGTTTAGTCTGTTCTACTAAGAACCATTTTGAATTAGAACTTCCAACTCCATTTATATGGAGCTTACAATAATCTTGAAAATCATTATGTGACGAGTTGTCTCATAATTTATATATATTGTATATAATGTAAATATGTTTTATTAATAATAAAGGAATAATCATACTTTCCTTTAATCAAGTTTATTTGCAAGTCTTTAATGCAGTTAAGTTAGTAACATAATTGCTGAATGCTCATGACTGTGTGTGTGAAGTAATCTGATTGTTTGAATGTATGTGTTTAGATTTATTAGTTTTAAGTACTTAGTTAATTTAATATTTAGTCAGGTATTTAGTAGACCGACAGGTAGGGAATAAATACTGATATAGATATACTTTCCCTCTATATCATTGGTATTTATATTTAAATTAAAATCCTTCCGCTGCATGTTTGTTCTATTAAACGATCCTCTCCCTACCCGAAAAATGTCGGTGCTACACTTGCTCGCTTAATTGTTCCTCCTCGAACTTCCAACAATAAAACTTAGTTTATCAAATTAAAAAAAACAACAACAAAAACTAGTTTATATATACTATCATTTAAAAAGAAATTGTTTGATTTTGTTTTGTTGTTGTTGTTTTTTGGTGGTTTTTTTTTCTTCAGTGCATGAAGACAGGTATTCCCATGTGCAATATCAACTCTCTATTAGATGTTTTGCATGATCAACAATTAAGGGGGGGGTGGGAAGGAAAACAAATATTCCAGCCGTTTGTCACACACCCCCACCCCCTCTCCCTCACGCACTCTACAATTATGCAACTCGTTACAAAGCTACCAGCCAATCCAGTATTAAAGGAAACTAGCATTGTGGTTGGTCGATTTAAAAAATAGTATGGGGTATATGTTAAGATGGATGAGATGGATGAGAAATTCAACTGTACAATGCACCATCAAACACAGAGTTTAAACACCCAAATTTTAAAACAAAAATGTAATACAAGGGGAAATCTCCCCCCCCCCCCCCCCGTGATCATGGGTATAGACACATTTAACTCACGTGGTGAGGTGAATTTTATCATAATAATGCACCAAAATCCTATTTATAAACAGATTTCCAAAATGGATACTCATTATATCCTTACTGATTGTTGGTCACCCCCCCCCCCCCCCCCCCCCCCACCTCCACGTCCTCCCGTGGCCGAAATCAGTTTAAATGCCATCGAGTACCTGGGAGTTGTAACTGTTTGGGGGGAGAGGGTGAGAGTATGTTGGTTGTTGTCCGATTAATAATTACCCTAAGTCGTTAATGTCCCGGTGGTAGTTACCTTAGGTGGAATTTGTCAAGAAGATGTCCTAAAGAGTGGATGCCCTAAGGGGTAGTTGTCCGGGGGCGATTTTCGTTTTACACCGTAGCGTAGGCAATTTCGCGAAAAAAATCATACAAGTGCTCTGGTGAAAGAGCCTAAGTCGTCAGCGCATTATCCCTGTTGTAACTATTCTATGCACACACATATTATTGTGCACGATACAACCAGCCTGTATGGGAAGTTGGTAGAAAGGGGAAAAGTGGAATACATTTAAAAAGAGCAGCTAGAGATAGATGGAAGGAAAAACAAAGAAATACATAAGGATGGAGAATAGGATAGATGGAAGGAAAAAAACAGAGAAATAAATAAGGAAAGAGAAGAAGATAGATGGAAGGTAAAACAAAGAAATGCATAAGGAAAGGGGAGAGATAGATGGAAGGAAAACAAAGAATACATAACGAAAGAGAAGAGGATGGATGGAAGGAAAACATATCCTCTCCACTATCCTAATGTATTTCTTTGTTTTTCCTTCCATCTATCCTCTTCACTTTCCTTCCATATATCCTCTTCTCATTCCTTATGTATCTCTTTGTTTTTCCTTCCATCTATCCTCTCCCTTTCCTTATTTCTTTCTTTGTTTTACCTTCCATCTATCCTATTCTCTTTCCTCATGCATTTCTTTGTTTTTCCATCCATCTACAGTGGAAACTCAGTATCAAGAGGTCTGATATAACAATATTCCTGATATTCCGGACCAAGCTCTTTATAATCTCTTGTTTTTTAATCCTGATAAGAGATTCCTCCTATAACGAGGCAATTTCGATGGTCCCAATGACCTTTGTTATACTGAGTTTCCACTGCCGGGCAGCGACTTAACCACCAGGCTATTCTGGTTCACGGCCAAGTCACGACGAACTAGAATCAAATACCCAAGATCCTCTTCTTTCTGACTCATTAATATTCAAACGGTCCGCCGTAGACAATGGTTAATAAACGAAGAAGCTTGACTGGGGAGGAATTTTTTAATTTGTAAACAAATCTTGGCCGTGAACCAGAATAGCCTGGTGGTTAAGTCGCTGCCCGGCAAGCAGTAGATGACAGGTTCGAATCCCGCTGGTTCCAATTTTTTCTGACTTGTGTTTTTCATTACAGATCGAGCATACGATCTTTAAGACTGGGGAGTAATATGCCGAAAGATTTGTTTACAAATTAAAAAAAATTCCTCCCCAGTCAAGCTTCTTCGTTTGCATAGAGTAGTTTTACAGGATGTGCGCTGAAGACTTCGACTCTTTCACCAGAGCACTTGCATGATTTTTTTTCGCGAAATTGCCTACGCTACGGTGTAAAACGAAAACACGCCCCCCCCCCCCCCCCCCACCCGGACAACTACCCCTTAGGGCATCCACTCTTTAGGACATCTTCTTGACAAATACCACCTAAGGTAATTACCACCGGGACATTAACGACTTAGGGTAATTATTAATCGGACAACAACCAACATACTCTTACCCATGGCATGTAGGTCAACTATCCCCCCAAACAGTTACAACTTCCAGGTACTCGATGGCATTTAAACTGATTTCGGTCAGGGGAGGACGTGGAGGGGGGGGGGGGGGGGTGACCAACAATCAGTAAGGATATAATGAGTATCCAGAGGAGGGGGTATCCACCTCCCACGGTAAGAACGTTTTGGAAATCTAGCTATAAATAGGATTTTGGTGCATTATTATAAAATTCACCTCACCACGTGAGTTAAATGTGTCTATACCCATGATCACGGGGGGGGGGGGGTGTTTGATGGTGCATTGTACAGTTGAATTTCTCATCCATCTCATCCATCTTAACATATACCCCATACTATTTTATTAAATCGACCAACCACAATGCTAGTTTCCTTTAATACTGGATTGGCTGGTAGCTTTGTAACGAGTTGCATAATTGTAGAGTGCGTGAGGGAGAGGGGGTGGGGGTGTGTGACAAACGGCTGGAATATTTGTTTTCCTTCCCCCCCCCCCCCTCCTCAATTGTTGATCATGCAAAACATCTAATAGAGAGTTGATATTGCACATGGGAATATCTGCCTTCATGAATTGAAGAAAAAACAACAACAAACAAAAAACAAAAACAAACAATTCTTTTTAAATGATAGTATATATAAATTAGTTTTTGTTGTTGTTTTTTTTAATGTGATAAACTAAGTTTTATTGTTGGAAGTTCGAGGAGGAACAATTAAGCGAGCAAGCATGAGTGAAAACAAACACTTCTCTTTTAATAAAATTTGGTATATTATCTGGGCTTTATTGTTGCAGGTCCGGGCAGAAATTTTGCTAAAGGCCATATTAATTCTATTTTGGCGAGCGAGCGTAGCGAACGAGCACAATCTTGTTCAATGTGATGTTAAGTCCAATTTGAGGAACTTTTCCTAGAGGGTGGTTGTCCTGGGGTAGTTGTCCGGGGGGCTATATGTTTTTCTGTCAGGACTTGAGCCACCCGACGAGAGAGGGCAGTATTTAAGCGTCAAGAGGGGTGACAATACGGTTTATTCCGTCAAGACTGGTCGGCATGAATATTCATGAAAAACAAATTGTAGGGATATAATAAAATGAGCGAACCAGTCACGCAGTTCCTTGTGTGGCACATTCGGATTCACGTTGTGCTCGTCATGAAGGAATCACGAGTTCGAGCCTCGGCAGGCTAAGGGGTGTTAGAATTTAGGAAAGTATCATTGACAAAATTTTCTTTTGCTGATATAAAGTAAGGTGAAGCTGAGAGAAAATACAAGTCTTAAAGTTGTAGTCTCAAAGTCTCCAAAACGGGGCTTCTTGACGCTTAAATACTGCCCTCTCTTGTCAGTGGCGCAAATCCTGACAGAAAAAATACGCGTCTGGTGGTAATTGTCCTAGAGGGTGGTTGTCCTAGGGGGTGGTTGTCTGGGGGGTAGTTGTCCAGGGGGGAGTTGTCCTGGGGGTACTTGTCTTAGGGGTAGTTGTCTGGGGGTAGTTGTCCAGGGGGTGGTTGTCCGGGGGGTGGTTGTCCGGGGGGTAGTTGTCCTGGGGGTAGTTGTCCTAGGGGATGGTTGTCCGGGGGGTAGTTGTCCGGGGTAGTTTTCCGGGGGTAGTTGTCCCGGGAGTGGTTGTCCTGGGGTAGTTGTCCTAGGGGGTAGTTGTCCGGGGGGTAGTTGTCCTGGGGGTGGTTGTCCGGGGGGTAGTTGTCCTGGGGATAGTTGTCCTAGGGGGTAGTTGTCCTAGGGGGTAGTTGTCTGGGGGTAGTTATGGTAGTTAGGAGTCCTAGAACCGCCTGTATTATTACGATTATGATACATTAACTTAAACTAATGATTATCCAAACTCATGATGTTTGATCTTGAAATACCATTACATCCTTTAATGATTAAAAGTAAGTAAATAAGAAATGCCATAATTTCAATGCGAAAATATCGAAGAAAATTCGTTTGCTCGCATTGTAATTCTCATTTAAGGGTTAAGGGATTCCGTTATTGGCGTAGATCCGTGCATTTCTTCTTTTCATTAAAAACCACTTTGGGATGCTCTAAAATGCAAGATTTATCGACAGATTTTTAAAAAATTCCCTGATGTAGGAGGGGGATACCCCCTCCCACCCCGCTCGGTCTCTTTGCTCAGTGGTGTATCTAGGGGGAGGGGGGGGGGGGGCAAGTGCCCCGTGCAGCACTTGCAGGGGCGCAAAAATAACTGAAAAGCAGGCAGGGCGTCGAACTATAACTTTCCGCCTAAAAAATTGTTTGCTACGAGCCGTTTATCTTTCTCTCAAATTTGCTAAAAACGTCACAGAGCTTTCGCGCAACCAATCAGCGCACGCAGCCCGTCCCGGGCCAGAATAGCAGCACATTTACGCTTTCTGGAAGCCGCCTACATTCAGCCGCATGAACCCCTTTTGTGTAGACAAAAGGAGTTCGTCCAAGCTTTACGATTGTTCTGAAATTACGGTGTCCGGGTTGCGTCCGGGTTCATCGAGTATATTATAGTTGATTTCGAGTAATTTGTTACATACCTGCCTGATAACCTGATGAGTGCAAGTCGAAAAGCTTTGTTATCATGTCTCTTTTTCGTGCCGTATTGAAATATTGTTTAAGTGGCCCAAACAAACAAATATGATTATATTACTTCACAAAGACCATTTGAGCCAAACCAGTGCATCGTTCTCTAGCAAAATGAATGTGACTTCTCCACATCATAAGACAGTGATCAAGCATGTTTCATGTTTTATGTCATTGGAAAGTGTGGATGCAAATTGGACATAGTTTTGTATTTGTATGTGAAAAAGAGAAAATTTTTTAGTTGTGTTGTTAAATGAACATATATCTCTAATTCAGAATTATGGGGGTATTTATTTTTTGTCCCCCTTTTCTTTGTGGTAAATAAAATGAAAAGGGATTCACTCTCTCAAAGTACAAACATTTATCAAACAGTTAAGATAGCGGTCCTTATGACTAGCGAAAACTCGGTCCCATTAATTACCGTGTGTCCCCCCCCCCCCCCCCCTCTCCAAAAAAAAAAAAAATAATAATAATAATAAATAAAAAATAAATAAATAAATAAACAAACAAACAAGCAAATAAATAAAAAGATAAATAAATTAATAAATAAATGAATAAATAAATAAATAAATAAAATAAAAATAAAATAAAATAACGATACACTTTTAATACGGCCCCAAATTAAAAAAAAATTAATTTTGGGAAATTTGTATATATATGGATAGCTGAAGGTCGGTTCTATATCGGTCGGTCCAAAAATATTTTATGCTTGGGTGAGCACTGCCCACTTTTGTAAAGGACGTGAAAATTAGGTTGCGCAGGAATTCACTATCCATTTTGGCTGAGATGAGAAGTTCTCCAGCTTAGAAATTGCTTATGATATATCGAGTATATGATAGATTATGATATGGGTTTGTGCGGTGTATGGCATGGTTTTATGTAATCCAAAGTTTATGCATCAGTGATCATAATGTTTTAAGAGCATTACCCGCTGTTGATCTGTGGTAATTGATAATTAATTATTAAGGTTGGGATTTGTGCTGGGTAACGCACGGTTAATGTCACCATTATTCAGGAATGGAAATTTGATATTTCAGAATGAAACACTGATCCAATCAATCAATCAATCAAACACTGATTTTTTTTTGTTTTTAGTAATTCTTTATTCCATATGATATCAAAAACAGTACATAACAATCAACATATATATATATATATATATATATATTGTGAGGAAATAACATATACAACAGCTTTGGCAACTCTCGTGGAAATATATACATTGCAAAAGGAAATGAGAGAATAATAGTTGCGTAACTTAAATCAAAGTTCCCCAGAGCTGTCCTCCTTTTTTGCAAAAAAAAATTTCAAAAAGGGAGGACAGCTCTGGGGAACTTTGATTTCAGTTACTATTATTCTCTCATTTCCTTTCGCATTATATATATATATATATTTAAATTAACATAACCAGCAGTAAGTAAATAATAAAATCAAGTATATGTTATACTTCAAAACTACTACAAAAAAGAAACGAAAGCATAACATATCATGCAGAATGAGCTTTTTGATGCAAACAAATCGATATGAGGTACTCACCTTTTGTTACAGTCTCTGACAGTATAGCTTTTGTTTGTTCGAATTTGTCTTCCTGTATCTTCCTCCTACACTCGTCATGTGATGCAGAGGGCACGCCCCCCCCCCCCCCGGAAATTTTGAAGACGCACGGGGGAAAATATATATGCATATATAAATAAAGAGGAAAGGTTGCAACACCCTGTTTAGGCTAAAATGAAACATTCACTAGTCAAAATGTGAAATCGCAGCCCCTTATGGGATGGATAGTTAACAACTTTCCAATTTCTATATCTTAAAATAAAGCACTTTCTTCTTATAATATTTTCCGTCTCAAAAAATACACTAGATGCAATATAAAGATTTCATATTGTGGTACCTCGCTCCCTGAACACGATGTGAAGGTTTCCCGAATATTCATATTTTTGAAATTCTCGGTGAAGCAGCCCCAGTCCCCGCCTCAAACGCCCCTGCATGCACCATTCACATATAAACATGGGCGCCAATCCTCACAGGAATTCTATTCAAGTGGGGGGGGGGGGGGGGACACACCTGGATGCAACAATGGGGTGTCCCCCCCCCCCCCCCCCCACTTGAATAGAATTCATGTGAGGATTGGCGCCCATGCATATAAAGCAAGTCCCAAAATAGTACAACTGGCATTTGGGTATCGATTAACCAAGAAAGGGTTCATCCCTATAGCTAGAAGGTCCGACAGTTAGCGGGTCCGATAGACCGATAACCAATAGATAGAAGGTTCGATAGTCCGAATGTACATGAGGGTCCAATAGTGCGAAGGTTCTATAGATCGAATGACCAACGGGTCCGATAGTTAGAAGGTACGATAGACCGATAATAAATACGTAAAAAGGGTAAAATAGTGGATAAAATGATAAGTGGGTAAAAAATAAGTGGTTAAAATAAGTGGGGGCGTGATGTTTTCAGATCGTCAGTCCGTACCGTCCGTCAGTGGCGGCACCAAGGGGGGGGGGGCGGCATGGGGGGCGGCATGGGCCCCCCCCCCCCAGTCAGAAGCTTTGCCCCCCAGTTGCCCCCAATAATTTTCGGAGTGAAAACAAATACAAGGGTGGAAATTTTTTTTGTCCGCCCTTGCCCCCAACATTTTCTTTTGCCCCCCATTTCCCCCCCCCCCCCACACACTTTAAAAATCCTGGTGCCGCCACTGCCGTCCGTCCGTCTCGTATTTGCGTTCTCGGGATAACTTGGATACATTCGACGGATCAACTTCAAACTTGGCTCATCTAGAGGAATGACTATTATCTGATTTATATTTTGGGGTCACAGGGTCAAAAGTAACAAACGTCTTTGTGTTCATAATGTCATGAGAAGCTTTGGAGATCACTTTAAACACAGCCCATGTACGTGTTTGCACAGAGAAGTGACAATGCTTTTATTGATTTAATAGGACCCGGACCCTCAGTAATGTCAGATAATAATTGCAGTGACAAAAGGATTTTTTTAGCTCATTACATAGAGTGATATAAATTAAAAGTAAAATATGAATGGGCGATTTGTTTCTTATCCTTTATATGTATAAACTTATATTGCCCATTGGTCTCGTTGGCTGCCCATCTGGGGCCTGGTGGCCTTAAGGGCTAAAGCTCCTGTGAGTGATGTGCTGACTGGGCTTGTCCCTCAAATTGTCGGTGAACGGAGCAGCAAGTGGGTACCAGGCCTCACTGGGTGAGCTAAGGATTCCAACTGGGTGATGCAAAATGGAATTTTCTTTTAGGTAATAAACCTCCATTAAAATCATCACAATTATCATCATTATGCAGCAAAGGCATTTAAGAGCTTTTATAACTCAGTGGAATGTATAGAAATAGTTTCTGCGCTTATAAATGATTTATTATTATCAGTCCATGCTCACTCTATCTCATCATCTTTTTAGGTTGTCCGCTTCGAGAGGACCTTACGCGTTTGTGTGACTCTCTGGGCGTAGGCCTGTTTGTCCGTTTGTGCCTGACGTCAACAAATACTATACACATTTCCATCATTTCACATCTTCACCATTTCGGTATGATTTTGATAGTGTTAACAGATTTTTTTTTTTTACAAAATGTATTCTTTCTTTCATTGTCATTTTACCTCACACAGCATACATTAAAATTCATTAGTTCCAAATAATAGACCTTGTCGATTCTCTGTCTCTCTTTTTCTTCATAGGTCTATCTTTCTTTCTCTCTTCCTTCTTATATCCAACCTTAGTATTAACACTCTAAAAAAATCTAGATGTAGTAACATTTGACTCCAACTCTGGGTGCAAGAGTTCTTGTCAAAACTTTAGTTGACCCACAGGGGCTAAAGAGATGAATTTTCAGAAATAATGGCCTGTGACCAATAGTCTCTTCGCAATATGAGAACGGAAGATGCCGATAACATGTTACACAGATTATGAGAACGCCAATAACAATACGCTAGAACCTATTCTCAGGATACAAAATTCTTCTTTTTTTCTCTCTCTCTCTCTCGTTTGCTCCCTTTGCTCGCTCATACAATCAAGAAACTAGGCCTAGATTGTTTCTTGCAGCAAGCACCTCTTACGTCCTGCAGCAACAAGAAGCCCGAATATCATAATATTCGGGCAGTGAGGTATCCGACTATTCTCGAATTCCTCCACCCCCCCCCCCCAAAAAAAGGTATAATTTACCCGACAGAGTCCACAGACTAAAATTTGCCACAAGGTAGTAGTATGGGTGTAGTCGGTGAACATTCAAAAAAGTATAAAAGCTGGCATCATAGCTAGTAGGAAAATATCACCTGACAACCCTCAAAAAAAAAAAATAATGGAAACGCCCCCCTCCCAAGAAGGTGGTAGGGCCTAATTGAAACAATTTCATCTTATCGGTCAGAATCTTTTGTTGTCAGAATCTTTTCTTTTGTTACTTTTAATGAAAATTCAACTATACAGTGTGCACCCCATAAGATTTCTTTGTTTAAAAAATAACACTCGTGTTAGAAGGGGATGCCCTTTCCTCAGCTTGCTCCACTAGAAAAAAAATTCTTCGGGCATGATGGGCCTCGGGGCTTTAGTGTGCACCATATAATTAGATTTCCATGCCAATAATCGGTTTAGTGGCAAAATTAACCGGGGTGGGGCTGAGCTGCATGCGTGGGCCACCCCCGCCCCACGGTGATGATGATGATGCTCTGATAAAATAAGTTCCCCATTTTTTTTTTTTTTGGGGGGGGGGGTGGGCCTACAGACCTTGTGCATCGGTTTATTACAATACACATAGAAGAAGATAAGGCATTACCCTTTTCCTTTTATGAGATAAAACTATTAAAAACTTATTGTATCCACTTATTTTACCCTTTTTACGTTATTATCAGTCTATCGGACCTTCTAACTATCGGACCCCTACTGAACCTTCGGACTATCGGACCCTCTCGTACATTCGGACTATCGAACCTTCTATCTATCGGACATTCTGACTATCGAACCCCGTTGGACATTCGATCTATAGAACCTTCGGACTATCGGACCCCCCGTCTGTCTATTGGACCCTCTCGTACATTCGGTCTATCGAACCTTCTATCTATTAGGTGTCGGTCTATCGGACCCGCTAACTATCGCACCTTCTAGCTATAGGGCTGTAACCGAAAGAAATCGTCCTACAATATGAAAAGTCATACTGGATTATAAAACTAAGTATAACTATTTCACTACCAGTCAGTGAAGATCCTGTCCGATTTGGTCGAGTAGTCATGAAGAAATAAGAATTTTTGTAAGGCATGTCATGGGTCCCTTTCTTACATGTTCTGTCAACTGGATGTTCTTGGCATCCATATGAATGAAAACATTTTGTTTACCGTACACACGTTTACTAACATATTAAAATTGTTATGCCCTTTATTTGCAGCAACAATATAACAAGCAGAAGAAGAAGAACGGTGATAATTATAATGATAAATGAAGCACTGCCGTAACAATTGTAGCAGATAAAAACAAAACAGTAACTTTCTATTCAAACCATTCAAAAGGAGTGTGGGATTGCTCATTGTGTTTTGTGAGTCTCCCTTTACTTTTGCCAAACTTGGATGGAACTGATGACATATATGTTACAAAATCACTATTTCTTCTTGACCAATTCGTATGAGGTAGACTGACTGGTAGAGAAATAGTTATAGTTTCATAATCCAGAATGACTTCTCATAGTGCAAGACGATTTCTTTCGTAATCGATTCCAAAATGCCAGTTGTATTTTTTTTTGGTTGGGGGGGGGGGGGGGGGGGGGGAGGGGGAGGGGGGACATATTGTATAGTTTAGGGGGAAACTCAAAATTCTTCTTGTCAGATTTCTTTGATTTTTAGTTGAAACAATGGCAACATACAGCTCTAAACTGCGAGATTATTATTTTTTTTTACTATACTTAAGTGGATTATATACATGTATATGTAGTTAGTTTAATGTGAAAACTTGGGCGGCTGAGCTTTCTCCAGATTGGGGGCACCAACAAAAAGGGCCCTTTTTGAAAAGAGGCGCCGACAAAGAGTTTAAACAAAGAGCTTAAAATCACCGTTTTAAGACATTAGTATGTTCCTCTATTATGATTGATGCATGATCAAGGATTATATTTGATGTTAATTGTATCGGTCTGTAAGTAATTCTAAATATGATTCATCATCGCACTTCACTGCTTTGTTTAGTCTTTTGATGATCCGATTGCGATATTTGTTTTTCGTTTTTATGCTTCACCATTTCATATTTACTGAAATCTTACTATTATAATACATATCTTTCTTAGCTTTCCGCCCACATTTTGATTCCACAATGGATGTACTACCAGTATGATTCCACGAAGATAGGATTGTTTTTTAAAAGTTAATTACATAAAAAGGTTACGTTACTAAAACTAGTGTTACCCATTGATGTGTTGCCATCTGAAGAGTTCCCCAGTTGCATAGAGATCATAGGATCTCTATGCCTAGTTGATATAGCGCCATCTACCGATAACTACCATGCAGGTTACCAGGTAACGGGGCGTTGTGGCGTGCGCCTGTAATCCAGCTACCAGTGGAAGTTATAAACTGATTCAGCGGACCCAGGTGCGAGACTGAGTCACGTCTTTCGGATGGTGACGTTAAAGGTCGGTCCCAGACGTAAATAATCATATCTGATTGATACACGTCTGTAAAAACCCAATTACAAACACACACACACACACACACTGATGTGGGGTCAGGTTCAGATGAGTTTGTCACCTTTGAAAGAATCATTTTTTCAGAGATAACTGTACTTTGTTGTGAAGCCACTGAATAAATTAACTTCCTCTAATTTCAATTAATGACTACCTTTATCTTATGATGAGCGCAAAGTAGAATGATGGTGTAAAAAATGTATAGCAAGGTTAATGTTTTTTAGATATAGAGTTCATTCAGAAATGATCTTGAACATGTATTTCTGAACGAAAACAGCTCTGACTTTGTCATTTAATTCAGTTCAATTCAAAATAATTGATCATGCACAAAAATAAAGATACATTTAGCATAAAAATCATTATCCGGCAGTTAGCATTAAAACTAAACTTCATTCAGTCACAAATTAGAAAGCGATTTTCAGATTTTTTTTTAAAATGCCGACAAGCGACAAGGGGAAGAAAGGTCTGTAATCAACAACATTTCAGACAAGTGTTGGTATTTGACAGACTTTAATGTCGACCAACACCCTCTCGCCAGTCTCCCCTACTCTTCTCCCGCTCATATCTCCGCCCCTCATATCCCAATTCGATTCCGATGTAAATAAGTTTAAAGGTCATCGATATCCAATACAAAGTATATATAGAGAATAATTACAAAATAAATGAAAACAAAGAAATGAATGAAATTTATTTTTATTCTGACTTCACGTTATCAAAAGTCTTAAGCTTCCACTGGACCAAAATTAGAAATATGCACGTAATTCCAATAAGCCTAACAACAACTCTCTCTCTCTCTCTCTCTTACCCTCCCTTCCTCCCTCCCTCCATCCCTCTCTATATCTCTTTCCCTCTCCCTCTATCTCTCTTTATCTCCTTTATCTTTCAACCTCTTGTTTTTCCAGCCCTCTCTCTCTTAGTATCTATTCAGTTTAATTCAATTAATTTCAATTCAGTTCAATTTGATTCTTTATTATCCATAAATCGTAAATGGGATTTTGTTTTGTTAACATGAGTAATATTTTTTTTTTAAATACTGATAATGGATAGTATGATAATACAATTACCGGTAATACAATCACTCTAGTGTTAGCAAATATATATAACAAGAAAATGCAATATGAGGCACACGATATATAATTTCTCTGTCATCTTATGAATATAATTATGATATAGCTAAAATAAACTAACCTAAATTGAACAAGTGTCAGAAGTCAATATCAAGGAACAGAAGAGTAGAAGAAGAAGATAATATTTCTGTGATGTCTGTGTATCCCTAGCTCTCTCCCTCCAATTATTTCTTTCACTCCATCTGTGGGATACATCACTATGACGATCTTTTGATTTTCAGGTTCATATTGGGATACTATACCATGAGTTCACTTTATGAATTAATGTTCAACCACTATGATAGAATACGAATGTTATGTGAGAGGATGGTGTAAAAACCCAGTCCAGTGATAACTATAACTCTACTCATAGGTACATTTATACTGAAAAGTTGGAAATAAATGTTATTAAATTGAAAAAAAATTAATTGAAATATTTAGTATTTTAGGGCCTTTGACGAAATTATATCCGCTCAGTTTGTTTGGATATCAAGATAACTAATAAAAATGAACGCCCACTTATATACTCTTATGATCATAATGATGATGATGATTATTTTTATAATTATCATTATTATCATCATCATCATTATTGTTGTTGTTCTAGATCTTGTTGCTATTGACACTAATATTGATATTATTTTGAAAAAAATCATATTCTGATTTAATCATTAGCTTTATTAATTATTGTAATCAGTATTATCATTAAAATAAATATAATGGCTGCAAAGCTTGATTGTGATCGTAAAGACTGTACAGTTTACAATTTTTTATATCTAATAGTCTTTTCACTTGTATTAAAAATGCTTTCACTTCAAGTAACGTCATACCCTGACGATGCTATGAACATGTCAAAGCCCAACTCAGTAAGTGTGAAATTTCCCTAATCCATATTTTAAAAAAATAAGGCGCTCGCTCGCTTTTCTTACTCGCATTTTATGCCCTAAAGCAATGTATTATCATAGTTACAGTGAAACAGGGGAGGAACGTGGCATCAAATCACTTCAGAGTTATAGAATGTTTCCTCCTCTTTCCAAAATCCATTACCCGCGGATCACTTCATAGTTCATTAGGCCTTGATGAACATATTCATAAAACAAGAGAGGAAGGATAACATTGAACTATAATATACAAATTTTGACTGCTTTGAGGGGCCTGAGGTGAGCTTGCAACTGTGCTATGCCCCGAGACGACGGTTGAGGGGCATAGCACAGTTACGTTGCAAGATCACCTTCACCGAGGGCCATATGATTTTAATCGTGACGCGAATAAGAAGCAGTCAACATTTGTGTTATATACCGCATCCTTCGTCAGCTCAGAAATTAATTTCAAAGACAGATGAAATACGGTACCGTAACGTAAATCTCATCGATCGTTCTTTCGAAATTTCGTGCGGTGTAAATGTATGGTGCCGGCCGCGCGCCCTCGTATCTAATTTACCATAGCTAAGCGCGCATTGCATTCATGATTGCATTGCATTGTACGCGCGAGCAGAACTATGCCCGGTCAATATTTTTCACCATACCACCCAGCAGTCCGTAGTGAATTTCATTACCGAAAATTTGACCAATCAGAGGCCTAGAATCCAGACATGTGGTATATAATATACAAATAGTGAATGGCCATGAGTGCAATGGTACAAGATTTTGCACGAGGTGAAAGATAAGATAATCTTGTTCCATGGCACGAATAAAGACCATTAACTATTTGTTTTATACAACACCTCGGACGTTAACGGGCTTAAAACATTTTTTTTAAAGAACAGTTTTACTAGTCCAAATATGACTGACCAGATTCAGCGAAAATTATCAGCGCGCACTGCACTAAATTAAGCAGCAAACATTTATCGTTCAACTTACCAAATATTTGTAGTCTAACTCGCTGAATGAACTCCAATAACCCATGTAATATAATCCAAAACGATCAGAATCCAATCCAATCACACAGTATATAGAAAACAATTTCTTTCAGTATCTTCGTATTAACTACTTACTAGTTTAGATCTAGGACTAACTTAAGGTCCAACTAAGATCTAACGTTAACGTTAGATCTGTCTGTTGTAAAAAGTAACGGGTCCGTGGTAATGAAAATTTGGATGGAGCTTGTGGAAGAAGATGTGTTCTGAATATTTTAGTTAGATTCCTGTAAGATTAGCTGTTCTTGAGAAAGAGTAACTTTGTGTCCAGTAGATTCTGGTCCGCTAACGACATTGATATTTGCCAAAAAAAAGGGGGGATTCCAAACGGCTTTTCGCAAACTAACTGGTACGGTACTTCTCTAACTTAGTATTCTGAGCATCGGAGTCGGACAATACAGTAATTTATTCAGTCATTCATCCGCTTGAATTAGCAATACAAAGTTTGGTCCTACCATAATGTGACTTTTTTAACTTAAAAGTCAAAGAACAAATCCTCGGGGAACAAATCAGATCTAACGTTTACGCTACGTAGTCTGCAAAACGTAAACATAATTATATATTCTCGGCCGCGCCGGCGCGCGGCGTCGTCGAATCACTAGCTATTTAATTTGACTATGGCCGGCTAGGACCTATAGGACCAAGATACGTACACGCAGTGCTAGTACAGTGCATAATGTGTTGCATAAATAAACTGCGCCGCACGTACCATACTTCATGTTTATTGTGACGTCAGAGTGCAATTTCGTTTGATCCATTTGTTCCATTGCACGGTGATGTCACTTACCTCACTATACTGTGTACATCGATAGTGACGTCAGCGTGCAATGGTGCAAATGGATTAAAACGGAACTACACGCCTGGAGAATGATACTGTTCAACATTACTTTTATCGGATGTCATGTGATTAAGAATTGACCAATGGGGTTGCAAGAATCTTAGTAGGTGTTGTGTGAAAAGGCCTACTGGCTACTGTGTACATCGTTAGTGACGTCGGCGAGCAATGGTGCAAATGGATCAAACGGAACTGCACGCCTGGGGGAGAATGAAACTGTTCAACATTACTTTTATCGGATGTCATGTGATTAAGAATTGAACAATGGGGTTGAAAAAATCTTAGAAAGTGTTGTATAAAATGAACTTTATTTCGGCATAATATATCTAATCATAGGTGCATGACAACAATATTCGGCCTTTACCTTTGGTTTCTCATATTTCATATGCTCTGACCAGAGAGATGTAACATTTCCCTGTTCTGACCAATATTGGTAGTGAAATACAAGAAGCGTTTGTTTAATTTGCTCTTGACTATGGCATAAGTTCTAGATCACTGCATAGGCATCTTATTCTTTGCAACAACTAGCTGATATCTTTATTTTTAAGAGCTCTTGCTTTCATTCTCGCTTCCTTTGTCCTAGTCAAGTATCTGAGTATAGGTTGTATCATTTTCCTTCGTAGGAATATAACGATAACAGATAACAATTAACATGCGCGCGCCTGTATTGTGATGTGAGTGCTGATCGACTCGTCCCTTCAATGAACTCATGTGCGATTCCTATACCGTATACCCTTGTGTGTAATAATATATCGAACATTTTGATTGGATAGTAATTTTTATCCAAAGAGTTCGTCGGATCTAATTGACCAATGACAACAAGTCTTACATCAGAGAAATCTGCAAGATTTCAGCTTTCAGAAACTACACACCACGAGTCGATGCGATCAGCAGTCCCCGAGATGTGCTTCAGTTATAAATCACCCCCCCCCCCCCCTCCCCTGCTGACAAGACTATAGTCTACGCCCCTCACTGTTACTTTGCGCAATTCAGCTAAAAGGAGGAGTTTTACGCATGATTTTTAGCAAACGTATTTTGTTCATAGAAACTTGTAATGTTTTCAACCGTAACATTGCAATGGTATGGATACTCCCAGTACTCAAGGGCGTCTTGGTCCCTGCTGGCCACAAAGTGGGACAGCATGGCACCCAGAATCGGAAAAGCCAGTGTCCACTGCATTGCGGGTGTCCCTAGTGTGTCTATCTGGGCCACGTAGGTCTCTACCTCTGTCCAGAACTGTAGTTGACCTTTAATCTTGCATTTGGTAAGGACGTGACGAAATCGATGCCAAAGGTACTGCAGATTTGCTTCTCCAACGGCGCTGAAGGGGACAACGACAAACATGAAGTTCTGCGTGAAGATCATCAAGTATAACAAAATCTGCCTGCTCGATTGTGATACTCTTTGGGGCTCTACCGAAGCAACATCTTTAATAGGCTTTGAGTCCTCATAGCTGAACACCAACCAGCAAATGACACAAACGGATACCGAGAACAACGTGAAGGCCATCCACAGTCCCGTGAACTTTCGAATCACGTGGTATTCCGAGTAAACGCGATCTACCAATCTTCGGCTACCTTCACTGTCTCCTTTATGAGCGAATTGTCTGATTTTGTCCACAGCACGATTCAGCTGGTAATGCAATGAGACACGCTGGATGTACATCACATACCAGAAACCTCCGTAGCAAAGAAAGCAGAGCGAAGAAACAGCGTTGTTAAAGTGTTGCAAGACAATTTGACATTCAGGTGTGAGGACAAATATGGCAAAGTATAATTTGCCGACCATGTTCACTAGAGGCAGAGCCAGGAAGAGGAGGAACTGGCGGATCTTCAAGCAATCTTTGCGGCCACGTCTTGTAGAATCGCTACTCTGTTGAAGAAGTGCCACTCGGATTCGAAGGCACTCTATCTCAAATGGTGAGACTGCCTGGATATTCGGACGTTTCCTGCAAAATCTCCTCCAGCATATCTTAAAACGGGTTAAGAGCGCGAAAGTTATGATAGAGAATGTCTGGGAAGTGTAGCAAAGGAATGACAATGTGTCCAAGATAAACTTCAACTGACCCCATGTATAAAAAACAAATTGATACATGTCAAAAATGAACCACAGCCACAAACTCATTAGTGCTATGAGGAAGACCAAGTCGGTAGTGCCAAGTCCCTGATGATCTGTGAATAAACATATTTGAAAATGCTTTAAATACTGATGGGCAGACAGGTCTGATTTGAAACAAATTAAAGTTGGCCTACCTTATAAACATAATGGTAAAACGAGGTCAATAGAATAGGGACAATAAAAAAAGAAGAGTTCTGTTTGATAATTTCCTTAACAAAATATAATGATGCTTACCCCTCCTGGGCATATTCTTTTTGTTTTGTTTGTTTTAAGATTCTGTTGTGAAAATCGAAGTAATTTACTTCGATTTTCACAAATAATCAAGGTAAGATAACATAAACAAGTATATTCACATGATAGGATCATTATATGCAAACTTACTGTATAGTAATAGCATTTTCTTTTTGTGCAGTGAAATAAGTCAAACATAAGACTTTACAAGCACGATCATAATGGAAAATATTACTGAATGGAAGTTTATATTTAACATATCTTTTTAAAAGAGGGGAAAAGGGAAAGGGGGAAAGGGGCAAAATGAAGAGGGAATAAATAATAATACATGTGACTTGTATAGCGCACTTTTCCATCCTGATTAGATGCTCAAGGCGCAAATTACTACCCCCGGTCATTGGATTCTGGCACGCCCGCACACAGTGTATGAACATTCTCCACTCCCTGGGGAGCATTCCAGCCAGTCGCCTGTAAGCGCACACATGCTAAGCAAAGGACATTACCTTTCGCCATCCTACCGGGTACCCATTTAACACCTGGGTGGAGAGTGGCAAATGTAGATTAACGTCTTGCCAAAGGACGCTAGTGCTGCGGTGGGATTCGAACCCCGGACCTCGTGGTTCACAGTCCGGGGACTTATCCACTGATCCACAACACCCCTACTGTCGAAGAAGAAGAAGTAACACCCCATACCACCCCTTGCCCCCCCCCCCCCCAACAACAACAAAAACAACAAAGAATAAAAATGGCCTTTTCTTTTTTCCGTTTTATAACTCGGAATTATCGGAATTAGGATGTTATTACGCACACTTGACTCCCAAAATCAACCCCTCGTTACGGAAATTAAAAACTTCCCACTTTAAAGGTGTAATGCATGACAGGCCAAATAGGGTATCTCATCTCTTTCCAAACCCAATTTTTTTTTTCTCCTTTCACTAATTCTCCGATATCATTGTTTTAATATATTTTACGGTCGGAGGTGCCTTTCTCTATATTCCTATATTTAAACGATTATTTTTAACAAATAGAATCAGATGAAGATGATTGATTAATTTTCCTTCCCCACATTATCCATCTTAAAGAGAAGGTGGAGTTCTGGGAAAGGAGGAAAATAACTTGTGAGCTTTCTCAATCCTGTTGTGTCAGTTTGGCAGAACACATCATAGGAGAAATATGCCCTGTAAAAGGATTGCTCTCCAAACGCCCCCATATTCGAAATATGACTAGACGTAGCTGTTCAGTGCTCAGGCCAAAACATTCATGCCCCGCACGTGTGTGGAGGCCCATATACCCATTTCTATGTGCATTGCATGTGTTTTTCAGCGAGACTGGGTCAATTTCTTATCATTTTAATGATTCCAAAACCTCCCAGCATACACCAAATCTTATGTAGACATGATCAACCTTTCCCAATCATTTTGAGATACTAGTAGTTTCTTCACAATGTAATCATGAACAGAACACAACTTTATCTTTAACTCCTAAATAAATTATTTCCCAATTTAAATCTTTTAAAATAGGATATTAATTTTTAATTCATTACTAACATTTCCCCATATCTTTTGAATGTGAGCACACTTATAGAAAACATCTTTATAATGTTTTCTCTTCTTTCGTACAAAAGAACAGTGATTGTTTTGAACTACTCCAACACGATACAAAATGGTTTGCATAACTTCTATGTAATTTTGGAGCGCCATGAGCACATTTCATGGTGAATATGAGCGCTATACAAAATCCAATATTATTATTCTTATTATTGACAGCTTGCTATTGAGAGCGCATTTTTTTGGGAATAGGAAATTATCTTTCTACAAAATATGGGTTAATGATAATAACAATCTTATATTTTCTTTATATTTCTCAATTGTCTAAATTTGTTAGATAAAAACCGTATGCTTAATTTTCTATAACGTCATTCTAATTATTATTAGCGAATGTATTATGTATTTGCTAATACATGTAATATCCGATTCTATAGCTTTTTCGTGAATGGGCGGGGGTGGTCAACTGTAATAATATCCATTTTGAAAAACGAGTTATCAAGGACTAAACCGTGGGTTCAGTCAATGAGCGGGCATGCCCGGGGGGGGGGGGGGGGGGGGAGCGACCTTGCTCGATGGATGAAATGGCCATCTATCAGGGGGTGGAAGGGGGTTCCCCCCTCCCCCTTTGTATCCCCGGGGGCCTCTCTCTCTCTCTCTCTCTCTTTCTATTTAAAATCTTTATTTTATTTTGGCCATTCATTGAGGACAAATACCCCAGTGCTGCCGCCGACCCCCCTCCCCCGGTAGCTACGCCACAGTCACCAAACTATATACCTGATTTATTAAGCTCAGTCTTTGTCGGACTCCAAACCTCTGCCTTGGTTATGTAATCTGTTTCCATGGCAATATCCTCATCTTCAGGACGTCCTCTATGTACATTGTCATCTGCTTGTATCATGTTTTCTTGATCACTGGGGCCGTTGTTTTCGTACCCCGAAGCCGACTGTCGGGTGCGACATGAACGCCAAAGGCCTGACACCATCAGGGACAGGTGAACTGAAACGGGTAGAGAACTATCTTCTGATTTCCTGGAGCCATCGTCCACGCTGCTGCAAGAGCCGGAAAATGCCATGTTGATGTATAGCATTGAAATAATGTCATCCTTATCCCTTCTCTGAGCGCGATATATGTTGCAGGAATTCCATAATTATGTACAGTATTTTTGATGTCCAAACGTGGTCGAAATTTCTCAGTCTTATCATAACTGCATAGTCTGCTATACAAGGTGACCCGTGACTTTCCCCTCAGCGGTAATTGATTTAATTTGACTTCTGGGACAATATAAATGTTTACATGTCCGCTTCCTAGATAAATGAATAACATTTACATGGACAAAATATGACCAGAATGATGACTGACGTCCATGCCACACACAAACACACACAATTACGGAATTACGGAAGTCCCGAGTACTTAAATGCACAAAAGGACAATAAAACTGAAAGCGCATTCTTACAAAAATTCCCTTCGTTACGGTTCGATTGCGCAAATATTGACGTATATTTACCTACCGTGAGGAAAAACAGCTAATAACTAGACATTTAATTCGTCACTGAGACGAATTAGGTGATCTGTCTTTTGATCTTAATATTTTTGACGAAGACGAATGACAAAATGATAATGTGAAGGATGAGGTTCATATCACGATGAGATTAATTATAATGAATCTATTCACGATTTTTATGATTTCAGCCTTTTCCTAGCATTTTCAATTCGCAGGCTCTACTACCTACCTTAGTGAAATAGCGCCCCCTTTGTTTCAATGGGGCATAAAGTGTGTGAAAATGAATTTTGGATGATTGGTGGATATCATGACAGTGATGATGATAATGATGATAATCATCATCATCATTATTATGAATATCATCATGACAGTAATGATAATGATGTTGATGATAATCATGATGATCATCATTATATCATCATGACAGTGATGATGATAATGATGTTGATGATAATCATCATCATGAATATCATCATGACAGTGATGATAATAATGATGATAATCATCATCATCATCATCACTATGAATATCATCATGATAGTAATGATAATGATGTTGATGATAATCATGATGATGATCATTATATTATCATGACAGTGATGATGATAATGATGTTGATGATAATAATCATCATCATGAATATCATCATGACAGTGATGATAATAATGATGATAATCATCATCATCATCATCACTATGAATATCATCATGATAGTAATGATAATGATGTTGATGATAATCATGATGATGATCATTATATTATCATGATGATGATCATTATATTATCATGACAGTGATGATGATAATGATGTTGATGATAATAATCATCATCATGAATATCATGACAGTGATGATAATAATGATGTTGATGATAATCATCATCATCATGAATATCATCACAGTGATGATGATAATGATGTTGATAATAATCATGATGATAATCATGATGACAATGACTGAAATGACATTGACCTTAGCCATGCCAAATATGAAAGAGAGATGACATTTCGTGAAGAAGATGCAATCATTAGTTGATTTTTACAACATGACGCCTGGATGACGTCACAATAATCTGATGACCTTGAAAAAGATGCGGGAATTTGACCTTATTAGGACTGATGACTGACAAAAATTTGAAGATAATTGACGAAGCCAATTTTGAGAAATTGTGATATCAAATAGGACGATTTGATATTGCAGGATACTTGGGAGATAAACCCCATAGCTCTAATACACGACAGGGAATCAAAATTTTCATAGGGTTGTACACAAACTACTGCACATTTCTTTCCAATAGACATAACATGGAAAATAAGGCAGTTTATTACATGATTTGTGATTGTTTATGTTATAATAGTCGAAGAGGATGGTAAAATGACAAGCAAAAACAAGCAAAAAAAAAAAAATTATGGACCCACCGGGGATCGAACCTTGGTTACCTGCATGGGAGGCAAGTGCTTTGACCAATAGACAAAAACATTTCCCATAGAGATAACACGTAAACGAAAAACGGGATTCTCAAATCACAGTTTGTAGTTTAAAATTGACAATGATCCCGATGTCAGATTAAAAAAACCGAACCCTCATAGAAAGAGTATTTATCAGGCTACAACATATTAAAATCTGGAAGGAAATAGACTAAAAATAACTGAGATACTGCTCAGAGAACGATGTCATGTAGATTCATGATTTAAAAAAAAATCATCTTCCATAGACATAACACGCAAATAGGGGAAATTCTGACATGTCGTTTTTAATTGAAAATTTCACTGTGATGACGTCATCAAAATGAAAAATGGTGGCAAATATTGTTGTAGAGAATTGTCTCAGCTATAACATATCAAAATTTGGAAGAAAATCGACCACCTACTACTGAATTATTATCAAATGAATACAAAAATGATGACGTCATTTTTTCAAAATCATTTTTTTGAGTTCATATGCAAATATGATGACGTCAAAACATGAGCTCGGCAAAAATTCTGCATGAATTCAAATCTACAACTCACAGGCTTTCAGAATATGTAAAGAAATTGGGGGGTTTCCTCGCATTCTGACGAGCTATGGCGGATTCTAGATAGGCATGTTTTTACCACTTTTTACATTAGAATGTCCATTGACGCGCGCACGAATTTGAAACTTTGACGCACGCGTGTGGCATTATGGAAGATCGAGAATGACTGTAAATAGTTGGAAATTGTCAAGAACAGTGTCAGGAAGACAAACCATGCGAAAAAACGGCGTTTTTACGTTATGTACGCGCTGCGCGCGCGCATAACGCGCACACGGACGCGCACGGACGGAAAATTTTTAAATGCTTAAAATGTCCTGAACCATACTCTAATTTGATTAAAAAGTGATTTTGAGCATTTTTAAATTTTGACGCGCGCGTACGTGCGCGTCATGATGCGTGCGCGGATTTTGATGACATTTTCTGTTGACCCTTGACCTGAAGTTCATGTGTGTCAAATATGGTTCATTTTTGATGACTCGTTATGAAGATATGATTGATAATGTAATTTCACAAAATGGCGCCTGGATGACGTCATGATGACCTGATGACCTTGAAAAAGATTTTGAAGCTTGACCTTATATGACCTGATGACTGACGGAAATGTCATGAAAATTGACTGAAAACTTTTTGAGATTTCGTTGCAACATGAAAGTGGGAGAAAATAAAAATAAATAAATAAATAATAATAAATAAAGAAAATTCTGACGAATATAAGAGGTGATCTGTCGACTACGACAGATCACCTAATTATAAAATATTAATAACGTTTTATTTACCCAGGGTAAACACTTAAATTATCAAACTGCTCTTCCAGCGGGCCCTGCATAACATAACATGTTATTATTACCTTTCTCCATTCTAATATGCCGAGCGCCTGGCTAGAAAGCATAAGGTCCCATTTTTTAAATCTTTGGTATGACTCGGCCGGGGTTTGAACCCACGACCTCCCGTTCGTGAGGCGGGCGCTCTAATCAACTAAGCTAACATGCTAAATATACAAAGTAGAATCCATTCTCCGCGAAAGTGTTCAAAAAGCGAATTTCTTGTTGTTGTATTATTCCCTATACCCGTTTTGCGCCTTATTTTGTCCGATAGTAAAGAGTTTTATTCACATAACTTTTCTACAGGAGCGTTGTTTTGGAAATGTACGGGGTAGAAGCTGTGTCATGACTTTAGTGCGTCCCAGAAAATAGTTCACCGTCAGAAAAAGTCTCTCTAAATAGATATTTCAAAATATTTAAAGTAGAAATTCATTCATTTTCTTCATATAGTACAGTTATACATGTATATCATCAGACAGCTTAAAACCCCAAGAATAAAATGATTCTATTTTCAAGCATTGACACAAAAGTGGAAAGGTGGAATAAGCACAGTGAAGATAGTACTTTTGGAAAGAAGCAATGGGGAAGGACCGCCGATGAAAATGGTCTGTCGAGTATGACGTATGCGGATGGACGAACTGATCTCTACTGCATATTCATTAGCATTCACGCAGTAGTCGTGAACGTCAAGATATGACAAAATACATTGCTCGTAAACTTCGCATTTACACTGTTTTATGCGTTTTCACCACTTCTGCAATTTAGCTTACATAAAATAAAGCCTAGACGACGGGTTTCTGGGGGTTTTTTTTCTTCTCTACGCCAACAAAGGAGACACTCCAATCACGGTAATTACTGAGGTTACCTAAGTTTATTAAGGTATAGGGGTGATTACAATCTTGACATGAACATAATCATGCCAGAAAATGACAGTATACCACTATAACACTACATGGCATTGTTTGTTCTTTCCTCCTTTCTCCTCCATCTACCTTTCCAAACACAATACATGTACTGAAAAATCTTAGTAATAAAAACAAAACTCGAAAACCCCTAAAAAAACCTTACAAATATAAATAAAGCACGTCATAAAACATATAGTTATCTATGGCAAAACCTTTAGCAAACAGGTTTTGCAAACTCACAACAAAAGAAAAATGTCTAACTGACTTTCATGATAATATCGTAATTACAGCAATGAGTTTTAATAATGAGTGAACATACAGGCCTGAAGCCAGAATACCAGCTTTTAATATTAAAGGAAATATCCTTAACAGACCAACACCAACACAACTACATGTACTCCCTTTTTTTGGTATTTCGAATGAGCATTCCTACATATCGAACTTACAAACCAAACAAATATCTATATACATGCATCAGACACAAAACCTACAAATTATTTGAAAATGAGCAAAAAGCAGCTAAAATGCACATGAAACTAGGGGCATGTAGTAGAATCTGCAGACATGGCACAAACAAATTACAAACACTGCAAAGTGGCAAATAGCGTTAGACATTTATCATCATATAAACTGGCATAGCCTACATACTTATCGGCAAAATGACTATGTGCAGGCCACAAAAAGGGCAATTTGGGCACGTCTAACAAGCCTACAATCATAGTGCAATACAGTCCAGATTACGGCAGATGTCAGCGCACCAGGTAAACATACATGTAAAAAGCAACACAATTGAGTAAAATGACATTAGTAGTTACAGGCCCAAATATCATAAAATACATGTAGAAACAAATACCAGTCAGGAACTAAAACACTGGACAAAGAAATACAGTAGATGACAAGCATGAAAAAACAAATATAAAACAGTCTTATAGGTGCAGAACCATAAAAAAATCAAGACAATACATGTAAACACATAACAATTAAATCCGTAAACCTTTCTGCGTGACACAACAAAGCAGTGTTAAAATAAAAACCATAGGCCTGTAAAATACAGTTACCACCGAAATACAGAGCATGTTCAATTAATAATAAAAAAAAGGATTGTGACAAAGACACATCAAACATTTGGACGGTTAAAAGCAGATAATAAGACGCTCTCTCTCTATGTTGTTCTAGTACATGCATAGCAATGAGCAATGCATGGATAGCAGAACCGTTGTACATCACATCGCATCAAGTAATGGCACCCAACTATATAGCAGCAGAGTTTAATAAAAACCAGTTAGAAGGAAAAAGTGAGTGGTATACACGAAACACAATGCATGTATAAATACATATACTTATAAACAAAATCAAACATATAGGCCACTGCCCTTTATATATATGGATAAATATAAATGTACATGGATACATCTACTGTACTGGGTAAGAGAAACATATCAAATCCCTTACATCCTACTCTATACCACCATGAATCAACGCATAACATGATACACACAGAGAGTCTAGTCAGCAAATAGATTAAATTGATGACTGCATAGATAGCGAAAAGGAGTATATATAACAAAGAGATAAACCGAGAGTGTAGCATATATACATGTACATAGCATATCTAGTGTAGGACGAAAGCCATGTACAAACAACAACTCTTTCAGTCAATACTACAATAGGACAGCAGCATAGCATACAAACAGTACAATTAAACATGTAATCATGAGCCTTCCCGCAACATGATCAACAAAAGAGAAAATGATGAGCTGCTGTGTAGGTATTACATTTAGAGTGCAGGTAAAATGACATACCAGAAAAGAATGTGTCTAAACGTAAAAAATAACCTACACTGTATACATGACATATTTAACGACAGTCTAAAATTCCCAGTACAGCTATAGAAAATCATCGTAAAGAATCATCAATTATACAAACCACAGAATGCATGTGACAAATGAAAATGTTGTCTGCTAATGAAACATTAAAAGAAATATCGTGATACCCATAGTGTGGTGGTTTCCCCTATCTAAAAGACAATAAAAACATGGAAATAGAAGAACATAATAATGCAATGCATACTATTGAGACTATCAAAAGATGAATGATGAGTGAACCAATATCTATACCATCTTGTAAAATACATATATAAATGCACAAAAATGTCAAAATATCTCATTTAAAAACAAGACGTGGTAACATAATTATGAAATACAAATCATGCCAGGGAATATCGCACATATACCGTATCACTGAATAAAATTAAAATACCATAGGGGGGGGGAGAGGTCAACCGAAAGAGATACAGGAGGCTAGAAAAAATAGAGAGGAACATGTGATGAGTTGGCGTACACATTATAAATGACGCAAATAGTTCCGGTGAGGACAAAGGAGTGCATGAGCTCATATTGGCGTTCTGTTCAATCACCTATTCATTCAAGATGTCGGTAGTCGAGGGACATTGTGCGGTCGTGATCGATGTCAGCAACGCAAAGTTACTGGCCGATTTATTCCGGTGGGCGGCGAGGATGAGGTCTGACCATCATGCCGAAGGGGTGGTGCGGTCTCCCTAGAGTAGACATGGCATGTGACAACATATCAATATCTGGAGGACGACCAGGAGGAGGTTCAGCTCTCCTGCTGCGGGAGCGGTGGGTGCGACCCGCGAGAGTAGGAGTGACGTCAACGATGGCAGACAACATAGTATCCGGAGGGCAATGAGGAGGGGCGTCGACAAGCACAACGGAAAGATGGGAACCTGCGAGAGCAGAGGTGATGGCGACCTTGGGAGATGATCCAAACGATGCAACAGGGGGGTTGTCGATCTCCATGTCACAGGGATGAGAGTATGTGTCATCCAGTAGGCACTGCTCAGAGATGTGGGTGACCATGATGCGATAACAGGCGACATGAGTCGATGTAGAGGGATCCTGAAGGAGAGTAGGGAGAGGGTCCTCTGGAGCAGCATCAGCATCCGGAGCACAGGCCGATTTGCTGACAGCGGACCGAAGTTGATGGTCAACTGGTTGATCCAACAGGGGTTTGGGTCTGTTTGGATCGAGGGTCCGGAATGACCTGGTTGGGGATGTGGGTTGTAAGATACCATGACAGATATCGTCGCTTCTTTCACGAACCGGCACAATCGAACGCGCAACGAAATAAGTACATTCTGCGAAAAACGCGTTTGTAAATTTCCAGGTTTTCAAACAGCAAGAATCTTGCAAGTTGTGAAACTGTATATCATAAATTACATATCAAAAGAAGGAGAAAATTCTGCTTTTTCCCACCATTTAACATTTTAATTAAATGACAAGTACTATTAACAGTACGACGCTGGAAACTTTTGTGTCACTTCGTGAAAAAAAAAATTGTCTTCTACGCAGTGCACATTCTTCACGAAGTGACACATTTGATTGTGTCGTCACGTCCGTCACTGGTATTTCTTTCACGAACCGGCACAAGACGGCGCGCGCACTGCGAACCGTGTGTTTTCGTGCGCGCGCCTCGTTCTTTGTATGTATTATGAAGACGTGCGTGCTTCCTCGAGCTAATCTTATACTTTCATTTTCGGCTTGTTCATAAAAAAATCCCAATTGCTGATCCTAAGAATACTTCTTATCCTTACAATACTATTATATTCTTAATACCTCTAAACCTTTTCTCAGTTGGGTTAAAACTAAATACTATTTTTTTTATAAGTTATGTTTAATACCCTCCTTTTGATTTACATGTTGACAATAATGTATGGTTGTTTCACTCTCCCCCTTTTTTGTATTTCTCATTCTCATTCCCACTTCTCGCACTCTTCCTGTATTAAACTATCTCACTTAATTTATCTTCTGATCTCTGTCTAGTGATCTCTCTCTCTTATTTATTCCCTTTGTTGCTTTCACCTCCTTTATTTTTCTCCCCCGCTAACTCTCTCTCTCTCTCTACGCTCTTTCTTTCATTATCCCTCTCCCTTCTCTTTCTTTCAGATATTAATGTTGGTAATTCATAGAAATTGTGTTGTATTTTATCTCGCGTCGCTTTTATGTGTATTGTTATGATTTGAATTCCACTCAATTCAGCTGTGGAGCTGCCGTGTGGTTTTTAATACAATCATATAAATACCTCTTCAATCCTAATCTCCACCCCCCCCCCCCCCACCCCGAATTATTCAAACTTTTTATATAAAGGGGGCATATTGCGCACTTATCCATCCCAGAGGTAGCTCAAGGCACCTAAAAAAGTATAGTATTATTACCCTGGCTTTAGCCCAGCTGCCATTAGGCACTAAAAGCATTCAAGGAATAAATTCGTACCAGGTACCCATATAATACACCTTAGTGGAAATTGACAAATGTAGATTCATGACTTGCCAAAGGACATTAGTGCCGGGGCGGGACTCAAACTCGGACCACGAGATCCACAGTCCGGTGACTTATCTACTAGACCACGACACCTCTACTATATATTGTATTGTCAAGAAGAATAACTGGCAAAGAATCATAGGCATGATGAGTGTCTTGAAAGAAACAAACATGGTCTTTCATCATGCATGGCACATAACTTATTTATTGTAGTCTCCTCATTCACATCGAAGCCAATAAATATGTCCAGCAATCATTAACTTGTTCTGTAAATATAAAGAGTAAAGTGTAAATAAGTTGTTAGTCTTGCCGTCTACATAAAACTATTACCAATATGTAAGAAAAAGGCTGTATATATACAAAATATGTATTATACTAACTGTTATAACCATAATGGTAAACAATTACTAGTAACATGCAGAAGTACCAGTTGTGTTAGCTTATATTCCATGAAACCTCACACTTCTGAAGATGATAAAAACACACACACAAAAAGAGATGTTAATATTGACTTTGCACTTCCATTTATTTGCAGGGAATAAAAAGAACCTTTACACCGTGTGTGAAATATATTTGGACCATCCTTTAACTATTGCACTCCACTTATTTGTGTTCAATAATATATCTGTAATAGATTTTGTATTTATTTATTTAATATTATTCATAATGAAATTGCAATTGACTATCTAACTGTAGACAATTCTTGTTTAAAAAAAAATTTTTTTTTGTTGTTTGTAAGATGAACGATATGAAATGATGTATGATTGAATATATTATGGAGAATGAACTTTTAAGAACCATTATTATTTAACTATGAATGCAATGGAAATAGAGCAGCAGTATCTCAGATATTATTGCAGGAATAACTATAAACACTCTGATGCTGCAGTTAAATTGAATACGATTACGATAATTGATGTTTTCAGTTTGTGGTTATTTTACTTGGTTTTGTACTTTATTTTTGGTATCTACATAATTCTACAGGTGCTAATTACAATACAAGCATTACAGACAAAATCCCCCCCCCCCCCTGCTCTCTCTCCTTCTCCTCCTCCTCCTCTTCTCTCTGTCTCTCTGTCTCTCTGTCTCTCTGTCTCTCTCTCTCTCTGTGACTCTCGCTCCCTTGCTCTATTTCCCCTTCCACTAGACCACTTCATACACATTGATCCAAAAGAATGTAAATCAAATGAACTGATATGTGTGAATCCTAGAAGGTCTCTCATGCTCCATTAAAGGGGAAGTTGACCCTGATGTCACGTTGGGTGTAACAACAGAAAAATAAGAGCAACAGATCAGTGAAACTTTGAGCAAAATCAGATAAAAAGCTATTAATTTTCAAGGTTGCAGTTGATTAGATATAAACAGGGAACTCTGTAACATATCTTACGGGGTCTTCTCCCATTTGCCCTGTTCTACAAAATACATAAATTTCTATTTTCTCTATCAAAGAAATTATTTAAATCATGCACCCTCTATACATGTATAATCATTGCATATATGTTTTTACACAACCTCTGTATGAAAACACATATTGCAATGCATAGACTTACCCCTTGGAAGATATTTAATTGTCTTGTTTCGTTAATGCTACATGTATTATAACCTACCAGTGATCATACGGTTAAATTTGTCGTATCATGTAAAAATAAAAAGTACAACGTCCATTGGGATGGAGACAAGTAATTATCACCTTTTTGGTCTCGATGAATGGGAATGTTAAAGTAGCTATCCAAAGAAAATCACAAATATGGCAATTAATGTATCACTAGAAACTGCGAAGCTTACAGATGGCAATCGTATAAGTTTTATGTCAACTGCGTATCTGATGATTATAAAAACAACATAAATAAAAGCTCTTCTCAGTATCTGGAATATCCGAGGATTCGCCAGAAATATAGCGATGTTTTGATGTCGTCACACTAGGGACCAATCCTGCTTAAGCAGACGACGTCCTATAATGAATGAACGTAATTGCAATGCAATTATTTATCAAATTATAAAGAGTTTTGTATATTTAAACATGACCTTATTTCACACCATTCTAAAAGGGAAAGTGAAACTGATCCTGATAACTAAAACCGTTTGATTGTAAATACACAGGAGAAGGGTCATTGATCAATGAAATTAAACCCCACTTTCAAATTGAAAAGCCTTCCGAATAATAGCACGGATGGTATTCGTTCCCTTTTGAAACGCCGAACATGCCCCGGTGCAAGCAGCTGAAAATACAATGGCGTCTTATTTTGTTTACAAGTGACTGATTCCTTTATTTTTTTAACGCTGCATTTTTCATCAAAATAATACCATACACGAAGTTAAGAGTGAGGCAACAGACTAACATTAAGACTGACGCTAGTCAAGTAAGAGAAATAAGTGAAGAGGAGATGACAAACCAGGCACTGAAATGTGTAAGATGTTATGGGACATCGTCTGCTTAGACAGGACTGGTCCCTGGTGTGTCGTCACACATCTCAGCAGCGTTCGAGGAGCTCTTCAGCTGCAATATCGGGGGCTGTATTTTACCGTTTATTACTTCAAATGTTTCCAAGCGTTGAATTTGGATAACCTTGTTTAATTTATGCCATCTATGCAATACTAAGTATTAAGCCAATATTTATTTTGATGGAATTTTCTTGTAATGTGATCTTTAAGCCCAAGTTCCAACCTCTTTGTCAAATATTAAATGCTTAACAATGACATGTTATTATCTGTTCGAAATCAAAAAGGAGAAAGAGGGGAAGAAAAGAAAAGGGCAAAAATAGTGTTCAAATTTTTTGTAAGCCAATGCTCAATCTTTTCTTCCCTGCGCCTTTATTTTGTATGTCATAGATTACACCCTTGCTCGGGTGCTTTACTCGGGTGGTCGGGCTGCGAAATTTTTTTTCCTGTACCTCTGGGGCTATCCAATGTGAATATTCATGACTTTGGTCTTAGAGATGAGAGTACGCATGCGCATGACAAGTAATACGGTTTATTCCGTCAAGACTAGTCTGCATGAATATTCATGAAAACGAACTGTAGGGATATGATAAAACGAGCAAGGCCATTGAGCAGCTGTTCTGTGTGGCGCAATCGGATAATCTGGTGCGCTACCGATGAAGAGACCGCGAGTTCGAATCTCGGTAGAGGAATATATTACGAAATTTTCTTTTGCTGATTTAATAATAAGGTGAAACTGAGTAAGAAAATACAAGTCCGATACTTGTAGTCTCTTTCATGAATATTCATAATGGATAGCCCCAAAGGTACAGGCAAAAAAAATTCGCGGTCGGGCTCTGCTTTGTTGCCCTAAACATTTATTGTAAATGACCAAGATGGGTCCTTTTGTATTTTCATTTGTAATGTACATGTATATTGAAACTACCCACGCACTTGCACTACGTATACACATAAACACACCAGCATGCACTTGCAAACGCACCGACATCACGCATGCAGTTGATCATCCTCCAAAACACCGGCACTTTACATTTTTGTATTAACAAATGGATTCACAAGCTTACACTCCCGATATTCTTCTTGACGATATACACGACAGTAAATATTACACCCCCTTAGAATTTAACGATACATTTTCTCATAATCCAAATAATATTTCACTTTTACATAGCCTATATAAACTCCAGAAGTCTGAACAGAAATTTCGAATATTTTGACATTTTACACTCCTTAAATAATTTTGCATTTTCCGTCATTGGAATAGGTGAAACATGGTTACATCAGAATTCCCAAGATATGTTCAGTTTGTCTAATTATAAGTTGATTAGGGCAGACCGCAAAGAAAGAAGAGGGGGCAGTGTTGCGTTTTATATTGCTCAAAACCTGAAATTCAGAATCAGTTCCGATGTTAAACTAACACAAGCGGAGTCATTATTTATTGAAATTGACAACTCAAATCTCAAAAATGTCATTTATAGACCCCCGACTCTAATTTTGAACTATTCTGTGATGAAATGGATTCATATCTTCATAAAATAGGCGATGAAAACAAACATATATTTATGATTGGTGAATATAACATCAACTTCCTGCCCTCATCTGACAGCAGTAATTCAACCAATTTATGCAACTAATGTATTCATATGGCTTCATTTCGATTATTAATAAACCCACCAGAATAAATTAACATTCTTCAACTCAGATTGACAATATTTTTTCCATGAACGTACATAATAACAAAACCATCGGGGGGATATTATGCTCTGAAGTTTCCTATCACCTACCCATATTTTTAACTTGTGAATGCAAACTATGTTGCCCTAAATCATTTGATGAATTTTTATATCGCAAAGAATCCAAACGTAATTTAGAATTACTGAAACAGGATTTACTTTTAGAGGGATGGGCAGATGTCTACAATGTAAATTATGTCAATACCGCATACAAACATTTTATTAACAAATTACAATATTATTATGAAAAGAATATCCCTCTAGGCAAAATTAAAAACAAGCGAAGTAAACCCAGGAATCCTTGGATAACGAAAGGTTTATTGAAGTCGATACAAACACGCAACCGCTTCTATAAGTTACATTTACGCAATCCAACTGACACTAACCTAAAGACATATAAAACTTACCGCAATAAATTAACAAAATTGATCCGAATATCCCGTAAATTACACTTTTCTAATAGAATAAAAAAAGGCCAGTTAATACTACTGCAACTTGGAAAATCATCGAAGAGGTTATGGGAAAAAGACAGATCCCCCACCCACGGATATTATCACCCTAAATGGTAATAACATATACATGATCCTAGTATTTATGCAAATTCATTTAATTCATTATTCACGAATATCGGCCCTGAACTCGCCAGCAAAATTAATAGCCCTCACGCTCACTTTCCGAACAAAATCAAGAGTCTCTCTTTCTAAACCCAACACATCCCAGCGAAATTGTTAATATTACCTAATCTCTTAACAGCTCAAAATATCATGGTTTCGATAAAATAAGTATGTCTCTTTTAAAAGAAATAATCCACCCACTTGCAAAGCCTTTAACTCACATTTTTAATCACTCGTTATCACAAGGTGTCACAATATCACAATAAGTAATTATCGTCCCATTTCCTTACTTCCAAGTATATCCAAAGTCTTAGAAAAAAATCGTTTATAATAGGTTACATACATTTATCAATAAACACAATATACTCAGTTCAAATCAATATGGTTTCAGGAAAAAATTACTCAACTTACCTAGCATTAATTCAAATTTATGAGAAAATTACAAATGCCATAGCTAACAAAGAACATGTTGTTGGTATATTCTGTGACTTAAGTAAAACATTCGATACGCTGAATCACGCTATCCTACTTTCCAAACTCAGTCATTATGGAATTCGAGGTCAACCACTCTTATGGTTTTAAATTCAATGGATATGATTCTGATCCCCTTTTAGTTCAATGCGCTGTCCCCCAAGGCTCCATCTTAGGCCCACTACTATTTCTTCTTTATGTCAATGATATTATTAATACATCCTCCGTTCTTTCTTTTGTCCTATTTGCCGTCGACACAAATATATTTTGTTACCACAAAGACCTTAATTCCTTAACCAATACTTTGAATTATGAAATTAACAATGTATCAAACTGGTTTAAGTGCAATAAACTTTCTCTTAATATAAAAAAGACTCACTTCATGTATTTTAAACATCATTCTCATAATACAGACACGCCAATTTATATTAAAATCGATGATACGCCAGTAGAAAAGAAAACTCAGTCCAAATTTTTGGAAGTAATTATAGATGAAACTTTGACTTGGAATGACCATTTACACCACGTAATAATGTGCATTTCTAAAAGCATTGGTATAATTTCCAAGCTATGCAACCTTATTCCTGTTATATAATACGCTAGTTCTCCCGTATATAACATATTGTAACATTGTATGGGCTAATTGTGGTTCGACAAAAATCAATTCTATTTTTAAACTACAAAAGAGAGCAATACGTATTTGTACCGGATCGCATTTCTTAACTCACACTGACCCCTTATTCCATAAGCTTAAAACGCTAACAATTTTCGACTTGAATACTATTCAAGTAGCAGTCATAATGTTCAAGTAAATTAATAATCAACTTCCACCATCATTTGATAAAATGTTAAAAGGCCAAGTCCACCTCAATATCAAGTTGATTTGAATAAACAGAGTAAAATTAAACAAGCATAACAGTAAAAATTTCACTGAAATCGGATGTAAAATAAGAAAGTTATGGCATTTTGAAGTTTTGCATTATTTCATGAAACAGTGATATGCATAGCATGGGCGGTATGCAAATGAGTGAACCGATGATGTCACACACTCACTTTTCCTTATGTATTTTATTATATGAAATTTCAAATATTTCAATTTTTATAGATGTGATAATAAAGGATCCCTTCCTTGTATGAAAATAAGTTACAATAATGATGATTTTACATGTTCCATATGGAGTCAAACCATGTTTTACATTATTGAAGAAAAAAAAAAGGTTTTTATCACAACCCTGTACACACTTTCCTTCTGACAAAGTTTGGCGCATATGTTAGATGGGTTGAAATCGATCCGACTTTGGGGCCCTTTTGGGGGGTTCTGGGGGCCAAACCCGGCGGCTTCCTTCGAGCTAACAAGCTTTTTGTGAATGACATGGAGGATCTAAGTAACTTGAAGGGGTCAAATCTCATATGTAAAATGGGGCGACTGTTTCGGGACAGGCTCCTGGCCTATAATAAACGGGCTATCTCACTGGATGGAACTTGGCCGGAATCCAGCCGGAAAGCCAATTTGAGGAGTGTCACAAACTATAATGATCTGAAATTAAAAGATGACAAATAGGAATATATACTCACAACTCAATTCGTTCAGAAGTACTTGTTCAAGTTCAATCATGTGATAATACAATCAATCATAAGGTCAATATTTTTCACCATACCACCCAGCAGTCCGTAGTGAATTTCATGACCGAAGATTTGACCAATCAGAGGCCTAGAATCCAGACATGCGGTATATAATATACAAATAGTGAATGGCCATGAGTGCAATGGTACAAGATTTTGCACGAGGTGAAAGATAAGATAATCTTGTTCCATGGCACGAATAACGACCATTAACTATTTGTTTTATACAACACCTCGGACGTTAACGGGCTTAAAACATTTTTTTAAAGAACAGTTTTACTAGTCCAAATTTGACTGACCAGATTCAGCGAAAATTATCAGCGCGCACTGCACTAAATTAAGCAGCAAACATTTATCGTTCAACTTACCAAATATTTGTAGCCTAACTCGCTGAATGAACTCGAATAACCCATGAAATATAATCCAAAACGATCAGAATCCAATCCAATCACAAACACAGTATATAGAAAACAATTTCTTTCAGTATCTTCTAACTACTTACTTAGTTTAGATCTAGGACTAACTTAAGGTCCAACTAAGATCTAACGTTAACGTTAGATCTGTCTGTTGTAAAAAGTAACGGGTCCGTGGAAATGAAAATTTGCATGGAGCTTGTGGAAGAAGATGTCATTTCTGAATATTTTAGTTAGATTCCTGTAAGATTAGCTGTTCTTGAGAAAGAGTAACTTTATTTCCAGTAGATTCTGGTCCGCTAACGACATTGATATTTTGCACAAAAAAGGGATTCCAAACGGCTTTTCGCAAACTAACTGGTACGGTACCTCTCTAACTTAGTATTCTGAGCATCGGAGTCGGACAATACAGTAATTTATTCAATCCTTCATCCGCTTGAATTAGCAATACAAAGTTTGGTCCTGCCATAATGTGACTTTTTTTTTTTTTAATCCTCGGGGAACAAATCAGATCTAACGTTTACGCTACGTAGCCTGCAAAACGTAAACATAATTATGTCATGTATGTACTCTCGGCCCGCCGGCGCGCGGCGTCGTCGAATCGCTAGCTATTTAATTTGTCTATGGCCGGCTAGGACCTATAGGACCTAGATACGTACACGCAATGCTAATACAGTGCATAATGTGTTGCATAAATAAACTGCGCCGCACGTACCATACTTTATGTTTATTGTGACGTCAGAGTGCAATTTCGTTTGATCCATTTGTTCCATTGCACGGTGATGTCACCTACCTCACTATACTGTGTACATCGATAGTGACGTCAGCGTGCAATGGTGCAAATGGATCAAACGGAATTGCACGCCTGGAGAATGATACTGTTCAACATTACTTTTATCGGATGTCATGTGATTAAGAATTGAACAATGGGGTTGCAAAAATCTTAGTAAGTACAGTATAAAATGAACTTCATTTCGGCATAATATATCCAATTACCATTGGTGCATGACAACAATATTCGGCCTACCTTTGGTTTCTCATATTTCATATGCTCTGACCAGAGAGATGTAACATTTCCCTGCTCTGACCAACATTGTTAGTGAAATACAAGAAGCGTTTGTTTAATTTGCTCTTGACTATGGCATAAGTTCTAGATCACTGCATAGGCTTCTTATTCTTTGCAACAACTAGATCTTGCTTTCATTCTCGCTTCCTTTGTCCTAGTCAAGTATCTGAGTATATAGGTTGTATTATTTTTCTTCGCAGGAATATAACGATAATATAACTTACACCGTTTAATTACTATTTTGAATAATGAATTACCGAAGTTATCTACATGGTTTAAAAGTAATATCTTGTCACTCAATTTAAGGAAAACCAACTATATTTATTTCAGAGGTAAAAGAAAAGTTGACTTGCAAAATCATGATTTATATATTGATGGTAATCTTCTTGAAAACAAAATAATGACTAAATTTCTTGGTGTGTATATTAATGAAAATTTAAAATGGAATGATCATGTAAAACACATAATTTTACCTATCTCTCGTAATGTTGGTCTGTTAACTAAGCTAAAATATTTTTTACCTACTTCTGTACTATTTACGCTGTATAATACGCTTGTCTTGCCATACATATCATATTGTAATAATATCTGGGCAACTCATAAATGTTATACAAATCCCATATTAATTCTCCAGAAAAAAGCCATCCGGGCGTGTAGTGGGGCGAGTTTTGCTCTCACACTGACCCTCTGTTTTTTCGTCTTAAGTCCCTCAAGGTCAATGATATTAATTTCCTACAAAAAGCTCTATTCATGTTTAAGTATAACGCCAACCTTTTACCCCCAGTATTTGCAACATTATTCCAATCGAGCACACAAATTCACGCATATCCCACCAGACAATCAAAAAATGTGCATTTATTTAACCCCAGGACTGCTCTTGCACATAATTCTATTAGGCACTCTGGCCCTGATGTATGGAATTCCCTTCCTCCCCAAATAAAAAACATGACTTTAATGTACCGTTTCAAACGAGCAGCAAAAAATCACCTAATTAAGTAATATTCCCCACAATAATGATTTTGTAGTACACCCATAATATCTTGTATAATTATGTAAATAGGACCCATGACTTGGCACATTTTCACCTCTTTGGGAGGCAGATATGATATTAGTTTACAAAACGAGTTTACCACTTGCTATTATGTTAATATCATGTCTGCCTCTCAAACCGGATGATTAACTCTCTATTGTTAATACAGTTGTTATTTAAAATATTTGGAAATGGTACAATTGCCTCATTTTATCCTCCTCTCTTCATCCCTATTTCTCTCTGTATCCTCTTCCCATTCTCTCTCTCATTATTTTTAAATTATATTTTATCTCAAAGGGCTTTCATGCTGTCAAGCCTCGGCTTATTATGAAAACCCTCTTGTTTGATTTCTCTTTCTATAATCATATTGTTAGCCTTGTAGTTTAAGATATATTAATGTCATGATGTTCCATTGTATTGTATATCGCAAATTTGTATAATGTATGCATTATTTGATGAATTGAGAAATCAAGCAGAAATAAATAAATCAAATCAAATCAAATAACAGATAACAAATAACATGCACGCGCATGTATTGTGACGTGAGTGCTGATCGACTCATCCCTTCAATGAACTCATGTGCGATTCCTATAGCGTATACCCTTGTGTGTAATAATATATCGAGCATTTTGATTGGACAGTAATTTTTATCCAAAGAGTGCGTCGGAACTAATTGACCAATGACAACAAGTCTTACATCAGAGAAATCTGCAAGATTTCAGCTTTCAGAAACTACACACCACGAGTCGATCAGCGATCAGCAGTCCCCGAGATGTGCTTCAGTTATAAATCACCACCACCCCCCCCCCCCCCCCCCCTGCTGACAAGACTATAGTCTACGCCCCTCACTGTTACTTTGCGCAATTCAGCTAAAAGGAGGAGTTTTACGCATGATTTTTAGCAAACGGATTTATTCAAAGAAACTTGTAATGTTTTCAACCGTAACATTGCAATGGTATGGATACTCCCAGTACTCAAGGGCGTCTTGGTCCCTGCTGGCCACAAAGTGGGACAGCATGGCACCCAGAATCGGAAAAGCCAGTGTCCACTGCAGCGCGGGTGTCCCTAGTGTGTCTATCTGGGCCACGTAGGTCTCTACCTCTGCCCAGAACTGTAGTTGACCTTTAATCTTGCATTTGGTAAGGACGTGACGAAATCGATGCCAAAGGTACTCCAGATTTGCTCCTCCAACGGCGCTGAAGGGGACAACGATAAACATGAAGTTCTGCGTGAAGGTCATCAAGTATAACAAAATCTGCCTGCTCGATTGTGATACTCTTTGGGGCTCTACCGAAGCAACATCTTTAAAAGGCTCTGAGTCCTCATAGCTGAACACCAACCAGCAAATGACACAAACGGATACCGAGAACAACGTGAAGGCCATCCACAGTCCCGTGAACTTTCGAATCACGTGGTATTCCGAGTAAACGCGATCTACCAATCTTCGGCTACCTTCACTGTCTCCTTTATGAGCGAATTGTCTGATTTTGTCCACAGCACGATTCAGCTGGTAATGCAATGAGACACGCTGGATGTACATCACATACCAGAAACCTCCGTAGCAAAGAAAGCAGAGCGAAGAAACAGTGTTGTTAAAGTGTTGCAAGACGATTTGACATTCAGGTGCGAGGATAAATATGGCAAAGTATAATTTGCCGACCATGTTCACTAGAGGCAGAGCCAGGAAGAGGAGGAACTGTCGGATCTTCAGGCAATCTTTGCGGCCGCGTCTTGTAGAATCGCTACTCTGCTGAAGAAGTGCCACTCGGATTCGAAGGCACTCTATTTCAAATGGTGAGACTGCCTGGATATTCGGACGTTTCCTGCAAAATTTCCTCCAGCATATCTTAAAACGGGTTAAGAACGCGAAAGTTATGACAGAGAATGTCTGGGAGGTGTAGCAAAGGAATGACAACGTGTCCATGATAAACTTTAACTGACCCCATGTATAAAAAACAAATTGATACATGTCAAAAATGAACCACAGCCACAAACTCATTAGTGCTATGAGGAAGACCAAGTCGGTAGTGCCAAGACCCTGATGATCTGTGAATAAACATATTTAAAAATACTCTAAATGCGGATGGGCAGACAGGTCTGATTTGAAACAAATTAAAGTTGGCCTACCTTATAAACATAATGGTAAAACGAGGTCAATAGAATAGGGACAATAAAAAAGAAGAGTTCTGTTTGATAATTTCCTTAACAAAATATAATGATGCTTACCCCTCCTGGGCATATTCTTTTTGTTTTGTTTGTTTTAAAATTCTGTTGTGAAAATCTAAGTAATTTACGAGCGACCTTGCTCGATGGATGAAATGGCCATTGATTAGTGGGGTGGAAGGGGGTTGTATCTTCTTTTCATAAAAATTATGTTTACTTTCCCCTCTCCCTTTCTATCCCCGGTGGCCTCTCTCTCTCTCTCTCTCTCTCTCTTTCTCTTTCTTTTTAAACATCTTTTTTTTTGGCCATTCATTGAAGACAAATACCCCAGTGATGCCGCCGACCCCCCCCCCCCCCCCCCCCCCGGTAGCTTCGCCACTGTCACCAAGCTATACCTGATTTAAGCTCAGTCTTTGTCGGACTCCAAACCTCTGCCTCAGTTATGTAATCTGTTTCCATGGCCATATCCTCATCTTCAGGACGTCCTCTGTGAACATTGTCATCTGCTTGTATCATGTTTTCTTGATCACTGGGGCCGTTGTTTTCGGACACCGAAGCCGACTGCCGGGTGCGACATGGACCCGAAGAACGCCAAAGGCCTGACACCATCAGGGACAGGTGAACTGTAACGGGAAGAGAACTATCTTCTGATTTCCTGGAGCCATCGTCCGCGCTGCTGCATGAGCCGGAAAATGCCATGTTGATTTATAGCATTGGAATAATGTCATCCTTATCCCTTCTCTGAGCGCTGTATTTGTTGCAGGAATTCCGTAACTATGCAAAGTATTGTTGATCTCCAAAGTTGTCGAAATTTCTCAGTCAAATCATAATTGCATGGTCTGCTACAAGGTGATCCGTGACTTTCCCCTCAGCGCGCAAACCCGGTGATCGCCAAAATTTGATTTAATTTGACTTCTGGGACAATATAAATGTTTACATGTCCGCTTCCTAGATAAATGAATAACATTTACATGGACGAAACGTTACCAGAATGATGACTGGCGTACATGTACATGCCACACACAAACACACACAATTACAGAATTACGGAAGTCCCCTTGTAGTGAAATGCACAAAAGGACAATAAAACAGAAAGGGCATTCTATGAGGCGCCGTTTCTAAATTTATTATTTAGCTCAATTATTTACATATTATTTAGCTCTTTTCTACAATTATTTATATATAATGACATAAAGTGGAATTTATTTTCGGAAAATACAGTGTTTTTTCGACAAGTACACCCAGGGTAAAAAAACACATATAACTCGATGAGCAAAAACTCTGGAAAACCTTCGGGTCTACTTTTGCTAAAAACAAAGAACAGTTATAACATTATACTACATCCTAACGAACTTCTTCTTACATAATCTGCAACAACGTAACCATGCACTATGTTAACTTATTCTGGATTACCATTCTGCGGTACTTACGGGATAGTATAACATAATATAGAAATAAAGAAATCAGTGCCCTATATATACAGCTGTATTACGTAACCTATATTGTTACCCACGCCGATAAAATCGGCAGGGTTATTATTACCCACGCCCATAAAATCGGCAGGGTTATGTAAAGGGCTCCGTATGTTTGTTTGTTTGTTTGTTTGTTTGTTTTTGTTTGTTTGTTTGTGTGTTTGTTTGTGTGTTTGTTTGTTTGTTTGTTTGTGTACAAGATAACTAGAGAACGGGTGAACGGATTTGCACCAAATTTTCAGGGAATGTTCGGATAGTGACAGGAAAGAATCGATTAGATTTTGGTGATGATCGGTTGACCCCTGCAAATTCTGTGTGACCTTGAAGTTTTGACCCAAACTTCAGTTCGGATAATGACAGGAAAGAATCGATTAGGAAAAGAATCGATTAGATTTTGGTGATGATCGGTTATAGGAACTTCATTTCGGATAGTTTTTTTTTTTTTGTTTTTAAGAATATTTTATTACTTCCTTTTTAAAAATAATTTAAAATTTAATTTTTCACAATAATCAAGGAAAATACACAAACAAATATATTCACATGCAGTATCATTGTGCCAAATTACATAATAATAACAATAAGTAACCATAATATTTTACATGCATGTATTAAGTAGTAGATTATGCCAAATCTCGAAGTGTTGCGTTAAAAAAAGAGAATAATATAAAATATATAATATATATATATATATATATGGGTCTGCCGCCTTTGACGGCCTTTTAGTTATAAATGTTTTTTTAACGCGCCAACTGCGTTTTCCTTCATTCTCGGTCAAGCATTTGGACCTCGCACATCTCTCGTCTTCGCACTCCCCAAGGCTAGAATGGACCACGATGGCATGCTCAGCTCAGCCGAGTATATACATGCTTCTTGTGCGGAAATCTTCGCAGCCATATGCTCGATCTTTACTACAAACAGCTGAAGCATTGAAATTTTTCACAGACGAAATTGCAGACGATTCAGACGGCAAGATTATCTTTGGCATGTATAATGGCAAGTTAATTTCTATTTAGAAAAGACACGACTACATCGAAGCTTGTTGCCGAAGTGTTGGCTTTTATATATCATTTCATAACCGATTTGTGAGATTTTACTGCCAAATTTGTTTGCAGTTTTTGTGTATAGCCTTTCCGGCCTTTTAATCGTCTTTTTGCGACGTAATTACTGCCGATTTGCGTGCAGATCGAATATAATGCCACTTTGAGGCACTTTTAATAATAATGCCAGTTTGTAGGCACGTTGAGATTACCGCCATTGCAGCAGTAGAATTACGAGTCTGCATCATATATTACAAAGCCATTTCCTTAATGACTATGAAGTACATTTCATTCATACACGACCTTCCGTACTTTCTTTGGCGTTTCTCGAGAGCTAATTAATTTTATGACCTTCGTCATATATAACATTGTAAGCAGAAACAATAAATTGCGAGCGAGAGAGCCACCACGATGCTCCCGAGTTGCAATTTGTTCAACAATTCCTGTGTTCCTATACATTGTTTAATTTCTGTCGGTAGAGGTAGATACAGAAAATAAATTAACTTTCTCGCGGAACGAAGAGGGGATAGAAAGTGGAAGTTATTTTCGTTATCGGACCGTAACGAACAGCTGTCTTACAGCTGTATTACGTAACCTATTGTTACCCACGCCGATGAAATCGGCAGGGTTATGTAAAGGGCTCCGTATGTTTGTTTTTTTTTTTGTTTGTTTGTTTGTTTGTTTGTTTGTTTGTTTGTTTGTTTGTTTGTTTGTGTACAAGATAACAAGAGAACGGGTGAACGGATTTGCACCAAATTTTCAGGGAATGTTCAGAAAGTGACAGGAAAGAATCGATTAGATTTTGGTGATGATTGGTTGACCCCTGCACATTCTGTGTGACCTTGAACTTTTGACCCTGTAGTAAAGTATAGGAACTTCAGTTCAGAGAGTGACAGGAAAGAAACTAGAAAGATTGATGACCCCAAACTTCGCCTGCAGATGCAGAAATATTTGGGCCAATCAAAACATTCATTACTTCTTCTCACCAAAAGTCTATTTCAGGTTTATGAATTTTAGAAGACTTTTAGACCCATTATTTGCCATTTCACTTCAAATCCGTACGAGCCTGCAATGAATATTCAAAGCAACGTATCCCAGCAACAAGGGATTTTTTGCACTCGAACTGTACTGTACTCTCGATGCGAAATCGAAAGCGGCTAGGTATACGGTATTCGTATAGCCTAGCACGTCTAATTTCTCCTCTATTTCTTATCTTCTGTGCATTTCTGTTTATTTTCCCCGGTTCTTTCCACTTTGTTGTGGAAGTTTTTGTGATTTATTTTATCCTGGTGGACGTGTAGTACGTGATTTTAATTGTTTTCGGTGAAAATCTGGTGAGTTTCTTCGACGTGAGTGTCTATCGCACTCGCGTGTGTTGATCTGAGTGAGTGGTTGATCGCTGTGTACGTATATACACAGCACTGTCGCGAAGTGCCCTGGGGTTGACTGTAGTAATGAGTGAATAAGCTCTGTTCCTCGCATGCACGTCATTTTGAAGTCGAGATCCAACTTCTTTTGTCGTCATATTTATTTTATCCAAGCCCGATGAAAACAAAACAACAACCCGAATTGCAATGTAAAGATAGAACATGAATACATTTACTAACACACTGACATGTCACTGAACACTGAATACAAATTGCTAACATTTTTTTTCTCATCACGCCACGCTCTCTGACATGTCTAATCAATTACTTTTAGGGGAGGGATGTTTCAATAATAAAATATCTTTTTCAGAAGAATTTTTTCAAGGGTGGGGACACACAAAGCTATGACCTGGATTATGGCAAATTTTTTTTTTTTTTTTTTTTTTTTTGGGGGGGGGGGGGAGATGTGCCTCTTGTTATCCCCTTTGAATGGCTACTGCTTACAAAAATAATCGCAACAAAACAAAACCTATTGGGTTAAGGCGTGGGTCTGCCGCCTTTGACGGCCTTTCTAGTTTTAAATGTTTTTTGTCTTTCGCGCCAACTGCGTTTTCCTTCATTCTCGGTCAAGCATTTGGACCTCGTCTTTTAGTTTGTTTAATATACCTACTCCTCTTGACATGTTAGATGATATATTATCAATGTGATTTTTCCACGTTAAATTGTAATCTATTAACTCCCCCAAGAATTTTGTTGAATCTTTAATAGTAAGGGTAACATCGTCAATTATTATATCGTCGTGGAAAAAATTTGCTGAACTCGCAGTCTTAAAGTGTATGAAGTTAGTTTTGCTTATATTTAACGAAAGTTTATTGCATTTAAACCAATGGGATATATTGATTAATTGTGTATTGTTTCAATTAGTTCATTTAAATCCTTATGGGAATGAAATACATTAGTGTCATCTGCAAATAATATATGATAATGATGACGCAGAATGAACAATGTCGTTACATAAATTAGAAAGAGGAGTGGACCCAAAATGGATCCTTGGGGAACGCCACATTTTATAGTGGATGTTTGTGATCTACTATTATTATATTGAACATATTGGGATCTATTGCAAATGTAACTTTTAAACCAAGATAGGGTATTTCCCTTTATTCCATAATGCCTAAGCTTTTGTATTAGAATTGAATGATCAATGGTATCGAATGCTTTCGAAAGGTCCATAAAAATTCCACTTGTGTGCTCCTTTTTAGAAAGAGATTTAGTAATTTTATCAATTAATTCAAGGATTGCATAGTCAGTTGAAAGGTTCTTTCGGAATCCATATTGGTTGGGAGTAAGTTCATTATTTGTAGCCAAAAAAGAATATAATCTCTTGTAGCCAATTTTTTCCAGTATTTTGGATATGCTTGACAGTAAAGAAATATTAAAGATGGATCATCTTTTTTGTGGATGGGAATTACTTTCGCAATTTTCAGTGCATCAGGAAATATTCCCGAGGAGAAGGATAAATTAAAGATGTGAGTGAGGGGAGATGTTATGTAATAAATAATTTGTTTTAGGAGATGAACGCTTATTTCATCATGTCCACTTGATTTTGTATCATTTAATAATCGGACAATTTCTAAAATCTCATGGTCATTAGTTGGATTAAAAAACAAAGAGGCGTTGTTATTGTTTGGAAGGTATTGGGAAAAATGTCCATGGTCTGTTTGAATTTTTGATGCTAAATCTGGTCCAATATTTATAAAGAAATTGTTAAAAGAATGTGCTATTTCATCAGGGTTATTGATAATACGGTTATTATGAGTGAATTCTATTTTAGGGTGAGAGTCTTTCTGGCGACCGAGTATATTATTTACAGTTTTCCAAAGGGAACCCGTGTTATTTTTATTGTTTTCAATTGTTCGTGAGAAGTATAATTTACGAGAAATGCGGATAACTGTTGTTAATTTATTTCGGTATTTAGTGTATTTTGTATGATTCTCAGTATTTGGTTGACGTAGTGATTTTTTATATAAGATATTTCTAGTATGTATTGATTTAATAATTCCTCGTGTAATCCAAGGATGTTTACTACGGTTTTTATGTAACTTTATTTTTTGTAAAATGATGTTTTTGTTATAATAATATGAGAGCTTATTAATAAAAATTTTATAGGCTTTATTGACGTCATCTTCATAGAATACGTCCTGCCATGCTTCTTCATATAAATCATGAATAAATGCATCTATATTTTGTTTTGTTTCAGCCCTTTGCATTCGAAAACTATTTTTTTTCTCCGGTACAATTTGCTTTACTCTAGTTATCATGAATACAGGAAGATGGTCAGAAATGTCATAATACAGTACACCATTGTCTTTATTAATAGGATCATTAGAGAAAATATTATCGATTATTGATTGTGTTGAGCTTGTAATCCTGGTTGGTTTATCGATATGTGAATGGAGAGAATGGGATGACAAGATGTTTATAAGTTGAAGGCAGTGGTAACTGTGAGGGGTAGAAAAATTAATATTAAAGTCTCCTACAATGTATTTGAATTTGTTTTCTGTGGAAATTTTATCAAGGCAAACGTCTATACTTTGTAAAAATGATTCAGTTGTATTGTTTGGTGGTCTGTATACAACTCCAACTACTGTGTTTTTTGATTTACTATCTATCAGTTCTAGGAATAAGTCTTCAGCATCTTCAATGTGTATGTCCAGCCTTAGCTTATATTTTAAGTCTTTATGAATATAGACGGCTACCCCACCGCCTCTTCCAATCTGGCGATCTACTCGAAAGAGATCATAATTTGGAATATCATATATAGGTGGAGAATTATGATTCAACCACGTTTCCGTCAATGCGATTAGGGAAAACTGAAAATTTTTAAGGACTGACAGAAGTAAATTGAAATTATCAACACTTTTGTACAAGCTTCTAGTGTTTAGATGAATTAGACTAAGTCAATTTGTAGAAGTATCATTGTTTCCTGCATTTAAAGAATTAAAATCCTCAGTTGTATAAAAATCACTATGAATATTCAAGGCCTGATTATTATTAAGGTCGTCATTGTTAATTTTTTGTGGATAGATTGTGTGACGTTATCCTCAACTTATGCCCTGTTGTGATGTGCGTGCACGTGGGTGCGCAGTGAAGGTGGGTACATGGTGTGTTATAAAGATTAAAGTAAAGAGAGTACATTAAAGTATACAATCTTTCAATGCCAAAAGAAAAAAAAAAAGAAAAGGTTATTTGACAGTCTGCCGGGGGTACTAAGGATAAGTAATTGTTGATTAGATTAGAGGAAACAGTTTTAATACAACCACAGCATATAGATTCTATAGTTTAATTCAGGTATGGACCAGTGACCGGGTAGACCCGGTAGTTCGCTGAAATTGAAAAGAAAATGTGTGTAATTGTTCTCATTACAAAGTATGAGGCAAAGGCTGTACACAGTATGTAGCAATGAGTATAGGTCAGTGAAATTGAGATTTATAAGGCAGTGAAATTTAAAGTCAGTGAAAATGTACATTATAGCTTACTCATTCTTTGTAGATTTTTCATTAACTCGTGCCTTTGTCTTTGAACTGCAAGATTACGTCGGTTCCTTTAATGGTGATTCTCGCTGACTTATTTTGCACCTTTCTCAGTGAGTACGCTACCGCCGATAGCTTTCCTCGTTGAGCTTTCATTCCAGGGGGCAAATCTGTACGCACCGAGATCCTTGGCGTGGCGCGACCGCTGGTCACGTGATCGGAGTTTCGCGGCTTTCTCTCGAAGGCTTCAAGAATCCGTTGCCGGTCGTTCATGATGGTGAATTTGACTATTATCGGGTCGGGACCTGAATCCCTTGCTGTTGCGCTGGCGGGTGTTCTTCGGGGGAGCCTGTGGGCGTTCACAATCGGGATTTTCTCCGCTTCTTCCATTGGGATGCCGAGATCGACGAAGATCTTAATATGTAGAGTAGAATTTACATTCTCGTCCTTTACTTGATGAATTCCGTAGAAGAGTAGATTACTCTTTCGTTGATACAGTTCCATTAGAACGATTTTCTTTTCTAGGGCTTCTATGTCGGTTTTGTGTTGCTGCTTCAGATTGGGAATTTGCACTTGTTTAATTTGCCGGGTGCGTTCTGAAGTGTCGGTTAATGATGCTTCCAACTCGTCGAGTTTGCGATTTATCGCTTTAGATTAAGCACCCAAGTTGTCCAGTTTCAGGGTTAATAGGTCGGAAAGTGACTTTATATCTGCTTCCAATTCTCTGAGGGTTGTTCGGTCGAGAATAGGCTCCTGTGTGGGGTCCTGGGCGGTTGCCGAGGCGGCCTGCGTTGTTGACTTCGGACTTACAGTTTTCTCTGTGTTCGTTGTTACCGGGCGATTTCGGGTTTGTCTCGTAGTCATGATTTGTTTAATGCCGAATCTCACGAAAGAAGAAGAAAGTCAGTAGTTTACTTGTTTGAACCCTCCAGGTAGATCAAGCCACAATATTTCCCGCTGAAGACTTATCGGTCCATGCGTGTGAAATATAAGTGCGAGTATGCTGCACTAGTAGTGGTGGCGGGAAATGGTTCCAGCCCGGAGAGCTGTCAAATAACATGTCTTTACTCCACGGCGTCCATGTGCTGTAATGCATACTGTAAAAGCATTATTTATAAATAATGGGAATTGCACAATTCATTATTTATATATAATACATATTGTGAAATCATTATTTATAAATAATGGAAATTGCAAAATTCATTATTTATAAATAATTGTATCCTTTATGTCATATATAAATAATTGTAGAAAAGAGCTCAATAATGAATTATATGTAAATAATTGAGCTAAATAATAAATTTACAAACGGCGCCTCATACATTCTCACAAAAATTCCCTTTGTTGCGGTTCGATTGCGCAATAATAACGTAAATTTACCTACCCTGAGGAAAAACAGCTAAATATAAAAAGTAGAATCCATTCTCCGCTAAAGTGTTCAAAAAGCGATTGTCTTGTATTATTCCCTATACCCGTTTTGGAAATGTACGGGAGTAGAAGCTGTATCATGACTTTAGGCGTCCCAGAAAATAGTTAACCGTCAGAAAAAGTCTCTCTAAATAGATATATCAAAATATTTAAAGTAGAAATTCATTATTTTCTTCACAGAGTGCATTTATATATCAGAAAGCTTAAAACCCCAAGAATAAAATGATTCTATTTTCAAGCATTGACACAAAAGTGGAAAGGTGAAGATAGTACTTTTGGAAAGAAGCAATGGGGAAAGACCGCCGATGAAAATGGTCTGTCGAGTATGACGTATGCGGATGGACGCACTGATCTCTACTGCATATTCATTAGCTTTCACGCAGTAGTCGTGAACGACAAAATACATTGCTCGTAAACCTCACATTTACACTGTTTTATGCGTTTTTCACCACTTCTGCAATTTAGCTTGCATAAAATAAATCCTAGGCGATGGGTTTCTGGGTATCTTTTCTTCTCTATCCCCCGCAATTATCTTAATTTTAACATTTTTGTGATGCGTTTGGATCGCAATGCACAGCGATGTTGAACAAGTTGTACCTACGGGAGCATAGAGCTCTGTGAGTGAGTGACCGAGTAGCAGGCTGGTTACATTTTCATGATAGTTTCGGGCATGATATAGGGCTAATGTCACTATAGCGAATAAAATGTTTGTTTTCATTTCTGCAATGTATAAACGACAGGTTCTTGTGACGCATCATCGATCGCAATGCAGCGATTTTCGGACAAGCTGTATAGTAAGAGTTGCATAGCCAGCCTTTTGTGGATTCTGAGTGATCGAGTAGCAAGCTGCGTGGCACTAGTAATATTTTCGTGGTCGTTTCGGGCATATAGGCCTAATATCACGATCAGAGCGAATAATGATAAAAATAGCAATTTCTGGATGCCCGAAACGACCACGAAAATATTACTAGTGCCATTCAGTGCCATCCGCATACGTCATACTCGACAAACCATTTTGATCGGCGGTCCTTCCCCACTGCTTTTTTCGAAAAGTACTATCTTCACTATGCTTATTTCACCTTTCCACTTTTGTGTCAACGCTTGAAAATAAAATCATTTTATTCTTGGATTTTTAAGCTTTCTGATGATATATAAATGTACTTATATGAATAAAATGAATAAGTTTCATGGGTCGTAGACGTCGACTTTGGGGTGCACACTGGAGATTCATCGTTCTAGATATTGATTTCACGGTGGGGTACACACAGGGTGGGTCTACTCCCGACAAAGGGGTTATCTCGAATACAACAATTGCATGGCAGCTAGTGCAACCTCGGCGAGATAGAGTAGAGGCGTGGAGACTGCTGGAAATATCTGGTTGCCGCAAAATATGCAGAAAATGCGCCTGAAAACAGCAAAACTGGTTCCATTTCTCGTCTATCAACATTCTCTCACTCACATTAAAGGTGCTAAGTTAACTGCTGCCATTATGAGCTGACTGCCTGCTCAAACAAAACCATCTGTCATGTAGCAAAGACGGTGGTCAGTGCCTGTATACCTTAGGCAAGGTGCGGTTCTCTGCAATATGCAAATTAGGGACGCTAGCTCCCGAAACCAGCGAACCATGTAATGCTCTAAAATAAGATCATGCGAGCGTAAACAAAACATCACGCGTCGGTCAGAGGTTGACAGCAAATTGCGCAGACTCACAGACTAAAGGGAAAAGTATTAATTATTAAAGGAGAATTAACCTCAAACAATAAAGACGATAGTGTTCAAAGGTGTTATTTATTCCTACTTGTTAGACTATATGGCTTCGCGTCAAAATATACGAGATCGATACGAATCAAGATTTTCTGAGCAAAATTTATAATCTGCTAGCAATATGTATCGTCTGCTAGCAATACATGGGGGCTGCCATTTTTTTTTATGTGTACAAGAAGATTTTCTTAATCCAAATGCCCAATTGCCTTTTTCAAAATTAAAAACCCATTTGAGATTAAAAATATAGAATAGATATGTCAATTTATTTTTAAACTGAAGATTTCCTTATATAGTTCTGTTGAAAATCGATATTCGCTTAATATAAATCTATTTTCTAGATACTGTGACGCAATGGACGGAGCAAATTAATTCAAATTTTATGGATGCTTCTTCCCTGAGCATCTATAGCGGCAAACTATGCATTCACCTGCTTTCGGATAATGGGACTTGAAAAGTCAGAATGCATGCTGCATATATTATGTTCTGCTCTGTTTGGCAAACCCAAGAAAATAGATTTTTGTTAAGCAAAACCAGACAATTTAAAAGTATCATTATAAAGATTTAATTTTTATAAATCATGTAAACACCCACTTTATATTTTTCGTCACATATGGGATTTTAGGTAATGAAGAAAATCAATTTAGGTCTTGGATGCAAAATATCTTCCTGACCGGAACATTTCTCAATGGTTCATGTACAAATCCAAATCAGCAAGAAAATGGCAGCCCCCATGTAAATGAGTAGGAGACGATACCGGGTGTTGGAATATCTTTATTTATACCCTTTTCTGATATCTTATTAGAAAATGATTTAGGCCAATAAGTAGGAATATATTACACCTTTCAATATAAGTAAATTTGTACTCAGGGGTTAATTCTCCTTTAATATAAAACTGCAATGAAATAACGTTTAAGTTTTACTAGTTGTGACAACTTATGACAACTTACCCCTTTCTTAGATCATTTTTATTTATTTTCCAAAAATGGTCAAATTAATTCCTGAAAGAAAACAGTTACACAACTTTCAGCTTCATCTATCAACAGTCACCCGACAAAAAAATTTTAAAAGATGAAAAAGTTTCCGTTTTCTGCAAAAAGAAAATTAAACATAATAAAATTCAACTCTAGTGTTGTTGTTTATTTCTTCTCGAAAAAACCCCCCGAAAACATTAAAAGATCAGTAATCGTTCTCAGATTATGACCTAATTACCTTCAATGAAGTCACTCCTGCTCATGAAGTCAGCCCCGACATTTTCCTTACCTTTTATGGCTTCAACATAATAATGGTAGGGTTGAAGAATGAGTGACCATCGTCGTACTCTACTATTGGCCATCTTACCTTTTCTCATAGCCAACAAAGGCTCGTGGTCGACCTCCAGGGTGAACTTCCGTCCATACAAATACGGTTCAAACTTTTGGACCAGGGTTATCACTAGAGGCTAACATCTGCAATTTCAGAAATTGGCCTCTGTGACCTTGACCTTTGACCTACGTACAGTGGCGTAGATACGAACACACTTTCTATTGTTAGTGGGGGATGATGAATAGATCATCCCCCCCCCCCCCACTAACAATGGATAATTATGCGTGTCTACGCCCGTGCCTACGTACCCCAAAATCTAATTAGATCGTCTTCTAATGGCATTACATACTAGTACTAAGTTTGAAGTTCATACCTCAAATGGTTCTTGAGTTATCGCTAGAACGAGGCTAACATCTGCAATTTCAGAAATTGGCCTCTGTGACCTTGACCTTTGACCTACGTACCACAAAATCTAATCAGATCGTCTCCCTATATATGGTGTTACATACTAGCACTAAGTTTGAAATTCATGCCTCAAATGGTTCTTGAGTTATCGCTAGAACGAGGCTAACACCTGAAATTTCAAAAATTGGCCTCTGTGACCTTGACCTTTGACCTACGTACCACAAAATCAAATCAGATCGTCGTTTTATGGTGTTACATTATAGCACTATGTTTGAAGTTTATAACTCACATGGTTCTTGAGTTATCGCTAGAACAAGGCTAACACCTGACATTTCAGATATTGACCTCTGCGACCTTGACGTTTGACCTACGTACCCCAAAATCTAATCAGATCGTCTTCATATGGTGATTCATACTAGCACCAAGTTTGAAATTCATACCTCATGTGGTTCCTTAGTTATCGCTAGAACAAGAAAGCGGGACGGACAACCTTAAAACATAATGCCTCCGGCACCACCTTCGGTGGGCGGAGGCATAAAAATGGCATTTTATTGTTCCGCTTTATATCTCTAACTTAAATTCGTAATTATGATGTTATTAAGCACACTTAGCTCCCCAAATCTACCCCTTGTTACGGAAATCAAAATCTTCCCACTTTCTGGTGTAATGATAGGGTATCTCTCTCCAAACCCATTTTTTATCCTTTAACTAATTCTCTGACAATGTCTGATATCATTGTCTTAATTTCTTTTACTATCGGAGGTGTCCTCTATTCCTACATTTAAACGATTATATTTAACTAATTTGCTAATATAGAGAATACGATGATTTAATCAAGTTTCTTTCCCCACATTATCCATCTTCCATCTTAACTCCTAAAAAAATTCTCTCACGATTTAATCTTTTAAAATAGGATATTTGAATTCATTATTAACCTTTTTCCCACAGGCGTAGCCAGGATTTTTCAATAGGGGGGCAGACGTGACGGATCCAACCCCATAGCCAGGATTTCATTTTAGGGGGGCGATTTCGCCCCTCCCGCGCGAAGCGCGAAAGCTCTTGCGTTTTACAGCAAATTTGAGAGAAAGATAACGGTTCGTAACACTTTTCTTTTAAGGCGGAAAGTTAGTTCGACGCCCTGGCTGCTTTTCAGTTATTTGGACGCAATACTGCACTGTATGTAACAGAGGTGGGTGCAGAGAGAGGGAGTTTTCCCCTTCTCGCGCAAAGCGCGAAACCTCTCAGCTTTTTATCAAATTTGAGAGAAAGATAAACGGTTCGTAGCAAACAATTTTTTAGGCGGAAAGTTATAGTTCGACGCCCTGACTGCTTTCCAGTTATTTGGACGTAATACTGCACTGTATGAAACAGGGGTGTGTGATGTCGGCAAAAAAAATGAAAAATGGGAGAGAGAATAGGAAAGGGAAAAGGAGAAAAGAGAAAGGAGAAGAAAAAAAAAGAAAAAAAAAGGGAAAGGAAAGGAAAGGAAAAAAAATAGAAAGAAAAGAAAGAAATTAAAAAGGAAGAAAAAGACATTAAAAAGGAAGAAAAGAAAAAGAAGGAAAAACTTACTGGAAAGTTTATATTCGGGCAAAAGGCGTCTCCCTTCGGCAGTAGGCTGCAGCCCCCCCCCCCCCCCCCCCCCGGGAGTTCCGATATTTGGGCATTTCATATTTGGGCAACGAGGAGAAAGAATATTCACATTATTTGGGCAGCGAGGTTCCGAGATAATTATGTAACTTCTGTATGTAACTTCTGAACGAAAAGTTTTTAAAAAAAATTTGCTTGCTCGCAAAAATTTAGAAATTGAAAAGTTGATACTCGGGCAAAAGGCGTCCCCCTTCGGCAAAGTTCCGATATTCGGGGAACCACCACTTCATATTCGAGGAGCAAAGTGAGGTGCTAGCTAGAATATCCACATAATATTATGGGCAGCGAGGTTCCCAGATAACCATGTAGCTCTGTATGAAACTTCTGTACATTTTCACTACGAAAAGTCAAAGCGCCCCCCCCCCCCCCTCCCCCGAGGATTTTCAAAGTTCCGATATTCGGGCAACCACCACCTCATATTCGGGCAGCGAGGTTCCGAGATATTTATATAACTTATGTATGTAACTTCTGTACATTTTCTCTACGAAATGTTCCAAAAAATATTTTTGCTCGCTCGCTTCGCTCTCTTGCAAAAATGCAGAAATTGAAAAGTTGATATTTGGGCAAACGGCGTTATTCGAGGAACCACCACATTATTCGGGCAGCAAAGTGAGGTGCAAGAATATCCACATAATTATTTGGGCAGCGAGGTTCCCAGATAATTATATAACTTCTGTATGTAACTTCTGTACATTTTCTCTACGAAAAGGTTTTTAAAAAAATTGAAATTGAAAAGTTGATATTCGGGCAAAAGGCAGCCCCCCCCCCCCTCCCTGCGATCTGTGATTTCTATTTTGTGAGGGCACCCCACGAGGGGCTCTGCCACTTCGAAACCCACTGAAAAAGTACCACTTCCTTCCGACGGGCCTGGATCACTTCATAATTCATTAGGCCGTGATGAACATAGTCATAAAACAAGAGAGGAAGATAATATACTACTATAATGCACTATATTTCGATATACATGTATATCTAATTACCTAATCATAGGTGCATGATAACAATATTCGACCTACCTTTGGTTTCTCATATTTCATATGTTCTGACCAATATTGGTAGTGAAAACCAGGAAGCGTTTGTTCTAGACCACTATACAGTGCGTCCCAGAAAAAAAAAGAAACCGAGAGTAATTGATGCTTAATCATATCTTAATCACAATTATAATTAATAAATGACATATATTTGTAAAGCTTGGATCCTCTTCTTTTATTTAATGCCACTCATATGATACATACTTCACGCATGAGTGAATAAAGACAATATGAAGCAGGGTTAACAAAAAGTCGTTTGGCCAACGATATCTGAATTTCAAAGAGATAATCACATTTCTAGAAAGTTCATTTTCTGCCCTTCCATAATTTATGACACCTCAATCTGCAAAAATGAGCCAGGGATGACAAAGCTCTGTTGGTGTAAAATGATGCTTGCATTTCCATCATGATTTATTAAACGAATCCGTTTGCACTGGCTGCCTGTCCGAGCAATATACAGCAAAACAAAATACTTCATGCATGGCTGATTGTCAACAAAATGGAGTGGTGAGTACAAAATGATAAAAGCTGATTGATAGTGAGGTACGTTTTCATTAACCTACTTGACCAACTAGTATTTCGACGGAAAGGGGACGATCTGGGAGCCTAAATCATGGAAATGCAAGCATCCTTTTACACCAACAGAGCTTTGTCATCCCTGGCTTATTTTTCCCGATTGAGGTGTCATAAATTACGGAAGGGCAGAAAATGAACTTTCTAGAAATGTGATTATCTCTTTGAAATTCAGATATAGTTGGCCAAACGACTTTTTGGTAGCCTTGCTTCATATGGCCTTTATTCACTCATGCGTGAAGTACGTATTTTATTCTTTGCAACAACTAGTTATTATCTTTCTTTTGAAAAGAGCCCTGGCTTTCATTCTCGCTTCCTTTGTCCTAGTTAAGTATCTAATATAATTAATTCGCTAAGGCGACCCGAGGGGTCCCGCGCCCGCCCCGATTGACTTTGCACGCGCTGCAGGAGGGGGTCCGATGGACTCTATAAAATGTTTTCCTGCTGCCCGCCGCGAGCCGCCTTCCGTCGAGACCGGTCGGCCTGGCCGCCCGCATGTGCAACGTCGCCTTCGCGTTGCACGACGACGTCGCATTGGCAGCAGGTGAGCGATCTCCTGAACGACCAAATCCCATTGGCCCGCGTGCTTTGCCTTGCCGTCGACCGAATCAGACGACGATTGCGCGTGCGTCCGGCGAACGGTACGTAGTGCAGACTCTGTAGCTCTCACCGGGGGAACCCAGGTAAGAAAATAATTACGCCATGGGTATGTTCAATAGAGGTCCGTGATACGTACGTACGATTTGTATCATAGTCCGCTTTGTGATTAGTATACCATGTAGGAGCAGCACCCACCAGACTGCGGTGCAATCTCAATGCAAGCTCTATGCATGCGACGCGATTGCATATTATGTACATATACAACCATATACTAATTGCTAGGCGGGCTTAACCCTTATAGCTTTAATACGATACAACAATACACTGCATGCACAGCACTCAACATGAGATGACTGCGAATTACCGAGCGAACTCATACATTCTAAAGATGATTTTGGACGTGAGTTATTTTATATTGAACTAAATAATGTTAGAAACTTTATTTATAGACTTTGTTTGTCCCTTTATTCTCTGTATAGTTAAAGGGTCACTAAAATAAAAAAATAATTGCCCATTTTTCGTAGGAAGGTGTCATCAGGAGCCAAAAAATATCCATCACACACTTTTTTATGCATTCAGTCATATTTTACAATTATTTGAAAAGTACATTTTTGCTGATTTACACAGTCATAAGCCCCGCCCTTAAAAAAACCCATCGAAGCAACATCGTGATCACGTGATCTGTGACGCATGAAAAGTAAGGGAAAATATTCCACTAATCTATACCGTGCGCGCCCGGAGGCCCCCGGCAGGCCCACCCCGGTGCCGAGCATGATATTCACCGCATCGACCATTTGCATTGCGTATTTTCGTGTGTTTAATTCCTCACAATAACTTTGATTTTGGGACACAGTTTCATCAATAATGCCTAATCGGTTTATAGTTGCGGGCTGTAGCAAGACCCCTAAAGATGGTATAAGCCTACATTTTCCTAAAGATGAAAATCTACGGAAATTGTGGGTCGCAAAGGTAAAGCTCACGCGGGCAGAGTGGCAAGGGCCGGCCAAGTGAGTCGAGTACAATCTACAGCGATCACTTTGCCGAAGATGATTTTGAGGATCCTGGCCTGTATTCCGAATTTGGCATGAAGAAAATGATAAGCTAGCTAAAAGATTCAGCTACTCCAACGATCAGACTTGGAGTCAAGTCTTCCAATCTGTTTTTCAACGACAGCAGCTGCAGCAGCTTCACCCGTAGACCGAAAATTATGTCTCTCGTTCGTTAGCTAAGACGAGCTAACGAACGAGAGACAAAATTTCCGGTCTACTTCACCCGTAACTCCCAGGAGCCAGTGGCGTATCCAGGGGGGGGGGGGGGCGCGCAACAGGCGCGCCCCCCCCCCCCCCTATTGGCCGTCGTAAAATTTTTTTTTTTTAAATAGCAACAAAAAAAAATCCTCATACCAATTTAAAATATTGTTCATTTATAAAATAGGCTTCAAAATTGGTCACATATAGCACTATTTTGCATCTCAGCCCTTCTACAGAAGCAAAAATTTTCCAAAGACCCCTCCCCCATGACGGCCCATGTCAATAAGTTTCGCCTACTTTGTTGCATCCGCGTACTTGAAGGCCACCTGAATGACAAGCATCCACGCACTATACCAGCACACGCACAGATCTGATTATTGAGTGATCAGTCTACAAACACAAGAGATCTTCTAATTTTCAGGGAATCAAATATCGATAAATAATTTTCTTTCACAATTTTTCAGTTGAGTAGTAGTTATTAATAATAGTATATTAAATTTACACATATTATGTAAGGAGACAAACAAATATCTTTTTCAATTATTTATTTATCATTTGGAAACATTTGCGTAAAATTCAAATTGGCAACAAAAAGTACTTCTGCTTCTGAGCTTTTCCGCTCATTATGCAAGGTAATTTATTCATGAAATTGGATGGCCAGAATTCCATGCAGCCAATCGAAAGCCAGAATAGAAAGGTCAAAGCTGGACCTTGTATTCTTTTAAGAAACCATTTAACTGGTTAATTTCCGCCATCAGAAACACTTCGAACCAATCACCAAAGAACCCCTTGTCAACGTGCATGGACGTACTTTCCCATAGAAACGTGTGTAAATATGGTGTTTCGGCTTGTGTTTAACATCAATAAACAGGCCGTTTTGAAACAAAATGGGCCAGAATTCTACAAAACAAGCACTCATATTTTCATGTACAGCAGAACCTTTGGGTTTTCTATATATATTTTCCTTTTTAACTGAATTAAACCAGTGTAAACTAAAAAAGATAAAATGTGACCCGACGCCTCAAAACCTACAATAAGTCGCCAAAATTATTATTTTTTTTTTTTGTACGTTTTCTGAAAGTCGAGATTCTCAGCTTTCCAATGGCATATCACTTGCCTAGTTTACTCAATGATAACACCATTAAATGTCAGATTTAGAATCAGTATGTAACCAGCAATCAATAACTCCTTTTCAGAGAAAATGGAAATTTAAGTTCGGAACAAAAGAGCGCTAAACCTTCGCTCCCTGTGTGCGCCCAAGTGAAACTGGGTATTCAAAGGCAATAGCAACCAGTATGAATGGATTATCAGATTAGGCTGAATTTTGGCAAACTGCTACAGGAGGACCTATTCATTACTCACTTCAAAAATCAATTTAATACCTTTAGAGGTAAAGTAGTAATTTGCCATTGAATGAAAGTATTACAAAAGCTCTTTAAACATTCATTAGCTGGACAGGTGAAAAAGGAGTTATTTTAAAATACCCCCAAAACGAATTACGACTCACAAACTTGAGACATGATAGAATGATAATGAAACTACCCATTTCTATCAAAAACAGAAAATCGACTGATCGAAGCAAATTTGCTATTTTGGACTGTTTGCTTTGGGCTTTTTGGACTTATTGTAGGTTTTGAGGCGGCACAAATGGTTTTAAAAGTTGAGATTTATGGATTTTCATGATTAATGTACATGGTTCAATGGTGGAAATTTGTGGTGGGTGATGCGCGCGCGCGGAAAGTTAAACTCGCGCAATGCAACACACTTTTTGGTATGATCAATAATTCCTGGCGCCCCCCCCCCCCCTATTGGGAAATCCTGGATACGCCCCTGAAGGAGCTCCAACGCGTTGTTTTTTTTCATAAATTGTCCGTTGAACAGAGGGGTCAAATACGGCATTGTGTGTACAATATTATATGCTGCAGCCTGCAGATCTTGTGCCTCTTACTCTTCATACGTCACTTGGGGGTTAGCCAATCAGCTCACGAGTTTTAAGGAACGGTCCCAAAACCTCTACTTTTCCCCCTTTTTCTTCTTTACAACGCTGGTAATCTCTCACGGCAGCGCCCACGTACAGTCGACATTCTGCGACTGAGCTGTATAGTACGGCTTGGCTGGTTCGAAATGTCCAGCAGTAAATACCTTACTGAGCGCTGCTTATTTCAAGATTGAAAATAGGTATAGGCCTACTTACCATTTTTTTTTAAACTGCAGTTAACATTTGACGATGAATTTATCCTACCGTATGTCAGAGCAGTGGCGTACCCAGGATTTTTTTAAAGGGGGTGTTTTTTACTTTAAAAATCTCTGGCTAGCAAAAAAAAAAATCAGTATTGTTTTTTTAATTTGGGGGGATCTTTTTTTCAAAAATTATCTGACAAGCAAAAAAAAAGGGGTTATCAGGAATTCTAAAGGGGGTTGTGTTAACTTCAAATAACACCAAACGGGAGTGTTTGAACACCTAAAACACCCAAAACACCCCCTTGGTACGAGCATATGTTTCAGAGCAGATTCTATACATTACTTGAATTTTAAAGCCCGCACTGCAGTAAATGCCTCACTGGGTTTTTATATCAAGATTGGAAACAGATTAGGTAGTCCAGTAGAAGTTATTCAGACCTGGAGAAGTTGTTAAGTACAAGGTCTTTTTGTTGATTCGTCTTCTAGATGGGTATTGAGGTAAATTCAGCTTGGTTGCCACCTTAGCAACCTTGAGCAATTTTTTTTAATTGGCCTAATTAGCATAATTATCTAATTTATGCAATATATAATATGTTAACCCAGAAAGCCTGAAAACATAAATAATACAGGTTTTCCAGGGGTTTCTATGACGAGGAATTAATTTATGCTACCAGTTTTCATTTTAAAGTAGTGCAATTGTCATAAATAGCATAATTAGCATAATGAACTAATTAGCATATGTGCAATATATGGAATTTTTTGTCATCGTTTATCAAGAAAGCCTGAAAACATAAATAATACAACTTTTCTAGGGTTTTCTACACTCTTAAAAGATTAACCAACAATGGGCAGCATACTGTCCACACAACTATTGGTTAAAATTCCAATTAGATGGTGTCTAAAATGGCTGTAAATATTGCCTGGTATGACCGGAAGTAGATTCCTCTTTACAGTACAGATGTATAAACGATAGGTCAAAATGTATATTTCAATGGCCAGGATATTCAATGATACACACAATAGTATCACTGAATCATGTTGAGTGCAACAAGGCAACATGACACCGCTTCAATACAACTAAAAAGTGTCATTAAATTTGATATGATAGCCTTAGCTGCAAAAACGGTTTGCAAGATTGCCATCATATTGCCATCCCTGATGGCATGCAGCATTTGAAAGTAGTCAGAAATCATTAATTAATCATCTGCCTTATTAACATTGTTTTATACATCTCCTGTTTAGGGGGACGGAGGGATATAAAATGCAACAAGACCAGTTTAATTGTCATTTAGCGGACATGAACGATATAAATCCAATAGTGCGTCAAAATGACAGCAATTTCCCCAGAATGACCCGACGTAAGTTACTATTAAAAATAAAAATGCCCTTTGTTAGTTGTACAATATTGATATACATGTAAAAATGTCTTATAGCCTTATAATTCCATATGGTATCCAAGATCCAAAATTATCTCATTCAAGATAATACCTTATGCTAAGATGGTTGGAAGTGAACACTGCAAGAATTTTAGGATATTGGGGGCTTTTGGCCCTCTGGTTAATTATTGCTTGATCTACGGGTCACAGATTCCACGCCTGTTAACTGTCGAACGACTGAACTGACTCGTGTGGTGAAACGTAAACGTTACCCTATCCCTAACTCTTCTTCCAAAGATGATAGAAACAGAAACATATGGAAGACCGGAGGACAGGGCAGAGGACAGAGCAGCTGTAGACAGGTAGTACTTTCAACTGACCAGCAGCATTAAGACCTGTCCTTGAATAGGATGGCATAAAAGGTGAATAAGAAATTCTACTAGGTCATACTTTAACTCTAATCTGTAGCTCTATTTATATAGCAGAAGAGTTTTATATAATGCGACAATGAATGAAAAACCTTTCCACGGAAAAACACATCCAATGGAATATCCAGCATAGTAGTTGCACTTCCTCCAACATTAATTATGCAGACCCAGAAAGAAATACTTAAAGCTAATAACATATACACTTTAGTTGCAAGGATCTCTCAGATTACAGGATATTGCCTTCAATATATGTTGGCAGGCAAATATAGTCATGTGAGTGTATATGTTATGTCGAAAGGATTCCAGAATTTGCATCACCACTGGAGAGTCAAGAACATGTACTCTTTAGTTGTTTGCTTGAGATAGTATATAATTATGATACTTTTGACACAATCAAACCGGGATATCCGCATTAAAGGGGAAACAAGTTTTAATAAATTGAAATCATGTGATCTAATACTGTGCAAGTATGAATATGTATCATTTATAATTTAGATTACGCTGATGTAACTACTGCTAAAATTTCGTACATAATGGTATCTTTTGAATCATAATGGTACTTTATTAATCATAAAGTATAGTAATAACATTTTGTGGTGTGGGCTGTACAAGTACTGCATTATTACTACATGTATTATTATTGTTACTATTATTATCATTATTACTATTATTGCCATCGTTGTTATTAATCAATATGCACTTTCAAACTCACCTTGGATACTAGCTTGTATAAAGGGCCACAGTAATAGGCTACACAAAGACACTTTTTCGTGTATCAATGAATATCTTTAACCCTTAAACATACTTTTACATTTAACCTTCTAAATAGTAAATAATAGCTCAAATCAGTTTACATGAGGAAATTTGCGGCCATTTTGGATGCCATCTTGGATTTCCAGGTTATATATGGATATCTCGACCCCCAAATCTATGTGTAGACACCAAAATTACACCTCTGGGATTGATATTTCTTGATCATGGCTATTTTTAGGCACTGGCTGCCATTTTGGTTGGATAAGTAAGAGCGGCCATCTTAGATACCATCTTGAATATAAAGCTACTCTATACTTTATAAAGTTATTTCGCATTTGTCAATGAATACCCTGTCCTGATCTTAAATATTTCATCTGCACTGTAAATAATAGTCTACTTCCGGTCAATTTACGTCTCTAGGACAGATATGTCATGATTTAAGGCCATTTTTAGGTGCCGGCGGTCATCCTGGACGCCATTTTGAAAATAACCACTTTCCGGAGGTCTGATTTTCTTAGATTTTTAGTATGTTAAAGGGAGTGGCAACTCGTAATCCATGGGCCTGACCAGTTGGCCTGACTCGGGGAAATTCGGATACAATCAGGTCCAATCGTGCGCTACCGAAGGAATGTTATTGCCGAATTCCTCGCGTGATCGTTAACTCGACCAATGAGATTCAAATACTGGAATAAAGAACGTGCCATCTTGTTTACTCAAATTTGGGTCAATGTGCGAACTTTTATTAGCTGCGCGCGATAAATTGAAGTCGCTTTGAACTTTGATCCAGAGAAAGGAGCAGCCAACTGTAAAACCGCCCATGGATTGCGACTTGTCGCTCCCTTTAATTGTTCCTGACGTCAAACATTATTGAAAACCGTTAAAAACCTTCTTGTTGCAATTTTTTGGATGTTGGGGTATTTTTATTTACACTTATTGCATTACTTAAAAATGAAAACTGGTGTCATAAATGAATTCCTCGTCATAGAAAACCCAAGAAAAACTTGTATTACTTATGTTTTCAGGCTTTTGGGATAAACAATGACAAAGAAATCCATATATTGCGCATATGTATATGCTAATTCGCTCACTAAGCTAATTATGCTATTTACACTAATTTCATTACTTAAAAAAGACAACTGGTGTCATAATGAATTCCTCATCATAGAAAACCCTGGAAAAATTGTATTACTTATGTTTTCAGGCTTTCGGGATAAACAAAGACAAAGAACTCCATATATTGCGCATATATGCTAATAAGCTAATTATTTTAATTGTGCTATTTACATTAATTGCATTACTTGAAATTTAAAACTGGTGTCATAAATGAATTCCTCATCATGGAAAACCCTAGGAAAGTTGTGTTATTTATGTTTTCAGGCTTTCTGGATAAACAATGACAAGAATTCCATATATTGTCATATGCTAATTAACTTATTATGCTAATTATGCTATTTACGACAATTGCATTACTTAAAATTAACAACTGGAGTCATAAATGAATTCCTCATCGTGGAAAACCCTAGGAAAGTTGTATTATTTATGTTTTCAGGCTTTCTGGATAAACAATGACAAGAATTCCATTATTGTCATATGCTAATTAACTTATTATGCTAATTATGTTATTTACGACAATTGTATTACTTAAAATTGAAAATTGGTGTCATAAATGAATTTCTCGTCATAGATAACCCTAGAAGAGTTGTATTATTTATGTTGTCAGGCTTTGTTGCTTAAGATTTGCAACTATTACATATACCAGCAGAATTTACTTCAATACCAATCTAGAACACAAATCAACAAAAAATCCTTGTACTTAACAACTTTTCCCGGTCATGTATATAAAATGGCCACTTATATAGTGCTCATATCCGCCACGCAGTGACGCTCATGGCGCTTAGAAATTATTACCCTGGTTATAGCCGAGCTGCCAAAGTAACTAGCGCTCAAGCATATCAGGTACCCATTTACACCTGGGTGGAGAGTGGCAATGTAGATTATTGTCTTGCCAAAGGACGTTAGTGCTGTGGTGGGATTTGAACCCCGTACCTTGTGATCTGCAGTCCGGTGACTTATCCACTAGACCACAACACCTCTACATATATGATATATGGTACCGTCTACTGGACTAAGGCCGAATACACCTGTATTCAATTTTTATTCGATGGTAAATTCATCTTATTTGAGTATATTCTACATCTATTTTGTTTCTTTATAAAAGAAAAAATTGTTCCATGAATATTATCAGTTTGAGGGGCAAGCATTATGCTAGAGGAGCGTTATACCATTAAAGTCATTGGTCATAGCGGGCAGGGGGTGGGAATATGTGAATGCACATTACATTTTTTATTATTGTAGAAAAATAAACTCAGTGTAGATAGCACTAGCAGAGGTTAAAGATGGGATGGGTGACGCGGGATTATGTGAATGCATCAATCATTTTTATTTTAATTGTATTTGGGACCTTTCTATGCCACCGGATGGAGTAGAGTGAGGGCAGGGGCATGATAGGGCCTGCCTTCACCATCCACCGTGTCCAACGGCGGATCCAGGATTTTGTGAGGGAGGGGGCCCAATATTCGGAAATTCATACTTCTATTTTTTTAAATATTATTATTATTATTACTTATAACGCACTTTTCCCATTAGGCTCAAAGCGCTTGCAATAAATTAAATCATCTACAAACTATAAACTATCGAAAAGATGTGTTTTTAATGCCTTTCTGAAAATTATTACTGATGAAGACTTTCTAATAGAAAGTGGTAAATCATTCCAGTATTTTGAAGCTGACACAGAAAACGTTCTATCACCAGCTAATGTTCGAGTTACTGAATATGTGAGGCGGAGAGGGTCACTGGCGGACCTTAGTAATCTAGTGGGCTTGTATAACTCAGACAGTTAATTAAATACTCTGGAGCCTGGTTATTAAGTATTTTGTAGACAAACAAGAGTAATTTGAAAATTATTCTTTGCTTCAAAGGAAGGAATACTTTTAATGTTTATTGTAGGATGTGATTGAACGCATTTATTGCTCATACATGTGTCTCACTGAATTTGAGATATGTGTAGGTGAATTTTCGCTCGATTACTTATAAAAAATAGATAACTCCTACCGATTTCTAACTAAAATTTTATTTCTTGCTATAGACTAAGTAATGAGCGACCTCTACGATGACAACAATATTCCGTACACAAACTGGGCGTTGTGGCGTGCGCCTGTAATCCAGCTACCAGTGGAAGTTATAAACTGATTCAGCGGACCCAGGTTCGAGACTGAGTCACGTCTTTCGGATGGTATCTGATGATTGATACACGTCTGTAAAAACCCAATTACACACACACACACACACACACACACACACAAATATACGTAACTAGGCCATAAAACTTGCTAATTAATTTTACAACTATATTTAAGTTCTCATATAATATAGGTTTTCCCGGTCAATTTCGTAAGATCGTCAGTCAATTTCATTTTGCGTGCATTCAATTTCAAGGATTTAGGTCGCGCACAGCCGATTTGTAATTCAAATTCATTTTCATATCATTCGAATTTGTATTTATGTCATTTGAATCTAAGTTTTTGTCAATCAAATTCGCACTAAATGCACCTAGTTCGCAAAACGTTCATTCAATTTAGCAAAGAATGGCAAGGGAATTGCACAATACTGTTATTCCAGCATTCAATTTCATTTCGGATCATTCAACTTAACACGTTGAGCATTCAAAATCAAATGTAGTTCCAGTAAATTTTGTCAGTTGATAATTATTTGGTATTTTCATTCTTTCCTTATGAGTTTTCTGCACACATGGGTGTGTTTTTCTATAATCAATAACATTCTTTTATTTTTCTTCTGATTTATTATTTTTATTTTATTTTCTTCTGATTTATCATCATTTTGAAATTTAGTTCTAGGATTTTTTGTTCTTCATTTCTAACGTTTATAGTGCCTGCAGAATTGCAGATTTTCTTGATTGATTTTTTTTTTTTCATAATCTGTTTTTTTTTTCATGTCTAACTATATATATATATAGTGAGTGTGTCACTGTGTTGGCTGTCAATATATACTCTTAAAAATGTTATTCATAACGTACATGTAGTTATCATGAATTATGTTATATATATAATGTTTCCTTTGTATAGTAGGCCTATGTCATGTTGGGCAATGTATCTCTTTATTTTAAACATTACGACTTGAATAGATGAGCAAAAACACACAAACGCTAAATACATGCTAAATTGAATGAACTCATTACGAATTCGAATGCCCACGTGCGAATTTGAATGCTCGAAAAGACGCTTCCAAGCGAGGTAGCGAATTTGAATGCTCTCCACGCATATTTGAATTTGAATGATGTAAACGCTAAATGTCTTGACCGAAGTGCGAATTTGAATGACCTCAAAATGAATTTGAATGATAAATTTCATGGCACAGATCTTTTTCGCGAATTTGAATGACTCCCTTATCAAATTGAATGACAAATCTGCGAAATTGACCGGGAAAACCTATAAAACAATATACTAAATGGAAACACTAACATGAAAAGAAAGTCTTTTATCTCTATTCCACTCTTTCTCTTTCTGTTATGTTTATATTCTCTACATCAATTTCTCTCTCTCCCTCTCTCTGTCCCTCCCCCTCTCTCTATTTCTCTCTCCCTCCCCCTTATGTCAGAATGATATATAAGATAGAATTAAAATATATTCTGTACATTACATAACATTATACAATATTTTTAACTGAGTATGTGGGTATGTTTGACTAAGTAATTGTGATCATGAGCACGTATGCGTGATAATTTCATTAACATAAAAATAATAAATAAACTCACAAGAATGTACGCATCTATTGTGAAAATGTTGAGAGTGCAATGTAAAAAGTGAACCCGTGGATTTCCACGGGTCCCGCTAGTAGGTTGTATTATTTTTCTACGTAGAAATATAACGATAATGTAACAGCTAAATAAAGGGAAGAATGCGTATGATATACCTTTTGGCCAATTTTGCGAACACTACTAATAGTAGTATATTATGTTCTTGCTTCCACTGCCATTATATCCCCTATGAAAACGTAGCATGCTGATAAAAGACTGGTAAAATAACTGTGAATTAATACAGCACTAAGAGCGCCTTTTCTTATTAATCACAAATTTTCTCTACTAAAACAAACAAAAAATCGCTCGCCCACTGCGGTAGCTCGCGAAATATGGTTCCGTTAATCCATTATAATGGTATGGATACTCCCAATACTCAAGGGTGGTTTGGTTCCTGCTGGCCACAAAGTGGGACGGCATGGCACTCAGAATCGGGAAAGCCAGCGTCCACTGCAGTGCAGGTGTCCCTAGTGTGTCTATCTACCTCTGTCCAGAACTGTAGTTGACATTTAACCTTACATTTGGTAAGGACGTGACGAAATCGATGCCAAATAAAGGTACTCCAACGGTGCTGCAGGGGACAACGAGAAACATGAAGTTCTGCGTGCAGGTCATCAAGTATAACAAAATCTGCCTGCTCTATTGTGATACTCTTTGGGACTCTACCGATGCAACTTCTTTAATAGGCTTTGACTCCCATAGCTGAACGCCAACCAGCAAATGGCACAAACGGATACCGAGAACAATGTGAAGGCCATCCACAGTCCCGTGAACTATCGAATCACGTGGTATTCCGAGTAACGCCATCTACGAGTCTTCGGCTACCTTCACTGTCTCCTTTATCAGCGAATTTTCTGAGTTTGTCCACTGCACGATTCAGCTGGTAATGCAATGAGACACGCTGGATGTACATCACATACTAGAAACAACTGTAGCAAAGAAAGCAGAGCGAAGAAACAGTGTTGTTAAGATGTTGCAAGATGATCTGACATTCGGGTGTGAGGACAAATATGTCAAAGTATATTTTGCCGACCATGTTCACTAGAGGCAGAGAAAGGAAGAGAAGGAACTGTCGGATCTTTGCGGCTGCGTCTTGTGGAATCGCTACTCTGTTGAAGAAGTGCCACTCGGATTCGAAGACACTCTATTGCAAATGGTGAGACTGCCTGGATATTCGGACGTTTTCCGCAAAATTTCCTCCAGCAGATGTTCAAACGGGTCAAGAGCGCGAAAGTTACGATAGAGAATGTCTTTGAAGTGTAGCAAAGGCATGACAACGTGTCCAAGATAAACTTAAACTGACCCCATGTATAATAAATATAGTAAAACTTGTAAAAAATGAACCACAGCCACAAACTCATTAGTGCTATGAGGAAGACCAAGTCGGTAGTGCCAAGACCCTGATGATCTGTGAATAAACATATTTGAAAATACTGTAAATGCGAATGGACAAACAGGTCTGATTTGAAAACAAAAGTACCGTAAAACGAGGTCAATAGAATAGGGGAAAAAGAAAGCTCTGTTTGATCATTTCCTTATCAAAGTATAATGAAAATGATGCTTACCCATCCTGGGCATAATTTTTTGATTTGTTTGTTTTAAGATACGTTATTACTTCTATTTTCACAATAATCAAGGTAAGATAACATAAACAAATATATTCACATGCCAGGATCGTTATATGCAAACTTGCTATAAAGTGATAACATTTTTTTTGTGTGCAATTTTACAAGCACAATCAATCATATGCATAGTTAGTTACCTTAGTTACCGGCCAGTCTCTAATCTACCATATTTATCTAAAGTACTAGAGCGTGTCGCCTTTTCAAGGCTGTCAGACTTTATGCATGCAAATGATCTAATGGATAGAAGACAGTACACTCTTAGAAATGTTGGGTAAATGCCACTGGGTAAATGAAGATTGGGCATAGGTTGGTTAAATCTTGCTCATCTTTTACATGCATTTACCCAACATTGGTCAAAAATAAGAATGAAATTGGTAAAGTTTACCCAAAAGTTGGTCGGACTCATAAGGACCCTCATGTTGGGTAAAATTTGGGTAAAATTTTGCCCAATATTTCTAAGAGTGCAGTGTACAGCGAGTACAGGGGTTATGTGTTTTCTCTAATAGGTGACAATGAAATTATACGGGCAGCATTGTTTTGAAGCCTTTGGAGACGATATAATTGGGATTGTGAAATATTATACTGTAACGCATGACAGAAATCCAGACGAGAAGTAATGAGTGTATGCACTATCTTTTCTGTACTTGAAGCGTATATTTAGGATGTTATAGTATAGATGTGCTCGCACTGTCTTAAACTCAACAATGCTAAGTCTGAATTTATGTTGTTTGGTTCAAGGGCCCAGTTGTCAAAAGCTCAAGTATCTTACATCAAAGTTTTGCAGACTATGTCATGACTATGTCACAGCGTCGTATATATATCGAATGATATATTGTTGGAGGTGGATGTCGGGCGGGTAACAGCTGTGGTTTGTTTAGACCTGTCATCTGCATTCGACACGGTTCACCATGACATAGTCTGCAAAATTATGTCATCCCTTGGTCTTCGGGGAGAGGTCCTGAGCTGGTTCGAGTCCTATCTGAGTGATCGCTATCAACTGGTATGTGCCAGCGGAGCAAAGTTTGATCCAATTCACCTGAAAATTGGAGTACCCCAAGGATCTGTGGGAGGGCCCCTGCTTTCTCTATATACCTAAGTGGACTCAGCCATGTTTTACATAAGCACTCTGTTAAGTACCATTGTTACGCTGACGATGTGCAGTTGTACTTATCCTTCGCTCCTGGTCAAGAAAACATTGTCTCTGCTATAAAAAAAAAGCTTGAAGCGTATATTTAGGATGTTATAGTATAGATGTGCTCGCACTGTCTTAAACTCAACAATGCTAAGTCTGAATTTATGTTGTTTGGTTCAAGGGCCCAGTTGTCAAAAGCTCAAGTATCTTACATCAAAGTATGGGGATTCTATAATTACCGTGTCAAATAAATGTAGAAAATCTTGGTGTCACTTTTGATTCTTCTATGTCTATATCAAATCACGTCTCTAGTATCTGTAAGTCTGTACAATACCATTTGCCTAGGTTTCATCAGAAGATACCTCACCCAGTCTAGTACAGAAAAGATAGTGCATACACTCATTACTTCTCGTCTGGATTTCTGTCATGCGTTACAGTATAATATTTCACAATCCCAATTATATCGTCTCCAAAGGCTTCAAAACAATGCTGCCCGTATAATTTCATTGTCACCTATTAGAGGAAACACATAACTCCTGTACTTATCGCTGTACACTGCACTCTTAGAAATATTGGGCAAAATATTACCCAAATTTTACCCAACATGAGGGTCCTTATGAGTCCGACCAACTTTTGGGTAAACTTTACCAATTTCATTCTTATTTTTGACCAATGTTGGGTAAATGCATGTAAAAGTTGAGCAAGATTTAACCAACCTATGCCCAATCTTCATTTACCCAGTGGCATTTACCCAACATTTCTAAGAGTGTGGTTACCTGTTAAATATCGAATCATCTCTAAGTTGCTCTTACTTGTCTTTCATTCACTGGATGGCACTGCTCCACATTACATCTGTAGCTTCATATCCCAATACAATCCTTCGAGGAGCCTTAGGTCCTCAAACTCATCTCTACTTGCCATACCACAAACTCATGATTCTTGGGGGATCGATCATTTCTGTATGCTGGTCCATTCCTATGGAATAAACTCCCAACAAGACATTCGTAATCTATCATCTCTCAGTAACTTTAAGACCTCAATCAAAACCTAGTTATTTAGACAAGCCTTTTTGTAAATGTTCCCTTCATCCCTTTTCTTATCTTTATATCTTCTATCTCCCTTTCACTGCGCCATGAGCATCTACCCGTGATGGATACCGGCGCATTACAAGTGTTCATATTATTATTTTCATTATTATAGTATTATTGATTGGAAGTTTATATTTAACATAATTTGTTTAAGGAGGAAAAAAGAAAATGGAAAAAATGAAGGGGAAAAACTGATAGAAGAAGAAGAAGAAGAAACACTCTCATACCACCCCTTCGCCCCCCCCCCCCCCCAAAAAAATGCATAGAATAACTAGATGATTCTCGACTGCGCGCAGTCGAAATTTATGCCCTTGCCAGATCAGAAATATATCGCACATTCATGTTGATTGGTTTTAAATTTTGATTGAACCAGAATAAAAAACCTATAATTACATGTTAATTGGCCTCTTTGACATTTGACCTTACATCTTATAACCCAAAAGTTTAATCACTTTATATCCTCCTAATCATGAATACAAAATTGTTGAGATATGCATGTGATAACAAAAGGTAAAACAAATTCAGTTGATGGCTCAAACTGTTCTTGAAATATTATGATAACCAGAGTTATCACTAGAACGCCAGAAGCCAATTTCAGAAATTGGCTTCTGTGACCTTGACCTTTGACCTATACGTACAGTGGCGTAGATACGAACACACTTTCTATTGTTAGTGGGGGATGATGAATACTAGATCACCCCCCCCCCCCCCCCACAAACGATGGATAATAACCTTTGACCTACGTACCACAAAATCTAATCAGATCGTCTCCCTATGGTGTTACATACTAGCACTAAGTTTGAAGTTCATACCTCAAATGGTTCTTGAGTTATCGCTAGAACGAGGCTAACACCTGAAATTTCAAAAATTGGCCTCTGTGACCTTGACCTTTGACCTACGTACACCAAAATCAAATCAGATCGTCTTTTTATGGTGTTACATACTAGCACTATGTTTGAAGTTTATAACTCACATGGATCTGAGTTATTGCTAGAACAAGGCTAAAAATGACCTGAAATTTCAGATATTGACCTCTGCGACCTTGACGTTTGACCTACGTACCCCAAAATCTAATCAGATCGTCTTCCTATGGTGATTCATACTAGCACCAAGTTTGAAATTCATACCTCATGTGGTTCCTTAGTTATCGCTAGAACAAGAAAGCGGGACGGACAGACGGACGGACAACCCTAAAACATAATGCCTCCGGCACCACCTTCGGTGGGCGGAGGCATAAAAATGGCATTTTATTGTTCCGCTTTATATCTCTTAAATTTAAATTCGTAATTATGATGTTATTAAGCACACTTAGCTCCCCAAATCTACCCCTTGTTACGGAAATCAAAATCTTCCCACTTTCTGGTGTAATGATAGGGTATCTCTCTCCAAACCCATTTTTTCTCCTTTAACTAATTCTCTAACATTATCTGACATCGTTGTCTTAATTTCTTTTACGATCGGAGGTGTCCTCTATTCCTACATTTAAACGATTATATTTAACTAATTTGGTAATAGAATACGATGATTTAATCAAGTTTCTTTCCCCACATTATCCATCTTCCATCTTAACTCCTAAGTAAATTCTCTCCCGATTTAATCTTTTAAAATAGGATATTTGAATTCATTATTAACCTTTTCCCCACAGGTGTAGCCAGGATTTTTCAATAGAGGGGGGGGGGGGGGCAGACGTGAAGGATCCAACCGCATAGCAAATTTGAGAGAAAGATAACGGCTCGTAACACTTTTTTTAAGGCGGAAAGTTAGTTCGACGCCCTGGCTGCTTTTCAGTTATTTGGACGCAATACTGCACTGTATGTAACAGGGGTGGGTGCAGGGAGGGGGAGTTTCCCCATTCCAGCGCAAAGCGCGAAAGCCCTGACGTTTTAGCATCTTTTTTTTTTTAGGCGGAATGTTAGTTCACCGCCCTGGCTGCTTTTCAGTTATTTTGGACGCAACACTGCACTGTATGTAACAGGGGTGGGTGCAGGGAGGGGGAGTTTCCCCCTTCCAGCGCGAAGCGCGAAAGGTCTGAGGTTTTAGCCAGTTTAACAGAAAGATAAACGGCTCGTAGCAAACATTTATTTTGAGGCGGAAAGTAATAGTTCGACGCCGTGACTGCTTTTCAGTTTTTTTGGACGCAATACTGCAGGGAGGGGCGAGTTTCTCCCTTCCCGCTCTGACGTTTTAGCACATTTGAGGGAAAGAAAGCGAAAAGTTAGTTCGACGCCCTGGCTGCTTTTCAGTTATTTGGACGCAAATGTGTCGTATATTATGACGCCCGGGGCAAACAATGAAGTTAGGAGCCCCTATTTTTCTTTCTCTCCTTTGCGTTTTTTGCGCCCCTTCAAGTGCTGCCCGGGGCACGTGCTCCCCTGCCCCCTAGATACACCACTGAGCGACCACTGAGAGACCGAGCAGGGGTGGGAAGGGGGTATCCCCCTCCTACATCAGGGAATTTTTCAAAAATCTGTCTATAAAACTTGCATTTTAGAGCATCTCAAAATGGTTTTAATGAAAAGAAGGAATGCACGGATCTACGCCAATGGACGGAACCCCTTAATAGAGAATAACAATGCGAGTGAACGAATTTTCTTCGATATTTTCGCATTGAAATTATGGCATTTCTTATTTCCTTTAAATAATGTGATGATATTTCAAGATCAATCATTATGAGTTTGGATAATTATTAGTTAATGTACCATAATTCTTACTTATTTTATCCAGAAATATTGGGGCGGGGGTGATAATACAGGCCATCCCCCACCCATGGTAACAGGGGTGGGTGCAGGGAGATGAGAGTTATTCCCAGCCCCCCCCCCCCCCCCCCCCTTCCCGCGCGAAGCGCGAAAACTTTTAGCAAATTTTGAGAGCCAGATGACAGCTTGTAGCGCCTTTTTTTTTCTCTCACTTCCCCCGCTTTTTCACTCTCCCTTTTTTTTAGTGGCTGAATAGGGAGAACATGCCCCCCCCCGGTGCCCCCCTGTCTACGCCAGTGCTTTTCCCATATCTTTTGAACGTTAACAGACTTATAAAAAAAACACGATTAGTTTTCTCTTCTTTCTTACAAAAGAACAGTGATTATTTTAAATTACTCCAAAACGATACAAAATGGTTTGTTTAAATAATTTTTTGTAATAATTTGTATTGAAATTCACGAAGCTGTCTGTTGAAAGTGCATTTTCTTGGACTACGAAATGCTTTTCCTACATAATATGGGTTTATGATAATAAATATCTTAAATTTTATTTATTTTTCTCAATTGATTGTCTAAAATTATTTGAAAAAACACGTACGCTTAATTTTGTATAACGTCCTTCAACAGATGGTAGTGTGGCGAGGGTTCAGACAATGAGCGGGCACTGCTCGATGGATGAAATGGCCATCGATGTGGGCGGGGGGTGGTGGAAGGGGGTTGTATCTTTTTTTCATATGTGCTCTTTCCCCCTCTCCCTTTCTATCTCCCGGGGCGCCCCTCTCTCTCTCTCTTTCTTATTTTTCTTTCATTTTTGCCATTCATTGACAACGCCTCAGTGATGCCGCCGACCCCCCCCCCCCCTTTTTTTGTGCACTTCAGAAATATCACCTTGGGAGTGATAGAGGTGCCTTATGAATAAGTTTTGTTTGCTTCTTTAAGAAGAATACTTCCTCCTGGATATCATGGAATGCACCATTGAGGCATAAATGAATAATTACTGCATGACATTTATGAGCGCATATCAAGTATTCGTGTCAGTATGTTTGAGAATTTGTCACAGATGACCTTTATCTGCTCATGCTCAGATTGCATATACAAACTGGCTTATTCGATGATCTCTTTGAGAAATATAATAAACACATTCTAACCAAACTCCTTAGTTACGTTAAAAATTCTTTAGATTGCGAAATATTCCATGCGTATATTTCCCTGCCCCGAAGAAAAAAACCCAGCGAAATATACAAAGTAGAATTTTACTATTCCTTAGTATACAGTGGTGTATCATTCTATATAGGGATGATGGCGTCCTAGGCAAACAATCACAATCAACGTCCGGCTTGAACAATCGAAGTAGGTGGGCACCTTTTGTTTGGCGGACAAACCCCCCACCGCGAGGGAGTAAAGCGACCAAGCGTATGCAGTTTATATGCAGTTTATCCATTAAAATCCTTAAAGGAGGACGGCAATCAAATACATGTAGTATAGTTACGCATTTGAACACTAATTTGCAAGTTCTGAATTTTTGAAGTTGTAATCAATCAAACACAAATTGGCCCCTCTCTGACGTATCTTGCAAGATCCTCTCTCATTTTCTCTGTACAGAAAAATTAATAAACTATCATGTTCTCAGTTATTGATAAAGAAATAGATTTGTTTCATATAGGTTGTGTAAGCCGTCTAAAATCTAGGAAGCGTTTCCTTCATTCTGTACACCCACTGTCACAGTCCCCTCAAGCAGCACGTTTATCGTTGTGGCAGGAACATCGAAGCCAACCAAGGAAGAACTAGCTAGCACCTGGTCACAATTATCTGAATGGAGGACATGGAAGTCACTCAACATACTTCGTACATGCAGGCATGGGCCGTTGCAAGATCAACATGAGCAGATGGGGATATCCCGGGTATGTTGACACTGCAGATACAGTCGGCGTTTGTGATACATCGGAGCAATCCATGGAACACTTACTAATATACCCTATCCTGGATGACCAATGCAGCATGGAAGACCTGATGGCTGCTAATGAGAAGGCTCTGCACTGTGCAAGAGCCTGGCCAAACATAACCATGAAGCCACAAATGATATAACCCTGTTCCTAGGTGATGGACACGAAAGAATATAAAATTTAAACGTCATATAATTCGAGTTTTCAGGCTGAGAAGTATTGTATGTCATGCCAAAATTGTAAATATAATTATTTAATTCTCTGCCTATTCAATTCAGTTTTATGCAGTTAATAGTATTTTACAAAAACTTTTAAGGAGATATTATGTTAGATACGGACCGTGACTCATTCACTTATTTGTGCTTTAATATAATCAAAGTGATTTCTACCCTCCGCACAAGGCCGCAAGAATAGCGAGGTTTAAATGAGTGCAGATTGGGAAAATGTTTATAAAGATTCAATGAACAGTTGCTAGTTCTGGGTATAAACAGGCAACTTTCCCACATTTTCGCGAGGGGAGCCAATGCCTCTAGCCCGACTATAACCTTTTCAATTTCCAGGGGCGGTGTGCTTTTCTTTAGAGGAAGGCACCGACAAAAGAGGGCCTTTGTTTGAAAGGGAGCGCATACAAAGGCTTGAAAATAACTGTTTTGAGAAATTGGTATTTCCCCTCAATTCTGGCTTTTTTGGTCTCAGGGGAGGGGGCCACTGCCCCCCCCCCCCTTCTCGATCCGCCGTTGTTTATAACGCACCATCTGGAGAGTTTCCTATAGTCCAGAGCGCGTTGTACTGTATGTATAGCTCTGTCCTAGTCGATATAGCGCCAACTACAGGCTACATTCCAGTAGGTGAAAAGGACTTACGAGTGACTGACCAGTGCTCCGATCTAGACAAATTCGGTTTCAGAACACTGTAGTTTATGTCACCCATAATTGGATGCTTCCAAAAAAGAAGAAAAGATGATTTAATGGGTTATGCACTGAGTCAGCGTTGAGATGTTAGAGCTTTTGTTAGGCATGCTTGAAGCCCTCATTTAGATATTAATAATAATAATAATAATAATAATAATAATACGTCTTGTTTACCCAGGGTAGCCTCATCAGTACTTAATACTGTTCTCCCTGAGGGCCCTGCATATTATTACCCCGGCTTTAGCATGGCAACCGTAGCGCTCAGTGCATTCAAGGAATAAATCCTACCAGGTACCCATTTACTACTCCTGGGTCGAGTGTGGCAAATGTAGATTAATGTCTTGCCAAAGGACATTAGTGCCGCGGCGGGACTCGAACCACGAACCATGAGATCCACAGTCCGGTGACGTATCCACTAGACCACAACACCTCTAGATATTAGCATAAAAACAGCACCCAAACCGAACTGGTCAAAGAAAAGCAGATAAAAACTGAATAAGTTTGAGCAGGATAACCCACGGAAGCTTGAAAGCTTATTTCCAGTGGGGTCCTTATAAACATACAAAATGAACCCAGATTAAAATTATATTATTTATAGATTGAGAAAAGGAAAAAATCGGGATTACATAATCTCTAAAACAATACAAATACATGTACGTGTATATACAAAATTAGAAATTATGAATCCACCTGGCAGAGGAAAGTGGTCTGTATTTAGGCTATTTCAGTCATAGATCTAAGATGGAATATCCCTCTTAAAATGAGCAAAGTCTTCTATTTTCTTTATATTATTAGGAAGGGAATTTCCAATGTTTTATACAAATGTAATAAAAAGTATTTCCAATACTACCTACTCTTTCAGGTAAGTTAAAGTTGTATCGGCTATTTCTTGTATTATATTGTGCAAGTCAGTAACAAGATTGAAGTTAGATCAAATATAATGATTTGTCCTATGTACGTGATGCAATACGAGTTGTTTTGAACTTTGATTGACTTCAAGAAGACCAGCTCTAGAAAGTTTGCTGTAGCTAACCTGGGTTTTTTTTTACCATAACATTTGGTAAATTTGTTTTGTATAATTTTCATCTTCTTTTGATCTGATTTGTTTATGTTATATATACCATGCAGGGTTAGCATAGTGAAATAAACATTGATTAAGAGCAAACGCAGGCCCGTAACTATAGGATTTTTGCGGGGGGTTCAACATTGGAATAAGTGGACCTTTCTGAGCGAAGCGACCGAGTTGTGGTGGCGGGTGGTGGGGTCAGGGGGCGTGCCCCTCCAAGGGTATGGGCACGAGCGTGTATATATATATATATATAGTCAGATTATTTGACAGGGGATGGGTCAAATATGAAGCCCGGACATATAGGTTCCAAATTTTGCGAGCGAGCAAAGTAAGCGTGAGAAAAAGAAAAATATACTTATAAGTGGCAAAATTTTATTTTCATTAGTCACCAATAGGTGAAATGTAAAGCTATATCACCGGTCATCTTGTTGCCAAGAATCATTCGTATAAATAAAGTTGTTAGGAAGTGAAGCGAACGAGGGGGCATTCTGTTGTTCTTTTATAGAAAGGTACTAGTATAACCATTCTAGCTGGGCGCCATGGCAATAGGGCAGTGACGTGCCTGAAAATTGTCATAACATTGAATATTCATGGACCTGGGGGTCGTTGCATGAACTATCCCGTTTATAAGGTTTGCGAGCGAGCGAAGCGAGCGAGGAAGAATGCTCTTTACTTTGCTGCTGCTCATTAGAGAAAGTGGACCTAACGAGTATTCGGGTGCCATGGCGATAGGGCAGCAACGTACCTGAATATTGCAGTAGCATCCTATATTCATGCACCTCGCTGCCTGAAACTATCTAATTTCTAAGATTTGCGAGCGAGCGAAGAAAAATGAACTTTAATTTCTTGCTAGTTTCAATATTGAAAGTAAGGTAACCCTAATATCTGGGCGCCATGGCGATAATAAGGCAGTGACGTGCCCGAAAATTGTCAACATTGAACATTCATGGACATATTACAATAGATACTATGGAAATATTCATGGTCCTCGCTGCCTGAAACTATTTCAAAGTTTTGTGATTAAGCGAAGCGAGCGACGGAGAACGTATACTTTACTATCTCCCAAATAATATCTCCAAAACACCCCAAGTAATTATATTGAACTACAAAAGAAACGTCGCACTTTTCAAATTGATATCTTTTACACATGATATTGGAATTTGATACGTAAAATCACATTTCATGCTTTTTTAACATCACAGATATGGCATTGACCGTCCATAACACATCATCATAACAAAATGTGATTTCTGTGTAGGATTAAAACTCATATCTTTTCGGAGAACATGGTAGTGCACTCGAGCGCAGCTTTTTGAAAAGCATGATGCACATGCACATCCTCTATCCAGTGGGTTTGAAAGGGACCCAAAACCATCATCCTGTCATTCGTTTCCTGAGCGCTGTCACCATGCCACGTCTGACTCGAAACCAGAGGGAACAAGCCATCGGACGTCTTCATGCTGGCCAACGTCCTAGAGTCATTGCCAACGACTTCAATGCAGCGTTCGGACAGTAGAGAGACTGCGGGAGCGATACAATGCAACCAACAGCACCGACGATCGTCAGCGCAGTGGTCGTCCCAGGGTGACAACAGCACGTCAAGATCGCCATCTTCAATGGGACCACTTGCAGGATCGCTTCCGCAGAGCAACAAAATCGGCTCTACAGACTACTGGCACACACAACAGACCAATTTCTGGAACAACTGTTCGTCGTCGGCTGAGAAGCTTCAACTTGTCTTGTCGGCGTCCTGCTCGGGGCCCTATCCTAACCGTTCGACATCGTCGGGAACGTCTCCTGTGGGCCCAACAACGTCAGAACTGGCGCTATCAACGACGAGAGTCAATCAAAACAAAGCAAAACATTTTCTCAGTTTTCACTCTTGAATAAAGAATATGTTTCATTGTAAATAAAACAGTTTCAAACGCATACATGTGCGACGTTTCTTTTGTAGTTCAAGATCACATTGCAAGAAAATCACAAATATGGCAATTAATGTATCACTACACTGCAAAAACCAGGGTGTTAAATATTCAACACTACGTTGGTGTACAATTAAATGGTGTTATTATAACACCCAGAGAATCATTGTTATGGCTCCGTAATCAAATCTGTTGGAATAGTTCGGTTGATTACACCATCGGGTGTAATTTATTTAAAACACGCATGCGCAAAATAAATGAACAGAAATACCGCGGGATCGCTAGCTCCTGATTGGTCTAAGCATAGTGCAGCAGCGCATGCACCAAACTTTCTCGACGCGTGACCGGTAGGAACGAGAATCGAAGTTAATTGACATTAACATGATTTTGATACACAGTTATGTAAAACTGACTGAACAAATCTTGCAAAGTAACGCTGTAAGATATTTCTTCATAAAGATTTTTACAATATTGCCCTTTTCGTTAAGTTTATTTAACATGCACAATGTAATTTGTCGTCATTAAGTAAAAATGTTTTGCAAACGGTTTTGTAAAAAATGCATTTTCGTATTTTTCCCTCAATATTGGGGGAAACACTTATATGAATATTCATGAATTTTCAGTAGCGTATGGTTTGGGGTGGCCCGATTTTAATAACTCTTACCATATGCATAAAAAATTATAATGGGTATATAAGAGCTTGCACTAGACTGTACCAACAGGATAGGATAGGACTAGGATAGGATAGGTTAAGATATACATGTAGGATAGGATAGCTTAAAGTAGGATAGGTTAGGATTAATAAGTTAAGACCCAGAAAGACATAACAAGCAGGTTTATTTTTTTTTTACCTGGGTTGGAGGAAAAAGGAAACAATTGGGCAACTGAATTTGCCCAACCACATAATACATGTGTAGAATTGTTTGTTAGGTAAAATTTACACATGAATTTTAAGTACCTATATTTAACATGACATTTTACATAATTATCGTCGAATATATTGTTAGCTAAAATTTACAAAAAAGTTATGGAGTTCCTATTTAACATAATTTTTTACATAATTTTTGTAAAACATTTCTGTGTGTGCACCAAGATGATATAGGACATGGCGTTAATCTGACACCAGCTATGGTGTAAATTATTGGTGTAAATTATTTTTAATACCACGGATGGTGTACAATATTGGTGTTTAAATAACACCAGTGGTGTTGATCATTGGTGTTGAATATTCAACACCATTCTGGGTGTTAATTTTGATTTAATCCGAAACTAGGTGTTCTTTTAATCTTTCGGTGTTGCAGGATATAGATACCGGGAAAGAATAACTTTTAACACCCATGGTGTTGAATTTAACACCCTGGTTTTTGCAGTGTAGAAACTGGGAAGCTTACAGATGGCAATCGTATAAGTTTTATGTCAACTGCGTATCTGATGATTATAAAAACAACATAAATAAAAGCTTTCTAAGCATCTGGAATATCCGAGGATTCGCCAGAAATATAGCGATGTTTTGATGTCGTCACACTAGGGATCGGTCCTGCTTAAGCAGACGACGTCCTATAATGAATGAACGTAATTGCAATGCAATTATTTATCAAATTATAAAGAGTTTGGTATATTTAACATGACCTTATTTCACACCATTCTAAAAGGGTAAGTGAAACTGATTCTGATAACTAAAACCGTTTGATTGTAAATACACAGGAGAAGGGTCAATGATCAATGAAATAAACCCCATTTTCAAATTGAAAAGCCCTCCGAATAATATCACAGATTGTATTCGTTCCCTCTTGAAACGCCGAACATGCCCCGGTGCAAGCAGCTGAAAATACAATGGCGTCTTATTTTGTTTACAAGTGACTGATTCCTTTATTTTTTTAACGCTGCATTTTTCATCAAAATAATACCATACACGAAGTTAAGAGTGAGGCAACAGACAAACATTAAGACTGACGCTAGTGAAGGAAGAGAAATAAGTGAAGAGGAGATGACAAAATAGGCTCTGAAAAATGTGTAAGATGTTATGGGACATCGTCTGCTTAGACAGGACTGGTCCTTCGTGTGTCGTCACACATCTCAGCAGCGTTCAAGGAGCTCTTCAGCTGCTATATCGGGGGCTGTATTTTACCGTTTTATAATTGATAATAATCTTTAATTCCAATGTTTCCAAGCGTTGAATTTGGATAACCTTGTATAATTTATGCCATCTATGCAATAATAAGTATTAAGCCAATATTTATTTTGATGGAATTTTCTTGCAATGTGATCTTTAAGTATAAATTGGGGTATCTTGTTATTTCTCATTATAGTTTCCAAGAAGTCGATGTTTTATAAAATACTCTCGTGGCACTCTGGTTGAACAGGCTGTATTAGAGGACCATAATTTAAGGGCCTGAATGACTTGACCGGGTCCGCCTGGAGTACTCCATGCAACTTAAGAGCGGGAAAATTTTCCATTTTGAAGTGAACAGACACATTAAATACCCTCTCTCTCTTTTCCAGTATGGTTTTTATATTTCACTATTATATTCCATTACGACCGATTTCATTTGAGTCTTATCATGCTTATCACTGCTTATCTTCCCATGTTATCTTTGTATGATGTTTTAAGCAATCTATCTGTATTGTAAGGATTTCCTGTCCAATCTAACACTTTTTGAAAATCAAAATGCATCATTGAGCACTTCAGTATCGTCCTGTAGTCTGATAGGAATCAATAATCATCCAATAATGTCAGATGTCAAAGATAGTTTAATGATTAAAATGTCATTCAACAGGTTCAAAGGTCAATCAACTTCAACATATCTCCATTCATTTTCGTCAGATTTCATTCGAATTCGTCCGACCTGGCAATCCGCTGCAAAATGTTGTCATCAAATCCATCTTTGGGAAGTCGATTTCAAGAAATTTTCATTCAAATTCGTCACATAGACAAGTCCTTACAACGAGCGGGTGACAATTTTGAATAACTCTTTGAACTCTTTCAGTCTTTGACAAAGTCGATAGCAAAATGAAAAATAAATTCCGAAAATGAATGGCCAAGACGTATATTGAATAGGCCTTATAATTGGCTGTGCAATGTTATGAAGTTGCAGGAGAAAAGCAAATAAAATTGGCTGGAAACCCTATTATCTCACATTATTTTCCGCATTCTTTCCGCTCTCCTTTTCACGTGGCCTCTTGTGCGCCCCTCCCCTATCAAAGCCAGTTGGTATGGAAATCTTTATAAAAATTTTAAACTAAACATCACTATTCTGATGTCACTTTCTGCTCGCCAGCTTGGGGGGATATTCAAACCCTCTGACACCCCCCCCCCCCCCCCCCCCCCCCCCGTTACAGGCCTGCCATGGACCTACTACAAATAATTCTTTGAATGACGCTTTGGGGAAAAAAATCGATTGCAACATGGTATAACGTACAAAATTCGAAAATGAATGGTGAAAGACGACATTGATTAATTATAGAATTGCCAGATTAGGAAGATACGGGACAAAATCGAAATAAAATGTATTAAAATAGACAAAGATCGATATATTATCACGTTCTTTTCCCTTTTCATCATCTCTCCCATCGCTTCTTCTTTTTTTTTCAAGCGGGCCTCTGCTCGCCAACCGGGGAGGGGGGGGGGGGGGGGGTTCGTTCGAACCCCCTGAATCCCCCTAGTTACGGGCCTGAAACGTAGTATACGTCTTGCAGAACTTTGATATCTGTACAAAAATTTCAAACGGGAATTCGCTTTTATTAAAACTGATTCTACTAGAGAAGAAAAATGGAACTTTGCTATGCCAGCTATAAACCTAAATACTTCACAGATTCTTTTCTCTGGATTACTTGATTAATGCGTGTCACTTTGAATTTCACTTTGTGAAAAATGTAGGGTAAGGTTATGTATAGCGTTTGGTCCAGAATTGAACTTCCAGGCCAACTGCCCCCTCCCAATGCTTCCCGGTGATTTATTAAACTGTCTGACTCTGTCCGAGGGCATCCCAAGACCGCACTAATTCCGACTGCGGCTGTTATAAATATCGAAACGTCGCATCGGTGTAAAAAGTAAAATGTAGTGTCAAATTTAAGCAAGGGCGGCGGAGCGTCTTCCAAAGTTAGGGGGCACCAGCAAAAATTAAGTGCACTTTTTCTAGAAAAAAAGTCACCTGCAAGGGGTGAAAAAAGGGACCATTTTGTGACATTGATATTACTCTACAATCAATACATTATCAAGCATCATCTTCTTCCTTTTTATTGTGGTTCCCCGGCTGACGTTTGAGCAAATTTGAGAGAAAGATAACGGCTCGTAGCACCTTTTTTAGGCGGAAAGGTAATTCGACGACCTGACTGCTTTGCAATTATTAGGACGCAATACTCTGTGCTACACCGTATGTAACAACGGTGTAGAGCAGGGAAGGGGGAGTTTCCCCCCTTCCCGCGCGAAAACTTTGACGTTTTAGCAAATTTTGAGAGAAAGATAACGACTCGTAGCACCATTTTAGGCTTTTTTCTCTCACTCCCCCCGCCACTTTTTCTCTTTCGCTTTTTTTTATTTATTAATTTTTTTTTTTAGTTGGCGTTTGGGGGGCAGCAATCGCCTCCACCGCCCCCGCCCCCCCCCCCCCCACCGGGCTACGCGCCTGTTTTTACTAGTGGTGTAAAATATGGGCACATTCGAGCGAGAATGAGAATGAGAAATCCTTTGCTGGGGGGGGGGGGGGGGGGGGGGGAGGGAAGTCTTGCCTCCAGCTCCACCCCCATATACATTGTTGTTGTAGTTATACGGGTACCCATAAAGCGCACCGATTCTTAAAAGGCCAAGTCCACCTCAATATCAAGTTGATTTGAATAAACAGAGTAAAATTAAACAAGCATAACAGTAAAAATTTCACTGAAATCGGATGTAAAATAAGAAAGTTATGGCATTTTGAAGTTTTCCATTATTTCATGAACAGTGATATGCACAACATGGGCGGTATGCAAATGAGTGAACCGATGATGTCATGCACGCACTTATGTATTATATTATATGAAATATCATGTATTTCATTTTTTTACTTCAATAATGTAAAACATGGTTTGACTCCATATGGAACATGTAAAATCACCATTATTGTAACTTATTTTCGTACAAGGAAGGGATTCTTTATTATCACATCTATAAAAATTGAAATATTTGAAATTTCATATAATAAAATACATAAGGAAAAGTGAGTGTGTGACATCATCGGTTCACTCATTTGCATACCGCCCATGCTATGCATATCACTGTTTCATGAAATAATGCAAAACTTCAAAATGCCATAACTTTCTTATTTTACATCCGATTTCAGTGAAATTTTTACTGTTATGCTTGTTTAATTTTACTCTGTTTATTCAAATCAACTTGATATTGAGGTGGACTTGGCCTTTAAAGCTAGATATATGGCTCTTTGTGTAAGAAACAGTGGGAAATATAGGTAAAAGGGGCACTTATCAGAAAGGGGAAATGGGGCACTTACCAGAAGGGGAAAGGGTACTAAATAGAAAGGGAAATGGGGCACTTTGAGTAGTAGAAACTGCACTTATCAGAGAGAAAAGGGACATTTTGTCAGAAACAAATTGCTTAGTTTTTGTTTAAGATATTGGTGCTGGAATAGGGGTTTCATGTATACTATAAGAGCAAGCGATCGTATAGTGAGTGAGTTTGGGGGATTTATTTTAGCATGATCACGTGAAGCATGCTCCCCGAGGGGGGGGGGGGGGGGAGGGGGTGCAGTGAGTGGGATTTTCCCTGCTACTAAATAGAAAGGAAATGGGGCACTTTGAGTAGTAAAAACTGCACTTATCAGAGAGGAAGGGGGCATTTTTTTCAGAAATAAAAGGGCACTCTTCGGGTACTTGAAAAAGTGGGACACTGTGCCCCTCCCCCTCCCCCACCGGGAGCGCCGCCTCTGAATTCAATACTTTATTTCAGACTCAACTGCACACAGTGCAGAGGTCCATAGAACGAGGTTAACAAGCTGAACAAAACAAAATATACAAATAAATACATGTAAATATATACAGAAAAGAGAAAACACACACTGAATACATAAAATACAGCAGAGAAATGAGGGAAAAAAAAGAGAAAGAGAGAAAATAAAACAACTGGAATATAATCTATTTACAAAAAGGATGACCTCTTGACCTTTTTTAAGATTCTTGTTTTTTTTTAATACCGACAATTGTAGCATATACTTCTGATTTGATAGAAGTTTAAATGGGAATGTCCACTGTCACACATTAGGCCAAGAGCAGTTTATAACCCCCCCCCCCCCCCAGTCAGTATTATTTAGGATACGCGTATGCTCGTTCCCTCCCTTTGAAACCACGCCCTTATCTCCGGTCTGCAAAACTTTCTGACCCCCCCCCCCCTTTCGAGGGCTTTTCCTGCCTTGAAGACCCCCCTAAATTCTTAACACCCCTTTCTCAGGTGACTTTTCAAGATATTTTATAACCCCCTTTTAAATTTTCCAAAGAGATAGAGAGAGAGAGGAAAAAAAAAACTTTTTTAAAGAAATCTCCGGGTGAAAAGTCAAATACCCCCCTTTTTTACAATTCACGGGCCGGATTGTGTCGCCCGAAAAGTACCCCTTTACCCGTTTACCGGAGAATTTGGGAACACGTATGCGGTCCCTCCGACCTCCGAATCGGGGGGGGGGGGGGCGGGATAAAACCCATTTACAGGATTATTGTTGTGAAAAAGAAATGGTTTGTTTGCTTGGTTGCTTGCCTATAGTTGATTCTCAGATTTTCGGGAGTTGTGCCACCCAGTCGGATCCGCCATGTCCACTCACGGTCCCCTGAGAATTGTTTTTAAAAAGTATGGTGTCGATCGGGTTCCCACTATTGCCTTCATCCAAGTACGGTACTTGCTCATGTCTTCAAAATCATTTTTCAGAGGTACTCATTCGCTGTAGTGTGGACATCCCCGTCCATTTTTTGTTTTAATAAGTATTCTTTTATTCATTTCTTTTCAGTGAAATCAACAATTTATACAGTCAAATATAAAAATATTACAATCATGATTGAATAAAGTATAAACAGAAACTTTTACCAGTTACAAGGAAATCTTATACGTATCTGGAAATATATATACATTCATGTAAGAACAAAGAATTTATACATACATGTACGTGTTAAAATTTCAGCTTACTTGAATTATCGTTAAAAATAGTACATCTGTATTCTTTTCTCTACCCCCCCCCCTTTTTTTTTTTTTTTTGATGAGTTGATGACATTTGCAAAGTGGCTGAGAAGTGAGAACCGAACCAGTAAAATTTTCCCGCTTGTCGGTGAATTAAATCTATAATCTAACTTTTCAATGAAATTGACGTGTTTAACGGAATTCGCCCACTTTTTCTCAAGCAAACCCGTTCATCTGATTTTCCTTTTCTCCTAAGTTTGAGGATACAGTATGTTTTCACAACAGTATGTTTTGGCAACAATAGTCAAATTTGACTGATTGCCGATACCATACAACGAAAGAAGACAGACTCGACTTTATTCAATCATGATTGTAATATTTTTATATTTGACTGTATAAATTGTTGATTTCACTGAAAAGAAATGAATAAAAGAATACTTATTAAAACAAAAAATGGACGGGGATGTCCACACTACAGCGAAACATGTGGTGTTTTGTTATTTTCTTATTAAGCTTTAAATACAGATGCATATACAGTATTAAATGTTTACTTGATTCTAAATGTAAATTAAAAGAGAGAAGGAGTCAGAAATACTGAATTTGAATTACATGCATAACGTCATTGGCAACAATAGTCAAATTTGACTGATTGCCGATACCATACAACGAAAGAAGAAGAAGAAGAAGAAGAAGAATTTTAGTGCTCGCCACATTCAGTCAAAGCAACGATTCGCTTTGAATGAACATCGGGAGTGAACACAAGTGTCAAAAACTATACAAGGTTGATAAATATTTCGCTAATGCACAGTCCTGTGGGGAATGCGCATGTCTCGAAATACGGCGAACTATTTATTTTCACGCTGTTTTCATTTTTACTAGGCAGAGACCTCACAGCCAAACCACAACCACGACTTGACTCGACCTAATTTTTAGGTACAGCGATCTAAGAATTAAGTAAAGTGACTTGGCGCAAAGGACACTAGTTTGTCAAAGGTGCCATTAACTCACAACAACAACAACAACAACATTTTTACTAGGCCTATACGGAAGTGAAAAGATTGTGAACGAGAGGAAAAGAGATACGGTAGCTGACCACTTCATCGTCCCAAGATCTCATCTAAAGTAAGATGTCACTCGTCACAGTCCAACGGTCTCCCAGCAATAGCAATGCGAGTTCGACCATTTCGACTTTGGTGAGCAGATCTGCCATGTCCGTTTATTGTAATGTTGTCGTCATTATCATCTTGATTTGTGAGCCTCTCTCTGAGCTCTCTGAGAAGTGAGAGTCTGACTCTGTGACTGTGTCTGTGTCTGTGACTGTGTCTGTGACTGTGTCTGTGACTGTGTCTGTGATGTGAGTGTGAGCAGGTGAGTGTGAGTGTGGTGAGTGTGACCGAGTGTGACTGTCTCATCTCAGTGAATGATGACTGACTGACTGAGTGTGTCAGTCTGAGACTGTGATGCCCCTTTCAATAATTCTTCCACTTTTGCCGTTCGCACTAAAAATAGTCAGCACCAAGCAGTAAAACTACTAAAAAAAAAAGTAAAAGTTGTGTTCAGTAATTCACAGTGGATCGCAAGTTTCTCAAAGGTTACTATCGTTTAATTCAAGAGAAGTCCACTCTAGTCTCTACCAATGTCTACGCACATGACTAGCAAGGATTGGCTTTGTGAGTGTAAAAAAAAAAAAGCCGCCATTTTATATCTGCAGGGCATTTTGGTGCTGCTATCTTTCAGTAATTCTTCAGTGCGCTCCTGGTGCTCCTAAAAGCAGCTCTAAAATAGGGCGGACTACTGTAAACGCTAGCTGTACGAGCTCGTTGGCTTATCAATCTGGTACTGGCCTACGGAGCTGTACATGGGATCCATATACTGTGTGTGGAGGCAGATATCAACAAAAAAAACTAGATCTGAATAAATATCACCATTTCTCACATAATGTGACCCATGCAAACCACCCTCAGAGTTTTCTAAAGGGGTTACCTTCCAGGATCAACTAAGATTGTAAAAATTGAATGAATAAAAAAGAAAAAAAAAATTGGCAGGTGTGAGCTTGTAACTTATAACTAAGCCTGAGTCGAATCGATTGGTTAGCCGGTGTTCGATCGAAGACATCGAATCCCGAATTCGTTTTGGCAAATCCGGTGCATCGATTTGTAGTCCGCCAGATTTTTTGACTCTTTTGAAAAGAGCAAATAAAAAAAGAAACTCTGTAACGTACAGCATATATACTAGTAGCCCCGGGACGCTGCCACTTCGTGGCAGCGGCCTGAGTGAAACCAGTACGATTCGGTGGGTCTCACAATTTACCAATGTTCAAATGACCATTGAAAATATGGCCATATAATTTATTTTCTTTCATTCAAGTATCATATATACGATGCCACTTACCTAAACAGACCTTCCGCAAATCAGATTTTCCTAAAAAATGTGTAGAATCGATGAATGTCACTTTTTACTCTCAATTTTCCAAATCAGTCCCATTCGCCATGTAGTTGAAGCAGAAACGAAAATAGGCAGTTGCGCATGCGTTTATGAATATTTATTACAATGACGCCATAGTTTTCGTCACAGGAATAATGAATATTCATATATCCACCGTGATCCGCCGATCTCTCGAGCCCACTCGTCTAATGAATATTCATAATCCTCCCTTCTTGTCTGTATTATATTGGAGCTGCTGCGCATGCGCATTGCAAGCAAAACACCGACTTACGGAAGTTTTTAGTACAGGCTCTTGGAGATAAATATGCCTTTTTTGTATCATCCTCATTGAAAAGAAAGACGACAGTCAATCGTTAAGTATTGTAAGTACCTAAAATAGCCTAAAATCAACTGATTTCATGTTTCATGGCTATCATTTTGACAAACGACCTTGTAATTATGTGACATCCATGCGATCAAAGGACTGCGAATCGCAGCCCGAACACTACGTGTTCGGGCTGCCGCAGTAAATATACTAGCAGAGAACGTGAAGGCGACTTCAAACTGTTGGCTAACTTTCGCTAATTCGCTTGCGGAGGACGTCGCGCTTTACCTGCTTTCTCTATGGAAAAAAAAATCGTTTTGTCGTTACGAACTGAAGTTTACGATAATATTCTTGCACTCTCTCTGCATTGTCAATTTGACAATTATATAATTGAACATGATAAATACGGGCATGAGTACGAGTGTTCCTACTAATATCAAACTCTCATCAAATTGGCAATTACTTCTGAATGATCTGAAGCTGAATGAAGTCGAGTGTATATTGAGCGACGAATTGAAAGTTTATTTCGTATTTTTTTTTTTTTTGCATCGAACAAACGTGTTCCATTCAGCTCTCCAAAGACAAAGTAAGATTATTAATTCTTTGAATCATTGTCGGGTGTGTCGACAATGAGCATCGCTTCGTGCGACACTAGAGTGATATTTTGGCTAGCCATACGGACTAGAAACTTAAGATTTTGGCTCGTCCGCTGTGATTTTTACTAGCCATTGGCTAGCGGGCTATCGTTAATGTCGAGCAGCGAAAGCCCATACATATATGCCCGCGATGCCAGCGGACCGGTGCATGGTGCATGCACTGCGTGCAACTGTGTGCAACACTGTTTTCACCGCCCATCATTTATCGATGCACCGGTATTCGATCGAATCAAAGCCGTCGAATCCCGGATTATGAAATATTCGATATGACTCAGGCTTACTTATAACCCATGCAAGGTAGATTTGTGAAGTTCCATTATAAATATACAACAAAAAAAAAAATCTATATCTGCCTCCACACACAGTATATCGATCCCATGTAGAGCTCCGTAGGCCAGTACTAAATGTAGATTGATAAGCAAAGGAGCTCGTACAGCAATGTAAACGCTGTTATTTTCACGTGATTAAATTTTTGCGCTGAGCGACCCAAAAACATATTCGCAGGTTCTTGAATTCGTGCTGCGCAATTACTCGCAAAAATGCGGCTGCATGTATTGTTTCACACACACACACACAGTCGTACACGCTGTCCGTTTAAATGCATACTACAGACACAACTACACACATGCACTCTAAAATGAATTGGATTCAAGCACGTATCAATCAAGCGAGCAATGCAGCGTCTATTCAAAACAAGCATAACTAGAAAGGCCGTCAAAGGCGGCAGACCCGCGCCTTAGTGGCGCTACAGAGTAGTTGCAATACTATACTAACTTAGCTGTACAAGCTCCTTGGCTTAGCAATCTGGTAGTGGCCTACGGAGCTGTACACGGCTTGCTACTATGGCCTGTATCGGAACTTGTCAACATAGAAATACTATGCGTCATAATCACCCATTCCCACGCACTTGAATTGGATTCAAGCATGTATTAATCAGATGAAGCGAGCAATGCAGCGTCCATTCAAAACAAGCTTAATACAGAAATCCTGCCAATATTTTTGCATGTTCTAGAAAAAAATCGCACCAGCCAAAAATAACGCGAAATTTGCAAAAAATTAATGAACCGCAAATATTTCTGCATTTACAGTATTTTGCCTTGCGCTGTTCAGTAATTCAAAATTTTACGACTTAGAGCGGACCTGGTCGAAAGGGGTATGAGAGTGAGAGTTCGCCGACATCCCATTGAGACGCTTGTATTAAAATGAAAGCGTTTCAATGTGATGTCAGCAAACTTATACTTAAGCTTATGACGGTTTGATGGAAAAATGAGCCCACTAAGTACAATTATGAATCGCCTGCACCAGGAAACAATCCAGCCATCTTGAAAAGGAAGAAGAACTTGGAACTGAATACAGTGGCATAGTGCCTGCGTTCAGTATCTTCCCTAGGTATCCCTCGGAATGAAATGCTGAACTGCCACACAGGCTTGACATTGAACATCAAGCCACACACCTGAAGCAGTCTCCTGTATGGAGAGAGACAACCCAAAAAAAATCAGTGGGCAAGATTCATAAATTTCAACGTACAGTGAACCTTGCCAACCACCTTCAGAGTTTGCTAAACTCTTCCTCTTCCAGCCCATTTGACCACTGCAACAATCAGATCATGAGAAACATGAAAAAATTACAATTCATGACAACATGAATGAGGATTTACCTACCGTTCACGTGTAGCTTTCGCTGTGCGATTAGCATTACAAAGATGGCGAGATCGGCATGGAATATGCGCTGTATATCAACAGAGTACAAGGCAGTGTAATGCTGAGCGGTTCTGACGCGGCATGCTAAATTTAGTTGTGCTAATATGTAATATCTTGCACCCGTACGAGGATTCCTGTCTATGCGTGCGACGGTGTGAGATATTAGCACAATTAAATTCTGCATGCCACGTCGGAACTGCTCAGCGTTACACTGCCTTGTACTCTGTTCATATACAGCGCACATTCTCTCACTTCTCCCTTTTCTCTCCCTCTCTCTCTCTCCAGCTCTCTCCCCCGTTCACTCTGTTTATCCCCTACTCTGTTTATCTCCCCTCTCTCTCCTCCTCCTCTCAGCCTCTGGAATGTTTGGTGTTATATTGTTGCTATATTACGTAAATAAACTGTATTGGAGGGGTCTTCTGTTGACCTCACTATCATGCTTTTTTTTGTTGTTGAAATCAAGGTGGGCATGGTCGTGCACTTGTTTCATGCTTTGCCATACAATTGTGTGTTTATTTGTATATACTTGTATGCTTCTTGTGTACAAGACTTGTATATATATTATTGTCTTCCACTTTCTTTTATGCTACCCCTTATTAGTTGTAACTTGTACCAAATACATATCCCCATCATGACACCAGATCATGCAGTGTGTTCGTCAATTTGGAATAATACATTGGTGTGCTTAAATGATGCTTGAAGAGTATGATTTACAAGAAAGTATTGATTGTAGGTATTATGTTCCTAATGAGTATAACCCTGTCATAAATGATATTCAAACTCATCATTCGCAGTGCTTGAGTTTCTTACATTGTAATGCCAGAAGCCTATCCAAAAACTTTGAAAGTATTAATTTATTGCTATCCTCATTGAAATTTGATTGCTCCATTGTAGGTATTTCTGAGACGTGGTTAAATCCATCATCTCCCCCTCTGTTTACATTGGAGGGGTACAACATAGCTCGTAAAGACAGACCAGAAGGAAGAGGTGGTGGTGTCCTTTTGTATATCTCTGACAAATTAACTTTTAAAGTCAGAGATGATCTCTCGTTCTCAAATCAGAGTGCTGAACTCTTATGTATAGAGGTAGATCTGCCCGCTGAGAAGAATTTTATTGTGTGTATAGTGTACAGACCACCAAGCAATGATGATGTTGCCACGAAGTGGCAGCGGCCTGAGTGAAACCAGTACGATTCGGTGGGTCTCACAATTTACCAATGTTCAAATGACCATTGAAAATATGGCCATATAATTTATTTTCTTTCATTCAAGTATCATATATACGATGCCACTTACCTAAACAGACCTTCCGCAAATCAGATTTTCCTAAAAAATGTGTAGAATCGATGAATGTCACTTTTTACTCTCAATTTTCCAAATCAGTCCCATTCGCCATGTAGTTGAAGCAGAAACGAAAATAGGCAGTTGCGCATGCGTTTATGAATATTTATTACAATGACGCCATAGTTTTCGTCACAGGAATAATGAATATTCATATATCCACCGTGATCCGCCGATCTCTCGAGCCCACTCGTCTAATGAATATTCATAATCCTCCCTTCTTGTCTGTATTATATTGGAGCTGCTGCGCATGCGCATTGCAAGCAAAACACCGACTTACGGAAGTTTTTAGTACAGGCTCTTGGAGATAAATATGCCTTTTTTGTATCATCCTCATTGAAAAGAAAGACGACAGTCAATCGTTAAGTATTGTAAGTACCTAAAATAGCCTAAAATCAACTGATTTCATGTTTCATGGCTATCATTTTGACAAACGACCTTGTAATTATGTGACATCCATGCGATCAAAGGACTGCGAATCGCAGCCCGAACACTACGTGTTCGGGCTGCCGCAGTAAATATACTAGCAGAGAACGTGAAGGCGACTTCAAACTGTTGGCTAACTTTCGCTAATTCGCTTGCGGAGGACGTCGCGCTTTACCTGCTTTCTCTATGGAAAAAAAAATCGTTTTGTCGTTACGAACTGAAGTTTACGATAATATTCTTGCACTCTCTCTGCATTGTCAATTTGACAATTATATAATTGAACATGATAAATACGGGCATGAGTACGAGTGTTCCTACTAATATCAAACTCTCATCAAATTGGCAATTCTGAATGATCTGAAGCTGAATGAAGTCGAGTGTATATTGAGCGACGAATTGAAAGTTTATTTCGTATTTTTTTTTTTTTGCATCGAACAAACGTGTTCCATTCAGCTCTCCAAAGACAAAGTAAGATTATTAATTCTTTGAATCATTGTCGGGTGTGTCGACAATGAGCATCGCTTCGTGCGCGACACTAGAGTGATATTTTGGCTAGCCATACGGACTAGAAACTTAAGATTTTGGCTCGTCCGCTGTGATTTTTACTAGCCATTGGCTAGCGGGCTATCGTTAATGTCGAGCAGCGAAAGCCCATACATATATGCCCGCGATGCCAGCGGACCGGTGCATGGTGCATGCACTGCGTGCAACTGTGTGCAACACTGTTTTCACCGCCCATCATTTATCGATGCACCGGTATTCGATCGAATCAAAGCCGTCGAATCCCGGATTATGAAATATTCGATATGACTCAGGCTTACTTATAACCCATGCAAGGTAGATTTGTGAAGTTCCATTATAAATATACAACAAAAAAAAAAATCTATATCTGCCTCCACACACAGTATATCGATCCCATGTAGAGCTCCGTAGGCCAGTACTAAATGTAGATTGATAAGCAAAGGAGCTCGTACAGCAATGTAAACGCTGTTATTTTCACGTGATTAAATTTTTGCGCTGAGCGACCCAAAAACATATTCGCAGGTTCTTGAATTCGTGCTGCGCAATTACTCGCAAAAATGCGGCTGCATGTATTGTTTCACACACACATACAGTCGTACACGCTGTCCGTTTAAATGCATACTACAGACACAACTACACACATGCACTCTAAAATGAATTGGATTCAAGCACGTATCAATCAAGCGAGCAATGCAGCGTCTATTCAAAACAAGCATAACTAGAAAGGCCGTCAAAGGCGGCAGACCCGCGCCTTAGCGGCGCTACAGAGTAGTTGCAATACTATACTAACTTAGCTGTACAAGCTCCTTGGCTTAGCAATCTGGTAGTGGCCTACGGAGCTGTACACGGCTTGCTACTATGGCCTGTATCGGAACTTGTCAACATAGAAATACTATGCGTCATAATCACCCATTCCCACGCACTTGAATTGGATTCAAGCATGTATTAATCAGATGAAGCGAGCAATGCAGCGTCCATTCAAAACAAGCTTAATACAGAAATCCTGCCAATATTTTTGCATGTTCTAGAAAAAAATCGCACCAGCCAAAAATAACGCGAAATTTGCAAAAAATTAATGAACCGCAAATATTTCTGCATTTACAGTATTTTGCCTTGCGCTGTTCAGTAATTCAAAATTTTACGACTTAGAGCGGACCTGGTCGAAAGGGGTATGAGAGTGAGAGTTCGCCGACATCCCATTGAGACGCTTGTATTAAAATGAAAGCGTTTCAATGTGATGTCAGCAAACTTATACTTAAGCTTATGACGGTTTGATGGAAAAATGAGCCCACTAAGTACAATTATGAATCGCCTGCACCAGGAAACAATCCAGCCATCTTGAAAAGGAAGAAGAACTTGGAACTGAATACAGTGGCATAGTGCCTGCGTTCAGTATCTTCCCTAGGTATCCCTCGAATGAAATGCTGAACTGCCACACAGGCTTGACATTGAACATCAAGCCACACACCTGAAGCAGTCTCCTGTATGGAGAGAGACAACCCAAAAAAAATCAGTGGGCAAGATTCATAAATTTCAACGTACAGTGAACCTTGCCAACCACCTTCAGAGTTTGCTAAACTCTTCCTCTTCCAGCCCATTTGACCACTGCAACAATCAGATCATGAGAAACATGAAAAAATTACAATTCATGACAACATGAATGAGGATTTACCTACCGTTCACGTGTAGCTTTCGCTGTGCGATTAGCATTACAAAGATGGCGAGATCGGCATGGAATATGCGCTGTATATCAACAGAGTACAAGGCAGTGTAATGCTGAGCGGTTCTGACGCGGCATGCTAAATTTAGTTGTGCTAATATGTAATATCTTGCACCCGTACGAGGATTCCTGTCTATGCGTGCGACGGTGTGAGATATTAGCACAATTAAATTCTGCATGCCACGTCGGAACTGCTCAGCGTTACACTGCCTTGTACTCTGTTCATATACAGCGCACATTCCATGCCGATCTCGCCATCTTTGTAATGCTAATCGCACAGCGGAAGGTACACGTGAACGGTAAGTAAATCCACATCAATATTTGTTTGTTTTTTTGTTGAAAATTACATCATATTTCTTCAGATTTTGATATGATGTTTAGCAGGCTTATTCTCAAAGAATTACATGAGAATTAGCAAATGCAAGAATAATTCTTGTTTCATCCAACCAAATCAAATCTTTAAGGTCACGTACAGAGGACTTCTATAGCCTTTAACAACAAAGGTCATATCCGGGTCTTGTGTGTGAAAAGAAGGAAAATAAAAAAGACAAGTGTATTGATTTTGTCTGGCTCTACTGGCAGTCAGTGTATTTTTAGGTGGTCTGTCGTAGTCGACAGACCACCTCTTAATTTCGTCAGAATTTTCTTTATTATTTATTTATTTATTTATTTTTATTTTTCCACCACTTTCTTGTGAACACAATTTCTCAAAATCAGCTCGATCAATTTTCTTCAAATTTTTGTCAATTATCAGACCATATCAGATCAAGTGCCCCTATCTTTTTCAAGGTCATCAGGTCATCGTGACGTCATCCAGGCGCCATTTTGTGATATCACATTATCAATCATATCTTCATAACGAGTCATCAAAAATAAACCATATTTGACACACATGAACTTCAGGTCAAGGGTCAACATAAAATGTCATTAAAATCCGTGTGCGCATCATGACGCGCACGTACGCGCGCGTCAAAATTTAAAAATGCTCCAAATCACTTTTTAATCAAATTAGGGTATGGTTCAGACATTTTACGCATTTTAAAATTTCCTGTCCGTGCGCGTCCGCGCGCGCGTCATGCGCGCGCACAGCGCGTAGAGAACATAAAAACGCCGTTTTTTGGCATGTTTCATCTTCCTGATAATATTCTTGACAATTTCCAACTATTGACAGTCATTATCGACCTTCCATAATGTCGTACGCGCGCGTCAAACTTTCAAATTTGTGCGCACGTCAAAGGGCATTCTAATGTAAAAAGTGGTAAAAACATGCCCATCTAGAATTCGCCATAGCTCCTCAGAAGGGGCGGAAACCCCCCAATTTCTTTACATATTCTGAAAGCCTGTGAGTTGTAGATATGAATTCATGTAGAATTTTTGCCGATCTCATGTTCTAACGTCATCATATTTGCATATGAACTCAAAAAAGTGATTTTGAAAAAATTATGTCATCATTTTTGTATTCTTTTGATAATATTTCAGTAATAGGTGGTCGATTTTCTTCCAAATTTTGATATGTTATAGCTGAGACAATTCTCTACAACATGAGTGCTCATTATTATTCATTTGGATGACGTCATCACACTGAAATTTTCAATTAAAGACGACATGTCAGAATTGTCCCTATTTGCGTGTTATGTCTATGGAAGATGATTTTTTTTCGAATCATGAATCTACATGACATCGTTCTCTGAGCTGTATCACAGTTATTTTTGGTCTATTTCCTTCCAGATTTTAATATGTTGTAGCTGAGACTATAAGCTTTCATTATGGTGGTCTCCAAATTTTGATCAGATGTCGGGATCATGCCCTATTTTGAACTACCAAATGGGATTCGAGAATCCCGTTTTTCGTTTACGTGTTATCTCTATGGGAAATATTTTAGTCTATCGGTAAAGCACATGACTACCATGGTCAAGGTACCTGGTTCGATCCCCGGGGCCGATTTTTTTTTTTTTTTTTTTTTTGCTTCTTTTTGCCTGTCATTTTACCATCCTCCTCGACTATTGTAACATAAAAATTCACAAATCATGTAATAAACTGCCTTATTTCCGTATTATGTCTATTAGAAAGTAGTGTGCAGTAGTTTATGTACAACCCTATGGCAAATTGTGATTTCCTGTCCTGTATTAGAGCTATGGTGTTAATCTCCCAAGTATCCTGTATCATCATCATTATTATCATCACCATCATGATCATCATCGCTACTATTATATCATCGCCATCATCATTATGTCATTATAATCATCATAATCACCGTTATCATCACCATAATCATTTTACAATGACCGATACACATTTTGCTACATTCCTGTCCTCAGGAAGCATCTCCATTCATGGCATTCTTGACATCCTGTCTTCTGTTTAGTATTTCCCCATTAATATGATCATCCTGATTACAATCATGATCGTGCCAATTTAAGGACAGACCACCTAATTCGTCTTCGTGACGAATTCAAGTCTAGTTCTAGTTCTATTAGAAAAGACATTATCAGGTCAGGGTGCACAAAGGGAAATACAATACTGTTGTCTGGAGGCATTAGGGGAGCGTTTCATGAAAGGAAGTTGTCAGATATTTTATCCGACAACTGTTATAAGCTACTGAAATCTTTGCATCTGATTGGTTGAGAGCAAATTTGTCGAATAAAATATCTGACAAGTCCTTTCATGAAACGCCCTCCTGAACTCACACAAAGTGCTCCTTGTACATTTGTAATAAAATTATTAAAATAAATAGATAACATATCAAAAATTTATTCAAATGTAGACCTAAACTGTAGCATTTTAGGTCACACAAAATTTCTGCAATTAGTGTCAAGCTTTGATTAAGTATAAGTAAGATTTTAAATTAAGGGAAACAACGTAATATTTAATAACCAGTTGACAAACTTGGCGACTGAGAGAAACGGATAAATAAAGTTTTGAGATGCTAAGGAATGTTTTGGTGTGTTACTCTGTTTAAGGTCTAAAAGTAATGTGCCTCCTTACCAAATTCTATGTCCGTTGTATAATTTGTTGCAAAATAGTGACAGATTACATGTAGATACAATGTAGGCTGACATTTCTTTTGTGTGTTGACATTGCTTAATGCTATGGGTATAACATCTAATGTGTCATTTTAAGGCTAGCAAAGTTTTTTAAAAAGTTTAACAAATAGTTAAATGTTTTTCATGAAAAATTAAAGAAGGTTTTGCTGATAAACCATGTTGGCTACTCATTCAGAACACAGAACTCCTAAAGACGTAGAAGGCTCATACCCATTCACAACGCACAGATCGCGGTATCGCCGTAATACCCGGTGTAGGATTCGCTGGAGTGCACACGCCGCCATATTGCTTAGTCCTCGATCTTTTCAACTACCCACCAGACCGTGTACTTCTCAATGCCTATTTATATTATATCGGATCTTCTTTATCGAAATAAAGGGCCTTGTGCCTTCATCACTTGAAATTTTGAAGTTGGCTTTTCCACTGAAGTTCAGCTGCTCTTTCATACATAAGTAACGTCAACTAATATCATGTACATTTTAGGGGGGTCTCTTTCGGACACAAAGGTTAAAATTGTATTCTCTCAAATTCAAGATAATAGAACAGTTGTTTTTTCTATCACTATTATCATTTTAGTTCCCTTTCAAGAAAGCAGCCCGAGTTCGTTTGTTCACATTCATCCTTCTTGACACCCCCTCGGAAAAAGCAACAAAAAATATACTTGCTTTTTTGGTACCATGTACATGACTTGTAAAACGTTATACTTTTTGTACAGTTTCATCTGATATAAAAAGGCCAACAATTTTGTTTTTTTTTGCACTGTTTTATTTCTGCATTTTTCATAAGTACAAAGTAAAGTATATTCAGATTCATAATAGCATAATATACATGTATAATCTACGTAATAAAAAGAATATAATTACTTTTGACAAACAGATAAAAATCTACTTGATCGTTTAACAAAATAAGATATAAATATAATAACAAGAATAGTGGGGTGATTCTATGCTAAGGAGAGTGAAATGATGCAGGAGACCGACATGGTAAGCATAAGCTTGAGATGATGACGGCCTCGGGATAGGAAATGAAGAAAAATAAAAGAAAGAGAAGAGAAAGAAGGATGAATATGAATTGAAGGGTCATGTGCAGGTGGCCGTGCAATATGTGAAATGAGTGATTGTACAAAGCCTCTGCTTAGGCCTAATTTGAAATTTAATTTGATGCCTCAATAAATGGTTAATTTTTCTCTAACAATATTAAATAGTAACTTTAATTACTGTATTGATTAAGAAGGTGTTTTTTTGTAATGGCTTTAAAAGAAAAAAGTGAAGTCCGTAACTTACGCGAATCAGGTAAGGAGTTCCATATGTCGGGGCCGTGATGCCAAATTGATTTTTTGAATTAAGGATGTGTTCAACATACTCTTCCGTGTTTCTTTTTATCTTTAATGATAATCCTTATATAAGTCAGGACTTTATCGATGAACTTTTTTAAATTGTGGATTAATCAGATTGGCAGGGGAACGGGAGGGGGAGTCTGTAGTCCTCCTCCCACTTTCTGAGTAGACGCATTTCTTAGCCGCCGCTTGAATAAATTTTTATTCAACTGGGTTTTTTTTTTAAACTTTGAAGAAACGTTTGTATTTTTACAAGCCAGGCTCAAGATTCTCCTTTCATTGTATTTCCTTTTTTTTTAAATTATTCACGCCCCTTCACTATATGAGTGTCAAGATAAAATCCAGCAGATTTTGAGTGTGTCTAATCGATATTAAGAAACAGAGGAATACGATGATGTGCTTATTGTTTACAGTCAGAATTGACTGCTCCCGGATCATCTCAATTAAAGTTGGTCCAACCATCCATGGAATATCATTTGACAATGTTTGTAATTTCTATAATTTAGTAACCTACATGGGAAAAAAATCATTAATATCCATGATGACTATGCTGTTTGTTTTACATGTATAATAATCAAAGATAGATGTGTCTGCAACTGTGCAAATAACTTTGGCATAAAATTCGGGACATTGGCACATGCAGCAAAGGCATCAAACGCATAATCATCATAGCATTGGCGGATCCGGGGGGGGGGCACTTCCGGCCACCTTCAACAAAACACAGATGTCTGGATCATAAGAGTGATCTGTAAAGACAAAGAATTTTCTTGAGGACTATATATTGCAACGTACTGAAATGAGCACACTCATATCGAACTCTTACAAGCATGAAGTCTTGCATCAGGATATGAATACAATAACATAAATTTCCGCTTTCATTTGCCAGAACCATGAGAATCATTTCAGTGATCAAAGTTGTTTGAAATGGTAAGTAAATGTAGTGCATTAAAATTATCAAAATGAGCAACAAGAGTGGATGATGACTGCATTTCTATAATAACAAATAAGCATGAAAATGCCCAAAGCAACTGCCCAAAGCAACTGCCCAATTTGATAACACTGGCAATAATATATTTCATGTATTTCGAGAGAAACTTCCCTCTCTTTTTGTCTTGGTTCATTTGGATACTAGCATTAAGAAAATCTAGCAATTTCAGTAAGATTTCATATACCGGTAACCCTAGTGTTGATCAAACAATTTGTACTGAAATGCCGTTGACGCGACTAGCTTCATGAATCCGGATCTGGAGAACGAAGGACTAACCAACATGGCAGATATCATGTGATCACTTACAAGCAATGCCTACAATTTCGCACCCGCACGAGCCTTCTACATCTTTAGGAGTTCTGTGATTCACAACATAATTTTGGACTAGAGTGGGCAGAGACTAGTCTGCAAGCACAGACCCTAATTTGACACTTTGTCAGAAAATCATTGTGTCTTAAGCCCCGTTTTAATAGACCGCGTCCGAACGGAGTCGGGACTAATGCCGGGTTAAAAAAGCGGGGCAGCAGGTGATAAAACCACGGGTGGTCCACCCTGGCGCGCCGTCTTAACAGACGTTCGCTGAAAACCTAACCGGGTAGGTTCCCATAGTAACGTATAGAACTGCATGACGTCCTGTCGCGCCCGCAATGAGTCATTGCGCAATGTCGAGCTGTCCGGTCAGAAACTACCCCGAGAGCTGCTTAACAGAACGGCTGTCCGGAATTAGCAGGGGTAGAGTCGTGATTTTACCCTCGTTGGCAAAATTATAAAGGGTAGATTCTGGTCAACACCTCAGTACGAGCGGCTTAATAGGAATGGGTAAAGAAATCTAACCCGGTATCACCCGGTCGAGGCGTTTTAAAAAGTGTCTGTTAAGACGGGGCTTTAGAGAAGCCTAACCCAGCTACCTACTGTTGTGTCAATATAGTCAGGAGCAGCTATAGCACAGGCCTATGGTAGTCTTACGGTGCAGACACTTTTAAGACTGACAAGGGTTTGTGCCTGCAAACTCAGCAGAGACAAGAATGGTATGACTTCCTCTCTGCGGTCTTGTTGGCTTGACCTCGGTGGGTTAGGATGAAATTATAATAGACAGGTGTTTGGGGAATGCATTAAAAGTAGGGTTACTGCCCCCCCCCCCCCCCCCCCCCCCCCCCATTAAATGTACATACATACATATTGGGTTTTTTCTGTCTTACTTTTGGCACAGTTTCTTAAAAATCAAAAATAAATTTGATACCTGACTGATGGGTTAGGGTGAAATTAGAATAGACGGATAGTTTTGGGAATGCATAAAAGTAGAGTAATACTTTGTATAGACTTGAAGATTAACGTTGTAATTCCCCCCCCCCCCCCCCCCCAATTTACAGGATTTTTTTCTTCTCTTGCTTTCATGTTCATGTACATATAGAACTTTGAAACAATTCTTTTTGATATCTTATTGAGAATGTGTTTATAAACAGATTCAGTAAGGTATCTTTTAGTTATTACCAGGAATCCAGTTTGCAGTCACACTCAGTGTTTTTGTTCACAGGTCATACACACTGTAGAACTTGGGATAGCCCTACTTTAAAAGGAACCTTGAGTTCTGCAATGGGAAAGGTGAAAAATAATTTGTGAGCTTTCTCATTCCTGTTACGTTAGTTTGGACTTTTGAAACACCCCCTGAAAATGATTGCTCTTCAAATGCTCTTATATTCAAAATATGACTAGAAATAACTGAAATGTTCTGGCGGAGCATTCATTCCACTAGTGTGTGTAGTCCCATATACCCAATTCTTTGTGCAGCACATGTGCTTTTCAAAGAGATTGGGTGAATTTCTATTTTGATGATGCTAAGACAACATAGTATAAAACAGTTCTTATAAATGTAGACATGGTCAACCTTTCCCAATTGCTTTGATACAGTTTCTTTCACAATGTAATTGCACGACCAGAACTCAGCTTTATCTTTAAAGACCCACTAAGTGGTAACTTAATCTGATCATCCATCCCTTTCATTTCTTCCTCATTCACGCCATCTACCATTTTACATATACCTGGATTGAGTGGGTGTTCATGTATATGATACTGGTATTATCAGTGGCATAGTCTGTGTTGAGAAATTAAAGGGCACCAGTCTTACTGAATGGATGAAATGTAACCCCCTCCCCTCCAAAGAAAAAGCAATAACAACAAACAAAAACAAAGCAAAACAAAAAACAGAACAAGGCCATTGATTAGAAAGAGGGTGTGTGAAGGTTCATATCATCACCTTTTCACATTCCCTTTCCCCCTGTCCCTCCCTTTCTCTTTTATCCTTTTTATATGCCATGCGACTGGGGGTGGATGTGCCCCCTGTTCCCCCTTCCCCCCCTATTTCCCCTTTTTCACCTACATCCTTGGTAATGATCCTAGTATTACATGTTGATTGGAATCATTTTAGCTGAATAGGCACATAAAACGGTCTTGACTTTTTTCCCAGACAGAGATATGAAAGGGAACAAGCACCACAAACGAGGCCAGGTAGATTTCCTCTCCAAGCTCTAATGAACATGAATAGGAAGTTTAGGGAAATGCTACTGTCAACAGAGACCCAGCACTATTTACATGATATGTAGGTGTTCCCTGGGATCCTCGTAGTGTACAGTGAGCGATGATTGAATTCCTGATTGCTACTGATCTGTTTGCTGACATTGTTGGCCACTTTGTCAAAGACTGAACTTCAGAGAGTACCAATGCACACATAAGATTGTTGGACCAAAGGATAACCTCTGGTTGGACTAACTTCTGCTGACTATTCTACTACATGTTCATGCTTTGGTGACAACCTTATTCATGTACAGAGGTTTGAGCTGACCTTGTAGTGGATTTGTATCGGAAAGTACATCATGGCCAGACTGATCCGAGTGGAATCAGTAGATGTGGTGAGTCTGAAGTCATTGTACCCTTGGGTCCAAGTTTATATTAAAAAAGTTAAAATTGGAAACTCTCAACTGGGCTCTGTAGTTTAAACCTTTTTTTTACTGTACATGGTACATGTACTCCATGTCCTCAAATAACATGCTGTATACTGTATAGTGAAGTAATTAATACCCTTCCCTGATTGGTCAAAAGTAAAGCAGTGATCTGTTTGTAAAAACATAGTTTCATAAGTGTGCTAATGTTTGTCCTTGTGGCTACATGTAGCTGTTCTAGAGAAGTTGGGGGGGGGGGGGGGGGGGGGATGGTACAAGAACATGTCCTCTAGGGGGAAGTCTTCCATGTAGAATGACTTTCCCCAATATATTTTTGTACACAATGTGGAAAGCCTATTGCAATGGCAGTACGTAGAAATTAAATACATGCAGCATCAGATTACAAAGTGTACAAGGTTCCTACCCAGTATCTACTGATAGGATTACAAGATGATTTCCTAAGCTCTCCTTTCAAAACAACCTCCACAAAACAACCTCCACACGCATAACTACATGTATCATTGTTCTGTAATGTCTGCAAATCTCTGAGCTTTCTTTGGGAATAACAGGCCTATAGATTATGCATTGATTTGTTCTGTCCATTGTTGCATTGATTTATAGAAGATTCTAAAAATATATACATTTTTTGAAAAACTGGGACCAACTTTATAGTCCTAAGTTCCTCTACATATATGAGGACTGTGTGATTTATAGGACCAACAAACATATGGGGATGGGACGTAGGCCTACATGTACATGTACACCCCATAGCTTTGGAAAGTTTCAAAATAGCTCTCATGACTGAAAATCTCTAGAAAAAACATTGAAATTCATAAGAATCACTGCATAAAAGTCTCACTTTTACAATTTAGCTTACAAAACGAGGTTCAGTAACAAGTTTTTTTGTTGGTTTTGTTTTTTTATTTTGTTTTTTTTTGTTGTTTTTTGTTTTTGTGTTGTACAACACTTAAAGGTATCATGATATTTACCCACGCCGATGAAAATCGGCAGGGTTATGTATAGGGCTCCGTATGTTTTTTTTTTTTTTTTTTTTTGTTTGTTTGTTTGTTTGTTTGTGTACAAGATAACAAGAGAACGGGTGAACGGATTTGCACCAAATTTTCAGGGAATGTTCAGAAAGTGACAGGAAAGAATCGATTAGATTTTGGTGATGATTGGTTGACTCCTGCAAATTCTGTGTGACCTTGAACTTTTGACCCTGTAGTAAAGTATAGGAACTTCAGTTCAGAGAGTGACAGGATAGAAACTAGAAAGTTTGATGACCCCAAACTTCGCCTGCCGATGCAGAAATATTTTGGTCAATCAAAACACTCATTACTTCGTCTCACCAAAAATCTATTTCAGGTTTATGAATTTTAGAAGACTTTTAGACCCATTATTTGCTATTTCACTTAAAATCCGCACGAGCCTGCAATGAATATTCAAAGCCAACGTATCCCAGCAACAAGGGATTTTTCGCGCTTGAACTGTACTCTCGTTGCGAAATCGAAAGCGGCTAGGTATACGGTATACGTATAGCCTAGTCTAATTTCTCCTATTTCTTATCTTCTGTGCATTTCTGTTTATTTTCCCCGGTTCTTTCCACTTTGTTGTGGAAGTTTTTGTGATTTATTTTATCCTGGTGGACGTGTAGTACGTGATTTTAATTGTTTTCGGTGAAAATCTGGTGCGTTTGTTCGACGTGAGTGAGTCTATCGCACTCGCGAGTGTTCGCGTGTGTTGATCTGAGTGAGTGGCTGAGTAGCTGTAGTGTACGTACATAACTATACACAGCACTGTCGCGAAGTGCCTGGGCCGGCTGACTGTAGTACTGAGTGAGTAAGCTCTGTGCCTCGCATGCACGTCATTTTCAAGTCGAGATCCAACTTCTTTTGTCGTCATATTTATTTTATCCAAGCCCGATGAAAAAAAAACAACAACCCGAATTGCAATGTAAAGATAGAACATGAATACATTTACTAACACTGACATGACTGAACCAAGGCCGTACGCAGCGGGAGGGGGGGGGGGCAGTTGCCCCCCCCCCCAGAAATTTCAAAATCATACTTTTTTTTAATCGGGTTTTAGACTTCAAGTTATGGGTTCCTTTGAAAGCGATCATCTTGCCCCCCCAGGAAAAAAAATTCTGCGTACGGCCTTGGACTGAACACTGAATACAAATTGCTAACATTTTTTTTCTCACCACGCCACGCTCTCTGACATGTCTAATCAATTACTTTTAGGGGAGGGATGTTTCAATAATAAAATATCTTTTTCAGAAGAATTTTTTCAAGGTGGGGACACACAAAGCTATGACCTGGATATGGCAAAATTTATTGGGGGGGGGGGGGAAATGTGCCTCTTGTTATCCCCTTTGAATGGCTACTGCTTACAAAAATAATCGCAACAAAACAAAACCTATTGGGTTAAGGCGTGGGTCTGCCGCCTTTGACGGCCTTTCTAGTTATTATTGTAGGGGACTTCTTTCTCTGCTACAGTTTATTTCTGTTAAAGTAAATGAAACCCGGGGAATAATCAATTTTAATGAAAAGGGAGGATAGAGAGAAGCAATTTCTAAAAAGTTCCATCGGTTACGAAATGAGAAAGTTATGAAAGTTTGATAAGTCTCAATTTACTTTCTATAGCTATCCTCAAATTGGCAATGTTGCTTCAAAGTGACAGGTTTAGTAGTACAACTCTCTATATGTTTTGTACACAAAATTTCATATTCTCCACATTATCTCTCAAGGTGCAGCTTGTCTCCTCCTTTAATAGCTCAAGATATATATCGTGGGAAAATGTATTTGACACAACATACATTATGTTGAGTTCACAAAAAGACAAGCAGCATCTTTAGAGATAATGGAGAAAAGATGAAATTTTGTGTACAAAACCTATTGAGAGAACTTTGTACTAGATGCTAAACCTACATGTACCATTTTGAAGCAACATTGCCAATTTGAGGATTGCCATAGAAAGTAAATTGAGACTTTTCAAACTTTCATAACTTTTTCATTTTGTAACCGATTTTGATGGAACTTTTTTAAAATTGCTTCGCTATATCCTCTCTTTTCATTAAAATGTATATTTCCCCAGGGTTTCATTCTCCTTTGATAATTTCAAATGTGAAGAAAATGAACTTGATCCAATCTGTCAAAACTGAAAGCTATCTGATATTGTGAAAAACAGGAAATATTGTTGTTCAAGGCAGCACGAATGTGATCAGATTACACAGGACGCAACACTAGTACTGCAGACAGAAATATGAAATTGACAAGAATATACAATGTTTATACAGGTATCACCGTCGGCAACTTGATATCTGATACATGTACGTGTATACAAATATAAGGCAAACACCTAGTGTGATAGAGTAGACTTGTCGTTGCAAAAATATTTTTCTTATGCTAGTAGATGACACAAAAGGTTAAAGATAAAGTGTAGTTTGGGTCAGGCGATCACATTGTGAAAGAACTGTCTCAAAGCAATTGGGCAAGCTTGATCTTGTCTACATAAGAATTAGTGTATACTATGAGGTTTTGGAATCCTCAAAATGATAAGAAATTGACCCAATCTTGCTGAAAAGCACATATGCACTGCACACAGGAATGGGTATAAGGGACTGAACAAAACGTATGTGCGATGATGTTCGACCCAATATTTTGAATATGAGGGCATTTGAAGAGCAATCCTTTTCAGGGGACATTTCTACTATGATGTTCTTCCAAACTGATGTAAAAGGAATGACAAAATTCATAAATTATTTTTCACCTTTTCCAGAACTCCACCTTCTCGTTAAATACCAAATTGCATAATGATTTATGTTTATATTTGGACTACTACAGGACATGTATATGTTGAAGCCTATTAACATGTACATGTACTTAAATGCAGGGAGGTGAGCATGTGAGATGACCTTTTGTAGCAATACACCAGAATATTGTATAAAATCATTTCCATAACGGGATAGAAATACAATAATACCGGTATATTATTTAATGCATTGATTATACATAGCCTTACTGCTTTGTCAGTGATTGATATCATGTTCTAAATATTTCTTTTTCAACATTCATGGAAATATTATTTCTTTAGTAGAGTTCTTTTGGGATTTCGTTTGGAGGTATTGAAATATGTTTTTAATTTTAATATCTTTGCATCGTTTTAGCCCTGATTCATAGACAGTTGCAGGGACCGCCACTTTTTTCAGTAAACACATGCAAACATATGGCAGTGCAAAAATGTGGTATACACGCAGCCCCCCCCCCCCCCCCCCCCCATTAAGCCCCTCCATTTTCCAAAACTTTCCACGGCGCCTGAGTTGTAACGTCTTTATGAAAGAAGTACCGGCCTACATGTATTTCTAACCTCGGGGAAAGTAGCACTTCCTTTGCTGCTTCCACATAGACTATATTTATGTCATCTTCAAACGTATTCATGTCTCCAGAAAGGCCTAATGATGACAGCTTTTGTTGTGGTGACAAAGAATAAAAGTTTTGTTGTGAATCATAGAAACACTTTCTCCCTTGTTTCGCGTGAACTTAAAAGAGGTGATTAATTAATGCAAGCTTTCAAATCGATATCTAGTCTCTGATCCATAATTCCATATACTGGTAGTGTATTTTCTTCATGTTCTGATACTGCCACAGTTCCTTTGGTTTGAGATGCCATCATCACTATTTTGAGTGATAAATGTGAACTGCTTATAGCTCAGTGACTAGAATCCAAAGCTTATGTGTTCATGAATTGTATCAAAATTATGAACATCTTGAAACATGCAAATTATATTTGCAATCCAATGATTTGTATATTTAAATTTCCTCGCATGAAGGCATTCTGAAAATATTGATTCCCATATCTTTCTTCTTTAGCTTTGATTATATATGGTGATAATATTTTCATAGCATACTTACCTTTCATATCTTACAAGTTGAAATTGAATTAGTAATAGTATGGGACAGATAAGAACTTGCTTGAAAAAAAGAAAAAACAAAACCAAATCAACCTGTTTGTAAGAATAGAAAGCAGAAGATCTGAACTGTAACACCACCGTTATTGAACCCAATTTGGCCTTTCTATGGTGCTGTTAATGCGCAACAGGTCCAGACATAATGTTCACTTCCATGTGACAGGAGACTCTGGCAGGCGTGACTCATCCTGCTCACTAGACCAACACTAGAGGGAGTGCTTGTCACAGTCATCAGTGCGCAACCATGTTACCTTACGATGCTTGTGACACGAGGCTCAGAACTCTTGTAGGAAGTACCCGAGTCAGCTGCCTGTGAGACTCTTTCTCTCTCTGGCTCTCAATGTTCTTGTCTTAAAGATCGCCAAGTTTCTCACAGTAGCCCCAAGTTGCTTCATTTCATTTTTTGCTGGCTCCTGAAGCAGTTCTCCACAAGCTGTGTATACTTCTGAAAAGGATTTCGACAGACTTTGTTAGGATCCTATGCAGTTGTTGCAAACTTTCATTTTTTTTTTCTTGTCTGCCATTTCTACATTAAATTGCACAGCCAACTTTCTTCAATATAGTGTCTAGCCTCGATTACTCTGCTCATTTGAAGGGAAAAGTTACACCATTTAGGATTTGATTCAATTGTTTCATATGACAGTGAGCCAGAACTGTAAAGTGGAAGTACCTCGTAGTGTCACTTTGGATGTTTGGTGTTGAGATATCTCATTAGTTTGTACTGTAGGACACAAACAGGACATTGGTAATCTTACTAACAGCTCCTTCCAGTGATCGTGCCCTACAACTTTGCTATACAGAGAATCTTTTTCTGTGAAACGGTAACCATACGAGCTTGTGAACCTCTGGATGTAGAATACATGTACATGTACCTACACTTTCAATTCTGAAGCCAGACTGTTCTGGTAGATTACAATGATCTTCAAGAAGCTGTATCAGTAAAACGACCAATACTTGTGAAATTTCTATGATTTCAACATTAAACCTGAGCCTTCTTTGAAATAGATAAGGAATTATTTTTGAAGAAAGTACAAGAACTTTCAGTAACCAACATTTTCTTGTGAATGTCTGGTTGTAGAATCTTGACAAATATTTCAACTTGAAAGTGAATCTTAAAGTAGATGGACATACCTTTTGATGACGGCACAAGACCTCAACAGTAAATAACAATAGCATCAACTTGTGACCTTTTGAACGGTGTAGAATTCCTGCGCGTTCAACTTTGAAACTGATCCCTTCTCAAAATAAATGGCATTACTCCTTGAAGGCAGTGCAAGAACTTATTACTAACCAACCACCTGTGGTTGTCAACTTCTTGTCAGTTGTGTAACTTTGGAAGGCCAGTATCCATTCAAGTCAACTCGGGGAATAAAAGATCTTTCACGATGGTGGTGGAGTATCGCAAGAAGCCATGGCCCCCTCGTCCGCCGCGTTCACGCTCTCGCAACCTGCCCAAGATTCGCCCTGTCAAGAGACCACTTAGTCGAGTAAGTTAAAATTTATTTAATGGAAAGGAGGAAAAGTTTATTATATTTACCAATTATCTGGCTTGAAGAAGGAATAATTAATCTGTTGAATACTAAGCCTCAGATAAGTTGGGATGGAACCCTTTAGAAAAAGATTTGTTCAATGGAAATAAAATTGTCTACAGCCTGTAAAATTCTTTTTTTAAGTTCCATATTTGTGAAAGGGTTCATCACTTGAGACAGGATTTAATAAGCATTAGTTATCTAAGAAGGCAGACTAAGTAGCCTGGAAGCAGAGTCTTTGATTTGACACTTTCATAGTGTGTCTTGGGTGAAGCCTAGCCCAAGCTCACCACTGGCTTTGTCAGGCTCTGGTACTAGCCTATGGAGTACAGTAGCTACAGTCTATAGTCTGAAAGTCCAGACCCTGTGCTTAACTTACAACTGTCAAGGTTGTGCATGTGCAAACTTTAGAATAGGGTTGGGCAGGGCAAGGAAGTAGATGTAGTTTGAAACAAAAGTAGAAGAGTAAGGCCATAGAAAAAAGAAGGACACTTGAGCATCCTCTCTTATAAGTCAGGTTCACAACTGTAAGTTTTGCTTGTAATTTCAAAACTTAAAGTTTAACTTGTAGTTATGTTGTAGTTTCAGACTGTATGAACGGACTCATAGTTTCGAAATTTTAAGTTTACTTGTAGTTCTAGAACCACGATCGAGCTCGTGGTTAATGCTGAAAACACAACAGGGGGGGGGGGGGGGGGGGGGGGGTTCTGTCGCAGTTTCGGCCAGTGTGGACAGAACAAACTAATAGGGCGTTGCAAGAAAGTTGCAATCAGTTGCAAATTCTAAAGCAAATTATATTAGAACAACCATTCTGAATGGTTCAGCATCTGCCCATTCAAGAAGATGCGCTTGCAACAATGATTTTGATTGGTCAATACCGATCAGTTGCAACTTGCAATCAATCACAAGTTTCTTGCAACACCCCATAAGTTTCACAAGCTTGTAGTTATTAACAATGACCTCTCTGTTCATGTTAAACTAAAGGGGTAAGTAAACAGTATAAAGATTGTCTGAGGAAATCTCACTTTTGTTTAGAATTTTAACGTAAAAAGAGAGCTCTTGTTTAATTCATGTACTCTGGAAAGGCTGTTTCAAGAAAACAATTGCTTGAAGATGAATCTGATTTCTTGTCAGTTGTGAGGGATTTTGCTTTTGAGTTGGAAATAATAGACTGTACATATTGGTGTACTAACTTTCATTTCATTCAGTATGAAAATAATATCTACTCCATTATGTTTTTGTGTCATTAACTTGTGTCACAACTGCTCTTTCCTGCATGAAACATAAATCAAGTGAGAGAAAATTTTACGTTTTGGTTTAGAAACAACAAAAGATAAATGACGGGTGGAAGAGTGCAATTTGTTCTAGATTAAATGCACATTGCTCTATAGTTAGATTCATGTTACAGGATATCTGCACAGGAAAGTCAATATATAATGAAAAGAATACTTGATCATGATGGCCCGTCATTTCAATATTGAAAAATGAAAAATCCCTGTGTACGTCATTTAATATTCTAAGTGAAAAACTGTCAAATCTAATTGAATTCTTTCATACATGGTCCTATTTCGTAATTTGAAAAGGTCATGCCAGCTGACAAGTTTCAATTTGGGGAAAGGGGAGGATTCAAAAGATTTTATTTTCAAGAGGAAACTTGGCTTTAGTCTAGATTTCTTGTGCCACAAAATGACATGCTGTATATGTACATGTACATGTATATAATGTACAGTGTGTACTGTTATCAATATGATAGATAGACAAATATATAGACATGGTCTTTATTAAGAAATCTCATGCATCACAACCAGAAGTTGAATTCTACATGGGTAATACAAGTTGATCTCACAAAAACAAAATAGAAATACATTGTACTTAATACACTGTGAATAAAATAGAAATTTTCGCACATTTTGCGCGGCATGAAATTTGCGCGAAAATAAAAACACACGAACAGTTTTGTTTAGTTATTCTTTTGCCCATGAGCCTAGCGCGTTGGCGAAATTAAAATCACCTTACTCGGTCGAGAGCGAAAAATTAATCGCATGAAATTTCCACTTTTACAGTATCAAATAGTGATAAAAAACTTATATTGAACAAAATAATTATGAAATGATGGAAAAAATGTAGAAATGATGCTTGCAGTCGCCAATGTCTTGTTAATTATTAAAGGAGAATTAAGCCCTGATTACAAATTTACTTATATTGCAAGGTGTAATATATTCCTACTTATTGGCCTAAATCATTTTCTTATAAGATATCAGAAAAGGGTATAAATAAAGATATTCCAACACCCGGTATCGTCTCCTACTCATTTACATGGGGGCTGCCATTTTCTTGCTGATTTGGAGTTGTACATGAACCATTGAGAAATGTTCCAGTCAGGAAGATATTTTGAATCCAAATCCTAAATTGATTTTCTTCATTACCTAAAATCCCATATGTGACGGAAAATATAAAGTGGGTGTTTACATGTATTATAAAAATTAAATCTTTATAATGATACTTTTAAATTGTCTGGTTTTGCTTAACAAAAATCTATTTTCTTGGGTTTGCCAAACAGAGCAGAACATAATATATGCAGCATGCATTCTGACTTTTCAAGTCCATTATCCGAAAGCAAGTGAATGCATAGTTTGCCGCTATAGATGCTCAGGGAAGAAGCATCCATAAAATTTGAATTAATTTGCTCCGTCCCATACGTCCAGTATCGAGAAAATAGATTTTTATTAAGCGAATATCGATTTTCAACAGAAATATATAAGGAAAGCTTCAGTTTAAAAATAAATTGACATATCTATTCTATATTTTTAATCTCAAATGGGTTTTTAATTTTGAAAAAGGCAATTGAGCATTTGGATTAAGAAAATCTTCTTGTACACATAAACAAAATGGCAGCCCCCATGTGCTGCTAGTAGACGATACATGTTGCTAGCAGAGTGTAAATTTTGCTCAGAAAAATTTGATTCGTATCGATCTCGTATATTTTGACGCGAAGCCATATAGTCTAACAAGTAGGAATAAATAACACCTTTGAACACTATCGTCTTTATTTTTGAGCGTAATTCTCCTTTAAGGGCTTAAAAAGAAGAACATTTTTTGCATGATCAGGCATTTATTCCTTATAGATTGAATTATTGACAAGTTTGGACAAATTCATTTATTAAACATATCTAGTAAGCATAACATATAAATAATACCTTCATTGTCATACATGTACATTCAGTCATGGATAATGTATTGTTTACTGAGGACTTGGAGCATTTAGACACAAGTAATGTGTGTCCATGGCCTCATTTGATTAATCCATAATCCTTGAGCCATGGCCACAAACGATATTTTAACAGATGTGCATTTGCATGTTACATGTTTTCCACTTATAATATGAATGTGAACAGGGTGGTGTGCATCATTTATGTTTGTGTTGCTGTTCTCACTCACAAGTTACAGCGATCGTAGTCATATCGCTAAATGTTTATGAATGCCTTCGAAACCCCAACTGCTTCAGGTGGTGGCTCCACTGGAGTCTGGAGCAAACCACAGGACTACACAGACATGCAGACATAATATGTAGTCCAGGGGTACATTTTGATTCTAAGAGTACTTTGGTGTTTAGCATGTATATGACCAAACAAAAACAAGCAAAGACTTTCAAAACATATTTTAAAATGTGAATGCACAATGAAATGTCCTAATGCAGCAATCTACAAGATAGCTCTTGATAAAAACATTCTCATTTAGGGGTGAGAATGGGGTCCTACCTGTACTTGCCTATTTACTTGTAAATGTAGTTGCCTCATGTGGGCAGAGCTCCCTCGCTCTCAATAAATTAATGGCCTCCTTTCATGATCCTTTCATGTGTGCTCTAATACGTTTTATGAAACATGTTTAAATGAGGCCTAGCTGCTCCATTATGAATGAAATTGGCAACAGTATGAGCGTTCATGAACTTAATCTTACACATATGCACTCGAGGCACAGCTGCCTTGAATGTAATTTAGCTTGAGAGCCGGTCATCAGTACATGTTGTATAGATCTACGTGTAGACTTGTATCTTTTTACTATTACACTAACAGTAGCTTCATGTTAGAATGAGCGGCATACATGGAGGGGCTTGGACACGAGATCTATCCAAAGCTTTGTTGGCAACAAGCTTAGCAGGAAAAGATGTACACATAAAACACAATGAAATATTGTCTGATAAAAATGAAATTTGACCAGTTTTAGCTACCTGCATCTACTAAAGTAAATTTTTGACATACAGTGTACATGTAGAAAGAAATGTAGAAAGAAATGAAGAATAGCATTAAACAAACACAAAGAAGGAAAAAGGAAGTATATTTCTTTCTGTTATTCACACTTGACACAACCTTCACTATCATTTACAATATCCAAATAGGCTAGTAATGAATAAAATGCTATATGATCTCAAGACTAAGAAAGTTTGGAAACTGAAATGGGGCTCTGAAAAATAGCCGGGAAATCTCACATATTCTCTAGAAAATCCAAACAAAGTTCTGAACTTGAAAAGTGACTTTTACACTGGCTCATAGGCACATCAAGGAAATACCTACATGAAGTTTTTTTGTATACCCAGAACATCCTTTGTTGATGTCATACGTAAACATAGTCTATATTACAGCTCCATGTTAACTATAAACAATGTGAAATATGAACGCAGGTGTGCCTTTCACGATGTTATCATAATTCATCATGAACTTACTTGGATATATTGGGTACTGTGTACTTACATGTACTTATATTGTGTTGACTTAGTGACTCTTTCCCTCAGTTACATTGGCATTTATCCCACACAAAAAATTGCAGGCTGCCTGTGCCTGTAGGCATAACGCTTTGTATTGAAAAACTAAGGTTTAATTTCATCTTGCCAAAATGATCTTGAGAGGTCTTTTGATCGAGACTGATAAAGCAATCTTAATATTCTATGCTGTGAATGAATGTTATAGCTCTGTGTGAATCAATTGTGAAGATACATGTTTGTACAAGGTGCGGCAGTGCATTCATGTACATATTGTCTTGTTTAGAGCCAGAACGGCGTTAAATATGTAAATTATATGAGTTAATGCCCTTCTGGCTTTCAACAGATGATACCTTGCGCTTCATAACGTCTTCATTTTCGCTTCTGAATAAAAATTCACTAATTGAAAATATCCTGACAAAGTACATGAATTTATGAGGGCTGCTATGCATGAAAGCTGTTTTTATCCCCGTGTCATTAAGAATCTGTGCATTAAACGAGTGACGACATGGAGGTGAATCTCAGTTCGTTGATTAATTTGTGGTTGTCTTAGATCGAGTTAATAATTGTGTGGAACTAACTAATTATGCAGGGATGTTATATCAGCTGTAGCTCTGATTGATAATGATAGAATCTTGCTCTTACCTGATTTTTTTTTTAGTCATGCTGATTGAGTTTCTGTAATGCAAGAGAATGATTTTAGGAGAATATTTAGTTTTGTTTTTAAAAAAAGAATACCCATTCTTGACATCCCTGTACTGAGATATTAGACAATTTGACAGTATCCCCAAAATGAAATGATCAAAAATGAAATTATTCATGAATCGTGATGGTTTTTCATATGCTCCATTGGGCATGGAAAAAGTGATGGAGCCGCAGCATGCTTCATTATACTGTACATGTAGGTTCACCAAACTGATTTATATGCAGAAAAGTGACATTTTAGACAGTTATCATGCAAAGGACTACTAAGCAATTTCATTTGAGATTTTATAACATGCTCTAAAAAAGGACAAAAATGGAATTATATATGATAGCTTATCTTGTGTTCTTTTATAAGCACAAAAAAAATAAGATAGAGCTCAGACACACTTTTTACTGCATAATATATGAACCAATTTATATGCAGAACTGGAGGATTTACATTTTGAATATCATGCAAAACTAGCAATTTTAAAAGAGATCAGACAATATTTGCTCGTAACAAGATGAAAAAATTGGAATTATTCATGACTTATCTCATGTATTAATGGATGTGAAAAAATGACAGAGCTCAAGCGTGCTTCCTTATGTAGGTTAACCAAACTAATTTGGATGCAGAAGCAACACCTCAATCGTGTACTATTTCAACATATTAGAAAAAGTAAATCATTGTTAGCGCTCTTGGAATCTGTGGATGCTTGTTTTGAAGGTGTCTATGGGAGATCGCTCGTCGCTCTCTCTCAAAACAACAGGAAATGTGCAGTATGCTATGAAAACCAAGGGCAAAGGTAAAATAAGCGAAAATGAAAACAGGACTCTGTCACTTAAGCCTGTTATGCATGCTATTATTGCGTGTATTTATCATTGCTGAGCACTTCTTGTTTTGGGCTATAAATGGAAGTGGCATTTGATATTTTTAGGTCATTTAGATGTTTGCGTACCTTTTTTCTCACGTTCCACAAATTATTTTGTGAATATTTTTATTTCTATTTGATAATTGATAGCGAGTATAATTGTAAGTTCATTTTTATTTGAGAAGTGTCAGTTTATCAAAATGATCATAATTTGACAGGTGGAATTACATATATATAGATATAGATATAAAAAGGGCTGTAATGGTCATGTATTAATAAAAATCATATTTTCAGTATGTAGAACTCCTTACAGCTCCTTAATACATGTTATATTCTTAAGTTATAATTCATAGGCCAGTTGTATGCTATACATCCTTGCTTTCCATTTATTATGCAGTAAGTGAGAATTTAGAAGTCAAATAAGGGGAAAAGAAAATTTGAAGAAAGAAAAAATTAATGTGAGACATGAACTTATCTTTTTGAAATAATATAATCAATATCATATTGTGAAAAGAAATTGAATTATTAGCAGTTTAAACTTCTAAATCATTTTTATCATATTCAGGTCTTTGAATGTAGAAATGCAGGTGTTAGGATTACACAAAAGTTCATTCAGAGTACGTCCCCACCTTGAATAAGAAAGTATTGCTTCCAAGAGCTCCTGCCTGGAGGACGTTATGCACGTCGGACGAGGAGGAAGAACGTCACTCCTGGCCCTCTCTAGAGCTATCCGAGGGAACACCCGCACTCCCGCCTTTCAACACCCCAAAAATCTGCCCCAATCACGTACAAAAACAAGGAAAAGAGAGAGAGAGAGAAAAGGAGAAATTTCGAGAATCAAAGAAAGAGTGCAAGGATTGCTCTAAAAGGATTCTCTGGAAAAACAGTAAATAACATGAATGAACAGAAAGAGATTGCTCTGTAAAATACATGTATACATTATATGAGAGAGAAAGAGATGGAGAGAAAGAAAGAGAGGGAAAGAAGGAGTGAGGGAAGGAGGAGAATAATGGAGAGATGTAGAGAGTAGAAGAGAAATTGAGTGTAGGAGGATAAAGACATACATGTAGAGAGACAGAGAGAGAGGGAGAGAGAGAGAGAGAGAGAGAGAGAAGAGGGAGAGTTGGGGTGCATTAGGAATAAAGGAGCATATTAATACAAAATCAAGAAGGAAGAAGAAAAAAAGATGTAAACCTGCATGTCTATGTAGATCTCTTCAATGAGAGGAATGAAATAATATAAAAGTACTTCACAGTCGTCATAAAGAGAAGACAAACCAAGTTTTTAAATGGTAGAATCCGTAGCATATCAAGCAAAGGGAAGAGTTGCCATGTGCACCCCCCCCCCCCCCCCCCTGCTTGCAGAACCAGAAAAAGTATATAAAACAAAACATTAGTAATTTACTTTTTTAATAGCAGAATGCTAAAGTTTACATGTATGAAAATTATGACAGCCTATGTATTTCACATTGCCTTCTGTTTGCTCACTCTGATGTAGTATGCTTTACTGTACTGATATAATTTTCATGTATTTTGAATGTTGCAAAACAGTGAATCGTTTATCGGAAAAATTATTGCTTTTTGGTTCCCTTGATAGTCCTAAGTAGGTCAGCTTGATGTTCCCCATATGGTACTTAAACAAAGGAACAAAATCTGGGAAAAACCTTGAAAATTTTGGGGATGAGACAGATAAAACTGCCCAAAAGATGTAGGAAACTTCGCAAACTATCGAAAGAATGGCCTGTCATCCATCTTCTTCTGATCACCATGGCAACGGCATGCCCTTAATTCCAGCGTTTCCCCTGCCGGAGCCCTCAATAGCATGTGACTCAGGGAGGCTTTCTGAACAACGGGAGGTAACTCCTGCAGCTTTTCACTGCTTGATGGATCTCACCTTTTACGAATCAACAATTGCATGTGTTTGTCATAGGTTCCAGTCACACTCATGTTCAGGGTATTTTAAGTAGAATCAGGAGTTCAGTCATTCTTCAGGTCTTGATTATTGCCTATATAATACTTTCTTCTTCAACTCTTCATAGTATATCTGGAATGAAAGTAAAAGGAATGCCTCGATCTATTTCATGACCGAACAGAATTTTCTTTATGTCTTGATAAATCAGCTTGCCTCCTCAAATTGGCACCAATTATATATTTTTCTTTACCATTACATTTTTCACAAAGTAAAATGTATGCTGAATAAATCTGCATGTATGAGAATACAATGTTTTCCATTGAAGCTTGGTTGCATTAGTTGCATGATGTACTCCTGAACATGTACCAGTGATATGCCAGACTCTGCTCACATGTTGTGTTATGGTGATATTATTCAGGGCGTAATATAGGTTACATGTCATTTTTCTGAAAGTTTATTATTCTGAAGGTTCATAATTCCAAAAATTAAACACATGTAGGGTTCATACATGTGTAATTCTGAAATGGGGTTCGTAATTCCGAAAATTCTAAATAGTGTTAACCCGTTGACTACTGAATTCTCAAATCCCCATAGTGTTAATACAGGGACCACCCGGTTCCCGTAGGCAATGGGTTAATAGAACCCTATATCATTTTCGGAATTATGAACCTTCGGAATAATGAACCCTATTTCATTTTTGTCTCGCCCACCGGAGGTGAAGGCGAGACTAAGGGATCCAAATGTCGTCCGTCCGTCGTCCGTCCGTCACAAACGTTAAAGTTTACCTGCAAGACTCTCTTATGATGCATTACTTGGCAACTGTTACTGCATTGGCAGCCACACTTGGGTGATAGAAGCACTAGGGGCATCTCCATGTTATTGTGTTGTCGGAGGTCACATGATGATGTCAAAGGTCATTTGAGGTCATATGTTAAAGTTTACCTGCAAGACTCTCTCTTTTCATATGTTAAAATTTACCTGCAAGACTCTTTTGTGAAATAACTTCACATCAGTTGCTTGGATTACAACCTAACTTGGGTCATATTTGCACTGAGGGTACCTTGACGTTATGTTGCCGTTGGAGGTCACATGATAGGGTCAAAGGTCATTTGAGGCTGTACGTTAAAGTTTACCTGCAAGACTCTCTTGTGTCAAATAACTTCATATCACTTGCTTGGTTGGATTACAACCTACATGTAAGTTGGGTGATAGATGCACTTGGAGTACATTCATGTTTTGGTACCTTCGAGCTCACATGGTAAGGTCAAAGGTCATTTCAGGTCAAGTGTTATGGTATGAACGTATTGATTTTAAAAGCCTTATTTCATTTCCACTTTTCAACCTTAGCACTATTTTTAACCTTTTTGCATTTTTATGCCACCCAGAGACAAACTCTACTTCGCCTCTATTGTACAACTGATTATCATCCTATTTTGTATTTGTGTAATCTAATAGGACTTGATGGTAACTTTTTATTCCATCTCTAAAAGCGGGGATGGGGGCAGTCGATGGAGGGAAGTAGTATTTTGTGAATAGTCCTTCTCATTAATGGGATATTACATTCTGTGGCAGATACCCAGAGATACAATTCTTCTGCGTGGCAACAGAGATCACGATATTTCCAGTTTTCGCAAGTGGGCGAGACACAATCTTGCTAATGCCGTGTTTGTAATTGCGAACCCTATTTTATTTGCGGAATTATGAACCCCCTGGTATGGAAGTTTTGTGTTTCGGAATTTTGAACCTTCGGAATTACGAACTTTGAGAAAAACGTGTACCCTCCATTCAGCTGAGGACCAGAAGGGTGTTAACTCATTCAAGTTTACATGCAGTAAAGGTCCTTCTGGCTCCAAGCAAATGATATGTTTAAATATCATAAATGAGCCAAAGTTGTGTAATGAAGGTTTATCTTGTTGCATGCATGTACATGCTCTAATGTGCTCAGTTTGGAAGCGTTTCTCATGAATCTTTATTTCATTCTTCAAGTGCTTCACGCTGGTTCCAACTACCTAAATCTGTGTACCTATAAATATTTTCCTGCCAAAACGGTTATCGTGAACTTCATCATGATCATGACCTTTCTAATCATATTTTTTATGCTAATTATAGTGTCTCTACCAGGTCCCCTACTTCTCTTATAGTACTCTCTATGGACAAAAAGGTCACATTACCGATAACCCTCTTGAAAGATCCCAGGAGGCTTCACAGGTCTATTCCAACTACGAGAGTGTAAATTTTTTTCCCTGAAAAAAAGTTTATCATGAACCTGATCGTGACGTGACCTTTACAGTTGTATTGTTTCTGCGAATAAGTAGTGTCTCAACAAGGTTCCTTCATACTGTTTTCTTTAGTCATTGGCTATTAGGTTTGTATTAAAAAATTTGAAAGATCCATGCTTACCAAAAGTCCTCTTGAAAGATCCGAAGTTCCAGCTACTGTAGAATCTATAACATTTCCCTCAAAAATATACCGATCGTGAACTCAGTCATGCTCTTGACCTTTCAAGCAATATTATTTCTGCTAATTATAGTGTGCCTATACCATGCAGGTCCCATCTTTCTCCCCAAGCTGCGCAGACAAACATGGTCATTGAAAACCCTCTTGAAAGATCTCTAGTGGACAGCCGTCCCAGGGCTGTTTAGGTTGAGTCATGAGGATCATCCCGTTTGTCTATTTTTAATCGCCAGTATCCATTCTATCCTGGGGAACTGGACTTCCATGGAGCTCTGACAGATTTGCTTTCCCTTCTCTCTTCGGCCATGTACAGTATACTGGCAACGGGACTCACAAAAATAAGTATGTACAGGGACTACAGGGAATACAGCATGATCTTGAACATTGTTTGTACATGTACATCTTTTGTACATAAGATTTCTTTCTTCTGCAATGTTGTAGTAGAAATCCAATGGGGAGCTTCCCAAAATGAAAATCACAGTTGCCAATTTGTGTTTGATCGATCACTTTAAAACTTTCTCCCTTGATGTTATTGTCCTTCATCGGATTTATCTTAAACTTTCACATTATCTGTTTTTCATTTTTCTGCTTTTATAAAGGTTCGCTTGATGCCAGTTGGACTTCCCCCCCTAAAGTTGTATTTCTTCTTTAACATTTTTGTTCAGATTTCTCTTGTTTAATTTATTTACTCCATTGTCATGTATTAGTTAAAAATACCAGCAAAAAACATGACAACAGAATTTTAATATATATGTGTGTCATCTTAATGATTGATCAATTTTGTTTGTTTGTTGATTTAGTAGATTTAGTTTATCTTCAGAAGATGTTAAAGTATTATGTAAGATTCGGATACTTGCCTTTTAAGGATTCTAGACATGCGGAAAATTACAAAACTTTGAGATTACTTGAAAGTGAATATAATAGAAACACCTTCACAAAGGTTATAGTGTCACCTTTATAAATGTCGGCTACACTAGACATTTTGTGTATAACATTCAAACTTTCTTTGACATTTGCAGATATTTCTTGTGGAGTATTAATTTCTCAAAAAAATGTAAATGGGGAATACTTGAAGTGACATCTCACACCCTGATATATTTCAGTGAATCTGTGAATTAAGACACAGTGGACACCAATAAAGAAGTCACATACATATTTCCAGCTATTGGTGATACTTTCCTCAAAAGATTGGATCATACTTGATTACGTGATGATTATAGAGAACCACTCTGCTTCCCTCTCACAGTACACACTCTAAATGCTGTGTTTACAAGAACAAAAAACACTTTGGCCCAAATTCACAAAGGAGGTTTGGTTTAAAGGGATACGCCACCAGGCGGCCATGGGGAAAGTCAGGATTGCGTAAGCCCCATTCACTCGTACACAAAGATTGTGCGTCGAACGCATCCGTTGGACTACTGGGATTATTATTTCGGACTGCACGAAGCCGACCAAATCTCTCACCAGAGCTCGAGCTCGAGCTCAGGCGAAGCGTGCATGTTGCGCGGCGACTAGCCTATCCGAAGTTTGCGCCCCACGGGGCAACGGCATGATCAGGTAACGAACACGGTGCCCTCTCGTGGCATAAAAACGTCCACAATCTTGAGTATCCTTTTAAACCATGGTTTAAACCCCTCCTGTGTTTTTTAAGCGTACGTGCGCACGGAATCCGATCCAATCATATACTTTCCTTGAGCACGCGCACGGGCAGGTTTAAACCTCCTTTGTGAATTCAGGCCTTTGGGATTAAGAAATTCATGCTGTTGTTGAACTTGGTAATATAGTGTTGGTGTCAAACCATTACTACACTTACATGTAGATTACACATAGAGGTGTTTATTAACTGCACGCATTTGTTGATCTGTTGCGCATTAGTACGATGGTAGGCCTATATTACGAGGAAACTTATACAGGTTTGTCAGTCACCTTATATAATCAGACTACATGTACTTGTATCGAATGCTTCTATTTGGTATTACTGTGAAATAATACATGTATATTTGTATTTGGCATTTATGCAATATGCATGTACTGGGCATTTATAGAAAATATTATACTATGCCATTCTATTTTTTATTTATTGGAGAAAATTAAAAGAATTCATTTATACCTTACTACTAGCCACAAAGTCGTTCAAATCTGATAAACCAATGCAATAATAAAAGTGTTAAAGTTAAATGTAAGTGAAAACAAGATGAAGTCTTTAGTTAGAATGCAAATGATAGGATACAGCACTGATGAAAGCCAAGCTCAAATCTTTTTTTTTTAAATTGTGCAAAGATTACAATGATCTCTACATGATCTGATCATGATGTCTATATTGGCAAGAACAGAAAGGTATTAAAATTGGCCTAGATGAATTTTTGTGGGGAAAAAGTTGTAGTTCAAATATTTGTTTGAGTCAGATTTGAATTCCATTGTGGAGATTAATGAATTGGCCTCTTTTAATTGATTGATTATTACATTTGATTGTTAGGATGTTTGATGCGTTAATTCTCTTCTATTTTGCTGTGACCCCCTCTCTCCGAGACTTCCCGGCTTTCCTGCCCTCGCTTGGCAACTAGCTGTCTTTCTTAATATAAGCATTATGCAGGAACTAGGGGGATTCCTAGATCAACTTCCAAAGCCTGCCTAAAGCACCCTGAATGAATCAGAAAATAGAAGAATTTAAATGATTTCTGTAGTTTCTTGTTTACTTTTGCTCCTTGCTGTCCTGATGACTGGATTACAACAGAAATGTGATACAGGTGGGACTTAAGAACAAAATGATTTATGATGACTGTAACACTGGCAGCAGAGGAAGAACAATAGAATTTAGAACTAGCAACTTTAATAAAGGGAATAAATACCCTTGAAATATGTACTGTGTATCATAGGAAAATCTCCCACAAATAACTGAAATAACTGTGATCGTAGTGTCTTAATATAAATCTTTAACTTTTATCAAAATTCATCCATATTTACACATTTTTAGTTGTTTATATTTTTGATTAGGAAAACTATACATGTACTGTAGGTTCGCCTTTTCCTTACAGTTTCAAGAGAAATGATAAAGTTGTACAATAAATGAATAAGAGGTCATAAACCATGTGCACATGAAGACCATGATATGATATGTCTTTGTTTTTCTATTATGCTCCTTTGTTGCCAATAGCAATATTTCCAGCATCACGCACACAGAAGCTTGGCAACTTGATACATGCACATCCTCACTGCTCAGTGAGGCCTTAACTTTTCATAGTGTGATATTTCTGGAAAGAATGTTCCAAAAATAGTTTGAAAGATGAGCACTGAATGACAAATTTAACCTCGGTGTATATTCTTTCTTTTTTTTTAATCTCTTGAAAATCTTATTTTAGATAGGCTTAATATAGACAAGTACAAAATAAACTGGTGTTAATCCAAAAATTTCAAGCTATTTAACAGATTACAGATTATGGAAATCCATATTTTAGTTACCCTTGATCCGTAAAACTAGTTCAATCAATGATCTTTCCTTGAAGAATTTCTAGGATTTTGATGTAAGCTATAGGGACTTGTCATTGAGGAAATTGGTGAATGGGAGGAAATCCTCTTTTTTGTATCACCCATTTTGTGGATGCCAAGATTGGGTTGAACTTTCCAAAAAGCCAAGACATTGCTTCCTCTTGAATTGTCATGAATTTTGTGAGCTGTCTGTTTGGTCTGCGGTCAGTCTGTCACGCCCGACTTTCCTCGAAAAAAAAAGAGATACATAATCAGAAGCCTAGACAGATGCTGCACATTTACTTTCTACCACTTTGACTCTGTAAGCCCATTTGTTATATAGAAAGATACTCCCACCCCCCCCCCCCCCCAAAAAAAAAAAAAACATTAAGTGAAATATTTGTAGATCATGGCCATTTGTGGCTTCCTTTGAATTTTCAAAGGCATTTTAGAGTCTTTAGAGAGAAAAAACTGGAAAAACAAAATTTAGATATTTCTTATAACTCACTAATAGATAATTATACTTTCCCATTTGTTTATTTTCTAGTAAGAAAAATTTGTAGCATATACATATACAATGTATGTAAATCTTCCATGTTTAGTTTAAAATGTCAACTAGTGCCTTTAACATTGGCACCCTTCAGCATAGAGTTCTTAGAAGATAGAGATCAAATTCCATGCAAGATTTTGTAACTCATCCAAAAGGAGACGAAGATGATACAGTTTGTACCGGATTAGAACATGATAGGGCTAATTTTTGCCCCCATTTTTAGCTCCTCGTTACCATAGATGCCTATATTTAGACCAAATATTGTGAGCACGCTTTTTATGTGAACAGGTTTTAGCTTTTTACATATTACACTGTAGCTGTAATCTTTGTTTGTTTATGCAACGTGTACCGAATTTTGGAGAATGCTGCATCATTGCTGTATCATTGGCACTGCTGAAATTGTTTCATGGTTAGTCTTTTAGTAAATATTTCATTGAATTTCATAAAAACCAGTATGAAAAAGTTATATATTCTTCAAAAATTAGAGCCAATCTTGATTTAACCTCATAAGCCCCATTTCTCCCCCTCCCCCATTTCATCACATAAGTATATCACACTCTCTGTCTTTCTGTCTCTCACAGTCTCTGTGAATCTCTTTTTCACTTTTGCTCCCCCCCCCCCTCTCTCTCTCTCTCTTTTCATTCCTCTTCATTTCTATCAATTTCTCTCCTTCACATCTCCCTCAGTCTTTGCCCTTTGTTTCTTCTCTTTTTATTTTTTTTTTTTGTCTCTGCAAGACGTTGTAATTCATTGTAAAATGTTAAAGAAATAATAATCAGAAGAAATTCAAAATAGTTATTTACTTTTACAATAAAGTTCACAGATTGAGCGTGTATAGTTACCGCACTTGATTTTACATATTCATCTTTTCATATCTTGAATCCATACTAGCACTGTATTGGGATCGGGGGTCGAGTTTAAAAAAAATAAAAGAAGATCTTCCACTTGAATTGGCTCCAGCTTGCATTAACTGGATAACATTCCAACGAACCAAGCCTTAATAGATAAACACGAACCCAACCAATTTTCACTGCAGACACGTCCATGTCATATCTGGCAACTAGGTTTCGCAGGCATGGAATCCTGATCCTATTTAATCAATGTCAAGCCAATGATGAGTTACTTAACCTTTAAAATTATTGTAGCTTTTCCACTATACTGAGTGAGACCGGGGTCTTGAACATGGAAGGGGGCTTTTTTCCCGGTCTTTCACATACATGTATACTCTCTTTCTCTCTAGCTCTATTGGAATTATAGTTCTCCTGCTGTTTGATTACAATTCAAAATGTTGTAAATTAAGAGACATCAAATTTCTTACATACAGCCCTGGAAAAAAATATTAGACCAAGCTTCTGTAATAAGGGTACTATAATATGCAAACAAAATTATAAAAGTGATTTTTCTTTGTATTTCATTGAATGAATACCAAATTCCAGCAATTATACCTTGCTTTGATATTTTATTTCCTTCTTACCACAAAAATAACACTTTAGTAATCATTGTTGGTTTAATAATTTTGTCCATGGTTGTATATCAATTGTGTGTTATGAATAGAAATTTTGATTTGGCTATGATGTTCTGTGATACACCTAGACATTTGTAATTTTCAGTGGCTTGTTTGAGAGTGTTAAGAGCAAATTGCATTCTGCTCCAAGCTATTTTACTCTCTCGGCAGGGTCTGAATTAGTTTTCACATACATGTAGCAATGCATGTACTTGTACTTGTACATGTACTCCACTTATAAATGCAGAAACAAAGTAGCAGATAAGAATTATTCATTAAATTTTCTTATGTTATGTGCTGAGAGCCGTAGGGATGTGTTTTACTTATTGTGTTATCACCCCTCTGACTCTCAGCACACGATACCATGTTATGTCTATGTTTCACTTACATGTATTACATGTAACACCAATGGAAAGCAAATTTCTGTATTTAGACAATAAAATCGTGAATTGAATTGAATTGAAAAAAAATCAAATAAATCATAACAGAAAAAAATTTACATGACTTTAAACAAGGTTGCTACTATGAGATTGGTATCAGTCCTACTGTTCATTCTTACCAGAACAGAAATACCAGGAGAGACTGAATTCTCATTTAAGTCTGAAGTTTATCCAAACTGCATCTAAGTAGGGCCATTTTCCGGAGTAAATAGCCGGGAAACTCTCGTTGTGTTTAGTTAACTCAAAGTAGCACACTTCCATTTGTTTGCCTACTTTGATTCAGACTGTGAAACGAACCTCATCGTCTATTCTGGAAAGTGCATTGCTCCGTGGTTTAACATTTAAAGGTACCAGAAAGTGAATTTTGATGTGCGTTGGGTCTTTGGTTTGCTTGCACCAGCTTCCGTAGCAAAATCCTGTTCATGCATACCGTACACAAAACTCAATACAGATGGAGGACATCTAAAACTAGTCAAAATAGCGTCTAATATGCGTCTAATAGCCCTTTCAAACCAAAAACTTAGCAAAGGAAGTTCCCTGCATAAGTTCAGAGTTACGTGGGAAAGGTCCGGTCTGAAAGGAACGAGGAAAAGTTACCTACGTAAAGCTGAAGAAATTCCCTGCGTAAGTTCTCCACCTACCGAGGTGGAGAACTTACCCGGGGAAAGAGAGTTCCAGCGGTTTGAAAGGTCGGCGGAGATCAGTTATCACTTTCTGGCCCATCACACTATGATCCCATGTTGTCGCATAAACCCTGCAACACACAACACACGCACCCTGAATCTGGCCTGACTTCCAGCAGATTGAACGTGCAATTTGTAACCAATGACCACTTTCCCGGGGAAGTGAGGTCGGTCTGAAAGGTCCTTTTGTACTTCTCCAGGTAACTTAAGTAATTTGTGCTCGTAAAACATGGAGGGTTTCACTAGGGAGGTTAAGAGCCTGATTGGTTATGAGTACATGTAGGTATTTTGTCTGTCCGTGACATTGATTATTTCATGGATTATAATTTTAGTCAGCGATCATCGCAACCAAATTTTATCAAATGTCAACTCCTTCAGTGATGCCCTTATTATTGAAAGTTAAAATGACTCTCTTTAATGAAACACTTATTTTCTACAGGCCTTCAAATGTCCGTCCGTGATTAACCGATCATGCTCTAAAGTGGGGAAACTATAGTTTGAAAGGGTTATTAGCTGCTGCTCTATTTTTGTGGTCTGTTTGAGGTTTTTGATTGATTCATGTATTATGAATACATTGATTAACACCACCCGTCAGTCATGAAAGTGAAGCCCACTTTTGATGATCTATAACCCTTTGGATTGCATAAATTGATCACTTGTCCAATTACAGATTTTGTTGAAAACAGAAAGCACAGAGCCACCTTGAATGGTTGGAAAAATAGTTAAGTTCTGTATTTCACTTAGAAATGAAAGCCTAGACTACTACATTTTTTTGTTTTTTCCACATATGTAACATAGACCCCGTTTACACAGAGACTAAAGTCGACTCTAGTCGAATTTGAACTCGAGTTCATTTGTGTGTAAACAGGGTAGTCGCAATTAGAACTCGAGTTCAAAACTCGAATTCGAATGACGACCCAGAGCAACATTTATCGAATTCAAACTCGACTTTTATCGAATTTAAATTCGCTATTTGCTGTGTGAACGGACACGTAATTGAAAGTCGACTAGCAAATATCCAGCCAGTGACCCCGTCATACGTCACTTCCGGTATTGCTAAGCAACGCTAAGCGTCGCGTCAGTAAAACAAGCGTCATTCAACAAGTGAACCACAATGAACGACGACACATTCACCGAACTGGCTTGATTCAATCCACCCCGCGCTCATCATATCTGCAAATATTCGTTCATAATTTTGTAATTCCGACGTAAAATCATACAAAACCAGATCGAAATGGCTGCGCTTACAATACTCGCTACTGCCATTTTGAACTCACTCGCGGGGTTTTCACAAATTTAACCCGGAAGTTGATTATCACGATATTCCCACCAAGCGAGGGCGTAATCAAGTCGAATTCACTTTCCTTCTGAATTCGAGTTCGTCCAACGCTTGGTGTAAACAGCCCACCGAAAAATAATTTATGCTAATCCAAGGTCGCAATTGAATTCGCTGTCGAATTTGAACTCGAGTTCACTCTGTGTAAACGTGGTCCTAGTCAACAGGTCTGTTCCATTGATTACTCGCCCAAAGCATGCAGGTAATAATTTGAAGAGCTCAAATGAATATTCCTAATCAAGTGATTTTAAAACAAGGATTAAAGATTATGTGACTTATTTTAAGGTGCTCCCTCTCCCCTCAAGCTTTAAAATAATCAGAATATAAACACCATTCCATAGGGAATTAACTACCCAGTAATGGAAAAAATGATAATCCCATTAAACTATTAAAGCTATTGCCTTTAATCAACGAGATAATGAGGATAATCACTAACTGTCATGAAATTGCCATGGCTGTCAAAGTGTTAAAGCTTTGGAGTACCAGTCAATTATTTCCAGTCCAGTGAGAGAAGCCCCTCCCTTCACCCTCGTGCTTTCCCCGTCACATGTTGATTCGTAGACGCCCTTCTATGAAGTTCCTTCAAACAAGGTATGCTGCACTCTAGTGTCATTGTTTGGCCAGATTTGGTTCTTTATCACGCAACATCTTCCATTGTGTTCCGTGTGGTCTTTCTTTGCAGACCCTAATAAAGTAATTTCGTGATTTTGTGTATTCCTTTTGCGGATGGGTAGGATGCGTGTGCAATGAATTCTGAAACAGATACGGCATTATTTGCAAATTACATTTATGGTCTGCGCAACTGACATGAAGTTTTTGTTTGATCCAACAGGAGAAGTGTGGGAATTTATCAGGCTTTGTCATTGCATGAAAAATAACAAAATTTCATTTACATTTCTTGGTGATTACAAGTGGAAAAGTTCTTTCATCTCTAGAAATTCACCTATCTTATATTCACAACCATCCTGTTGGAAGATAGCATTATAATACAAATATGTGTTCAGTACGCAATCGTTGACTTTGCCCCTCACCATATCTGCTGTATTTTAGATGTTAATAATCAGAAATGGGTCTGAATTTTAAACAGGGTACAGACTCCTTGTCAATACATGTAGATTGGTGATGGCTCGCTCACTCACTGATCTTCCTGGCCTGTTTTTGTTATTGTAGACACCGACTAGTTGACATTATGATGCTGATTGCATGCATGGCAGTGGTGGTTCTCATGGTCGCAGAATTCATTGGCTCACCTTGTTAGCTGTATGCTGGTAGGCTTATAGAATACCTGTGCGATTGTCTGGTCATTCATTCATTCTGTTGTGTCAGTCGTGATCGAACCATTGCTGCGGTGCCTGCTTTAACTGATCTCTGCTAGTGCCTTAGGACTGATCGTAATGGATTTTTTTATAAGGAATTACTTTTGATTGGATAAAATCTTGTGAACTTTCATGAGGGTTCCTGCCATGCCTTCGTCCTCAGAGAACAGTATCCTTGTAAGTTAAAGAAACCACACCCTCTCTTGATATGTAGGATACAGATCTTTTCAAAAGTTTATTTTTTTTATTTTTGACTTGTACTGTTTCACTCATGTATTCATAGGAATAATTTTTTGTGTCATTATAGTGTTTACTCTAAATCAAAAGCAATATCAAATTGATATTGTATCAGTGTAGACTGGATATATGATATATATGCAATAAAATGTGTTTCATTAATATTTTCATGTTTTCTGATTCTTGAATATATGAATTTAATCTATTCCCCCCCCCCCCCCCCCCAACTGTCAAAATAGGGGTAGGGAGGGGAGACAACTCAAATATCTGTTGGAAAGTTTGACAACTTTGTGCATTTTTTTTTTTTTAGTATTTGAAATGCAACTTTGAAAATGTATTGCACTGGTAATAGCTAGAAGGGCGTTCTCTCTAGAGCCCTTCCACACATAGCTCCTATAGCAGATGATATGCTGCTTATGGTCTATTATAGTACAGATATGCCCTTGAAATTGAGGCGTTATATGTTACTGCTAAGGTTCAGTTTCTGTTAAGAGTCACGTCATCTCCTTTTTTATAAACAATCTTATCACTAATCAGGGTGTTATGTTCTTGTTTGAAGTTCAAAGTCCGCTAGATTATGTGGACATTTTTTATTCCTTCATGTACTTTTCATATCAGGAGATACATGTAAGTACATTGATTGTTTAAGGTACTGTAGTGTTTATAGGATTGGAGAGGAAATAATACAGGAATCAATCAAGCTACATGTACATGTAAGTGAACTATCGAACAAACACAATGTGAAAATTCCCCAGAAAAAGGTTGCTTACGCAAACTTTACAGTTACTTTTACTTTTACTATTATTTGTATTTTAGTGTGGAAAATTGTGCACAAAAGAAAGAAAATTCATATTTTTGTGCACTAAACCAATGATTTATGCACTTCAAATTTTCTATAAAAGCCTGTTCAATAACATTTTGAAATATAGGCTTTTAATTATTTACATGTATATTATTGTAATTTAGCATATTGAATAGTAAGCCCATATTTTAAATATATGTACATGTATATATACAACTGGGCTCAAAATTTACTAGTATTACTTAAAAAATTGTATAAGCAGGTATCTGACCGTGCTTATATTTGTAGATTTTGTCCAAAGAAATATGTATTGTGTACATTTTCTTTATTTTCCTCAACATCAACAGTACATGTCTAATTTACAATCACACCATCCTTTGATTCATAGCAGTATACACCTGCATTAAGCAGTTACCTTGCCTGATAATTGATGAATATTCATGTGTAACTACAATACGATATCAATTCAGTTAGTTTTTCATCCCTGAGCAGAATTGCTCTGCTATGATCAATCTACCTAAATGGAATTGAGTGCTCCCTGATGGAGTATTAATGCTGTTTTGATTTGTTTCGTTTAGTGCTGGCGGTGCCTGCCAGTGCATAGCAATGCTGTATTAGCTATGCATTATTTAGAAATTTGAGTATTTGACTGACAGTGATTAATGGATAACAACACAAAAAACACTTTAATTGATTGCCCACACACACAATTCATATTTTGGGAGCCAGGAGGGCGTTGACTCTGTGTTAAAATATATTATAAAATGGGTTCAAGAATGTAGCCATCCTGATTGGTCAAATAACACCACGTGACCGTGCAAAAAAAAAAGTGATAACGCACGGCAAAAAGGCTCTAAATCATGCGTACTTCTGGTGCGTGCAAACTTAAAACGCAATGAAATCATTTGTCATTTTAGCGTAGGGATTACATACGCTCACTGAAACACGCATGACTTTTGTTGGCTGCGCTTCTGTGATGTCATCCAGGAAAGCAAATGGCAGCCTCCATGACTGTGCGACTCTTGGCGTTTCTATGGGGTTCGTAACCATTTTTATAGACTTCATAATCATATTGCCGACCCGTTTTATAAAACTATTAATACGTGGTTGTGAGTTCTTGCATTAGTGCGATCTGGCAACACGCAGGTTTTTATTGTGGTGTCAAACACACTCGGCTTGTGCCTCGTGCGTATAGTACACCACGATAAAAACCTTTGTGTTGCGAGATCGCACCAACGCATTCCCAACCATGTATCAATAGTATATGAGTTAACGCCCTTCTGGCTCTCAACAGATCATATGTTTATGAACAGTGTGAATAAAAAGCATTAGCCTGTAGCTTGTACAATGATTAGATTTTAATTTATTGCATTATTTCTGTTATAGAATATGATATTTGAAAAAAGGATTCAAGTACTTTCCCCTAAATTTTTTTTTTTAATTTGCTTTAAAATTTGCTTTAAAAACCAAGGAAAATACACGCACTGGTCAAATACATGTGGCAATATATGCCTACATGTATGGATACATGTAGATGTAGGCCACAGCAATAATGTGCATATTCTGGAGAAGAAATATTGTTAAGTAGCATTCATGTAACCTCAGTAATATGCACACAGTCGTCTGTTCCATCAATGTTAAAGATTTACAGTGTGCTTAATACATGTAAGTGTAATGTGCGTGTACATGGCCTTGCCTCTTTTTGATATTTGCATTAGAGACGAAATGCTTTTCGACAATAACAGTTGAAGAAAAGAGCTATAGAAAAAGAAATGAGACCGCTTTCAGTTTGCTCTTCATGTGTCAATAACAAGTGTTCATTCTAAGAAGAATTGTGACGAAGCAGCGAGGAGTGGTTTTCTTTTTTTTATGGTGGGCAAACTCCATTTAACAATGAACATACAAAGTGATGGGGTTTTTTTTTATAACAAAGTGGAATGAATGCATTTATTCAGCCATAAGTATGGCGGTAATAGTTATTAAGAGCATTTTTTTGTGGTGGGTGCATTGTACAGTGCATGAAACTCTTGGTCCCAAACTACCCCCCACCCCACCCCATTCCCCAACAAAATTTTAAATATATTCTTCATCTTTTTTTCTTTATCTACATATATTCATGTACCTATACCATTGTATTTTTCCTCTGTCTATACTTGTACAGTGTATATGCCATATTTTTGCATTTTTAATATATAATTCTGACCAGGTACCGGTATGCAAATACTTTCAAATTTGTTTGTTTTTGTTTTGTTTTCAAGAATGCAATAAGGTTGGTCTAAGGATGCAAAAACTACTGCAAAAGTAAAAACATTTCCTGAAAGTCAGAAGGGTTTATTCTTTTAACCGTAGAAATAGAGTGCCATTCTGGCCGTTATTAGACAATAATCGTCTGTTTGGAGCCAGAAGGGTGTTAATTCCTATACTTTAATGCAGAGTTAATGCCCTTCTGGCTCTCAACAGACGATATGTTGATTAATCAATGATTTAATTATCTTCATTTGAAACAATACATGTATGCTTATAATGTATGAGTACATACATGTATTTCCACACATTACCAAGAGCAATGGAAGTACATGTAGCCTATCGAGTACCATACGCCATAATGTCATGAGAAGTAATAACCTGTACCAGTAATGATAAATTACACGTGACCTAGATTACTCTTTCAGAACTGGTGTCCTTTTACCCTTTCGAGCTGGTTTTTATGTAGATTAAGCATCTTGTTTTTGTTTCAGTTTCACTAATTTTCATTCGTGCTGGTAATTAAAGTACACCATTTTTTATAAGAAAGGATCCTTAATGGATTAATCTGTCATTGATGGTGAGTTCACTACAGGATACTTTCGCTGATTTCATTATATTGGGGGAGGGGGGGGGGGGGGTAGATAATGATACACTATACATTTACTTCATATTGATGAATCCTAATCAAATTCATGTGACACTCTGTCATTGATGATGGATCAAAGTAGAAAATGCTTTCAGTAAATACAACAAATATGGTTTTTATATAATTACATGTACGTAAGAAGGACTTCCTCATAGATTACTTAAATTTGACATTCATTGTAGGGCTTGCTTTAATACAGAATGTTTCAGCAATTTTGTAATATTATATTTTTATACATGTAGTTCTGTTGATATTTTAGGTGTCACTATACAAGCCCAACTTGAAGTTACTAAAACTATGCTAGTTGTCTAGAGAATGCTCTTGTTAATTTTCAAGATTTTTTCATCTGTTATTAAAGAGCCTGAAGGCTTTTTAAAAATATTATCTCCAAGCAACAGAGGATTACAACATCTAAATGCCTGATGAAAATATCTGTGAGATTGTACATATGATATGCATGTTTAATGCCCTTCTAATCCTTGGCTGAATTTTTTTTATGGTTTTGTTGACAGTTTTGCATCAGAGTCTTATTGTATTCAAACAAACAAGTTGGAATGCCTTTGTGTGTCTGGTCAGGGATATAATCACAATGGAAAATATTTTAACAGAAGTGTGGATAATTAGGAATCTGTGTAAGTGTGATCAGCTGTTTATTTGGTTTCACATCAAGTTAGCATTAAATTGATTTTTTAAATTGTCAAATGGGTATTACAAAAGGCACCCACTCTGTTTACCCACTCTGTTTACCCACTTAACAAACAAGCTGATAAAATGAATAAATAAAGGCACGTGGTAAAGAAATCTCTATATTATATAAAATATCAAATGGATATTATAAAAATATCTGCCCAGTTTAAACAAATTGATAGAGTTATCAATTAGAAGCATATTGGGGGACCTCCCTTTGTTTTTTTCTTATCTCTGTTTTTAATAAATGATTGCATTTAGATTATGCATAATTTTATTTGCCAAAAATATGGTTTTGCCGACTTTTGCCCTCTTAAACAATAAAGTTAAGTTATTTTTATCAATTTTTTATTCTTTTCATATTGAAATTAGAAAGAGAAATACATGTAGATACTCTGTATGTTGGTAAATGTATTTCAAAGTTTATTGAACCTGTCTGTATGTACATATACCTCGGTGCAAAAGGGGTCAGTTCAACTGCACAGACAAGGAATTATCCTCCATATTACATGTACTCGTAATTGAATGGCACGAGTTCAAGCGTATTTACCGAAATGAGGCAACTCCCAGGTCCACCCCATCAGTCTGACCAGCCGCCAATTTCAATCAAGACCGTTATCTCCATCTTGAGATCTGTAAAGCCCCTCGGGACGGAAGGTGACAAAAGTGCAGTCACCAGGAGGATATCCCGACTGGGTCTGTCTTCATGAGCCAGAGTTTTTTTGAAATTGCCTGTCAACCCTGATGCAGGGGAATTAGCCCGGTTGTAACCGACTCCTCTTCATTCATTCATAATGAAGACGCAAATAGCAGGATATTGTACCAACACACATGGGATATTAGCTTGAGCTAGCAGACTAAGGCTTATTCATGCAATAGCCAGCTATTTGGCAAATTCGTTGGCTAGTTATCTTATGAAGACGCTACCGTACTATGTTCATCCTGTAGTGCAAGCTAATTCCTCGTGCAAGCGGGGATTGTTCAACTTGGACTAATAGATATGGCAGGGCTAGATCCTGACAGGTGCCCTGACACAATCCTATCCAAAATCTAAGTGTTCAAAGTCCTCCCAAATTTCAAATTTTAATGTAGGACTTATGCATTCAGACCCAGAAATTTTCAAGCCAGACCCCTATAAAGGAACATTAGTGTAAAGCTCTGGATATGGGACCTTCAATCTCCGACTGTTTTTTTTTTTCTCATTCTAATATCTCAGCACGAGCTCGCTTGAGCTAATGAGGATGCACCTGCTCATTCTCCTTCATTCCTCTTTAACCTAGTTACCTGGGGGAGAAATTCTCATCTCAAGTGCAAAAAAAGTAGGACCAAATACCAAATGAAACCCTGAGTTTCCTCTCTGAAGTGATAATCAAATAGTTTTATGTGATTTTATTGAATTTTTCGTAAAAGGTAGCCCTCCCCCCTCCGAGGTGATTAAAATGGTTATGTGTGATTTATTGGGGTTTTTTTGTTTTCATATGTTTTTGGACATTCCATAATTTCTGAAAGACATCAATGTTTTCATCAATAAAGCCATTTTCTTTAGGTTCCATCTAGCTCAAATTTTCTTATCCTTATTGTTCATTTTATTTCTTTTTATTTCCCATTTTTCTCAGATTGCTCCTGCTCTGTGCCCATGTTGTCATTGTCATCTAATTCTTTTTCACATTTTCTTTCATCCTCATGTGTTTTAATATCTGGTGGTGTTTTCTTTCTTTGTTATCTGCTCGCTCTTCTCCATCTCCTTCATCATTGTTATCATTACCTCCTTCAATATCATCATCTTCTTCTTCATCATCTTCATCTTATTTTCTTTCTCCATCTTTTTCTTTTTCTTTTGCTCCCCTTCTTCTCTTCCTCTTCTTCCTCTGCTTCTCTACTTCTCATCTTATTCCTTTTCTCTTTTCCTTTTCTCTTTTCCTTTTTTTCTTCTTCATTGTCTTCTTCTTCCTTTCTCCTCCCACTTCTTCACCATCACCATCACCTCTGCTATTACTCTCCTCCAATACTCCAGCGATGAAACCTTCAAATATTTGTTTTCTATCAGGAAGGTTTCCAGCAAGGCTTTGGAAGCATGGTGGGTTTGGAAACATAACAGAAAGCACCTGTTTTCACTGATATTCAGTAAATTTTGATGAAATTGTGTTACTGACACCAGCATAACTCAGAAAATGTGATTTACGAGTGGGCATCTCTTTCAAGTAAGTGTGAAGGTTGAGCACCCTTAAAAGTGCAATTGTACCTCAAATGTGTCCTTTACTTGGTAGGATGTTCAGGGTTGGACGCCAACCTTGCCTCCGTCTATAGAGATTCAACATGGTCTGGATAGAACATGCAATGTACAGTTGTACATGTACATGTACGTGCCGAGTGTGCATGTTGAGTGTTGTTATCCGAAAGGAACAAAATCTTGTTTTTCTGGTTTCCACATAATTGATATTTGCTTTCAGTTTACGAATATCAATGGCCTTGTTCGCTCATGCATGTAAAATACTACTTTCAGATATGATGACTTTATATTAAGCAATTAATATAAGCTAAATACATTTGAATTGACAAAGATTGTTGTCAAATTTCCATGTTACTTTACAGTGTATATGGACAAATAAATAATTGAATTACAATAGATTGAATGTAATATTTAGGCCCCTACATTCAAGAAGGATTTTGTTTTTAAAATTTCATCCCGTGGATGCTGAATTACTGTCAGTTATTTTAGAAGTTTATGATAAATTTTATCCATCGTTAAATGATATGCTGAGGGGGTGGGTGTTGACCAACTGTCACTTGACTCCCATTATGTTGCACAGAAAATATTGTCCGTATGGAGCCAGAAGGGCGTTAACTCATATAGTTTAACACAGGGTTAACGCCCTTCTGGCTCTCAACAGATGAATTATGCTCTTCTAATACCTCTCAGCACAAAAATTGTATGGGACATCGAGTCACCATCACATTCAAGTTGACTTTAGAGAAAATCATTTTATTCCTTCAGTTCAAAATTATCTAAATATGACATAAATGTGTGCTGTCATCACGAACAATCAACGCGAAGAGTCCTACGACCCCTTCAAATTGGCAACACCTTATCCTTGAACTTCTCTCGACACCCTAATTCTAACGAACCATGTCCAGCTGTTTCATTGGCCTGTCTGAGGTCCTTTATTATGGAGTAGACATCCACCTACTCCTGAATGTTCACTCACCTTTCCTGGTTCTACCCTGTTCAGACGAGCAAATCTTATTGTATAGCTGCATGCAGAACGTAAAGCTATATACAATGCCCCTTTCCCTACATGTATATGACGATTCTTTATACAACTTTTCGCGATAGATTTCCTCAGTGTGAATACCTTTCTCTCTCACCATTAATTTCATTTCTTCAATACCCAGCTGGAAGGTATTTGAGCTTTACTGTTAGAACTTCATTTTCTTAAAGGATATCGTCTGTTGAGAGCCAGAAGGGCGGTAAATCTGGTTTAACGATACCACATAACACCCTTCTTGCTCTCAACAGATGCTATTAATATGAGCGGAGGTGACTCCCCATATAGCACATATTTTTCTAATAATAAAGGGCTACATGTAATGTAAGGGTTTAATTGGTGTGGTCTGGGTTATTCCATGATATAGGCCATGAGTAAGGGTCTTGATATATGATTTGACATGTGCTGGAGTTAGGTTTATTTTACATGTGGACAGAATCTTGAAATAAAAGAGAAGAAAATTGAGGCAAATGAAGTTCACATTTGTATTTTGGGTCTCTGTGAGGCATACAACAGGAAATTTCGGAAACTCATTTAAACTGTGCTTTGAATGTATGAAGGAATAGACAAATATTTTCAGGCATCCCCCCTTCCACCCCCATCCAAATTTAGATGATAATCAGCAAGAAATCAACATGGAGTGTTTTGATGGAATGTAGCAAAAATCCTTGCTATCTAATGAACTTGAATAGAAAAATATAACTGTCAACATTCTTTTTTCTTTTTATTTGAAAAGCAATAGAAAGAGTAACAATAAAGTAACAAAAAACAACATGTATAAGACAATGTCATAAAAGTGCTTTGAATTTGAAAATATGCATGCATATGAAACTTTCCCATCCTGTGGAGAAAATGATTTGCAATCAATAATTGATAGAGGCTTATAAATTTAGTTTTGAAATTATCAGCTAAAATTACCAATTATCAGTCATAAAACAGGGCAGTTTTCTTTTTGAAAGTGAAAGTTCGCTTACCTAGACTGAATGGTGAGAAAATGGAGTTCTTATTTACAGTGGAAAAAGGGAAAAAAAACTTTGATGTATTGGAAGATGATATTGTAATCACTTGCATGTGTAGACTGCTTAAAAACCATCAGCCTGGTTCAAGTGCATGTACTTCAAAAATATCAAAACAAACCTGAGCTTGGATTACGCTGCCGTACCCTGGAAATGTCAGTGTATTATTCATTGTATTCATATTGAAATAAGATATATGACAAACCCAACCTACATGTACATGTAGAAACCACAGCAATTCAATCAATGATAAAGTATCGGTGAATCAGCAAAAAATATGTCTATTGAAAATAATCAAAGACTTCAGAGTCTTTGGTTTTTCATAGAAAATTTGACGCCTACCAAAAAAAAAAGCTTAATGAGTCAGAACTGTTACCATCATAGCAAACTGTACATTAAAAAAAAGGACTTTTATTCATAAGAAATGAAAAAATAGAAACATTACATGCTGCCAGGTTGCAAAACATACGGTACGTGTTATACTAGGTAGTTTGTGGGTATTCTTAGAAAACCTTGCATGGTGTAGTCCAATTATGGACTATATGTCAAGTTTCATATTTGGATACACAATTACTGCGGTTGCTATGTAATCTGTGATTAAGCTATGACATCATTATTCCGCTTTTGTAGTTGTTTACAGTGAGCAAGATTGATACATACAGTACGCTTGCAATGCTAGTGTTTCAAGGTGGAATTGTACATTACGTCACCTTACCTCGAAAAAGGATTGTTTTGTTTTGTAACATTACAATTTCCTGATACGTTTTCAATGTTGGGTTGAATTGAAGCTTGTTGAAGCTTGTTGAAATTTGTGCAAATATAGCATAGCAGCATTCATTTGTTGTTGTTGTGGTTGTGGTGGTGTGATTGCTGATGTTGTTGTTCAGTCTTTTTTGTTAAGTACATGTACATGTATTTTTGTTTCTTCCTGTTCTTCTCTCTTTCTCTATGGATTTCATTTTCTTCTTATACCGTGCCATTTTAATATTGTAATTATCCTTAACATAAACTCAATATTGAGATTTTATATGGTAACCCCATATATTTCTTTTTGATTTGTTTTTGCAACATTTTAATTTCTATTTCTCTACCCTTCTCTATTTAAAAAAAACAACTAATAATCCCTATCTTTAATTTTGTCCTGACCGGAAGCACTGTTGTATTTTCTTGGGCTTCACTATAATCTGTTCATGCTTCTTGATTCAGTCACAGTCCACAGATTCTTCACACTCTTTATTTCTTTGTTTTTTTAACAGACTTTGCCCAAAATACTCCCTCATAATAACTCTTTTACTTCATTTACATTCCAATCTTTGCCTTCTCTATTGTTAAAGGTAGCTCGGTTTGCAAATCCTATAGCTGTGTTACTGGCCTGGGTGCATTTTAAGCACAGCAATACCCAGTGTTAATTTGTAAAGCTTCTTTAATAGAAATAGCATTGCTTTGAGTCAGTTCATATGCAAAATGAAATATAACACGGAACACCGAAATACATAAAGAAAACTTGATGAACAGTCGTCATAACAGACCTGTGGTCTTTATGTGCAGGTGGTTGCTTTTGCTATTAGTACAGTGAAACCTGCGACCCCCTGTATAGAAAGACCACCTGTCTATAAAGACCATAATTTTCGTTTCCCGTGAAAAGTGTTTCTCATTGAAACATGTATTAGAGGAACCTGTACATAATAATAATAATAACTAGAATTTAATTCGTCATGAGGACGAATTAGGTGGTCTGTCTTTCAATTTGTACGATCATGATTGTAATCAGGATGATCATAATAATGGGGAAATGCTAAACTGAAGATAGGATGTCAAGAATGCCATGAATGGACATGCTTCTTGAGGACAGGAATGTAGCAAAATGTGTAACGGTCATTGTAAAATGATTATGGTGATGATGATAATGGTGATTATGATGATTATAATGATATAATGATGATGGCGATGATATAATAATAGCGATGATGATCATGACCGTGACGATAATAATGATGATGATACAGGATACTTGGGAGATTAACCCCATAGCTCTAATACAGGACAGGAAATCACAATTTCCATAGGGTTGTACACAAACTACTGCACACTACTTTCTAATAGACATAATACGGAAAATAAGGCAGTTTATTACATGATTTGTGATTTTTTATGTTACAATAGTCGAAGAGGATGGTAAAATGACAGGCAAAAAGAAGCAAAAAATAAAAAATAAAAAATCGGCCCCGGGGATCGAACCAGGTACCTTGACCATGGTAGTCATGTGCTTTACCGATAGACCAGAATATTTCCCATAGAGATAACACGTAAACGAAAACGGGATTCTCAAATCACATTTTGTACTGAAAAATTGGGCATGATCCCGACATCTGATCAAAATTTGGAGACCAGCCTAATAAAAGCTTATAGTCTCAGCTACAACATATTAAAATCTGGAAGGAAATAGACCAAAAATAACTGAGATACTGCTCAGAGAACGATGTCATGTAGATTCATCATTCGAAAAAAAATCATCTTCCATAGACATAACACGCAAATAGAGAAAATCTGACATGTCGTCTTTAATTGAAGATTTCAGTGTGATGACGTCATCAAAATGAAAAATGGTGGTGACTGATCTTGTAGAGAATTGTCTCAGCTATAACATATCAAAATTTGGAAGAAAATCGATCACCTATTACTGAAATATTATCAAAAGAATACAAAAATGATGACATAATTTTTTCAAAATCACTTTTTTTAGTTCATATGCAAATATGATGACGTTAGAACATGAGATCGGCAAAAATTCTACATGAATTCATATCTACAACTCACAAGCTTTCAGAATATGTAAAGAAATTTGGCGGTTTCAGGGCATTCTGACGAGCTATGGCGGATTCTAGATAGGCATGCTTTTACCACTTTTTACATTAGAATGCCCATTGACGTGCGCACGAATTTGAAAGATTGACGCGCGCGTACGACATTATGGAAGGTCGAGAATGACTGTAAATATTTGGAAATTGTCGAGAATAATATCAGGAAGATGAAACATGCGAAAAAACGGTGTTTTTACGTTCTCTACGCGCTGTGTGCGCGCATAACGCGCGCACGGACAGAAAAATTTAAAATGCTTAAAATGTCCTGAACAATACCCTAATTTGATTAAAAAGTGATTTTGAGCATTTTTAAATTTTGACGCGCGCGTACGTGCGCGTCAATATGTGCGCGCGGATTTTGATGACATTTTATGTTGACCCTTGACCTGAAGTTAATGTATGTCAAATATGGTTCGTTTTTGATGACTCGTTATGAAGATATGATTGATAATGTGATTTCACAAAATGGCGCCTGGATGACGTCACGATGACCTGATGACCTTGAAATAGATACCCGAGCTTGATCTGATAGGTCCTCATGACTGTAGAGATTTTGATAAAAATTGACTCAGCCGATATTGAGGAATCATGGTAACAAGAAAGTGGTGGAAAAATAAAAATAAATAATAAATAATAATAAATAAAGAAAATTCTGACGAAATTAAGAGGTGGTCTGTCGACTACGACAGACCACCTAATAATGGTGGCTTCTTGTATAGCGCTCATGTCCGTCACGTTGTGACGCTCCTGGCGCTTCATTATTACCCCGGTCATAGCTTGCTCATTAGGACCGCTTTTCTTGTCTCCCTGGAGTGGTCTTTGAGACCAAGACCATGCCGGGCCCTGTTTCATAAACTTGTTATCAATAACAACTGCCCCATTTTTATGACAATTTGCTCTCAGCCAATTAGATTAAAGGATTTCAGTAGCTTATAACAATTATTGTAACTTGTTATTGATAACAGGTTTTATGAAACACGGTCCAGGATGAGAACTTAGGATTACGTTTGTTTCATATTAGGTCTCGGGGTTGAGACCAAGACCAAGACGCTGAAAATTCTGGACCGAGTTTGGTCTCGGCCCCATCACTGACTCTATCTCCATGGTAATAGGGCTGCTTGATCAACAATTCTATATTTGGGTGATTCTGTGCCGAGTGTCCCGTACAACACATGACATTTATCAATATATTTCATCCATAAATGAAAAATTGCCTCGTGTGACCATGACTATACATGTAGGTGGTGGTGATCACTGGTCATATCAAGGTCATATCAAGAGATTCATATTTACTGCAATAAATCATATATACCTACCTATTATGCCTGTAGTCTTGACTACGGGACCCCTTCGAGAATTATCACACATGTGTCACAATATTGTGCGCACCCCCCGTAATCCTATTGTCCCCTTCGCCACTCACGCGCGTCAATACGCTACGGCCATCTTCCTCTTTCTTGCTCGCCCCCGACGAGTTAGGACGTATAGTCACAGCGCTCCTGAAATCAGGTCGTATAGTATCTTTTTGGTGCGCTTTTTCACATAGTTAAAGCACTTTTAGGTACCTATATTCGTTTAGATTATAGTACTTTGTGTTTTATTAGTCACTCTTGCCGATTGCAAGGGATTTTTTGATTCCCTTTCTTGGCATTTAATTTTCTCTTTCACGGTCAGCCCCACGTAGATATTTCCGTGTTTGCGGGTGTTTCCGTTTGTCACCGAGCCTTCGGGTTCGGTGTTTGTTCTTACGGTTTTTAGGCTGTGAAAATTTCTTTAGTGCGTATCTCCCAAATAAACTTTAGTTTTATTTACTGCATTCAGTTGAAGTATTTCTTAATTTGAAAAGTATACTTTATTGTCTGTTTTATTGCAGTGGTATGAATTCGGAAGAAGAAGCAGCTGGGTCAAGGAGACCTGCTTCTTCCGAAGAGTTGTCTAGCAAGACGACTCGGCCTTCCAGAACTCCCCCGAGTACAGCGGTACGCGGGGGAGGGAGGAGGGCTAAAGGTAAGTTGCCTAGTGGTGTTCCCTTGCAGAGTTTGCCAGTTTCGGAGCTTGCGGCTTCGGGACGGGTGGCGTTAACTGAATCGGGATTGTCAACTCCGAAGCCTGTGGTTTCGGGGTGGGTGGCGTCAGATTCTAGTGGTTTGGATATCTCGAATCCAATCCCCCGGTCGCTGAGACCAGAGGGGGGGGCTGTTGTTTCCCGTACGGTAGCGTTCACTCGCTCTGATCCGTTAGGGGAGACGCGCCCCACTACTGCAGGGCAACCCACGGGCTTAGTCCATGTTGGTCTGGGTTCTCAAACCCTAGCCCCCGGCAAACGCCATATGGGGGAACGAGTACTTTCTGGGCTGTCTCAGTTGCCAGCTGATGGGAATGCTCGAGCTAACAATTATGGACGCTCTTCGGAGCAACAGGTGTTTTCACCTGAGTGCGTGACTACTAGTGCTCCCCTATTGCTGCTTTCGAGCGGTCCAATAGTGGGTTCACATGCCTTTAGTAGTCATCGGGCACATACCGAGTCATCTCGGTCTGCCCACGCACTGGGAGCTTTTAGCTCCCAACCCATGGCTATGGCATCTTCTTGCCTAGCCAATATGGGTGATTTGGGCGATTCTCTAGGCTTACGCCATGAGCGCTCCAATCCCTTTATGGGAAGTGAACGTCCCTCCGCGGAGGAATCGGTTCGTGTTTCCGAAGAGGTTTCGGGGATCCGAACGAATCCGATTAAGCGTTCTAAGAAAAGGGTTTCGGCTACGACTATTGTCGAGCCAGCCAAGAAAAAGGCCAAGAAGAAGGCGAAAAGCGGCAAGGCTTTGCCGGCCTCTTGCCCGTCTGGCCTGGCTGACCCGGCTAGCTCCTCTCAAGCTGACATGTTCAGTATGATGCGGGCTTTTGCTCAGAATCAGGGTTGGTCCTTTGTACCGGCTTCTTCAACCCTGACTTCTGTCCCTATTCAGGGATCTCGCTTTGAGTCTAATCAGCCTTTTGTGATTGATTCCTCTTTGTCTGAGACTGATTCGCATGTGCCTCCTATTCCCGCGGCCCTCGGGGCTCCGCCGGGCGAGGAGACTTTTGGTGAACCATGCGGGGACCCGCCTGCGGAGGCCTTTGTTAGCGTTCCTTTGTCTCATTCCACTCGGGTGGAACCAGATTTGGATGCGTCCTCTCAAGCTTCGGTTCCCGAATCGCTTGGGCAGGCGGAGTCTCAATCGCTCAATCTCTGTGGAGTGGAAGCGATTGCTTTGTTGTCCAAATATCTCCCTGAAGTTCAGTCAACCCGCGCGCAGGGTTCGACTTCGCGTTGGAATTTCAAGCAGCAGGTCTCCTCTGAGGGTATTGCTCTTGAGGAGGTTTTCAAGCTGGAGTATGACCGCATTGAGGCCGCAGTGTTGGTTAAGCGATCTAATGCGGTCAGGGTTAAGGCCTTTGCCTTTTGTTCTCAGGACCAAGACAGCTTTTTCAAGGCTAAGATTCTTTCTCCTGAGATTTTAGAGGTTGGTCATCGCTTGCGGGCGACTAATCCGCTTACCTCCGCTGCGTTCAGGGCGGAGGATAAGATTTGGTCTAATATTGAAAACCACATTAGGTCAGGGATGCGTTTGGCGGCTTTTCAAGGGCTTCTCTCCGACCTTAGGTCCAGGGCGGAGGAGTTGAATGTTACCGATGGTGACAAGCTGATTATTGACGACTTGCTGCATACTCTTTTTTGTCTGCAGTGGTCGCAGCTTTCCACAGCAGCTGCTTCGGCTACGTTCCGTCGCAGGACCTCGGCTCTCTCAGCACTGGGTGTTAGAGAGTCGGGCATTGCTCAACTTCTCCGAGATGTTCCGTCTCGGGGTCCTTCGCTTTTTGGTGGTAAATTCGCTACGGTGTTTCAAAGAGAGATCGATGCGCGAAAGCAGATCTCGGATATGACTAAGCAGTTTCACACTAGCTCTAAGCCAACGCGGGCCCCTGTTCGGCGTAGACCTGCTGGTCCTGTTTCGGGTCAACGCAGTCGCGTGTCTAGGGTCCCGCCTCCTGAGCCTCAGCCAGCTCCGTCTCGTGGGAGAGGGAGTCGTGGCAGGGGCTTTTCGAGAGGTTCTCGTGGTAAGGCGATGGCTTCGCAGAAGGCCAAGCCTGGATTTTGATGTTTTTCCCTGAGCGCTTGTTCGACCGAATGTGGTAGGTGGCCGACTTCATGCGTTTCTCCCCGCTTGGGAGGCCATCTCCGGGGACGTGTTTGTTCTCTCCATCGTGCGAGACGGATTCTTCATAGATCTTTGCGCCTCGCTCCCCGGAGGGGCTATAAGAATTCGGTCACCTCCCATGTCTGCCCTGTCTCGGTCTCATGCTTCGAAGGAGATCGAGTCTCTTTTGGAAAAGAGGGCTATAGAAAGGGTAAGAGACAGGCCGTCTCTTTCCCTTTCTCCAATATTTGTTATTCCCAAGCGCTCGGGAAAACTTCGTTTGATACTGAACCTAAAGAGGATAAACAAATTTATTCCTCCGGTTCATTTTCGGATGGAGACTCTTGCCTCCATTCTTCCGTTGATCAAAAGGGAAGACTACGCGGTCTCGATAGATCTCAAGGACGCGTACTTTCACATTCCCATTCATCGCGCATCTCGCGATCTTCTGGGGTTCTCCTTCCTCTCGGAGACTTATCGTTTTCGGGCTCTTCCCTTCGGGCTGCGCCCGGCCCCTCGGGTTTTTACTCAAGTTGTAGCGGTGCTAGCGGCCTTTCTGAGGCGTCGCGGCCTGCGGTTGTTTTGTTACCTGGACGATTGGCTTCTCCTTGCGGAGTCGCGCGATCGTTTGTTGGACGAGACTCGTTTGCTCGTCTCTCTTACTCAAGACTTAGGTTTCCTAATAAATTGGGAAAAGTCAGAGTTAGTCCCCACTCGCAGCCCAGTTTTTCTGGGGGCGGTGTTAGACATAAGGAATCAGTTAGCTCGGCCCAGTCGAGACAGGATTCTCACCATTGTCTCTGCGGCTCGCAAGCTCTTGCTGGCCAGAGGAATCTCGGCCAGACAGTGGCTTCAGTTTCTAGGTTATCTAGCCAGTCTAGTCGATGTTTTAGAGGACTGCCGGCTCCTCATGAGACCCTTTCAGAGACATCTCCTCAGGTTCTTCAAGCCGGGAAAAGACTCTCTTTTGGTCTGGATTCCAGTACCAGTAAAGATCAAGTCTCTTCTCGCTTGTTGGACGAGCGAGGTGTTTCTCGCGCGAGGCAGGTCCTTCTCTGTCCCTCTTCCGTCGATATCGGTTTCGACGGACGCCTCTCGGTTGGGGTGGGGAGGACACTGCAACGGCAGCACGGTTGCGGGGGATTGGTCTCATCTTGGGACTCTTCCTCATATCAATGTCCTGGAGTTTATGGCAGTTCTGTTGACCTTGCTCCATTTCAGAAGTCGACTTCTCAGTCGTTCGGTTCTGATTCTCACGGACAACGTTACTGTGGCGGCATATATCAATCGGCAGGGAGGCACTCGTTCGGTTGCCTTGAATGCCCTAGCAGCTCAGCTGTGGAGGTGGTGTCGTCGCATGGCAATCACACCCGTGGCCTCTTTCATCCCCGGTCGGGAAAACCTCATTGCGGATTTTCTGTCCCGGGGCAGGTATCTTCCATCGGAATGGATGCTCCATCCGGAGGTATTTTGCCGCATTCGCAGTTGCCTAGGTCCACTGGAAGTGGATCTATTTGCGTCGGTGCTAAATCACCAGCTGCCGAAGTATTGCTCCCGTGTTCGCGATCAGGGAGCATGGGCTCTCGATGCTTTCTCCCTCAGCTGGGAGAACCTTCAGGGATTCGCCTTTCCTCCCTTCCAACTGATTCCGCGTGCCTTGCGGAAAATCAGGGAAGATCGGGCGAGGGTGCTTGTAATAGCTCCCTTTTGGCCCAGGAGGAATTGGTTTCCGGAACTTATGAGCCTTCTAAGGGCTCAACCGTTAGTTCTCCCGTTAAGAGCGGATCTGGTGTTACAGCCCCTATCGGGGATTCTTCACCACAATCCGGAGTCTCTTCATTTGACTGCTTGGCCCCTGTCAGGGAATCTGCAAGACAGTCGGGTCTCTCTGATAGAGCCGCGGACTTTTTAATGTCCAGTCGTAGGGTCTCTACTAGGGAAATTTACAATTCCCGTCTCTCGGTCTTTTTCCTTTGGTGCAAAGAGAGAAATCAAACCCCTTCTAAGGCTCCTATTGGTTCAATTGCGGATTTCTTAATCTCGTTATTTGACAAAGGGAGATCTATTTCTACTATCCGAGGCTACCGTTCGGCGATCGGGGCCATTCATTCGGGTTTTTCGGATGGTTCGGGGATTTCCAATTCCCCGCTGCTAAGTGGTTTGATTCGTTCGTTCTTTCTGAAACGACCTTCGTTTTCTAAGTTAGTGCCGTCTTGGAGTCTGCCTAAGGTCCTGGAGGCCTTGGCGAAACCTCCTTTTGAACCGTTAGGTGAAGCTTCGCTTCATCATCTTACGGTTAAGACGCTCTTTTTGGTAGCTATTGCCTCTGGGCAGAGGCGCAGTACTCTTCATGCTCTCTGTCTTACTCCTGGTCATGTTCGCTGGGAGAGAAAAGGTGTTAGGTTGATTCCTAGGGCTTCTTTCGTTGCCAAGAATCAGACAGCTACCTCCGGTCCTGTTGAGATTTTTCTTTGTCCGCTTTCTGACTTTTCTTCGGTGCGTGAGGACAAAGTTTGGTGTCCTGTTAGGGCTCTCAAATGGTATATTGATAAGACTAAGTCTTATCGTAAGGATGATCAGTTGTTCCTGATCACTAGAGAGCCTTTTTCTCCTGCCTCTCTTGATTCCATTTCTAGATGGATCGTTGAAGCTATTAGGGCCGCTGGCACAGAGGCTCTTTTATCCGACAGTAAGCCTCGTGCTCATGATACTCGTAGTGTCAGCACTTCTTGGGCTCTGTTTCAAGGTGTGGCGCTTGTTGATATTTTGAAGGCTGCTTATTGGCGTTCGCCCAATTCCTTCATCTCTTGCTACCTTAGGGATATTCCCGCAGGTGAAGCTTTGTTTGCGTCAGCCACCTTGAAGGCCGCTGTGTCTTCTTTGTAGTCTTTGGTGTAATCCTATTTCCTTCCGCTCGAAACATGCCTCCCGGTCTTTGAGTTGGCGCTGGTCTGGCATAATAGGTAGGTATATATGATTTATTGCAGTAAATTTGTAAAATCAGCACTGATTTTCTTATTTACTATATAAATCTATATACCTACCTATGACCCTCCCTCCTTCCCCGCTCCTTGCAAGCAACATGTTTCTTCTTGGGGTTGCTCGCAAAAGAGGAAGATGGCCGTAGCGTATTGACGCGCGTGAGTGGCGAAGGGGACAATAGGATTACGGGGGGTGCGCACAATATTGTGACACATGTGTGATAATTCTCGAAGGGGTCCCGTAGTCAAGACTACAGGCATAATAGGTAGGTATATAGATTTATATAGTAAATAAGAAAATCAGTGCTGATTTTACAAGTTTGGATGAAATATGGTGAAAAAAAATGTGTATCGTATGGGAAAGATGTGTATCGTATGGGAAAGATTGCACGGAATCGCCCATTAGAAGCCAGAAATGTAGTCTATATAGGCAGGTGGCCTCTTTATATACAGGTGGTCATTAAAATACATGTAGAAAGAAACGTATGAAAATACAGTCTTTGTCCATATAGAATGTAGAAACTAATTTGGCTTCCCTTTTTTTTTTCCTCTGCAGGATAATGATGATGAAGCTGAAGAAAGACTAAAGAGAGGATGGTAAGAATACAAATATTTTTGTTCTTCTCTATCATTGCATTACATGTAATAGTCAGCAGATGAGGTATTTTAGTATACATGTATCATTGTTGTTTTTGCACTGTAGTCTGAATATTTCTGAATATTTGCCTATTTTGTGCATGGGATTTGCAGCTATTGAATATATTTCATTTAGCACACATCGGCCGAGTCCCTCTCTATTTACATTAGCTAGTGATAAAATATGGAATTTATTTCAGTTAATCTTTGCTCTTCCTGATTGCAAAGGTTTATTGTCGGGTCAGAGACACAAAACCACTATTAATCAAAATCTACTGGTATTGTGACTCCATTTTAAATTTTTTTATTTTCATTTTTTTTGTTGTTGTTGCTCTGCAGGGTATTGGTTACATCCACCCATTTTGGTTTATGCACCCAGACTCTCGCGAATTTGAAAATGTAAACCACAAATAATTGCTTTCCTTATGAACTGCATTCATAAGATAAGCTAGCTTGCACATCCAGATCCTTAGTTGCATACAAGTTCTGAACTCCCTTTCAAATGGAATTTTTTGCGATGAATGAAATTTTTTGCGATGAATGAAATTTATTTAATCCTTTCCTGGTTTAGTTGAAGGGTGGGGGGGGGGGGGAGGGGGGGATGTTTTGAATTACAAAAAGGATCAAACATACAGTGTGTATGGAACATTGTGCATGTGATAGTTTTAATAGTTTGGTCGTCGAGCCTAGGGATTCATTACCTTGAAAACAAAGAGTTTAAATTGGATACCAAAACATTATTCTGTGAAGCCCTGTGACCAAGGATATTCTGAAAATGCTTGCAGGTAATGATACCTTATAATATAAGTGCTTTGAACGTTTGAACTTGAATTGATTCCGTTGATCAGGAAATGGAAAGTCATCTTGTATTACAACTGTAAAGGAAGCCATAGGAATTGCTTCCAGGCTAAGTATCACATACAGCACTACTATTTGATAATGTAGAATTTCTGAATACATAACTTGGCAATGATTTAGAAAATATGAAAGACAGTTTGAAATAGCATAAGTTGTTGCCAGGAGAGCATGTTTACAGACTGTATTTCCTAAAACATTTTGCTATTAATTGCTTGCCAAATTTGGAATTGCTGATAAGTTGATGCACACCTAAATATTCTTCATTTGTTCTGTCCTTTCAAAAGGCTGAAGCAGCTGAAATTTTAAATATGAAAATTTGCTTTTGCTTTTTTTTTTTTTTTCTGTGTACAATTTTTTTTTTTTCTGTGTACAATTTTTTTTTTTTTTTTTTTTTTTTTTTTTTGGGGGGGGGGGCATTTTGAGGGTTTTTGTTATCCAAAGTCAATCCAATGTTTTATCGGACAGTATAAGATAAAGAAAGTGACACCAATGCTTATCCCCAAAGTTAAATTTAGAGATAATAAATGCTGATAAAGTGAACAGAAGAAAAACAGAAATTGTCTCTTGGAACACATACATGTATTCATAGCTTCAGTAAACTTTCCAATTTGTTTGTAATTAGTGTAAAAATATTGATGTTCAATAAATTCCACCGCTGTGGTATTCTAACTGAAAAAAGTAGTATCCTTAATGCTGCTGAAATAGATTGAAATCTTCACAAGACACAAATTCAAAGTGACATAAGGTAACAACATCAGGCGCACAAATTGCTATTGTTAAAATGGATTTGGCAGCATACCAAAGGTGTTTGTCATGGCAACGGAGTATGTACCTGTACACAGCTAGTGAATGATTGATGATAGTTATAGCTTTTTAATTAAAAGAATTAGGTTACGTGACAAGCTATAGAGCCTTTTGTCCTCTCTATCTAGAGTGGGCTTCACGTCCATTATCCATGGACTGAGTGCATATGGGGGTGTGTATTTTTATGTTTGTGAATTGGGGAAATAGAAGAGAAAAAGAGAGGAAGGGAAAGAGAAGATGAGAGAGAGAAAGAGAAAGAGAGGGAGAGAGCTGGCAGAGAGAATGAAGAAAACTGGGGGGGGGGAGCAGAGACAAGAGCATTAAAGTCATGTAGAAATAGAGAGCAATTAGAGGTAAGATGGAGAATGAGTCTACGAATAACTATATGAATGTGTATTAAAGAGAGAAAAAAAACTTTTGTTAGGTTTTTATGTATCTTAATTATTTTTTTATCATTTTAGCTCAATTGTGATCTTGATGTCCTTCTTATTCTTATATTTCTTCTGTTTTGCCTCACCCCTTTATATCATTTTTTTTTCATGCATACATGTATTTATATTGTTGACTAATAACAGTCACCCAATTATCTGCACCAATAAAAATACTTTATGCAGTACATGCTAGCTATTTTTTAGTCATGTCTATTATAGTCACATGCCACAGTGGAAATAGCAATGTCTGTTTATAGTTGTTGCTATGGCAACACAGTTTTTGCCAACAACTGAACAGTTGATGTTGCATAATTAATGAGTCAGGATGTGGTGTCAACTTTTCCTTTTGACACAATGTGAAAAATATTTATCGTGTTCACTCACACATGCATTTACAATACATACACATGTATTGCATATTTCATTTCCATCTCCAGTAATTGTTTGCAGCTGGGTTTGTTAATGAGCTGCCCTTGTTCATTGTGTGTGATGATGATTGGTGGTATTTCTTTCATAGCTGAACCATGCTATGTATATTTCTAAAGGATAATTACATGATATTCTTTTTATTGCCACTCTCTGGGGTTTTTTTTTTTGTTTTTTTTATTTACCTAAGATGAATAAAATGCATTTATTGGGGGGGGGGGGAGAGAAGAAAATCTAGGCACAGCATTGATATATGTTAAATGTCATTTTTTATATAGAGATATATATTTTGATTATCCAAATTTAAACCACATTTCCATCAGGAAGTAGGCTCAAATAGAGATAGATAGAGATATGGTTAGGGTTGCAATTGACTTTTTAGCTCACCTGAGCCTAAGGCTCGAGTGAGCTATTGCGATGGAAATTTGTCCGTCGTCCGTCGTCCGTCGTCCGTCGTGCATCGTCCGTCGTCCGTTAACTTTTTACATTTTCATCTTCTTCTCCAAAACCCATGATCGGAATTCAACCAAACTTGGTAGGAATCATCCTTAGGGGTAGGGGACCCAAAGTTGCTAAAATGGTACATGTGGCCCCCAAGGGGGCCCAGGGGGAGGGCCCCCAATTGTAAAAGCTATGTAAATTTCAAACATCTTCTTCTCCAGAACCAGGCATAGCTCAGACTTGGTATTGTGTATGGAGATACCTCTATAGATGAAGAATGAATGTTGTTCATGAAATTTCTCTGAGTGGCCCTATAGGGGCCCTGTGGGGGTTACATACTGGAGGGGGGGGGGGCGCTGCCAGGCAAAATGTACATTCTGATCTTCTTCTCCAAAACACATGATCGGAATTCAACCAAACTTGGTAGGAATCATCCTTAGGGGTAGGGGACCCAAAGTTGCTAAAGTGGTACATGTGGCCCCCAGGGGGGCCCAGGGGGAAGGCCCCCAATTGTAAAAGCTATGTAAATTTCAAACATCTTCTTCTCCAGAACCAGGCATAGCTCAGACTTGGTATTGTGTATGGAGATACCTCTATAGATGAAGAATGAATGTTGTTCATGAAATTTCTCTGAGTGGCCCTATAGGGGCCCTGTGGGGATAACATACTGGAGGGGGGGGGGGGGGGCGCTGCCAGGCAAAATGTACATTCTGATCTTCTTCTCCAAAACACATGATCGGAATTCAACCAAACTTGGTAGGAATCATCCTTAGGGGTAGGGGATCCAAAGTTGCTAAAATGGTACATGTGGCCCCCAGGAGGCCCAGAGGGTGGGCCCCCAAGTGTAAAAGCTATGTAAATTTCAAACATCTTCTTCTCCAGAACCAGGAATAGCTCAGACTTGGTATTGTGTATGGAAATGCCTCTATAGACGAAAAATGAAAGTTGTTCATGAATTTTTTCTGGGTGGCCCTATAGGGGGTAACATACTGGAGGGGGGGGGGGGGGTGGGGCAAGTTGTCCGCCATCCATAAACTTTTTAAATTTTCAGCTTCTTCTCCAAAACCCATGATTGGAATTTAACCGAACTTGGTAGGAAGCTCAGACTTGGTATTGTGTATAGAGATACCTCTATAGATGAAGAATGAAAGTTGTTCATGAAATTTTTCTGGGTGGCCTTATAGGGGCCCCTGCACCAGATGTGAATTGATCCACCTCAGGTGAGCGTCGTGCCCCTGGGGCTCTGGTTAGGGTTAGGGTTAGTTTTAAGGTTAGATATGGTGTCTGGTCCAGGGTGGACTTCGGTTATTTATATTATATTGGATGGCTCTGAATGGGATACCAGAGAATATTCCACGAGTTAGGGCCAATATTGCACAAATCGAAGATGAGTGCAATATTGGCCCTAACGAGTGGAATATTTTCTGGTATTCCATGAAATAAAGCCATCCAATATAATTATTATTATCTATACCCTACAGGAAAATGATTTAGAACTTAATAAAAATCATTTTAACCAACCACATTCAGTTAATAGAGCCCCTCATCATACTTCATTGTGATCACACAAGTTTAACTTAACCTCTTTATGACGTCATGTGCGTATGTGTGTATGCGTTGCATTATTTGCTCGCACGCAAACAGACCAGACAAAATACGGCATAATATTGCACGGTAAGTTTAGTACTGTAGCCTATGGGGAATTCAGCGTTCCGTGCAATATCCTCTCATATTGCACGCGCAAATCAAGCGGACAAAAATATGCGCTTTTAATGCGCCGCTAAAATGCCTTTTTTTAGGTAATAATGTAAAATATTGACTGGAGAGCAATTGTCACCAGAGCATGGTCATACGCCGGAAATTCCAGAAAAGGATATTCATTGATTCTTTTCTTCTCTCTTTCCTTCCCCCCATCACAGTGAGAGTTTCTTCGCCATGAGGGGTGCGGCCGTGGTCCTCCCCCACTCCAAGGATACCAAGCGACCCATCAAAAAGCACCCAGGTTCGGCCTCCTCCTCCAGTCATTCTGCCACCCCTGTCATTGATCTTGACCTCATACCCAGTGGGCCCCCACTTTCAGAAGCTCGTAAGACACACACACCGCTGAGAGTCATATTTAATCATCATGAAAATATTTTGTTTTGGCTCTATTCATGCGTATTTGCATCCATCCACATTTTTGCCGTGTTGATGATATGCTAATTGATGTGGTGAGCCTTCTGATTGAGTTTGGAACATTTCACATTTCCTCTGCGTGGGTTTTATTTTACATCACAGTAAGGTGCTTTGAGTTTTTTTTTTTTTTAATCAAAGTAGGGCTACATCATTTCCTTTTCTCTTGCTTGTGGAACCACAATATTTTTATATTCTACTTTCTTGAAGAACAGATAGAATTTGGCCATTGTGTGATGGATTTCTTGTGTTTGTGTTTCTTGGGGACAGTCATTTTAATTTTATTTTATCATAGGAGCCCATTTGGGATTCATAAGATTTTTAAATTCATTTATTTGTTTTAATGTTTTCATTATTATTTTGTTATTTTTTTTAGGGGGGTGTCGACTTATGTCTTTATTTTCCTAAGGCTATTTTTGAGCTCTCTGGAGCTAAATTGCTTTGCTCCAACCTATTTTATGTACTTTCCTTATAAATAGAGTGAGTGGAATCAAGTGAAATGTTCCATATTCAAACAGGATCACTTTAACACATTCAGAGTATGGTGACAAGACTAATACCACCTACCAATAATATTAACTGCTGTTCATTTCATATCAAGTTTTACAAGCATGGGGTATTATGTTCACAAATATTCAAATGGCTTTCATTCAATGTGTTAATATAAAATTATGTATAAATGCAAATATATCATCATTTAAGTGAGAACACTTAATTTGGCTTTTGACCACACTGGCTGCATTTTAATAATAACAACCAAGAAGAGTAACTTCTGGAGTAATTTTAGTAACTTCATTATAATTTCTACACATAAATCATCAGTGCTTTACAAATATCATCTTGCTTCACATGGTGTATTGTGTCAAATACAGGAAATAGGATATATGGATCTGTTAGGTTATAAGTTGGGAGTTTGATTTTAAAAAAGGGAAAGATTTTCTCCCAACTCCCTGTGTTGCAAAAGGCTCACTAATAATTTTCTTTTTGTTTGTTTGTTTGTTTACTTGATATATGTAGCCCTGATTCTTGCCTGACTACAGGACCCCTTCCCACACATTAAAAAAAATGCTTGAGACTAGCATTCCCAGTCAAAACTAGGCTCTCATTTTGAGAGTGTCAAGTCTTGACAGTTTCAGACTCTAACAAATATTGATTTGGAGGAGGAAACTCGGCCTAGAATTTAGACTAAGAGATGACTTTGTATACTTAACCAAGTTCAAGATATTTTCCTCCATAAAATTATTAACCTATCACTTTTGTCCAGGAATGTAACACCCCCCCCCCCCCCCCCCCCCCCCCCCCCCCCCCCCCCCCCCCCCCCCCCCATTAAAAATTGTTGTTGGCAAGTTCAACATATTTATAGGCTGTTGGCAAATCTAACAAATTGAAGACCTTTCTTTGGGGTACAACAACCCCCTATTCTAAACACACCCCTGCTTTTTTGTCATTTAATGGGAAAGATAGGTCGATTGCAGAACAAATTTGTCATTCAAAAGTTACCAACATGGAACCCACTGCTTGTGAACTTTGATGTGAATGAATGAACGCAATGTTTATACATGTATTAGAGAACAAACATTCATGTACAGTTTAACTTAATAATACTGCTGTTGTACACCACAATAACAATCCATACCAAATTGACTAATGACTCTGCTGCTGTGTACTTATATTGAGCTGATAGCCTGGGTTCAATGCTGCATGTCTTTTAATTTTTCGTCCCATCTCTTGCATTTATGTGATCTTTTTTTTTCACACACATGAAAAAAGTCATTTGGAAAACTTTTCATTTAGGGAATCGTAGAAGAGTTTCAGCTGTGGTTTTACTCAGATTTGCCTGGTATAGCATCAGAGCCATTTAAGATTCCCATACTGTATCTGCAGCATACAATTTTGGTTAACCTATATGATTACTAATATAAATAATTCAAAAATCATTTATAAACAATTTGTATAATATTTCACATAATGCAAGAAATCACTGTATATGGTGCTGCATATATCATTTATTCCTCCCACACAAATGCAAGAGATTCAGAGATGAAAGAAAATGACTTGTAAAGGTTTGATCGTAGGCTATGAGGGGCTTTGCTTGGAGAGAGGATTTACCCACCATTAACATTGATCTCTCATGATAGCATGTGATCAATGAAAATGGTAGCATGATCAAATAATAAGCCTGTCATAATTATGTATGTGCATGTTTCAGTATGGCCTGAATTCAAGGCTCAATTTAGATTTAGATATACAATGTATTCTTGTGTTTATGTACTATGAAATGATATGAATGTATGTAAAATCTCGTTTTGATATCAGTGAGGCAGATAGTTCTACATTTAGGCAACAACAAAAAAGTGATTTATAAAAAATATTAAATATATAATATCTTGGAAACATGCTTATCATGAAAGCTCAAATATATTATGATGTGCCTTTTCTCTTTAAAAACCTGTGTTATGCACATTATCATCCAATATCATTGCTTATTTTGTGCTAGATTACAGCTGGGACCTGTGATATCACTTTTTATCATCTGATTTAAAGTTTCATTAAAATGCTAATTTATTGTTAACTTTGATCAATGGAGAGAGCCGGAGGTATGCTCAAATATTGGATGAAAATATGTTCCATGGCCTGAAAACGAGGCTGTAATCCAGATCCTTTTCCCTGATGTACATGTACACTGAGCTGCCATACTGATACATTTTAAATGCATTATGAATATATTTTACTCTGCATTCCCCTTGCTTCCGTGTGGCATTACAAACAAATTATTGTAGCACACGGCTTGATTGCTTGTATGATCAGGTTTCTGTTTGCATGCATGTCAAGTAATTTCATGTGTAAATCATACATCCTTTGGTTTTGATTTCATTTAAATAATATAATTTGATAGCATGCTGCATGTGAGTTGTTTGGTTTGTTTTTATAAAGGAGAGATAGAAGCTAAAATGATGATTATGGGCATATTAGGAAGTTTATGGACTTTTATTGCTTTGTTGTGGGTACATGTCTGTACATACAGCCATATCATGTCATATCATGTTTTTTTTGCATGAAGAGTGTATTGCATAAATGTAGATTTATAATGAATTGCTGTATGGTTGGTTTAATTGAGAGAGAGAGAGAGAGAGAGAGAGAGACCAACAGACAGGAAGACAACAGACAGACAGACAGACAGACATACAGAAGGACTATCAAACCTCTAAGAGTTGGAAAACAAGGAGAGAGTGTATATTATGGTGGATGGGAAGAGATGTGAGACCACAAAATGGACAAATATAGCATGATTAAAGTTGCTTTATTTATATTGCAGACTCAATGATTGAATAGAGAACATGTGCTCTGTCAAATAACCTGTGCTCTGTCAAATAACCAGGAAGATGCACTACTTACTACCTTTCGAAATTGGGTTAAGTTCATACCATTAAAAAAGAAAATAGTAAAGCATTTGTAAAATTAAAAATGGATATAGCTTCCACTCTTGCTATTTTGTTTTTATCGATATACGGCAGCAGTCCTACATATCGATCAACTTCATGACACTTTTCTCATGTCGTCTCACTCGTTATGAGGTCTTTGTATTGATGTAATTCACACATGGAGGTGTTTCGTCTAAGTGGAAAATGGCTCCACAATTATCTCTTACAATGTGTGACAAGTTTGAATGACCGGGTTCCGTGCTAGCTGTGCACCAGATTCTGCGAACAGCTGGTGATTTTTGTTGTGAAGTTTGATTGTTCCAGATACTGTTTGAGAATCGATTGATGGAAGTTGCCTAGAAATTAAATAAATAATGTGTCATGTTTTGTTTTGTTTTTCTCTTGTTTTTTAAACAGAGAGAGAGAATGTCTTTTTCACAAAATAAGCTATTATAATTCCTTCAATAGACCGCTTTGGTAATGTATGCAAATTTTATGCATACCTTTCAAAAAAAGGTTGTTCTTGACAACCTGAAAGCTTGCCGGACATAGCTACAAATAATGTATGCAAACTGGATTCCAAGCATTGAGGCTCATTTATAAAAAGCAGGTTCTTGGAATAGCTCGTCACTAGGTGCTCAGAGAATATATGTGCATAAATTTATGTGCATAAATTTGTATACATTACAGAAGCGGTCTATCGCTTGAAGATGTGCAGTGGTTCAGGACAAACCAAGCACAGAGGAATTTTAATGTTAATTATGAATGGTGTCACATCTAAATTTTTTACTAATTCTCATTGACTTTTAATCCCAAGCCCATTAGAAGTTTGATTTTGTCCAATCTTGTTACAACATTTTGTAATGGGATTGTGATAAAGAAAACTCCATTTATTCTGAATAGACCTGTTTACTAATGCATACTTCTTGAACAAAAGTTTCTCTTGACGACTAAAAAGCTTGCTAGAGGCTTGCCCGTCATAGCAACATCTAATGTATGCAAAATGGATTCCATCCATAGAGATGCCATTATGCATATCAGGTGCACTAAATAGTTGGTAGCTAACAGGATTCTGGAGAGAAACATGCATAAATTTAAATACACTTGGTAAACAGGCCTATTGCCACACGGTCTAAAAATCTGTATTGAGCTGAATTATTTGAATTACAATATACCTTTTGTTTTTTGTAAAAAGGTTCTTGGTAAAATGTAGCCCTTCGCATATCTCCTCACTTACATGTATATATCAATCCCAGTATAGCATCCAGTATGAGCTGCAACAGGGATTACTTGGATAAGTAATAGATACAGACCAATATGTCCAGGGCCCTTTTGTAAATGGCACATTCCGAGAGTGTATGTTCCTTAAAGGACAAGTAACCCCACGTGATATTCTAGATGCACCTATTGTCTGCTACGTCTTTCCATGGAGGCTGCCATTTTGTGCATGACACGGATCATTAGGTACCATATGCATTGATAATAGCCTACCTTTACAACAGATACGTCGCTTTGTTCTGATTGTATTACGATTGTTATTGGCCATGGGCCTAGATAATTGACGACCCATGAGTTCTAATAGCCATCCTGTAAAGCAGATTCCTCGCTTTGTTTTGGTATTGTTACGATTGTCTCCGTCCTTGACGTCAATTCTCCGTCCTTGACGTATATTTTTTATGAAGTATATTTTTTATGAACAAATTAAGACCTTTTAAAAAATATATAAAACTAAACTTACATTTCAGAATATGTGACTTTATCTAATATATATTTGTCCTCTAAAAATCAATTACAAGTTAACGATGAAGGAAATTTTACTTGGGATGAAAAATATGTTCGTGTACACATAAAGTAATGGCAGCCCCCTTATTATTGCTAGCAGACGATAACTTGGCTGGAAAATAGTGATTTATATCTATATCCTGTGTTTTTACATGAAATTGCATGTATCAAATAAGAGGCATATACTACACCATTCAAAATAAGCTAATTCATACGCTGAGGTTAATTTCCCTTTAAGGAATTTCAACAGGCACAATTCACGTATCTTCCTCAACTTGCAAACAGACATTTCAATATACATGTATCTTCCCCAATGAAAAAAAGAAAGAAAAAAGAAAAAATACAAGGCACCGGTAAGCACTAAGATGCATGTAGCTATTGTTTGAAAAGAAAGAAATACAAATTCCAGGGATTAAAATGTCACTTTACAATAGCAATCTCCAAAGAGCTCCTTTAATTTCGTACAAAAAATATTTTTGAGAATACTTCCTTTATATTGATATTCCTCAGACCAATTCACATCCAAGACCCTGTTATAAGCGACACATTCCATGATTGGCTGGCTTCTTTTAAGGCTTCATTTACAGCATGTATGTAAAAGCTCCCCCCCCCCCCCTTCCCCACAACTTTTCTGTTATTGATGGAAATGTTTTACCTATCTTTTTTATTGTGTTTGGATATTTGTTCACATATACTTCCTTGTGGGCTACATGTAAATTGGTTTGGGTTTGGGACAACACCATTTCAAAATATTCAATTTATTTTTTGTATACCTTCTTCATTGTGGTGAGGAATGTCACCTCTATTATCTGACGCTGTGAATTTCATTCAATAAAGTTAAAGGTAGAATTAAAGGTGATTGCATGTAGAATGAAAATGGACACCCTGTGTTGCGGTATGAAAATGTGACATTTCGGTTTGGATTCCTTGACGTATATCGCCAACAAAAGTAAAATTATCCATTATAATTTTTACCCACCCAAAGAGCACTAAGTAATCGCTAACTTTGGAGGGGGGGGGGGGGTGGGTATGAAAATGAATCCGGATAAATCATCCCAATTTTTCAAAATGTAGATCATCAGTCCTGTTCACAACACTATTCATGATTTGAATTTATCATCCTCTTTAAGTTGTCCCCTACTGCGATATGTACCTAGGACTCATTGAACCAGTTAGAGCTGTGTATAATTTTTATCATTTATTCTGCAAAGAGAAAATCAAATCGGTGAATACAAAACAACGGTAGATTTAGAAGAGAGTCACATGGATGCCGGGGAAAAGCAAAAGATTAAGTAAATAACTACCACCTGAAGGTCTTCTTTTCCGATCCGTTTGACTTTATAAATGACTACCCAAAGGGAATTTTATGCTGAATAAAATACAATGTAGGTGACACACCCGAGATGGCCTTCATCACTTATTTTAGATTGCTGATGGAAAAAAACAAACTTATACTTGTTTAAAGAGTAAGGTGTGGCCCATGTACAGGTATATGATGTATATTAAAGGTTAATTGAGAACAGTCCTTGTAAGAGTATGGCTGCCATGGCGATGAATGAGGAGGATGCGGGCAGAGGAGGAGGAGGATGGATGCAAAAGCTACAGGTGGGTGATTCTGGGATGACGATGTTCAGAAGTTAGAGAGCATCATAGCAGGGAGGGATAGACGGGAGAGGGTGGGGTTGCAGGTGTGGATTAATGATTTCATTCTCTTGACTTATAATCTGAAGATTTGATGTGTCATACCATTGTGCATCAATGATCTGATATTTGCACTGGGCTTAATTTTGTTTATTAAAAGATAGAAAATTGGGGGTTGGGTGGCAATTGGGTTTTACATTGGGTTTAGGGTTCGGGTTGGTATGTTTGGTCCAGACTCGAGGGCTGAAGTTAGGAACTCGGTTGGAGTTAGAAATTAACGACGGAGCAGTAGTTGCCAGAGATTTCTGTCTACAGTGTTGACCCATTGCCTGCGGGAGCTGGATGGTCTCTGTGTTAAGCCTATAGGGATGAAGGAATCAAGTAGTCAATGTGTTAAGTGCAAATAAAAAATATGATGGTAAAAAAGTGATAAAATAGTGTATTTATGGCAAAAAGAGAAATGCTAATTTATTTGAAAATGTGAGGAAAACAATGAGTTATCCCCATCCTCTAGTCTACATTGTTCCACAGATCATGAATCCAGAAAAGAAGATTTCTCCTTACCTGTGAAAGTTAAGCTAAGTAGAACTGGAGTATATTCACATAAAATATCCTATTCCACAGAGCATGAATGAGAAGGAAGGGGGGGGGGGGGTGATAGTCTAAAAACTTTGGACTCGATGAAAACTCATTTCCATTATTAAAGAGCGGTTAAAACTGGTCTCAACTTGAAGCCGCGCCAGATATGACTAAAATGTAAAGATGAATGAGTCTTGTTGAGTCAGCCCTCCCACTAAATCCTTGTCAAAATGAATTGGATAACAGGTGATAATGTTCCTTCATCAGTCTCTAAGGATCTTTTCCCTCAAGCTCTTCTTCCACTTTTTTTGTTTCTTTAGTGTAAACCTCCCACCTATATGAGAGGGCGATGAGCCATACTCCATTTTTAGCTCTCACATGAGTAAATGCATGTAAGTAGATCATTAAGGTGTAAGGTAGCTGAATGAAGAAGGAATTAAGAGAGAGAGAGGGGAAGGGTGTGTGATGTAAACTTGGCGTCATCAAAGACAGCCGGGGAAGGGGGGGGGGGGTTCATGAGGGGAGGTAGATGAGTGGAAAAAAAGAATGAGTGGTTTTAATATTTAATGAATAAATATATCTTGTCTTCGAAGTGTGCACTTAATTATGGACATACTGATATTACGCTCCATCTGAGGGACGAGATAGTAGTCAATCACAGTGAGTATAAACAGTCCTAAAGAATAAGATACAAAATGAAAGAAACTACATCTTTCTTCTGCTTGCCTATCCGAATATCAGGAAGACATTGAATCATATTTACTTTTGTCACATATTTATGGCATTACATGTATGTCAATAGCACTCCTTGCCTATAGGGTATGAAATGTAAACTTTGAATCGTTAAATATAATCAGTCATCCTTTTGTGAGCAAAGCACCCACCCCCGGCCCCCCCCCCCCCACCCCCCACATACAATACTCGTACACTTGATCCCGTAATCTATATCCCTTTTTCCTCAACCTATATGGGAGGGGTAGGCTTCATGCAAAAAAGCGGGAATTTCCCTTTCTCTGCGCTGTCTAATCTCACAATCTGTTTTGCACAGCCCCGGGTTCCTGTTGATAAAATATTCATCCTCTTATGTTATACCTTTCCTATTTTTGTTTTGTTATTCGCATTTGAGTCATGTTTGCTATGATGACAAACAACAAAGGGATTTTTGCTTGATCAGAACATGATCAAACTCGGTGACTAAGAGAGACATGCTGTTATATAATGGTAGGATTATTAGATCAGGATATGTCATGGTAATGGTGAGACATAGGAGGTACACCAATGTTGACATTAGCTACATAAAAGCCACCTCTTTATTTTATTCTGTTTTTCATTTTCTTTGTCATATGTACGTTTTTCCTTTGCTTATATTTTCATATTTCTCCTCTTTAACCCTTTTTTGATGTTCACTGTTTTGTACCCCCCCCCCCCCTCCCACCTTTATGGTATAACATCTATTCATTCTTATCATCTTTTCTTTGTCTTTGCGCTTTGTTATTCTGATTATTTTGAGTCCCTGTCTTTCTTAGTTGAATTAATTCCTTCTCATGTCAGATATATCTAGATATTCCATTGGTTTATGTAATGCTATCTTTGATAGTGAGAATAAACGGGAAGCTTTGCATCTCTGCATTTCCTGAACTTGTACAGGGAAAAAATGAAACCAGAGCTTTCAATATACATACATTACATGCTTGAACATCTCTTTAATAAGAAATCAAGCCAATGTAGAGGAAACAAGATATGCCAAGAGTTCCTCTTCAAAGTTATTATCAAAAGAACCTTTATTTTCCAGGACCTTGAGCAAAATGCGAAATGGAAATGGCGCTTTATAAGCACTCAATATTATCCTTATATATACCTGTATACATGACACAATACTAAAATCTGCCCTTTGAATTTGATAGCTCTACCTATAGACACTTGACCAGTTATGACCGTGCTACTTGTATCAAAGGCGGCTGTATTTTCCCTACTTTGTGAGTGCTCAGTAATTTTACCCGGTATGCCAAATAGACGAGGTCATGTATAATATGCCACTACAGTGCTGTAGTGTAAGAGCTTCATAAATAGCTCTTATTTAAGTGTTTCTACTTATAAGAATCAATTATTGATATGAAATGCTACGTAAATAAAATTTTGATGTCAAAGATATGAACGGTAGCTGTAATGCCAGGAGAAAAACTATTCATTTAATTGGCACCAGTATGCAATCCAGTTAGCAACCATAGGGTATTTACATAGCTATCTAAGTTATTTATAGGTCTAAGGATATTGACTACTTGGCAAATACTATAACCATGGTATCATCCATTACAAATTTACTGCAATCTTTCTTCATGCATGTAGGCCTGTGCTTTATACTTGCTCATATGTAAGCCTGTATGATTTGTATATAAAAATGTTTTACACTGAGCTTTACCTGGAATAGCAAAAGGCCTTTTGTGTATTTCATTTTTTTTTTCTTAGGTATTTTTTTCTTCTAAATCAAGAATTCTTTGAGAGATGCAAATTAATAGAATGAATCAACAACGAAGAGGACAAATTAAGACTTAACTTAATGAGCAAATTAGAGAAGCATTAGAATTAGATCTTGGAGGAATGAGCAAAATCGTGATATTAATCCTGTCTCTCATTTAGGCAGATGTACCAAGTGTAAAGTCAATTTCCTTTCGAATTATTTGTTTCCAGTGGGGTGAAGTATCTCAGAGGGCTTGAAAGCAAACAATCTGAAGGGATGTAGGGAAATCAAGAGATGGAGTAATAGGGATGGGAAGTGGGAAGGTTAAAATGGGAGAGAATTTGATAATCAGAGAGAGAGAGAGAGAGAGAGGATAGACAGACGGGGACAGACACACAGACATACAGATAGACAAAGAGACAGATAGAATGAGGCAGAGCAAGGCAGAGAGAGGTGGAGAAGAAGAGAGAAATACAAGATCTGAGTTTGAGAAAAGAGATGCATGGGTATTGACCAACTTGCATGCTGTGTGTTGTTTTGTTTCCAATGTAGCATTTCAATCTCTTTTTATCTATCTTGACTATTAATGAGTTGTACCATTCTTTCTTCAGTGGTTGGAGAGTTACAGCAACATTTACAATGTATATTCTGGATCCTGAGGCCAGAGGACACCATCAAAATGGTAAGTTTCAACTATTCCACCAAACAGGACCTACAAATCACATTTGTACTTGTAAGTCGCAGAGATCAAGAAATATATATTGTTTTAATTCTCAGGTTTTCAGAAAAAGCTAGAAAAATAATACTCATACTCATACTGTGGTGAAATTTCATTATTAAGAAATCACCGAGAACTACTTGTTATAAATATATTTATTTACATGTATGAATATTTACTATTATGTAGTGAAGTAGATTCTAAAACAAAGAAATTACAATTCAATATTTGAAAGTTTCTTTGTTCATAGTATTCCATTATAAGCAGTGTTTTTGTTGTTGATGTACCAGGGAATTTATTTCATAATGAATTCCCTGGTTGTACCAACAGTTCTATACATGCTTATTGCATTCACCTCGATACAGGCTGTAAGGCTGGAGACGTCCTTGGACATCAACGCCATCCGTTACATGGTTCTCGTCTCCTGCTTGGACACTCACCAGAACGCGGAAGAGACCATCATCCTGGGTGTGGACATCATCCAAGAGAAGGCCACCATCGGACTGGTCCTACCCATCTGGGCGGATAGCATCATCGAGATGGATGGAGACGGTGGGTTCTCTGTAACGACCCTGGAAAAGATCAACGTCTTCAAGCCGGTCTCCATCCAAGCCATGTGGTGAGTGGAGTCAGGACCAGTATTCATTTCAATACTTTGGTAAAAAAATACCTAGCAAACTTTGGTATTCAGTTGAGATTTTTTTACAAGGTATTTTCCCTTAGTCTACAAAAGCTGGATGACATGCTGAAGCCAATTATTTGAAAGCCTTGATTGGCTAGCAGAAGTTCTCATAATATGCGAGTCGTCATAAGCTGCGCCCAAGCAAATTATATAAGCAAGCAATACCTTAGTTGTGAATTGGCCATGTGAAATCATAATAGTTATTAGTGTTTACCTTAAAGTCGACATGCTAAAATGCAATCCTTAAATTGCTCTGAATAAAACTTGTATACCGTTTTACTTAGCCTAGCTAGATATAATGTTTTATTAGAAGACAATTTTTAGCTTTCAGAGTGTTCATAACAACAAAAAAATATGCAGTAAAAGAGTTTTATCCATCTATTTGTTTCCCTCCGTAGGTCAGCGTTACAGGCGCTGTACAAAGCCTGCGACCTGGCCAGGACGCACAACTACTTCATGGGAGGGCTTCATATGACATGGATAGGTTACTACCAAAGCAGCATCGGCTCACCATACTACTGTCTCAAGGAATGGGAGTACCTCCCTGACATGGAATCACCACAGAGTGATGAGATCAACTACCTGTACCCCAGAGAGTGAGTCCTGCTCCGCCATCTTGTATGTGTCACTTAGAAGGGCCATACTTGACCCTTGTGAATCGCTGGGGCAGGCAGAGCCTCAGTCGCTCTCCCTTTGTGGGGTAGAAGTTGTGAGATGGCTCCCTCTGGTATACTATTTCTCAATATCTGCAAAAAATGGTGTTTACCTTACATATATTCATGGTTTCAGATTCCCATACTCAGGCCTGTGAAATCTCTGCTTTTTAGCGGAAATCCGCTTTTTTATTATTCTACCCGATTTCAATTTCCGTTTTTTTCCTGTGCTATTTACTGCAATAAATCATATATACCTACCTATTATGCCAGTAGTCTTGACTACGGGACCCCTTCGAGAATTTAACACAAATGAGTCACAATATTGTGCGCACCCCCCGTAATCCTATTGTCCCCTTCGCCACTCACGCGCGTCAACACGCTACGGCTCGCCCCCGACGAGTTAGGATGTCGAGTTACGGAGCTCCTGAAATCAGGTCTTTTTGTTTCTTTTCAGCGCGCTTTTTCGCATCGTAAAAGCACTTTTCGGTACTTATATTCGTCTAGATTATAGTACTCTTGTGTTTTGTTAGTCACTTTTGCCGATTGAAAGGGATTTTGATTCCTTTTTCTTGGCAATTATTTTTCACTTTTACGGTTAGCCCCACGTAGTTATATCTGTGTGTTTATGGGTGTTTCCGTTTGGCACCGAGCCTTTGGGTTCGGTGTTTGTTGTTATTTGCTGTGAAATTTGTTGTGCGTATCTCCAAATTTATTATTATTATTACCTGCACTCAGTCAAAGTATTTTGGTATATTTGTCTGTTTTATTGCAGTGTTATGAGTTCGGAAGAAGAAGCAGCTAGGTCGCGGAGACCTGCTTCTTCTGAAGAGTCGTCTAGCAAGACGACTCGGCCCTCCAGAACTCTCCCGAGTACTTCGGTACATGGGGGAGGGAGGAGGGCTGCAGGTAAGTTGCCTAGTGGTGTTTCCCTGCAGAATCTGCCAGTCTCGGAGCTTGCGGCTTCGGGATGGGTGGCGTTAACTGTTCCTGGGACGTCAACTCCGAGGCCCGTGGCTTCGGGGTGGGTGGCGTCAGGTTCTAGTGGTGTGTTTCCCGCACGGTAGCGTTCACTCGCTTAAATCCGTTAGCGGAGACGCGTCCCACTAGTGGTTTGGATATCTCGAATCCAATCCCCCGATCGTTAAGATCAGAGGGGGAGATGTGTTTCCCGCACGGTAGCGTTCACTCGCTTAAATCCGTTAGGGGAGACGCGTCCCACTAGTGGTTTGGATATCTCGAATCCAATCCCCCGGTCGTTAAGACCAGAGGGGGAGATGTGTTTCCCGTACGGTAGCGTTCGTTCGTTTAAACCCGTTAGGGGAGATGCGTCCCACTACTGCAGGGCAGCTCACGGGCTCAGCCCATGTTGGTCTGGGTTCTCAAACCCTAGCCCCCGGCCGATGCCAATGGGGGAACGAGTACTTCCCGGGCTGTCTATATTGCCAGCTGATGGGAATGCTCGAGCTAACAATTATGGGCGCTCTTCGGAGCAACAGTGCGTGACTACTTAGTTCGCCCTTGCACTGAGTGCGAGACTACTAGTGCTCTCCTATTGCCGCTCTCTAGTGGTTCAATAGCGAGTTCACATGCCTTTAGTAGTCTATGGGCACATACCGAGTCATCTCGGTCTGCCCTCGCACTGGGTGCTTTCAGCACCCGGCTCAGACTTTGGGTTCAATACCCATAAGTGCGGTCACCGGAGCGAGTGATTACTTCTGGTTTGACCTGAGGTCACGATTACCTACTAGTGCTCTCCTATTGTTGCCCACGGGCGGAACAATAAAGAGTTCACATACTATTAGTAGTCAGTGGGCGTATACTGGGATCTTGTCCCAGTCTGCCCTCGCACCTGGTTATTGAATAGCCCCTGGCCGACGCCGTATGGGGGAACGAGTGCTACCCGGGCTGTTGCTTGGCCAGCTGATGGGTAGACTTGAGCTCATTTTATGGGCGCTCTACGGAGCAACAGGTGTGCTGACCTGTGTGTGTGTGACTGCTAGTGCTCTCCTATTGCCGCTCTCTAGTGGTTCAATAGCGAGTTCACATGCCTTTAGTAGTCGGTGGGCAAATGCCGGGTCATCCCGGTCCGCCCTTGCACTGGGCGCCTTGGCGCCCGGCCCATGGCTGTTGCATCTTCTTGCTCAGCCGATATGGGTAATTGGTGCGCGTCTTTGGGTTCAATACCCTCAGCGCACTTCTCCCATAAAGGGAGGTGAGCGTCCCTCAGCGGAGGGTTCGGTTCGTGTTCCCGAAGGGCTTCGGGGATCCGAACGAAACCGAATAAACGCTCTGAAAAGCGGGTTTCGACTTAGGTTCTTTTTGAGCCAATCAGAAGGAAGCCTAGGGAAGGGGCTAAAAGAGGCAAGGCTTTGCCTGCCTCTTGCCCCTCGGGTTTAGCTAACCCACCGGCCTCTCAAGCTGAGATGTTCGGTGTGAGATGGGCTTTTTGGGTCGGACATCGAGACTAATTAGCCTTTTATGGTTTATTCTTCTTTGTCTGTGACGGGATCACATGCGCCTCCTATTCTCGCAGCCTCGGGGCTCCGTCGGGTGAGGAGGCTTATGGCGGTTCATGGGTGAATCCGACTGTTTCGGCCTTTGTTCGTGATCCTTTGTCACGATCATTTCAGGCGGAACCAGATTTAGAAGCGGCCTCTCAAGCTTCGGTTTCCGAATCGCTGGGGCAGGCAGAGCCTCAGTCGCTCTCCCTTTGTGGGGTAGAAGCGATTGCTTTGTTCTAAACTTTCCCTGACTTTCAGTCAGCCCGCGCGCAGGGTTCGACTTCGCTTGGGTTCAGGCAGCGGGATTCCTCCGAGGGTATTTCTCTTGCGGAGGATTTCAAGCTGGATTATGGACGCATTGAAGCGGCGCTTCTTTTAAGCGTCATGTTTGGTTTGCAGTGGTCACAGTTTTCGACTGCAGCTGCCTCGGTCATGTACCGTCACAGTCTTGGTTCTTACGGCCCTTTGGGTTAAGGAGTCGGACATCGCACTGCTTCTCTCGGATGTTCCGTCTCGGGTCCTTTGCTTTTGGCGATGCGCGATAACAGGTCTCTGTCTTGTTTACATGCTCATCCTAAATCGATGCGAGCCTCTGTCCGCGTCTTGGTTGGTGGCTGTCTTCGTTCCTTTCTCCCCGCTTGGGAGGCCATCTCCGGGGACGCTTTTGTTCTCTTTGACGGACGAGACGGATTCTTCATAGATCTGTCCGCCCCGCTCCCCGGAGGGGCTATAGGAACTCGGTCACCTCACAGGCCCTAGCTCGTTCTCGTGCCTCATCGGAGATCGAATCTCTGTTGAAAAAGTGGGCTATAGAAAGGGTAAGAGACTGGCTGTCTTTTTCCCTTTCTCCGACTTTTGTTATTCCCAAGCGCTCGGGAAAACTTCAGTACATTTTCGGATGGAGACTCTCGCCTCCATTCTCCCGTTGATCAAGAGGAAGGACTACGCGGTCTTGATAGTTTTCGAAGATGCGTATTTCCACTTTCCCATTCATCGCGCTTCCCGCGATCTTCTGGGGTTTTCCTTCCTCTCAGAGACTTATCGCTTTCGCACTCTTCCCTTCGGGCTGCGCCCAGTCCCTCAGGTTTTTACTCAGGTTGTAGCCGTGCTGGCAGCCTCTCTGAGGCGACGCGGCCTTCGGCTATTTTTGCTACCTGGACGATTGGCTTCTCCTAGCGGAGTTGCGCGATTGTTTGTTGGACGAGACTCGTTTGCTCATCAATCTTACTCAAGACTTGGGTTTCCTAATAATTTGGGAAAAGTCAGAGTTAGTTCCTACTTGCAGCCCAGTTTTTCTGGGGGTTGTGTTGGACATTTGGAATCAGTTGGCTCGGCCCAGTCGAGACAGGTTTCTCACCATTGTCTCGGCAGCTCGCAAGCTCATGCTGGCCAGAAAGGTTCTTGCGCGAGGCAAGTCCTTCCGTACCCCCCCTTCCGTTGATCTCGGTTTCGACGGACGCCTCTCGGTTGGGGTGGGGAGGACATTGCAATGGCAGCGCGGTCGCGGGGGATTGGTCTCATCTTGGGACTCTTCCCCATATTAATGTCCTGGAGTTTATGGCAGTTCTTTTAACCCTGCTTCATTTCAGAAGTCGACTTTTCAGTCGTTCATTTCTGATCCTCACGGACAATGTCACTGTGGCGGCTTATGTCAATCTGCAGGGAGGCACTCGTTCTGCTATCCTGAATGCCCTAGCAGCACAGCTGTGGAGGTGGTGTTGTCGCATGGCGATCACACCCGTGGCCTCTTTCATCCCCGGTCAGGAAAACCTCATTGCGGATTTTCTGTCTCGGGGCAGGTGTCTTCCATCGGAATGGATGCTCCATCCAGAGGTCTTTCGCCGCATTTGCAGTTACCTGGATCCACTGGAAGTGGATCTTTTTGCGTCGGTTCTAAACCACCTACTTCCGATATATTGCTCCTGTGCGCGCGATTGGGGAGCTTGGGCTCTCAATGCTTTCTCTCTCAGTTGGGAGAATCTTCGAGGATTTGCCTTTCCTCCCTTCCAGCTGATTCCGCGAGTCTTGCGGAAGATCAGGGAAGATCGGGCTCGGGTGCTTGTGATAGCTCCCTTTTGGCCCAGGAGGAGTTGGTTCCGGAGCTAATGAGCCTTCTGGCGGCTCAACCGTTCCTTCTTCCGTTAAGAGTGGATCTGGTGTTGCAGCCCCTCTCGGGGATTCTTCACCACAATCCAGAGTCCCTTCATTTGACTGCTTGGCCCCTGTCGGGGAATCTGCAAGACAGTCGGGTCTCTGTGATAGAGCCGCGGAATTTTTATTGTCCAGTCATAGAGTTTCTACTACGGAAATTTATAATTCCCGTCTTTCGGTCTTTTTCCTTTCGCGTAAAGAGCGAAATCAAACCCCTTATAGGCTCCTATTGGTTCAATTGCAGATTTTCTAATCTCGCTATTTGACAAAGGGAGATCCATCTCTACTATCCGAGGCTACCGTTCGGCGATCGGGGCCATTCATTCAGGTTTCTCAGATGGTTTGGGGATTTCCAATTCCCCGCTGTTAAGTGGTTTGATTCGGTCGTTCTTTCTGAAGTGACCTCCTTGTTCTAGGTTAGTGCCGTCTTGGAGTCTGCCTAAGGTCCTGGAGGCCATCATCTTACGGTTAAGACGTTCTTTTGGTAGCTATTGCCTCTGGGCAGAGGCGCAGGACTCTTCATGCTCTCTGCCTTACTCCTGGTCATGTTCGCTGGGAGAGAAAAGGCGTTAGATTGATTCCTAAGGCTTCTTTTATTGCCAAGAATCAGACAGCTGCCTCTGGCCCTGTTGAGATTTTTCTTTGTCCGCTTTCTGGGTTTTCGTCAGTGCGCGAGGACAAAGTTTGGTGTCCTGTTAGGGCTCTCAAATGGTATATTGATAAGACTAAGTCTTATCGTAAGGATGATCAGTGTTCCTGATCACTAGAGAGCCTTTTTCTCCTGCTTCTCTTGATTCCATTTCTAGATGGATTGTCGAGGCTATTAGGGCTGCTGGCACAGGGGCTCTTTTTTCCGACAGTAAGCCTCGTGCTCATGACACTCGTAGTGTCAGCACTTCTTGGGCTCTGTTTCAAGGTGTGGCGCTTGATGATACATGTATTTTGAAGGCTGCTTATTGGCGTTCGCCCAATTCCTTCATTTCTTGCTACCTTAGGGATGTTCCCGCAGGTGAGGCTATGTTTGCGTCAGCCACCTTGAAGGCCGCTGTGTCTTCTTTGTATTCTTCGGTGTAATCCTATTCCCTTCTGCTTGAAACATGCCTCCCGGTCTTTGAGTTGGTGCTGGTCTGGCATAAAAGGTAGGTATATATGATTTATTGCAGTAAATTTGTAAAATCAGCATTGATTTTCTTATTTACTATATAAATCTATGTACCTACCTATGACCCTCCCTCCTTCCCCTCACCTTGCAAGCAACATGTTTCTACTTGGGGTTGCTCGCAAAAGAGGAAGATGGCCGTAGCGTGTTGACGCGCGTGAGTGGCGAAGGGGACAATAGGATTACCGTGGGGTGCGCACAATATTGTGACTCATTTGTGTTAAATTCTCGAAGGGGTCCCGTAGTCAAGACTACTAGCATAATAGGTAGGTGTATAGATTTATATAGTAAATAAGAAAATCAATGCTGATTTTACAAATTTCCGCTATTTTCCTGTGCTTTTTCCGCAATTTTATCGGATGTTCATCGTAGGCGTTGCGGCGCATTCGGTCGCATGAAGGCAAGTCAGGGTTTGCATTCAATTTTTTAAATGAATTCACTGCATCGGCAGGTACGGGGGTTTGGGATTTTCATTTTTTTTTTTCGCCGACACCATCACACTCGGAGCTTGCGCACGATATGCAAAAAAACTCGCCACAAAACCGCTGATTTCTTTTTAACCCTTTTTCGGCGACCCTGTGTAATAGCATTGGACTTAAGCCCTGCATGCTTTGGAAATATGGCGCCGATTTCGCATTTTTGACGGTGGAATTAGGCTTTTTAGATGGATTCTTGGAGGTGACTATGTTGCTAGTGAGTGACAATGTCTGTGTGTACAATGATGTGATTTGTTTGTGTTGTGGCAATAGAATTTGCTGGCTTGTGGGTCATGCTACAGGTAGAATCATGGCGGCGAAAACTTTCAGCTCTTTTCCGCTCTTTTTGTGAAACCCCACTCACAGGCCTGCATACTACTCATGTATTTTTCGGTCAAAATTTGTGATTATCCCAAATCCCACATGCAGATAAGAAATATGAAGGAAGCAGTTTTTTTTTCCTGCAATCTACAACCTTTTGATTTGAATCCTGTTGTTTTGAGTCACATATGGAATCAAAAAATCTACATGTAAATTTTGTGTATGTCAATTGACTGACAAAATGCGCACATCTTTGTTATTGGGTTTCCTTTGGATTGTGAGCAAAGGCATCTAACCCTGACTGTATCAACAAAAATTAAATTGGAAAAGTCTGAAATTCTCTTTTTGTCAATGATAATGATGATTATTAGTGATTTATAAAACAAATATTCAATGTTTTTCCATTTTGTGAGAGGAAAATCCTATTTAATTAGTGAAAAATGCAGCATTCCACTCAATTTGCTACATCGTTAATCCACTGACATTTTTTTTAGCACTACACTCATTAACATTATATATAATTATTGTAGAGCATGTTTTCATTGATTCATATCTTCTTTCTTTTTTCATCCTCTCTAGCGGTCGATACTGTCCAACGGAAGACGAGCTTACCAGAAGATTCATATTTGTCAAATTAAAAGAAATCATGATCCAGTCAGACCTTGAAACTGTTACCTCTAGAATGGTAAGATTTGAAATGTTTGCACATTCTTTGGCTCATGAATATTCATAAAGGCAGATTATTAAGTTAAACCTGCTTTAATGTAGTCCAGGGGGGCGTTTCATCAAGTGTCTTGTGGGGGTCCAAAACTTTGGAACGCTCATGACTGATGTTGAAGTTTTTAAGAGAGCACTGAAAACTTACCTTTTTGATGAATGTTTCCTATGATTGTAAACATCGAACATTGTAAAGCACTTTGAGAAGGCCTACGGTCCTGAAAGGTGCTATAGAAGAACAAACTATTAATATTATTATTATTAATTTCAGTGATTTGCTCTCAGCCAATCAGATGCAAGGATTTCAGTAGCTTGCAACAGTTATTGCATCTTGTCATTGATAACAATTTTTATGAAACAGGGCCCTGGGAGTTGTGGAGCACAGAGTACCAAGCCCCACCCCCACAAATTACTTTATTTCTGTTACAAAATGAATCATTTCATGAAATGAAAATGAATAATTGCCTTGATAATGCCATGATTTATGTTTGTTCATATAGCAATAAAAGTATGGCAATGTCTACAGGATTAGGAGGTTAAGACCATATCCATGAATCACTCTGTTAACTACCCATTGAACTGAGAGTTAAATTAATGGTCCTTTTGCAGTACCAGCCTCAGTGTATTTATGAATACCAGCCTCGATGTATATATACATATATATATCTTTATTTTGAATAGTATTGAAGTCATGTGATGATGAATTTTGAAGTAAAAGCTTGATTTAAATATGACATTTTGTGACAATACAGTTTCAAGAGTTTATTCCAATTTGATAAAGTTCTAAACGAGCCGGCTTTCTAAAAAAAAGGCCAGTTCGTAATTAGTACGTGGTACAGATGACCCTGACATGACCCCAATTTGTTTTGGTGGACACACTACTTGTTTAAAACGTGAAATCATACTGGTGCACGCATCACGGTGCCCACACCATGAAAGCGTATAAAGGTCGCTTGTACTCGGTACAAGTGACCTTTATCTGCACATACGTAAATCGTAATTACGAACTGGCTTATCAGGACAAGTGATTGATTTTTAATGTACCTTATAGGTTTTCCACCTTTTTTCCCACATCTCCATGTATTTCTTTTCTAACGATCTTCCTGTTTGTATTCATGTCTCTCTCTCTCTCTCCCTTTTTCTTTTAATGGTATATATATATGTATTCACGTCTCTCTCTTTCTCTCTCTCTTTCCGTATCTCTCTCTTTCTGTCTCTCTCTCTCTCTCTTTCTGTCTGTCTCTCTCTCTCTTTCTGTCTGTCTCTCTCTCTCTCTCCACACCCATCTCTTTTTTTCGTTCTTTCTTGATTGATTTTTGCTTGTATCCTCTTACAACTTTCTTACTCTTTCTTTTTCTTTTTTTTTCTATGTCAATATTTATGACTCGTAGCTCAGGAATAGTCTTGAAGAAGAGATAGGCAAGGATTTAAAAGAGTACAAGATGTTCATCGATAAACAAATTCTTCTCATCTATGGTCAGCTCGACTCGGCTTCAAAGATATTTGACCATATATACCTGGTGAGTTTCCTTGCCTTTGACTTTATTAGGGTACTACCGGTATTCAACATTCTGATAGAATGAAAGGAGTTGAATCAATGGTTAGTCTGTTTTTAAATGACATAAATTATAACAGCCCTCAGAGATGCCACTTTTCCGACTTTTTCTGACGTCCGTCAAACTTCTGACTTTTTCAGATAAGACTCTCACTCCGGCCACCTCTCATTATATCTGCCAACTGATCATTTTCTTCCTTTTCTCTCTCTTGCGATGTCTCTCTTTCATTCATCTCATTCCGTACGTGCATGCTGCATATAGTTTATGTGTAACGACCTGACGAACATGCCTGTGCGCGCCCCCAGACCCCCGATACTTTCCTACTTTTTTGAGCAGTCCTAGTGGCATCCCTAAGCTCTGAATGTTTAGAGAAAATAGTCAAATTTCATTATTGGGGGGAAAAGGAAAGACCAATGTTGGTTTCAGTTTTAAGTTGCAGTCTGAATAACTCAAATACTAGACATCACACAACTGCAGTAATACAGGAGTAAATACTTCAAAGAAATTCCCTGAGGGTGTCGTCACCATCATGATATTGCATTCCATTACTTTTTTTTGACTGGTGTGTGAACATTTATTTTCAATGGTTGAATAATCCTTTTCAACCAGCGTTGGAAATTGGCAATGTCACAATCTCCTGGTTTACACACAATGCTGGCTTCAGATGCTTCCTCAAGCGGATTGGCCTTTATAGCCACCTCTGAACCCACAAACCTCATTTATTATAAAATTATGAAAATGGTCATATTCTTATGAAATAAGGATAAGAAACTTGCATCTAATTCACATTTGATTGATTCATAGGCAGGCTCTTTATAAATCTACAGTCCCAAAACAAATTTTATCTTTTTGCTGCTTATATTGTAAAGGTTATTTATGTTTTCTTTTTCTCCAGGGCTCTGAGTGGAATGCCTCTGATCTTGATGAACTAGAAGGAAATGGGTAGGTCTACTTGTATTGTCACTGTTTTCTGTATGAAGTATGGTTTCGCTGTCCAGAGTTTCTGTTTAAAAATCCAGCAATAAGTTCTCAGATGGGCTGGGATCAAAGTCTCTCTTAACCTTTGTTCACACTTGAAACAATAAACTGCCTCAAAAACCTGATACAGCAAAATAAAATGATGTTAGTCCACATTTCCGTATTTTGGTTTAATTATTAATGGAAAAAAAACATTTCCTTTTGCTTTTGAAGTTTATTTCTTCAAACGACTAGTTATGAAAATTGCAACTGTGTAACAATGAAATAACAGTTTGTTCTAATTAACCATTTTGAAATGGTGTGATTAAAACATTAAAAGAAGATTCATGGATATATAGTGCTGGTCAGTTTTGGTACACCTTGAATTTTGTGACAAGTTTTTTTTATTTCCTGTGAAATTACCTTCTCTATAGGCTCTCAAAAGCAATTTTACCGGTTTCAATTTTATATAAAGATGATCTACTTATAATGACCTGATACTTAAAAGTGTATTTTTCTTTCTCCGTTTTGATGGAAGAATTTAAACTGGCAGAAAGGAACCTAATGACACATGCAGTTTAACACACTTTTTTTGTCCAAAATTGATAGAAAATGGACTCGTACATTATGTGGAGAATAGACATTGAAAAAAAATACCCATCTCAAAATCCAGGGTGTACCAAAAGTTTTGACCAGCACTGTATGTGCCATCCATCTTTTTTTACAGTTCATATTTTAAATGAATTGATGTGATAAATTCTGCCACAAAATCACTTCTTACTTCCTATTAAATGTTTAGCAGTTGATCTAAGCTCCTCTGACCTTCTCTATTGGTCACTGGCATGGATATTTGTTGATAAATTAACCCTCAGTAAAAGGTCCTTTTTTTTTTGGAGTCATTTTGTTGGATAATCCTGTGATAACGTCACAATTTTATCCAAATGTTTTACTTTCTTGTGCTTGCTATCAACAGGGTGGGCTACATCTTGAACATCACCAAAGAATGTGACAACTTCTTTCCCGACCGTTTCCAGTATTGCAACATCCGTCTCTACGATGTGGAGGAGGAAGACCTTCTGAATCACTGGAACACCACCTACCGTTTCCTCTCAAAAGCCAAGTGAGTCTCTGATGTGCATTTACATGTAGTTCTCCAGGCACAGATCAGGCTTCATAAATATTATTGTTATCCAAACTGTGAAGCATCAAATATTACAGTCTTTAGTTTTGACTTGTTCCATACCAAGCCTGCGATACTTCTGGCTAAGGTCTTAGGAAATAACATCCTATACTGAAATCTAATCGCATTCAACAGTGTAAGTACTCAATCCCAATATGCATTTATGTGTGTGTCTATTACATTAACTGTTTTTGCCGCTAAGACATTCGTGTTGGAAACATACATTATAACTAAATGTACATGTAGTCCACAAGAAGGAACTGGAATAATCTCTTCTCTCTGTTCTGATTCACAGAGAGGCAGGATCTAAAGCCTTGGTCCACTGCAAGATGGGAATCAGTCGCTCTGCTTCAACGGTAAGTTCCACTTTGGCTGGTGCTCTAACATATGCTCTGGTGACAATGTCTCTGGTTTTTATTTTGTCAAAAACGTAGGTTAAGGTCAGAGTTGCCATTGGGTTTTAAGTTAGGATTAGGCTTAGGCTTAGGGTTGCATGTACGTATAGTTTGTCCAGGGTTGAAGTTTAAAATTTGGGTAGTGTACAAAATAGACGCTGAGGACTTGTCACCGGAGCATGTGTCGTACAATCCCTCGCCTGAACATCACATCGGTCACATTTTTCACTCTTTCTTTGCTCACATGTGGTAATAGATGGGTTAAACCTGTTGGTGTTTATAGGTGATTGCATACCCTATGAGAGAATATGAGATGTTCCTTGATGAGCACTGCCGTACATCAAGGAGAAATGTTTAATAATCAGGCTAAGCAAGGCATTTGTAAACAAAAAATAGAGAAAACCTGCTGAAAACTGCATACCCTGAATATTTCCAACATGGATAAGTATACATGGGACAGCATTGCAGGTAGACAGTGGAGATGGCCTGGACATAGCTGTGACATTTTATGCAGTGCCGTGTTATTTTGTCTATTAATCAGCAATTACACATTTTCTTTCAAAATGATTTGGCAGATGCTATTTGATATGAAAATATGGTGATAGTTTGAATGGATTCTGGTAGAAGTATGATTCTGATTGTTACCAGAACTATAACTCTGTTTGTTCTTAATGCAGCCTTAATAACCTTTCTTCTCTCAGGTGATAGCATACGCTATGAAGGAGTATGGGATGCCCCTGGAGGGTGCTCTTGCCTTTGTCAAGGGGAAGAGAGCCATCATCAGGCCCAACAAGGCATTTATGAAGCAGCTACAGATCTATGAGGGAATCTTAGAAGCAAGGTTAGTCCAGGGCCATGTCAATAGTATACTGTACAGAACCATGACTATAAAAAAGATTGAACCATAGATTAGAAATTGTGTCAGGAAATCATATTTGTGATACATAAAATTGGTGGCAAAGTAAAGGTCACACAATAACTAAAGTTTGACCCTTGATGTGCGCATAGAGTGCCATTCCCAGTGCCAGTAATTAATCCCAACTGTGCCCGGATAAATGTACACCAAGCTAGAAAGAAATCTAAATGTAAGGTCTCTCCAAAACTGAAGAAGTGCCAGTACAAAAGTAAAATGCCTACAAAAAATTACTGCTTAATACCGTTTCTGGTTTAGTGAATGACGAGTGGGAATGGAAATAAGTATCTAGGAGCAATACCCCTGAGCATCCTCACTTATCCGTGTCTTGTAAGATATAGAAATATGAAGCGCACTGCTTGTAACAGTCATTTTATTTTGCTGCAGGTTTTTTTGTTTGTGTTTTATGTGCTTTTTTTCAAGGCTGTATATAGCTGACATTTATATACTTTTGTCTTCTTCCAGTCGTCAGAGACACAAAATGTTCCGCAGTAAATCTGAGGGTAATCTGAGTGGTGGTGAATCAGTGGATTGCGTGGCAAGTAGCAAACCTCCTGAATTTGGCAGCACCGAAGACCTCTCACCCCGAAGTATGCCAAGAAACAAGTCGTTCTCTGTTCGGGAGAGGAGGAAAAAGACAGAGGAGTTGGATTCACCGGAGGGTGCTGTCGGAGGTCCCTCCTTCTTCATTGGACCTGATCCAACTCACCTAGGAGCAGGGAGCTATGCGATGGATACTGGTCAGCCTCAGGGTGCTCTTGGTCAGGACCCCTGTGAAAGCGATTGCAGTGATATCAAGGTTCTGGTTCCCCCAACCGTCAGACCAAGCTCCATCGTCAAACTGCAGAAAGAAGGGGCTTTAGCCTCAGGGGAGGTCCCTTTCCTTGTCGCGACTGAACCTGCAGTGATGTCGTCAACAGTACTGACTTCCAAAGAGCCAGTTAGTAGTGAAGTGGACACTGTCGAGGGCTCTAGTCTAGAAGACACCGTGCTGAACACAAACAACAACAGTGCAAATGAACTCTCCTTGGATGGATCAGATGAGGATATGTACCAGAGGATATGTGTTAAATCTAAGATTACCGAAATTGAGAGTAGCGTGATGGGCGCGATGGACGCAATGAAAGAGGAATGTGAGGGGGAAGGTGAGAGCGAGGTTGGGGCATACAGGAGGGAGTCCATCCCTTGGAATCCTGGAACAGTACTACGACAGAAGCAGGAGATCGAGGAGAAGATGAGGGATGGGAGCCCAACGTCATCAATGTCGATGAAGTTTGATGGGGAGTTGGAGGAAGGAGAGGAAGAAGAGCAATCAGAGAAACAAGTGGTCTCCATCGTGGATGAGCTGGCCTCATCTGCAGCTGGAAGTACTCAAGATGGCTCAAGTACATCACCAGGAGTAATCAATAAGGACATGGATATAAATACTTGTAAGGCTGATAGTGGACAGTGTGAAAAGCTACAAGATGGGGAAAATTGCAATGTGGACTTGACAGAGGATGACTCTGCACCTATGGATGTTACTGAAACAGTAGACTCTAACAACAGATCATCCGTCTACACCACTTCAGGTGAAGAGATCCAGCTCTCGCTGGGGTTGGTGGAGCGGCACAAGAAAGAATTTGAACAGAAGAGTGCAGCAGATGTTGTTCAGCAGGACAGTGAGACCGATGCCGCAGTGGACAATGCAACGGCTTCACAGGGTGCTGCTGAGAGCAGTCCTAGTGTTTGTGATGTGATGGAGGAAGAGAAAATGGATGTCGAGGAGGAGAAAGAAGGCTGTGCCCCGACTGTGTATCCTGATGAAGGGAGTGGCTGGAAGGTTGGGGATGTAAGGAGACACACCATGGAACTTGAAGGGAGGATGGAACTGGGTGAGTTCAGAAATTATTTCAAGGTGAAAGACCTCATCTTAATTTCAATACAATATTATGATCTGCAAAAGGGATGTACATGCATGACATATTCTCTTCCTCTGCAAGTTCAGAATGTTTTGTAGAAGAAATTATATGCAGTGAAAAAATAAATGTAGGTTACAGCTTAAGATCAACCAACAACATTGAAATGTGAATGTGTTTTGTATAAAGGATATTAAAAAAAAACTGAATTTCCTCAGTCTGCTAATTAGTCCTGTAAAAGAATAGAGAGAAACACTATCAATAAAGAATATTGCAAAAGACATGCAAGAAAAATCAAAATCTTTGGTCTGTATTCTCCTAAAATTTAAACCTGGTGCTGGGTTTAAACTTGGTCTAAAGTGAAATTTAACAAGGATGTTAGACCGAGGACTAAGTTTTCTCTTTGTTGAACATGACTTTAATCCTTGTGTTGAGTTTAACCAAATTAGTATAATGGCCCTGTGTTAATTCTGTGAGGAGAGTTGGAGAGTCATAACTGATCTTTTTTTTCTGTAGGGTCATCACCGAGTCCCACCAAAAAACTGGCATTCCGGCTGGAGCGGGATGGAGATGAGCAACCCAAACTGACCAGCGAGGAGCTCAGGAACATGCAAGATATGGACATCCCTCTGAGAACATCCAGCCCCGATTGCATCAGGACAGAGGAGGAAGAAGAGAAACATGAGGAAGGTAAGAAAACATGTGAAAGGTCTCTTCACTGTTGCTATGTCAGGTGTGCTCCAGCATGCTTATAAAGAAAGGTTGTGTGGACATTTTGTGTGAAAGAGCTGTGATGCTTTGTGAGCAAGTGCATTAGGTTACCGTAAGATACATAATCTTGTGTATTTGAATGCTTATTTTATCTGGGCCCAGTTGCATAAAACTTATCATTAATGGTAACTCTATCAATGCTATCAATGGTCATTAACATTATCACTCAACAGCCAATCAAAATCAGGTTTCCATGGGAGTTACCATTGATGGCAAAGCTACTGTTTTTTATGCAACAAGGCCCTGGACCCTGAAGTCACAGACAAGATTGTTTGGGGCTGGGCTAAGCAAAGCATGGTGCATAAAGATATTAAAGGGAAAAATGATTAGAAATCCTTGTGTATGATAGATGATTAGTGTATAGAATTATTTTGTTTATTTTGGATACATACACATCAAAAGAAATATCTTTAAATGCATGTCTTGATTACAGATATATTTATTCAGAAAATGAATAAATTTGACTTGAAAATTCATTTCCTTTTTTGTCTCAAAAAGGTGAGTCGGAGGGCATGCTGGGTGTAGCTGAACAGGTCCAGCAACTAGAATTGAGAAGATGCCGCTCCATAGCCAAGATATCCAACGAAAAGGTAAACACAAAGAGATCGTCCGCAGGAATCACGGAAGAAGAGCCCGTCACCAAGTCTAGCTCATTGGGTCATTCGGGCGGCTCTTCATGCGAGTCTATAGACAGTGGTCCTCTGGTGGAGCTGAACCCAGACTTAGTTAAACAATTTACCAGTCAGTTCGGAGGTCAGGTTTCTGTAGACACCAAAGCAACGGGGGAGAGAAAGACCCGGAAGAGTGAATCGGACAAAGATACAGCCAACTCGTCAGGGTCGAAAGTCAAATTGCAGCACGGCCCCTCCCATCCCCTGAACAAGCTAGCGCGAGGGAATACGGCAGGGCGGGGCACGAGCGGGCGAGGGAAATTCTATAGTACCATGTGATAATATATTCTATCATTGTCTTCCATCCGTCGATCAAAAAGTGCTCTGTACAAGTGTGTGTCTTAATGTGTGGCTCTTTTGTTTGGATTTCCTAGTTTCGACAGAGAAAGCTATTACATGTATGTCAAATCTTATGAGATACCAAAGCTGTAAACCCATTATGTAATAGTTGAGTCAGATTTAGTTCTACCAGAATCAGCAGGGATGTGCCAGAATGTACACATGTAATATGGTAGAATACATTTTAAATACTTTCAGGTAATGGACAGTGTTGGTAAAAGTTGAAGGGGTTGAAAATCAATTTCTTTCCTCAATTTTATTATTTTAGGATACACCTTCAAGACAAAAGTTATTTGTTCGCTGATAGCTTTCAAATCTAATGAAGGAGAGCTGATTATAGCTTTTGTCTTGGATCACCCAGACCACCAGATGAAAAAAAAAATCACAAAACCCATGACCTCAATCAACTCTCTCTATTACCTCAAAGTACTGGCACTCCTGGGGAGCGTTTCATGAAGTGTTTTGTCAGTGATTTTTACCGACAACTGTTATAAGCTACTGAAATCCTTGCATCTGATTGGCTGAGAGCAAATTTGTCGGTAAAAATCACTGACAAAACACTTCATGAAACGCTCCCCAGTTGTATATCTTTTCTGATATATTTCATTTAACAGAAGATTACTACATGTACTTCCAGACACATTTTATTGTGTTTTCTTATACAAGATCATCCATGAATGAGCCATTGAATTGTGAATTATTTTTTTTTCCATCTTTTTAGAGTTAGAAATCAATTTCAGTTGACTTTGTCTATATCTTTCCATTTTTCTCTCTCTGTTTTCTGTTAAGGTGCTCCATATTTATAAACTTTCAGAATCTTCCCTCTTTTATAGTTGTTTGCAAGGGTGTCTGTGTCCTCTTAAATTTACTGAAATTTTTTACCTTCAATGAAATAATGATCAAGATAAATCCGGTTGATGTTAAGGTGATGCGGTGGCATTATGATGTGATTTATAGACTGTGAAAATGATTATAAGTCATGCATGTATTTCCTCAAGCTTTTTGCGCAAACGCTGTTGAGAATTTCTATGAGCAGTTTGTGTTTGTAATAGATTTACGGTTATCTATAAATATGTAGTAGGTTAAACCTGTGATTAGAATGTGTATGTAAAGAGGTGCTACAATGTGGAGTTTTAGACAGAAAGTGATGTTGTATGTTTTGTCAAAGTGGTATTAAGTGGAGTCATGACAAGAGATTAAATATGCTCTGGTGCAAAAAGGTCTAAAACAACCAATGTATGTATACTGTTAGTGTACTGTTGTATCATCATTTTGTTAGGTGAGGCAAGTTTTGGCTTAATTTGTTAGGCTTAACTCGGTGAAAGATGTGATTGTCGATGTTCACTTCATTACTTTTGTTAAATATACTGTAGTAATTTGTTCACGTCTCTTGCATCTTGTCTTATACCAATAAATGATCTTAGGAAATTAAAAAGGACAATGAAGTAAATCTTTCTGGTACAAAATCCATAGCAAGGATGATACATGTATATCATAAGATTATGTGTCGTTGTAGTACAGTATGACTTTGTAAATGTGCATTTTATGAATTTTCCTTAACTTTTAGCAATAATCCATTATTAATTTACAATTTCTAATACGATATATGTACTTGCGTAAAATTTTTAACTTAATCTTTCTTGTTGTATTTCCACTTTTGACCTTCCACAAAGCCTCAGAAGCTGCATTGTACTAATATTTGACAAAGATGAAGATAATTAATTCCACTTGGAAACACTGGAAGACCACTGTGCTTTTGCTTTCATTGTAATGATGTATTTTTTTATGTTTAGTCTATTTCTACATGTATTTTTATTACTGGCTTCCAACAGACTTAACCACTGCAGTATAGCGTCTCCTTTTAGTGAAGTTTTTGCAGTCATTTATAGGAATTACACATTATACATACGCAGAAAGGGCAAATATCACTGAAAATTGTTAGTCTATTTCCAATATAGCATGTGCCGTTAACAAATAAGAGCGATATAATTGTAACTCATCATTAAAGTCTCTAAATTGGCAAGCCAGTGTAAAATAAATAATCAGTCTTCGTGTACAAATTTGCAATTTAGCTGTTGAATTTTGCAATTTTCACAAACATTGGCTCATTTGATAAAAACAATTTTTCTTTCTTCAAACTATTCAGGAGTGGAAAATAATAATTGTTGCTAATTTGAGGAGGGAAACTGAATAATTTAGACCTCTGAAAACTTTGAACTGCTATGGGTTCAATAATTACTTCTCTGTATAATTTGCATTGTATTTACAGGATGAAGACAGATGTTATTGTCATTTTCCATTTACGTCCTTTTGAAAGAGATCAATAACAATGTATGAACTTCAAAGACATAAGCTGGTTGCAGCAAAGAGAGGGACCTGGTTTGGTGGTTAGGCATCGTAACAAAATCTGTGATGCTACATAGTTCCACATTTTGCCCTATCCAGATTCTTTATGTAGTTTACCTAAGGTGCTTGTCTGCCATGACTAACTTGATTCTGGATGGGAAATAAACCAATGCTGATTGGCTAGATGTGCTCTTTGATCTTTTATTGAAAACAAACACAAGTGATGCACAGCAGGTTTCATTAATATTTTTGTTGCGCTATTACCTGCGCTGATCGAGCCTGTGAAGGCTGTTAACCCATATGCCATTTATTAAAAGTCTTGTTTGGACTGTTCCATTTTGCGATCACTTTTTAAACAATATCTCTCTTTCATGACACGCAGAAGACCGTACCAGTCACTGATGCGGTCTTAACAGCTAATGGCACCTCGTATGATAAGCCGGGCCTTGATTTGCTACATGTATGTAAACGAAGAAGCTTGACTGGGGAGGAATTTTTAATTTGTAAACAAATCTTTCGGCATATTACTCCCAGTGTTAAAGATCGTATGCTCGATCTGTAATGAAAAACACAAGTCAGAAAAAATTGGAACCAGCGGATTCGAACCTGTCATCTACTGCTTGCCGGGCAGCGACTTAACCACCAGGCTATTCTGGTTCACGGCCAAGTCACGACGAACTAGAATCAAATACCCAAGATCCTCTTCTTTCTGACTCATTAATATTCAAACGGGCCGCCGTAGACAATGGTTAGTGAACGAAGCATACGATCTTTAACACTGGGAGTAATATGCCGAATACTTGTATGTAGTTTCTAACTCTGCTGTGGTTTAGACATCGTAGAGATCACAGCAGTAATAGGGCCCAACTATGATATGTTTGTTTTTGGCTCAAGAATATATGCTATTAAGGTTGAGATACTTACTTGAGCATGGATCTGTGTTCTAGGACTGATTGATGAATTAAAGATAAAATGCAGCTCAGAACTTGCCTCTTGTTGGATTGACTTTAAAAAAAAACATGCATTTAAACAGATTTAATTGTACAATGTTCAGTATCATAAATTGTTCTTTAATTAATATGATGTTAAAGATTTTTGGTTCAGTTATTATTTGATAGCTATCACTCGCAGTGTTTCTCACTGTCTCTCTCTCTCTTTGTCTTTGTCTGTCTCTGTCACACTCTCTGTATATCTCTTTCTTTCCTTTTAAAACTTGCAGTCTATGTACATTTCTTTTCATATTCCTACATGGATTTTCTTTACTATTGTATCTCATGATACAGACGTAAATGGTGTGTGACCCATGCATTTTAGGGGCAACTCCCATATAGTATATAACATTGTGTGAGTTCTCCCTATTTCAGAATGTTGAATTTATGACTGCTTTCCTCTTATAATTATTTGCATTGGTTCGCTGTCTCTGTGTACATCTAGTAGTTTGTTGAATACTGAGGTTTGCACCCCCTTAAGTGCTTCGTAGGGCTTACAATGTGATCCTGCTTTTCTCTTTACATCTTGCCAAATTGTGTCATTTTTCATTTTTCATTTTTCATTTTTCTTCCTTACTCCTCCCTTTGTTTACTGATATTTTATGATTGTATTTTTGTATCTGTTTTATTATGACATATCTCATATGTGGTATAATGGCATATTCTTGACTAGTCAGTTATGGAATTATGAGAAAGAAATTCAAAATTTATTGTATTTTCATTTATTGTTCTTGGTTGTAAATATACATACATCAATTTAAGACAGGCATATACTATTGTATATATTTAGATTTTGTTTATTTTGTTAACTTACATCATTTACAACTGATTGTATATATTAATGATATAAACAATGTTATCAGTATCATTTTTTATCCTGATTTTGTTTATCTCGACACTTGTTTGTTTACCACCCATTTTTATCACATTTCTGGAAGAAGGTCTGAAGGACCTCACTGTGAATTCCAAATGTACCTTTAGGAGAGCATATTGTCTGTAAAGGCATTAATCTTGTGTTCAGTGATATGAGTCACTACCCATGTTGCTCTATACAGCAGACAATATGGATGATTGACCCACGGTGGTTTCTATGACCTTGTATGTTAACCTTTGACCCGTTCAGTACTGAAATGTCACACTTGTGCCCTAGGAGAAAGTCAGTTTCTGTATATCGTATACATGAATGTAATAAAGAGGAGTGGCTTTTAGGGGGATCCCTGTAAACCGACAGCCCGGTCATGAGACGGAACGGCCACAAGACTGACACACCAAACAAATTAAAATAATGGTCTAGTGGACCCTCAGAAAAGCTGTCGTCAGCTGTAGGTCTTTTGGGCTGTGGGCATAGCTTTGCCATATCAATCCTCCGTTTTCTTCTGATTTACAATTATTATATAAAGCCTCATGTGGTACGATTCCTCTCAAGCGTTAAAAGAAACTTTCTGTGACTTTATGCATTCTTTCTATTTTGAACCAATTGTCCTGGAGCTTCTACGTATCATGTCCAGACTCTTATAAAGTAAAAGTGATCATTTTGCGCATTACCTTTCATTTTTCTCTATAAAAGAATTTTCTTATGAAATAGATTGACTTTTTGGTAAAGCAGCAAAAGGAAATATATGTGTTGCCAGTTTGAAGAATACTGTAAAAGTGGAAATTTTCACGCAATTGATTTTTTGCGTTAGGCCGGATAAAGTGTTTGTAAGTGTTTGTAGCCAACGTGCTAGGCTCATAGGCAAAAACTATACTAACAAAAATCTTTGTGTGTTTTTATTTTCGCGAAAATTTCATTCCTTACGGTATGCGCGAAAATTCCACACCGCGAAATATTTCACGTTTACAATATGATTTATTTAGTTCTTTATCGTTTTTTGTCTTTGGTGGATTAACTCATGCAGTAGCCACCCAAAAGATATTTGAAATTATACATGTTTGACAGTGTTTAGTACTAATATAATTATTTCACTATTTAAACATGCATGCAGGACCAGTCCATCATTAATGATTTCAATAACACAAAATTTTGACAAATTTAAACTTTTTAGATAGAAATTAACGAATACGACAATGCTCAAATTTGAAATAAAATACTACTCTAAATGTAAATTTTAATGCATTTTGTAATTTATTGTGTAATATGTAGTTTAAATTTTTTTTTAAATTGACCAAGTAAACGATATTAGAATTTCCATTTGCTGGAATTATATATTCACTATACGTACAAGTATGTAAAATTAACTCGAAGTATTGTAATGATGATTTATCATGCCCGTATTTTTTAGAATTATCAAAGTGACATGTTTAATCATCAGTATTTATTGCAACATGTTATCTTGAACTGCAGGAATAAGAGTTTAGAATCAGTAACCATTACTTGTGTGTATTGTTTAACCCTTTGACAATTTTAAAGAAATGTTCAAAGTTTATGAGAATAAGACATTGATTTCATTAGTACACTATTTTTAACTTTAAGATCATCTGTTAACAATTGTAATGTACACCCCTGAAAGTGACATTGGTAGAGTCCACTAGTCATAATATCTCTGTACAAATTGGAAGTATACACTTCACAATATTAATTGCTTGTTGCAACTCAAATTACACTGTTCATAATTATGAGTTTGTTGATGTATAACTCTAAATGTCTGCAAAAAGGGAGAATATTGAAAAAAGAAACTATGGAATGGTTTATAAAAGTATATTTTATTTTCCTGGTTTATAAATGTTGTAAAAATGTTACATTTTTGTACATTTTTCCTTTTTTAGCCTTTTGCTGGCAAATTAAATGTTGAAACCAAATTTGTTTTCGCTAGCTTAAGGAGTAGATGGCGTGGTGTTTGATATACATGTAAGCTGGGAAAGCAGTGCAGTATGTTATGTGAAAAAGCTTGCTATCATTATTTTATGGAGAAAAAAATAAATGGTGGAATTTATGGGTGGAGAATGCGAGTGTTTTTGAGATTCTAATAAAAATGACTGGACTCAGAGACTAGCTGCATGGCGATGTCTCTGAACAGTGGTACAGGAAAATAATCGAACAATTGTGTTATCATTTTCATTTTGCGTATCTTCATTTCTTTTTATGATAGGTTTACATTTTTATGTTTTGTTTACCTCAGAGTATTGTCATCAAAACTTTTGTTCTATGGCAGTCATCAAAATAACTTTCTTGGACATGTTCTCAACTGATATGTGCTTAATCATATTCAGGCTTTGATATTGGTACAGTTATCTTATATTTCAGATAAGCAATCATGCCAAATGTTGAGAAAGGTGTTTTTGTGTCATTCCATTACTGATTCCCAGAACAATTTGTGTTATCACATCATTCCCCCCCCCCCCCCCCCCCTCTTTCCCTTGTTCCCCAAGCAACTACCAACAAGCTCAATATATACAAATATCAAACAATAACAAGTTTTCAATGTATTTTATACAATGAGTTTATTGCACCATATTCACAAACGGATACAAAATAGATACAAAAGACTTCGTTAAAATATCACTTTTTTGCTGGTTTGGTATGTAAGTGCATAATCATATTGTTATTAAATGCATGCAGCTTCATTACAAATCATTTTGCATGCTTTGTCCTTCTGGGGAGGGAGGGTGGGATTAGCTTACGAAATGTTTATAGCAGTAAAATATATACTTGAAGCAACTGAACATTTACCAATGGAGTCAGTCTCATGTAATGAATTGCATTTTTGCAAATGATCACAAATAAAGAATTGTCCGTCCGTTCAAATGTTTAAGGTAAGGCAAAACAGCAAAAAAGAATGCTCTGTACGTTGTAAGATGAACACTGCATGCTTGCATGTGCAAATGCAGGAATACAGCCACACCCCCCCCCCCGGATGCCACTCTTAGAAAAAATAAGCTTCGAGCGCTAAGCAAGTGTTCAATAATGTGACAATGCGCCAAGCAAAACATTATCGCATCCAAACCCAATGGCCTTCTTCATGTTAATTACAATACTTTTGAGCACCAGACCAATCATAAACCATCAGTTTGTCTAACGTACAAGTTGAGAAAGTAAAAATACTGACAAAACCTTTTTATAACCTCCTTTAAAATACTAAGAATGACAGAACCATAATTGAAGTAACAACTATCTTCACCTAGGCACTTATGTCATGTTTCAGAAGCACCTACATATCCTTTGAAAATATATAAACACTATTTTTAAAAAAAGGGTAATTATTTCTTGAAATGTTTACTCAATTTTAAACATTATAAGTCCTTGTGGAATGATGAGAACAAGATATCTTTGCTGACTGTCTGCAATTCAAGACCTGCCTTGGTAAAAAGTGCAATTACTTTTCTAGGTGAGAAAATACTTTCCGGTATCTTGATACTGATTTGTTTAAAATAGAGAGTAATAATCAAAACTGTATCACCATTTGCAACGTATTCACAGATGCCTTTGTGAATATGAGCAGTATTGGAATATTTCATCCCTTCAAAACCCAAATGGCACCCTCTGATACAAGATTTAACAAACACGGCATTCCATTCACGTCGCAAGCTTTGGAACATTTCTGCACAAGTTCCCCCAAAGACCTACGGATAATGTGATGTTGGAATTCTAGGATGTACACTGCTGCTTCTTGATTTCTTATTTTCATCTGCAGTGAATTCTGCTTGAACTACCAGTATAAAGAATGCTGGTCTATGAAGACCATTTTAGATTCCCTGCAGCGGTCTTCATGTACATGTTTCACTATCCAGGAGATTTTTAAAAATCTTGGCCTCAAAATCATCTGAAACAGATCTTGATTACAGAGGAACTAAACTTTGATAGCAAATTGTTTCTAAAATGTGGGGAATAAAGTGACAATCGGAGAAAAAAAACTGAGATGGATAAAAAATAGGTTAGAATGATTTTGTAAGAGTGAAAAAGATCATCTGATTTACATGTATGTTTTGTTCATCTCACATGAACAAATTCAATTCCACTGGAGAAAACCCTTTTTCTGCTTTGACTCGATGCAACTCGTTAGCAAAATCTAGTGCCTGTCTCCTGACAAATGTCCCAGTACATGCATATCTTTAAACTTTGTAGCAGGGTTAGTTACAATTTGTGAGAACATGACATTTTACATTAAAACAACAAAGAACAAGATAGAACAATTACACTTTTCATTATTACATAACATTTTACAACATTATCAGAATAGGTACATAGAAGGAGGAACATTTATCTGCATAGTAGATGTCTTTGATAGGTACTAATAAATACATTAACATGCCGGTAAATAAAAACAAAGAAAATTGAAATTTCTCCTGACGACGGCCAGAGCATTCTGACCGGAATGTGGAGTTATTCCAACTCACATGGTTGTACCGCAAATCTTTTTTCTGAATCACAACTTCACCATGCAAACCTTCAAATCCTATAAAATTGAAATTGACTTCCAACTACAGATGCTTACCAATAACTATCCTACGATACATATAAGGGAGTTGTTACATTATGAAGTCAAGTCTATTGATATCTCTAGCTTTGATAAATTGTATATATATATATATATATTTCCAAAAGAACGACACGATAGTAACTTAAAAATGAAAACAACAAAGAAAACATAAGTTTTGAAACGGAACATGATTCGGAGTCATACTCCATCATCAGCCTGATATAATTGTAACTTTTATACCATTGGAAAACTAATCCCAAGATATGTTGTAATGGAACCTATTACATGTGGATGAAAATGATATTTGACTTTGATTTGATTTGAGTTCGTGATTTAATGAAATAATTCAGTTTCATACATTATTCACTGTTACTTAGTCGGGCAAGTTCATCATAATTGCTTTCAAAAGAAAACATTTTCAAAACATGTACTAGGCTAGGCCACTGATTGAGGCTACTTGTGTCCATTTTGCTACTCTCATCGAGCGACTTGTTTACGTATATTTCCTTTTTTAAAGAATACTGCATACAGGACTATCCATTTCAAAAAGAATTCAACATTAACACAAGCATAAGTAGCATATCTCTTCTATTTCATTAATTTAGTAATGGAATACAAATCTGAGAATATAAGAGGATCCAACTTGATTATCTATTGGGCAATAATCTAATATATCAAAAACATATGGCAAGATTTGTATTTCATTTCCTTCCATCTTAATTTGGCTAAATTCAAGGGTGACTTTTCTGAGTATAGATTACAACCAAAATATGCATAAATTCTCAAAGGATAAAGTACAGACATGCTCCTATAAAGTGCAAAATAAATATTAATAATCATAACAACATCTCTATAGATCAGAAATTTACAAATCATAATCAAATCTATGTTTAAAAAGAAATGAATACAAACTATTACCTGAATTTCACAAAAAAGTATACCTCTTGTTTTGTTCTTATAAGATACCATACTTACTAAATATATATTTCTGGTACAGACAGTAGAGTGGTGATATGTTTCCTACTTTGCAAGTGCATATCACTTCCTGTCTTAGCAAGCTACTCCAAAAACTTGAGCACAGTCTTGAAAAATATTCCATCTCACACACAGAAATAACATCTTTTGCCCCACATTGACTGCATAAATAACATAATATTCTTTTTCTTTTTGTCCTTGTTGAATGTTTGCGAACTGTACTGTACGTAATAAAGAGTACTTTTGAGTGGAAACTGTGCAAGAAATACCTTTGAGAAATAATTATTGTTTTAAAATATCACCTCTTAAGAATCATAATCTTTTGCGGAATCCAGGTAGATATAAGCTGCTAAAATCATGCTGTCAAAACAAATACGAAAGAATATTAAACAATATTTTAAAAATCTTCATGCATAATATACACATCTTTAATATTTCAATAACATCTACAATTAAAACCAATGAACCAGACAAATAAATCGATAAAGAAAACATCAAAACACTGAAACCAATAAAATTTGACACGGTACATATAATATGATTCGTTTCCTGTCAAAAGTCACTTGTTGTGAGTTTAATATCTACTGGCATGTGCCAGTCTCTCTGTGTAAATACTTGTACCCATTTTCCACCACCTAGCACTGCAAACATACCAAAACAAAGTTACAGTGCTAAAGGCACAGCAAAGTAAAAATTTCTTGATTATGCAAGATGAGAGACATTGTGGATCAATTCGCGGTGACTAGACCCCACAAAAATTGCCACGGTTAATCACACAAGTTGGTCAAACAGTGAAAACAAACAACAACAAAAACATAACGTGGAGAAGGTTTACAGTTCACCATGTGGTTAGTCCTAAAAAGGACTGTTGAGTAAGAAAAAGAAAGTGGAGAAAAGTTGAGAGGAGAAGAAAAGGAAAGGCGAGATAGAAATTCAGAGAGTGTAGAAGTAATCTTTCTTGAGAAAGTGTGGAGTCCTGAAAAGGACTGTAAACCGAATGAGAAGGCTGAGAGTGGAGAAGACTCGACGTTTCGGACAGGTTGACTGTCCGTCATCAGGAGTGTTTTAAGAAAGATTACTTCTACACTCTGAATTTTTATCTCTCATTTCCTTTTCTTTCTCCTCTCAACTTTTCTCCACTTTCTTTTTCTTACTCAATAGTCCTTTTCAGGACTAACCACATGGTGAACCATAAAGCCTTCTCCACGTTATGAGTACCACCATGCAAACCTCTACCTTCAAACAAAAACATAATGTTTGCCAAAACACTGGAAGTATTATTTTCAAAAACATATGGCCAATTAAAGTTCATTCCTAGTTTCTCATTTCCTCCTTCCATTTTCGGCCCATCTCCTTTTTTATGTTATTTGATATTTTTGTTTTAAAATGAAATCAATAAGAATTCTGAAGACATCTTGGCAATGAGGTAACAATAATCATGGATATGATGCAATCTCACCATGTATTATGCCTCTGTATTACATGTACAAATGAAATGAAATTGAGAAAATTTGTGTTGAAATCGACCAAACAGCATTTACAAAAGAAATATCAAATATTACATAACATGATACCTCCTTCTCCTCCTCATTATCGGAAAATCCAGACGAGAAACTAGGAATCAATTTTACTGGGCCCAATTCAGGTTATGAGGAGAACACTTCTACAATCATGACTAAAAAATTTATCTGAGCTAGGTTAACATTCTTCTTTCATTTTTTCAATATTCTATTCTGAATCATCCTGAGTACAGCAAGTGGTAATTAGACTGCAATATGCAGTCAAACCTGTTATAGTAGCCATCTGTCTATCATGGCTATCTATCAATAGCCATCACCTACAGTATATTTTGTCTCCCACTAGGAACCATTATGTATTGTAAAGCCTAGCTAGAAAACTACCTGTCAACTACGGTCATTTTTTTTTTGTGTTTCCCTTGGGTGGCCTTTGCAGACAGGTTTGACTGTATGAAGAACCCTGTTCATACTTCCTGCTTTTCCGAAAACAGATGGAATAGTGTGAACAATAATATGAGATTAAATATGTAGTGTGATCACTGGGCTATATGCATGCAATAAAGCATTCCAACTATTTGTAAGGCAGATATGAAGGGAAAAGGATAAAATAGTTGCACGCATATCAATGGACATCTGAATAAATGATGGCTAACAATTCCTGTAATTCCTACCTCTTCAAACTCTGCACAATCTACTGACAATTAATTGAATTGCTAATTCAAACTTCAAATAAAAATCAAAGAATGTTGACATTCATTTACTTTGTTCAGATAATTTGTTTGAGAATACCTGGATTTGACGCAACAATATTTGATGCATGGTTTATCTTCTTAACTGTTTTCTTTTAAATTTGGAATGGATGATTTCAAGCACCAGTAATCTCATAGGACTGTAATACATAATAAGAGCCCTGTCCCTAGCACACAAATTCCTTATCAGCTCAGTTTAAAAAAAAAAATTCAGAGCAATCAATTTTCTTTCATGAATTATGAACAGTGATGAGAATAAACAGTTCAGATGGGAGTTATATAGACTACACAACACTATTTCATCTGGTATACAGTTGCATTCAAAATTATATGGACATATGACATATCTGAAGAATTTCATTATTAACCCGATGACGACTGGATTGTCTAATTCCCATCCGGTTCCCATAGCCAATAGGTTAATTGCATGAGCTCACAGACCACTGGGTCCGCTGAATCAGTTTATAACTTCCACTGGTAGCTGGATTACAGGCGCACGCCACAACGCCCAGTTAGTTCAGAGTTCAGAGACATTAAAGTGATTTGGTAACTTTGCAGAGGCTTGATAAAATCTGAGCCGTCTGGCCTTACATGCTATCAGTGAATGTAATTTGGTGTAAAAATAAAGCCCAGGGAGGAAAAAAATTCTTCAAAATCATCATGTGCTTCACAAAAGTAAACATATGCAAGTGACCGGAAATGCCAGACTCATTTTCCCCCATAGACTCAGTGTTAGACTAAAGCGTATGGCCATACGCTTTCGTAAATGGGAGTATTCAGTCATAAATATCTTATTAATAGCGTTATATATTTGAAAACCTTTCTATGCCTGGCTATTTATTGATCCTTCTGAACATCATTATACAAGACAGATATCAAAATTCAACAATTGATTAAATCAAGCCTCCACAAAGTCACCAAATACCTTTAACAGTATTTTACAAATTAGTAGCCCTACATGTACTACGTGATTGGATTTCATGAAATATCTTAACCAAGAACTAAATGTATAACACCCTTCTCGCAATTTCTTTGAATTCTACTCCTATAGATAAAAGGAGGTATATCATGGCATATCCTATACACATCCTGATGCACTGGAAGCATAGTATTATGTGTATGTGTTATATTTTACATCACGTGTAGTATGCTCTTGCACATCTACTTCTTCAAAATATGATACATGTACAAGATTTGATGATAATGTAGATTTGATGATAATAGATTTTATGACAATGTGTTGAAGGAAAACTGTGGTTAATACAAGAGCTGTCTGAACATGCTCAGGCAAATGGAGGTTAATAAATACAAAGTCATGTGACTTAATGGCAGTTATATCACTCAATACTTGTCCCCCCCCCCTCCTTTTCCTCAAATCCTACCGCTATTATGATTACTTAGACTCCCGCTTGGAAGCCCGGACCAAATCTACCTTGTCCTCAACTATGGAGAGATGCTTTCCGAGATCGTTGAGTTCGTGCTGGACATGTGATATCCTGGCCTCTATCCGGTCCAGTCGGTTTCCGTCGCTGGGACCGACAAACCTCCAGAAGGCGTAGAACATGTAAAAGCCGGAGAGGAGGAAGGCGGTGAAGACGGCATTGTTGCTGATGACGGAAAGGATGAAACCTAAAAGACCTGTAAGATAAAGGTGGTAACAGTATGGTAATGATGGACTACTGCTGTACAATACAAAACATGCTTTGCATGAATTTGAATGCACCTTTGAATGTTTGTAACAGAAGTACGGTACTGCATATATGTTGATGTGAATTGGCATCATCCTCATCAAAGTCATCATCATCATCATCATCATCATCATAACATCATCCTCATTGTCCTCATCATCCTCATTGATCATCATCCTCCTCATTGTCCTCATCATCATCATCTCATCCTCATCATCCTCATTGTCCTCATCATCCTCATCATCATCACCATCATCCTCATTGTCCTCATCATCCTCATCAAAGTCATTATCATCATCATCATCATGATCACAACATCACCATCATCATTGTCCTCATCATCATCATAACATCCTCATCGTCCTCATCATCCTCATCATCATCATCCTCATTGTCCTCATCATCCTCATCAAAGTCATCATCATCATCATCATATCATCCTCCTCATTGTTCTCATCATCCTCATCATCATCCTCATTGTCCTCATACATCGTCCTCATCATCATCCTCATCAAAGTCTTATCATCATCATCATAACATCATCCTCCTCATTGTCCTCCTCATCCTCATCCTCCTCATCATCATCATCCTCATTGTCCTCATCGTCCTCATCATCTCATCATCATCATCATCATTATCCTAATTGTCCACATCATCATCATCATCATAACATCATCATCCTCACTGTCCTCATCATCATCCTCATCCTCATCATCATCATCATCCTCCTCATCAAAATCATCATCATCATCCTCCTCATCAAAATCATCATCATCATCATCATCATCAGTTCAGTGTCAGTCTGCGGGTTTGCAGTTTACTATAAAAATATAATAATGCCAGACTCTCACAGAACAGAAAATTACTTGACTCTGTTGCTGTTTGGTATGAATATCTGTAGCTCCAAATAAATTACCCGGATATTTATACAGCACCAGAAACATTTCAAGTAGTTTCCTTTCTGGATCAAGACAGCTTTTTATTTTGTAACAGACAACTGAGATACATGTACAAAAGCATGACAAGCTAACATACACGAAGCACTGTGACTGTATACATCTCAATAAATTATTGCAGCTGATGATGACCAAATCTATCACTATCGACAAAAATTGAAAAATCTGTCCCAATGCAAAGATAGAGAGATACAGCGCTGCCAGCACAGATACTTTTAACTGTTTTCTCTTAATAGATGGAAATAGAAAAGATTAATATCATCACATCACAATATCCACATGTACATTAAACTTCTGTAGAGCCGAAAAATTCATTGAAATAAGTGATGATAGAATCTGTTCAGAAAATGATTGTTAAAAATTCACTCAATCATTCCCCAAACCCCTCTGGCCCTCCACCCCTAATTCATCCCCATCCCCAGCAGCGTTGGTTCCTTAGTGAAACCAAGAACCCATGAATTATCGTATACTTCTTGGGCATATTCTTCAACTTACCTACTAAAATAACCGATTCATACATGCACCACGCTGGACCATAGAGGGCATGAACCAGGAGCGATGTTGCCATGGTGAAGAGAGTCAGACCTGACGAGAAGAAAAGATAGCATAGATAGCCCATCGTCACCCAAACCACTAGGAGCACGGCATCCAGAAAAGTTTTCTCGTACTTTTGAAGCTCGGCTAATAAATCAGGAGCTAGAAGATTAAGAAATGAAAAAGAAAAATATTTACATTTATATGTAATACAACTCTCAAGTCTGGATATAGCCTTGAATAAATTTATGACATGTTCACCTTATAGGGTTTGGAATTATGTTTGATATATTCTAATAATGATTTCAACTGGTTTGATATGTTCATTAAAATTGCCTAAAGAGCTGGTCACATTTGTCCGATAATGATAACAAGATTTTAAATTAAAGGTACACCCTACTACAGTGCGTATCAAAAAAAGTATACCCAACTTTGGTAGCTTCTAATTAAAAAATTATATCCTCTATTGGCTTAAAATTTATTTTATAGTAAAAAGCAACTTATATTCTGTCTATAAATTAAGATTATCATACGGATTGAAACAAGGTCATGTGAAAACTTAGATACCCTGGATCGCTTTAAACAATGAAGCATCGAAGTACAAAAGAGCATTCAACTTTTAAAATGTCTTTAGCCTGCAGTAACACATTCATATGGCTTGACCCACATTCTTTGGCATCAGCCCAACCTTGGTACAAGGAGATTTTGACGACACTTTTTAAAAATGCTGGTGCTCAGTCATCCATGGCAGAAAAGTCATGATGAGGTATCATTAGACAGAAAACAAGTTACTCTTTGTCTTGAAATAGATTTCAAGATCACATTCGTTATAGCTTTCTAATTAGAGACTATCAAAGTTGGATATACTTTTTTTGATACACACTGTACATGGTGTGTTCATGGAGTATGCTCGTGTCTGTTAATAGACCCGTTTACTAATTTTATGCATACTTCTTGAACAAAAGTTTCTCTTGACGACTAAAAAGCTTGCCAGAGGCTTGCCCGACATAGCAACATCTAATGTATGCAAAATGGATTCCATCCATAGAGATGCCATTATGCATATCAGGTGCACTAAATAGTTGGTAGCTAAGGATTCTGGAGAGAAACGTGCATAAATTTAAATACACTTAGTAAACAGGCCTATTGTAGGACAGCTCTAGGGTGTACCTTTAATGAAAAATCTTGTTATCGTTATCAGACAAATGTGACCAGTCCTTTACAATGATGATACACACTATGAACACGATGGCAAAGAAAGCGGACAAAATATACAGCTCCCCATTGTACCCTCTAGTAGACTAAAGAACATCCCTTCATTGCTATTATGTAATTATAAGTCGAACAGGTGAATATGCATGGGACACCTGTTCTACATATTTTTACATCATAGCAATGAAGGGATGTTCTATTGTCTAGCAGAGCAAGTGTGGAAGGTATAATGAGGAGCTGTATATTTTGTCCGCTTCTTTGTTCGCCATGTTCATAGTGACAGGTGATGAAGGTGATGATGATATGGTTTGAATATGGCAGTGATGTCATGATGGTGTTATAGTTATTATGAACATCGTGGAGGTTATGAAGATGATGATGATGATGATGATGATGATGATGATGATGATATATTATATGATATATATGATTATGAACATTGTTTAGGTTATGATGAAGGTGGTGTAAATGATGATGATAATGAGGAGGATGATGAAGGTGTTAATGATGATGATCATGATCATGCTGAAGATGATGGAAATGATGATGATGATGATGGTGATCATGGTAATGATCAAGAAAATCATGATTATGGTAATGGTGATGGTGATGATGATAATAATGACAAAGATTGTGATGATAATGATGATGTTAATGATATTGCAGAGGAGGAGGATGTTATGCAAGGATCTGCAATTACATCCGCATTACAAGTTCACATACTATTATCTTCACGATGAAGGTGATAAGATGCTGAGAATAAACTGATGAAGGAGGTAACATATCTCTTCTACACTGGAAATACGTTTTGAAAGCTACTTACTTTTAACATGGAATATCGCCATGGTGATTTTATCCACAAACTTTACAGCATCCTGCATCAGTCTGCCATCTTTGAATTTCTTGAAGGTCAGTGATGATTGACGAGTAGATTTCTGCCATGCCTGTTACATAAAACAAAATATAACAAAACAAGGAAAACACATCAAACCAAACTGTTGGTTAAGTACTCTGAATCATCTACACATAAAAGAAAACAAATATGAAACAGTTTATCTTCCATGTTTTATTTAGCATAATAAAAAAATGATGTTGAGGGGGTCATTCATGAAGTTCAATGTTGTCACCTTTTGTTTATAAGATGAAATGTGTCTTAATCGACTGATAGTGAGATAATCGCTGTGTTTTAGTTTCATACAGATTCAAGGCCCATTTCATCTTCCAAAAAAAGGAAACATCTTGCATTCATGAATGACCACCGCAATGTCACTCAAAACCCAATCCAAACTCCAAACAAATGGAGATTATTGCTGATGACAATAACAATGCATTTTGCAACATTTCACTTTTGACTTGGCCCTGTATACAGGTGTACTACTTATCATTCAATAATTACATGTATATTATCAGTAAAAATGGAGCATCACTTCCAAGGGGAATAAACAAGATTTTCAATGATACCAAATCCAAGTAGGATGATATAGTAACAAGAGAGATATCAACACTGAAACTTGAATTGCAGAACTTCTTTTTGAGGGGTTTAATTTTACCACATTAATCATACAGGTACATGAAGATTGAAAGTACAAATATTGCTGTACCTTCTGAGCTTCCTTGACCACTTCAGCATTGGATACATCTCTCCAGGACTTATTGACACTCTTAGAGATTGAGCCGGTTGCCTGGTAGTTGTTCCATACCAAGAAGAGGGTCATCCCCATCAGGATGGACAGGATAAAAAGACGCCAGGTCATTGTCGAGATCAGACGTTTTACAAGGTTCTGGGAATGAGAGAAAGGGATTGATGATTTAGGATCAATATAATAACAACATCAGCAACAACAACAATAACAATCAACCGTTCTTATACAGCACACATCACATTGTGACATTTACATCCCCATGCGCTTCCATAGGAATCCGGATATCGTCCTGTAGCTTTAAATGTATGTAGCTCCAGCAGCCATTAATACTAACAGCGCATTGTGCATTTCACAGAATAAATCTGGTCAGGTACCCATTTAACACCTGGGTGGCGAGAGACAACTGCAGACAAAATGCCTTGCTGTCCAAGGACATATACGTACCGGGCAGAGATTCGAACCCTCAACCTTTGATTGAGAGTCAATTGAATAAAACCGCTATCCCACTGTACCACGATGGTTGGTGATAAGGACTATTAGCTTCTCCAAACTGATGAAGTACTGGGTAGAAATAAAGGTTCATACACGGTACCAGCAAAAGTTATGCTGTATTAAGTTATTTGTCAGTTTTTCTCTTTTTGCTGGTGAGGAAGAGAAAACATGAAGATTGATGTCTTCTTCTTTGCATATTTAATATAGACCAAAAAATAACATTACATCCTGTAACAAAAGGCCAACATGCACGTTGGCTTATATTCAAGATAATAACAAAAATACAAATTCTATTGCACACATCCACACATTTACAAGTAAATGTACAGTAGTTCAGAATTTATAATTCCACACAAATATCTTCTAGTATACTACATGTAGTAAAACTAGATGAATATTCGACCGCGCGCGGTCGGAATTTATGCCTCCGCCATCACCAGATCGGAAATGTATGGCATACATGTACACTCTAAAAAGGATTGGTCCAACAAAATTACAAATCATTTCACTTAAAATGCACAGGAGACAAAAATTTATTTCATTTCATTTTCAAACGAGGCTAAAAACCAGTAATGTCATGTAATTTCATGTAAATTGACCTCTGTGGCCTCTGACCTTTGACCTACTTACACCAAAATCTAATCAGTTCATCTTTCTATGGGATACATACTGGTACCAAGTTTGAAGTTCTCACCTCAAACAGTTCTT